>CM056724.1:10937306-12187306 GCA_029844215.1 Przewalskia tangutica | reverse complement strand
TTTTGAAGGTGGGGTTGATGATTGACTGGGCGAGGGGCAGTTTGGTCGGTAACTGGCGGTCTTTGTGAGGAGTTTTGGGAGATATGTGGTGGTGGAGGTCTCTCTGGGATGGTTTGCGAGGTAGTGGCCCTTTGCTCTGGCATAGGGGTATTCAAACTGATGGATAGGTTGGTCAGATTCCGTAGCCTCTCCATCTCAACCTGCATATCAGCAATTTGTCAGAGCAATCGCGCAATACATTCTTCCCGATGGTGACATTCCTCCCTTCAAGGTTCTGTTTACGACAGAATAATTCCCAAACCATTTGGCTCAGACGCCCCCGAGTCAGTCATATCATCATTTCTTGCCTTAGACCTGGTAAAGTGTGGATGCTCCGACATTGTTGAGTCAAATACGAACCGACCTTTGGGGAAGATGATAATCTTTCTAAAAAATGCAACAAATAGTGTTAGCATAAAACACATAATTTGCAGGTACGTAGCAGATATATTGCACATTCAAACGTTTCCTAACATGCAAGGGGGACCTCTTTGTGCCAGAGGTAGGTCTAAACGTCACATATGCGATAATGATGGATCGTCCGAGTCGGATCGAAAATGCTTTATTGGGACTAAAAATAATTAAATTGCAACAATGAAATGTTAAAACTAAAGATCTATTCCTAACGCTACATTATCTCACTTGGCGAATGTGGCGCGGTGTTCTAGGCCCCGCTCCTGCATCTTCCAAATATTGCATGATGTTTTGAAGTTGGTCCCACCTCTCGCGGGACGGTGTTGTTCTAATCGCACACTTTTACCCAATTGGTCATGTCGATATCCTCGAAACCCCGCTTGCCTGGGGCTTGGATCGCTACAATCTTCCTGAACCACGCATGATTCAGCGCACCTCCTGCTTGCTCGTATTTGACATCTATTTTCTCAATGTTGTTCCATTCTTCAAGGATTTGCTTCTTTCTGGGGAAAGTGCAATTTGCCCCAAACGCGACCTCTGAATCCTTCATGTCTGATTGGAGCGGGATTACCTGCTTTGACCGAATCGGCGAGTACACGCAACGGAGCATATGGTCAAGTCCCCTAATCCGATGAGCTCGATGTAATAACGGTCCTTGCTCCTTACATAGGCTTTGTTGATACGGATAGCGATGGTACCTCCATTGCACTTGGTTGCTAGTGCGAGATGCCAGAAATTCATACCAATCCCTAGTACCGACTGGTGAAACAAACCGCTTCATCCTGTCGTAAAAACTAACAATCCTATAATCATTGCTAAAACAAATGTCTGTCATATTCGATCGCTGATAAAAGTGTTCCATGGCCACATCGTAGATGAGATTGCATCCTCGAAGAAATTGGTTTCCGCCGTTTGCATTTTCCTAGAGCTCGAAATATCTCAGCTAGAATCATGGGAACCAAAGTAAGTTGCGTGCCATTAATGCCTTAAAAAACCATCCGGGTCACAGAACATATGCAAGTACTGATCCGTCCATGTTCAAGGGGAAACACTAGAGTGCCTAATAGAGCAACAATGAGCGGTATGTCGTCTAGTTTTCCATTGTCCTGCATCGCAAGAGAACTCCTTTCTAAATGACCGATAGCTATCTTGGCGACCATATCTCTCGTCTGAGATAATCTAGGGAAACCCAATTATTTTGAAAGCGGAGTTCCTTTGTGTTCTTTAGGCCCATGTAATGCAAGAATCTCTTTCAGTTGACTATAAGGGATGATTTGCCCTCTGTCTCGTAAGCTAAGCTCGTGAAGTAGTTGATCTCCTCAACGTGGGGTGAGTTCAAGTCTTGAAATCTGAATATCGCCTATCCGGATCAGGCGAATTAAGGCCCTAACTATATGTTGATCTGGAGTGATGTCAAACAAAGCCGTGAGACAACCTAATTTTCTTCTGATGATCATTTTACTGCTGCCGTCGAAATTCTCCCACCAAATCTTTAGCTTTGTCGAAACACCACTCACCATTCGACTTGTGGATTGCTAGAATACTGCTCATCCTATACATAAACAGAAGTAAGTGCAAAATTTCCCAATGCTAGCATGTCACGTATGGCTCGGATTTATCCATCAATATCACGCAACACATAATATGTTGTTGGTCGTTGGGTTGAGAAACTCGTCGACAAGTTTGGTGTCTTCCTAATTGTGGTGTCGATGCCAAGGACCGACCCACCTAAGGTAAATGCATGCATGCCCTAAAATAAGGGTGGTATAGCTCTATCTTAAGTTTCTAAGATTTGGATTTTCTAGGCCTTGAGTTCAGGCGGACAACTCGAGTGAGAAGGCTACGCGACGCAGGTTAGGCCAGGACACTCCACGTATATTACCAACTCTCTTAGATTTGGACTTTGAAGAAAGAATTTTGCTGATGCACCCAGCGCACCTCGCATGTAGTGTGTGATTGTGTGAATTTTCCAGAGTGGAAGAAATATGAGCGGAATGCCAGTTTAAGGAAAGCAGTAAAGCATGTAGCAATTAAAACAAAATACAACACACAAAATTAAATGCAAAAAGTAATGCCAAATAATAACCCTGGGTCTGTTGTGGTTAAGAGCCTTAAATCCCCAGCGGAGTCGTCATTTCTGTCACGCCCATTTTCTAATAAAAGCTTCTCCTGCTTAAATAAAATGTTAGAAAATAAGTAATAAATGCTAAATGAAAATGTTTAAAATGGGGGTGCTTAAATATTAAAATGCTTAAAAGGTTTGCTAACAAAAAAAAGTGTTAAAGGAATTAAAATGCTAAAGGGTGCTTAAATGTAAAAGGGTGCTTAAAAGTGCTAAGGGTTCGCGGAGTCGCCACCTAATTAGTTTGGGTGAATTAGGACACCTAAATGTCGACTTAGGTTAAAGTCAACATTAACTCCATTTTTTATGGTCTGCTAAACTTAATGAGATTCTGGGTAAGGGCTCTTTATTAATCTAGAGGGAAGGGGTTAGGCACCCTCTAAGATCCGCTAACTTGCGGTTGTCCTGCCAAACCTAGGGTTAATTATTATGCTAATAAAATACGTATTAAGAGTTATTTAAATAGGGCATAAAAGACTATGAGGTTTGTTTAAAATGTAAGAGTTAGTTTCAAAAGAGGCAAATGTATTACTGGAGTAAAAATATATGCAAGTATTCCTTTACCTAAGAGGTATATGTTGCTTAGCATGATAATGTGAGAAAACGTATCTATTATGCAACAGAAGTATTTATTATTCTTTGTATTAACAGGGATTTCCTCAAAGCAGTTTTAAAATCTCTCGACTAACCATATTTATTATGCCAGCGTAGAGTATTAAGCGGCTTATTATAGCTTTTTAAACAAGGCGAGCCTAAAGTAATTAACCTAAAGGGAATTGGCTTCTAAACTAGAGGTTCGAGGTTTAGATATTCTAATTATTCTATTAATTAATGTAGTGTTTAGAAAAATAATTTCTGATAAATAAATGAATGAAGTGGGGTAAAAATAATAAGACGACTCGAGGAATGGCGAAGTCATTTCGCCTCTGGCTTAGAATTCCTGATGCGAGGATAAATGCATGTAGATGTGGGTCTTCGCGTTTGACACAATGAGTCCCGCTATGAGACTCTTTGTTGCTCCGGTGTATTTCATGTAAAAAAAAAATGATAAAGATTAGTAAATATTCCAAATAATATAATATAGATGAACATGTGCAGGTTTTAGCTGGCATTTAATCAAGTCAATCTTTAAAACTAATATCTCGAACAAGACAAAAGGCCGAAAACAAATTGGCATATGGGACCAACATATAGTAAATGGCGATGGCAAAGCAACACAAGTAGGCCAGCAATAATTCCAAAATAGCGGAAGAAAGAATAACGCTAAAGCAATAGCGCCAACAGAACAGTAGTAGCAAAACTAATATTAACCAGTTGTTTCTATGGTTTAGGAGACTTTACCAGTGTATTAATTTAAAAATCCGAGCAAGACAAACATGTACATCTTAGTAGGCAATTCAGGTAATTAAGATGAGCTATGCATGAATGTCCTAAGGGGAGGCCTATATGTAGATAATTAGTGTATATATATGCAGCAAGGCAGAATCGCAAACCACGGTATGTCAGTGGCAACAACTGATAAAAAAAGGGATCAATAGGACTCTGAAACATATAGGAGATTATTTATATTCATGTTTCGAGTTGCACAAAATCATTTGAATCAGAATTGGGTATGCAAAATCCAACCAAGTATATAATCAATAATGTAGATGTGCATGTTTAGAAATTGAGCCAGTAGAACACTAAGAATATTATTTCATCTGTGTAGGGACTATTAAGTCACATATTGCGTATTTATGTTATATCTAGCCTTGGAAACATTTCCGGGCAAAGCACACTTATATTTGAGATGGTTATCGAAGTCTAGACAGCCTTCAGTTTAAGCTAACACATATTCAAAATAGGTTTAAATCCTACTATGTCATCTTAAGCTATTCTAAATATGTTTACAAGTGATCTATGGGTATTGAACCAATAATGCCCATCATTTACCAATCAGATAGCCAACTCTAACAGTGTCTGATCTACTGAGTATCCACTTAGTGAATACAACGAAATACAACTTAAAGCATTAGCTACATGTAACTTAGCTAAACCTATACAATATCAATTCAACCGTCATAAACAACCTCTAAATTTTAATTGAACCTTCACAGTAACCAAATGGGTAGTTATAAAGTAAACAAGATATAACTAACAGGCAGGGGATCAATCGATCTCCAATATATATTAAACATGCTTAAATGCTAACTAACTGGTCTAAAATTGAAACTGAAACCTGAACTGAAATCTTTTAACACATAATTAATCCGCAAGAAGCTCACAACGGAAATTAAAGAGTAGAACTGAGAGGGGATGAATTTACCTTCTCGAGCGTGGCAAAGCGCGTATCAAGTCGTCGGTTCACTCGGAGGGTTTATTGCGGTTATGCGAAAGGATGAAACTTCAAAAAAAAAAAGCTTGAGGGTTCTGATTTATCTGCTCTAGAATGCTAACTTCGAATGATTCTTGTCTGTTCTCTCTCAATTTCTGAATGCCTTTCAAGTGTGTAGAGATTGGTTTATATAGCTTCAAATTGGGTTCTAAATTAGGTGCGATTTGGACTGCATGTGAAAACTTTGGTAAGGATTGATTCGTGAGGTATTTCTTACCATTAATGGGTGATTCGGACAGATTTGGCTGCTTATTTTGGACGAGAGTTGTGCTGATTTCCGTATTGATTTAGTATGTCTTCAGTTATGGTAGGTATTGGATCTATTTGAGGACGATTTTGGTCATGGTAAACCCTGATTTCCGCGATTTGTGTCACGATTTTGAAATGGTTCTTACTATGTCAGATTCTAAGAAAGGAAACCTGGGATTTGATTGTGATCTAGCGGGATTTAGGGCGTATGGGTGAGGGAGGCGGCGAATGAAAAAGCTTAGGGTTCTTTCTCATTTTTTTTTCTTTGTCTTTTAGGTTTTCTGAAGACGATGGGGAAGGGGGATGATGGGCTGAGGGGGCTTTGGGCGGAAATAGGACAGGGGACGCTGGGCTAGCGGGTTGGGTTGCGGGTAGTGGGCTTCGGGTGTTGGGCCGCTGGTAATTTAAATTACGTATTAGTTTTAGGTAGTAAGTATTTAATTAGTGGTAAGTTATTTAAATTGTAGTTAAATTATTTAGGTGCTTTATTAGTCTAATTTTGAGTTAAAAATTATTACAAGAATAAAAATGGGCGTGCTATTTAATTAGTGCTTAATTTTTATAATGCGATGCTGTTATTAAAACTTATTTATTATGCATATCCTGCGAATTTAAATTAAAAATTGAATTGAGTTTAGATTAATTATTTAAATGCTAAATGCAGGTATGATATTTAAGTATTGCTTAATGCTTTTACTCAAAATGCGGTGCTATTATTTAGAATCTTATTTATTGTGCATTATTATTTAATTTATGCTTTAAATCATTACAATAATTATGGAATTGTCTTGCTATTAATAAATGCGAATATTTTATTTAACACGACGCCATTGTCAAATTATTTATTTTATGTATTTATTTATATTATTATTTAAGAACTATGACAGGGGCCTAAAATTAATAAATGCGGGCGCGAGACTCTAAGTGTTTAATACTCTGTGTAAGACGCGGTGCCATTATTAAATTGCTTATTTATGTCTGTATTTAATGTTTTATCGCTGCATTTTATTATAAAAATCATAAAAGATTATTTTACAAAATTAGTCTAATTTTATAGCTAATGACTGGACGAGAGGGTCAAAATTGGGTGTCAACAATGATGTCCCATGTGGAACAGAATATGGCAGTGAAAGCGGATATGTCTATTTTAAATATTGATCAACAGAGAAACTTAATCAGAGATAATATAAGGGGTAATCAACATGGCAAACTTAAGGACTCAGGAGTGAAAGAGATACATGATTTAGGTAGATATCTGGTGACAACTATGGTATATGCAAACAGGGATACATACAAAATAGATGAAGAGCAAAGACAAGGAATACATTAATGCAGGAAACTCATAGCACAAATAGTCAATGAAAGGAAGATGTAGTAATACAAAAAACTGATGATTAGAAGCATAACCATGGGGATGAACTGAATGAAAGAGAACAGGAGTATAGCATGAGAGTTCAGCCTCAGGGATTACGATCAACCTGATGCAAGGAGAAAAATGACAAAGGACAGACAAGATAACAACAAAGCAAGTAGAGGTAGAGAAGCAACATAATGTAGAACGAATACCATTTTGGCTTTGTGGGATTGATAGAACCTTTTTCAGGAACCTAATAAGATTGAAATATACAGGAGAAGAACAGGGTTGCAACATGCTATGACAAACTGCCCATGGAAGATATGTGCATGTGTGGATCACATGTTTGAAATACAAGTTTTGATAAATCATATACAACAACTGAGCATTAGCCTGAAGATTAGGGAAACTTAGAAAGAGATGGTAGTTACTTTAGTGTATGCCAAATATTCTTAGAGGGAATATTGGAATTGTGAGAATCTTTAAGGATATGGATAATTCCATACAACCTTCATGGTTAATAGGAGGTGATTTTAACACTATTGTGACAGATTTAGAAAAATATGTGAGGTTATCAGTCACAATTAATGAAGTTCAAGATTTTAGAGCTTGCATGCAAAATTGTGAGATAACTGACTTGGGATTTAAAAGGCAGTACTTATAATTGGTGAATTGTATATGTGTGTTATATTGTGCCCTTGTGTGGCATCTGTTGGATTGCTGAATATAGGTGGATCAACATAGTTATAAAGGTGACTCTGCCGAAATTTTTCTAACATAAGACTTATTATGAACATTCGAGGACGAATGTTTCTAAGGGGGGGAAGGATGTTACACCTCGTAAGTTTAATGCGATAATTAAGAATGTCATTAAGGAAATTAAAATACTTAAGGATGTGATTCCAGAATTTTTTTGTTACAACGAGCGTGACAATGAAATTGAAAGTGATTGTTGTATATTCCCGTTATGGATTAGTAATGTATACAAGTTACTACGACGAGAATACAAGGCTTATTGGAATTCTCGGGAACTAAAGGAAGCGGGGGTTAAGATTTTAAAGCAGTGAGTTTAAGATTATTAATTAAAGAACTTGGGGACCAATGTGTAATATTAAAACTTAATTTTCAGATTTTTAAAAAAACCTACATTTCTCCACTACATTCATCCAAAATCCAAAGTTTTCCAAACTCCTCCCCTCTCTTCCTCCTCACCCACCCCAGCCGAGAACCCCATCCCTCCTCTACAAAAATTGGAGCTTATTTTCTCTCCCTAGATTACATTGTTCATCCACCAAATTTGAAGCCAAAACATAGCCCAAAAACAGTGGGCATTTCGCCACTGCTGCCGCGACTTGAGCCTCAATTTTCAGAATTTTTGGACAAATTTTTGACAAGAAAAATATGTTAGAATGATGTGTTAGCATTGTGGGATTCATGCATGTCGTTTTGGAGTTGAAGAATTGAGAAAAATAGTGCAAAATAGGGGCTAAAAACCGAGAACAGTGAGCAGTTTTTGAGCCTAATTTTTAAGGTAAAATTCCTCTTTTCATTGAATAATTGGAATTGCATGTTGTTGTGATTCAAGAGATGAATTCATATTAAGGAGGAATGTGGAATTTAAGTTAATGCATGTGATTATTGGAAGGTGAGTTGGGTTAAGAGTTAAGAAAAGAGTTATAGAATTATGACATATTGTTACTAGGATCAAATTTGAGCTATTTTATACCTTGAGTTTAATTGTTGCTATTATTATTGTCACTACTGGCATGTTGAGTTAAAGAAAACATTAATACTTAAGTTGTAATGGTTGTATGGAATTCTTGAAATAAGAATTAGATTTAAAGGATTCCAATTGGATTTTAAGAAATTATGAAAGAGTTTGGTATTGTTGTTGGCCGAAATTCCATGGAAATTATTGGACATGTTATGTTGTAATCTTAAGGGTCTGTTTTGGGGAATTATGACGATGTAAATATAAGTTATGAACATACATATATGTTATGGTAACTACCACTACATATCTAAAAAGAAGTAATGTATAAAAAGGTGTTACATTGCAAACTAGAAGACTTGGTCTCTCGTTGTTGCTATGTGCCTGGACTGTTTTTGAAAGTTGTTCTAGTATGACTTAAGGGGCTGAAATTATAAGGGAAATAGGTATGTTAAGTTCCCTTGGTTGTTGTAATTGTTATCTCCCATAAACGAAGGGGAAATGAACGTATTATGATGAAGTTATGGAGTAATTGAGATTGTTATGTTTATATCTGTAAGTTGCATATGGTTAATTGGTATTGCTGGCTTGTTTGGTAATTGTGGATGTACATACAGGGTAAGTGCTGCCCGAATTTTTGTGGAATAGTGTTACACCTCGTAAGTTAAGACGATAATTAAGAATGTCATTAAGAAATTAAGATTCGAATATTGGTTATATAGTATGGTTATATTTGCTAAATCCAGAAGTTAGTACATGAAGGATGTGATTCCGGATTTTTTTAACTATTATTACAACGAGCGTGACAAGGGAATTGAAAATGATTGTTATATATATGTCCCGTTATGAATTAGTAACGTATATAAGTTACGACAACAAGAATACGAGGCTTTATGAGACTTTTGGGAATTAAATGAAGCAGGATTAATTTAATTATACTATTAAGGGACCAAAGTGTAGATGGTAATTTTTCAGATTTTAGGCAACCCTTATTTAACTTATAAGCTTTCTCCTTTCTCATTTTCTTCTTCTTTCAAAATTCAAACCAAGAGCAAACCCCTCTCCTTTTCTTTTCCCTTCCAGCCGTGAGCCTCACCATTTCTATACAAAGATTGGAGCTTTTGAATTCCTCTACCAAAGTTAAGTTCCTACAAAAATTTCGAACCTAATTAACCCAAAACAGTGGGTAAAAATGCACTGCTGCCGATTTTTGAGCCAAATTTATTCAAGTTTTGGTGAATTTTTTTGGAAGAGAAACATGTATAAATGATGGGTTAACATTGTAGATTGTTGCATGTCAATTTGGAGTTGAAGTACTAGACGAGGCATACCCTAATATTGAGTTGATTAGCTCGCCTAAGAGGTATGTGAAACTATTCTTTCTTTGGCATGATTTTGTGAAAATCCTTTTTCCCTATTTTTGGCACGACCTTGTGAAAAACTTTCATTTGACTTGATTTTAATAAAAGTACGGCGGACGTACATGATTTTCTACAGAGTTAGTTTTAAAGGAAAATTGTTATGACAAGTGCCTATGATTTCAGTAAAAAGTGTATTATGATGATATTATCGAAAGTCAAAGATAATTTCAAATTGCATATAGTTGCTCATGATATCTACAAATGCGAGTCCTATTACACGTTCACCGAGTCTCTGCATAGAAGTAGGCACTATATAGTATGTTAGGGTTGAGTCCATTATTATTATTATATTACTTGGGTTCGAGTCCTGCGGGTTCAACTCGATTTATTATTATTCCATGGATTAGCTCTCCGTGATGCGGGTTCGAGTCCCATGACATTATATTATTCCATATATTTACGTGGGTTCGAGTCCCGCGATATACATGCTTACTTGGGTTCGAGTCTCATAATATATACTTACTTACTTGGGTTCGAGTCGTGATATATATGTACTGAAGCGGGTTCGAGTCGTGCTATTATATCTGAGGATAGAAGTTCATGATTTTGGCATGACTTGCATATTTTGAAAAGGAAGAACTGATTTTCATTACTCGTTTGATGGAGTACAATTATCTGATTAAGTTGAATTCTTACTTGTCTCTTGTTTTACGTTGAATTATGATTTCTAGTACAATATTTTCGATTCCACATACTTGGTACATCTATCGTCGACCCGCTTTTCTGAAATGCGTTCATGCCGCGAGTTCAGGTGTTTAGATAGGTGACCCTCCAGTCTAGGATTTCTGTACAACAGTGGGAGAGCTCCTTTGTTCCGGAGCCAACTATTTTGGTACAAACCTTTATCTTTCAGACATATGCATATTTTGGGCACGACGGGGTCCTGTCCCGTCATATGTCAGTATTACACTCTTAGAGGTCTGTAGACAATTGTGGGTTGGACGTTTGTACCTTATTTTGAGTTTTGATGTTATTATCTCGTGGCAGCCTTGTCGGCTTGCTTATTTTTATTATGCCTTTGTGCACGTGATGTTGGTTGGTGGCAGCCTAGTCGGCTAGCCTATTATGACTGTTGTTTTGTTGTTGTTTTGGCGTACAATAATTGGCCAGCCCATTTTAGGCAAATGTTGTAAAAGCAGCGTTGTGCTGCCGAAATTTCTATAGATCTCTATATTAGATAGATTAAGAGTGGCAGTCGATGTGGCGTCCATTAGGGCGTTAGTCGCGGCCGTCGGGTTAGTCGTGTGAAGTGGTATCGAGCGATTAGCGCCCGTAATGTCTGAGCCGTGTCTAGTAGAGTCTTGTGTATGAGTATGTTGTGCACCATACTTATACACAGGAGGCTGCCGGGCATTTAGGATTGGTTTCTACTATTCATCTCATAGATAGTGCAATAGAGCTATGTCAATAGGATAATCCCCCATCTTCATAATAATTATTGTGGTTGCAGTTATGTTCCAAAAGACAACGACAGTGGCTCGGAAGGGGAAAATCAGAGTAAATCGGACTTGACTTTGTGCGTCAAGCCATAAGGGAAGTGAAAGAGTTTGAGTAGAAGTATGATGATCAGGTTTGGAGATACTAGGTCAACGTCAGGTAAGGTAACTATTCAGAATCGTTTACGTACCAAATAAGAGAATAAGTTAACAATTTATCACTTAAGGGATGGTATCATCAGGGATTGGAACCAGGAGCAGTGTCCGAGGTTACGCATGTATACTAGAATATGTTGGAATTATGGAAAGTACGACATGTAAGAAATGAAGTTGTTTATAATTACGAATAGTGAAGAGATCCCTTTCAGACCATGAATGAGGTGTTGACTTGTGAAATAAATTGCAGTAGCCTCTATCTTACGAATTGGTACTCTGTTATGCTACGTTATCTGCTCTATAGTTACAGAGATTGAACTTTTCCTCCAAAGATAGAAAGTGAAGCTTACCTATTCTTTTCTCTTTCATACCTCCAATTAAATTTTGAGCGCTAATTGTTAGGATCTGTGATTGTTTTATGGTATACCATGTTGTTTGACTATGTGAAGGTAGGGAACTGCAAAAGAATATTGTTCCCATGTAAGAATGAGAAAGGGCTATTACTTCTGGAATAATAAGATTGATATATAAGGATGAAAGCATTTTTCTTACTTTGGACCGAATGTTGGGAAGTATTGGACATAGGGATTGATGTGCGAAAAGATGCACACACTTTAACGCAAGTGCACGTTATCGTGACAAGTAATATAGTCCTGATAAGACCAAATATCGTCCACAAGGATTAGTGTTCAAGTACCAACTATCTATCTTTTGGTATCTATTTGGTAAATTGATATTTGATTTTGTTGTTTATAACTAAGAATTATAAAGACTAATTTATCTAATGAGTTTACTTCAGTTGTGATGGGAATAGGGCTTTCATGTCTCCTCAACTATCCGCTTATGTTATTTATTAATACAACGAATTATGGTCTTCTTCTCTCGGAGCTAGCAGGTTTACGAAATCGTTTTATATTCCCATTAAGGATATATAAACACTCAACCGATGTGCACCTTACTACATTTGGTGATAAGGATAACTCTATAGGAGGATTAAGAACAAAAACCTAGTTAGCAATCACGCACCGTGCGCAAAATTAGGGTTGTTAAGCCTCTCATTAACGCTACATAAATAATTGAGGTATTTTCATCCCCAATCGAGAATGTCTACCCAACTTACGGCATATTCACAATCTCTCCTTTCAAGTAAATTAGAAATCATATAAGGATAATTAGTTGTCAATTAATTACCAAGCATTCAACGATTGTCACGACCGACCGGGCGTGACTAGTGCCTACGAGCACCCAGTAGACATACATCGAGTAACGGTGAATATAAAACAAGGCATGAAACAATATGAAGTGAAAGCAGTTTATCGAGAAAAGTTGCCTTTCGGCATATATATATATATAAACTTGAGCGATTACATCCTTTTACAAACCACGCCCACAACAAGATTACATGCACCTCTAAGAATGTTATAACAACAATGGCGGGACGGGGCCGCCATACCACGAATGTAAGTACTACAACGGCGGGACTATAACAAAGATAAGCCTCGGAGACACGGAGCTTCCCAAAACGTTGAATTGTGACCATGGCGAGGATCAACAATCGGTGTACCTCTACTGCGGCATGACGCGGTCCGAAGGAGGTCGGTAACAAGTACAGTATGGAATCGAAAATCGTAAATGAAATCATAATAGTCTATATAAAGCGAAGGCGTATATGATAACGATTTACGATACCTGATATGTGATGCGTATCAGTCGAGGACTCGCGCCTAAGGTCATCACTCAAATATAACCACGGGTCGTACCCACAATATCAATCATGCGGTGGAATTCCTTCCTCACCGGCGATCCATGATATAAAAGCACGAGAATACATGAACACGTGTCCCACGTGTCATAATAAAATGCGGGGTAAATGCGAAGGCATAGCCGACTACTAAAACCCACAGTCAACAATGCTATGAAGCGTATCACGAGGTCTTTCTAGGCCGCGCCACATGATCGGGCGGCCACTAGCCCTCGATGTCGCGCGTCAAATCTGGAACTTCGCGCGACTCGCATGCGCTAGGCCGCGTGAGGTATTCCGCGTCGAGGTAGCTACTCCTCGGCATCTTCCTGGACTCTGAGTGATCGCGTGGCCACATAGACCGCGTGAGGTATTCCCGCACACTAACACGGAACTCTCGTAGCTCGCGTAGGTACCTGGACCCGCATGAGACATCCGCCGCGTCGGCGACTTAACCGGTATATCATGTCGAGGTGAGTGGTACAATACTAACATAACGGCTTATCGTTAAACAACATAAGCACAATCAAGGGAAACCCCTTTACACAAACATCACAAGACACTAACACACGTAGCATCCTAACATGTTTACTTATCAAACCAACAAGAAAGTATTACAAGGCTATCACAAGCCAACATAGTCAAGTTATTCACACAAGGTACTTTCTATTTTATGTCAACAAGTTCGGGTTTTTATCCCCAAAGTACTTCATACATTAACTCTTTAAAAAGATCCGTTTCTTTCACAAGAGTCACACGATACCGTAGTCTGAGTGACTATCTTTTAAGTAAACCAAAACAATTTCCTACCTTCTTTTTGAACCAACTTAAGACAAAAGCATGCCTTCATTTTTAAACGAAAACACTTCAAATTTTCAAGTCTTTGTCTTTTATAAAACAAGTCCTTACTTTGAAATTTTAAGAAAATCAAAACTTGTTTATTAATGATCTTATTAAAGCAGCCATGATCTAGGAAATGTAATACAATTTTGTCTTATCATAGCTTCTATGCAGATGGAGGTTTCTACTGGTTTTAATAATACTTAATTAGTCGATACATTTTCCTTTATTAGCGGCTATGATGGTTTGTTCGATACTTATTCTCATTTCCGAAATCAATACAAGGCTTTCATAAACAATTAAGTAAACTGTTCCTTTTATTTCTCTTAAGTCGTTATACCTAACTTCCCATAAAGCTAGTATAACTCTTAAGCTTTTAAAACCAAGTATTACTCTTCTTTCAAAAACGATTCTTAATTCTTTTGAAATACTTCAAGATTCTTATTATTTAAAACTCAAGTCAAAAGACATCGAAGTAAAACCACGCTCAGTTAACACACGTACGTCTACCGTACTATATATATTCTTTTAAAATATCATGCTCAAGAAGATAGGAAGAATCACATACCTCCTCGGCGAAATCCACCTGCCAAGTCGAATATGTCGCGCGCAGAGTATCAATCTATAATAGTCAAATACGTCTATCAACGTCTAGACTACTCTGTAGAATATTCTAAGCAGAAGGTTCTTATTTCTACGGAAATTTGGGCAGCACTTCCCTACCCGTAAAGCTACACAAGTCTACTGTAAATACAGCCCAATGTAAGTACATTTCAATTCTCTTCTTATATACCATCATTCTATATCTTATACTCAATTCTAAACTACTATATGTAATTTCCAATTACAATAAAAGGACAAAGATATTTACCTCGATAAGCCCAAAATTATTCAAGTTAAAATGTCGATCCTGAACAATGTTTAGCTCCTATTCCTTACGCTCCAACTCGCTCCAAGCAACCCTTAGAAGTTTCTAAACAACTTATCTTAACACTTTAACTCCAAAAAGTGAAGAATACTAAGGCTATAATTTGGCAATGTTTCGGCCAAGGGGTAGTTTAGGGGCTAGAGGTGTGAAATCTTTTCTAACTCTTGGTTACTAATCTTCCTAATACACTAAGGAAGAACACTTAGAAGTTTAAGAATTTTTGGACAAAGTTTGGTTAAGGGAGAGGGGTGTTGGACGAGAACAACAAGAAGAGGGGGGGGGGAGTATTTCAAGTCTTGAAATCTCTAAGTGTGGATGAAGAAGTCTTGCTATCAAGGGGGGGTATTTATAGGACACTCAAGGGTCAAGATTCAAGCACATGGATGGTGTAGATTAGGACAAGTGCTACCTTATCTATCTACTACACAAATATTTTCAAGACTTTGACCAAACATTTTTGGCCTTTAAAACACAAAAACGTGCTGACAATTCCTCACCTAAACCGTCCACTTGAGGGTGACACATGTCGCCCTCTCGTTGGTCCAAAATATTCATTTTCCGAAAATATCTGTAATGCCAAAAATCCGAAAATAAAGTGGGCCTATCAAAATCGTAAATTCTCTCGTGGGACCCACGTGACCAATTCCAGAAATTAAAATTCCAATACTTCTAAAATATTCCAAAAAGTCCGAATACCAAATCTGGGAATCCAATTCCCATTAACGAACCTTTTTACTTCACAAAAACCGGAAACTTTTCCGTCGAAAAATCACATCTTTCTTCCTTTCCAAAATTACTGTCGTATTCTCGTACGTACGTCCTCACATACATATCCTGGAACTACGGGGTATAACATTCTTCCCCCCTTAAAAACATTCGTCCTGAATGTTCCTTCTAAGTCTCAAAACATACATGCGCTGGTATAGTCTTCACTACTATACTTACGAAACCAATTATGCCACACCTGGCCATAATAACACACGCGTAAATACTTAAATCCAAGTCCACAAGGAATCACCTCTAGCATCACAAAAGCTCCCACCCAAGGTCTAAAAGATATTCCCTTCGCACCTTTACTTCACAAAGGAAATGATCACCTCTATTCTCTTAACACATGTTCGCTTCTTCGTCGTACCGCTTCTCGTACCCAAACTCCCTATAGTATATGTATCATATTTCCGTCATCGCTATAGGGATATCCTCATCGATAACCCCGTCACCGGTCACTAATAGCGGGAACCTCTGGATGGATCTCCGATACTCTTGAACATAGCAACATGAAAGGCCGGACGTCTTGCCTCTACGTTGGGCATAAAGCTAACTTATAGGCAACTGGCCTATTCTTCAAATGATCTGAAACGCCAAAGTACCTCGGTGAGTTTCCCTGCTTTCCAAATCTCGTCACGCCGCCGGTGGTACCTTGAAGGCCAAGTCGTCCCGAACTCCAGTATCGACGCAGATTATCCGCCCGACTCACGTTGACTGGAGCTGCCCATAACCTCTCACGGATAGCACTTTATCCACGTCCTGTGAATCATGTATGAACCAACTATCTGAATCTTGCCAACATCGAACCAATCGATCGGCAACCTACACTACCGCTTATCTGAGGCCGTAGGCGACATCCGAATCGAAATGGTAGCTATAATGATACTCACTCAACAAGAGGCACATAATCCTCGCCTGCTACCCCGAAATCAAAACAGGCGAGGGTGAATGCAATCGAGACTCACAGAGTTCCTAACCTCGCTGGTAAAACCTCCGAAACAAAAGAAATAGTCGTAAATGGCGGGCTTCCGCTGTCATAAAGTAAAAATAGGAACCCCGCAATGCGACGCACAACCTTGCGATATATAACATCTCGCATAACCTCTGCCGAGCAAGCGATCTGGCGAAAGGCGAGATGGTGACCTCATCGGCGACATCGGTCGAGCTAACGTCCACGAACTCGTGCGATGGTTAACTAAACTTGGGCCTAACACCTCGTGACCTATCACATAACGGGACCACCAAATTTTCCTTACTTCAAACTGCGGGTTGACCGTAATCTGGCCTCGGCAGGCCCGTTTATTGCGCTGACTCTTATTTCCGATCCGAACAATCTCACCATCGAGTCACGAAAACCTAGTGGTCTTCTTGCGCGCCTTACCTCTTTCATTTCACACTACTCAGGGACTTATCACACAAACATATCTCACGTATACTATGCACTCTGATAAGGGTCAAACATAAAAATAAATCTTTTACTCAAGATGGCCTCGCCTCTAAGGTCTCCACGTATAAAACTCTAAGGCTCACAATTTTCCTATCCCCAATCTTACCCTTTTAACTAACCATGATTCCTAATCACAATTAACATAATGCTATCTGAATATAACACTTAAGATATACTCATCTCATCACACATACTAATCTCTAGAGGGTTAAGGATATACCTGTATCTACTGCTTCACTCCCCTTTGTCGTTTTAATCAATCACCGCCTGTTGGCGCATAGCTAGGAAGGTGATGAACTAGCCACCGATCTGAAGGTGAGTCTCTACATCCGCGCCACCTGCCTGGTGGACAATTTCGCAAAATGGCCTGCGTCAAGCATAACAATTTGTCGAAGAAGTACGACACTTCACAATGACACCTACCACAACGGCCACACCGAGGTGGGGTGGCCTCTCGCTAACACCCTTCCTCTCCGAACCATGAATCGAATCGATCCGTAGGTGAGTCCTCACTTGCGCATCCTCCTACTTGAACATTCTTTCGTCCACATGGCCCGACGGCGCAGTAAAACAAGCACCAACAAAAAGCGACATTCCCGGGATGGCGTTTGCCTGTGAACACTAAGGGAAAAGCGAATCGGTTTGGAACTCACGTGTATCGTGAACGAAGCCACGGAGCTCGACCAACTCCTGCGTACCGATCGTCACGAAGTGCGGAGGACCACTCTGTCTTGGCGGAGGTGCGTATCGATCTCTTCGAGGCGATTCGCCTCGAAAGTTACCAAAGGACCTGCCGTCGGCCTCTTCTGCGATCTTGGTTAACGTCGATCCTACGTTTCGGCTGCTGCTGCGCGTAAGCCCGTCTGTGGCCATGCTCACGCCCGATTGAAGAGCTACTCTTGCACAACCTCTCTTAGATAATCATCAAGACCGTGATAAATCGGTACATAATATACTCTGCGGTTACTAAATCCTAGCTAGTAATGAGTCGTCTCTTTGCAATCCATACTTTGCGCTCACGGTCGTGGGCGAAGGTTCAAATATCATGGCGCGATGGAGCTGCTGCCTGTGCTGAACTCTGATTTGGCGGCGTTGCGAGAACTCCCGAATGAAGCACCACTCGGTGATGATTGGGCACGTGCCTCGTAACCTGCGTGCTCTGCTCGCGGCTCGCCATTGCCTTCGCCCGGGCGGGTTGCCTGCGAGGCATAATCGGTAAGGGAAAGAAATACGTTAGAGGTCCAACTTATAACATGACTCTAAGGCACGATCTCGTAGTGAGAAGAATGAAACCAATCCTAAATATCCTATAGCCTCACGATTATTGGTGTGGTGCGCAACACAGATAATCAAGACTTACTAGATACGATGCTGTAGACACTTTCAGAGGATTAAGCGCTCACGATACCACTTTTGTCACGACCCGACCGGGCGTGACTAGTGCCTACGGGCACCCAGTAGACATACATCGAGTAACGGCGGAATATAAAACAAGACATGAAACAATATGAAGTGAAAGCAGTTTATACGAGAAAAGTTGCCTTCGGCATATATATATATATATATATATATATAAACGAGCGATATCCTTTACAAACCACGCTTACAATGAAGTAGCATGCACCTCAGAATGTTATAACAACAAGATGGCAGGGCTCTACCATACCACGAATGTAAGTACACAACGACAGGACTATACGAAAGATAAGCCTCGGAACACGGAGCTTCCAAAATTGAATCGTGACCATGGCCGAGGATCAACAATCGGGTGTACCTACCTGGCGGTGAAACGCACCCGGCGAGGTCGATAACAAGTACCAAGTATGTGAAATCAAAATATCGTAAATGAAATCATAATAGTCTATATAAAGCGGAAGACATATATGATAACGATTTACGATACACATATATGTAATCATGTCAAGTCGAGACTCACGCCTAAGGTCGTCACTCCAAATATAACCACGGGTCTCATGCCCACAATATCAATCATGCGTGGAATTACTTCTCACCGTGATCCATGATATAAAAGCACTAAGGAATACGCATGAACACGGGTCCGCGTGTCATAATAAAGCTATGCGGGGTAAGTGCGAAGGCATAGCCGACTACTAAAACCCAGTGCAACAATGCTATGAAAGCGTATCACGAGGTCTTTCTATCTGCGCCACGTGATCGAAGGCGGCACTCGCCCTCGATATCGATGTGCGCGTCAAATCTGGAACTCGCGCGACTCGCGTAGGCCACAGGCGCGTGAGGTATTCTCGCGTCGGGTAGCTACTCCTCGGCATCGCCTGGACTCTCGTAGTCCGCGTGGCCACGTAGACGCGTGAGGTATTCCGCACACTAACACGGAACTCTCGTAGCTCGCGTAGGTCCCCGGACCCGCGTGAGGCATCCTCGCGTCGGGGCGACAACCCCGATATATCATGTCGAGAGGTGGTGGTACAATACTAACATAACGGCTTATCGTTAAACAACATAAGCACAATCGAGAAACCCTTTACACAAACATCACAAGACACTAACACGTAGCGTCCTAACATGTTTACTTATCAAACCAACAAGAAAGTATTACAAGGCTATCACAAGCCACATAGTCAAGTTATTCACACAAGGTACTTTCTATTTTATGTCAACAAGTTTGGGGTTTTATCCCAAGTACTTCATACATTAACTCTTTAAAAGATCCGTTTCTTTCACAAGAGTCACACGATACCCGTAGTCTGAGTGACTATCTTTTAAGTAAACCAAAACAATTTCCCTACCTTTTTTGAACGACTTAAGACAAAAGCATGCCTTCCTTTTAAGCGAAAACACTTCAAATTTTCAAGTCTTTGTCTTTTATAAAACAAGTCCTTACTTTGAAATTTTAAGAAAATCAAAACTTGTTTATTAATGATCTTATTAAAGCGATGTGATCTATGAAATGTAATACAATTTTGTCTTATCTTAGCTTATGCGGATGGAGGTTTCTCTTGGTTTTAATAATACTTAATTAGTCAATACATTTTCCTTTATTAGCTATGATGGTTTGTTCGATACTTATTCTCATTTAGAAATCAATAGAAGGCTTTCATAAACAATTAAGTAAACCGTTCCTTTTATTTCTCTTAAGTCGTTATACCTAACTTCCCATAAAGCTAGTATAACTCTTAAGATTTTAAAACCAAGTATTACTCTTCTTTCAAAAACGATTCTTCATTCTTTTGAAATACTTCAAGATTCTTATTATTTAAAACTCAAGTCAAAAGACATCGAAGTAAAACCACGTTCAGTTAACACACGTCGTCACCGTACTATATATATTCTTTTAAAATATCATGCTCGAGAGGATAGGAAGAATCACATACCTCGCCGGCGAAATCCACCGCGAGTTGAATATGTCGCGCGAGTATCAACCTATAATAGTCAAATCGTCTATCAGCGTCTAGACTACTTTGTAGAATATTCTAGCGAGAAGGTTCTTATTTCTACGGAAATTTGGCGTGACTTCCCTGCAGTAAAGCTACACAAGTCTATTGTAAATACATCTCAATGTAAGTACAGTTCAATTCTCTTCTTATATACCATCCTTCTATATCTTATACTCAATTCTAAACTACTATATGTAATTTCCAATTACAATAGAAGGACAAAGATATTTACCTCGATAAGCCCAAAATTATCCAAGTTAAAATGTCGATCCTGGACAATGTTTAGCTCCTATTCCTTACGCTCCAACTCGCTCCAAGCAACCCTTAGAAGTTTCTAAACAACTTCTCTTAACACTTTAACTCCAAAAAGTGAAGAATACTAAGGCTATAATTTGGCAATGTTTGACAAGGGTAGTTTAGGGGCTAGAGGTGTGAAATCTTTTCTAACTCTTGGTTACTAATCTTCCTAATACACTAAGGAATAACACTTAGAAGTTTAAGAATTTTTGGACAAAGTTTGGTTAAGGGAGAGGGGTGTTGGACGAGAATAACAAGAAGAGGGGGGGGAGTATTTCAAGTCTTGAAATCTCTAAGTGTGGATGAAGAAGTCTTGCTATCAAGGGGATATTTATAGGACACTCAAGGGTCAAGATTCAAGCACATGGATGGTGTAGATTAGGACAAGTGCTACCTTATCTATCTACTACACAAATATCTTCAAGACTTTGACCAAACATTTTTGGCCTTTAAAACACAAAAACGTGCCCTGACAATTCCTCACTAAGCGGTCCACTTGGGTGACATGTCGCCTCTCGTTGATCCAAAATATTCATTTTCAGAAAATATCCGTAATGCCAAAAATCAGAAAATAAAGTGGGCCTCTCAAGCGTAAATTCTCGTGGCCCCACGTGACCAATTCCGGAAATTAAAATTCCAATACTTCTAAAATATTCCAAAAAGTCCGAATACCAAATCTGGGAATCCAATTCCCATTAACGAACCTTTTTACTTCACAAAAGCGGAAACTTTTAGTGAAAAATCACATCTTTCTTCCTTTCCAAAATTACTGTCGTATTCTCGTACGTACGTCCTCACATACATACCCTGAAACTACGTGGTGTAACAGCAATTATTGGATAAATCTCTCAAAGAAGAATAATAACCATAAACATGTATTAATTCATAACATAAGTTTCTAGTGAATCAACATGGAAAGCCCTATAAGAGAATTAGTTCCTAGCCATTGACATGTGAGAACTAATTCAAAGTTCATCATACAAAGCGAAATAAAGAAAAGAAAAAGGAAAAGAAAGTACTAAATTATGGTCTCGATCTCAGCAAGAAATCTTGAGTTGTGCGAAGGGAACCCTTAAAATCGCCTAGGGTTCTCCTTTTATAAGCTGAAAACCGTCCTTAACTTTTCCCTGCAGGCCTGGCCCAGAAAATCGTCAAAACCACGATTTTCATGCGGAACTTGTGTGCCGGGTGGTTTGGCGCGCTTGCTCTCTCATGCAGAGCCATGGCCACTGCTGTAGCCTTTCGATGATTGGGCGTCGCCCTGCACTGTTGACATGAGCGCGCTTGCTGGGACTTCTGCGACCTCTCGATATTGGCGCGCGCGCCATCATGCGAGGCGCTGCGAGGCCGCAGTTTTTTTTGCCTCGTTCGTCACTTTATCTGTTTTTAGCTCTGGAACCTCCTCTTTTAGCTCATTTTCCGCCATTTGGCCATTTTAACCACTTTGACTCAAAAGAAAGAAAATATATCCTAATACGACACTTATTTGTACAAAAAGGGACAAAAGACTAACTAAAACTGACTTAAAAAGTGTATATAGAATACACCGATCAAATACCCTCAAACTTAACCTTTGCTCGCCCTCGAGCAAAGATAGAAAGAATGAAATAAAAGACTCAAAGAAACGAAAAATAAAAGACTCACTGACATTGATCGTTTTTGCTGCATTAGTGTTAACTAGAAAAACATGAAGGTTAGCAAAATAATATGCAGGAACATATAGCATGAAAATTCAGCAAACTAAACACATTGAGCTAGATATTTCGCAAACTCATATTTATCATGCTTTAATGGAAGTCAGTATACTAAATCATGCATATAAATTCAAAAATCATATGGCATGCTTACTTGCTATTCTCCACTAATCTTGGGTATGCATAAAAGAGATCTTCAGGACTTTAAGGGTTGTAATGTAGGCTTAGGTATAGGTAGGTAAAAATAGGCATGTGAGGCTCATTTTGTGTACCATAAGCTCTTTAGCTTTTCCATTTTTCCCTTTTCTTTTGGTTCTTTTCTTCACTTCAATTCTATCTTTTCTCTCTTTTGTTTTGGGAGAGTGAAGAGTATAATAATAACAAGCACCCCCAAACTTAGGCTTTTGCCTCTTTCTTATTACTTTTTTGTCGGGGTACAACAAGCTTGTTCACTCTTTTTGTCTCTTTTTTTACACAATTTATTCCACTATTTCACATTTTTACTTATGGCACAATTTGTGGGAATATAGGGTGTCAAAGAAGAAGTTTCAATTTTTAGGCTCAATGGGACTGACTAGGGATATATTTAAAGTCCGGGATAGAAAAGATTGGTAAGAATTGACTATCAAAGAAATGTCTGAGTCATCTCCCTAACATGCATATCCTAACTATTTCGCCTCAAATCGCAAGCAATCATAACACATAAGTATTCATCATTTAGCATGCACAATTCAAGCAAGAAACTCCAAATAGACAGATTTTGTGAGTTTTTGGCATATCTAACCTATGTGTTTAGATAGTTGCTTCAATCCCATTACATTATTCCACCTTACTTCACTAGGTGTTTCTAGCAACTACAACATACATGATCTTTGATAGGCAATTATGACTCAAAAAGAAAAAAAATTGTGACTCAAAAATACATAAAAACAATCACAAAAACAATCACAAAGACTTAAATAAAACATAACATGACACAAATAAAACACCCCCAAATTTAAATCACACATTGTCCCCAATGTGTGTAGACTCAAAGACAATAAAAGAAATAAGACACTTACAGACTTTGGCTAAAATGGTGGTGGTGGCGGTGGATAATGCATCGACCATTGGTTGAATAGGGAACTCATCTCGTCAAACTGCTGGTGCAACTGTTGTTGCTCCTGCCTCAATTCTTGTTGCCCTTGTCGCAACTCATGTTGTCCCAGTCTCAACTCATTTTGTCCTTGTATCATTGTGTCGAAATGTTGCATCATCATTCTCTGGTTTTGGAGCACTTGCTCCATCATGTGCTTGGAGGTTACGATTACGTGGTTGGTGGTGGCTAGGGCACTGCCTCATGTGAGCCCTATTGGGCTCATCTTCGTTCATTGCGGCCTCTGCTGCTGCTGCTGGTTGTGCTCTTCTTACAGGCTCTTTGGGGGCTTGGAGTGCAGGAAAGAGTGCACTATCCCGTATATCACGAGCGGTTGGTTTCTCTCCTTAGTATCAGTGGGTAGGGTGGGACCCGTTAATTCGTATGGCATAAGCGGTGATAAGTGAGCCATGTCTCAATCCTCTGTTGTCACCAACTGCTGATTTCTTGATGCTCTGCACTATCTCTTTCCCGCGTGATCGGCAATCCTCATAATTTCATATATCGACAATCCTATCTTACGGCACTCTTGCGAAGTGCGTGGATGGAATAAATGCGATCGACGAAATATAGCCAACCGCCCTTTGCTTTGTTGTGCTTTGCTCGGTGCTCTTAACCCATTTCATGATATCAAGCGACCCCGGTAGCTCATTTGTGTTTGGCGGTATCCCGGTTTATGTTATCGATGCTCTGAACCATGTTCTAAAATGGCTCCGATCACGATTCCTCCTTCAACATCAATTTGTTTTAGAGTCATATTTATTGTTTCAATCACAGCATATATCTTCCCCTCACAAAACAATTGTTGTGCACCCTTTCCGGAAAGTTGGTATAGAATTCACGAACCATTGTTGTGTTCATTAGTGCTATCTTCTACGGATTTACAAATCTCCTCCACCCATTATCTCGATCATTGCGAATGGGCTCATAAACATCCCCTTCTCAAACGACTCCTCGATAGTCCATTCCCTTTCGAGGATTAAGGGCTAATCTTAAGCTTTTGTATCTTTGGAAGGCTTGGTAGCTCACAAACCTAGTATTATCGTATTGCGGGGCTGGGGTGGATGTGGAGGCTCTTCTCTTTCTGGTGGACATAGTTAAAAATAGTTTCTGCAACTTACACTTTTTTAGCACAAGTGTTACCAACCTGATCAACAATTAGCGACTAAACACAACACCCCAAACTTGACTCTACTATCGATACCCACACCTCCTTATCTACTCCTTCTCGACTTCACAATCAATTTTTCAACACGAACTACTTGCAATGCAACACCTCTCCAACTATTACCTCGGCTGACTCTAGCAACTTTCAAGAAAAAGGTGAAGATTACCTTTTTGATGGTGTCTCCATGATGTTCTTGCTTCCAATGGTGATTTGAGGCTATGGAATGAAGCTTCGTTGGTTGAGATAACTAAGGGTTTTTAGGAATTTAAGAGTTTTGGTTGTGGTTGAGTTTGATTTGTGGAGGATTTGTGGGTAATTTGTGGATTTTCGTGGGTTTTGTGGAGAAGAAGGGTGAGGTTTGGGTTTTGAAATTGGGGCAATCGATTTAGGCGTTTTAAGTTTGGATTTTTGCTTGTGTATGGCCGTGCTTTTAGCGCATGGCTGATGTCTGCACTCATAGGGTTTTTCTGCGCGGCTAAAACTGGCATTTTTAGATTTGTGCCATGACGCTTAAACAGCGCCTCTTGATTCTTTTAGTGCGCGGCCTTGCTCGCAGCGCGCGGCTAACCCATTTTTCCGAAATCACGGCCTTTCTTGATTTTTCGCCCTTGGTTTATTGCTTTGTACACATCGATCCAAAGACAAACACTACCTGTGAGACCGTTCTTAATAAAAACTACTTATATTAAAATAAAATAAATCAAAATAATTTGGGTTGCCTCCCAGTAGCCTTTGTCTTTAACGTCTTTTAGCGGACGCAAGTTCTTAGTTTTAATAGCAGTAGGGTGGATCAACCCCACTAATCCATTTCCTCACATTTGCGTTTCTTTTTCTTTTCCTCTTAGCATTATCGATGAGAGTTCGGGAACACATACTGCGTCGGTGGGGTTTGACAAACCATGCCTTTTCGTGTGCTCATCTCCGCTTTGGTTGACTTGTAATGGCTCGCGAGGGGGCTTGATGGTCTTGATTGCAAAGCACTGCTTTCGTGGTTGGTGGCTCGATGACATGTTTAAAAACTTTAAACACCATTTCTTCCTTCTCCACCCAGTGTTAACTCTCCCCTTTCTACATCAATCAAAGCTCTCCCCGTTGCTAGGAATGGTCTCCCTAATATGATAGGGATTTCCACATCTTCTTCCATGTCTAGAATGAGGAAGTCTGCAGGAAAGAAGAATTTTTCTACTTTGACAATCACGTCCTCAATTTTTCCTCTTGGATGAACCCATCTGTCGGCTAGTTGCGGACTACATGATGGTTGGTTTGGCCTGCTTTGACTCCAATCGTTTAAATGCGATAAAGGCGTGATTTATATATACCCCAAATCACACAGAGCTCATTGCAAGTCACTCTGCCATTTGTGCAAGGTAGTGTAAAGCTTCGCGGATCCTTTAGTTTTGGTGGCAACTTCTTACGCAAGATAGACTACACTCTTATGTTAGTGCTACTATCTCATATTCCTACTTGACTTCTTATTCCCAGATATTTCCTTCATGAACTTGAAATAGGAGGGCATTTGCTCCAAAGCCTCTATAAAGGTATGTTGATATGCGAACTTCTGAATATCTCCAGAATTTGGAGAATTGTTTATCAACCTTCATTGTAATCTCTGGGGAAAGGGATCTTTTACGTATACTTCTTCTCTGGAGTTTTCTACTGCTGGGCTAGGTTCAACCACTCTTTTCTATCTACGTCCTTTTATCAACTATTGGTGAAGAAATTGCTGCTCCATTGTCTTACTTCTCATTCTGTTTGCGACACTGCTCGCCAGTTTACCTCTGTTGCTTGGCAATGTACCACAGGCTTTCTTGTTTGCTTTTCTAGTGACCACTTGTGTTTCAAGTTTACGAGCGAGGATCTAGCACATCATGGCGAGTGCAGGCGTTGGCAAGTCTTTATCACTGTTTCGGCTCGTCGGCTTTTTCTTTGAGCAGGTGCATTGGCTGTTGAGGATCTTTGGGCCTGAGTAAAGGGCTGCTGATTTTGGTTCTGCTGGGTTTGATACTGGACCCTGTATTGATTCTGCTGCCCCTGGTCTCCTCTCCATGAGAAATTTGAGTGATTTCTCCACCCTGAATTATAAGTGTTGGAGTATGGATTGTTTTGTGGCCTTTGATAATAACCCACGGCCTGGCACTCTGCCTGCTCCATTGGTATATTATTGGGATCAGTTGAATGACACCTATCGAATGTATGTGTGCCACCACATATTTCACAACTTTTAGGCATCTGGACGCGTTCATCGACCTTGTATGTTCTTGCATGATTTTCCAAAGGGCAGCCAGGCGTTCAGCGTGATGGCATCTATTTCGTGGACTCCCATTCTCCTCCCACATCGACCTCTGTACGTGACATGGTTGTTGGTGGCCATATCTTCCGATAACTCGTGGCGTCGTGTCATTTTCCTAATGAATGCCCGCTTTCTTTGCATCTATGATGGTTACGGTTGTCTTTGCTCGGCCCGTTATAGAAGATGTGGACCAAGCTCCACAACTCGATGCAATGGTGTGGGCATTTTCTCTGCAAGTCTTTGAACCTTTCCCGAAGCTTCGTATAAGGACTCTCCATCTGCTTGGTAGAAGTTGTTCAACTCCTCTCAATTTCTTTGCTTTGCATGGGAAAGAACTTGGCTAGGAATTTACGTGCCATTTCGTGCCATGTAAAAATCGAATCGTGCGGGGAATTCAACCATACTTTTGCTCTATCCTGGTGAGAAGGAAAGAGCCTCAATCTGACGGCATCATCAATAGCCGTTATATCGAAAGTTGCACATAGCTCAAGAAATTAGCTATGTGCGTATGTGAATCCTCCGATGGCGACCCTCCATTGCAGCGTGTCTTTGTACCGTGCTCGAGAATCGCGGTTTATCTCGAAGTTGTTTGCTCACATGGCGGGAGCCTAATACGTGTCGTGCTCCATTCACTCTGGCGACATAGTCTCCCAGCTTAACTGCACGGACTTGAACTCTTTCCTCGACATCCATGGAGTGCTTGCGAGGTATTCTGGATTAGTGATTTTCACCTAACCGCTCTCATCGTGTTTGTTGTTACATGCGTCGTCCATCTATCGAGGTTGCAATCATTGATTCTTTACGCTTACATTTACAGGTTTTCTCAATCTCTGGATTGAAGGGAACAAGAGTGTCTGCTCCTCTTCTCCTTCACATAAACTGATTTCCTGAAATAGATCAAAAACAGACAACAAATCACGGCACCATGATTTTTGAAATAAATAAATAAAAAAACGTGAAAATTAAAAATAAAAACCAAATTAGAAATTAAAAATAGATAAATTTGATATTGAACTATGTCTAATCTCCGGCAACGGCGCCAAAAACTTGATGTGCGAAAAGATGCACACACTTTAACGCAAGTGCACGTTATCGTGACAAGTAATATAGTCCTGATAAGACTGAATATCGTCCACAAGGATTAGGGTTCAAGTACCAACTATCTATCTTTTGGTATCTATTTGGTAAATTGATATTTGATTTTGTTGTTTATAACTAAGAATTATAAAGACTAATTTATCTAATGAGTTTACTTCAGTTGTGATGGGAATAGGGCTTTCATGTCTCAACTATCAAACATGTTATTTATTAATACAACGAATTATGGTCTTCTTCCGGGCTAGCGGAGTTTCTGAAATCGTTTTATATTCGTTAAGGATATATAAACACTCGACCCAGATTGCACCTTACCTACCTTTGGTGATAAGGATAACTACATAGGAGGATTAAGAACAAAAACCTAGTTAGCGAATGCGCATGCAAAATTAGGGTTGTTAAGCCTCATTAACGCTACATAAATAATTGAGGTATTTTCATCCCGATCGAGAATGTCTACCCAACTTACGGCATATTCACAATCTCGTTTCAAGTAAATTAGAAATCATATAAGGATAATTAGTTGTCAATTAATTACCAAGCATTCAACGCAATTATTGGATAAATCTCTCGAAGAATAATAATAACCATAAACATGTATTAATTCATAACATACGTTTCTAGTGAATCAACATGGAAAGCCACATAAGAGAATTAGTTCTAGCCATTGACATGTGAGAACTAATTCAAAGTTCATCATACAAAGCGAAATAAAGAAAAGAAAAAGGAAAAGAAAGTACTAAATTATGGTCTCGATCTCAGCAAGAAATCTTGAGTTGTGCGAAGGGAACCCTTAAAATCTGCCTAGGGTTCTCCTTTTATAGTGAAAACCGCCCTTAACTTTTCCTGCATGCAGCCCGGAAAATCGTCAAAACACGATTTTCAGCGTCGGCGCCGCGGCCGAACTCTGTGGCCGGGTGATTTGGCGCCACGGCCTGCTCTGTGTCACGAGGCGCGCGGCCACTGCAACTCTAGCCTTTCGATGATTGGGCGCGCGACCACCTGCACTGTTGACATGGCGCCGCGCTGGAACTCTGCGACTCTACGGATATTGGGCGCGCGACCGCTTACATTGCGAGCGCGCGGCGCGTCTGGTTTTGCCTCGTTCGCCACTTTATCTGTTTTTAGCTCTGGAACCTCTTCTTTTGCCCTCTTTTAGCTCCTTTTCCACCATTTGGCCATTTTAACCACTTTGACTCAAAAGAAAGAAAATCTATCCTAATACGACACTTATTTGTACAAAAAGGGACAAAAGACTAACTAAAACTGACTCAAAAAATGTATATAAAATACACCGATCAGGGATTAATTGAGTTTTTTTCGCAAATGACTTAGAACTTGGGAATGATGAGCATTCTATTAGTGTATAGTTGTGTCAAGCATTTTAAATATTGTAACCTCTGGAGTTCATATTTTCGGTTAAGAAGTTATTTGAAGGATTGGTAATCGAAGTATGTATTTGTGCACAGTTTCAATGCATTGGTTCACGCAGAATGATAAGATGATGTTATTTGATCTCTTGGAAGCCTCATCTCGATGAGGTAGATATTAAAAGTTGTACAGAATAGTTGGAACACTGCGGAGTGACACATAGGGGTATAAATAAAAGTTCTCATATGACCTTGGTGAATGCGTTTAATTATGTGGCTCTTAAGAGGGTACTGTGGATAGATATTGGAAGGTTACATGGTGGGTCTGAGTCCATAGCAATAACGAGTGATTGACTAGGTATTAAGGAGAAATGAAAGAGTGAAGTGTCATGTCGCTAAGACTGAGATAAGGTATTTTAAGCAGTATGTAGCAGATTATGGTGAAATGAGTGGCATGCAGGGTGTATAGCAGCACTTACTAATCAAGAATGAGTTGATAACCTACATGATTCTAAGGTGTCTTTCATGAAACCAGACCTATATGAACATTCTCTTGAGTTAATTGAATGAGAAGTAGACATAAAGACTTAGTATAAGTTCATATACTTTAAATAGGTGAAGGTTGAATCCTGAATTTCTACAGACCATAACAGAAGGATGGAAAACAGATAAGAGAGTACAAAGATATAGATGAATTCAACAAAGTGATAATAGATATTCAGTGTGACGTAGCCAAAGTGACAAATGTTGACGCATCCAAAGACACAACTGAATTAGTAAGTTCAACGAGAGGATAAAACAAAAGCCACTTGAGGAGGCAAACGGTAATAATGCAAATAAGGAGGAACAAAGAGATACTGGGGAAGAATATGAAAATAAATAGAATAAAGGAGACGACGATGGTAAGGTGGTAGAAGTAAAACAACTCATTAAGGACCCACAATTGATAGAAGGATCAAAGGCAACTCTTACTACTAAAGAACAAGTTGAAGGAGTTTTGTAGCGTGAAAAGTTAACGAGGAGCGGAATGTTGACAAGAGTCGGGAGGTGTGTACGATGGTAACAACTCTAATAATAGTAACATTAATATTAAAGAAATATGGGATAATGATGTCGATGTGGAGCGAGAATATGGCGGTGGAAGCATATATGTCTATCCTAAATATATTAATCGTGAGAGAAACTTAATCGAGAGATAATATGTGGGATGATTAACATGACAAACTTAAGGACTCATTGGGAAGAAGTTACATGAACTAGGTAAATATATTATGGTATATGCAAAGAGTGATGCGTTGGGAAGGTTGTCTGCAGGATAGTTTATACTATATTATCGACGATATACGAGATCCTTGGCTAGTTAGTGGGGATTTCAATGTTATTATAAATGGAAGGAGACGATAGGCGGTCTTGGATATATCTGCAGAGCGTGATAATCTTTGCATTGGTACTAATTCGTGTGAAATGCTTGAACCGATTTAAAGGAGTCTTTTAAGTAGTGGAATAAGAGTGTCGATATTATTTGTACTTTTAAGAGGTTCGATAGAATGTTGACAAACATTTATTTTAGCTTAGTTGGGACAGAATATGAAGCATTCTTTAGTATTAAATCAAAATTGGCTGCTTGTTGTTGATTAAGGCGATTTCGTTTCTTTTATCTGGCGAAGAATGTCACAGCCTATTATTATGGAGTAAGGAAACTTTTGGAGGATATTGTTAGATTTAAAGAGGAGTTGTTTGAAGAATTTCCAACCGAAGCAAATAGAGTGATTTTACAAAGAGTTAAGGCATACTTTGTAAGAGTATGGAGAAGTTTCTGACCATTTGATCAATAAAAGGAGAGTTCTGTTTATATGCATGCTAAGACTCCTAGTAACTTGATTCAACAAGAAAAATGTATTACTGATTTCACAAGGGGAACATTTCCATTCATGTATTTAGGATATCCAGTATTTCATGTTAGAAAGAGGAAGATAGACTATGCTGAGTTAATTAAGAAGATTAAAGATAAGTTACAGACTTAGAAAAAAATTTGTCACCATGAGGTAAAACAACGTTGATTACGAATGTGTCACAAGTGTGCTTATACACATACTGTCTGCTATAAGACTTGCAAAATGTGTGAACAAAGATATACATACAAATAGTTGTAATTTTCTTATGGTATACAACAAGGATGATGTTAAGGCTAAGCATTGGTTTACATGGTTAAAAATGTACTTGCCTAAGGATGATAGTAGATTGGGGTTCAGACCTCATTTTGGATTTATTAAAGGCATTGTGTAAAAATTATGATGGAAATCTAGGACCACCAACTCTCTATGGGTTAACTTTCTACGGAACATGTACTCTGAAGCATTACCCACAATATGTGCAACGGGAAGGCGGTTCTCAGGCCTTGAAAACGGTTGTTGAGGTAAATGATAACATCGAACAAGAAGTATGGTGGGAAACAAAGAATGTGACCGCTAACATTGATTTGATAATCGCACCAAATTGGAAACATTATACTATGTACTACTATCAGAGTTTCTTATTGATGAAAGGATGGAAGATGTAAAAGAACTACTACATGGGGATTGATGAGGTCTGTCAAGGCTAGGGTAGTATCTACCAGATGACATTGTCTCACGTGTCACTACATATTTGATATATACCATGTAGATAATCCTTGGTGGATAAGGACAAGTTCTAATAAATTTACTGTGTCAAGTGTATGAGATTTGTTAAGATAAAAATCATGTCTTTCTAGTGTATATAAGTAATTGTGGGTTAAAAGGGTGTCATACAAGATATATTTCTTCCTATGGATGATGTGGAAATAAAAAAAATCCAGTGGATAAAGTGTTGCTAAATATTGGAATTAATATGGTATCAAGATGTTGCTGATAAAATGTTTTACATCAAGAGATGATGGGTCACTTGTTTCTTACAAGGGAGTTGTCAAATCTATATGGAACTATTTTAACAATGCGGCAGTATGCATACGAATTGTTGTCATGTTAAGCATGCGATCTGAGATATGGTGAAACATTACATACCATTACAGATTGAAGCAGGTGTACAAGGCAGTATCAGATATAATATTGTAGCAAATTTTAAAATGAAGGAATATAGTACTGCATGGAGGCTCTTTAATTTTATTTAAGGTATTACATGAGATTCAGTTGAATATTCACAGGTAATTTGATCCGTTACTTAACTATTTTGAATTGATGAATTGCATGTGTGTTATATTGTGGCCCTGTGAGACATCTGTTGGTTTGCTGAATATAGGTGGATGGACGTAGTTATAAAGGAGACTCTGCCGAAATATTTCTAGCATGAGACCTATAATGAACATTCGAGGACGAATGTTTCTAAGGGGGGAAGAATGTTACACCTCGTAAGTTAAGACGATAATTAAGAACGTCATTAAGAAATTAAGATTCGAATATTGGTTATATAGTATGGTTATATTTGCTAAATCCAGAAGTTAGTACATGAAGGATGTGATTACGGATTTCTTTTAATTATTATTACAACGAGCGTGACAAGGGAATTGAAAATGATTGTTATATATATGTCCCGTTATGAATTAGTAACGTATATAAGTTACGACAACAAGAATACGAGGCTTTATGAGACTTTTGGGAATTAAATGAAGCAGGATTAATTTAATTATACTATTAAGGGACCAAAGTGTAGATGGTAATTTTTCAGATTTTAGGCAACCCTTATTTAACTTATAAGCTTTCTCCTTTCTCATTTTCTTCTTCTTTCAAAATTCAAACCAAGAGCAAACCCCTCTCCTTTTCTTTTCCCTTCCAGCCGTGAGCCTCACCATTTCTATACAAAGATTGGAGCTTTTGAATTCCTCTACCAAAGTTAAGTTCCTACAAAAATTTCGAACCTAATTAACCCAAAACAGTGGGTAAAAATGCCTTCTTGCGATTTTGAGCCAAATTTATTCAAGTTTTGGTGAATTTTTTTGGAAGAGAAACATGTATAAATGATGGGTTAATATTGTAGATTGTTGCATGTCAATTTGGAGTTGAAGTACTAGACGAGGCATACCTTAATATTGAGTTGATTAGCTCGCCTAAGAGGTATGTGAAACTATTCTTTCTTTGGCATGATTTTGTGAAAATTCTTTTTCCCTATTTTTGGCACGACCTTGTGAAAAACTTTCATTTGACTTGATTTTAATAAAAATCTGGGACGTACATGATTTTCTCTGAGTTAGTTTTAAAGGAAAATTGTTATGACAAGTGCACATGATTTGATAAAAGTGTATTATGATGATATGATCGACAGTCAAAGATGATGTCACCTTGCATAGAGGTGCTCATGATATCTACTGCGTGCGAGTCCTATTACACATTCACCGAGTCTCATGTAGAGTAGGCCGACACTATATAGTATGTTCGGGTTCGAGTCCGGCTATTATTATTATATTACTTGGGTTCGAGTCCCAGCGGGTTCAACTCGATTTATTATTATTTCATGGATTAGCTCTCCGTGATGCGGGTTCGAGTCCCATGACATTATATTATTCCATATATTTACGTGGGTTCGAGTCCCACGATATACATCTTTACTTGGGTTCGAGTCCCATAATATATACTTACTTACTTGGGTTCGAGTCCCATGATATATATGTACTAGGCGGTTCGAGTCGTGCTATTATATCCCGAGGATAAGTTCATGATTTTGGCCGACTTGCATATTTTGAAAAGGAAGAAGCGATTTTCATTACTCTTTGATGAGTACAATTATACTGATTAAGTTGAATTCTTACTTATCGTTGTTTACGTTGAATTATGATTTCTAGTACAATATTTTCCGATTCCATATTTGGTACATCTATCGTCGACCCCCTTTTACGATTTGCGTTAAATGCCTGCAGATTCACGTGTGTTCGATAGGTGACCCTCCGCCTAGGATTTACAATGTGATGGGAGAGCTCATTTGTTCGGAGCGGCTATTTTGGTGCACCTTTATCTTTCGGACTTATGCATATTTTGGGTACGACGGTCTGTCGTCGTATATCGATATTACACTCTTGAAGTGCAGAAACGATTGTGGGTTTGACGTTTGTACCTTGTTTTGAGTTTTGATGTTATTATCTCGTGGCGACCTTGAACTGCTTATTTTGATTATGCCTTTGTGCACGTGATGTTGGTTGGTGGCAGCCTAGTCGGCTAGCCTATTATGACTGTTGTTTTGTTGTTGTTTTGGCAGTCTTGTCGGCTAGCCCATTTTAGGCAAATGTTGTAAAAGCAGCGTTGTGCTGCCGAAATTTCTATAGATCTCTGTATTAGATGAATTAAGAGTGACAGGTCAGTAATGACGTCCAATTAGGACGTTAGTCGCGGCCCGTCGGGTTGGGTCGTGACAAATATGAAGCTGTCATATGATATAAAGTATACTAGTAATCTTAGAAATTGACAGTCATATTATCATTATAATAGGTTGAATTGACAGTCATTATCATTAGAAATTGACAGTCATATTATCATTATAATAAGTGCTGCCCGAATTTTTACATGTTGTTGTAATTCAAGAGATGAATTCATATTAAGGAGGAAAGTGAAATTTAAGTTAATGCATGTGATTATTGGAAGGTGAGTTGAGTTAAGAGTTAAGAAAAGAGTTATAGAATTATGACATATTGTTACTAGGATCATATTGGAAAGTATACTAGTAATCCTAGAAATTGACAGTCATATTGTCATTATCATTAGAAATTGACAGTCATAATGTCATTATCATTAGAAATTGACAGTCATATTGTCATTATCATTAGAAATTGACAGTCATATTATCATTATAATAAGTGATGCCCGAATTTTTGCATGTTGTTGTGATTCAAGAGATGAAATCATATTAAGGAGAAAAGTGAAATTTAAGTTAATGCATGTGATTATTGGAAGATGAGTTGGGTTAAGAGTATAGGAAGTTGTCATATGATATAAAGTATACTAGTAATCCTAGAAATTGACAGTCATACTATTCTGATATAACTTTACTTTGGAGAAATACTTGAAATTCGTCGTTTTTAATTCTTTATGGGGCCAAACTAAACAAACAGGGCAGAAGTTATCGATCGAACAAAACCGAAACTCTTCAATCTTCACAACCCCCAAAAGGCCTTTTACAAACGAAGAACACTTCAGAAAAATCTCAACTAAAATTTCATTCACTTATCGATCGAACAATCACAAAGCTAAAAAAAACAACACAGCAGAATTGATTCCTCGAACTGCGATCAGGTAAAAACCCTAATTTTTTTACTCCAAAATTCTCATGTTTAACCCTTTTTGTGTGAATAATTTGAGTAAAATCTAATTGATGATAGACTTGTTAACTGATGATATATATATACATGTAGCTACATTTGGAAACTAGATTAAAAATTGGATATTAACTAGATTTCAATTGTGTTAGAGAACTGCAATGGAGACAGAGCGTAATAATAGAGAAGTAAAATTTCAACTGTGGTTCGGAAAAAGTAAATGTGGTTGTTATAAATAGGTATCTTCTTTTGTTACCCTTTTTGGATGTTAAGTGGTTCTAGGAATGATTAGTTTCTTCTTTAATAATGGAAATTGGTTGCTGTTTATGGGGTTTACTTTGTATAATGAAACACCGGAGGAAGTATTTATGAGGAGGAACGACGAGTTGTGTAGAAGAGGAATAAGTGGAGACTTTAGTTTGGTTTAGAAGGAACTCTTTTTCCTGGGAAATTATATAAATTTAGGGTGTGTTTGATATGAAGGAAAATGTTTTCTTGGAAAACAAGCGGGTTTCTTACTTTATTTTCTAGTGTTCAGTAAGTAAGCAAAGGAAAATATTATTCTAAGAGCATTTCTATGTCTAGCAAAATACTATGGAGTGGGGATTTGGGGGTGGCGGGGGGTGAGATGGTCAAGAGATGGGTGTTAGGGGTATACAAATGAGATTTGAACTCGTGAGTAATTTTCTTGACAAGCCAATGCCCTGGATGGATATGAAAAGGATGCACTTAAGTACCCGAGCTATACAATGAGCTTGCTCTTGAAAGAGCACCTTTATTAGTTGCTTGTTTCAGTAATTGTGTACTATGAACTAATGGTAACCAGATGCTTTGAGTTATTCTTTTGAGAAATGTTGCAATTGGGTGAAAGTTGGAAGTGAATATTTCGTGCTCTCCATTTGTTTTCTCTTTCTTTATTGTGTTGGATTGGATGCTGCTACTAAGTCATGGGAGTTTTGATATGAGTTATGAGTTGCTAAATTTGACTTCTTGCAATTTTGTGTAGTTTGAGAAAGATGGGCAATCCAAATAATGTTGAGCTGGAGGCAGCAAAGTTTCTGCATAAGCTTATTCAAGAGTCTAAAGATGAGCCGACAAAATTGGCTACAAAGCTTTATGTGGTGTGTTTACATCTCTTATGTTGTATGGTTTCCAAAATTCAAGTTATTTACCTGTATTAAGTTTACTACTCATGACTCAGATTTTACAACATATGAGATCCAGCGGGAAGGAGAATTCAATGCCCTATCAAGTAATATCAAGGTATAGTCTCTTAAACTCCATCCATATCTTTAGAGAATTATTGAATGTCTTTCATATTGCCTGCGTTTTCTGGTCTCAACCCCTTTGTCAATCATCTCTCTGTTCAATAGTTATTTTTCAATCATCTCTCTGTTCAATAGTTATTTTTCAATCATTGTCTTATTGTATTACCAATCAAAAAAATATCATTGTCTTATTGTACTTTCCAGTTACAATGGGGAAGTATAACTGTCACAGTATAATGGTAGTTGCCCATGGTACCATGCCTCATGGCTTACCAAAATGCATCCTAAAGCAGTGGTTGGCTGGCTGACGCTAAAAGCCACTAAAAGTTGATTGTCATATAGTTCAGAGTTCTCGATACCCATCACTGACTTGCCGTACTGTTACTGTTTTCTTAAGTGCTCTAATTTCTGTTTTGTTGATTCAAGGGCCATGGAGACTGTTGTCAAGCAACATGGTCTTGACATCGAGACTTTAATGTCCTCACGTCTTCCTCTGTCTGCGGGAGCACAAGTAGGAGAAGCTGCATCATCACAAGTAGCTGGTAAATGATACTTGTTGCAATTTAATGTATTTCACTAATATCTCAATGCAAGCAGTCCAAGCTCATGCCTTGCTGGCTGTGTTTTTATATTTTACGAGTCGAGAGTGTTATTTGCAGGATCTTCAAAAAGGGCTGGGGTCATTAGAGACTCTAGAGAAAATTTACAGGGAAATGAGATGGTTAAACCAGATGCATATGCTTCAAGCAATGCAGTTAGTGGTCCAAGCGGCACCGGACATGGTATTTATGAAGCATCTGCACCCCACATAAGTGGTAAGTACAAAGAATTTGTCTGCTAACTTGCAAGCATGGCAGATCATTCATATTGTCTAGTGTTGGAAACTAATATATTCACGGAACAAAAAAAGAAGTTTACAATTTGATAAAACATATGTAGATGGCCAATAGGCATTTGGTACTGTACATTTTCTACATTAAGTTTTAGGATGGAGAATGGAGAAGAAAATGAAACAACAGATAACCATGTATTATCGCCAAACGTTTCTAGTAGCTTGCCTCACGAGCGATTTAATGCTTCTTCTTTATCATGTTATAGAACCTCTTTGATGTATGGCACAATATCAAGGAATAGTTCTACTCCCACAGAGTGGCTTGGCGGTCAAAGAGTTGGTGTACTACTTCAAAAAATCACGACACGACTTTTAGAAATGCGACACTAGGTGAATTCGTCTTATATGTCTAAGCCTCCGTGGACAAGAGTTACTTGGTACTTGTGTTGCGAGAGGTAACATGTATTTGGTGGATTAATTGAAGTGTAGTGGTGTACGCAAGTGCGAACACCTCTGTTACTTAAAAAAAATCGAGGTGGGTTCCTACAAAGCCTCGCTTTTGTAAATAAATTTAAACTTGAGAGTCAACAAATGATTAAGTTGTTGGACGGGTTCCTATTTTGCATAAGGACTAAGGAGGGAGCGAATGCAAGTTAACCATTATTTTGAGGGTTTGATCTCTTTGATAAGGTAATTTGTTTTAATATTGGGGAATTCCCAGTAATATAAGTAGTATACCAAAAAGTAGAGAAACCTAGGCTTAAATATGGGTTTCCACAAAAATTACACATTCACCTATCTATTTATAAAAAAAGTCAATCAACCATTTATCCAAACAAGAATCTCATGGTACACTAAAAAGACACTAGAGACACGAGACTATTTCTCACATGCCGATCCCTCAAAATCTTTCCTATTCCTCTTCCTCTTCCTCCATAATACCCACATAAGTGCTAGTGGTGTTATGCCTCGTGCTCCGAGTCATCTCTCCCTTCTGAAAACCAGCTATGTAGTGCCTATTTTATTGTACTCGGCATGACCCGCTGGATTCTAAACCAATTCAGAACTCCCACCATAGGCGATAGCTACTTGACAATGTAATAAGAGGTGATCCATATATTCTCTTGAACATCTACACATATAGAACCAGCTAAGATATGTGATCCTCCTCTTCCTTAGGTTCTTGGCTGTCATTATCGTTCCCTTACATGCCAAAACACACAAAAAATCACACTTTTTCTGGTCACCCTGGTATCCAAATCGTGAGATGCAGGAAATCCACTTCATCCCTCACGATCTCACCAATAGTTTTTGGTAGTATGATTTGACTGAGTATTGTCCATCTCTCCCATCTCCCAGTTCCACGTGTCATGCGTTTCAAATGCTGTAGGTTTCTTTTGAATGTGAGATCCCAATGTAAAAAATAACCTAAAAGCACCCCTCTCATGTACTTGCACTCCCCATATTGTCTAGCTTGAGACTATATGTATATTAGGCAAGGAGTTTTCAACACGTTCTCTCTGGACCACCTGTCACCCAAAAGCTGATTTTGCTTCTGTCACCAGCCTTGACTATAATGTGGCCGCTGAACGCTTTGCGTTCTTTCATAATGGTCCTCTTTAGTCTGCGCCTGAACGAAAACATGATATTTCTGGTCCTCCATCCCCATCGGCACCATACTTTTCTGTTGTTACCTCCCTTCAAAAAACATGCTGCTCCAACCTAAATCTTCATATCCATTTTCCTAGCAAAGCTTTGTTGAACACCTTGAGGTCTTTCACTCCAAGTCACTCAAGTCCACCACACTTTTTCAGGGACGTGACGGCCTCTAATAAATTATCTCACTAAGTATACTTGTTCCGTATATTGCATCGCAAAAGAAATTTCTCCAGAGTGTTAGATTTTTACTTAATTTGACTCGCATCCTAGACCTAATATTGAATCCTACAGCGGTTAATGATGCGAAGGGGGAAGTTTTTCTTTTTTCATCAATGCTATCCCAGTCGAGACTCGTCCATGCCCAATCCCGATGGGCCCTCAATTTGCCCCTATCCTAGCTCTATAATCCACCCGTCTTCCCTGAAAGCCCTTCTAATCTTACATAATAATAAAGGAAGTCATCTCTTTATTGTTTATCTGCCCTTCTTTTTCTTCAATTTTCCTTTTGATTGATTATCTCTTTTGCTATCATGTTAGCCTCTTTTCAACTCTTTCAATCACCAGATTTCACTTTGTTAAATCCTTGTTGGAAGAAGACAAAGGCAAGCCAAGGTACCATATAGATGAGCGCTTGTGCTTGGTCTTCAATATTGTTCGGCTCACTAACTTGTATAGTCTCACATTTCCTGAAGTTGATCTTGACTACTAGCTAAACATTAAACCATACAAGTTATGCTTCAAGTATGTTGGCAGAGATAAGTCTGTATCACAAAAAATCAAAGTATCATTCGCAAGTAACAGATGCGTAAACCTGGCCGCACTTTGTCCTCCTGTCACTACAGTGAAACCCCTCAATAAACCTCCAACCACAACTTTGTCCATCATTTTACTTGGCGCTTTGATCATCCATATGAATAACATGAGATATTAAGAATCCCATGTTTTAAAATCCAGTTTAGCCGGGCACAAGTTCTAACAGTAGAAGTACAAAATTGATCCATCTCCTCCATCTGTCTCCAAATCTCATTCTCATCATATAGTCCAAACTCCAAAAGCTCCAATACACATGATCGTAGGCTTTCTAGAGTTCTAGTTTGCAATAATTACCCAACTCTCCCTTATTCCTTCTGGAATCTGCCACTTCATTCGCCAACAAAGCTGCATCTAAAATCTGCCTTCCTTTAACAAACGCATACTGTCTAGGCCAACACCTTATTTAGTCTGAAAGAGACCATCTTAGGAATTACCTTATATGCTTCTTCTTAGAGTAATATGATTGTATTCTTTGATTTTCAGTGCCCCTTCTCCCTTTGAAATGATAGTTGTGATGGTTGCATTAGGACTTCTTTCAAACTCACCCGTTGCCGGTTTCTTGAAACTCTGCAATAGTCTCCATTACCTCGCCATTAATAGTACTCCAACAGTGTTGAGGTTTTGATTTAATATTGATGTTGATTATATTCTAAAAGTCTTTAACTTTTCGTTCTAGTTGGCAACTTGTGCTTGGGATAAATGTTAATTTTTTCTATTTTGTGGGGGAGGGGGCAGGGAGGAGGGAGGGTTAATGAATGCTTGTTATGTCATTTGTACCAGCCATTCTATGTGTAGGATCAATGTTGATATCCCCTGTTGAGCTGAGTGAAAAATTTCCCCTATCAGGAAAGTGTAATTGAAAAGCAGTTTTACTATTTGTGCTGCTCTAATTCAGGTACAGGTGTCAAAGTTCCTGTAATGGTGCCTTCTGTTTCTAATTCATCTCAGCCAGTAGAACCAGGAATTTCAAGTACAATGCAGTTTGGAAGTCCTTCAATTGATAATCATGGTTATGCATCAAAATTGCACAAAGATGGAAGCACAGAACCTTTCTCTGGTTCTACCTCGGTCGATCTTGTTGCTGGCAGAGCTGCAGCAGGAAGAACATCAGAGCATGAAGGAGGATCTAATATGTTAGGAAATGCTAGCAAGATCAGTCAGGTACTTATTTCCACTATATCCTTTTAAATTAGCTATATGTTTGATGGCATCCCCCTTATAATGAGCTGTTAGTTGTTGGACAAAGTTTTGTAATTGTGTCATATCTTGATTTGCCATAAACAAGTCTACACTTATTTTTATCAACTAGTTTTAGTGTACGTGCATTCCACGTGTGTATCACGTATATATTTATAAGAAAGAACAAATTATTGAAGAATATTAGTTGACCTTAAAATAAGATAATCTTTGTTTAAAATAATGAAAACAAATTTGATTACATTGACTTAATAGATGAACTCAATATTTTCTAAACATGCAAAGATGATGAAAGTAGTGAAATTAGTTGTGCAGTATTGTAAGTATACATATTCAATCATATGAGATATCAATATGTTATGTTGTATCGACTGACATTCTATTGGTCTAATAGTCGGTTTGGCGAAGGTTTTAAACTTTGGCGTTCTTTGCAAAGGTACTTTTGGAAAGTAGCATTTTGTGTTTGGCTAATACATTTTAAGCACCTTCGTCAATATTAAAACAGTAATTTATGCTTGATCAAGGTTCTAAAAGTGCTTTTGGGGGAAAACTACTCTTTTTAACTTCAGCTACTACTCAAAAACACCTATTTTTTCTTTTCATAAAAGCTTAGCCCCAAGCACCTCAACTCTATAAAAAAACAGAAGAAGCAATTTTGGCTTCCAAAAAATGTGGCCAAATAGATTAGAAGTCTAAAACCCCTTCTTTACTATGTTAATACCAAATAAAGATTAAAACTACTGTAAATTCATTCCAATTCTGTAAAAATTTCATTAATTTTTGTTAATTTTTCTTTTGTCTTGTTCCTTGTATGGTGGTTACACAAAAAACCGTAATGGATGGCAAGATATCTACATCTCTTAACTTTATCGACATATACGGAAAGAAAGCTACTAACGATTATTGTGATAAGTATTAGGATTTTTTTCTATAGTTTAGATAACAAAAGATCTGATAAATAAAATTTTAGTTGATAAACAACTTTTAAAAATTACAGAAATATTATTAAAAACTTTTTAAGTTAAAATAAAAATGTAAATTTCTAAAATTGATGGCTGTTTATTATGTGATTGAGTGGAGAAGAACATTAAAATGAACAAGCAAGCTTGAGGTTACAAAAATTCAAAAATTTGTTGTGAAATCTTTTGACCAAGAAACCAATTCACGGGAAAAAGAGTTCCTTAATGCGATGTCAACTTCATGCAAATATGCCATATATGCCTGAACTTCATACGAAAAAGGCTGAAGTTCTGCCATATATTTGGCTGAACATCATGTAAAAATGTCCGAAGTTGGCCTTGGCAAGCCAGGCCAAACTTCAGGCAAAAATGTCCGAAGTTTAGCCTTGTCAAGGCTACACTTTCAACAAAAAATGTCCGACGTTTGCCAAACTTTAGACACGAATTTCGCAACTTAAGTCCCATATGTCTGAAGTTGTTCGGAAGTGGGAAAATTTGCCAAAAACAAATATCTACTTCAGCCCAAACTTTAGACATGAATTTTGTAACTTAAGTCCCATATGTCTGAAGATGTTCCGAAGTGGGAAAATTTGCCAAAAGAAAAAATCAACTTCGGCTACAGCTTAAACATCGGTCCCGAAAATCGGGTATTTGTGCACTTCGGCCCACATAACGTGAACCTTGGCCTGCAATTACATATCCATTTAAGCAAAGGAAATCAAGATGCAAGTTACTTTTTAGTCAAACGTTTGACAAAGAGGGATAAACGAGCTTAAATGGAGGGATATAGACAGTGAAGATTCTTATAGCCGACTTCAAGTTTCTTGAGATTGAGGCGTAGTTGTTATTGTTGTGGTGTAGAGGGCAGTGTTTTGGAAGGCGAGCGCCTTAGACCTTTTGGCGTCAGGCGAGGCGTGGCGAGCCTTCGTCGCCAGCAACATCCAAGGTGTGGCGTTTTTGGAAAGGCGAGGTCGAGGCAAGAAAGGCGAACTCGGTGAGTGGCGAGCTGTGGCCACACCTTTTGATTTAAAAAAAATTGTGTAAACTTAAACAGAAAAAAGAGAGCAAAATATTTAATTTTACCTAGGGGTTCACTTTCATTGTCTCGTCTTCCATCTTCCTCAGCCGCTGCTGCTAGGGTTTTCAGGTAAGCCCTGTTTCTTTAATTTCTTCTTTCTTTTCCGGCACCGCTGGAAGCCATGACTTTTCAGGCGCCGCAATAAGCAGATTAGCCCTTTTTAGGCAGATCTGACTTTTCCGGCAGCAATTCCGGTGACCCAATTCCGGCAGATTTTTTTCCATTTCAGTTTTATTATTTATTTAAGTTATATGAATTTTTGCCTATTTTAATTGAAATATTTGCTAGTATTTTGTTTGAGTATTTGAGTTTTTGGGTATTTATATATATAAATATATATAATAACAACATACCCCGTGAAATCCCACAACGTGGGGTCTAGGGAGGGTACCTTACCTCTACCTTGGTAGGTAGAGCGGTTGTTTCCGAGAGACCCTCGGCTCAAGACAAAGCAATTTATGTATGCATATTTAATATTTTATTTTTTTGTGTTAATTCTCACCTCGCTTCTAAAAGGCGCTCGCCACGCCTCACCATGAGGCGTGAGGCAAGCCCTTGTCGCATCGCCTCTCGCCATCCTAAACACTGGTAGAGGGACATAATAATGGGCTTGAAGTGCACTGAATATTAGTAAAGCTGTGACGACAACAACTATCTCAGTCCAAAACATTAATCGAGAACTGATCCAAAATATTGGGTATGATGGTCCATGATTGCTATAAAGAAAAGTGATAGTTCCCAGTTTCTATATTTTTAGAGTAAGTAGGGTGGGCTCTCAATATCCTGTAAAGGGGGGGGGGGGGTATTACATAATATCTGCTTCATAAACTTCATTACTGGGGGCAAGTTAGCAGATGCCTACTTTGACCAATCCTCGACGAATATAATCGTGCTATTGATAGAGTGAATTGGACCATCCATAGATCTTAGAAGTTTCTAAGTACTGATTCAAATTTCATAAGTAGAAGTAAGCTGAAGTTACTGATCAATTGTAGGGATTTAGTGTACCCTACTGCAGAACATAAAAAAATATTGCCCACTATTGTGATTGGAACAATTACTAAGCCCTAAGCGTCAGGTGCTTTGACCAACTTAATTTCCAAGTGCATGTTACATCACACCCCTTCGGGTGCAGCCCCTTCCCGGGCTGCCCTTTATGTTCTTTGTAGAAAAATTTGACACAAAATACAAGCATGTCTTTTTGAAGAAGGGTGGCCTAGGTGTCACTTTGATTAATAAGATTCATTTTATTTGGGTCAGCTCCTATATTTGACCTAACGACTTTGATCTTGACAGCAGCCCATTTGTACAAATCATATTCTATTATTTGCACCATATCTACATCCCAAAACCCTTTCCAATATTAAAAAAAAGGAAAAATACCCATTGTGATAATCGCGACTATAACATTAGTGGCATCCTGAAAAAGAAGATCCGAGATACCTAATTACAAATATACGTGAACTCACTTATACAACAACTATGCTCAACCCCAAGCAAGTTGGAGTCAACTATACCAATCCTCTTTGAACATGCTGCTCCTTTTAAGGTCTTCTTGTGAATTTCGTTTTTTTATGCAGTAGGATTCATTAATGGCATCAATAAGATGCAAAAAGCAACAAAAGAGAGATTGAGTCCGCTCTTCTTGTGTATTCACTTATCCACAAAAAAGAAAAAAAATGAAAGGAACATCTTATCTGAACTCTTCTCTCAGTAGCAGAGTCATCAGATACATCAAAATTCATAATACTCCATCCTATTTTCCGTTTCTCATAGAATTGCGTTTCTTTTACTTCCACCTGCTATTCAATGCATGTGGAAGCAGGATAGTTGCTTCATTTAATCAATTCTTGCATGTGTCTGGATCAGTTTGTACCTGAACTTACATTGACCAAACTCCCCCCCCCCCCCCCCACCACTTTTTATGCATCAGAAGAATGGACAAATATCAACAAGTAAAAAGAAATAGAATGGGAATAAGCTTATAAGTTTCAGTTCTACAACATTTTGATGCTTGATCTATGCATACTGCTGAAGAGACAAATGCACTTATCGAAGAGGAAAACAGAACACTACAAAGACAGCTGCAAAGCATGAAACTTAGATGAAACTGATCACCTTTTCAATTTGTAATTGCCTTTACTACAGTTGTAGTTTATATCAATACATTACCTTTGAATTAAAGTAAATACTGTCTATCCATTTTTGATTCAACTCCTTAGGGAGCAACATATGATGTATTATTTGTGCAATTAAAACACTATCATAGAAAACGGTGAACACTTCTTCTGAAGGCCAATCTACATAATGGTTTGCCAAATTGCTCCTTTAACTAGGTAATTTTGGATGAGTTGGAACCAGCTAATACAGAAATCTAGGCTAACGTTTGAATCTATTCTCATCAAGAAATGAAAAAAGGAAATGTAGACAACTTTTTCCTTTCTCTTGCCACTTAAAAATGTGGAATGCATTTTTTCTTTGTACTTTGCGCAAGTATGAATTTTGAGATATGTACCTGTATCTAATATGGACAAATTTAATTTTACTTTAGTTTTATATATCTTTTTTTTACTGATTAAAAAAAGTTTTCTATATCTTTGAATAATCATGTGTTCCAATGTACATAGACTCTTTTGCCACAATCAATGCAAGGAAAAATTCAATTTTTAATGGATCTTGCATAAAAAATTTGCGGAAGCTTATTTTGGGGGAGGAAATTAGCTATAATCGCGATAATATACATTATCAATAGGGTCCTTGTCTTCTGGTCTCATCAGTCTTCTGGTCTGGTTTCTATGATGTTTGGAGATGATGGTAGAATTTTGGCTTTGTGACAACAATTTATCATGGATCTCTTCTGGGTACAGATTTTGAACCTCACGACGGATTGTGCTCTCCTGGTAATGTTTGATACCTAATAAGTCTTCTCTTTTCGGTAAAGATTCTCTAAACATGATATCTAATTCAAATAGATGCTTACCAAGTAACGTAAAACACAGTTGAGTAGAAGTCCCTGCAACTATTTCGCCTTGTTATCGGGATAAAAACTAATACTGATTTTGGAAATGACTGCACCTCTCTTTTTCCAGATTCATTTAATGTTTTTCCTTTTGAAAATTTGCAGTATTAAATCAACGCCTTGCATAGATTATATGCTCAATTGTTGTTTTTCTTTATTCAATTTATGTTCATGCATGAAGGGAAACATTTTGATTTTGCCTTCACCACTTTTAAGTAATTCACTGTGTAGTATAAAGTCAAAACCGTCACCGTTTGGTGTAAGATCAGAACGTCTTTTAAATATTGGTTTGAGACCTGTGTTACATGGAGCGACATGGATAGTGAGGATTCAAATAGCTGACCTCATCTAGTCTTGTGTTAAGGCGTTGTAGTTGTTGTATGAAGTCAAACCTCGTACTATGGAAGCAAGAAAGATTTCATCTGCTCAACTTATTCTTATGCACACAAAATCTGTTTCCTGATGTCAGAGTGGCATGTGAGGATGGTACAATTGTTTTTTATCGTACTCAATGAAAAACAACTCTGGTTGTATTTAGTTGGTTTTCTTTTTCAGCAGTATTCATTTGCTGTATGTGCTTCATCTTTCCCTTTATTTGTTTATGTCAACAGGGGGGCATGCCTAACAATGTTCCAGAGAAGAGTATACTTAGAAGTGAACCAATCAGAGATGCAGGGAAGTTGCCTGCTGCGGCTCAGGCTCCAGTATCGGCCATGCCTTTCAAAGAACATCATTTGAAACAGCTTAGAGCACAATGTCTTGTGTTTTTGGCTTTTAGGTATGTAGGATGATGCATTTGATTTTAGTTTGTCATTATGCAAAGAATTTTTTGCTTCCAGCTACGACAGTTTTCAATATCTCCCCACTTATAGGAATGGTTTAATGCCAAAGAAGCTTCATCTTGAAATTGCTCTTGGAAACTTCTACCCCAAAGAAGGTATCTGCTGCTTGATATCTCTCTTTTCTCTGGTTAAAAAGTCATATAATATGTGTCATGTGCTAATATGCTGTGTTCTACAGATCGTAGAGAATTGGCTGACCATAAAGGAAGGGAGCAAGTGGTTACTGACCAAGGCAGTGCATCTGAAATCACACGAACATTTGGAGGAGCTGGCGAAACTGACAGGCTTACTTCTGGCCCTACGTCTTCTGGAATTCTTGCTGATACAAATAAGTTAATGGAGGCTGAGAATGCAAACTTGATGGAAGATAAACGTAGTCAGCTTGATCCTTCTGAGCATGCCGACGAAAGGAGGTCTCAAAGAAAGATGAGAATGATTCAGGATTCCGGAGTGCCCATTCAGGATGCTAAAAAATCACAGGCATCTGCTCTTAGAGGAGTTCTGACTGATTCGAAATCCTTATCTCCCTATAATCATGAGCATGCTCCTGCAAACACTGAACAACTTGGAATGTTTCCCCAACCTTCCTCTGTTATGGGCACAAGTAAGCCATTGAAGCCTGATCTGAGTGGTTGGAGCGGAACTGAGGCTTCAAAGGTATCACCACCTGCCTCTGCCACTACCCATGAATCTGGCCCGCTAATGAAAGATAATCATGCTGGTCAATCTCAAAATCTTGCTGATAGCAATGCTCAAGGAGATCGTCATGCTAATAGTAACTTGCCTAGTTTACCCTTGAGGCACCAGTGGAAATCTGTTCCTGGAGTAATTAATCAGAGTCCCACAACAATGCAAGTGATGGATTCAAATATAATGCTGAAAAATCTGTCACAAGGTCTGAATAATATCTCTCTATAAGAATGTCACCTCTTATATATTTCCTCTTAAAATATCAGCTTCTCTCCCCTTTTCTTTTGATTTTGTTTTAGCTTTGGGGATCTAAGTAAGACAAACTACTTCTGCTATAACTTACATGCACAGATGCAGATTCCATCTTTCTTTTCCCCCCCACTATGGTGTGGCTGAACCCTGTCCATGGGATTGATTTTCCAGTGCGTTACATACATATATTTGCATGCATATTTGTATGGCTAGTTACTGTTCTAACATCTGCACATTAAGTTCTAACATCTGTGCACTAAGTCCAGTTACAGTGCAAGAAGACGATGAAAATATTTCAGCACCCACGGATAGGTTACCATCTCCAAGGCATACAATGATGGAGAAATGGATTTTGGATCGACAGAAAAGGAAACTTATTAGTGAACAGAAATGGTCGGAGAAACAGCAAAAAACGGAAGAAAGGATTGATGCTTGTGCAAAGAAGTTGAAGGTTTGCTATTGAAAAACTTTCTCCTTATGGGATGCAATGCTCTTATCAGTATTATTTTGTGTAGACTGAATTTTGGGGTTAGCTTTGTTGACAATAATTAGATTGGGGACTGTCAAGGCTTACTTTTGGTGGAACTTGATTCCATATTAGCTTTTTCTTCATGCGAGTTTGGTAGATAAGATCCTATCTACTCATTAGGGTGTGGTTGGTGGTCAATGAAGTGGGTTGAGAACCATGAAGTCTTAGATTCAAATCCCATCAGAGGCAAAAATACTAGGTGAATTCTTCCGATCTGTCTAAGCCATCGTGGACAGAGTTGCCCGGTACCTATGCTGGTGGGAAGTAGTAGGTACCCGGTGGAATTAGTCGAGGTGCGCACTAGCCAGCCCGTACACCACAAGTATTTTTAATAAAGATCTTATCTAGTATCTATTCAAAAAGTGGTCTGAACTTCCTGGTGGTAAAGAATTCAGTTGGGGGGTGGGTGGGCACTAGTCTGCTTTAATTAAATGTACTGTTTGCTCAATGGTCCATGACCCATAAAATCCTCATGTTAAGTCAGGCTTTCTTCTTTGTCTTGACTAGAGCTTTCATTCACCTAAAACCACCAACATGTATAAGCAGCGCATACACCTTTTTTTTGTGTATGTGTGTGTGGGGGTGGGGTGCTCTTACCTTGCCAATGGAACTTGTGCTTAGCTGGTGTATTTTGTGGGTAAAACAATAAAACATTCTGAATCTTCTCGTGTTATGCCTTTGCTCAGGAGTTCTTGATGCTAATATTTTGAAAGTTTGGGTGAATTGCATATTGTACTTCCATGTTGATTGGTCTTTTATGCATTTGTTGTGCTCCCCAAAGAAAGAGAAATAAATAGTAGATGTATACAAACACAAATAGGGACATGGTAAGGATTCCCCTATGATATCTGGTCCAAAAACCGAAAATATTATATTGCCAACATAAAATACAGGAATGGTGTAAATAGTGAATGCACATTGGATGTAAGCTCCATGTAGAACAATAATATGCTTTTTGGCTTCATTCTAACAATTCTGGGGTCATCACGTGTCTTTTATTACACTGCACAGAGCAATTGTGTTAGAAGAGAAAGAGCACAACCTTTTCCCTCTAAAAGTTTGAAGTGCCAAATTGCTCAAAACTAGACCTATTCTTCCTTAGAACAACAGATAAACTCCCAACCATAAATTGCCCTCCCGGGGACTTCAACATAAAGTACTGCACATTTAGAATCAAAGTTGTTTATCTCCTTCACTGTTATTCCAGTGATTATCAATAGTTTCTTAATTACATTTGAAATGGTCAAATCAACTACCAACCGTTTAGTCCGTGTAGATGAAGAAAACAATTTGGTTAGTCATTGTTCTACCTTAGCTACAAAATGGTAAATTAAACTGCAAAATGATGTCATTGATGCCAACATAATTAGAAAATTGATGATGTCATTTTTGACTTTAACGTTGCATAGGTCTTTTTTATGGATCTTGAATGCGTCTATGAATTACTTTATCCAAAAAAAGGATTTCACTAGACCTTGCATAAGCCGTTTTTGATGCCGCAGAACCAAAGATTTTGGGAAGCAGACTTCTTGTATTTTTGGATATTTCTACGTCCCATGAAAAGGGGTATTTATACATTAGTCCTATGACTAATTAAGGAAAGAGAATCAATACAAAAAGAGTAAAATATAAGAATTTCACAATTTGACTGAGATATTGTATGGGACGGATAACCCAACCAACATCTCAGATGTATGGAGGTGTCGGGCGAGTGGAGAGGGTGTGTTCAGTGTCAAATCTTATTACAAGTGTTTATTGGTGAAAAAGGAATGTACTTTTCCTTATGATTCCATTTGGATACCGCACCGAGGAATGTGTGTTTCTTTGTGTGGCTAGCGGCAAGGGGTGTGATCTTAACAACGGAAAATTTGAGGAAGTAGAGGATCACCTATGTAAGTTGGTGCTTCATGTGTGTCACGACTCGACGGGCCGCGACTAGGCGCCCTAATTGGACGCCATTACTGACCTGTCATACATAATCCATTTGATACCAACTAAAATTTCGGCAGCATAACGCTGCATCTACAACATATACCCGAATAGGCAGCGGTCGGTATGCCTTTACATAATGGGGTACCGCCTCGGAGAGTCACAACTAACCAACACAATATAATAAGCAAGCAAAGTGCCACACCAACATAAGGAACATCCCACAATACGAAAGCATGGCCAAACAAACACGTCTACACTCTTCATAAATCAACCACGACTGTCTACAGACCTCTAGGAGTACAAAAATGACATATGACGGGATAGGACCCCGTCGTGCCCAAGATATACACAAGTCTGAAATATAAGAGTCTGTACCAAAGTGATTGGCTCCGGAACAAGCGAGCCCTTTGGTGGTAGATGTCTACCTGCGGAGGTCACCTAACCGATCACTGTACTGCGGGCATGAACGCAGCCAGGAAAGGGGTCGATGCGAAATAATGTCTTGAGTATGTAAAACATGAACTCAGTAAGGAGGATCAGAATCGACGGAAGATACATGAAACATATATGAAAAATCAGAGATACCAATGCAACTGTACCATATGAAAAGAAAGTCACGCATGTCTAACAATCATCAGAATCAAGATCATCTCCGTACATATAACTACCCGGCCCATCCTGAGACTCGGTCCTCATGCTTTATACATATAACTACCCGGCCCATTCTGGGACTCGGTCCTCATTTTTCGTGAATATAGCTACCTGGCCCATTCTGGAACTCGGTCCTCATAACATACAATCACAACTTACACAAGTAGAATATCATGAGAAACCATATGCAATACAAATCATCATCTGAGACTCCATGTAATAATCATGTGCATTTCAAATCATCATATAAGACTAAATGAAATAATCATATGCCTTTTTAAATCATCGTATAAGACTGTATGGAATAACCATATGTCTTTTTGAATCATCATATAAGACTGGATAGAATAAGTAAAATAAACTATCCTTTAGAAAATCAAGGCACGATCTCCTGAATCATTTTAAAACATCTTTTGGGAAGTCAAAGCACTTTTTATATCATATATCATTTTATTAAAACTAGACTTTGAAGGAATCACGTACGTCCGCCGTACCTTCATTAAAATCATGCCAGAAGAAAGAAGGAAGATTTTCACAATATCATGCCAAAGAAGGAAAGGATAGTCTCACATACCTTATAGTTGAGCTGACCAACTCACTATTAGAATATGTCCCGTCTAATACTTCAACCTATAATAATAGCAATAGGTCTGTCAACTCTATGATTCCTAACGTAGGTTAAATTGAAAGACGACTCTCTTATTCTATAAAAATTCGGACAACACTTCTTTTGTTTATGTGCGTATCCATAATTTACCAACAATCCAAGTCAACCAACAATTCAAATCAAATCAACAATCCAAATCATTTCAATATGTCATCTAATTAGGCTCCATAAATTGCATATCCGCCATCATACAACCTCCTTCCTCGTTACTTACGAAAGACTAACAACTTAAACCATCAAGGCGATTGTCGCACCTATTTACCATATTCATTCAATACTTAAAATGTTATAACAATGCCTAAAAGATTTCATAATTCCTTTCTTGGTTTCTTAATTCCATTTCGTCTCGCGTCACCTTATATAACTAATTACAATATCAAGTATCAATGTTTCTTTCAATTCTTAACATACAATTAGTGACAACGCTATTAATAATAATAACAATTAAAGTGCACCAAATCAGCTCGTAAAGGTCACATAATGTCCGAAACTTTTCCATGGATTTTAGGCCATCAACATGTAACCATTTTCCTCTTTCCTTAATTAACAATCCAACTTATCCTTCCCACAATTCCATATAATTAACACCTTATAAATCTTCACAAGTTAGTCCATTTTTAGCACACAATTGGTAATGAAATTTACAACACAACGTATTTCCAAAAATAGTCCATTTCCGGTTCAACATCCACAACTATCACATGCATTGCCTAAATTCAAGATTTCTTCCTAACGCAAGTCCATTACTTCAACTACAACACATGAAACTTTAATTATATCTTAAGGAGAAGAATTATTACCTTAATTAACACCAAAACAGTCCGTAACCCGAGCCTACTGTCCACGCGAGTTGCTCGCTGTTTCGTCGACTTTTCTTCGCCAATTGGTCGTCGTTTCAACTCCAAATTGACTTGTATATAATCTATGATGTTAGTCCAACATCCTAACACGTTTTTCTCCTCAAAATCTGGTCCGAAACTCTAAGAATAAATGCTCCTAAAATCGGCCAGAAACTGTTGAGTTTCTCACAGTTCTGTCCGCTGAATTTGTAACATCCGGAATTATCTACTCCGATGTTCTATCGACGAGAGGTTTATTGAGTTGGAAACTAGACTCGACGAACTTTATTGTAGGCTTTTGAAACACCTAAAAACTCATAATATACTAGGAGATATACCTCTCCAAAGTTGAATAAAAAATCTGCCCAACAGTCTCGAAATCAGCCCACTGCTTCGTCGATTTCTCTCCAATTTCTCACTTCTTCCCACTCCAAATTAACATGCAACCATTCTACAATGTTAACCCATTACTCCTACACGTTTTCGTCCAAAAACTTGAATAACAGGGGCTGTTCAGTTCGGCCAGCAGTGGCACGTTTTGCCACTGTTTTGGTGAGATTTTTGGCTTAGAAATTTTGGGGAATGGTTTAATCTTGGAGGAGGAATCAAAAAGCTTCAATTTGGTTGGAAAAAAATGGAGAAATCGTTGGTTTAAGAGAGAAGGAGGAGAAAATTTTGATGTGTTAAAGTGTGGAAGAATGAAATTATTAGGGCACTTATCTCAAATTTTCAGATTTTAAAATACTACATTTAGGTCCCCCTTATTATTACACTTTAGCCCTCCAATTGTTTACTTAACTCAATTAATCCCCCAAGTAATAAATCTTAATCCCGATTCTTTCAATCTTGATTGTCGTTTCCTTTAATTCCCGGGAATTCCATAAGGTCTCGTATTCTCCATGTCGTAATTCTTATAATATGTTACTACTCCTTAATGAAAATTTATATATCTTATCCTTTTAAACTCTCATCGACGTGCTCGTAGCTTGTGTAATTATATCTTATATCCATTACCCGAGTCTTAACCTCAATGACGTTCTCAATCCTTGTCTTAAACTCACGAGGTGTAACAATGTGCAAGAGCTAGAGCGAAAATGTAGTGCACTACAAAGTGGCTAATAACTTATGGAGGGTGGGTCTTAATTTGTTTGATATGCAATGGGTGATGCCATGCACAGTGAAGGAGGCTTTGCAAAGTTGGACTCAGGGGGGAGCGAGATTTAAGGGCATGGAATGTTGCCCCCTTAGCAATCATGTGAGTTATTTGGAAAGGAGAAATATGAGGGCTATTCAAGGGGTGGAACAAGATTTTGTAAAAATGCAAAGTAGTATGTTGTCTCTAGTTTCGTTTTGGTTCACTTATGAGGTCCCTATTTGTATAGAGTATTGGATATCTTTTGTTGAGAACCATATTTTGGTGTAGGTTCTCTTTTGGTATAAGTCTTGTACACGGAATTTCCACAATTGTTAATAAAGTTATTTACCTTATCAAAAAAGTTACATTGCTTGCATGTGATAAAACGCGTCTTCATTTATGTGGCAGGAATCTGTGAGCTCTTCTGAGGATATCTCTGCTAAAACAAAAAGTGTCATTGAGCTGAAAAAACTTCAATTGCTGGAGCTGCAGCGTCGTCTACGGAGGTGATCGGTCTTGGTTAACTTAATTTCTTATGCATATCTAGATTTCTTTGACATTGTTCCTACTGTCTTATTTTCCAACTTCGCCTCCACTAATGGATATCATATTTTCTACGGAGGTTGTCAAATAGTCAAAAAATTGTTAGTTCTATGGTTAGCTTTCAATTATTTGCAAGTTCAGTATATATATATATATATATATATATATATATATATATATACACACACACACTTACCTCAAACCAAAAAATGCTCTATTCTCTCCTCTTTTCTCCCTTTCTCTCTCTCCTCTCTTTTTTGTTTTGTTTTGAAGCTTCATGGTTTCTTGTGACTGCGCTCCGGTGAGATATCCAGATAGGTCTCCTTGAGACCTATCTGTTGACAGGGGTCAACCTTTCGGAATGAACAATATTTTCGGCATGAACAATACTTTCGGAGTGAACAATATTTTTAGCATGAACAATACTGTAGCATAACCCAGATCTCCGTGCAGTCCAATTTTTTTTTTCAATTTCCATCTGCGCCAGCGACCTCTGTTACTGCTGGTGAGCATCACAATCAGTATAAAACACTTGAGTTGCCTCTATCAGTGACAACTAGCGCATTCGAAAAATGCAAGGTTTTAATCTTTTTTCATCAGTGGGGTTAAATCTTTCCAACTTGAAAATACGGTGGACAAACATTATAACTAGTTTTCGTTAATAGAAAGGGCAAGAGATACACAAGCAAGATCAACATGGATATTCACAAGATGAGATGGGTGTGCGAAGCCCTTATAAAAGCATCAAAAGGTTCTGGGCGACTATATAGGTGGGGAAGGAAGCAACAACACAATCTTTTTGGAGTTCACCAAAACTTCAATGTTTATGGTAGATTTGTTCGCATAGAAGTATGTCATGGTTTATTTAAAGCAGCAGTGATCATCCCCGAGATCAACCTCAACAGTGGATGGAAAGATATTACAAAGAATTTTTTTCGATTTCTGGAGAAATTCAGTAAAACAGAGACACAATCTTCTCCTCCCCCATTGACAAAATCGTATCATGCAACAACCAACATTGAGAGATGGCAAGAAGTAAGTTAAAGAACGTACAAAAGAGTGTTGAATGAAAATCATCCTTTGCACAATTGGTCGGCACATTCAATGATCCATTTCACCACAGTCCCAATTCTGACACTATTCGAAAATGGTTCATTAGTAGATGGAGAGTAACTGCTGACTTCAAAGTCATACCATTAGACCACAATCAGTTCCTCTTTGAGCTTCCTTCCAAGCAAGAGGCTAAGAGTAAAGGCAGGGGATTGGTTCTGGTGCAGAAGACATCTCTCTTTATCTTGGTGGTCGCATGACATTATCTCCTTAGCATCGTTGAAAGTTTTTGGAATTGCTCTAAATGCTAGGTCAATTGACGCTTTCAAACATATAAGGGCTCGTTGTGGGGGGTTTTATTGGTGTTGATGAAGATACGAAGAATAGAACCCATATGATGTGGGCTCGTATCTGTGTCAAAAAATTAGGCATGAAGTTTCTGACAAGTTTGAATTTTGAATTTGACGATAGGGTTTTCGAACCGTCAATAATTTTCGGAATTTGGTGTTTTCCTTTACCAAGTGGTTCTTCGACTGGTTTGGGTAAGACTGGTAATCAGATGGAGTCGAATTCTTTTTCAGTTCCATGTGCAAATACCATTAATGAACCACGTGACACATACATGGAAGAACCTATGGAGAAAAGAATGAACTCGAAGGATTAATTACAAGTGTCCCTACCCAATTTTCTTCTAAAAGACTGGGTAGTAAGAAACAGTACAAAGGGAAAACTTCATTATCTTTGAACATCAGTTACTACACTAAAGGCCCACTTACAAGCAAATAGTTCAAGCAGCACAAAAAGACGCAAGTATGGAGAGCATTTGCATCAAAGCTAGACCCATGCAACTTCAAAGCTTCATCTTTTTTCAATGCTTCTTCCATTTTTGATTCGTTTGATGGACTAAAAATTCAAGCATCCAATCTTAGGGATTTAGAACTCATGGAGGGGACACTCTCTCAGCTTGAAGCAGATGATGAAGCAGACCGTACATGACACCCGATGGACACTTATATCCCCAAGCCGATTTTTCAGAACTGTGTGGACCAGATGAACCTGACCCAGGTATTTCATCTCAGTCCTTCGACATTTTTCTTCCTTTTCCTGGCATGATGATTCAAATTCAAACTGTTGATACCCCTGCGGTGGTGGTAACCTCAAAATGGACTAAGTTGACAATGATGAAGGCTTGCAAAATGTTGGGGTTGAATGTTGCTGGATTTGAACATGAAATTTTGGATATCATCTTGAGAATGAAAGAAGGAACAAATTCTTGAGCAAAAAATAAAGCATGAGAATTAAAGAAAGGGAAAAACAAAGTAGTTACTGAACTTGAAAAATTAGATTGGGGTCTCCAGGTGGGGAGCGGGAAGAAAGAAAAGGGTAGGTCTCACAAGGCTCATTCTAGATGAGAGTTAAAACACTCAGCTGGAATGTGCAGGGTCTCAACAATAAAGATAAGAGAAACACTGTGAAATCTCTTATTCACAAGTGGGGAGCTGATATTATTTGTCTAAAGGAAACCAAAATAGAGGCTTGGAATCCATCTCTAACCAGACAAATAAATTTGGGATAATAGATGGATCTCTTGGGCAGAAGTCAAAGCAATTGGTACCAAAGGAGGGATACTAATCATGTGGGACAAAAGAACTTGAAAATGTGTCGATTCTGAAGCAGGAGCCTTCTCTTTAGCATGCAGATTTGAAAATCTTGCTTAGGACTTCAAATGGGTTTTTACTAGTGTTTATGGTCCTCATACCAATCTAGAAAGGGAGGATCTTTGGTTTGAGTTAGTACATATCAGGGGATTTTGGTCTTGGTCCGACTTATGAGTCATATGAGGGGATTTCAATGTCTACAGATTTGTGGAGGAAAGATTGAATTGTGCTAGAAGATCAAGGGCTATGTTGGGCTTCTCCAACACAATTCTTGATCTGGATTTGGTTGATCCTCCGCTTCAGGAAGCCCAATTCACATGGCCAAGAGGGGAGAAGTCTCTCCAAGTCTCTAGAATTGATAGGTTTCTCATCTCACCAGAATTTAGTGAGCAGTTCAATGCTATCAAACAATACCCTCTACCTAGAGTATTTTTCAGATCATAAATCAAGTATCCTGTAGAGTGGGGATTGGGAGGCCACACCTTCCTATATCAAATTTGAAAATATGTAAATATGTGGCTGCAAGCTGAGGGTTTCATGGACATGGTAGAAGGATTGTGGAATTCTTACACTGTATCACGCACTCTAGACTTTGTGCTAATGCAAAAACTAAGAAATCTCAAGAAAGACGTTACTAAATGTAACAGGGAAGTTCAGGGAAGAATTAAGACTCAAAGGAACAAGACACCCGAGGAACGAGGAAGCTGGATCAGTTAGCTGAACTCATAACTCTTTCTACAGAAGAAAAAGACCAGTCATGGAATCTTAAACTTAAACTACAACAAATAGCAACTGCTGAAGAGATCTCATGGAGACAAAAATCAAGATGTTTATGGTTGAAAGAATGGGATAAGAACACAATTTTTTCTAAAGAATGACCAATTCTCATAGAAACGACAATTCAATTAACAGACTCCAAATAGGGATGAAATAATTGAGGGTTAAGAAAGGATCAAGGATGGTATTATAGAGTACTATCAACAAATCTACAAAGAGACAACATCTTGGAGACCCTCAGCTCTCTTTGAAGGTTTGCCCAGTCTCAACACAATTGATAAGGAGGACCTTGAACTTCTTTTCATTGAACGGGAGATCTCAGAAGCTCTTATGACTTGTGCCCCTGACTAAGCTCCAGGGCCGGATGGTTTCACCATGGCCTTCTTTTAGAAATCATGGAACTTCATCAAAGAAGACTTGGTTGCAGCTTTTAATTTCTTTCATCAGAATTGCCTGCAATTCTGAGATCATGTAATGCCTCATTCATTGCTCTTATCTCAAAGAAGAAATGTGTTGTAGAACTTAAAGATTATAGGCCTATAAGTCTTATAGGCAGTGTCTGCAAATTGTTGGCCAAAATCCTAGCTGGGAGGTTGAAAAGAGTGGTGGATTCATTAGTTTTTGGACAACGGAGTGCATTTTTAAAGAATAGACAGATGCATCTATGATTCTCAATGAAGTTCTAGACTGGATCTTATGCAAATTGGACATTGAGAAAGCTTTTGATCAGCTTAATTGGCTTACTTAATCAACATTTTGAAGCAAGTGAGTTGTGGAAAGGTGGATTAGTTTCCCCTTTTTTTCTTTATCTTTTCCATGTTTAGTTGTTAGCTAAGGCCAAAAAACTTCAGTGAATTCAAGGGTTGCAAGTGGGCAGTAATCCTCTCACCTCAGTCTCAATTTCTCATCCGCTATATGCAGATGACACCCTTATATTTTGTGGAGCTAATTGTCATCAGGTTTCAATCTCAACACCACCCTCGTGCCATTTTTGGACTTCATATCCATATGCTTAAGAGCACTATCTATCCAGTGAATGAAGTGGCCAACCTAAAAGTTCTTGCTGCCATTCTTAGCTGCAAAACAAGTTCCTTCACATATTTGAGACTTCCTTTGGGTGCTAAATTCAAATCATCTGGGATATGGAGTGGAGTCATTGAAAAAACGGAGAAGAGACTAGCCACTTGGCAGATGTAATACCTCTCTTTGGGAGGTAGACTCACTCTCATCATCAATATCCTAGACAACACTCCAACTTACTGTATGTCACTCTTTCCTATTCCAAGCTCAGTCCTAAAGCAAATTGATAGACTTAAAAGGAAATTTTTATGGGAGGAAAACAGTGTTACTCACAAATTCTCTTTGATAAAATGACAATCCGTTATTCTACCCAAAGGCCAAGGAGGGTTGGGGATCAGAAATCTTAAGCTTCATAATAATAGCCTTCTCATGAAATAGCTCTGGAGATATGGTCAAAATGAGGCAGGGTACTGGAAGAAAATCATCAAGGCTAAATATGGTATTCAAGACTATTGGACTGCAAAGAGAAGCAATGAACCTCATGGTGTTGGAGTATGGAAGCACATCAGTAGTCTCCAAGAGGAATTCCTCCAGAATGTCTCTTCCAAGGCTGTAAATGGGCTCAAGATTAGATTTTGGCAAGACAAATGGCTTGGGGACGCTCTAGTAAAAGACTAACTTCATTCACTATTTCTGATAGCTTCTAACAAAGAAGCAACATTAGCTCAATATAGAGACAACACTTGTTATCAATTTTAGAAGAAACTTACAGGATTGGGAATTTGATAAATTCTTTCTCTTACAAACAATGGGACAAAGTAGCAGAATCTCAAGATAAAATCGTATGGGCAATTCCAAGGAAAAGATTTTCATTGTGAAGGAATGTTACAATTACTGAAGTTCTCAAAATAGCCTTTTAGAGGTTTGGCCGTGGAAACATGTATGGAAAACCGGACAACCTCTCAGAGTTACTTGCTTCATTTGGACTGCTCTGAAAGAAGCATGCCTAACCTAAGACAATCTCAGGATGAGAGGTGTAATCGTCGTCACATGTGTTCCATATGCAAGCAGACCAATGAAAGTGTCAACCACCAGTTTTTGCACTGCCCTACATCAGCTAGCCTTTGGTATTTTTTCTATTATATGCTTGGACTCCAATGGGTAATGCCTTCCAACATTAAAGATGCCTATGCTAGCGGGATACTTTGGAGAATTGTCAAATCTATCAAAAGGATCTGGAGCAGTAATTTTTTGGACCCTATAGAAGGAGAGAAGCAATAGATGCTTTGATGGAATCTCAACTCCTATTTCCACTATAAAGTCTAGGTGTTTAGTTAGTCTTTTCAGTTGACACTTTTTTGCCCCTGTAAACAGTGTGGATAACTTTCTGGATTTTGTTAACTCCCTGTCTCTAACATAGTAGAGATGCAGGGATTTCTTTAGACTGTTTTACAGATTTTGTTTAGTCTGCTTCATGTTTTATTTGAAGCAGCTTTTTGCCCATCTGTAACCTTGCATCTATGAAATTTTATTACTTTACCAAATATATATATATTCCACATTGTTGGTAGTGCCTTGTTTTCTAATTTTGCCTGCTCTAATAGACACCTACTTTTCGAGGAAGTATTTGCAAATTTCTAGAGTTCGCTTTCAGTGTTGCAAGTTTGATCTTTAGAGATTATGAATTTGTTATTTTATAATTTGTAAATTCTTATTAAATTCAAGACTTCTGAATGAACTAGATCTACATCACGGGCCAATGTAGTTTTTTCTCTTTTTCTTATTTTTTTCGTTTTAGTTTTTTCTCTTGTTTCGATTTGTTTTCTGATTTTATTAATGATTCACAGATCATGATCTTTTTGTAAAAAGAAGATTGTGTGATGACAGGTGGAATTACAATCGCAATCTTCTGTCATATTTATTTTTAATTCTCTTTGAGATTTTGTTGTTTCTGTCACTTTGTTGCATTTGCCTGAGATACTTTACACAAGGCTTTTATCATACTCCAAGTTGTAAGACACTAAGAGAGACCTTATTTTTACACTTTGTAAAGCACAATTGTGTTAGCACGATATAAGTATGAGGGCCAAATAAGTATGTTGGATCAAATCGAGACGGGTAAAGCAATAAATATATAATTAAAAGAGATCAATGAAAAAATGCTACTATACAAACAAACATAATAAAAACTTTAAACTACTTACCATTTTCAGTTTATATTAAAAAATGTTTCAACTTTTTTTCAGATACATATATTTTATTTTCTAATATTCTTTTCCATTTTGGTATTGGATTCATTTTCATACTATTCACGCTCTTTCAGTATAAAATACTTTATAAGGTGGATAGCGAAGAATATTATATATTGTGATTATAAGGTAATATGAATGAGGCTGCGCTAGGGTACGATCAATAGGAGGAGACTCAGAGCACTTTCCAGTGACGTTTGAGCTGCACCAGGGATCAACTCTTAGCCCATTCCTATTTGCCTTGATCATGGACGGACTGGCGCGACAAATCCAAGGGCAGGTACCATGGTGTATGTTATTCGCAGACGACATAGTCCTGATTGATGAGACTAACATCGGAGTGAACGCCAAGCTGGAGGTTTGGAGACAGACTCTGGAGTCTAAAGGGTTCAAGTTGAGTAGGACCAAGACAAAATATTTAGAGTGCAAGTTCAGCAACGGGAGCGATCCCGAGACAGGCGTGGAGGTGAGACTTGGTACTCAGGTCATTTCGAAGAAAAGAAACTTCAAATACTTAGGGTCTATTATTTAGGGGAATGGAGAAATTGATGACGATGTCACTCATCGTATTGGGGTAGGGTGGATGAAATGAAGGCTCGCATCTGGAGTCTTGTGCGACAAAAAGGTGCCAACTAAACTTAAAAGTAAGTTCTATAGGGTGGTGGTTAGACCAACTATGTTGTATGAGGTAGAGTGTTGGCCAGTCAAGACTTCACACATACAAAAGATGAGAGTTGCGGCGATGAGGATGCTGAGATGGATGTGTGGGCATACAAGGAGAGATAGGATTAAGAATTATGATATCCGGGATAAAGTGGGAGTAGCCTCGGTGGAGGATAAGATGTGGGAAACGAGGTTGAGATGGTTCGTGCATGTGCAGAGGAGAGACACAGATGTCCCAGTGCGGAGGTGTGGGAGGTTGGCTATGGATGGGTTCAGGAGGGGTAGAGGTAGGCCAAAGAAATATTGAGGAGAAGTGATTAGACGGGATATGACGCAGATGCAACTTACTGAGGACATGACCTTAGATAGGGGGTTGTGGAGGACACGGATTAGGGTAGAAGGGTAGTAGGTAATCGAGCGTAGTCCTCTTTACGCTTACAAAATGATAGTGTAGTGTTATTATTGTAGATTCGATTAGCATGTCACACTTATATACGCATTATTGCTCTTTAGTATGCTGTAGTTTGATTCATGCTGCTATGCGTTCTTTAGTGTAATTTATTTGTCTTATTTAGTTGTGTTAGCTACTTCTTCCTGTTGTTAGAATGCGCTACCATTGCCTATTTTATTTTTACTATCTGCATGTCCACATTGCTTTAATTTCTAGTATGAGTCTGACCGTTTCTCATACTTTGTTTTGCTTTGCTTGTTTTGCCTGATTATGCTTTGTCTTGAGCCGAGGGTCTCCCGGAAACTGCCGCTCTATCTACCAAGGTGAAGGTGAGGTCTGTGTACATTCTACCCTCCCCAGATCCCACATTGTGGGATTTCACTGGGTATGTTGTTGTTGTTAAGGTAATATGAATATTATAACATGTGTAATTTATTCTACCATCCTTCAGACACGTAAATACCTCAACACTAATGTGGTCTTGCAGGTCTTTAAATAAGCATGTACTCGTTTTAACCAAATAACGTTTTAATCAAAATCATATGTGTATTACTTGAATATTGAAGTAACTATTTAGTTGGTTACTAACGATTAGCCTTACTAAGATGATAAAATACTGTTTAAAAGTCTAGAAATTATACGTATTATAATTCTTTTTCAATAAAAGAATAGTCTTCCTTACCTTATATAGTCTATAAGTAAAAATAACGGAAATGAAATAATGTATTTTAAAGAGAATAAGAGAATTGATGTGTGTGTTTGATTTCAAATAGTAAAGGTGGGATGTAGTACTACTTTAAATGGACTGAGCTCCTTATTGAGTAAGCTCAAACTTTTTTGTTAGCTAACATTTGCTTAAAAGCTAAACGAGAATCAAATATGTACATGAAGATTAGTCTTTGAAATCAAATACAATATGAGCTAACCTTTTGTTTCTTGAAAGAATTAAGATTTGAGTTTACTTATCTTGAAATACAGTATGAGCTAACCTTTGGCTATGGAGGTATTCACAAACACCTCAATCTTAATGTGGGGAAGAATCATCAAAACAAAATACGGGGAAGGCAACAAGTGGATGACCAATGAGGTGAACACTCCTTATGGAGTCAGCTTGTGGAGATCCATAAGAAACTTGTTGCCTTTCCTGAGGATCCATTCCACTATCAAAGTGAACAATGGGAAAACACTTCTTTCTAGGAAGAGTTGGGTAACATTCCTTTAAAGGAGCTCTTTCCCATGGACTGGCAGTACATCAACACAAGAAAGTAGTGGGGATCTGGTCTGCTCAAGGGTGGGACATTCAATTTAAAAGAAACTTCAATGATTGAAAATTAACACATTGACAAAATTCTTTAAGAAACTGGAAGAATTTAAGCAGACAAACTAGGGTGGCAAGAAGACAATAAAGGCATTTACAAAGTGAGCCCAGCTTACAAATTTTTTATCCAAGGGAATCAACAAGTGCAAACTTGGCCCGGGAAGCACATATGGAAAGTGAAGATGCCTTACAAAGTGGCAGGGGAAGCTGTTTTGACTCAAGAAAAGGAAGATCTCTCTATGTTCGAGATGCTATTTATGTGGGGAAGAGGTGGAGACAATCAGTCATCTATTCTTGCATTGTAGGATTACAACTCAGCTATGGATAATCTTTATTAATCTAAGAGGTGTTGCCTGGGTGATGCCCAAAAGGATAACCCATTTACTTTATAGCTGGGAGGAGGTAGGAGTAGGAGCCTCAGACAGAGGCAGAGGCAGATGGAGGATTGTCCCAGCATGCATTTGGTGGACAATATGGAAGGAGAGAAACACTAGGTGTTTTGAAGACAACAACTATGAAGTTCAGAAGATTAAATTGATGCATTAAACTTTTTTGTTTTTGGTGTAAACAAATCTACCTTGAGGATACTGAGTCCATTATAGAAATCCTAGGTTCTTGTTAGAATTTCTCTTCATGGATCAGTTCCAATGCTATGATGTAAATATGGTTTGCAATGTACTGATTTAATACAACAATTACCTTTTCAAAAAAATATATATTGTAAACATTTATGAAAAGTGAAGAATTGCAAAAGGGACAATCTGACCGTTCTCGTTTTCACAAAAGATGCAACCAATGCGTTTCTACTTGGGATCCACGTGGCAGTTTGCACCTATGTTGCTCGAACTCTCCAAAAATGTTGCCGCACCTGTACTGGATTCTTTAAAAAATGCACTACTTTTGGAGAATCCGGCACGCACCCGTCGATATTTTTGAAGAGCCCGAGCAACATAGGTTTGCACAACATAGGATACTATTGTATTGATGTTTGGTTTATTTGTCAATAGGAGCTCAAAACTAAGCCTTTGAGCCTAGGGCACAAAAAAAACAACTGCTAATCTTAATAACTTTAAACAGCCACGTCGAACAGGAATCTTTCTTCACGCTTCTATATAGTAGAAAAATTGGTACTCTGAGTTATTATTGAAACACAGACTCAAAAAAATTATGTCTCAGTAGTTGAGATTGTTGTTGAATGACATAAAGACCATAGCTTCGCTTTCACTGAAGTTAGGCTTGTGTATGACTTGGTAGTTGGGTCCTATATAATTATAGTTTTATTGGATCTTATAAGAATATTCACAATAAGAACTGCACTGTGATTTCAAATGTATGTGTATTCATACCCATAGTATGTGAACATGTTCTTGTATTATACAGTCTCTGGTGGTTCTTTGGAGGGTTGGTATTTCTTCTTAAGCTGTTGTATGTCATATTTGCAGTATGTGAACATCTTCTTGTATGTACGCGTAGACTTTGGTAGTTCTCTGGGAAACATATATTTCTTCTTAAAGCTGGTGGTGTCGTGCTCTTGCTCGCCCCCCTGTGGTAGCCAAGCTTATTTATATCGCTTAGAACTGTTTAGGTTCTTTCATGTCACCCTTATTGTTTCACATTATCCCATACAATTCTTGTGACCTTGTGATAATCTTTTGGCAGTGAAATTCTCACTGATTTTTTCAAGCCAATAGCAACTGACTTGGAGCGCTTAAAATCCATCAAGAAGCACAGAATTGGGAGGAAATCAAAGCAACTTGAAAGATATGAACAAAAAATGAAGGAAGAGCGTCAAAAGAGAATTCGTGAGAGACAGAAGGAGTTTTTCAGTGAGATTGAAGTTCATAGGTATGCAGTTACTTTCCTCCTTAAGGTTAATCATTTGACTTTGCTCCTTTAACAGTAAATGATGAATGGCTTCTTTTCTGGTTTTCGTATTATTGCTTTCTCTGAATTTATTCTGAACTCCAGGGAAAGATTGGAAGACATATTCAAAATGAAGAGAGAACGTTGGAAAGGTTTCAATAAGTATGTGAAAGAGTTCCATAAAAGGAAGGAACGGATACATCGTGAGAAGATTGACAGGATCCAGCGTGAGAAGATTAATTTATTGAAAATCAATGATGTTGAGGGATACCTTAGAATGGTTCAGGTATGGCATGTCTAATTTCTCTCTCAGGACTGCACTCTGTTCGATTTATCCTGATAAATACTTTCACATTGTTTGTAGGACGCAAAGTCGGATCGTGTTAACAAACTACTAAAAGAGACGGAAAAGTACCTACAAAAGCTTGGATCCAAATTAAAGGAGGCTAAGTCAATTGCAAGAAAATTTGAGATCGACATGGGTGACAATAGAAATTCAGGTTTGGTTGAGGAGGAGGAAGTTGACTTCGGTGATGAGGATGACACAGACCAGGCTAAGGTTCTTTCAGAAATTGTCTTATATGGTTAAATGCAGATATTGCTAGCCCGATGCTGGCTGTTCTATGCTCGTATGTGTCATTTCCTGATTTTCTTATTCGTTATAATTTTGTGTGCAGCATTACTTGGAAAGCAATGAAAAATACTATACGATGGCACATAGGTAATTCTTACATGGTCTAGTAGGACTTGACTTTATAGATTCTTCAAATTTATTTGAATCTACCTTCTTTTGAGGCTTAGCATCCTACCCATTCTATGGTTCTATTAAATAGCTGTTATTGATTTGGCTGATTCAACTTTTTTATATATTCAATGTCAGTACTCTATCTCTCTGGTTCAGACACTAAATAACCTACATGTATTTTCTGCAGTATAAAGGAGTCCATTGCAGAGCAACCTAGTTCTCTCAAAGGTGGAAAACTACGGGAGTAAGTTTTTCATTTCAGAATTAGTTGTCATTGCCTATCTATGTTTGTGAGTGCATTTTTTTTATTATTTAATTTTCCACTTAAGAGATATTTCCTATTTCCTTCATCTAGAGTATGTTTAATCTTTATTTTCTTTCAGGTACCAAATGAATGGATTGCGATGGTTGGTTTCACTCTACAATAACCATTTGAATGGAATTTTAGCTGATGAAATGGGACTCGGTAAAACTGTTCAGGTACATTAATACGTAATTACTTTAGTTTGAGACCTAGTTTATAAAGTTTCTGTAGTTCTCCTTTTAAAGTTTCCTTTAATTTCAAAGTTATTTTCTCATGAATTTTTAGAGGATCTCACTAAGACAACTTTTTAGGTTATATCCCTAATGTGTTACCTGATGGAAACCAAAAATGACAGAGGACCTTTTCTGGTGGTAGTACCATCCTCTGTCCTACCTGGATGGGAATCAGAGATAAATTTTTGGGCACCAGATATGCTCAAAATAGTTTATTCTGGACCACCAGAAGAGCGGAGGAAGCTTTTCAAGTACGCCATATCAATTATTTCATATTGTTGTCTATGAATTCTACTATTATCTTGTTACTTCCATTGCATTCATGCTGTAATTAGTGGATAACTTGTAATTGCAGGGAAAGAATTGTTCATCAAAAGTTCAATGTTCTTTTGACGACATATGAGTATTTGATGAACAAACATGATAGACCAAAACTAAGTAAAGTACATTGGCACTATATCATAATTGATGAAGGGCATCGCATAAAAAATGCTTCTTGCAAGTTGAATGCTGATCTGAAACACTATCGCAGTAATCATAGGCTGCTGTTGACTGGAACTCCTCTTCAGGTTTATATTGTCTATGTGATCTTTTATTTCTTACATTTTCTTACATCTTATGGGTTGACAAGATAAATTTTCCTCTGGCATATAGGGATAATGTACTACTTATTGTCTTGTTTCTTCTGGTGCTAATGTGATCTGAATGTATTTGTATTCTGTCCATGTAGAACAATCTTGAGGAACTCTGGGCACTACTTAACTTCCTTTTGCCAAATATCTTCAATTCATCAGAAGACTTCTCACAATGGTTTAACAAACCATTTGAGAGTGGTGACAGCTCACCTGATGAAGTATGATTCTTACAGTTTCCACTCGGAAGTACGACTTTCTTGTTGCTTGAGTTATTTCTTGTAGTTTGTTGATCAATTACTTTTGTTTTCCTGCTGTAAGGCTTTGCTCTCAGAGGAAGAAAACCTTTTGATCATAAACCGTCTGCACCAAGTTCTGCGTCCATTTGTACTTAGGAGATTGAAACACAAGGTATATCTCTTCACCCGTACTATGCATTTCCCCTCAATTGGTTGTCAGACCTCAATTGGAGGATGCTTATTATGCTTTTTTTTTTCTTAAATCAAAAGCTTTTATTGATCCCACACCAATGTGGTGTTATATTTATTATTTACAAAAAGTGTTGTAGCTGTACATCATGGCTTCCAAAAATCTAACAAACTATTCTTACAAGTGGAATGTCAACTGTACAATAAAAATGTAGAAGAAACAAAAGTGATTTCTTGACCCTTGATAACATACTTTCAACTCCCTCAAAAGTTTTTTTGCCATCTCTCTCCATGATACTCAAAAAGATGCAAAAAAGTGTGTCTTTTCCAAAATTTCCTACCTCCAACTTCCAGCTTGCTCAATCTCCAACTCTCCAGTGTGCCCATGACTGTGTTAGGTAACACCCATTGGATGTTAAAATTGCAAACATCAATGACCACAGCTGCCAGGCAAGACTACAATGCATTAAAGAATGATTCTCATCATCCCCTTGCTTTTTTGCACAAACCACAACAACAAACAAAAATACATCTTCGTCCTCTTAATAATAATTTGCCTCCTATTAATTTTTTGATGTACCGCAAGTTATACTTGTTGGCCCCATCTGCGACCAAGAAAGGGAGGAAATGGAAAGAGGGATCTAAATAGTGTAACTTGAATTGGATAACGTTAAATAGGGGAGTGGGGGTAAGACTTGGGGAGGGGCAGCTTCGAAGGGGCGAATCTGTCGGAGTGTTGTTATCTTCTGAATGAGCATAACACTAAATTTGAAATATTCGGGCAGCCCCAATTTCAGATGAGTAAATATCTGACTGGAAATTGTTTACCATGCACGAAGAAGAAGAAGATGCAATAACACTGGTGGATGAAGAAAAGGTCATCGCTGTGCACAACGTGTTGAAAGATGAACAACAAATTGTAGAGTTCAGATCATCAGAAGTTTATCAGGTGGATGAGGTTGACCCATTAGAAACACAATTTCAGATTACTGAAATGGAGACGTCATTGTGGGTGCACAAGAATGTTATGAAACTAAGCAAGCAATATGCGGTGGATTTCTAGGGTTGCGAGATGAAGGTTTTGTGTCCATTCATGAAGCTGGGCAGTAGAAGAATATAGTAGAAATCACTTTGAATGACTCTGAAATCTCGGGGTTAAAGGAAGTTTGTAATCTGTTTTCAATGTCAAGTACAAGGATTATGGAAAAGGTAGGGGAAAATCGATTAGAAGTGAACAAGGAAGATACACATCATCTCATGGAAATTTCGGGACTGAATAGTAGGGCTAGAAGAAGGTTAAGTAATTTGTTTATACACATACACTGGGGCAACATTGGTCTATCAAACAATCGGAGCCAATAGAATAGTAAAATTTGATTGCTTGGAGTCAAATGGGACAAGTGGGGGAAAGAAAATACTTCGGGACAATAGGGTCCGGAAAAGGGAGGTGATCAACACTGGGTCTTCACAATCACTTACAGGTTTCTCTCAGTGTCAAACAATTTCTCATGGAACCTAACTGGGGTATATGGGCCAAATACTAGACAAGATAAACATCAACTATGGTGGGAAATTATAGCGTTAAAGATGGACGTGTTAGGGCCGTGAGTGATATGTTGTGATTTTCAATACTATCAGGTTTGGAATAAAAGGAGAAATTGCAATAGAATCACAAGATCTATGATAGATTTTTTAGAATTCATTGAAGATATGGAATTGTTTGATCCTCCCCTTAATGGGGGTATTTTTACATGGACCAAGGGTAACATCTTGAAGCTTATTTAAGGTTAGGTAGATTCCTTTATCAATTGGATGGGATGAAGAACAACAAGCACTACCTAGAGTTTTCGTTGATCATATACCAATTTAGTTACAATGTGGTGATGGTAGGAGTCTAAATATGATTTCAAGTACGTGAATTGGTGGCGGGAGTGTGGCAAATTTCAATGACAATGTGAAGGCTTGGTTGACTTTTTTTGTGGTGCAGGGCAGGCTCAATTTCATTCCGGTATGTAAATTAAGAATGTTGAAACCCAAACTGAAAGAATGGAGTCCTACTAAATATGACAATATTGATGCTAGGAAAACACAACTACTAGTTCAGTAGTTTGATGACTGAGATGGATGCTACTCAAGATTTGAGATGCTTAAATGAAGATGAATTATTGCTGAAGGCAAATATATCTAAGGAACTGGAAGAGATGGCCAAGGATAAGAAGATAGTATTGAGGCAGAGGTCGAGAGACCTTTGGCTTAAGCGGGGAGACAAAAACACCAAATCTTTTACGAGGATGGCTAATGCACCTAGGAGAACAATGCCACTAAACCTGTATATTAATGGGGCAAAAATGGATGACCCGGGGTTCATAAAAGGGGAAACAGGAATGGACGTCTTTTTCAATTTAGGTAATTGGCCCAATATCAATGACGAGGAAGAGCAGTGGTTGCAAAATCTTTTGAGGAAGAAGTATGGTCAGGTATCAAATTATGTGTACGTGACAAGGCTCCTGGTCGGGATGGTTACACTATGAGATTCTTTCACTCTTGTGGGATATTCTGAAGGGGGACGTTAAGGAGAATGTAATGCAGAAAATGAAGAATTTCCATTCACAGAAATACTTTGAGAAAAGTTATAATGCAATTTATGTAGCTTTAGTTCCAAAGAAGAATGGCCCAAGAGTTGCTAATTCATGCCTATAAGCTTGAATTGGTAGTGTTTAGAAAATCATATCTAAGGTGCTGACCGAGAGACTCAAAACAGTGATACATAAGTTGGTGGATAAACAACAAATGGCGTCGGATCCAGGTTAAATGTAGTTTTGTAGCCGATGGATGTGTTCATTCTAGACTCGAGGCACCTGTGATTTTAGGTAAGCTAGATATTGAGAAAGCTCGCGACCATGTTAATTGGAAGTTCCTTTAACGGTTGAAAGACATGGTATTTGCACGGAACTGGATTAGATAGATTCTCTTTACTATAACAATGGAGGTCTAAACAATCTGGTGAAGATTTCAAAGCGCATCGGAACAATCACATATTTTAAGGTGGAAAATGGTGGAGGCATTGATTTTGAAATTACTCATCTGTTGTATACAAATGAGTAAGTTCAAATGTTAGAAGGTGTGTATTTCCTATTAATGAGATGGCATAAGCTGAAACGGTGGCAGGTGTACTTGGATGTGCAGTTGGTGTTCTTCCCACTAATTATTTCGGCATGCCATTGCGATCTAAGAATAATCTCTTGAGATATGGAGTTCCGGAAAGATGTGAGAAAAGATTAGCTAGATGCAAGTGCCAATACCTATCTCCATGAGATGAGTAATACTCTCTTGGGACATTGTTTGACTGAGGAAATAAAAGAAACCTTTGAAACTTGTGCTCTAAAACAAGCCTTAAATATTTGTATGGCTATAAATCATCTCATTAAGGGTAAAATAGAAATTTTAAATATATAAATTATTTCTAAGTATAGAAAGATGTCATTCTTTTTGTGATAGAATAAGAAGGGAAGTGTGCCACATAAATTGGGTCAGAGAGAGTACGGGGTAACAATGTACTAGATGCACTACATACGTGATGTCTATCTTCCTTCTACCTGCAAAAATTGGGAGAAGGATAGATGCTATAAGGAGGAATCTTATTTGGTAAGGCAACAAAGAGAACAAAAGTTAGGAACCTTAACATAGCAAGAATCAGGAGGTCTTGTTTGGTAGAAGAAGCCTGATACAGCCCAACAAAAGCCTTGTGATGAAGTGGTTATGGCGATTTAGTATGGAGGACCAAGCTTTATCGATAGAAATTATTAGTAAAAAATATGGCCTTGAGGGGCAGTGGCGTTCAAATTTAGTGTGTACAACATATGGAGTCGGTATTTGGGGAAATTAAGGGTTTTGTGGTCTTCTTTGCAACCAATGTGCACATCAAAGTTTGGAAGGAAAGGAATACATTCTTTTGGAATGACAAGTGGATAGGCCATGGTCCTTTAAAACCCTTTTCCTGATATTAAATGCCTGACATTATATCTTGAGGCTATACTAGGGCACAATTGGAGACAACAGGGGTGGAAGTTTTTAGAGGCTACTAAATGAACGGAGGTTTCTAGGTTTGTTGAATTTCTTAAAACTCTAGCATAGTGCAAGACTGGTCAGCAAACTTATAAATGGCACGGGAAATCTGTTTGGCAAGTGAAGATCCTTAAACTTCTGAGGTAGCACATTTTGTGAGGTTACGAAGCTACTTGGGCGACTATTCTTAAATATGAAAGGAATGAAATGGATCATGCCCAAGATTGCTGGGATCTGTTTTTTACGCTGGAACTACTCTGGTGGATAGGTTAGGCAGTAAAATAGTGAAAGACCGTTTCTAGTTGCATATGGTGGACTATATGGAGGTGAAGAAACAAAAAATGTATTGAAGGATTAGTAGCTCCATTTAGAAAATCAAGATGAATTGCCTGCCTTTGTTTTATTTTTAGTGTAAAGAAGATTTTGTAGGTGATGTAGATTCACAGTTTGGCATCATAGAAACCTTGTAAGAAGAACAAGGATATCTTCTGTTTTGGTTTTTGTAATTTGTAAAGATGGGTCTTCGAACAACTTTTGTGCTGAAGATATATCACAACTGTTATCATTCCAAAAAAACAAAATGTTCAGTGCCTCTTGGCAGTCTAAACATGCTGGTTGATCAGAAATCGTCATTGAGCCTAACTCGACTCTAAAGGTAGCTCATAAAGTAAGGATTGCATAAAGACCATATAAGGAGATAACAATCTATTTCCTCCATAAATGTTGGACACTCAACACCCCCGCGTGCCCAGAACTGCACTTTTGGATATATTATATTTTGATTTTACTTGCCTAAAATACTTACTCCCCACAAGTTTTTCCGTAGCTCAAGCTTTTGATGGCTCTCTCGCTAATTCATTGATTGATACAATTTCATCTCCGGATAACATGCTCGATAGAACCTCATTTTGCATACTATTTGTTAAACTCATCCATAACTAGGTGAAAATTACGGTCTCAGAGCAGATCCTTTGTGAACCCACATTCATGGGGAACCCGTACCTCATCCCACTATTTTCCCACTTGTGACGACTTCTTCTTATATACTCTCTCCGTCCCAATTTAAGTGTCTTGGTTAGATTGGGCACAAAGTTTAAGAAACAAAAGGAGACTTTTGAATCTTGTGATCTTATCTTAGATAAAAGAAGTAAGAAGTCTGTAGTCCTTTAAATCTCGTGGTCTTAATCTTGCTATGTATAATGTTGGAAATTGGAAAACTTACTAAATATAGAAAGATGCACTCTTTTTGGGACAAACCAAAAAGGAAAGTAAGATAGTTAAATTGGGACGGAGGGAGTATCATTTATCACACATGTATATTTGATATGAATCATTTTCTTCTCCAAAACCATAACTGGCGATAAGTCTTATAGCACACATGGTGAAAACTTAAATATTTTGCAGTGTTGTTACTTATGTCGCTAAGAGGACGGATAGTCTGTTGGTTAATTTCATTCTTTCAGGTTCTTGATAGTGCAATAAAACAAACAATAAGATATGCTGCCATAATACTAGCAAATTTGTCTAGATCCGTTACGTGACCAAAAAATTGCTTCCTAAGATTCTTCTAGCATTCATTTTTTGACAGTGTTGAGATCCTTACGCCTCTTTCTTTTCAAATGTTTGTCATAGGTTGAGAATCAATTGCCCGAAAAGATTGAAAGACTTGTTAGATGTGAAGCTTCTTCTTATCAGAAGCTTTTGATGAAGCGAGTGGAAGACAACCTTGGTGCATTCGGAACTTCAAAGGTTTAGCCTCTGTTGTTGTTTGAGTTCAATGATTCATGCTTGAGAATATCATTTAATTCTTGTGATACGTTAAGCATAATTTCTATTGCAGCTCATGTATTTTGTGTATATAAATAAAAATTGTGCTTGTATATGTTCATGTCGGTGTCCAAAATGATTCTGACCATTTATTTGGTACTTGTGTTTCTTTTACGTTATTAATTTCTTTGGCTATATGAGGTTAAATGTCTGCTAGTAGTCCTACGATTAGAAATAAGCATATATGCTTACTCAGAGTCATTGGTGCATATTATGAACAGGTTCTTTTCATTTCATAAAAAGAAAAGAAAATATGCTCATTCAGGTATTGTGTTCTTATCCTTGACCACACTCTTCCTTTTCTAGGCTCGCTCAGTGCACAATTCTGTTATGGAGCTACGCAACATTTGTAATCATCCGTATCTTAGCCAGATTCATGTGGAGGAGGTTTGTTTCTCCCTCTTCTATTCGTATATCTTTATGATTTCAAAATTGATGTGAAGAGCAGTATCACTGGACAATTTCATGAATGTGCTTCTGCTTTTGAGAGCATATATTTTGAACTCGTTTTTTATCTTCAGAAGTTGCTGAAGGTGGTGAGTTGTTGCCTTTTGGTTGTCTAATCATTTTTTTATATGTCAGGTTCATGAGTTAGTTCCTAAGCATTATCTGCCGACTGTTGTGAGACTTTGTGGGAAGCTTGAGATGTTGGACAGACTACTGCCCAAACTTAAGGCAACAGATCACCGGGTACAAAATTGCGTGTTTGCATTTCAAAATTGTTTTCAAAAGAAATCTTAGTTTCTAGATCACTCTTTGAGGTTGTACGTATTTATGTTCTGTTAAGCCTTCTTAATATCTGGTTATATTGGCCTTATGATCTTTCCCTTTTTCTCCTTGTTTTTTAGCCGTTGATATTGTTTGTGCCATTTATAAATTATTTACCTGGGGCCTTAGCTTCAATTGTTATTTGAAAGGATTCTGATGCTTGCTGTTTTGTTGATCACAATCCTTTTGAGAGATGAGGCTGCAAGAAAATAAAGACTTGAAATAAATTCCTTCTTGATCATGAATATATTCCTTCTTGATCATGTTCTTTTTTGGTCATCTTGCAGGTCTTGTTTTTTTCAACAATGACCAGGCTGCTTGATGTCATGGAGGATTATCTCTGCTGGAAGCAATATAAGTACCTTCGCTTGGATGGACATACGTCTGGGGGCGACAGAGGCCCCCTTATTGATAAATTCAATCAGCCTGACTCTCCCTTCTTTATATTTCTGTTGAGGTAATCCGCTAACTTAGAATTGCCTTAGATTCAAAGTTGTTGAATTTAAAAGATGTAGTCCTCTCAATAGTCATTCATTTTGTCCTTACCATGACCAATGAAGGTAAAATTGGAAATTTGCTGAAAACTTAATTTTAGTTTTCTGCGAGTTGTGATACCGAAAGAAAAAAAACTTAATTAACTACCAAAGTAGACTAATAAAGTTTACTTCACTGTCGTGGATTCCAACATTTGCAGACAGTAGGTTAAAGTCATATAACATAAGAATGAAGATTAACTAAGCATCCAAAATGTGTAGTTTCTACCGAAGAACTCAATTTATAAATCTAACTGAATATTACTATCTTGTCCTTTACATGTGATTTATTTTGATTAGCGGAGTTGACAAGTAATTTGATTTGCATATCGTTTCGGTAGAATCAAAGAACATGTTATAGCGAGTGAGAAGTTACTGTGATGAGTTAGGCATCACATTATCATTTAAATATTTATTATTTTTTGGATCGGATAGGTGCGAAAGAAATTGTATAGAATACAGTGTCATGGACGATGTTCCAAACTGGACCATTGCATATACTGGGATAATGAGAGTAGAGTTTAATTGCTTCTAGGAAAAAAAGAACTAGTAGGTTGTTTGTAGGACATGTTTTGATGTTCCTTCTAGGTATCAGCTTGTTCTTTTTTCTCTGCATTCGTCATTGATGAAAGCATTTTCTCTTGACTGATCTACTTTAAAATGGTACCAGTATTCGTGCTGGGGGTGTTGGAGTAAATCTTCAAGCTGCTGATACAGTTATAATTTTTGACACGGATTGGAATCCCCAGGCAAAAACTCAAACTTACTCTTTTGAGGATCTTTTATATTTTGATTATGTGGCTTTCTCTTACTGCTCTCTTGGTTTGCTGCATTCAGGTTGATCTCCAAGCACAGGCAAGGGCTCATAGGATAGGTCAAAAGAAGGAAGTTCTTGTTCTTCGATTAGAAACGGTAAATGCTTTTTGACTTTTGTCAAATTGTCTGTTCATGCATTTGCAGATTCATGCTTTTAGTTGTGCACACTGATGGTTGTTCATGTTGTAAAATTATTATTGGATCTCCTTTGTTCTTACTCTGGTCTGCTGTTATCTGGAACATGGTCGTTTTGATTTATTTAGTGTAATACATTGTTATCTCACTATTTCTTAAGATGTATGTTTAACTCGTTATTCCTATCATTTCCAGATACTAGCACCATTCATGCCCCATGAAATCTTCGTTCTCCACTTTAGTGGCTGAAACTGTGCTTCCTTTTGTGCCTAGCGGGATAAGACTTTGTAGTGAATCTAGTGATTATTAACTTTCTAGGACAGGACGACAGGTATAGAAACTTGGCATGACTTTAATAAAGTATCTTTTTCTTTAATTTCTTGCATGTTTGTTAGATGAGCCAGTTCTTCTATTAGTGCTGTTCATCCGTTATTGAATTATAATCCCCCTCATAGTACTTCCTTTCACTTCTACTCTGGGGGGTTGAGAGGCAACAGCCGTTTTTTGGGATGCCAAACATGCCTGCCTATGGTGGTATATCTGGAAAGAGCAAAATAGATGTTTTTGGGGACCAAAAAGTTCTGTTTCAAAGTTGAGTCTGATTGCATCATGGATGTTGTCTTTTTTATGTAAACTGGAGTTGGTTAGTGATGCTGAATCCCTTTTGCAGCTTATAGAAGCTTTTGTATAGACAGTTCAGGGGGCCTTCCTTTACATTTTTCTTTCTTCCTTTTTGGATGTAATGACAGCATTCTCTTAGTGCTGGTTCTTTTATATCAATAATACTTGCATGTTCAAACAAAAAAAAAAAAGGATGAGGCAATGAGGAGAACCCGGTATTAGCTTTTAAAACTCCAAATGGGAAGCTTGAGAAGCTTTGCCAGCATTTGGAAGAAATGCTTGCCCTTTATCCATGGGATGTCATTAGTCTGCTGCAGAGAAGGAAAAGGCAACAAAATATGGAAACGAATGCTTGCATTAGCGTAGGCTGTCTACATCACACCCCTTGGAGTCCGGGATGCTTTGTGCACCAGGCTGCCCAATGTTCTCTAGGTTGCCAAATCTACAGTTACTTTGTTTCTTTTTGCCTTCTTTCTGTGATTGGGTAAAACAATTAAGTGTGCAGTCCTTAAACAATCATTATTTAGATAAGTGTATTGTTCTTATGAAAGCAATTGAGCATTCTTTGTGAATTCCTGATAGAGTAGAGTTGTTGATGGGTTTTTGGTCTCTTCAGAACTATATGTTCTGATCATCTTGAACAATGAATGATCGTCGAGAGTTTCTCAATGGTGCTTCTTGTCGCATTAATTGTTGCCACAATTCATATAATAATAAAAAAAGAATGGTTGCCACAATTTATATGTCAAATATTGACTAATTTCTTGATCCAAATATTCGTTTCGGATTACACCTATGGTATCTCTAACTCGTTCATTTCTACAACCTTGTGAAATTAGGTCCAAACAGTTGAGGAACAAGTTAGAGCTTCTGCTGAGCACAAACTTGGAGTTGCTAACCAAAGCATTACTGCTGGATTCTTTGATAATAACACAAGGTCTTTTGAAGGAAGTTTTGGAATTGAAAATCTACTCAAACCTTTTGACTACTTTGGTGAATATAGTGCTTATACACGTATTTTAACTTGTATGTAGTGCGGAAGACCGAAAGGAGTACTTGGAGTCCCTCTTGCGCGAAAGCAAAAAAGAGGAAGCTGCACCTGTTCTTGATGATGATTCTTTGAATGATCTTATAGCACGAAGGTAAATAGAAGCAGCAAAGGGCTCTTTTTCTGCTGTAAATTCATTGATATCTTAAAATTATTTCCAATGATTTGTGCAGTATGACATTTTTTACATCAGAATAACACAGCACACTGTGTTAGGTTTTATCTAGTTCACTCCAGGCCATATGGCACTGAAACTGCATGTCAAAGCCACATCACTCTTTGGAGCAATATTTTATTGATCAGAAAAGCAGCATTTGAAGCTCAGTGCTGACTGTTATTTTGCCCCCCCCCCCCCCTTCTATTTTGTTTTTCTTCTTTAGTGTTATTAGCTGGAGGTTACTGGCTAGTCATCAATTCATTTGTATTCTATAACACCTGATGGTGTGTTTCTAATGCATTTAACATGAATTTACAAGAACTATTGGGCCTATTTGGTGATTCGCCATCAGGTGCATAACTCTCATATCTCTACTCCCTACGTGCAGTGAGCCAGAGATTGAAATATTTGAATCAGTTGATAGGAGAAGGCGTGAAGAAGATATGGTAATCATGTCAATACGTCATCCCAGGCTATTTAGTTCTGTCATTTACTGAACGGAATCATGCTAATCCGGTGAACAGTTATCAGCCAATTAGTTTATCATTATTTTACTAATTCAAGCATAGTAATGCAGGAAACCTGGAAGAAGTTATGTTCAGAAAGTGGAACACAAAGTGCAGAACTTATTCCTCCTTTGCCTTCTCGGCTTCTTACTGATGAAGACTTGAAACCATTCTATGAAGCAATGAAAATATCTGATAAGCCAGTTGTGGCTCCTAACTCTGGGTTAAAACGGAAGGGTGGGAGTCTTGGGGGTCTTGATATCCAACATTATGGACGTGGAAAAAGAGCAAGAGAGGTTGGTTATACTTTTGGAGACTGCAGTCACTTGCAACCATATCTTTTTTCAATGCTTATAATATCTGTAAAATAATTTGTTATCCACTAATTTGTTCATTTTAATTCTTGTCCTTCCTTAGGTTCGCTCATATGAAGAGCAATGGACGGAAGAGGAATTTGAGAAATTGTGCCTTGCTGAATCTCCTCAATCACCTAGTTTAAGGGAAGAAATTCAGGAAAAGAATCTCGCTCCAGTCTCTGGCACTTGTCCTGCCCCTGTTGTTGCCATTAGTGAAATACAAACACCAGCACCGTATCAACCTCCTTCCCAGCAGCCTGTGCAAGAACTTCCTCAACAGCCTGTCCAAGAATTTCCCCAACAACTTGTTGGGCCCATAGTTCAACAAAGCCCTGTGACTGTGACTCCACCATCTAAACGGGGCCGGGGAAGACCAAGGAGGACAGCCGTAGTGACTGAAATCGCACCGCCCCCTGTTGTTGTTTCAGCAATTGCAGCTAGTGTAAAGGTGGATAGCAATACCATTGCAGAAAATACTTTTACAAGTCAGGCAACATCTGAGCCTGTTTCTGTGTCCTTTCCTTGTGCTTCTTCCATAGAAAGTACCAGTGCAACCATCCTACATAATGTTACTGGTGTTGCTCCTAGCTATCAGTCAATTGTTCCTTCTGCTGCTGTTGCTTCTCAGTCTGGTCCTCCTTGCCCTCCTACAAGTGGGCAGGGTAGGGGACGTGGTAGAGGGCGAGGTCGAGGTCGAGGTCGAAAGCCTCAAACTGGAGGAGAAGCTCCAGGGCGTAGAGGAAAACGACAGAATGTTACAGTAGAGGCTTTTCCCACCCCTCCAACTCAAGCAATAAGTGAGCCTGTCTCGGCAGCGCAAGGTGTGAATGTTATGAGTTCTTCTAGTCACCATATGCCCCCAATACCTTCTGCAGTGGGTAAGCCTGATCTGGTGCCACAGGTAGTGGCAGGTTTGGGTTCAAAAGACCTTGGTCATGGTCATGGTCCTGCTTCCGCGATAGATGCTAGTAAGGAACTGAATTCTGTTGTGCCCCTTGCATCATCTTCTACTAGCAAAATATTAAGCCCTTTTTCGACTGTTTCTGTTATTCCATCATCTTCTGCCGGCCAGGGCCCTAGTTCAATTTCACCTGCACCTGTCCTTCAATCATCCTCAAGAAACCATTCTGAAGACCATCTTTCCCTCTCTGCTGCCCAGACCGAAGCTACTCTGCAAGAAAACACAATTTCAGTAGCACCTCATAGTTCACCTTCAGCTGGCAAGGAACCAAGTTCCGTGTCACCTGTTCCTCTTCATTCGTCAACTTCCAAGGAATCCAATTCAGTTTTACCTGCTCCTCTTCCTGCATCAGCTTCTGCTTGCGTGGAACTAAGTTCAGTTTGCCCTGTGCCTGCTGTTGCATCCTCCTCTTCTAGCATAGGTCAAAATCCGTCTGCACTTGCTTCTCTTCTTTTAGCATCTAATGCAACAGGCAAATTAGATTCTGGATCAGATAGGGGGACACTTTCTTGTTCTTCTGCTATTTCAGGTCATGATTCTGTATGTGATTCTTCTAGCTTGAAGAACATTGGTCAAGTAACTGCTCATACTTCTGATCCAGTGCCACCATTGTCTGCGATTTCATCAGTTTCACATTATAGCACTCCTCCCACTGCACCTAAGCCAGGCAGAGGACGAGGACGAAAGCCTCAAACTGGAAGTGAGGCACCACGGCGCAGGGGGAAGAGACTGGATTTGGTTACTGCAGCTGTTACTGAAGGATTAGGTGCTCAGGATCCAGGTTTAGTTGAACCCCCACAAAAGAGAACCAGGTTATCCGTTGGGAGGAAGCCCACTACAAGAAGCAAGGGTGAGAATGAAACTCAACAAGTAGTAGACCAGTCGGTTGCATCCCAAAGGGCTCCAGATTTTACTGGTGGACAAATCCCTAAAGTTATGGTTCTTAGTGAAGTTAATCCACAGAACAATGCTATCAACAGAGATGCATCTCAAGCCCATGCTATTCTAGTTCCTGGTCAGGTGGGTGATAATGTAAACCGTGAAATTGCTACCGCTGAAGAGATTCTCGATGATGCTCAGCAAAAGGCGACTGTGGTCCAATCTGTTGCATCTGAAAGTTGCTCTGGTCTTCATGTTGAGCCGCAGATTAACACGGTCAACTCTGACGACTCTCATGCCCAGGTTGGTGTATCTGCTGATAGGTTGATATTTCTAATTTAAACTATTAAACTACTATGACTAATGAGGTTCTCCAGGAAGTGCAGGAACAAACAGCTATTGTCCAGTCAGATGCATCTCAAAAGATTCCAGATCCTGGTGCAGGACAAATTCCTCAAGCTATGGTGTGTTGTGAAGTTGAGCTACATAGCAATGCTATCAAATCTGACGCATCACAAGTCAGTGGCAATGTTGCTAGCTGTGAAGCTGCTACAACAAAGGAAGTTCTGAGTGAGGATCAACAAACACTGAAGGTCCAGTCAGCTGCATCTCAGATGCCTTCAGTTCACTCTGTTGGGAAAATGCCTGAAGATATAGTGAGTAATGAAGTTCAGACACAATGTGATGCTATCCGAACAGATGCATCTCAATCCCATGTTACTCTTGCCTCTTCAGGATCAATGGCTCCGGTTAGTGATTGTCTTGTTGAAAAGAGTGAAGGTGATTCTAAAGGTAAATGTGTTGAAAAGACTGAAACTAATTCTAAAGATGGGTCGAACATGGAAGTTCCTATTGGAGATTTGGAGCTTACATCATCTGGCAATCTGAACAAGAGTGGAGACGCAGAAGGGCAAGCTAGCAGCACTTTAAATGGGGTCCTTCCCACAAGTTCTGAGTTAGTTCCCTGTCCAAGCGTAAAGGAAGAGGTATATCTGGGTTCTGAAGGCTCCGGGAAAGTTGGTTTTAATATGGGATCAACTCAAAGCCTGTCTGAGAATGTGGCCGCAAAAACTGATGTTGAACAGTTACAGACTCAAGATCTTTCTGTGGATAAATTATTTGTTTCTAAAACTGAGGCAGCCAGCATTGAGCATCTTGCTGGTGGCAGACTCAGAAAAGAACAGGAATCAGGAGACACCGTGGAGGAGGGGACTGTTGTTTCACCTGCTGTGGGGACTGACAATCAGAATATGAAGGGAATCACATCCTTTGCTTCTCCATATATCGAGGCAGAAGCTTTAGCGGATGAACCTCCACTATGCGGATCTTATAAACCAGCTAAGGACAAACTTGAAGTAGCAGCAGAAGGAACACATTCCGATAAAGTTGCAATGGCCGAGGTTTGTGAACAAGATAAGTTATCAGTGAACGTGTCATTGGAGATAACTAAAGCTTTAAGTAGGGTGGAGAAAGAAAAATATCGGATTCCAGAAACTTCTGAGAAGCAAGTTAATGTTGCCGACTCCCTAACAGAAACATGTGGAAGTGATCTTGCAGCACAAGGTCCAGATATGAAAGATTCTGATGTATGTCAGGTTGCACCAAGCCCTACAAATGAGTCCCAATCCAGTTTCACTGTTGGAACATCTCAAAGTGAACCTGAACGACAAGCAATTGCTGAAGTCAACTTGGACCCAGGTATTTCTAGCAAGGACTATACTTTATCTAGTTCAGATAATGAATCTGATAAAGAGCTTGAAAAACAGAAGCAAATATATGGTTGCACACCTGAGGTTTGTGAATCTGATATGACACCTGTTAATTTTGTAGACACTTTTCCCAGCACAGAATCTGAAGCTCAGAAGGAATCCCTTTCACCTAGGCTTGCTTCCAATGCTGAAGCTGTTGAGGCTCTAACAGAAACATTGAAGAGCCGTCGTGACACGAATCTTGAAGCTGAATTACAGGGTAACTTGAGTTTGGATATAAAGGATGATCTTTCTAATTCTGAATCTAATGTGTCTCAACTGTGTCCAGCGGCTGGGTCATCTGAGAATAACCCAGAATTAAAACAGGTTGTGGTGGAAGACATGGGAACTAAAATTTGTGAGGAGTCTGCTTCAGATGAAGTTGATGATATTGTACAGCCTCAAACAGAGGAGGCTGACGGTCAGTGTCGCGATGATTCGTCTGTTGAGACACATGAGAACAAAATATTTGAAGATAATGTTGACGTTTTAAATGGTGAATTAAATAAACCTCTATCCAGCACAATTGCTGGAACATCTAAAAAGGTGGCAGATCTGGAGTTAGTTGCTGGGGAAAACACAGGGAAGATAAATGATGGCTCAGTAGATTCAGGTCAGGTGGCAGAAAAGTCCGAGGATATGGTAATCCGAGATCTTACTGTTGAAGGACAAGAGAGCAAGGGAACTGATGCCGTCGGAGATACTTCAACATCAAAAAATGAGGTGGAATCACAATCTTCTGTTGTCGAAAATACAGAAAAGATGTATAACAAGTCAGTAGAATCAGGTGAGGTAACAACTGCTGAACCTCTGATAGAAAGGTCTGAGCATTTGTATGCCCTAGACCTTGCAATTGAAGTACAAGGGAAAAAGGGATTTGATGCCACTAGATATGTTCCAAAATCAAATTCTGAACTAAATGAAGCTCAACCTGGTGGAACATCTCAAATTAGGACAGAGTTACAGTTGGTTGCGGAAGAAGACTCAGAGACAATGAATAAGGAGGATACTTTACCTGATGCTACAGCTGTTAAGCCCCAACCAGGGATCTCTGAGAACTTGAGTATTCAAGATCCTGCACATCAAGGACCAAAGAACCAACGATCTGATGCAACTGAAGATTTTTCAACTTTAGATGTTGAACTTAATGGATCTCAACCGAAAGCAGCAGATGGAACGTCTGAAACAGCTGCGGAGAAAGAATCTTATGTAACAGATGAAATTTCCAATTCTGAAGTAATTGAAGTGGAAACACATTTAATATGTGAGGAGTCGGGAATGACTGACAAGGAGGTAGCTCCACATGAAGTTGAAGTAGTTGAAACTCCATTCAGAGATTTGCCTGGTTGTTCTGGCAGAAACTTGGCAGTTGAAGGACAACAAAAAGAGAAGTCTGCTGCAAGTAAAAATGTTTCTAACCCTGAGAATGAAGAGCCTAAATGTAGTCGAGGTTCTAGAGCTGCTGATAATGAGGCAGAATCACATATGGTTGCTGACAGGGACTCCGAGACAGTTCTGACCAAGAAGGTATTTTCAGGTATAGGGAGTTCAAATCTGAAGTTTCTAATTGTGCATTACTGAATTCTGATAGTAGCACCTTCAAATTGTTTCTCGGCCAGATTAATAGATTCTTTTCCTGGTTCAGGCAAAGAAGAGAACTCCAGTATCAAGCAAGCTGGAGATGAAGATTTGCCAACTGCAACAGAATATGGTGATCAAGAATTGTCATCTGCTGCAGGGGCTGGTGATGATAAAACAGTGGTGACTGCGATTACTGATGCTTGATCTGGCGTTTCTCCTGTATGTCAGGTAATGTGCTGCTCTTTCCTTTTATAACGATGTTTCGGAACTTGGATACTTTGACCATGTGTTCCGGCTTTTGTTTTATTATGTGAACTGTTATTCAATTTAGAGCAGATAAATATTCCTTTTATTGCTGATATTGATTACTATCTGCTTGGATTAATTATTATGTATGAAAAGGTTTTATTAAATGCTGAATCATTTAGGTATCTTATTGCCCATTTACTAGAAGGTTTTTACTTTAATATCCATTCCCACATGTTACAATTCCTACTGTAACTTTCTTTTTTGTATGGTTTATTGTACGGAAACAGTTGATAGGTTGAATTTAGCTCATGCAGAATCATGTCATCTGTTTGCCAATTGTCATTCCTTTCTTGGCTCATTTGCCTTTGTTGTGTAGGACTTTTATATTGCCTCAAGGATTCTACTTGCTTGTCTGTTTCTTGATGCTTGGGCTGTTTTATAATTTATGCATCTGCAGTGGAAATAGTCATAGCAAGTGGTTTTTACCAAGTGCAGTAACGGCAACAGATAGTGCTTTAAAATGTTTTCTTGACATTGTTGGGATCTTATGTTTGCTAATTCCAGGCAGAGTGGAATCCTTTTTTATGATACAGTAGTAAACTTCAACCCCCAGACCTTTACCCTGGGGTGCAGCAGTGACCCATTTCCACTTAGCTCCATTTTGTGATTCGGATTGTAGCCATAGGAATGGAAGTGGAGGTCCTTAGCACTAGGCTACCACTCCCGTTTCCCTTACATTGGTTTAACCATTTTGAACACTAGCCGAGCTTTTAATTATTTCTCTTTTATTTCAAATATATTTATTTATTTTCCGTGTGTGCAGGTAGGCAGTAGAAGGTAGGTGGAATCTAGCATCTTATTTAAAATGCACCTGTGAAGAGGTTACATTTTGACAATCTTCGGAGGGTAGGGACTGCTCTAAACTAGCAATAATTCCTCGAGGATCTGAAATTCTTCATTCGATCTCTCAGCATAAGTTGTGCATTGATCTTTGTTGTCAACAAGAAGCTAAGTGCTTTTTGACCGTATCAGGGGATGGATGAGCAGGATTAGCTGGCCTTAGCATTGTGGAAATCTCAATCTTCAAAGCGGATGGTTCAGGCAAAACACGTAGATTTATATAGTAAGGAAATTGGTTGACACCTAATTTGCTGTAAATTATAATGTAGTTAGCTCTCCCTCTCCCTCTCCCTCTCCCTCTCCCTCTTTACCCGGGGCGCTGTACTATAACCGTGTCCAAAATCTCGGACAGGTGTATCAATATTATTTCCGTTGTAGTCAGAACTCACCCCCCCTCTCTCTCTCCCTCCCTCTCTCCCCCTCTCTCTCTCTCAGATTATGGTAAAAATTGAGCTACTTTTCAAGCAATAAACCTAAGCGTTCACGGTTAAAAGGTTTAACGTTGGCAAGATTGACATGCCTTGTAATTTGACTTTAACCACTTGAACTATTCATATTCGTCTATTTACTGGCTAGGCTAGATGCCTAGATAGTCGATCAATTGTTTTTCCACTTTCTATCTCATGCGTCAACTATTTGTTCATAGCAATAGATAATGCTATGATCGACTTCGAAATTATGCATTATTTAAAGCGCAAGACTCGAGAAATATTGGTTTTGCCGCTTTAAAGATCGATATGAGCAAAGTGTATGACAGAGTGGAGTGAGGGTTTTTAAAAACTATAATGCTTAAGTTGGGATTTGATGGTGACTGAGTGTGAGAAGTCCTTCACATGGTTACTACGGTGCATTACCAGATTAATTATATGGTATTAATCAGTTTGAAAATATTGTGTAAGCATGTATATTATAGAAATAATTGTATCTCTACCCATAATTAGAGTATTTTCATATATTGTGTAAATATAATTATGGTAAGACTAAGATTCCTGTTTTGTATAGGTTTAGGATTCCTATTGTATAAGCGATGAACATTGTATTCTATATATACTTTGATATTAATGAAAGACTCCTCAAGGGAGATTATTATCATCTTACATGGTATCAAGAGCCTAACACAAAACCTTAGAATTTTTCTTTGTGTGAGCCGCCGCCGCCGACCAGCACCCCCCCGAGCAGTTCCGCCGCGGTTCCTCCCCCCTCTCCTCCCAAAATTCTTGATTTTTCTTCTTCTTTTCTCTCTTCTCTAAATGGATACTCAGGATTATGCTTCTGATTCTGACGCATCTACCTCCACAAATTCCACCATCACGTCGTCATCCTTTTTTCATCCCGCCCTCACTGTTACCAATATCAAGAATTATATTCTCATTCTTCTTGATCAAGAAAACAGTCAGTATTCTCCTTGGGTTGAACTGTTCCGTAATCATGCATGTATCTATAACGTGCTTGACCACATCGACGACACTATTTCGCGCCCTCCGAAGGTTGATGAATCTACTTGGCGTCGTCTAGACGCCGACGTCAAACAGTGAATTTATGGTAGTATTTCTTAGGATCTTCTTTTTACTATAATGAAATCTGGTGCCACAACCCGTGATTTATGGAACCGCTTGGAGGAAATCTTTCAAGATAACAAGCACACTCGTGCGGTGTATTTGGAGGAACAATTTAACAATACACGTCTTGAAAATTTCTCCAACATGACTGAATATTGCTGACAGTTGAAACTACTGGCAGATCAACTCTCCAACGTCGACACGCCTGTCTCAGACACTAAGATGGTGTTGCAATTGATTGCAGGCCTTCCCAATGACGACTATGATACATCAACAGATCCGCTTCCTAGTTTTAACAAAGCTCGTTCGCAGTTGTTGCTCGAAGAGACTCGCCGTGCTAAGCAGGATGAGAAGGCGTTAGTTGTCGAAAAACTCCCTCAAGATCCAACGCCACCAGAAAAATCTCAACCGCATCAGGTACGCGGTGGCAAGGGTCGCGACAGAGGAGGTCGTGGTCGTGGTAGGGGTCGCGGATAGCAGAATCAGCAGCAGCAATAACAGGGCCCATAAATTCAGTTCAGCGTCGCGGTGCCGCCGCAGTTCCAGCAACCCTCGTCCAGCATGACACCCACTGAGTTGGGTCAGGCCTTCAGTTGTCTCAACATGAAACAACCTAAAACAACTGGTACATGGACTCCGGAGCCACTTCTCACCTCACCCGGTCTGCAGGTAATATTCCAAAACTGTTTGGTTTAAAACATCCTCAATTTGTGACAGTTGGTAGTGGCCACCGCATTCCAGTAAAGGGTTATGATACATCATACACACATCCTCCTCATCCATTCACCCTTCAAAATACCCTATATGCTCCACATATGATTAAGAATCTAATCTCTATCCGCAAATTCACTTGTAAAAACTGTCTCCGTTGATTTTGACCCTTATGGTTTTACTGTGAAGGATCTTCATACGGGGACACCTCTTACGAGATACAATAGCACGGGGATCTCTATCCATTCACTCCCACCTCCGCTGCCAGATCTAGTTCTCCCGTCTCTCTAGCGGTCATTTCTTCTTCCACATGGCATAATAGACTTGGTCATCCAGGTGCCCCAATTTTTAATTTTCTTAGAGGCAATAACTTCATTACTTGTAATGGAAAGCTTACCCAAAACTGTGTTTCTTGTTCTTTAGGCAAACATACTCGTCTTTCGTTTAAGTCATCCACTAGTGTTACTTTTGCACCCTTTGATATTATACATGCCGAATTATGGACATCACCTGTTGCTAGTTCTCTCGGTCATAAATACTATCTTATCCTACTAGATGACTTTTCTCACTTTGTTTGGTTGTATCCTCTCAAATTTAAATCGAAAGTGTTTGTCAAATTTCTTGAGTTTCGAACATTCATTCAAACACAATTTGAAAAAAGGTATAAAATCTTTTCAGTGCGATAATGGTCGTGAATTCAACACCTCTATGTTTCACCGTTTTTGTACTAATAATGACATGGTTTTCGCTTCTCCTGCCACCACACCTCCTCACAAAACGGTAAAGCTGAAATAATCATTCGCACCATTAACAATATGATTCACACTCTTTTGATTCATGCCTCCCTACCTCCATCTTTCTGGGTCTATGCTGCTAAAATGTCAAAATACGTTCTAAATATTCTCCCAACTAGCACCCTTCACAATATGACCCCTACCGAAATTCTATATCATAGAGTCCCATCTTATGATCATCTCCGAATATTTGGTTGTATATGCTATCCTAACCTTGTCTCTACTGCCCCTCACAAACTAGCCCCCCGGTCCACTCCTTGTGTCTACCTGTTGAATGTATTTTATACACTCTTTTGAGTCCTTTCCAGTTACATATTTTACTCTTTTCATTTGTGTTAGTATAGTGTTAGGTTGTTTTTCTTTCATTTTGTGTCACAGCGGTTATGAAGGAGAGAATGCTACTTTTGAGGACGAAATGAGCTTAATTGAGATGCAAATTGCACAAGCACAACCCAAAGAATGAAATCTGAAAAGTACCACGAAGAATAGAACAAATCAGGCGGAATTGGGCCATGAAATCAGGGAGGCACCGCTGTCACGAATCGAACCGACGCCCTAATTGAACTCCATTACACTAACCCGTCACATAATCAACTGATCCTTAAAGGTAATAGAAAATTTTGGCAGCACAACGCTGCATCTATAACATATACCCAAAATAGGTGAGCCGACTAAGCTGCCTTACACAACTATCCAACCATCACAACAGGCTAGCCGACTAGGCTGCCACCAAATAACATCACATAAGCAAATGAGTAATCACAATAGGCAAGCCGAGACCACTATATACGGGAACATCCCAAAACAAGTGCAACAATACAGCTAGCTCAACCGAATAAACGTTCTACACAAGTTCAAAACACATCTATCACCCACAACTGTCTACAGACCTCTAAGAGTATAATACTGACATATGACGGGACAGTGCCCCGTCGTGCCCAAAATATACATAAGTATGGAATGTAAAGATCTGTACCAAAATAACTGGCTCCGGAGCAAGGAAACTCTTTAGCAGCGGTAGATGTCCTAAACTGGAGGATCACCTAACCGATCACTTATACCTGCGGGCATGAACGCAGCCCCCTAGGGAAAAAGGGGTCAGTACGATAGATGTACCAAGTATGTGAAACTGAAAAAAAATACTATAATTGAGATCATAACAGTTCAACGTATAACAGGAAGCAAGTATGAAATCAACTTAACAGTATAATTGTGCCTTACCAAATGAGAGTAATGAAAATCAGTTCTTACCTTTTTCAAAATATGCAAATCATGCCAAAGTCATGAACTCATATCCTCAGGATATAATGGCACGGGACTCGAACTTAGGGATGTCAGTGGGGCGGGTAAATGCGGGTACCGCCCCACACCCGCTCCAATTGGGGCGGGTATGGGGGATGGTTTGGTGGGTGGTGGGGCGGGTATGGGTATCAAAAGTGCTACCCGCCATGGGTAGTAGGGCGGGGGTGGATTTCATATAAGACCCGTCCCGCACCCGCCCCGCTACCCGCACCATACCCACACCGACCGTACCCGCACCACCCATATCCGTATCATCTATTAGTTTATTTATGAATTTATTTGGCCCTTTCTTGATTTAAAATGTGACTTGAGCTAACCCGCACCGTAATGCACCACGTTTCTTTTTCTTATTCTCTTTGTTCTCCTTTTTTTTGTTAAATATTTTCATCTTTACTGTTTTTTAATATTCATAATATTTTGACAAGGTTTTAGAATTGATATTCGATACACAATAGTGGAAATGTTTCTTTTTTTTCCTTTTTCTTATATAACTTTCATTTTGGTGACTAAAACAATTGCTAGACATTATTTGAGCATTTTATTAATGGGTACCCGCCGGGTAAGTGGGTATCCACGTGAAGTAAGTGGGGCGGGGGCGGGTGGAAGAATTACTACCCGTGATGGGTGGTGGGGCGGGGGTGGGGATGTGTTTTAGGTGGTGGGTACGAGTATGGGATACCCTTCCCCCGCCCCCGCCCCGCCCCATTGACATCCCTACTCGAACCCGTCTGGGTACATATATATCATGGGACTCGAACCCAAGTAAGTATGTATATATCATGGGACTCGAACCCAAGTAAGTATATATATCGTGGGACTCGAACCCACATAAGTATATGGAATGATACAATGTCATGAGACTCGAACCCGCATCATGGAGAGCTAATCCATGGAATAATAATAAACCGGAAGTTGAACCCGCTTGAGACTCGAACCCAAGTAATATAATAATAATAGCCGGGACTCGAACCCGGAACATACAATATAGTGTCGGCCCTCTATGTGAGAGACTCGGTGAATGTGTAATAAGACTTGACACGAGTAGATATCATGAGCAACTATATGCAATTAGAAATCATCTTTGACTTTCGATAATATCATCATAATAAGCTCTTTACTGAAAATTATAGGCACTTGTCATAACAATTTTCCTTTAAAGCTAACTTTGTAGAAAATCATGTACGTCCGCCGTACTTTTATTAAAATCATGTCAAATGAAAGTTTGTTTCACAAAATCATGCCAAAAGAAAGAAGGATAGTCTCACATACCTCTTAGTCGCTCAACCAATGTAAAACTAGGATGCGCCTCGTCTAGTACGTCAGCCTATAATCATAATAATAAGACCATTAATTTTAGGACTCCTAACGTAAGTTATTTGAATAACGACTTTCTTAATTCTATAAAAAATTGGGCAGCATCTCATCTGTTTATGTGTGTATCCACAATTAACCAACAATCCAAATCAACCAACAACAAGTCATAACTTATATCCCATCATTATAACTTAACAAAACAACCTTAAGACGAGACAACCACGTCCAATAAGTCCATGTAAATTTCGACCAACAACAACATAATTCCATACTTTCTTTCTTAACTTCTTAAGATACACTTCATGTTCCAACATTCTTATGTAAACCATTACTTTCTTTAAATATCAAGACTCCTCTATTTTAACATGCAATTTGTGACAATTTTAACAATAACTACAATCAACCCCAAGGTGTTCAAATCAGTCCATAATCGGCAATAGCGCCCAAACCTTCACATGCATTGTCTAAATTCCAAGTTTCTTATTAACACAAGTCCATTAATTAAACTACAACAACATGCAACTCTAATTATTTAATAGGAAGAAGAATTTTATACCTCAACAAAGTCAAAACAGTCCCAACGTCGAACCCACTGCCCTTATCTGAATACCCACTGTTTTATCGATTTCTCTTGCTCAATTCTTCACTTCTTCACTTCTTCAACTCCAATTCAACATGCATGAGTCCCACCATGTAACCCATCATTTATACACGTTTTCTTCCCTAATTTCTCTCCAAAATTTGAAGAAAACCTGCCCTAATTTCGGTCCAGTGAGGACCGAACTGCTCACTATTTTGTCAGCTGAACTGGTAACGTCCATAATTCTCTACTATGATGTCTTATCGATGAGAGGTTTATTGCGTTGGAAATTAGACTCGACGAACTTCATCTTAGGCTTTTGAATCACCTAAAAATTTCTAATATACTAGGAGATATACCCCTCCAAAGTTGACTAAAAATCTGCCCAGCAATTTTCGATTTTCTGCCCCAGTTCTCTCGGTTTTTGCCCACTGTTTGGGTGTTGTTTTTGGTTCCATGTTTTGGTGAACAATGTAGTATAAAGAGGGGGAAATAAACTATAATTTTTTCTATGGAGAAGGAGCAAAAATCGGCTAGGGAGTTTGCGATTTTTTTTTTATAGTTTTTGTTAGGTTATAAGTAAGATTTTTCAGATTTTTATTAATACACTTTGGTCCCCCTAAATATTACATTTTGGTCCTCTAATTGTCTATTTACATTAATTCAATCCCCCAAGTAATAACTCTTAATCACACTTCTATTAATCATAAATCTCGTTGCCTTAAATTCTCGTTGTCGTCTTATATACATCACCAATCCATAACGGGATATATAACTATCATTAAAGAAATTTTCGGCGTCACATTCGTCATTACCAAAATTATTCCGTATTAGCATGTAAGAATATACTTAATTTCCAAAATTCGAATCTTATTTATTAATAACGTTCTTAATTATTGCCTTAAACTTACGAGGTGTAACAACCGCGGTGCCTGGCCAAGCAGCACCGCGGTGCAATAGAACCGTGGTCAGGAAAATTAGCACCGAGGCGGAAAAATTACCGAAAGTTCGAAACTGAAACACCGTCGAAGGCACCGCGGTGCCTGGCCAAGGAACCGCGATGCCATATTTCCAGAAAGCTACAGTGATTTCGGCTGAATAAGCACCGCGGTGCTGGACAGCGGAATCGCGGTGCCTACGCGTATTTTCAGAAGTCCTGGGCCGAATTGGAGAGGGTTTTTATGGTCCGAAAGGCAACTTTTCTCAAGTATAAAATCCCTAAACCCTACTCATATTCTATAACTTATACCAGATTACAATTATTCTACTTTGGAGAGGAGAACGACGACTAGAAGCAAGATTAGAGACATCTTCTTGTTCAAGTTATTTTATTTCAGTTTATGTTGGATTGTAATTTAGCTCTTGACATGACAATGTTTAGGAGCTAATTACTTTAGTAGGGTTTCCATCGAATCTTCTTAAAGCTCTTTCATATAGTTAACACATTAATTTTTGAGTTCTTCTTCAGCGTATTAAGATCTATTCAATATTGTTATGATTGCTTGATAATTAATTAACTATTAATTGTCATCACTTATATGATTTCAAATCACAAGTCTGAAAAGTGAGATTTGAATATGCTGTAATTGTCTAGACATAGGTTAAAATCGTGGACGAAAGTACCCCGATACTTGTGTAGTAATTAAAGGTTATTGTTCTTAATCCTCCTGTGTGGTAAAACTTATCATAGAAATATAGAAGGTTTCTGCACTAGGTTGAGCTCTTGTATGTCCTAACCGAAAAATAATGACAGATTAGTTAAGATGCTATCCTAATAAGAAGAAAAATCATTAGAATTACATTAACACGTGAAAGAGTGGATAGTTGAGGAGATTGAAACCCTATTTCCTTCATAACTGTTATAAACCAAAGTATAATCATCTTTAGTTTATTTTCTGCACTTAGTCATTATTCTTAGTCATCAATCTAAAACTAAAGATCGTCAACCAAATAGATACCATAGAATAGATAACCGATACTTAATAAACCAATCTCTGTGGACGATAAACTCGGACTTACAGATCTTTATTACTTGAACGATACGTACACTTGCGTAAACATCTAGAAATATCGCAACACTACCTAGGCTTCCCGCCGAACCATAGGGGCTATCTATGCTATGACTTGTCCACTCGTCAGATCCACATCTCTCGTCACGTCACATTCGACGAGACCACATTCCCTTTTTCGAATCTTAAAAAGTTTCAAAAACCGGATTACTCTTTTCATGACGAGCCTTCCATCTCTCCCATCATCCTAAGTCAATTAGAGCATAACAGTTCTTCTTTAGCGTCAGCGCCGCGACGCCAAAACTTCTGCGAACAGGTCCCTGATTCACCGTTGACAGCGACCAGTCTTTGGCGCGCCACGTACAAAACATCGAGAGTGCTGGCCCTCCAGGTCTTTGCGACAACGATCACGGCACCGCCGACGGTTCCTTCCAGCACCGCGGTGCCTACTTCGGCGTCTGTCCCTACTTCTCTGTATCCAACAAATACCTCCGCCTTGGCACCTCCTACTATCCCCACTCACCAAATGGAAACTCGTGCAAAACATGAAATCTTCAAACCCAAAGTCCAATTTAACTTGTCTGCCCAAACCATTTCACCAATTCCCAAGAACCCTATATTGGCCAAACAAGACTCTAATTGGAATGCGTCTATGACTGAGGAATTTAATGCTTTAACTAATCAGAACACATGGGATCTAGTACCTAGACCTGAGGGGGTGAATTTGCGAGGACGATCTTCCTGCAAAAATATGACAAATGAGTGAGAGTAGGCAAATCACAAAAATAATAAAATGTAAAGGAATTGCAATATAGTGTAAGACTCCCCTGCTTGGTTCGCCCGGACTGGTGGTTGATGCCTCACAAAGTCCAAATCGCGCTGTTCAAGAGCAATTTACGCAGTAGAAGTCCTGATTGCAATGTGACAATAAAAAGTGCAAAAATACAAAGATTCGTGCCCGGAGTTGCAAGCACATGACATGATATGTACAGAGTTGAAAGAATAAATATTACTTTAAATAATATGTGCAAATTTGTTAGAGACAAACAATAGTGATAAAAAAGCATGTGAATCAAGCGCGTGTCCTAATATGCAAATGACCTCTCTTATGCCAGAGGTAGGCCTAAACGCCAAATACGCGAGATTATGATAAATAGGTCCAAGCCGTTAAACTGCAATGTTTTGCTGGAAATGACGACCAAATGACGGTGCACTTTTTTCCAATTTCGGCGTGTCATGACCAGGCTTGGATCCGTCTATCATTGTCACACTACACATATATGCTTATTAGCCGTTGGGTTGTGAAACCCGTCGACAATTTGGTGGATTCTCTAATTGTGGAGACGATACCAAGGTCCGATCCACCTAAGATGTATGCATGCATGACTTTAAAAAAAATAAAGGGTGGTATAGCTCTATCTTAAGCTTTCTAAGATTTTAGCTTACTAGACGCAAGGTTCCCGAGCGGACAACTCGAGTGAGAAGGCTACGCGGCCACCGGTTGGACCGGACACTCCACGTATACTACCGACTCTCCTAGATTTGGGTTTTGAAGAAAGAATTTTGCTGATGCACCAAGCGCGTGTAGTGTGATTGTGTGAATTTTCCACAGTGGAAGAGGTATGACCGGAATGCCAACTTAAGGAAAGCAGTAAAAGCAAATAGCAATTAAAACAATTAAACATACAAAATTAAAGCAAGAAATTTTAAGGTATTCAAAACAAATAAAAGCAAATAAAGCCAAGCAATAATAAACCTAGGTTTGCTATGGTCAAGAACCTGATTATCCTCAGTGGAGTCGCCATGATGTCGCTCCCATTTTCGACCTCGGGGTCTGAACGGTATCCGCAACGTTGCTCTTTGGCGCGATTCCCTAGATGGAGCAATAATGCTGATTTTGAGGAGTCGCCACCTAATTGTTTAAGTGAATTAGGACACTTGATTTATTGCAATAAAAATATTGCAATTAATCTCCATTTAATGGTCTGCGAAATTAATGAGATTCTTGATCAGGGTTCTTTATTATCCTAAAGGGAAAGGGTTAGACATCTTTTAAGATCCGATAACTTGCGGTTATCCGTTCAAACCTAGGTTAATTATTTATTGTCCTTTTTATTCTACATATTCTAAGCAGTTTTCATAATTTACAATTACAATGGAATGCAATATAAAATAATAAAGTTAAAATCGAATAAAAAAAACTCCGGGACGTCTTTTAACCCTTTTAGGCCTTTTGCACAAGATGATCTCTGGATACCTGCATAAACACTTAGTAAATGTGTTAGTAATAGAATGAATAACTTTAAAGCAATGACAAGAATTAATAAGTAAAGTAAAAAATAAATCCGTCTTTTGCACAGAGGAGACCTTGAAAATCAGACGGAGATTCCTTCATCAGCCAATATTGTTAAAACAATAAAATAAATAAAATCTCCAGATCCGCGCCAAAACAGTAATAGTTTTAAACACGGAGAGCTCAGATATATATAAAAATAAGTGGGACATCCTAACAAGTGCGGCTGCGAGAATTCGCCCTGCCAGCGCATGTTGTTTATCCGGTGTAAGTGGAAGAAATCTTCATTGCCTTGAAAGCTTCATTTATTTTATTTTCCGTCTTTGCAATTGTGGAGGCCTCAAAAATCGACGGATAACTTTTTCATTGGCCAATCAAGTGTAGTACCTTGTTCATTATCAGTTAACCAGCAAAACAAATGTCAAAATCAGTAGCAAGATGACCAAAAACCAGTCCGAAATTAGTAGTAAATAGCCGAAAATCAGTAGCAAATAACCAAAATTAGTCCAGCAACAATGACCAAATCAGTCCAGCAGTAGCCATAAAATCAGTAGCAAAATGGGCAAAAATCAGTTCGAAAATGGCAGAAATCAGCAAAGAATAATGACGTAATCGCCTAACAACATGTCCAAAAATCAGTAGCCAACAACACAAAAATCAGTAACAAGATAGTAAAAAATTAGTCCAGAAAATGACTGAAAATCAGTCCACTATATGGCCGAAATCAGCCATCAACCATACCAAACAACAATCGAAATTAGTCCAACAATCGTACAAAATAGCAATCGACATAAATACACACATATATATAAAAGAAAATGATGTCGCCGGAGCTAGGGGTGGTTCACCGGAGTTCCGGTTGGTGTGTAAATGGGGTTCGGCTAAGAGACAATGAGAGAGAGAGGTCGATGGGTGGTATGGGGATGAGGTCGACGGGTCTGTGCAGTGGCGACGTTGGCGGTTCACCGAAGTTTTTGCCGGCAACGGGCAGAGGAGTTGGTGGTCGACGGTGAGAGGTCGACGGGGACAGTGGGGTTCGACGGAAATGGTGGTCCACGACGGGGGACTGGTTTTGGGGAGATGAAGCAGCGGAGGTGAATGGCGTGTGGGTTCGCTGGATGGTAGTGGTGTCAGTGTTGGTGTAGTTCGTAGCAATGATCGACGGGTCTGGGGTGTTGATGGTTTGGAGTTCGCCGGAGGTGGAACTCCGACGAAGGGCGGCGGGAGAGTGTGAGAGAGTAAGGAGAGTCTAAAAATGAAAGAGGAGGGGAGTGTTGCGGCTGAAGAGAGAGTTAGGGTTAGGGGTGTGCGGCTGAGGGGTTTTGTAATGGGGGGGAGGGGGTAAGGTTTTTATTTATAGGGGTATTTAGGTTTAGGGTTTTGGGTATTGGAGGGAAAAGATGAAAGGTGTACTGGACTTCATTTTTGGGTCTCAGTTTGGGATTTGATTTCTGGATTGGGTGATCCAGTCAGGTTGTGCCTGATCGACCGATTTGACAAAAATGCAAAACGGGTTTATTTTTTTAAAAGAAAAAATTATTTAAAAAGATGTAAAATTATTAAAATGCAAATGCCGATGCAATAATAATAAAAATGTAATATTTAACAAATATTTAATGCCTAATTAAAAGTAAAGACGGGATGTCAATTAATTATTTAAAGAGATGCAAAATTAGTAAAATAAATTGACCGCGCAACAATAATAACATAATATTTGAAAATGTTTAATACCTAATTAAAGTAAAAACATGATGCCAATTTACAAAAAATAAAACAACATAGAATGTTAGGTAAAAAATATACAAAAATGCCAATAAATAATGATTAAAATGCGGTGTCCTAAAATACATAAAATTGCAAGAAACGACTAAAAGATGGATCAAAATTGGGTGTCAACAGTGCCATTTTAAACCATTGTAACTCAAAAGAAAGAAAAACTATCATAACACGATACATATTTGTACAAAAATGGGCAAAAGACTAACTAAAAATGACTCAAAAGATGTATATAAAATACACCGATCAAACACCCCCAAACTTAACCTTTGGTCGCCCTCGAGTAAATATCCAAAAATAGAAAGAAAAATACGAAAGACAAGAAAATAAAAGACTCAAAGACATGATCAGCCTGCAGCACAATCGTCACTAGAAAAGCATGAAGGTTAGTAGGATAATATGAAGGAACGTGTATAGCATGGATTATTAGCATTCTAAATTTCCAAGTCAGATATTTCGCAAATTTATTTCAATCATGCTACATGGAAGTAAGAATACTTAGCCTATGCATGTCAATATCAAATTCTATGGCCTGTTTGTTGACAGTCAATTTTGACCCGTTTTTCGTATATTTGTTGCAATTTTATGTGTTTTAAAACACCGCATTTTAATCATCATTTTTTGCATTTTTTACATAATATTCTATGTTTATTTCTTCACAAAATGACATTGCATCTTTTTATTTTAAATTAAGCATTATGTCTTTGTTAATATTATGTTTCTATTAATATTATTATTATGTTTACATCCATTTAAATAATTAATTGACATCCCGTTTTTACTTTTAATTAGGCATTAAACATTTCTTAAATATTGTTTTTTTATAATTATTGCATCGACATTTGCATTTTAATAATCTTGCATCTTTTTAAATAATTAACCCGTTTTGCATTTCATCAAATCAGTTCCAATTTGAGACACAATCCGGATCAGTCCAGTCCGCCAAAATCGAGGCCCAAAAAATAAGGCCCAATAAACTTTCATCTTTTTATTTTCCCCCCTAAAATCAAAACCCACTTTTCATTTTTCCCCCAAAACCAAACCCAAACCCTAAACCTAAATACCCCTATAAATAAAACATTACCCCTCCTTTTGAAAAAGGAGTTCAGCCGCACACAGCCCCCCCTATTTTATCATCAGCCTTTTTCATATTTTCTCCCCAATCCCTCTCACCATCGCCGTCCTGGAGCTCCGGCGAACTCCATCAACCACCCAGCTACATACACCCCGCTCCCCTTTTTATTTTCAAACCTTACTCCCCTCACCCTTCACCAACACCAGTCGAACCCATACCCGTCGATGCTCCCCTTTTGACGGAGTTATATCTCCGGCGAACGCCAACCAGTCACCCACACACACGCACTCCTGCAACCCCATCGCCGGAGCTTGAAGCTCCGGCGAACCGACAACCCTACCCTTTCACCCGTCGACCCCACTGCTCGTCATCGAACACCCCTTCCCCTTTATCCTGCGGATAATGCTGACTGATTTTTGCATTTTTTAAAGATATTTTGCTGGAGTTCAAAAACTCCGGCGATCTACGTTGGTTTTATCTTGCGACTATGGTTTATTGTTTTTCTGTTTGGTTTCATTTTTTGTGGTTTTTTGTTCTTACCGAAATTTATATCTCCGGTGACTTTGTTTGGTTTATCTTGTTGGAATCTGTTGTTGGTTTTTGGGTATATCTGTTGGTATTTGTTCTGGCTATTTGAGGATTTTTCGGCGAACCGAATTTCTCGAACTGTTGTTGTCGATAATCTGCTTTACTGGTGGTGGTTGCTGTATCTCCGGCTCTGGTGATTCATCGACCACTGCTTCTGAAGTATCGATGACCGATTTATTGTTGTGTTGTTGTGGTGCCGATGTTGTTTCATTATTTTGGACTGATTTTGGATAATATTACCCTCTGATTTGTGTATTTACTGATTTTGAACAAGATGCTACACTTGTTGGCCAATGAAAAAGTTATCTGTCGATTTTTTAGGCCTCCACAGTTGCAAAGACGGAAAATAAAATAAATGAAGCTTTCTGGGCGTTGATGATTTCTTCTACTTACACAGGATAACCAACATGCGCTGGCAGGGCGAATTCTCGCAGTCGCACTTGTTTAGGATGTCCCACTTTATTTTTATATATATCTGAGCCCTCCGTGTTTAAAACTATTACTGTTTTGGCGCGGATCTTAAGATTTTATTTATTTTATTATTTTTTTAACAATATTGGCCGATGAAGGAATCTCCGTCTGATTTCCAAGGCCTCCTCTGTACAAAAGACAAATTTATTTATTTTTGGCTTTACTTATTAATTCTTGTCACTGCATTAAAATTATTTATTCAATTACTAACACTTTTACTAAGTGTTTATGCGGGTACCCGAAGATCATCTTGTGCAGAAGGCCTAAAAAGGGCTAAAAGATGTCCTGGAGTTTTATTTTATGTCGCATTTAATTTTAGTTTTATTATTTTGTATTGCACTTTATTTTAATTATAAATTATGAAAAATGCTTAGAATAGGTAGAATAAAAAAAGGCAATAAATAATTAACCTAAGTTTGAACGAATAACCACAAGTTAGCGGATCTTAAAGGATGCCTAACCCCTTCCCTTTAGGATAATAAAGAACCCTGATTCAGAATCTCATTAATTTCGCAGATCATTAAATGGAGATTAATTGCAGTATTTTTATTTAAATAAATGAAGTGTCCTAATTCACTTAACTAATTAGGTGGCGACTCCTCAAAATCGGCATTATTGCTCCATCCAGGGAACAGCGCCAAAGAGCAACGTTGCGGATACCGTTCAGATCCCGAGGTAAAAACGGCGCGACAAAGATGACGACTCCAATCGGGATATCGTTCTTGATCATACCATCACGACCCAACCCGACGGGCGCGACTAACGCCCTAATGGACGCCACATCGACTGGCCATTCTTAATCCATCTAATACGAGATCTATAGAAATTTCGGCAAAGACAACGCTACTTTTACAACATTTCCCTAAAATGGGCTAGCCGACAAGGCTGCCAAAACAACAACAAAACAACAGTCATAATAGGCTAGCCGACTAGGCTGCCACCAACCAACACCACGTGCACAAAGGCATAATCAAAATAAACAAGCCGGCAAGGCTGCCACGAAATAATAACATCAAAACCCAAAACAAGGTACAAACGTCCAACCCACAATCGCTTCATGCACTCTAAGAGTGTAATATCGACATATGACGACAGACCCCGTCGTGCCCAAAATATGCATAAGTCCGAAAGACAAAGGTGCGTACCAAAATAGCCGCTCCGAACAGGTTTCCAACCGCTGTATGCAAATCCTAGGCGGAGGGTCACCTATTCAACACACGAACTGCGGCATGAACGCACTTCCGAGAAATGGGGTCGATTTAAATAATGTCTCGAGTATGTAAAACATAAAATATCAAAATCAATAACAATCGTACAAATAAAGCAGAGTCATCAAATTTCATAAAGCGAGAATCTTGTCTCAAAATCATATCATGTATCTTGAATCATAAATCACCATGCTCGTATCAGATATAAAATCAGATAACATGTCTCGGCCTACATGGAGGACTCGATGGAATATGTATTCGCGCGTAACGTGTCTCTACTTCATGGAGAGACTCGATGTAACTGTATATATATATAACGTGTCTCGCCTCAGTGAGGACTCGATGAATGATGCATGGTCGCGCACGAACATGATCCGCCCGACTCTGGAGTGAAATAGTAACACTTAGCACCAGTAGATATCATGAGCAACTGTATGCAATTAAAATCATTATGTGACTCTCAATAAAATTATTACCATAAACCCTGTTACTGGAATCATAATCACTAGTAAATAATCATTTTTAAAACTGAACTGGTAGGAGTTAAGTACGTCCGCCGTACTTTCATAAAAAAAAATCATGCCAAAAGAAAGAAGCAAAAGTCTCACATACCTCTTAGGCGAACTAATCAACTTGATATTAAGGTATGTCTCGTCTAGTACTTCAACATATAATAAGGAATAACACGCTCGTCAATTTTGATTTTCTAATGTAAGTTATATGAATAACGACTCCCTTATTTCTATAAACATTTGGGCAGCATTTCCTTTGTTTATATGCGTATCCACAATTTTCCAACAATTCAAATCAGCCAGCAATTCAACTCCAACTAACAATCCAAATCAAACCAACAATCCAACCATTTCAATATGTAATCTAACTAGGCTCCATATACCGCATATACGCCGTCATATAACCCCTTTCTCGTTACTTATGAAAGACAATAATTTAAATCATCAAGGTGATTATCGTACCTATTTACCATATTCATTCAATACTTAAAATGTTACGACAATGTCTAAAAAGATTTCATAATTCCTTTCTTGGTTTCTTAAATCCATTTCGTCTCGCGTCACCTTATATAACTAATTACATCACCAAGTACCAATGCTTCTTTCAATTGTTAACACACAATTAGTGACGATGTCAATAATAGCAACAACGATTATATGACACCAAAACAGCCCGTAAAGGGTCGCACAATGTCCGAAAGTTATTCATGAGTTTTAGGCCATTTAACATGCAACTATTTACTCTTTCCTTAATAAATAATCCAACTTATTTTCCAACAACTCCATATAATGAACACATCTTAAATCTTCACAAGTTATTCCATTTTTAACACGCAATTAGTAATGGAATTTACAACACAACATACAAATCCAACGCATGCCCAAAATAATCCAATTTCGGTTCAACATCCAAATTCCATATGCATTGTCTAAATTCAAGATTTATTCCTAACACAAGTCCATTACTTCAACTACAACAATATGCAACTTTGATTATAGCATAGAAAGAAGAATTTTCATACCTTAATTTAATCCCCAAAACAGTCCCGATTTTTAGCCACTGATTCGTCAGCTGAACTTGTAACGTCGATAACTATCCACTCCAGTGTCCTATCAATGAGAGGTTTGTTGCGTTGAAAATTAGACTCGACTAACTTCATTTTAGGCTTTTGAAACACCCAAAAACTCCTAATATGCTAGGAGATATTCCCTTCCAAACTTGACTAAAAATCTGTCAAGCAGTCCCGAAAATCTGCTCACTGTCCCAGCGAAAAATGCCATTGTTTTGGTCCTTTTCTTGCCCAATTATTCATTTTTTAACTCCAATTCAACATGCAACCATCTATGGTGTTACTACATCATTCCTACATAATTTTCATCCACAAATTTGTCCAAAAATTGGACAAAAACCGATACCTAGGGGCTGTTGGCAGTGGCCCGATTTGGCCACTGTTTTGGGTCAAGATTTGGCTTCTAATTGTGATGGATTAATCTAGTAAGAAGATTGCAATGTGACTTAAATTCTTGGCTATGGATAGTGAGATTTTCGGATTGGAATTGAGAGAAAAGATGAAGATTTGGGTGTTTAAGAATGAAAATAGAATTGAAATGAAAAAGGGTTTGAGTATTAAATCCAAATCTGAAAATAATTTTTAAAAATTACACTTTGACCCTTAATAGTCTTCTTTAGTCAAGACAATCCCCAAGTAATAAATCTTAATCCTACTCCTATTAATCTCAAACACTTGTTGCTTTAAATTCTTATCATCATATCTTCTATACGTCACTAATCCATGACGGAATATATATGTATATATAAACCATTATTATTAAAGAAATTTCCGGCGTCGTATTCGCCATTACCAATAATTACTCCGTATTAGCACGTAAAATATATTTAAATTCAAAAATTGAATCTTAATCCTTAATGACGTTCTTAATCCTTGTCTTAAACTTACGAGGTGTTACATTCTTCCCCCCTTAGAAACATTCGTCCTCGAATGTTCATTACAAGTCTTATGCGAGAAAACAAATTCGGCAGAGTCTCCTTTATAACTATGTCTATCCACCTGTATCCAAAGAAACTAACGGATGCCTCACAGGGCCACAATATAACACACATGCAATTCACCAATTCAAAATAGTCAAAGAACCAAATTACTTGTGAACATTCAACTGAATCTTATGTAATACCTTGAACAAAGTTAAAGAGTCTCCATGCGGTGCTATACTCCTCTATTTTCGAATTTGCCACAACATTCCAGTTGGTACTACCTTGTACACCTGCTTTAATTTGTAAATGATATGTAATGTTTCTCCCAAATATGTACTGCATGCTTAATTATGACGACAATTCATGTGTATACCATTGCGTGGTTAACATAGTTCCATAGAGATTTGACAACTCCCTTGTACGAAATAAGGATCTCTCATTCCTTGATGTAAGACATTATATCAGCCGCATCTTGATACTATATTAATTCCAATATTATGCAACACTTTATCCATTAGAATTTTAGATTTCACATCGTCCATAGAAAGAAATATACCTTGAGTGACATTCTTTTAACCCACATTTACCTATATACCTCAGAAGGATATGATCTTTATCTCAATAAATCTCATACACTTGACACAATAAATTTACTAGAACTTGTCAGTATCCACCAAGGATTATCCACATGATATATACCAAGTATGTAGTGACATGTGAGACAATGTCATCTGGTAGATACTGTCCTAGCTTTGACAAATCTCATACAATCCCCACATAGCAATTCTTTTGAAATCTTCCACCCTTTCATCAATAAGAAACTCTGATAGTAGTATATAGTGTAATGTTTCCAATTTGGTACGATTATCAAATCAAATGTTAGCGGTCCCACTCTTTGTTTCCCACCATATTTCTTGTTCAATGTTATCATTTACCTCAACACCCATTTACAAGGCCTGAGAATCACATTCCCGTTGCACATATTGAGGGTAATGCTTCAAAGTACATGTTCCCTAGAAAGTTAACCCATAGAGAGTTGGTGGTCCTAGATTTCCATCATAGCTTTTTACACAATGCCTTTAATATATCCAAAATGAGGTCTGAATCCCAATCCACTATCATCCTTAAGCAAGTACATTTTTAACCATGTAAATCAATGCTTAGCCTTAACATCATCCTCACTATACACCAGAAGAAAATTACAACTATTTGTATGTATATCTTTGATCACACATTTTGCAAGTCTTATAGCAGACAGTATGCGTATAGGCATACTTGTGACACCCTAGTAATCAACATTGTTTTACCTCATGGTGACAACAATTTTTCCTCTCAAGTCTGTAACTTGTATTTAATCTTCTTAATAAATTCAGCATAGTCTATCTTCCTCTTTCTAACATGTAATACTGGACATCCTAAATACATGAATGGAAATGTTCCCCTTGGGAAAGCAGTAATACCTTTTCCTTACTGAATCAAGTTACTAGGAGTCTTAGCATGCATATAAATAGAACTCTCCTTTTATTGATCAAATGGCCAGAAACTTCTTCATACTCTTTCAAAGTCTGCCTTAACTCCTTGTAAAATCATTCCATTTGCTTCTGTTGGAAATTCTTCAAACAACTCCTCTTTAAATCTAACAATATCCTCCCTAAAACTTAGTTTCTTAAAAACATCTCCAAAAGTTTCCTTACTCCATAATAATAAGGCAGTCTTGACATTCTTCAGTTTCGGTATAAAAGAAACGAAATCATCTTAATCAACAACAGTGTTCCAATTTTGATTTAGCGCCTAAAAGAATGCTTCATATTCTGTCCAACCCAAGCTAAAATAAATGTTTGCCAACATCCTATCGAACCTCTTAAAAGTACAGTCACTATCGACTCTTTTATTCCACTACTTAAAATGACTTCCTTTAAATTCAATTTCAAACATTTCACATGAATTAGTTCAAAATGCAAAAATCCTCACGCTCTGCAGGATATATATGAAGATCGTCTATTGTCTCCCTTCCATTTATAATAACATTGAAATCCCCACTAACTAGCCAAAGATCATGCATATCGTCGACAATATAGTATAAACTATCCCAGAGACAACCTTCCCAATGCATCATTCTTTGCATATACCATAGTATATCTACCTAGTTCATGTAACTCCTTCACCAGTTAGTCCTTAAGTTTGTCATGTTAATCATTCCTCATATTATATCTGATTACGTTTCTCTGCTGATTACTATATTTAGGATAGACATAACCGCTTCCACTGCCATATTATGCTCCACATTAGACATCATTATCCCATCTTCCTTTAATATTACTGTGTTACTATTATTAGAGTTGTTACCATTGGTACACACCTCCTGACTCTTGTCAACATTCCGTTCCTCAATAACTTTTGCTGCTACAAAAGCTCATTCAACATGTTCTTTAGTAGTAAGAGTTGTTTTTGAGTCTTCTATCAATTGTGGGTCCTTAATGAGTTGTTTTACTTCTACCACCTTACCATCGTCATCTTCCTTATTCTATTTATTTCCATATTTTTCTCCAGTATCTCTTTGTTCCTCCTTATTTGCATTATTACCGTTAGCCTCCTCAAGTGACATTTGTTTTATCCTCTCGTTGGTCTTACTAATTCAGTTGTGTCTTTGGCTACATCACACTGAATATCTATTATCACTTCGTTGAATTCATCTATATCTTGCACCTCTCTTATCTATTTTTCACCCTTCTATTATTGTCTATGGACTTGTACCTGATCATATAACCTTCCAATATCTATCCACATTTCCCTTTTAAGAGCCACATCATTAAACACATACACCACGATCATATGGAAACTTTTCTTTGTACCCCTAAGTGTCACCCCGCAGTATTCTGTATAGCTTTTAATATCTACCTCATCGAGATGAGGCTTCCAAGAGATCAAATAACATCATCTTAGCATTCTGCGTGAACCAATGCATTGAAACTGTGCACGAATACATACTTCGGTTACCCATCCTTCAAATAACTTCTTAACCGAAAATATGAACTCCAGAGGTTACAATATTTAAAATGCTTGACACAACTATACACTAATAGGATGCTCATCATTCCCAAGTTCTAAGTCATTTGCGAAAGAAACTCAATTCATTCCTATGTCCAATACTTCCCAACATTCGGTCCAAAGTAAGAAAAAAATGTTTTCATCCTTACATATCAATCTTATTAGTCCAGAAGTAATAGCCCCTTCTCATTCTTACATGGAAACAATATTCTTTTGCAGTTCCCTACCTTCACATAGTCAAACAACATGGTATACCATAAAACAGTCACAGATTCTAACAATTAGCGCTCAAAATTTAATTAGAGGTATGAAGGAGAAAAGAATAGGTAAGCTTCATTTTCTATCTTTGGAAGGAAAAGTTCAATCTCTGTAACTATAGAGCAGATAACGTAGCATAACAGAGTACCAATTCGTAAGATAGAGGCTACTGCAATTTATTTCACAAGTCAACACCTCATTCATGGTCTGAAAGGGATCTCTTCACTATTCGTAATTATAAACAACTTCATTTCTTACTTGTCGTACTTTCCATAACTCCAACATATTCTAGTATACATACGTAACCTCGGACACTGCTCCTGGTTCCAATCCCTGATGATACCATCCCTTAAGTGATGAATTGTTAACTTATTCTCTTATTTGGTACGTAAAATATTCTGAATAGTTACCTTACGGCGTTGACCTAGTATCTCCAAACTGGTCATCATACTTCTACTCAAACTCTTTCACTTCCCTTATGGCCAGCGTACCAAGTCAAGTCCGATTTACTCGATTTTCCGCCCGAGCCAGCATCATTGTCTTTTGGAACATAACTGCAACCACAATAATTATTAGGAAGATGAGGGGTTATCCTAATGACATATCTCTATTGCACGATCTACGAGATGAAAGAGTAAAAATCAATCCTAAATGTCCGGCAGCCTCCTGCGTATAAGTATGGTGCACAACATACCCATACACAAGACTCACTAGACACGGTCTGTAGACATTCCGAGGACTAACTGCTCTGATACCACTTTGTCACGACCCAACCCGACGGGCCGCGACTAACGTCCTAATTGGACGTCATTACTGACCTGTCACTCTTAATCCATCCAATACAGAGATCTATAAAAATTTCGGCAGCACAACGCTGCTTTTACAACATTTCCCTAAAATGGGCTAGCCGAAATTTGCCAAACAACAACAAAACAACAGTCATAATAGGCTATCCGACTAGGCTGCCACCAACCAACACCACGTGCACAAAGGCATAATCAAAATAAACAAGCCGGCAAGGCTGCCACGAGATAATAACATCAATACCCAAAACAAGGTACAAACGTCCAACCCACAACTGTCTACAGACCTCTAAGAGTGTAATACTGACATATGACGGGACAGGACCCCGTCGTGCCCAAAATATACATAAGTCTGAAAGACAAAGTGCATACCAAAATAGGCGCTCGGAGCAGAGGAGCTCTCCAGTGTTGTCTGAAATCCTAGGCGGAGGGTCACCTATCGAACACTGAACTGCGGGCATGAACGCCCAGGAAATGGGGTCGATCTGAAAATAATGTCTTGAGTATGTAAAACATAAAATCTTGGCCGAATAACAATCGTATCAAGTAAAACAGAGTCATCAAATTTCATAAAACTGAGAATCTTGTCTGAAAATCATATCATGTATGCTGAATCATAAATCACCATGCTCATGTCTGTATATAAAACTGTATAACATGTCTCGGCCCTCTATGGAGGGACTCGATGGAATATGTATCTGCGCGCGTAACGTGTCTCGGCCTTCTATGGAGAGACTCGATGTAATCTGTGTATATATATAACGTGTCTCGGCCCTCTAGTGAGGGACTCGATGAATGATGCATGGCTGCGCACGAACATGATCTGGCCCGGGACTCAGTGGAGTGAAATAGTAACACTTAACACGAGTAGATATCATGAGCAACTGTATGCAATTAAAATCATTATGTGACTCTCAATAAAATTATTACCATAAACTCTGTTACTGGAATCATAATCACTAGTAAATAATCATTTTTAAAACTGAACTGGTAGGAGTTAAGTACGTCCGCCGTACTTTCATAAAAAAAAATCATGCCAAAAGAAAGAAGCAAAGGTCTCACATACCTCTTAGGCGAACTAATCAACTTGATATTAAGGTATGTCTCGTCTAGTACTTCAACATATAATAAGGAATAACACGCTCGTCAATTTTGATTTTCTAATGTAAGTTATATGAATAACGGCTCCCTTATTTCTATAAAAATTTGGGCAGCATTTCCTTTGTTTATATGCGTATCCACAATTTTCCAACAATTCAAATCAGCCAGCAATTCAACTCCAACTAACAATCCAAATCAAACCAACAATCCAACCATTTCAATATGTAATCTAACTAGGCTCCATATACCGCATATACGCCGTCATATAACCCCTTTCTCGTTACTTATGAAAGACAATAATTTAAATCATCAAGGTGATTATCGTACCTATTTACCATATTCATTCAATACTTAAAATGTTACGACAATGTCTAAAAAGATTTCATAATTCCTTTCTTGGTTTCTTAAATCCATTTCGTCTCGCGTCACCTTATATAACTAATTACATCACCAAGTACCAATGCTTCTTTCAATTGTTAACACACAATTAGTGACGATGTCAATAATAGCAACAACGGTTATATGACACCAAAACAGCCCGTAAAGGGTCGCACAATGTCCGAAAGTTATTCATGAGTTTTAGGCCATTTAACATGCAACTATTTACTCTTTCCTTAATAAATAATCCAACTTATTTTCCAACAACTCCATATAATGAACACATCTTAAATCTTCACAAGTTATTCCATTTTTAACACGCAATTAGTAATGGAATTTACAACACAACATACAAATCCAACGCATGCCCAAAATAATCCAATTTCGGTTCAACATCCAAATTCCATATGCATTGTCTAAATTCAAGATTTATTCCTAACACAAGTCCATTACTTCAACTACAACAATATGCAACTTTGATTATAGCATAGAAAGAAGAATTTTCATACCTTAATTTAATCCCCAAAACAGTCCCGATTTTTAGCCACTGATTCGTCAGCTGAACTTGTAACGTCGATAACTATCTACTCCAGTGTCCTATCAACGAGAGGTTTGTTGCGTTGAAAATTAGACTCGACTAACTTCATTTTAGGCTTTTGAAACACCCAAAAACTCCTAATATGCTAGGAGATATTCCCTTCCAAACTTGACTAAAAATCTGTCAAGCAGTCCCGAAAATCTGCTCACTGTCCCAGCGAAAAATGCCATTGTTTTGGTCCTTTTCTTGCCCAATTATTCATTTTTTAACTCCAATTCAACATGCAACCATCTATGGTGTTACTACATCATTCCTACACAATTTTCATCCACAAATTTGTCCAAAAATTGGACAAAAACCGATACCTAGGGGCTGTTGGCAGTGGCCCGATTTGGCCACTGTTTTGGGTCAAGATTTGGCTTCTAATTGTGATGGATTAATCTAGTAAGAAGATTGCAATGTGACTTAAATTCTTGGCTATGGATAGTGAGATTTTCGGATTGGAATTGAGAGAAAAGATGAAGATTTGGGTGTTTAAGAATGAAAATAGAATTGAAATGAAAAAGGGTTTGAGTATTAAATCCAAATCTGAAAATAGTTTTTAAAAATTACACTTTGACCCTTAATAGTCTTCTTTAGTCAAGACAATCCCCAAGTAATAAATCTTAATCCTACTCCTATTAATCTCAAACACTTGTTGCTTTAAATTCTTATCATCATATCTTCTATACGTCACTAATCCATGACGGAATATATATGTATATATAAACCATTATTATTAAAGAAATTTCCGGCGTCGTATTCGCCATTACCAATAATTACTCCGTATTAGCACGTAAAATATATTTAAATTCAAAAATTGAATCTTAATCCTTAATGACGTTCTTAATCCTTGTCTTAAACTTACGAGGTGTTACATTCCTCCCCCCTTAGAAACATTCGTCCTCGAATGTTCATTACAAGTCTTATGCGAGAAAACAAATTCGGCAGAGTCTCCTTTATAACTATGTCTATCCACCTGTATCCAGCAAACCAACAGATGCCTCACAGGGCCACAATATAACACACATGCAATTCACCAATTCAAAATAGTCAAAGAACCAAATTACTTGTGAACATTCAACTGAATCTTATGTAATACCTTGAACAAAGTTAAAGAGTCTCCATGCGGTGCTATACTCCTCTATTTTCGAATTTGCCACAACATTCCAGTTGGTACTACCTTGTACACCTGCTTTAATTTGTAAATGATATGTAATGTTTCTCCCAAATATGTACTGCATGCTTAATTATGACGACAATTCATGTGTATACCCGCTGCATGGTTAACATAGTTCCATAGAGATTTGACAACTCCCTTGTACGAAATAAGGATCTATCATTCCTTGATGTAAGACATTATATCAGCCGCATCTTGATACTATATTAATTCCAACACTTTATCCACTGGAATTTTAGATTTCACATCGTCCATAGAAAGAAATATACCTTGTATGTAGTGACATGTGAGACAATGTCATCTGGTAGATACTGTCCTAGCTTTGACAAATCTCATACAATCCCCACATAGCAGTTCTTTTGAAATCTTCCACCCTTTCATCAATAAGAAACTCTGATAGTAGTATATAGTGTAATGTTTCCAATTTGGTACGATTATCAAATCAAATGTTAGCAGTCCCACTCTTTGTTTCCCACCATATTTCTTGTTCAATGTTATCCTTTACCTCAACACCCATTTCCAAGGCCTGAGAATCACCTTCCCGTTGCACATATTGAGGGTAATGCTTCAAAGTACATGTTCCCTAGAAAGTTTAACCCATAGAGAGTTGGTGGTCCTAGATTTCCATCATAGCTTTTTACACAATGTCTTTAATATAATATCCAAAATGAGGTCTGAACCCCAATCTGCTATCATCCTTAGGCAAGTACATTTTTAACCATGTAAACCAATGCTTAGCCTTAACATCACCCTTACTGTATACCAGAAGAAAATTACAACTATTTGTATGTATATCTTTGATCACACATTTTGCAAGTCTTATAGCAGGCAGTATGTGTATAGGCACACTTGTGACACACTAGTAATCAACACTTCTTTGCCTCATGGTGACAACAATTTTTTTCTTCCCAAGCCTGTAACTTGTCTTTAATCTTCTTAATTAATTCAGCATAGTCTATCTTCCTCTTTCTAACATGAAATACTGGATATCCTAAATACATGAATGCAAAATGTTCTCCTTGGGAAACCAGTAATACATTTTTCTTGCTGAATCAAGTTACTAGGAGTCTTAACATGCATATAAACAGAACTCTCCTTTTATTGATCAAATGGCCAGAAACTTCTTCATACTCTTTCGAAGTCTGCCTTAACTCCTTGTAAAATCATTCCATTTGCTTCTGTTGGAAATTCTTCAAACAACTCCTCTTTAAATCTAACAATATCCTCCCTAAAACTTAGTTTCTTAAAAACATCTCCAAAAGTTTCCTTACTCCATAATAATACGGCAGTCTTGACATTCTTCAGTTTCGGTATAAAAGAAACGAAATCATCTTAATCAACAACAGTGTTCCAATTTCCTCCATTCTGTAAAAAATAACACTATCACACACTACACGCGAGGTGTGCTGGCGCACCCGCAAATTTCTTTCAAATACCAAAATATAGGCGAGTTGGCAAAGGCGCAGGAGCATCCGTACCATCCGGTGGCCGCGTAGTCTTCTCACTCGAGTAGTCCGCTCGGGAACCATTGTGTCTAGTAAGCCAAATTTTAGAAAATTTAAGTTAGAGCTATACTTGGTGGGTCGATCCTTGGTATCGTCTCCACGATTAGGAAATCCACCAAATTGTCGTTGGGTTTCACAACCCGACAACCAATAAACATATGTGTGTAGCGTGATGATGATAGACGGATCCAAGCCTGATCATGACACGCCGAAATTGGAAAAAGTGCACCGTTATTTGGTCGTCATTTCTAACGAAATATTGCAGTTTAATGGCTTGGATCTATTTATCATAATCTCACATATCTGGCGTTTAAGTCCACCTATGGCATAAGGGAGGTCCCAAGTATATTAGGGCACGCGCTTGATTTGCATGCTTTTGTTTACTATTGTTTGTCGCTAGCAACTCTGTACATATTATTTAAAGCAATAACTATCCTTTTAAACTCTTTTTATATCATGTCATGGGCTTATAACTTCGGGCACGTGCATTTGCATTTTTTTTTGCACTTTTTGCTGTCACATTGCAATCAGGACCTATACTGAATAAATTGTTCTTGAACATCACGATTTGGACCTTGCGAAGCATCAACCTTCACTCCGGTCGAACCAATCATGGGAGTTTTTGACTATATTGTCACACCTCTGCATTTTTATTATTTTTGTCATTTTCCTACTCACTCATTTCTCATATTTTTGCAGGAAGGTCGTCCTCGCAAGCAGCCGAGGGCGGTCGGAAAAAAGAAAAAATCATCACAAGAATTAGCGGGAGTTATGTTGACTAATAGAAGTCAGTTTATATCAGATTCAACGAGACATCGCTCTCAGTTCTTCTATATTTTGTATCTTTATTTGCAAATTTAATTGATATGTCTATTGTTGATTACATAATTATTTATTATGCATTTTACAACATAATTATCCCGAACTACGCGTGTCTGATTCTCACCACACGGTGTGATACGTAGGCAACTCATTTTGGGTTCGACACCACAAAAATAAAAAATTATAATAATAATAATAAAGAAGCATATTTTTCTCACTCATGCATCTCATTCATCATATTTTCGGGCATTCATTTTTCCGTTACATTCATTTTACTTTGCATTCGTTCACAGTGGACAATCATTTGTTTTGCACAGCTTTATATTGCTGTTCTTTCATTGATAAATTTTTTTTCAAACATACATTTTATAACATATTTGAATGAACTACGCACACCTGATTCCCTCGGCGGGATACGTAGGCAGCCCTATTCGGGTTCGGTACTATTTATTCAAAAAATACACAAAAATACTATTTATTCTAAAAATACAAAAAAAAAACATTTATTCAAAAATACAAAAAAATGTTATTCAAAAATACAAAAACATTTTTTAAGTATTATTGTTTGACTTTGTTGATACCAACACAGTTACGAGTGTGCGTAGAAAAAAGAAGAAGTAATAATCAGTATGAGTTGACTATGTGGTAAACCATAGATTCTTTTGTACCTCTTATTCACACCCGTAAATGACATTGTCTTGCGTGTTTCCAAGATAAGGACGAAACCAACATCATCGTTTCATATGCATTGTGTGATGAGTTTTTAGAATAAGTTCAATCGCATTGCATTGTGATCTAGAACTTGGCCTGAATGTTTGTTGAGGCGAAATCCTGAGTAACACTCGGTGTAGGAAATGATCGTAGGCTTTCTTTGACCCGTTTGAGCCTTTTCAGCCTACCAAATAACATTATCCCTAGTACACCCTTTTGAGCCTAAAACTTATTCTTTCGACAACCGCATATTACACCTATACACTTTCTGAGTGCGTACGCACTATCCCTCTCTTGGCCCGACCTCCTTGAGCGCTTTAGAAATGTGCAAGTGACTGACAAAATTCTGCGTTGAAGTTTGCAAAGACAAAAATTGTCAAAGTCTCAAAAAGAAAAAAGAAAAAAAAATGACGACTTCACACAAAGAGGAAATCAAAAGCCCCGATAATAAAAAAAAGGAATATATAACCCCGAAAAAAAAGGGGGCTCCAAATGAAAGATTCAAAAGAAGTCAGTACAGAAAAACTGGGACAAAAAGAAAGCAAGTCAGCATTAAAGCACACAAATATCAAGCATGGACGTAGTCCAACTCTCGAGGAATGATTAGTCACTTTTATCCAAATGATATTCATTCCTTTCCCCAAACCTACATTACAAGCCCGTGACAAGCCCTACATGATCTTATACTGAGGGTTCTCACATTAGTGGATACTTACATGACGGTCAAGCCTATGGTATCACAAATGCATGCATTGAACATCTTTCTGAGTGTGAGTGTGTTTTCTCTAAACGTCCCAAAATTCAAAATACTGAAATATATGTGAGAAATGAGACTTTCTTTCAGTGAAGGACATTTGAAACGTGAGATTACGTGTAGTTCGAAACCTTGGATGCAAGCAGGTGTGTCGATACTCAGGTATGTCTGAGGTACTATCTGAAGCTGTGTGAATTACACCGGATCCAATCTCGGTTAGACTGAAAGCAATAAACGAAAATCCTTATACACAATACTAATTGTTGGTATCAACTGAAGTCAGAACGTAATGTTGTCTTCCATTTTTTCAGGAAAAAAAACAACAAAATGCATATTACATAAAATTCTTGTTTTGCATCACGAACTACGTCTTGACCTGATTCCCTCAGCGGGATACGTAGGCGGCCACATCGGCTTCGGTCCCACATCATTTTAAAATCATAAAAAATCGTTATTTTGCATCACGAACTACGTCTTGACCTGATTCCCTCAGCGGGATACGTAGGCGGCCACATCGGCTTCGGTCCCACATCATTTTAAAATCATAAAAAAATGTTATTTTGCATCACGAACTACGTCTTGACCTGATTCCCTCAGCGGGATACGTAGGCGGCCACATCGGCTTCGGTCCCACATCATTTTAAAATCATAAAAAATCGTTATTTTGCATCACGAACTACGTCTTGACCTGATTCTCTCAGCGGGATACGTAGGCGGCCACGTCGGCTTCGGTTCCAAATCATTTTAAAATCATAAAAAATCGTTATTTTGCATCACGAACTACGTCTTGACCTGATTCCCTCAGCGGGATACGTAGGCGGCCACATCGGCTTCGGTCCCACATCATTTTAAAATCATAAAAAATTATTATTTTGCATCACGAACTACGTCTTGACCTGATTTCCTCAGCGGGACACGTAGGCGGCCACATCGACTTCGGTCCCACATCATTTTAAAATCATAAAAAATCATTATGTTGCATCACGAACTACGTCTTGACCTTATTCCTTCAACGGGATACGTAGGCGGCCACATCGGCTTCGGTCCCACATCATTTTAAAATCATAAAAATTCTTATCTTGCATCACGAACTACGCTCTGACCTGATTTCCTCGGCGAGATACGTAGGCGGTCATATCGGCTTTGGTCACACCATTAGAAATAATTCTTCCTTATTTTGCACAAGATTCGATTTTGTCCATTGGAGAGTTTAGCATCATCATATATTTTGCATCCATTACAACCTACACATGACTGTGACATATTTTGAGGGTTGCATTCTCATCTACTCAATTATACATTGTCCATATTCTCGCATTAGCTTTTCATTCATGATAAAAAAAAATGCTTACCTGATCGCCTTGATAGCGTCAAGATTCAACCTTACCCAGTTGAAAGTTCAACATATTCATTACCAGAAACTGTGACATTTTAAGGATTCACTACAGAAAATGACAATAGACAGGAAAAAAGCAGGCCAACTAGGTCTTCAGTCCAAACCAAGAATGCAAGCGTCAAGAGCCAAAGCTACAGAGTCGACGCTAATCAACCATTCCTTTCCTAAAACTCACTAAGTTTTCTTTGAGTGCAGGATCTTCATATCAGCAAAGGCAGGAGCACAACAATAAGCCCATGCGGGTTACAACCACACAACGTCTATGCAATGACGTTACCTCAACCCAGACGAGTCACAAAGCAGGTACGTCCATAAAACGACGTCATTTCATTTAAGCCTATGCAACGGCTTCATTCATGTTTCGTCTATGCAACGACGAACATCTGCATCACGTCTATGCAACGACGTCATTTCATCTAAGCCTATGCAACGGCTTCATCCATGTTTCGTCTATTCAACGACGAACATCTGCATCGCGTCTATACAACGACGCCATTTCATCTAAGCCTATGCAACAGCTTCATCTATTTTTCGTCTATGCAACGACGAGCATCTGCATCGCGTCTATACAACGACGTCATTTCATCTAAGTCTATGCAACAGCTTCATCTATATTTCGTCTATGCAACGACGAACATCTGCATCGCGTCTATGTAACGACACCATTTCATATAAGCCTGTCTGGCGGCCATCTATGTTTTCTGTCTGACGGCGACGTCTGCATCGCGTCTATGAAACGACGTCATTTCATAAAAGTCTATGCAACGGCTTCATCTATGTTTCGTCTATGCAACAACGAGCATCTGCATCGCGTCTGTGCAACGACGCCATTTCATCTAAGCCTATGCAACAGCTTCATCCATGTTTCGTCTATGTAACGACGAACATCTGCATCGCGTCTGTGCAACGACGTCATTTCATCTAAGCCTATGCAACGGCTTCATCCATGTTTCGTCTATGCAACGACGAGCATCTGCATCGCGTCTATGCAACGACTTCATTTCATGTGAGCCTATGCAACGATTTCATCTATGTTTCGTCTATGCAACGACGAACATCTGCATCGCGTCTGTGCAACGACGCATTTCATCTAAGTCTATACAACGGCTTCATCTATGTTTCGTCTATGCAACGACGAACATCTGCATCGCGTCTATGCAACGACGCCCTTTCATCTAAGCCTATGCAACGACTTCCTCCATATTTCGTCTATGCAATGACGAGCATCTGCATCGCATCTACGCAACGACGCCCTTTCATAAAAGCCCATACAACGGCTTCATCTATGTTTCTTCTATGCAACGACGAGCATCTGCATCGCGTCCATGCAATGACGCCATCAACATCTACAAACACCCTGTCTGTTACAGCACCACATCACCTGTAACCCAGTGTCAATCATAATTCGACACTGGGACAAATTTTAAATCTGCGTCGGCATTGTCTTTAATTTTGCAGCATCACAGCAGCCCAGTGTCATCATGATTCGACACTGGGACAATTTTGAATCGGTGTCTGCCTGCTTTAATTTTCATATCATCGCAACAACCCAGTTTCCTCATAATTCGACACTGGAACATATTTTTGAATCGGTATTCGTCCATCCATAATTTTAACACCGCAGCAACCCAACGTCCTCATAATTCGACACTGAGACAATTTTGAATCTGCATCAGCCCCACTTTTGAGTTCCAGTTTATAAAACAGAACAAAATTACCTACAAGTCAACATCTTTGTCTGAAGACTCTTCCATCATCTCCGTAGAAATAGGGACATGTTGTTAACAGTCAATTTTGACCCGTTTTTCGTATATTTATTACAATTTTATGTGTTTTAAAACACCGCATTTTAATCATCATTTTTTGCATTTTTTACATAATATTCTATGTTTATTTCTTCACAAAATGACATTGCATCTTTTTATTTTAAATTAAGCATTATGTATTTGTTAATATTATGTTTCTATTATTATTATGTTTGCATCCATTTAAATAATTAATTGACATCCCGTTTTTACTTTTAATTAGGCATTAAATATTTCTTAAATATTGTTTTTTTATTATTATTACATCGGCATTTGCATTTTAATAATTTTGCATCTTTTTAAATAATTTTCTCTTAAATAATTAACTCGTTTTGCATTTCATCAAATCAGTCCCAATTCGAGACACAATCCGGATCAGTCCAGTCCGCCAAAATCGAGGCCCAGAAAATAAGGCCCAATAAACTTTCATCTTTTTATTTTCCCCCATAAAATCAAAACCCACTTTTCATTTTTCCCCCCAAAACCAAACTCAAACCCTAAACCTAAATACCCCTATAAATAAAACATTACCACTCCTTTTGAAAAAGGGGTTCAGCCGCACACAACCCCCCCCCCCCTTTTATCATCAGCCCTTTTCATATTTTCTCCCCAATCCCTCTCACCATCGCTGCCCTGGAGCTCCGGCGAACTCGATCAACCACCCAGCTGCATACACCCCGCTCCCCTTTTTATTTTCAAACCTTACTCCCCTCACCCTTCACCAATACCGGTCGAACCCATACCCGTCGATGCTCCCCTTTTGCCGGAGTTATATCTCCGGCGAACACCAAACAATCACCCACACACACGCACTCCTGCAACCCCATCACCGGAGCTTGAAGCTCCGGCGAAACGACAACCCTACCCTTTCACCCGTCGACCACACTGCTCGCCATTGAACACCCCTTCCCCTTTATCCTGCGGATAATGCTGACTGATTTTTGCATTTTTTTAAGATATTTTGCTGGAGTTCTAAAACTCCTGCGATCTACGTTGGTTTTATCTTGCGACTATGGTTTGTTGTTTTTCTGTTTGGTTTCATTTTTTGTGGTTTTTGTTCTTACCGAAATTTATATCTCCGGTGACTTTGTTTGGTTTATCTTGTTGGAATCTGTTGTTGGTTTTTCGGTATATCTGTTGGTATTTGTTCTGGCTATTTGAGGGTTTTTCGGCGAACCGAATTTCTCGAACTGTTGTTGTCGATAATCTGCTTTGCTGGTGGTGGTTGCTGGATCTCCGGCTCTGGTGATTCATTGACCACTGCTTCTGCAGTGTCGATGACCGATTTATTGTTGTGTTGTTGTGGTGCCGATGTTGTTTCATTTTTTCGGACTGGTTTTGGATAATATTACCCTCTGATTTGTGTATTTACTGATTTTGAACAAGATGCTACACTTGTTGGCCAATGAAAATGTTATCCGTCGATTTTTGAGACCTCCACAGTTGCAAATACGGAAAATAAAATAAATGAAGCTTTCTGGGCGTTGATGATTTCTTCTACTTACACATGATAACCAACATGCGCTGGCAGGGCGAATTCTCGCAGCCGCACTTGTTTAGGATGTCCCACTTTATTTTTATATATATCTGAGCCCTCCGCGTTTAAAACTATTACTGTTTTGGCGCGGATCTTAAGGTTTTATTTATTTTATTGTTTTTTTAACAATATTGGCCGATGAAGGAATCTCCGTCTGATTTCCAAGGCCTCCTCTGTACAAAAGACGGATTTATTTATTTTTGGCTTTACTTATTAATTCTTGTCATTGCATTAAAATTATTTATTCTATTACTAACACTTTTACTAAGTATTTATGCAGGTACCCGGAGATCATCTTGTGCAGAAGACCTAAAAAGGTCTAAAAGATGTCTCGGAGTTTTATTTTATGTCGCATTTAATTTTAGTTTTATTATTTTGTATTGCACTTTATTTTAATTATAAATTATGAAAAATGCTTAGAATAGGTAGAATAAAAAAATGCAATAAATAATTAACCTAGGTTTGAACGAATAACCGCAAGTTAGCGGATCTTAAAAGATGTCTAACCCCTTCCCTTTAGGATAATAAAGAACCCTGATTCAGAATCTCATTAATTTCGCAGACGATTAAATGAAGATTAATTGCAGTATTTTTATTGCAATAAATCAAGTGTCCTAATTCACTTAACTAATTAGGTGGCGACTCCTCAAAATCAGCATTATTGCTCCATCCAGGGAACCGCGCCAAAGAGCAACGTTGCGGATACCGTTCAGACCCCGAGGTCAAAAACGGGCGCGACACTGTTCACTTGCTATTCTCCACTAATCATGGATACACATACTAGAGATCTTCAGGACTTTTCAGGGTTGTAATGTAGGCTTAGGCAGGGGTAGGTAAAAATAGGCATTTAGGCTCAACTTACGTACCATAAACTCTTTTTCTTTCAACTCTTTTCCTTCCTTTTGATTTCTTTTTTAACTTCTTACCTATCTTTCCCTTCTTTTGTTTTGGGAGAATGATGTGCATTGTGAATAACAGACACCCCCAAACTTAGGCTTTTGCCTATTTTTCTATTTTCATGGGGGTGCATAAATTTGTTCACTCTCTTTTTGTCTCTTTTTCACACTTTTCATTCCAAACATCTTTTGATTTTTAACTTATGACACAAATATGGAATTATAGGGTGTCAAATAAAGATCTTGTTTTTGGCTCAAAGGGGCTGACTAGGGATACAATTTTAATATCAGGGATAGGTAGTGAATGATAAGAAAGGGCTAACAAAGAAATGTCTGAGTTATCTCCCTAACATATATATTCTAACTATTCCGCCTCAAATAACAAGTAAGCAGACACAAATGTTATACCCCGTAGTTCTGACCCTACGTATGAGAGCGTACGAAAGCATGTAAGACTTAAAAATTTTAAAGGATAGGTTGACGGATTATTCCGGACGGGTTTTAGTCAACTTTGAGGCGGGTTATGACCCGATACATTGAGAGTTCCTAAGTGTTTCAAAGTCCTAGGGCGTAGTTCGTGGAGTCTAGATTCCAACGCAACCAACCGTTCGTCGATAGGACGTCGGAGTAGAAAGTTATGAGAATTACAAGTTCGGCGCAATGACAGAAATGTGTTTCGACAAAGCGCGGTGGCCGCGGCGCCGGATGCAGGGCCGCGGCGCCGAAAGTACTGAGGGGTCGCTGAAGTTGCAGCGCCGCGGCGCCGAAAGTTCAGAGAGGCTGCGGAGGTTTCAGCGCCGCGGCGCCGAGGCGGGATTTTTGGGCGGAAAAACTTAGAAAAGTCAGATTTTTCTTTTAAAAGACCTTGGGAGGGTGACAAGTGTCCCCCCCATCTGATTTCTTGCATGCAATATATTGACCAAGTCTTGAAGACTTGGTCATCTTCCAATTTCTCTCCCTCTCTCTAAAAATCAGCTCCTCCTTCTCTCTACATTTCCAAAGGAAATCCAAGCCTAAGGAAAAATCTGAAAAGATAAGAACAAAAAAGGAAGCTTGTGGCTAGCTTGTGGTGGTTTTCTTGACAAGGAAGCTAACAAGATATTTGGAATAAGTTTGGCTAAAACTCTAAGGTAATGATTCTTCCTTTAGATTTAGTTTATAGTGTTGCATGTTAAGAAGAACGAACTTGTGGTAGTAAATAATGCTCTTAGAGTCATTGCATGCTAGAAATGTGGTTTGGATATGAAAAATGGGTTAAGAAGAGATTATGAGCATGTTGTAGCCTAAAAACTACCTTAGAATTGTTAAGTGAATTGTTGTAATTTATGGGGCAGAATTTTACACACCCAAGTTTAGGTGTGTAATCCCCTTTGAATTGTTGGATTGATTGAGCCTTAAAAGTGGCAATTGGATGATAAATTCGGCCTTGAGAAAGGTGGCAAAGTGAGTAGAAACAAAGGAAATGCTGTCCAATTTTCCATAGAATTTAGTGACTTTGAACTTGGATTGTTCTACATGAAGATTAGAGGTTAATAAACGTATCATGGTTATTTTAGGTTGACATATTACTTGCGGTAGTTTGGACTTAGCAAGTGGATTGACCAAATAGGTATGTGAAGCTTTCCTATCTCTTGAGCATGAATAGATGTAACTATGTAGTACGGTAGACGTACAAGATTTGGTATTCTTACTTGTTTTAAGTATATAAAGACTTGTGTCGTTTTAAGAATATATAAGTCCCTTAGTTAAGGGAAAAGTGTAATTATACTAAAGTGAAGGGTTAATGTAACAACTTTATGGGAAGTTGGTTTATTAGCTTTATAAAAGATTAATGAGAAGAGATTTACTCTAAGTAAGACAAGTAAGGACAAATGATTTGATTTATGAAAGGCAAATTGATTTTAAGGCATCAATTGCCCAAGGGCTTTATGTATGAAAAAGAGTCACTTTTAAAAGAATTGAAGTATGTAGTACTTGGGTTAAATTCCCGGTTTTCTTTTATTAAAGATATGATTAAGTGCCTTAAGTAAACTAAAATGAGAGGGTATATGAACAAGACTAATAAGAAGTTATAAGTTTTCTTAACTTATTTATGATTATGATATGATGACAGTTTGAGCTAGGGTAAGAGTATATCTGAGGGGCAAGCCCCAAGATCGTTATACCACCTACTCCAGGGTAAGAGTATGTCTGAGGGGCAAGCCCCAAGATCGTCATACCACCTTCTTCAGTGTAAGAGTATATCTGAGGGGCAAGCCCCAAGATCGTTATACCAGCTGCTTCAGTGTAAGAGTATATCTGAGGGGCAAGCCCCAAGATCGTTATACCATCTGCTTCAGGGTAAGAGTATATCTGAGGGGAAAGTCCCCAAGATCGTTATACCACCTGTTCCGTGGATTTGCTACCCACGATGCGAGGAATACCTCATGCGAGTCCTTATGGGCATATGCGGGTGAAATAGTCCCATGCGCGGGTACACTATGCGAGGAATACCTCATGCGGGTCCACAGGACCTATGCGGGTGAAATAGTCCCAGGAGTAGGGGTGCTTATTGATACTACGGGCGAAGTACCCCGTTTTGATCCTAAGGCCCCTATTTTATGCAGTATTATATATATACTTGTCACTCTCATTGTTAGTAAGGCACAGTAAAAGGTATTTTATTGTCTTCCATGACTCCAACTTACTTTTAGACTTATGATATCATTATTATAGTATTTTCCAGCTTTACATACTTGGTACATATTGTGTACTGACCCCCTTCCTCGGGGGCTGCGTTCATGCCACAGGTAAGGGTAAGCAGATTGAGGATCCTCGTTCTTAGGATCACTATTCCGGTGTCAGAAGCTCCATTCCTCCGGAAGCTTGTCTATTGGTACGGATACTCTCTGATGCTATAGATATTTTGTACATTCAGGGGTATGGCGGGGCCCTGCCCCGCCACAGTTGTTATCTTTAGAGGTCTGTGGTCACCTATGTGTTTTGGGCTATAAGAACCCGTTGTACTACTATACTTTTGTTTAAAGAATGTTTTATGGAAGGCAGCCTTATCGGCTGGCCTGTGATGTTTACCTTTTTATAAGTTATGTGTTATGTATGTTCCGCTGCTATTCTCTGACATATACCTGACAGGATACCCCGGTAGGGTACCAGTCGCGGCCCCGGGGTCGGATCGTGACAATAGGCTTTATCATTAGCAATGCATAAATCAAGCACCGATACCCCAAATAATTTTTGATTTCATGAATTCTTGGTATATCTAACTTAAGCGTTCAGATTTTCTTCTTCTAATTCCGTTACATTATCCCACTTTTCTTCACTAGGTGTTTCAAGTAACTACAGCATACATGATCATTAAAAAAAATTAGACTCAAATAAAACATAAAGATAAACAATAAAAAGACTCAAAAACACACAAAAATAAAATAAAAATAAACTAAGAACCCCCTCCAAACTTGAATCACACATTGTTCCTAATGTGTGCAAGACTTAAAAATAAAAAGAAAGACGGGACAACTTACAGACTTGTGGTTCAAAATGGTAGTGGTGGCGGCGAGTAATGCATGGACAGAAAATCTTTAATAGGCATCGTGGCCCTGCAGACCGGCGCCACGGCGTCAAAACTACTGCATGTTCGCTGATCATTCTGCGCCATGGCCCTGAGATTGGCGTCGTGGCGCTCAAACTTCTGCAGGTTTTCTGAACTCTGGGCGCCACGACCCTTAGTCTGAGCGTCGTGGCGCTGAACTGATTTTTTTCTTTCTCTCGTATTTCGTGCTCCACTTTTCAGCCATGTACCTGTCATCACAACACCACAAAACAAGAATCCAAGACCGTGAGACTGTTCAAGACAAAATAAAACAAACTAAAAACAGAAATTGAAATAACATAATTTAAAATATTGGGTTGCCTCCCAACAAGCGCTGTCTTTAACGTCTTTTAGCCGGACGCAGGTTACTTACTAAATCAAGGGGGTAGAGTATCCCCTCAGCATATCCATTTTAACACCATTCTTTTTCTCCTCCTCTTCTTATTTTTCCCAAGTCCAATTTAAGAGGAGTTCAATTCTTTTTCATCAAGAGTTCAGCAGTCTTACCATGAGGTTTTTCATGCTTCTTTGGTGGTACCCCACGAGCATCAGTACTTGTGAGGCTTTTCTCAGGCTCAACCTTGTCAACTACTCCAATAGCAAAACATCTAGCATCAACTTGAGGTTCAATGGGCTGCTTGAAAACTGTGAACACCATTTCCTCACCTTGGACTCTGAGTTTTAACTCCCCCTTTTCAACATCAATGAGGGCTCTCCCTGTGGCTAGGAATGATCTCCCAAGGATCGTGGGCATATTTTCATCTTCTTCCATATCAAGAATGAGGAAGTCAGCCGGTAAGAGGAATTTGCCCACTTTTACTAACACATCTTCAATTATTCCTCTAGGATGCACAATAGAGCGATCAGCTAGCTGCAGGTGGACTTTTGTTGGTCTTGCTTCCCCTAAACCAAGTCTTTTAAACACCGAAAGGGGCATTAGGTTGACACTTGACCCCAAATCACACAAGGCTTGCTTGCAGGTCATCTTCCCTATGGTGCAAGGTAAAGTGAAACTCCTTGAATCTTTCAACTTAGGGGGCAGTTTCTGAATTCTTGGCATATCTAACTTAAGCGTTCAGATTTTCTGCTTCTAATTCCGTTACATTATCCCACTTTACTTCACTAGGTGTTTCAAGTAACTACAGCATACATGATCATAAAAAAAATAGACTCATATAAAACATAAAGATAAACAATAAAAAGACTCAAAAACAAACAAAAATAAAATAAAAATAAACTAAGAACCCCCCCCCCCAAACTTGAATCACACATTGTCCCTAATGTGTGCAAGACTTAAAAATAAAAATAAAGACGGGACAACTTACAGACTTGTGGTTCAAAATGGTGGTGGTGGCGGCGAGTAATGCATGGATAGAAAATCTTCGATAGGCGTCGTGGCCCTGCAGACCGGCGCCACGGCGCTGAAACTACTGCATGTTCGCTGATCATTCTGCGCCATGGCCCTGAGATTGGCGTCGTGGCGCTCAAACTTCTGCAGGTTTTTTGAACTCTGGGCGCCACGGCCCTGAGTCTGGGCGTCATTGTTATACCCCGTATTTCCAGAGTATGTACGTGAGCGCGTACGTATTATAATTTGAGCCTTAAAGTTGGCTAGTTTCGAAATTTGTACACAACACCCGATTAGAGTCGTTTTTCGACGAAACGTTTCCACAGCTTTCGTAGGGAAAATTGCGGCTATGTCATTAATAATTTTTGCGGATTTTTCCGAGAGACGAAACATTTTGGACCAACGGGAGGGTGACAAGTGTCACCCTCACATTGGCCTTGAGTGGGCGGCTTAATGGACGATTTTGGGCTACTTTAGTTGGTAGGATATTTTGTGCAAGTTGTGTGGTAGATGGATAAGGTCCACATGGTTGAAATCTAGCCCTACACTTGCACCACACTTGTCTTCATCTTGGCCATTGGTTGGCCTTCACTTGACCTATAAATACCCCTCTAGTTGAAGACTTTCTTCATCCAAAAACTTGAGCAATCTATCTAAGTCTCAAAATACTCCCTCTCCCTTGAGCTTTCGTCCACCACACCCCCTCCCCCTTTGAGAGCCCTTGGCCGAGAGCCACCTCCCTCCCCTTTGTGGTGTTTTGCCGTGGGTACCCACAGCATAGTTGTCTCGTATAAATACCCCCCCCTTTTGTGGTATAGAAATACTCTCCAAGTATTGTTATAATGCCCAAATACCTTGGCCCAAATACCTTATAGTTTTCCCAAGGTTACACTTATACAAAAGCCCAGAAAATACTATTATACTTCCCTCAGTCACAAAAACGAAAACCTAAGTAAATATTAAACCGTAGTTGAAGTTTTAAGTAGAAGTTGGTTAGAACTTCTAAGGGTTGTTTGGAGGCGGGTTGGAGCGCGGAGTAGGAGCTAAACCTTGCTCAGGATCGACATATAAACTCGGATAATTTTGGGCTTATCGAGGTAAACACTCTTGACCTTCTATTGTAATTGGAAATTACATATTGTTGGAATATATAGTTGAAGTATACTATATATAGAATTGAACATAGTTGTGCGGCAATGTCTTTTGACTTAAGCTGAATAATACTTACGACAATGTCTTGCGACTTAAGCACGAATTTAAATAAGAATGAGCTGTAATTACATGGGTGTATTACGGTAGACTTGTGTAGCATTCTTGTGAGTAGAATTGTACACGTCCGGTTAGGCGTGCAAACCCCCGGTTGGCTTGGTAGCGGCCTCGATAGAGAGGAGATTAACGCTTGTTGCGGGGAGGTCTTCGAATTTTCTATAGATTATTCTACGTTGAGTTATAGGCTGTTAATAGGCGCCTTGTGGCCTCGAGGGGTTGAAGTTCTACGGAGGGCGTGATCTACTTGGCTTAAGGAGTAGCCGACGGTTTGAGGTACTTGGAGCATTTTGCTATTAGTCGATAATCGTCGCGAGGTATGTGAACCTCTTCCTATCTGTTCTAGCATGATATGTGTATAACTATGTAGTACGGTAGACGTACATATGTTTGATGTATTTGGTTGGTTTGAAACATAAAGTGTTATAACGGCTTTATGGGAAGTTGGTTATAACAGCTTTATGTAGGTAAGAAAATGCTTTGTGGTTTCAAAGGGTAACTGATTTGACTTATAATAGATTTGATGTGTAGTAATAAAGAACTTGAAGTGTTTCAAAAAGACTTTTTTTTTAAAGAAGAGTAATACCTGGCTTTGAAAACATAAGAGTTGTACTAGCTTTATGGGAAGTTAGGTATAACGTCTTAAGAGTGATAAAAGAATGGTTTCTTGATTTTTAGAAGATAAGAGACTTGACTTAATGGTATTGATATGAATTTTGTTAAAGTGTGAAACCTCATTCGTGAGTAATGAGTACTTGGTTTTAAAAGGAAATAATGTTTCTTGATTTGAAATCGAATGAGTATCGACAAACCAACTGCGGCGTTAATAAAGGAAAATGTATTGAATAATGAAGTATGGTATTAAAAACAGTAGAAACCTCCATCTGCATAGAAGCTAAGATGAGACAAAATGATATTACATTCCCTAGATCATGGCTGCTTAATAAGATTGATTATAAACAAGAATAACCTACTCACATATAAGACATATGTTTCTCAAAACGTTTAAAGGAACATTATGTTTTAAAGGATTAAACCTATGAACTACGAAACCTTTTCTAAAATGAGAAACTTGAGCATTTGAAATTTGGCAAACTTGAATGTTGGAAGATAAGGTTGTTACTTGATTTTACAAAGGAAAGCATTTTGGTTTACTTAACAATGTTAGTCACTCTAATTTTATACTACGGGTATCGGGTGACCTTTGTAAAAGAAATGGATCTTAAAAGGAATTTAACGTACGTAGTACTTTAGGGTTAAAATCCGGACTTTGACATAAAATGAAAGTACCTTGAGTTGTGTATAACTTGCCTATGCTTTTTGTTATGAAACTTGACCATGTTACGTGTGATAGCCTTGTTGTGCAAGTATTGTGTTCTACTTAACTACCGGTTCATCCGGGAATGTATTTCACTTGACTACAGGTTCATCCGGGAATGTATTTCACTTGACTACGGTTCATCCGGAATGTATTTCACTTGACTATCGGTTCATCCGAATGTATTTCACTTGACTACGGTTCATCCGAATGTATTCCACTCGACCACGGTTCACGGGATGAACAGAATGTATTCCACGTTTCTATATTAGGTCCATAAGATGGGCGAGACACGATATCGTACCACATGATTTGTACCTAGATCGCTGGCGGTGAGGAAGAGTTCCACGGGCGTGAGGATGACTTTGAGGCGTGAGTCCACGACTTGACATATTTGTTTTATGTTGTGAGCGTAGTTTGGTTATCATACATGTCTCTGCTTTATATAGACTATTATGATTTCATTTACGATATTTCTGATTTCACATACTGTACTGTTATCGACCTCCTTGGGGCTGCGTTCATCTGCGCAGTAAAGGTACATCGATCGCCGATCCCCGCTTATAGGATCACATTTCGTGTTGGGAAGCTCCGTTCCTTGGAGGCTTATCTTTGGTATGTTACCCCGAGTGCGTAGGTTCTTGTACATTCGGGGTATGGCGGGGCCCCGTCCGTCATAGTTGTTATCACTTCTTAAGTGCAGAAATCTGTTGTGGCGATGCGTAAAAGGATAAGCGTTCGGGTATTTATGTATATATCTTGAAGGCAAGCTGTTTTGGTTGCTTTGTTTATTTATCATGTCTCTTAATTCATGTTCATGTTTTTATTTCACGATTTTCTCACGATGTTGTATCACTAGGGTGCGGGTAAGGCACGATCCACGGGCAGGTTGGGTCGTGACAAAAGTGGTATCGAAGCGATTAGTCCTCGGAAAGTGTCTACAGGTGTCTAGTAGAGTCTTGATTATCGGTGTGTTGTGCACCACATCTATAATCGTGAGGCTATAGGACATTTAGGATTGGTTTCCATTCTTCTCATTCGAGATCGTGCCACAGTGTGTGATAAGTTGGACCCCTCTGACGTATTCATTTGCCTTACCAGTTATGCCTCCGCGTAAGGCAACCCAGGCCCAGATGGGCAAGACAGTCGAGGGAGCTGTTAGTGGGATACCGAGGAGTACGAGCGCGAGCCCTGGCCAAGACTGAGATTGTGCTTGACGGCGAGTTTTGCGACGCCGCCACCAGCGAGTTTAGAGCGCAGCGATGGGCTGCTGAGACTACTGATACTGAGCCTCGGTCCGCGGCACAAGCGGATGAGATAAGTACAAAGAGATGGCGATTCTTGGCGGTCGTGGCCGAATATGAGGATAGGTTGGATCGCAGATTCCGGCCCGATAGCACCGTAGTTCACCCCGAGCGAGCGGTTTGAGGCTACGTGACTTTCTCGAGCGTAGCGCACTTGATGTTCTATGGATCGAGCGAGGATGACCTCGAGTTTATCCAAGCTACTGGATCATGAGAGTGATCGAGTCTCGAGGCGAGTCGGTGGTATTGGTTCGCATCAGTGCGTGATCTGCGATTGGTAGTTTGATTCGTGGGAGTTGTCGGGAAGAGCATGCACTTCCGGCCATTTGGGACGAGTTCTCGAGGCTTTTCTTGCACATTTCTTGCCCGCGGATGAGAGGCTCGGGCAGATATTTGACGTTGAGGCGGGGCGGGCGGGCGGTTAGAGAGTACAATGTGAGTTCGACTCATTAGCTCGGTATGTTCCGCTGTAGTAGCTGATATGGAGGACAGAGTACACCGCTACGTCACCGGGCTAGATGATTACTTGGCAGAGGCTTATACGGGTGTAGCTCTTCAGCCGGGCATGGACATTGCCCGCATGCAAGCTCATGCACTAGGATGTGAGGCACGGAGAGGTCGACGGAATGACCGAGATCAGCAGAAGAGGCGAGCAGCGAGGTCCTTTGGTAACTTTCGAGGCGGACCGCCTCGGGGCGATCTAGTTATGTACCTCGCCAAGATGCAGTGGTCCTCCTCGCCTTCGTGGGCGTTCGGGGTATTCGAGCTGGTCGAGCTCCGTGGCTTAGTTCCGCGGTATACGTGAGTGCTAGCCGAGGATTCATGTCCCGCCGGTGTGCGCGATGTGGCAAACATCATCCGGGAATGTCGTCTTTCGGTGCTTGTTTCACTGCGGCGTCGAGGGCCATGTGACGAGATCGTTCTTATAGGAGAGGTACGGCGGCTTGGCGCAACCTACGGATCGATGGCGAGTTCATCGCGCGCCTACGATTATGCGCCTGAGTGGACTTATGATTAGAGTGGAGCGGTAGCTTGTGTATATCCTTAACCCTCAGAGGCTTGTATGTTTTGATGATATGTTAATGTGTTAAGTGTTATGTTCGGATAGCTTTGTGCTAAAATGTGATTTAGGAACTGGTTGGGGAAAAAGGGTAAGCACAGGGTGAGAAAATGATGAACCTTAGAATATTACGGTTGAGACCTTAGATGTAAGGCCGTCTTGAGTACAAGATTTTGCGAGTGATCCTTGTCGAGTGCATTTTATGCCTAGAATGTATTGTGTGATAAGTCCTGGTTGGGTAAATGAAAGTGGTATCTTTCATGATGTGATTTAGCAAGATTGTTCCGGTGTCGGGAGCAAGAGTTGGCGCGACGATGGGTCGGGTTGGGGCCGTGTTGCGGGCCAACCCGCACTGCTGTTCGGCGTGGGGTCAGCTCAGGTGGTCCCGCGGTGGTAGGGTCACGAGGTGCTAGGCCCAAATTTAGTTGACCATCGTATGAGTTCGTGGGTGTGTTCGACCAAGCGGTCGTGAAGGCGGGAATGGCCTTAAGGAAGATTGAGGCTAGTAAGATAACCAAGTTGGAGGTGGTGACTCCAGTCGGAAAAGCGAACGTTGACGGAAGTGTGGTACGGATACTAGAAGGAGTTCGAGTGTTCGAGAAGTACAACGAGATAGGGAGAAGTGAGCGTGTGTGATCATTTCTTGTAAAGGGAGAAGGTGCGAAGGATGTATATTTTTGACCTCGGGGATCGCATGCGATCGGTACCATATGTTGGGTCGCGGAGTGACACTAGAACCTCGCGCAAAGTGACAAAAGTTTGTGATGTTAGAGGTGTTTCCTCGTGGACTTGGATATAAGTATTTGCGTGCATGTGTTATTTCGTGGCGGTTGTGGCGTTGGCAACTTGTTAGAAGAACTTTATCGTTATCCGTCTTGAGAAGGAACATTCGGACGAATGTTTCTAAGGAGAGAGAATGTTATACCGTATTTCCAGTATATGCGTGAGCGTCGTATTATAATTTGAGCCTTAAAGTTGGCTAGTTTCGAAATTTGTACACAACACCCGAGTAGAGTCGTTTTTTAGACGAAAACTTTAAACAGCTTTCGTAAGGAAAAATGCGGCTAAGTCAATAAAAAATTTTTCGGATTTTTATGAGATACGAAACATTTTGGACCAACGGGAGGGTGACAAGTGTCACCTCACATTGCCTTGAGTGGGAGGCTTAATGGGCGATTTTGGGCTACTTTAGTTGGTAGGATATTTTGTGCAAGTTGTGTGGTAGATGGATAAGGTCCACATGGTTGAAATCTAGCCCTACACTTGCACCACACTTGTCTTCATCTTGGCCATTGGTTGGCCTTCACTTGACCTATAAATACCCCTCTAGTTGAAGACTTTCTTCATCCAAAAAAACTTGAGCAATCTATCTAAGTCTCAAAATACTCCCTCTCCCTTGAGCTTTCGTCCACCACACCCCTCCCCTTTGAGAGCCTTGGCCGAGAGCCACCCTCCCTTTGTGGTGTTTTGAGTGGGGTACCCACTAGCATAGTTGTCTCGTATAAATACCCCCCCTTTTGTGGTATAGAAATACTCTCCAAGTATTGTTATAATGCCCAAATACCTTATAGTTTTCCCAAGGTTACACTTATACAAAAGCCCAGAAAATACTATTATACTTCCCTCAGTCACAAAAACGAAAACCTAAGTAAATCTTCACCCGTAGTTGAAGTTTTAAGTAGAAGTTGGTTAGAACTTCTAAGGGTTGTTTGGAGCGGGTTGGAGCGCACGGAGTAGGAGCTAAACCTTGCTCAGGATCGACATATAAACTCGGATAATTTTGGGCTTATCGAGGTAAACACTCTTGACCTTCTATTGTAATTGGAAATTACATATTGTTGGAATATATAGTTGAAGTATACTATATATAGAATTGAACATAGTTGTGCGGCAATGTCTTTTGACTTAAGCTTGAATAATACTTACGGCAATGTCTTGCGACTTAAGCCTGAATTTAAATAAGAGAATCGACGTAATTACATGGGTGTATTCAGATGAGACTTGTGTAGCATTCGTGAGTAGAATTGTACACGTCAGGTTAGACGTGCAAACCCCGGTTGGCTTGGTAGCGGCACCGATAGAGAGAGGAGATTAACTTATTGCGGGGAAGGTCTTTGCGAATTTTCTATAGAATATTCTACGTTGAGATCTAGGATGTTAATAGGCGCCTTGTGGCCTCTATAGGTTGAAGTACTACGTATGGCGTGATCTACTTGGCTTAAGGAGTAGCGAAGCGGTTTGAGGTACTTGGAGCATTTTGCTATTAGTCGATAATCGTCGCGAGGTATGTGAACCTCTTCCTATCTGTTCTAGCATGATATGTGTATAACTATGTATGCGGTGAGCGTACATGTGTTTGATGTATTTGGTTGGTTTGAAACATAAAGTGTTATAACGGCTTTATGGGAAGTTGGTTATAATGACTTTATGTAGGTAAGAAAATGCTTTGTGGTTTCAAAGTGGCCGATTTGACTTATAACGGATTTGATGTGTAGTAATAAAGAACTTGAAGTGTTTCAAAAGACTTTTTTTAAGAAGAGTAATACACGGCTTTGAAAACATAAGAGTTGTACTAGCTTTATGGGAAGTTAGGTATAACGTCTTAGAGTGATAAAAAGAATGGTTCTTGATTTTTAGAAGATAAGAGACTTGACTTAATGGTATTGATATGAATTTTGTTAAAAGTGTGAAACCTCATTCGTGAGTAATGAGTACTTGGTTTTAAAAGGAAATAATGTTTTACTGATTTCGGAAATCAGAATGAGTATCGACAAACCACTGCAGCGTTAATAAAGGAAAATGTATTGAATAATGAAGTATGGTATTAAAAACAGTAGAAACCTCCATCTGCATAGAAACTAAGATGAGACAAAATGATATTACATTCCCTAGATCATGGCTGCTTAATAAGATTGATTATAAACAAGAATAACCTACTCACATATAAGACATATGTTTCTCAAAACGTTTAAAGGAACATTATGTTTTAAATGATTAAACCTATGAACTACGAAACCTTTTCTAAAATGAGAAACTTGAGCATTTGAAATTTGGCAAACTTGAATGTTGGAAGATAAGGTTGTTACTTGATTTTACAAAGGAAAGCATTTTGGTTTACTTAACAATGTTAGTCACTCTAATTTTATACTACGGGTATCGGGTGACCTTTGTAAAAGAAATGGATCTTAAAAGGAATTTAACGTACGTAGTACTTTAGGGTTAAAATCCGGACTTTGACATAAAATGAAAGTACCTTGAGTTGTGTATAACTTGCCTATGCTTTTTGTTATGAAACTTGACCATGTTACGTGTGATAGCCTTGTTGTGCAAGTATTGTGTTCTACTTAACTCCGGCTCATCCGAATGTATTTCACTTGACTATCGGTTCATCCGGAATGTATTTCACTTGACTACGGCTCATCCGGAATGTATTTCACTTGACTATCGGTTCATCCGGAATGCATTTCACTTGACTCCGGCTCATCCGGAATGTATTCCACTCGACTCTGGTTCATGGGATGAACCGGGAATGTATTCCACACGTTTCTATATTAGGTCCATAAGATGGGCCGAGACCTGTTATACGTACCACATGATTTGTACCTAGACTGCCGGCAGTGAGGAAGGAGTTCCACGGGCATGAGGGATGACTTTGAGGGCGTGAGTCCCTGACTTGACATATCGCTTTTATGTTGTGAGCGTAGTTTGGTTATCATACATGTCTCCCGCTTTATATAGACTATTATGATTTCATTCTGATATTTCTGATTTCACATACTTGGTACTGTCTTGACCTCGCCGGGGCTGCGTTCATGCCGCAGGTAAAGGTACATCGACTGTCGATCCCCGCTTATAGGATCACATTTCAGCGTGTTGGGAAGCTCCGTTCCTTCGGAGGCTTATCTTTGGTATGTTACCCTGAGTCTGTAGGTTCTTGTACATTCAGGGGTATGGCGGGGCCCTGTCCCGTCATAGTTGTTGTCACTTCTTAGAGTGCAGAATCTTTGTTGTGATGCAGTAAAAGGATAATTGTTCGGTATTTATGTATATATCGAAGCAAATGTTTTGGTTGGCTGTTTATTTATCATGTCTCTTAATTCATGTTCATGTTTTTATTTCCGTGATTTTCTCGATGTTGTATCACCAGGGTGCGGGGTAAGGCACGATCACGGGCCGGTTCGGTCGTGTGATCATGTATTGAACTGATTTTTTACTTTCTCTCGTATTGCGTGCTCCACTTTTCAGACCTGTACCTGTCATCACAACACCACAAAACAAGAATCCAAGACCGTGAGACTGTTCAAGACAAAATAAAACAAACTAAAAACAGAAATTGAAATAACATAATTTAAAATATTGGGTTGCCTCCCAACAAGCGTTGTCTTTAACGTCTTTTAGCCGGACGCAAGTTACTTACTAAATCAAGGGGGTAGAGTATCCCCTCAGCATATACAATTTAGCACCATTCTTTTTCTCCTCTTCTTCTTCTTTTTCCCAAGTCCAATTTCAGAGGAGTTCAATTCTTTTTCATCAAGAGCTAGTTTAGCAGTCTTACCATGAGGTTTTTCATGCTTCTTTGGTGGTACCCCACGAGCATCAGTACTTGTGAGGCTTTTCTCAGGCTCAACCTTGTCAACTACTCCAATAGCAAAACATCTAGCATCAACTTCAGGTTCAATGGGCTGCTTGAAAACTGTGAACACCATTTCCTCACCTTGGACTCTGAGTTTTAACTCCCCCTTTTCAACATCAATGAGGGATCTCCCTGTGGATAGGAATGGTCTCCCAAGGATCATGGGCCTATTTTCATCTTCTTCCATATCAATAATGAGAAATTCAGTCGGTAAGAGGAATTTGCCCACTTTTACCAACACATCTTCAATTATTCCTATAGGATGCACAATAGAGCGATCAGTTAGCTACAGGTGGACTGTTGTTGGCCTTGCTTCACCTAAACCAAGCCTTTTAAACACCGAAATGGGCATTAGGTTGACACTTGACCCCAAATAACACAAGGCTTGTTTGCAGGTCATCTTCCCTATGGTGCAAGGTAAAGTGAAACTGCGGATCCTTGACTTAGAGGCGCTTTCTTCTGCAAGATAGCACTGCACTCCTCTGTCAGTGTTATTGTCTTATAGTCTACCAGCTTCCTCTTCTTAAACAGGATGTCTTTCATGAATTTCACATAAGCTGACATTTGCTCCAAAGCTTCAATGAACGGGAGATTGATATGAAGCTTTTTGAAGACCTCTAAAAACTTGAAAAACTCCTTGTCCAAGGACTTCTTCTGCAGTCTTTGAGGGTAAGGAATTTTGTCTACATATTCCCTCATGACTGCCAGTGGAGCTTTTTCTACAACAGGGTGGTCCTCAGTAACCCCCTCTTTCTCTACTTAAATTGCTTTCTCCAACTCACTCTCTTTTTCACCCACTGGTTTGGGTGCCACCTGTTCTAACTGCTTCCCACTCCTCAAGCTAATTGCATGACACTGTTCTCTTTAGTTCACCACATTATTAGGGGGAAGATTCCCCTGAGGTATGTCAGTCACTTTCTCTGCCAACTACCCCAATTGAGTATCCAAGTGACTAATGGATGACCTGGTTTCCGCCATGAATTGAGTCTGGAAGTTGGTCATTTGTGAAAGCGAGGACACCAAATATGAAACTGAGGACTCCAAGTTACTAATGGCTGACCTAGTCTCTGTCATAAATTGGGCCTGGGAATTGATCAGTTGTGTCTGTGACTCAGTGGATTGAGCCTGGTGTTTAGCCAATGTCATCAGTGTTGCTCTTATTTCTCTTATTTCATCTGACTTCTCTTGGGGAGCTGGTGGGCTGAACTGCTGGGAAGAAAATATTGGATTCAAGAATTGTTGTGGAGTGCTCAGTTGATACTGCCCCTGAAACTGAGATTGCTGCCCTTGATCATTTTTCCATGAAAAGTTGGGGTGATTTCCCCACCCCTGATTATAAGTATTGGAGTATGCATTGTTGTAGGGCCTCTGAAAATTCCCCACTGCTTGGACCTGCTCCATGGGCACATTATTCGGGTCCACTGTTGTGCATCTATCAAAAGTGTGGGGGCCGCGGATCTCACAACCCACGGTGTGCGACCGCTTAATCGCCATGGTACCCTGCTGCATCTGCTTTGTTAAAGTGGCTACTTGCGCAATGCAGTGATAGCGTCTAGCTCATGAATCCCAACCATCTTTCTACTGTTCACTGCTCTCTCATCTGCCCCCTGATGGTTGTTTGTGGCCATATCTTCTAGCAAATCATGTGTCTCATTGACACTCTTTTTCATGAATGTACCTCCTGCTGCAGAATCAATGATGGTACGAGTTGTACCACACAACCCATTGTAAAATATGTGGACTAGCATCCACTTCTCGATCCCATGATGTGGGCACTTTCTCTGTAAGTCTTTGAACATTTCCCATGCATCATATAATGGATCTCTCTCCAGCTGATAGAAATTATTCAACTCACCTCTGAGCTTTGTTGTCTTAGCTGGAGGAAAGAACTTGACAAGAAACTTCTGGGTTAAGTCTTGCCATGTAGTGATGGAGTTCGCCTGTAATGAGTTCAGCCAGCACTTTGATCTATCCCTGAGTGAGAATGAGAAGAGTCTCAACCGAATGACATCATCAGTAACGCCATTATATTTGAAGGTTGCACACAACTCTAGAAAATTTGCAAGATGCAAGTAAGGATCTTCAGACAATAATCCCTCAAACTGAACTGAACTTTGAACCATGTGCAATATGGCTGGTTTGATTTCAAAATTGTTGGCTTCAACAGCTGGAAGCCTTATGCAAGTCTGTACCCCTGTAATGGTTGGCATCACATAGTCCCCCAAGCTCATTTCTGCAGGGACTTGTCTTAAAATCGGTGGTAACTCATCATCCCCCAAATTATTGTTTCGCTGATCTCCCATTGCTAAGGAATCAGCTGCTCTTTTCTCTTTCCTGTTCTGTCTTCACAACCTCTCAATCTCAGGATTCAGAGGGATAGGAATGTCAGCTCCTCTCCTAGTTCGCATAAACTAAGTTCCTGAGACTAATAAAAACAACAAACAAATCATGGCGCACGGTTCCACAAATAAAACTTGATGGCGATTTATCCACACGCTTAACTCAAGTGCACACATCGTTACAAGTAATATAGTCCTCATGGATTAGTGTTCAATTACCAAACATCTATCTATGGTATCTATTTGGCTGTCAGTATTTTGTTGTGGTTTTTATCTATGAACTATTGGACAATTGTAAAAGTTTAACTAAATTACTTTAATTAAATCAGATATGGTGGAAATAGGGCTTCCAATCTCCCCAACTATCTGCTCGCTTTAATCTTTAATGCAATAATAAAGGTTCTTCTTCTATGTTGAGATAACAGGTTAACTAAGCCGTTTTATATTCTGGTTAGGATATCTAAAGACTCAACCCCGATGCAGAACCCTTCTATCTTTCGATGATAGGATTTACCACAAAGGAGGATTAAGAACAATAACCTATTAAACTACACAAGTATCGGGGTACTTTCGTCCACGATTTTAACCTATGTTTATTCAACTATAGCATATTCAGAATCTCCCCTTTCGAATTTCGATTCGAAATCATATATGTGATGATAACTAGTGATCAATTAATTATCAAGCAATCAAAACAATTATTGAATAAATCTCAACTATATAAAGAAGAAACCAAAATCATGCATTAATTCATAAGACGAGGTTCAAGTGATTCGAATGAAAATCCCTAATTAAAGTTTAGCTCCTAGTCATAGACATACCAAGAACTAAAATCTTATCCAACATAAACTGAAAATAAATAAAGTAAAGAAAAGGAATTACTCAAGAACAAGCCTCTAATCTTGAAATCTCTAAGAACTATGTATTGTGATGAGTTAGGAATTGTGGAACCCTTCAAAAATCTGCCCTAAGGGCCTTTTATAGTCTCCAAAAACGTTTTCAACTTTTCCCTCTTGGCCTTGGCCCATTCCTTCTCGGATCTGGCTTTATTTCCGCGTCGGCGCCACGACCCTGCGATCGTGGCCGTGGCCAAACTCCGCAACTCGTCGGATCTTTGGCGTCGTGGAATCGCTTTCGATAGAGTGGCGCGCGGCGCGCGCATCTTCGTTCGGTGCGACTTTTCATCTCTTTTGGCTCTGGAACCTCTGTTTCTGCCCTCTTTTTGCTTCTTTTAGTCAATGTGCCATTTTAAACCACTGTGACTCAAAAGAAAAAAAACTATCCTAACACGACACATATTTGTACAAAAATGGGCAAAAGACTAACTAAAATGACTCAAAAGGTGTATATAAAATACATTGATCACGTGGTACGATCGCTTTGCCAGGTATATCTTGCAGATTGGGTTTGTATGCAGCAAGAGTGATACATCACTTTTCATTTTTCATCGAGGTAGTAGCACTGCTTATTTATTACTATACGTGGATGATATTATTCTTACTGCCTCCTCCGACAGATTGAAAATGAGATTATTGTCTTGCTTAAGTCCGAATTTACAATGATTGATTTGGGGAAGCTGAGTTATTTTTTGGGGATATCAGTGACCAGGCCTGCCAATCATATGTTCTTGTGTCAGCGTAAGTATGCAGAAAAGATTTTGTATAGGGATAAGATGGCAAACTGCAAATAGGTGCCTACTCCAGTTGATTCTAAATCTAAGCTCAGTGTCATGGATGGTGCTCTAGTCTCTGATCCTACTCTGTATAGGATCCTTGCGCAGTGCAAGATTATCTCACCTTGCGGGCGGACATAGCTTATGATGTTCAGCAAGTGTGCTTATTCATGCATGCCCCCGGGGAGTCTCATTTCACTGCTCTTAAGCGTATCATTCGATACATTAAGGACACTCTTGATTATGGTTTGCACTTATATCCCTCTGCTCCAAACAGGTTGCTTTCATATATGGATGCAGATTGGGCAGGGTGTTCGGACACGCGACGCTCCACCTCCGATTTTTGTGTTTTTTTAGGGGATAATCTGATTTTTTGGTCTGCCAAAGCGGCGAGCTACTATCTCGCTCGATCAGAAATTTGTCTGAGAGGTATTGCAAATGTAGTAATTGAGATTTGTTGGCTCGAAATTTCTTGTTAGAACTTGATGTCGCTGCGTCAAACATCTATTGTGTACTGTGATAACATTTCTGTCATCTATTTGTCTCATAATCCGGTTCAATATCAGCGAACCAAACACATTGAGATAGACCTACACTTTGTTCGTGAGAAAGTTGCACTAGGTCATGTCAGAGTGTTACATGTTCCATCATCATATATATATTTACCAAAGGACTTTTCAGACAGTTATTTCTTGACTTCAGATCCAGTCTCAGCGTCCGGCCTCCTCCCGCTCCGACTGAGGGGGTGTGTAAACATGTATATTATAGAAACAATTATATCCCTACCCATAATTAGAATATTTTCATTTATTGTGTAAATATAATTATGGTAAGACTGAGATTCTTCTTTTGTATATGTTTAGGATTCTTATTGTATAAAGAATGAACATTGTACTCTATATATACTTTGATATTAATAAAAGAGTTTCCAAGGGAGATTTATATTATCTTAGATATAGTTCCATCCAGATGATTGTGGCAAGAAGATCCAATGTCTTCATATCTATTCTTGTTAGTTGCTGAAGGTTTGTCAGTTTTGCTGCAATTTCATACACGTCAAGGTCATTTACATGGGGTAAAGATCACGCCTAAAGCTCCAATTGTATTTCATCTAGTTTTCGTTGATGATGCATTATACTTTTTTAAGACGAAAAAAGGAGGAGACCTTGACAATTAAAGAGTGTCTAACACTGTGTCAGGATTCAGTAGGCATCGGGGCAACAAGTTAATTTATAAAAATCCGACATTTATTTTAGTTGGAGTACCTCTACTGCTAATAGAGATGTGGTTTTAAAAATATTGCAGGTTAAGATGGTGGAGGCTCCTGGGAAATGTTTGGGGTTGCCATCAACGGTGGGACCAAGAAAGAAAGAAGTGGTCACATATGTGCAAGATAAAATTTGGACAAAGATTAGTGGATGACAATATTCGGACGGATAAGAAAATATTACTCAAAACTATGGTTTAAGCTGATTTGATGGCCATCTATTTATTACATGATAATATTTGCAATTCCATTCAAACTGCTATGAGTGGATTTTGGTGGAAATGGAGTGAGATAAGGTAAAGGTATACATTGGCTCTCATGGAAGAATATATGTTCTAGGAATGAGGATCGAGATATGGGTTTTGGGATTTAAGACAATTTAATATGGCAATGCATGCTAGCAAATACAACACAAAATATTATGACCAGGCCAGATTCACTTGTTAGTAAATTATTGAAGGCTTAATATTATGCTAACTCTAATTTTCTACATGCTAATATTTATACGAGTTCGAGCTCTGTCTGGACTCTGGCGTTCAGTATGTGAAGAGAAAAAAGTATTACAACGAGGGTGCTTACGACGAATAGAGATGGATGTGCTACACAGGTATACACTGACCTGTGGATACCCATTACTAGTTCTCATTTTATTCCTACTGAAAACAGGTTCAGTATTGATGATTTAATTGTATCCGATTTTCTCAAGCTTGGGAAATGGGAATGGAATCTGGACATTCTAAAAGAACTTTTTACCGTGTTAGAGATAGAGACAATTATAAATATTTCATTGAGTATTATGCTATGGGAAGATGTTAGGATGTGGCATTGGAATAGTAAGAAAATATATTCTATAAAATCTTGTATTACAATGACATAGCACCAGTGCACATCACTATTTCTTAATATTTATTTGCAGTTTCTCATTACCTCTTAAAATACATAACTTTCTTTGTGAGAGAATTATTGCCGACTTGTGATCGATTGGTGAAAAGAAAAGTAATTCCCAAAGCGGTCTGCCCACAGTTTTTCACCCCAAAGAAACTATTATTCATTGCTCAGTGAAATGTCCTACTCCTAACAATGTTGGCATCAAACTGAGTTCGGCTGGCTCTCAGCTGCTTGAAAAGCATCTTTGCTTATGATGATTGAGACAGATAATCAGCTAGTTCATCAAGCTTTCAAGGAAAACATCTCAAATAATTCTTATTTTGATTTTCATGTTTATGATTGTAAGATTGTAATAAAAGATTTTCAATTAGAGTTGTTTCTCTAGTTAGAAAATCAGTGAATCAAGTTGTTCACGCTTTAGCTAGGGTGAATGTTTATATGTCTTGTTCGATGGAATGAAGGTCTATCCCACCATCTTTTATTTTTGATGTACTCACTTTTGATTTGAGTGATAATTAAGAATACATTTTTTTTTTCGAAAAAACGAGTAGAAGGTGAAACTGACCAATTTTAATCACTTTTTTTTTTGGTTCTGTTGTGACAATAATTAGTTTGAGTTTAATTAATATATATTTCCTGTGAAAAAAATTACAATGTCATGTGATTCAACTTTAATTACTCCAACTTATTTAGTGTGAAATCACAAACATGCATGTTTTATGTATACTCATGTATCCCATTTTTAGTATGATAAACCAAATATCAATCGCTAAAAGTATATTCATTGAATGTTGGTATAACTTGTTTACCAATCAAACGGGTTTAACCTTGTTTTTCTTTTTCTTTTTTTAAAAAGAATTTTGGGAGAGAAGCTTTACAAAAGGGCAAATGTGTTATTTTATTATTTTATATCGGATTAATAATATTAAAATTATTATCCCACGTGGAGTATGATATAACTATGATACCACAATTGTGATATAAACAATTCCAAAATTACTTCTCCCGAAATAAAATAATATATCAAATATAGCGATAAAATAATCCTGTAATTTATTTCAAAATTATATTACATTATCCCACCAAATGACCCCCTAATTTATAATGAATTAATCTTGTCTTCGAAACTTTTATGAATTTCCTAAAGTTTATATATACATGACTTTAATACTATCGAATGTCAACAGTATCTAGATTTACTTTAAATATTAATCACACAAAAGTTTCAAAATATCTTGGTGTTGGTATAATAATATGTATATGACTAAATACAGGGCGAGAGTTTACTTCTCAATCCCATTCGTACCATGTTTACTTCTTTACTATTGATCATGTCTTCGGGGGCTAATGTCGCTGAATCGGTTAATATGACATAGATCGGAAAATCGTTAAATGCTTCTTTGGGAAAGAACTTCTTGCCAACCTCCTTCTCCCGCCGTTGCCATCGCTTTCATTCCTTTCTTTAGGCGAAACAATCAAGCCTCGCCTTAGAACACTATTTTAATTCATGAATGAATAAATTCTTGGAATAATCAAGAATTTATAGGTTTGGAAAATCGATTACGAATGTTTGCAACCATTCAGAATAGTCACCTAATATTTGGAGGGAAATTCGAAAAAGAGAGGGAGAGTCGGACGGGTCGGGTCGATCGCGGGTCGATCCGTTTGGATTTATTTTTTTAATTAAATAATTAATTAATTAAATTAATTAAAGAAACGTTTGTCCAAAAAGATTATCAATCAATCGATCTTTTGATCGATTGAATCGGCAAAGCAGAAGCGGCGGCGACGGCGGCGCGAGTCTTGCCCTCTCAACCCTTTTAGCAGCTAGAGAAGGTGTAATGTAATATATACACCTCTCTTTCCTTCTCTTTTTTCGATGTGGGACAAAAGAGCCTTTTACCCCTTTTAATTTTCATCATTTCCCATTCACCAATATCAAAACCCAACAATCCCCTACATGAATGGGGAATGGTTATAAGATAAAAGAATCTACGGACGAGTGTGATATACAAGCGAGAATTGACTGCATCTGGATAAGTAGGTTTCCCTTTGAACTTTCCGTAGTGAACTTCTATCAGATATACTCGATCAATCGGTAGATTTGATATCTTTGAACCGTCGAACTTTGTTGTATACCTAGACAACATAAGACACACAATCAACCCTCAACCGTTTATGGTTCTCACGGTTGTGTTCGTTTCAGCCATGAACACCGCCTGATCTCATGAGTGCATAGAGAATGGGCATTCCCCTTTAAAGCGGCTTACACTTAACACTCACATAGGTGATTTCTAAACATGTGGTCCTATAGCCACATTATCTGGTCATACATTGCCAGATTTAGATAACCATTAAAAAACCTTAATGTTTTATTAACTCATTAACATGTCATAAAGTCTTATCCTTATTTCTGAACATTGTCTTCATCCGAGAATGGGTTGAGTTATTTGACAATGTTGAACCGTCAGTCACAACTTTGTTTGATCTCCTTGAACCTAGCTCTTGGGATCTCCAGTCTGCTAGGTAGAGTTACCGCCATGATGACTTGTCCTTGGCCTTAACCCCATTCCCATTGATGATCTACCAACTCCCTCTCTAGATAATCCTTTTGTAAGCGGATCCGTCACGTTATCTCTTGACTTTACATAATCAATTGTGATAACGCCACTAGAGAGGAGTTGTCTAACGGTATTGTGTCTCCGTCGTATGTGACGAGATTTTCCGTTATACATTACGCTCTCTGCCCTACCTATTGCTGTTTGACTATCACAATGTATACATATAGGAGCAAAGGTTTGGGCCAGAATGGAATATCTTCTAAGAAATTTCGGAGCCATTCATCTTCTTCACCGGCTTTGTCTAAAGCTATAAATTCTGATTCCATTGTAGAGCGGGCGATGCATGTCTGTTTTGATGATTTCCAAGACACTGCTCCTCCGCCAACGGTGAAAACATATCCACTCGTGGATTTAACTTCAAACGATCCGGTGATCCAATTTGCATCACTATATCCTCAAGCATCATGATATTTATTATAATGCAAAACATAGTTTTGGGTGTGTTGTAAATATCTCAAGACTCGTTTCATTGCCATCCAATGAGTTTGATTGGGATTACTCGTGAATCGACTCAGCTTGCTTATAGCACATGCTATATCTGGTCGTGTACAATTCATAATATACATCAAACTTCCCAAAACTCATGCAAAGTCCAATTGTGAGTCACTTTCACCTTTATTCTTTTGAAGTGCAAAACTTACATCAATTGGAGTCTTTGCAACATTGAAATTTAAATACTTGAGCTTGTCAAGTACTTTTTCAATATAATGTGACTGTGATAGTGCTAGATCTTGTGGAGTTTTATGGATCCTAATTCCTAAGATCAAATCAGCAACCCCTAAGTCTTTCATGTCAAATTTGCTAGCGAGCATACGCTTCGTAGCATTTATATCGACAATGTCATCAACATACAAACAAACAATGACTTCATGATTTGGAGTATTTTTAATGTAAACACATTTGTCACACTCATTAATCTTGAATCCATTTGCCAACATTGTTTGGTCAAATTTCGCATGTCATTGTTTGGGTGCTTGTTTAAGTCCATAAAGTGACTTAACAAGTCTGCACACTTTCTTTTCTTTACCAGGAACCGCAAAACCCTCAGGTTGTTCCATGTAAATTTCTTCCTCCAATTCTCCATTTAAGAAAGCTGTCTTGACATCCATTTGATGGATTTCAAGACCATATACGACCGCCAGTGCCACTAACACCCGAATAGATGTTATTCTTGTTACCGGCGAGTATGTGTCAAAGTAATCAAGGTCTTCCTTTTGTCTATAACCTTTGACCACAAGTCTTGCCTTATATTTGTCAATAGTGCCATCAGCTTTCATTTTTCTTTTAAAGATCCATTTTGATCCTAAAAGTTTATTTCCAAGAGGAAGATCAACTAATTCTCATGTATGGTTATTTAAAATTGATTCAATCTCACTATTGACTGCTTCTTTCCAAAATGTAGAATCAGAAGATGACATTGCTGCTTTAAATGTTTGAGGCTCATTTTCAAGCAAGAATGTTACAAAATATGGTCCAAAGGAAGTAGATGTCTTTTGACGTTTGCTACGCCTTGGATCCTCTTTGCTTGGAATACTTTCCTTTGGTTCTTCATGCGGTCGTTTAGATCTTTCACTTGACGACTCACATTCAGTTTTATACGGATAGATGTTTTCAAAGAATTCAGCATTATCTGATTCAATTACCGTATTAACATGAATTTCGGGATTGTCCGATTTGTGAACCAAAAACCGACAAGCTTTGCTGTTTGTAGCATAGCGAATAAAAACACAATCCACAGTTTTTGGTCCGATTTTTACCCTTTTGGGCAAAGGAACTTGGACCTTCGCTAAACACCCCCACACTTTGAAATATTTCAAGTTGGATTTTCTTTCTTTCCATAGATCATATGGAATAGATTGTGTTTTGCTGTGGGGTACTCTGTTGAGTATTCGATTAGCTGTAAGGATAGCTTCCCCACACAAGCTCTGCGGTAAACCGGAACTAATTAGTAAATCATTCATCATTTCCTTTAATGTTCGGTTTTTCCTTTCCGCAATTCCATTTGATTGTGGTGTGTAAGGGGCAGTAGTTTGATGAATAATTCTATATTCCAAACATGTCTCTGCAAAAGGAGATTCGTACTCTCCACCCCTATCACTTCTAATCATTTTGATCTTTTTATTCAATTGATTTTCCACTTCGTTCTTGTATTGCTTAAATGCATTAATTGCTTCATCCTTACTATTAAGCAAATACACATAACAGTATCGAGTGCAATCGTCAATGAAAGTTATAAAATACTTTTTCCCACCACGAGATGGTATTGACTTCATATCACATATATCTGTGTGAATTAAGTCTAAAGGATTTGAATTCCTATCAATAGACTTATATGGATGTTTAACAAACTTAGATTCAACACAAATTTCACATTTTGATTTGTTACACTCGAATTTAGGCAATACTTCTAAATTGATCAATTTTCGCAAGGTTTTGTAATTGACATGTCCTAAACGAACATGCCATAAATCATTTGACTCGATAAGTAAGCATTTGTGAATTTTCATTAATCATCCAACAACCATTACATTGAGTTTGAAAAGGCCCTGAGGTAGCCCTTTCCTATGAACATATCATTCTTACTTATTACAATTTTCTCACTAACCAGCACGCACTTAAAACCGTTTTTGACGAGTAGTCAATTGAAACTAAATTCTTCCGAATTGTTGAACGCGTCGAGAACATTGTTGAGTCGACCTTGTCTAAGTCATCTTCAAAAGTATCTTCCCATATCCTTCAACCTCGACATCATGCGGTATTTCATAAACAAGACTCTTCTGGTCCAATGGAGCATAGGTTGCAAATGCTTCTTTGCAAGAAACATGTCGATGGCACCGTAATCCACCACCACTTCGGGTTTCCAACCAAATTGCACTCGACAAAGATTGCACACGGATCATTCAGATCATTATTCATTTCCATCATATTGGCTTGTCTTTTCCCTTGTCCTTTTCTGAGACGACAACTGAGCTTTCAGGGCCGCCTTTCCCACAATTAAAGCGATTGCCCTTGAACTTTTCTTGTTAGAACCCTTCTTTTTCCGTAAGGCCTCTTTCTTTTCTTGTTCATTTTGAGCAAAGATCTTCAACGATGTTGGCTCCTTCAATTGGTGAACTCTTACGATACCTCTTCTCAGCGATTTTGTTATCTTCCTCGATCTTGAGACGAATCACAAGATCCTCCAACTTCATTTCCTTTCTTTTGTGCTTAAGATAATTCTTGAAATCTTTCCGCGAAGATGGCAATTTCTCAATCATTGCGACCACGGAATCCTTCATTCACTACCATACCTTCAAAGAATAAGGTCATGGAAGATAAGTTGAAGCTCTTGAACTTGGGTTCCAGCGGTTTTCCCATCAACCATTTTATAGTCTAGGAATTTGGCAACCACAAACTTCTTCAAGCAAAGATCTTCTGCCTTGTACTTCTTTTCAAGTGCACTCCATAGTTCTTTGGAAGTTTCTCAGATTGTAGACATTGTACAAGTCATCTTCTAAGACACTTAAAATGTAGCCTTTGCACAAAAATCAGCTGTTTCCAAGCCTCGAATCATGAATCTGGTTGTCGGGCATGTCTGCAGCAGTACGAGGTCCTCACCGTGAACTTTTGCAAACCAAGGGTGGTAAGCCAAAAGAACATTCTTTGATGCCATCTTTTAAAGTTGGCACCGGTGAACTTCGCAGGTTTCTCAGCCAGTGGTACTGCGGTACGAGTTGTAGTAGTAACCGCTGGTGTAGTATTTGCAGAGGTAGTTTCAATTGTCATTGTTTGTCACTGTCAAATCGACAAACTGTTTTAATTAATAAAACCAAAATAGCAATTAATTCACAGACTTCAACGATGAAGATTTTATTTCTTCAAATCGCAGTCGAATTATAAACTTAAACGATGAAGATTTTATTTCTTCAAATCGTAGTATAATTATGAAACTTTAGTATTCCAACGTTTTTATATCTTCGAGTCGAATACTAATATTCATAGTAGAAAACTACACAAGTTTTAATCTCCTTAAACAGAACGATGAAGTTTTTATGTTCTTCAAATCGTTGCAACAAATATCATACACAACGGTGAAGATTTTATTTCTTCAAACCGAATCAATTTTGATAGAAACGAAGTGCAGTAGATTGTATGTTATATACTTGATGAAGTTTTTATATCTTCAAATCAAGTATCCAAATGAGTAGAAAGTTATGAAAACTTTAATCTCAACCGGAGTAGAAAATCCGAAGATTTTAGTCTCCAAACAACATACAAGAAAAACACTTTTTTTTTCTTCTGAAAAAACACTTCTGTTTTTTTTCTTTTGGAAAACACTTTTTCCTGGACTTTTAATATTCCAACGAAGTTTTTATGTCTTAAAGTTAGAATATGAAACCTCATACGGAGTAGAAACCACACAGGTTTTAATCTCCAAACCAGGATACAGATTAAAATACAATAAATTTAATTTCCTTAAGATTGTTGGTATAATAATCTGTATATGGCTAAATAATGTTTCAACACAATCTGTTAATCACTTAGTGAAACAGATTACATGATATAAACATTACTTAACAGTAAATTGTTCATAAAACAATAAACGAAAACAAAATCTGTTTTGAAAAATAATTTCAGAATATAATCGAGCCCACTTAGTTCAAAGTGTGTCCTTAAGGAAATTATTCCCCTCACAGTACTCGAGGTTAACGGAATATCGTCTCCCAGAATAGAACGATTATCTTACCAGAATACAAAAATATTTTCGACTTGAAGACTTTGATTCAGAATGAAAATGAATCAATTAAAATGAATGAATAAATACTTGGAATAATCAAGAATTTATAGGTTTGGAGGTACTGATTCTGAATGTTTGCAACCATTCAGAATAGTCACCTAATATTTGGAGGGAAATTCGAAAAAGAGATGGAGAGCCGGACGGGTCGGGTCGGTCGCGTGTCGATCCATTTGGATTTATTTTTTTAATTAAATAATTAATTAATTAAATTAATTAAAGAAACGTTTGTCCAAAGCCAAAGCCAAAGTCAAAGTCAAATCCAAAGCCGAAGTCGAGCGAGCGACGACGACGGCGCGAGGGGTCCTTGCCCTCTCAACCCTTTTAGCAGCTAGAGAAGATTTAATGTAATATATACAGTTCTCTTTCCTTCTCTTTTTTCGATGTGGGACAAAAGAGTCTTTTACCCCTTTTAATTTTTATCATTTCCCATTTACCGATATCAAAACTCAACACTTGATCCATGAATACCTTAACATTACATGTAATACTTAAACCTAGATTTACCCGGACGCTATAGGATCCAAAGGGTCAGTAGCAACTTTTTTGCAGTAGTAACAGAAAAGAAATAGATTTGTGGGCTAAGAATTTAGCCTTTTTATCCCCAATAAAAGAAATAGATTAAACAAAAAGTAATTTTTTTCAAGAAAATAAAAGACAAATAGCGAAGAAAAAGTACTGCAAAAATGTCGTGCTGTGAGCTGTGACAGGTCAATGCATATGATTCATTAATGCAGTTACTATAGCTTCATTCTCTTGTTTTTCTGTAGTTTCTCTTGTCTGTTCACCAGATTTTGCTGTTTCTTTTGAAAAATCAAAACCATAAGTACGAATAAAATATTTATTACAGCTATACCTTTGATGAGGTGAAAGTTCAGAAGGCGAAATCCCACTGAATCAGAGTTTCTTGACCAAGTGAAATGTAAATCGAGGAATATCTGACAGTCTTGTAAGAAAGAGGACCAACGGAACACGAATCTAGCAACAACCCTTGCAATATTTTAGCAAAGACTGTCACCACTCGAATTCGAACCCGCGACGTCGGGATGGTTATACCTCAATCACCTTGCCACTTACCAACTCGTCTGTGCCCACGGGGCTTATTACCACGATACCTTGTTATATGGAAATGAAAGAGGGAGAGAAGAATGAAGTATATATGAAAGTACCAATTGAACAAATAAATAGTTGTGCGCAAAAAACAGTAAAAAGTATCAAAAGATAAATTCTGAACAATCATAATTTCAATATAATAAATTTCTATGTTAAGAACCTAATAAAATTGAACTCATCAAATTTAAATTCTTGATACCGCTTCTATTCTAGGGCCTCGAACCAGCAGTGGACGCAATAATTTCATCAAAAGGATTCAAAAAGCTTGTATCTTGTAACCAGAAAACTTAAGTTAGATCCTTTGTTGGATACAAAGTAGCCTTTGTTTGGGAGCGTTTTACTCCAAAATGTGGCACTCTCGGCACGAATTTGAATTTAGATGGTGTTTGGATTGACTTTTAAAACGTGACTTATAACTTAAAAGTCATAAATTGGTCGTACCCCAACTTTTGGCTTCTGACTTATTTTTGTCCCTTTTTAGCCTAAAAATAAGTGTTTAAAAATATTTTTATCTCACTAAAACACCTAAAAAATGATAAAAGAACTTAAAAGCCAAAAAAACAGTTAAAACAAGTCAATCCAAACACCCTCTTGATCTCTCCCCCCCCCCCCCACAACCCAAACCAACAAAAAAAATTCAGCTATACATATAATTTTTCCGCAAAGAAATTCAATAAAATTCCTTTTTTTACAAATAACTCTTCTACACTCAGAACTTGAAATTTCTAGTTAGAGATAGAATGTTCCAATATTCATCCGCCACACCATCGATAGTAGTTGTATATTTTACATAGTTATGAAAGTTTTTTTTGGGTCTCTCGTCCGGTATTCACATTGAAAATCGACTAAATTCAATTTCGCAATCCCTAACAAAGGCAAAGACTCGAATTCAAAATCTCTAATTAAGATTTGGAAAATTACTTGTAACTAGGATCGACTGGCCGGTGGGCGACTGACCGCCCCGGTCCCCGACTCAGTGTAAAAATAAAAACGGATCGGGGCTCGAGCCGGCGGGGCAGTATGGTCCCGCCCGACTGGTCCCGCCAGACTGACCGCCCTGGCCCCGCCCCGATCCCGCCACGATCCGCTATTTGCCAAAAATAGTCGTTGTCTAACGACCATTTTACATTTTGGTCGTTAGACAACGACCATTTTTGGCTTCGCCCACTCCCAACCCCACCCTTTATATTTATATTTAACCCCTAAGTTATTATATTTACACTTTAACCCAATTTTTCAACTATAAATACCTCATTTTCTCTTCTTATTTCTCACAAATCTTCCTACATTTTCTCTAATTTCTATACAACATTGTCTACTACATATTCACTCTATTTATTAATTTGAGAATTGGGAGTGAAGTTGGCAACTAGCTTGAGGATTAATCTATCGAGCAAAGTTTCAATTTTCAACCTCTCGATTACACATCGACTTACGTCTGCTTGGTACATTCGTTCTCTCATTAAATTATTATTTTGTTTTTTTTCATTTAGCACATTTAATTTCATTATCTTTAAGTCTTTAACTATTTATTATCATAATTAAAATGAAAAGAACAAAAAGTCTTTTCGGCAAGGGTACTTCTTCTAGTAGGGCGGGTAACAAGGGCAAGGGTACTTCTTCTAGTATTTCTAGACAAGATGATTTTATAGATCCTGAATTGTTCCTGAAATATCATATGATCTTGACACAAATGTTTATCCTCAAAATGAAGAAGATTTTAATTTAGATGACACTCTAGATGATGATACACCTACTAATAAAGATGATGATACACCCACTAATAAAATGCCTCCTATCCCCCCTAGTATGAGACGAGGTCCGGCAAAACGACCATTAAAATCAGTTGTATGGAAATATTTTGACAGGGACGTACCGAATCAAGTAGCTATATGTAAAACTTGTAAATCTGTTTATTCTTTTAAAATTAGACAAGGTCATGGTGGGACGGGGGGGGGGGGGTCTAGGAAGACACTTATTGCAAAAACACAAAGTCTTGCATGCCCAATACATTATTGAAAAAGATGGTGAGCAGACGTCCTCTCAATCGGGACAAGGTTCACATCGTCTGGACAAATCTGTGGTCCCCATGACGGAGTCAGAGACACTAAATACGATAAACATAAAAATAGGAAAGCACTAACAAAATTAGTTGTTGTGGAGGGTTTGGCTTTTTCATTTTCTGAATCGCCTAGTTTTATTCATTATATTAGAGATATGTATAATCCTGCTTATAAAGGTTTTCCTAGATCAACGGTTAAGAGAGACGTGTTTAAATTTGCACACGAATATCAACAATATTTGCGTTATTCATTATATCATTTAAATTGCAAAGTCGCTCTAACTTCTGATATAGGTCGTAGTACTAACAACCATGATTATTTAACGCAGAACTTTGTCATTGGATAGATTATAAATGGTCTATGCAAAAACGTATTTTAGCATATAGATATATAGATAGTAGGCACACTGGTGAGTTTATTTCAGAAAATATTTATTCAGTCTGCGAATATTACGGATTAACTGATAAAGTTATGAGTATTACATTAGATAATGCATCTTCTAACAATGCTGCTATTTATATTTTAAAAGAAGTTTTAACTCCGTCTTTTCCAAAACATTTTCATATCAAATGTGCGTGTCATATTTATAACTTAGTTGTAAAGGATGGTCTTTCACTTTTTCAAGATATTCTTGAAAAAATATAATTTGATATACACTTTATTTTTAAAAATAATAGAATTCAACAGAGAAAAGAATATAAAAAAAAATTGTCACGATTGTGGACTATCTTACAGAAAAATTCCCGAAGAAGTACCTACTAGGTGGAATTCTTTATATGACCAACTAGTTGTTGTTTATGACTATAGAAAACCTATCACTTTATTTTTTAACGCCCATAATCAAAATCCAAATGATATGATTGTGGATAATGGTTGGGACAAAATTAAAGAACTTATTGTATTTCTAGAGAATTTTCAACGAGCAACAAAAGAATTTTCTACTTTATATTATCCTACTATTTCAACTATGTTCTTTTATATAGCTATAATATTTTTACTTCTTAAAGAATATATGGAAAACTCTGCTTATAAGGCAGCTATTAAAAAAATGTTTATGAAATTAAAGAAATATTTTATTCATATTCCCCCTATTTATATTATTGGTGCTGTATTAAACTCGACTATTAAAGTAGAGGGTTGTAAAAGTCTTATTGCAAATATTTATAACTGTATGGACGTACTACCACCTCTAACTCCCAAAAATTTAAATGTTGAGCCACATATTGAACAAACGCTAGAAGAAGTGTTGAATAGCGTAGAAGATGAATGCAAAAAAATATATCGGCATTACCAGCAAAAAAGTGATAGTAACCAACCGGCTTTCGTACCATCTTCTTATGCTTCAACACAGCCTAAAAAAAGACATGATGTTTCTACGGCTAGTATTGATTCTATTGAAAGCCTCATAAATAGAATGTGCGGTGGTAGCAGTGCTAACTAAATTAGCGAGTTCGATGTTTTTGTTTTGCAGGGTAATTTACCTTACCAAGCAGTTATCAATGAAGACGGAAAGGAAGACTTGCTGAAATATTGGATGCAGAATGAGAAGACATTTCCGACACTTTCAATGATGGCCCGAGATATTTTGAACATTCAAGCGTCATCAATCGCTTCTGAAAGCATTTTTTATGCAGACAGATTTCAAATAGGAGAGCACAGACACTCATTAGCCGGAGACAGCTTGGAGATGGTGGTACTATTCAGAGATTGGATACGAGCGGAGCGAAGGAGGTACGGTCAACCAGAGATTAACGAAGAAGAAGACGAAAACTACAACGACATTTTATCTGAAGGCATGAGTAGCTACGTGGAACAATTTGACCAAGATATACCAATTCCAACCGAAGAACTACACGAAATTATAAAGAAACTAGAAAAAGTATATTCAAATTGGTAATTTATTTCATTGCAATTTTTTAATTTTTCTGTCTTTTGCAAAAAAATTCAACAACAGTACACTACAATGTTGTAATTCTGAATCTTGTATATTTCAATGAAATAATTAATAATATAAGAGGCACAAAAACAGTCTTGGGATGTTTTTTTTACACTCTTCTTGTCTTTGTTTAATTATTTAGTTTATACTTTATAAATGTATTATATATATGAGTATAATATAATAATATTATAATAGTATAATATGAGTATATGAGTCTATGACTATCACTATATGAATATATGTTAATGTTACTTTGTTAGTAATTTAATATTTTTAATTTAGTGAAAAAATTTATAAAAAAAAAAAAACCCGCCCGACCCATCCCGACCGCTTCATCGGACAGTGCACGGACGACACAGATCATCCCGCCAGTCCCGGTCCCGCCTGGCCCGCCCCAGCCCAACCCCGCCCCTCCTCTCCACCCCGACCCCGTTCCGATCCCGCCGGTCCCGATCCCGGTGGGCCCGGCCCGGCCTACTTGTAACTCTACCATAACTTTTGTTGGTCATAGTTGTGAATGTGGGTCTTTATTAGTAATAAGTCGAAAGAGGTACATAGTAGATATACCCTGAAGTCTCCTGATAATCCCCTCTATGGACATGACGTTTCATGAAAACTCCCTTTGACCCATCTGGCTGCTGTACTCTTCTCTTGTCCTCATGATGATGAAAGATAAAGGAAAGATTTGCTATGTATCAAACAGTACTCAGAGTCGCATCTTTCAACAACTCTACAGCATGACACCACTATACATATATCTCCCGGTTGTGGTTTCCTTTGGTCACTAGCTCACTGGTGTATTTCAATATTGAATTTTGTCTAGCACTAGGGGTCCCTCAATAACCTTTTTATCTTGATTTGTTTGTTCAAGAAAATAAAATTTGGCATCTTTGAATATGTCCAATATATATATAGTAAAATTTAAACAATTTAATTAGCTAAAAGCCAACTTTTGTAAAACACGAAAGAGATGATGAATATATATCAAAAAACTTTAGTAACATGTTTTAAAATCATGTGAACCTAGTCCCACAAAGTAAAGTATCACAAATGGGTTGGACAATTGTTATATAATCTTATTTTTTGTATGCATCGAGTTTCTAAGGAGAGGAGCACCTATATTGGTAATAGAACGAGTTGGGTATATAAAAAAGTAAAGTTGAATCTTAGTGATCATGCACTCTAAAGAGTGTAGGACTAAGCTCCAAGCTAACAATATCACTTGTGATTTCGACTATTACAATTAGTAAATGCCTTTGAACAGTGACGGATCTTGCCCAAAATACTAAGGGGAGCGATACCAGTGACGGATCTAGGCAACAAAATCTGGTGGTACAAACATACGAAGTAATAATTTTTTGCGTAAGAAAAAAAATTGAGAGGCAATGTACGAAGCAAAAAAAATGAAATTACGAATGTTATCAAGAGACCAATGTAGCAAACAAGCAGACTAGTTGTATTAAAATAATTATATAAAACGACACCGTTTTGTATAAAAAAAAATTAAAAATTCTGGTGGTGCAACTGCACCAACATCAATAAAACAAAAATATAATATATAAAAGGAAAGACGTACCTAGAATTAAAGTGCTGTCCTTCGTTCTTTTAAAGACTTGAAATCATTAATAATTGAATCATGGAGGCTGAAATCCAATTCGAATATAAGAATGTGTATAAAGTATATTTGTCCTAATACAGATTATCTCTATGACATAAATATATTTTCACTTATGGCCTCACAAACGAAAAATAATAAAAGTCGACTAAAGTTTTAGGATACCCCTAGATAGTAACTTTCCTGAATCCTTCTCATATTGGATGAAAAGAAGTTATTCTCTCTCAATTTCTACCAAACAAGTTGAATATACTTTTTGCTAACGGAAGAAGCAAATCAGTGATTAGTCTTTCCCCTAACTCTTCTCTTTCCCTTACTTGATCGAGACATATTATAATTCCTCTATAATTTTGGTGATACTGGATAGAGAGAGCCAGAGAGGGGGGGTTTGTTTATAAAAGAGTTATATTTTTTTTAGTTGGGGGTCGTGACTAGATATTGTTGACAGTCAATTTTGACCCATTTTTTGTATATTTGTTGCAATTTTAAGTGTTTTAGCACACCGCATTTTAATCGTTATTTTGCATATTTTTACATAATATTCTATGTTTATTTCTTCACAAAAATGACATTGCATCTTTTATTTTTAAATTAAGTATTATGTCGTTGTTAATATTATGTTTTTATTATTGCTATACCGTCGTTTTATTTTAATAATATTTGCATCTCTTTAAATAATTAATTGACATCCCATTTTTTTTTACTTTTAATCAGGCATTAAACATGTCTTTAAAATTGCATTTTAGTATTATTGCGTCGGCATTTGCATTTTTATAATTTTGCATATTTTTAAATAATTTTTCTTTAAATAATTAACCAGCCTTGCATTTTTGTCAAACCAGTCCAGTCCAAGACACAATTTGAATCAGTCCAAGCCGACACTATTTTTTAATATCATCCAAACACCCTCTTTTATTTTTCCCCCCTAAAATCAAAACCTACTTTTCATTTCCCCCCAAATACCAAACCCTAAACCTAAATACCCCCTATAAAACAAAACACTTCCCCCCTTTTTTTTTGGACCCCAGCCGCAACATCAGCCCTCACTCTCCTCTCTCAAACCCTAGCTCTCCCGTCGCCGCCGCCCCTTTCGCCGGAGCTCCAAGCTCCGGCGAACACCTTCCAGCAGTCTACCCCTACCCTCGGATCCCTTTCTCCGTCACACCCCCACTGCCCCGTCACCATCGACCCCCACTGCCCCGTCATCATCGACCACCACTGTTCGAACACCCACCACCGGCGAACCCCCACTCTCGCCATCAGCCCACACCCTCATTCCTCGCTTCCCGCCGCCGCTACCATCGCCGAACACCGCTGGTGGCGTCGCTCCGGCGACTCGCAGTGAAGCGCGCCATCACGCCTCTCCTCATTGGTAACCTTGAAACTTGCCGGATTTAAACTCCGGCGACACTATTGTTTGCTCTTCACCTTTGTCGCTATATTTTACGTTTTGCTGCTCACTGATTTCTCGTTTTTTTGTACCTGGCCGGAGTTTGTGAACTCCGGCGATGTTAACAATGGTGGCTATTTCATTACTGGTTATGTTGTTACTGTTCTGGATTGATTTTGGCCTGATTTCCGGTTATTGTTGCTACTGTTTGTTCGCTGATTTTCTAAGAATTGCATCGCTTGTTTATTTGTGTTGCTCTTGGTTTCGCCATTGTTGTTGGGTGATTTTAGGCCACGTTTACTACCGATTTTGGCTATGAACGCTGGATTTTTAGGCTATTTCGCTATATTGTTCTTTGGTTTACGATTTTGAACAAATACTATACCGCTGCTATTTTATCGATTTTGAGCAGATACTACGATGGCGATGAAAAAGTTATCCGTCGATTTTGAGGCCTCCATGAGCAAAGACGGAAAATAAAATAAATGAAGCTTTCGGCAATGATGATTTCTTCACTTACACCGGATAACCAACATGTGCTTGGCGAATTCTCGCACCGCACTTGTTTAGTCATCTACTTTATATTTTTACATATCTGAGCCCTCCGTGTTTAAAACTATTACTGTTTTGGCGCGGATCTGAAGTTTTTTATTTATTTTATTATTTTTAGCAATATTGGCCGATGAAGGAATCCCCGTCTGATTTCCAAGGCCTCCCCTGTACAAAAGACGGATTTATTTGCTTTGTTTGTTAATTTTTGCTATTATTTTAAAATTTATGTATTCTATTACTAATACTTTTACTAAGTGTAGATGCATTTCAAAAAGAATGCCCCGGAGTTTATTTTATGCCGCATTTAATTTCAGTTTTATTATTTTGCATTGTATTTTATTTTAAATTGTAAATTATGTAAAATGCTTAGAATAGGTAGAATAAAAAGAGCAATAAATAATTAACCTAGGTTTGAACGAACAACCGCAAGTTAGCGGATCTTAAAGGATGCCTAACCCCTTCCCTTTAGGATAATAAAGAACCCTGATCCAGAATCTCACTAATTTCGCAGACCATTAAATGGAAGTCAATTGCAGTATTTTTATTGCAATAAACTAAGTGTCCTAATTCACTTAAATAATTAGGTGGCGACTCCTTAAAATACATTTAGGAATCAACCATAGCAGTAATCCCGTTTCGACTCCGGTTAAAATGGGGTGTTACAGCATGGCGACTCCGCTGGGGATATCAGGTTCTTGATCATAACATACTCAGGTTAATTAAATATTGCACTTTATTTTGCTTTTATATTTGTTGTAAATATTTTATGTTGTTTGCTTTTATTTTGTAATTAACTACTTTAATTGCTACATTCTTTTATTGCTTTCCTTAAATTGTCATTCCGTTCATATTTCCTCCATTCTGGAAAATTAACACTATCACACACTACACGCGAGGTGCGCTTGGTGCATCAGCAAAATTCTTTCTTCAAAACCCAAATTTAGGAGAGTTGGTAATAGACGCGGAGAATCCGGTCCAACCGGTGGCCGCGTAGCCTTCTCACTCGAGTAGTCCGCTCGGGAACCATTGTGTCTAGTAAGTCAAATCTTAGAAAACTTAAGATAGAGCTATACCACTTTTTATTAAGTCATGCATGCATAAACTTTAGGTGGGTTAATCCTTGGTATTAACGCCACAATTAGAAATCCACCAAACTTGTCGACGGGTTTCACAACCCAACGACCCATTAGCATACTATGTGTAGCGTGATGATGATAGACGGATCTAAGCCTGGTTATGACACATCGAAATTGGAAAGAGTGCACCGTCATTTGGTCGCCATTTCCAACAAAATATTGCAGTTTGACGGCTTGGACCTATTTATCATAATCCCGCATATTTGGCGTTTAGGCTCACCTCTGGCATAAGAGAGGTCCCAAGCATATTAGGGCACGCGCTTGATTTGCATGTTTTTTGTTTATTATTGTTTGTCGCTAGCAACTCTGTACATATTGTTTAATTCAATAATTGCTCTTTTGTGATTCCGGGCTCGAGCATTTGTATTTTTGCATTTTTTGCTTTCACATTGCAATCAGGACTTCTACTGTGTAAATCACTCTTGAATAGCACGACTTGGACTTTGTGAAGCATCAGCCACCAGTCCGGTCGAACCAATCAGGGGAGTCTCTGACTATATGGTCACACCCCTTCATTTTATTATTTTGTCATTTTCCTACTCACCTATTTCTCATATTTTTGCAGGAAAACAGTCCTCGCAAATAGTCGAGGGCGTTCGAAAAAGAAAAAAAAAAAAAAAAAAGGGGTCATCACAAAAATGAGCATTAGTTATGTTGATTAATAGAAGTCAGTCTATACCATATTCAAGGAGACATCGCTCTCAGTTCTTTTATACTTTGTATTTTTATTTATATTTGCAAACTCAATTGATATGTTTAGCGTTAATTACATAGTTTTTTCATATCATGCATTTTACAGCATAATTATTCCGAACTACGCGTGTCTGATTCTCACCACACGGTGTGATACGTATGCAACTCATTTTGGGTTCGACACCACAAAAATAAAAACCACAAAAAATAATAATAATAAAGAGCGCATGTCTCACTCGTGCATCCAATCATCATGTTTTCGGGCATTTATTTTACTTTGCATTCGTCCACAATGGACAATCATTTCTTTTGCGCAACTTTATATTGCTATTCTTTCATTGATAATTTTTTTTTTTTTTCCAAGCATACATTTTTTAACATATTTGAATGAACTACGCAAGACTGATTCCTCTACGGATACGTGGCACTTCTATTCGTTCGTACACTTTATTCAAAAAAAAAAATGTATATTTTCTTCAACAAATACAAAAAAAATGTTATTCAAAAAATACAAAAACATTTTGTAAGTATTATTGTTTGACTTTGTTAATACCAACACAGTTACAAATGTGCATAAACAAAAAAAAACAAGTGATAATCAGTATGGGTTGACTTTGTGGTGAACCATAGATTCTTTTGGTACCTCTTATTCATACCTGCAGATGACATTGTCTTGCATGTTTCCAAGATAAGAATGAAACCGACCTCATCGTTTCATATGCACTGTGTGGTGAGTTATTTGAATAAGTTCAATTGCATTGCATTGTGATCTAGAACTTGGCCTGAATGTTTGTTGAGGCGAAATCCTGAGTAACACTCGGTGTAGGAAATGATCGTAGGCTTTCTTTGACCCGTTTGAGCATTTTCAGCCTACCAAATAACATTATCCCTAGTACACCCTTTGAGCCTAAAACCTATTTTTTGACAACCGCATATTACACCTATAACCTTTCTGAGTGCGTATGCATTATCCCTCTTTTGGCCCGACCTCCTCGAGTGCTTTAGAAATGTGCAAATGGCTGACAAAATCCTGCGTTGAAGTTTGCAAAGACAAAATTGTCAAAGTCTCAAAAAAAAAAAAAATGAAAGCAGAGACGACTTCACATAAAGAGGAAATCAAAAGCCCCGATAAAAAAAAAAAAAAAAAAAAGAGGATATATGACCCCGAAAAAAGGGGGCTCGAAATGAAGGATTCAAAAGAAGTCAGTACAGAAAAACTGAGACAAAAAGAAAGAAAGTCAGCATTAAAGCGCACAAATATCAAGCATGGACGTAGTCCAACTCTCGAGGAATGATTAGTCACTTTTATCCAAATGATATCCATCCCTTGCCCCAAACCTACATTACAAGCCCGTGACAAGCCCTACATGATCTTATACTGAGGGTTCTCACATTAGTGGATACTTACATGACGGCCAAGCCTATGGTATCACAATTGCGTATCAACATCTTTTGAGTGTGGCGCAATTCTTTCAACGCCCCAAAATTCAAAATATTGAAATATATGTGTGAAATGGGACTTTCTTTCGGAGGCATTTGAAACGTGAGATTACGTGTAGTTCAAACCTTGGATGCAAGCGGTGTGTCGACACTCGGGTATGTCCGAGGTACTATCTGGTATGTGAATTACACGAGTCAATCTCGATTAGATCAAATCAATAAAAGAACATCTTTATGCACAATACTAATTGTTGGTATCAATCGAGTCGAACGTAATGTCGTCGCCATTTTTTCGAAAAAACAATGTAACGCATATTACATAAAAATTATTTGGCATCACGAACTACGTCTTGACTGATTCCTCACGGATACGTGGCGCCACATCGGCCGTCCCACATCATTTTAAAATCATAAAAATTCTTATTTGGCATCACGAACTACGTCTTGACTGATTCCTCACGGATACGTGGCGCCACATCGGCGGTCCCACATCATTTTAAAATCATAAAAATTCTTATTTTGCAAAGATGAACTACGTCTTGACCGACTCCTACGGGATACGTAGACAGCCACATCGGCTTCGGTCAAACCGTTAGAAATATTTCTTCCTTGTTTTTGCAGAGGACTCGATTTTGTCCATATTCTCGCATTCGCTTTACATAAAAATAAAAATAAAATAAAAAAATTGCTTACCCGACGCTTTGATAGCGTCAAGATGCAACCTTACGATTCAACATCTTCATTACCAGAAACTGGGACATTTTAAGGAATTCACTGCAAGGAAATGGCAATAGACAGGAAAAGCAGGCCAACTAGGTCTCCAGTGCAAACCAAGAATGCAAGCGTCAAGAGCCAAAGCTACAGAGTCGACGCTAATCAACCACTCATTTCCTAAAACTCACTAAGTTTTCTTTGAGTGCAGGATCTTCATATCAGCAAAGGCAGAAACACAACAATAAACCCATGCGGGTCACAAATGCACAACGTCTATGCGGTGACGCTATCTCAACCCAGACGGGTCACAAAGCAGGTACGCCCCTAAACCAATGCATTTCATTTTAAGCCTATGCAACGGCTTCATTCATGTTTCGTCTATGCAACGACGAGCATCTGCATCGCGTCCATGCAACGACGCCCTTTCATTTTAAGCCTATGCAACGGCTTCATTTATGTTTCGTCCATGCAACGACGAGCATCTGCATCGCGTCCATGCAACGACGCCTTTTCATTTTAAGCCTATGCAACGGCCATTTATGTTTCGTCCATGCAACGACGAGCATCCGCGATCGCGTCCATGCAACGACGCCCTTTCATTTTAAGCCTATGCAACGGCTTCATTTATGTTTCGTCCATGCAACGACGAGCATCTGCATCGCGTCCATGCAACGACGCCTTTTCATTTTAAGCCTATGCAACGGCTTCATTCATGTTTCTTCTATGCAACGACGAGCATTTGCATTGCGTCCGAAAACGACGTCATTTCATTTAAGTCTATGCAACGGCTTCATTCATGTTTCGTCTATGCAACGACGAGCATCTGCATCGCGTCCATGCAACGACGCCCTTTCATTTTAAGTCTATGCAACGGCTTCATTCATGTTTCGTCTATGCAACGACGAAGACCGTGATCGCGTCCATGCAACGACGCTTTTTCATTTTAAGCCTATGCAACGGCTTCATTCATGTTTCGTCCATGCAACGACGAGCATCTGCATCGCGTCCATGCAACGACGCCTTTTTATTTTTAAGCCTATGCAACGGCTTCATTCATGTTTCGTCTATGCAACGACGAGCATCCGTGACGCGCCCATGCAACGACGCTTTTCATTTCATATAAGTTCTGCAACGGCCATTCATGTTTCGTCCATGCAACGACGAGCATCAGATTGCGTCCAAAACGACGTCATTTCATATAAGCCTATGCAACGGCCATCCATGTTTCGTCTATGCAACGACGAGACCGTGATTGCGTCCAAAACGACGTCATTTCATTTTAAGCCCATGCAACGGCCAGATCTATGTTTCGTCCATGCAACGACGAGCATCTGCATCGCGTCTATGCAATGACGCCATCATCATCTACAATAACCATGTCTTTTTCAGCACCACATCACCTGCAACCCAGTGTCAATCATACTTCGACACTGGAACAAATTTTAAATCTGCATCGGCATTGTCTTTTAATTTTAGCATCACCTGCGACCCAGTGTCAATCATACTTCGACACTGGGACATTTTTTAATCAGCGTCAGCTTTGCTTTTTAGTTTTTGCATCACAACGACCCAGTGTCATCATGATTTGACACTGGGACATTTTTGGGTCTGCATCATCCCTATTTTTGAGTTCTAGTTTATAAACAGACAAAATTGCTACAAGTCAACATCTTTGTCCAAGACTCTTCCATCATCTCCGCACAAAGAGGACGTCATTGTGATCAATTTTGACCCATTTGTTGTATATTTGTTGCAATTTTAAGTGTTTTAGCACACCGCATTTTAATCGTTATTTTGCATATTTTTACATAATATTCTATGTTTATTTCTTCACAAAAATGACATTGCATCTTTTATTTTTAAATTAAGTATTATGTCGTTGTTAATATTATGTTTTTATTATTGCTATACCGTCGTTTTATTTTAATAATATTTGCATCTCTTTAAATAATTAATTGACATCCCTTTTTTTTTTTTTTTACTTTTAATCAGGCATTAAACATGTCTTTAAAATTGCATTTTAGTATTATTGCGTCGGCATTTGCATTTTTATAATTTTGCATATTTTTAAATAATTTTTCTTTAAATAATTAACCAGCCTTGCATTTTTTGTCAAACCAGTCCAGTCCAAGACACAATTTGAATCAGTCCAAGCCGACACTATTTTTTAATATCATCCAAACACCCTCTTTTATTTTTCCCCCCTAAAATCAAGACCTACTTTTCATTTCCCCCCAAATACCAAACCCTAAACCTAAATACCCCCTATAAAACAAAACACTTCCCCCCTTTTTTTTGGACCGCAGCCGCAACATCAGCCCTCACTCTCCTCTCTCAAACCCTAGCTCTCCCGTCGCCGCCGCCCCTTTCGCCGGAGCTCCAAGCTCCGGCGAACACCTTCCAGCAGTCTACCCCTACCCTCGGATCCCTTTCTCCGTCACACCCCCACTGCCCCGTCACCATCGACCCCCACTGCCCCGTCACCATCGACCACCACTGTTCGAACACCCACCACCGGCGAACCCCCACTCTCGCCATCAGCCCACACCCTCATTCCTCGCTTCCTGCCGCCGCCACCATCGCCGAGCACTTTGGTGGCGTCGCCCGGCGACCTCGCGAAGCCGCGCGCCACCGCCGCTCTCCTCTCGTTGGTAACCTGAAACTTGCGGATTTAAACTCCGCGACACTATTGTTTGCTCTTCACCTTTGTCGCTATATTTTGCGTTTTTGCCGCCACGATTTCGCTTTTTTGTACTGGCCGAGTTGTGAACTCCGATGTTAACAATAGTGGCTATTTCATTACTGGTTATGTTGTTACCGCTCGATTGATTTTGGCCCGATTCGTTATTGTTGCCATCGCTTGTTCGCTGATTTTCTAAGAATTGCTTCTTGTTTATTTGTGTTGCTACTAGTTTCGCCATTGTTGTTGGGCTGATTTTAGGCCACGTTTACTCGATTTTGGCTATGAACGCTGGGTGATTTTTAGGCTATTTCGCTATATTGTTCCGGTTTCTCGATTTTGAACAAATACTATACCGTTGCTATTTTACGATTTTGAGCAGATACTACAGTGGCGATGAAAAGTTATCCGTCGATTTTGAGGCCTCCATGATTGCAAAGACGGAAAATAAAATAAATGAAGCTTTCGGGCAATGATGATTTCTTCACTTACATCGATAACCAACATGTGCAAGGCGAATTCTCGCACCGCACTTGTTTAGCCGCCCTACTTTATATTTTTACATATCCGAGCCCTCCGTGTTTAAAACTATTATCGCTTTTGGCGGATCCAAGTTTTTTATTTATTTTATTATTTTTAGCAATATTGGCCGATGAAGGAATCCGTCGATTTCCAAGGCCTCGCATAAAAGACGAATTTATTTGCTTTGTTTGTTAATTTTTGCTATTATTTTAAAATTTATGTATTTTATTACTAATACTTTTACTAAGTGTTTATGCAGGTATCCGGAGATGCATTTCAAAAAGAATGCCCCGGAGTTTATTTTATGCCGCATTTAATTTCAGTTTTATTATTTTGCATTGTATTTTATTTTAAATTGTAAATTATGTAAAATGCTTAGAATAGGTAGAATAAAAAGAGCAATAAATAATTAACCTAGGTTTGAACGAACAACCGCAAGTTAGCGGATCTTAAAGGATGCCTAACCCCTTCCCTTTAGGATAATAAAGAACCCTGATCCAGAATCTCACTAATTTCGCAGACCATTAAATGGAAGTCAATTGCAGTATTTTTATTGCAATAAACTAAGTGTCCTAATTCACTTAAATAATTAGGTGGCGACTCCTTAAAATACATTTAGGAATCAACCATAGCAGTAATCCCGTTTCGACTCCGGTTAAAATGGGGTGTTACAGATATTAGAGGGTTTGGTTATAAAATAGTTATATTAAAAAAATAGTTGGGGGGGGGGGGGCATGGCCACCCCCAGGACCTTCTAAGCTCCGCCACGGCCCTTGTGTTAGCGATTTATCCACACGCTTAACGCAAGTGCACGTATCGTGACAAGTAATATAGTATGGGTAAGACCGAATATCGTCCTCAGGGATTAGTGTTCAATTACCGATTTCTATCATATGGTATTTATTTGGTGATCGATATTTTGATGGTTGTTTGTATCTATGACTACTAAATAATTATAAAAGTTAACTAAATTACTTTACTTAAATCAGATATGGTGAAAATAGGGCTTCCAATCTCCTCAACTATCCGCTCACTCTAATCTTTAATGCAATGATAAAGGTTCTTCTTCTATATTGAGATAACAGGTTAACTAAGTCGTTTTATATTCCGGTTAGGATATATAAACATTCAACTCCGATGCAGAACCCTTCTATCTTTCGATGATAAGATTTACCACAAAGGAGGATAAAGAACAATAACCTATTAAACTACACAAGTATCGGGGTACTTTCGTCCACGATTTTAACCTATGTTTATTCAACTATAGCATATTCACAATCTCCCCTTTCGGATCTCGATTAGAAATCATATATGTGATGATAATTAGTGATCAATTAATCACAAGCAATCAAAGCAACTATTGAATAAATCTCAACTATATAAAGAAGAAACCAAAACCATGCATTAAATCATAAAACGAGGTTCAAGTGATTCGAATGGAAAGCCCTAATTAAAGTTTAGCTCATAGCCATAGACATGCTAAGAACTAAAAAATTATCCAACATAAACTGAAAAATAAATAAAGTAAGAAAAAGAATTACTCAAGAACAAGCCTCCAATCTTGAAGCTTTCAAGAACTATGTGTTGTGTAGAGTTAGGGATTGTGTCACCCTTCAAAAATCTGCCCTAAGGCCTTTTATATCCTCCAAAAATGTTCCCAACTTTTCCCTTTTGGTCTTGGCTCATTCCCATTCGGATTTGGGTCGAAAACCACGACCGACAGCGTCGTGACACCAAACTCCCGCAACTCGCCGATCTTTGGCGTCGTGGCTACCGATAGAGTGGCGCCACGGCGCCGCCCTGTCCTTCGTCCGGGGTGCCAACCTTTCGTCTCTTTTGGCTCTGAAACCTCTGTTTCTGCCCTCTTTTTGCTTCTTTTCGCCAGTGTGCCATTTTAAACCACTGTGACTCAAAAGAAAGAAAATCTATACTAACATGACACGTATTTGTACAAAAATGGGCCAAAGACTAACTAAAAATGACTCAAATGGTGTATATAAAATACACCTAACACCTTGAAGGTTAGTTCTACAAATAGGGCGGAAGACACGATCGAGTGAACTTCTCGTCGGTACTAAGCTGCCAAAGAGAAGTTAACCTGTAGGTCCCCTAGGGCTCGTTTGATACGTCGCATTGGACTGTATTAATTTCATTGAATTGTACTGTACTGTACTGTATTGGACTGCACTGTATTAATATATAATGAACGGTATTAGAGTATTAATGTAAAATGGACTGTATTTTTTTTAGTACAGTCCAGGGGAGACCCACCTGCTAGATGGGTCCGAAAAATGGCAATTGGACTGTACTATTTCTTAAAATAAGATGCGATCGATCTTGAGAACGCCCAAACGCTGACAATGTATTAATTTTTGTCGGTCATAATCCAACTTTAATATAGCGTACCAAGCATGCCCCTAGAGTCTCACATTGGAAGGGGGGAAGGTCCTAAATCAGAAGTGTTAAATATTGGAACCAATATATGTAGCGCGCAATTGTGCTTCGGGTCAAAAGTAGATGTAAAGTAGGGATAACTCAACCCAAAAGCTAGCTTGTAGGGTGAGGATTGTCCAAGTCCATATTAAGAGTCCATGTTTCTATTTCATATCCGACGTGGAACTCTTAAAACTTTCTTGCACGCTCAAACCTTGTTAATTGGAGCGTCAATAATATGATTTGGGGGCCCAACATCGATGAACAAAAAATTGGAATGGACCTAGCTCTGATACCATGTAAAGAATAGATCTTGGGGCTAACTCAACCCAAAAGCTAGCTTGTAGGGTGAGGATTATCCAAGTCCATATAAAGAGTCCATGTTCTCATTCCATAACAGTTGTGAGACTCTTAACAGTAGACAATACGTCGGTTGTGTTGATTGGACACCATCAATACAATTATGAAATAAATTTCAGCAAGGGCAATAAAGCCTTAAGATGGGATTAAATGTGAGGTCATTGGCAAAGTGTCGTTAGGTGAAGAATGTGATTAGAAAAGGTCTAGCAAGAACCTTGCCAATCAGTTGTGTCTTATATGTATGATGGAGGGCAGATCTAAGAGAAGAACAAACACATTTTTAAGCTGATAAATTTCTGAAGAAATGGTGCATGTTATTTATAAAAATTATACATATTTCACCTTTTGCCTAAATATTGTCAATATTCATAGAAATAATTCTCCTAATAATACATCTAGCACTTTAATAAGTTATGATATTTCGTATTTTGATGAATTGACAAATATATTCGAGGAACCAGAAAGGGATCAGCTGCGATCAGGTTCTTGTCCGTACGAAAGTCAATTCTACAGTTGTAAAGCTGCTGACAGTGCAACAGTGTAGCAGCTCGTCCAAGGAATATGACTTGTCACTTTCTCACCTATCTACTTGCTCCACGATATATAAACAACATGTTACAAATGAGAAACCTAAGCTTGCAAATCAGAAAACCACTCATATCTCAAGAGCAAGTCGCCGCCCAATCTGACGCTGATGACACCAATGAACAAGATGAGATAAATTTTCTTAATCTTCAAAAAAATTTGAAGAATTACTCTAAAAACTGATGTCATTAGAAAAAGTGTTAATTGATGCATATCCATTATAAAAGAAAAGGATGTTTCACTGGATTCTTAGAGACCATAAATAAACTGAAAAGTATGTAATTTGCTGAGGGAACAGGCCTCTCCACTCAGAGGGAAACTGAATCCCCTATTTTAAGATGGGTCCTTTATGGGATGGAACACTAGGTTCTCTGAGATACACCGACTCGCAACAAGTGCTTACCATATTTGTACCCTTAGGAGACCTTCATACAGAAAAGAAATATGGTACTGATAGCTCCTCCAATGGGGCTAAAGATGATGATGATGAACCTTGTGTAAAAGAGAAAGTACGATGTATCACCAAATGGTACACCAACTGTTCGAAATCATATTGCCAAGAATGGGCCTATAACTAGACAAATGCGTAAATCTCAACTAGAATCTGCTCTTGAATTGCACAAAAAGAAAGGTAATCTTCAGAACAGGAGGCAGTTTGTTAAAAAACTGTTGGTACATGAAGATAAAGTGACACCATCTGATGCAGTATAAGTGGAGACTTATGAAGAATATGATGTGGAGGAAACTCCATTTGAGAGAAAGAAGAAATACAAGTGGTTGCGCAGATACCTGGTGCTAATAGTAACAAGATAGAGAAGGAAAAGCTAAAAAGGAAAAGACTAGAGAATGTAGTGCATAGGATCCTGATGCTGAAGGCGAGGAGTCAGGGGAGAAGAAGGATAAAACTCATCGTCCTCACAAAAGAAAGGCATATGTAAATGAGAAACCGAATTCCCCTCCAAAGAAACGGAAAGAAAATTTGAGATCTCAAAAAGTGCTCAATGGGAGTGTGTTTGATCCAGAAATAGCTAAACAAATTGGGTAAATGAGCTAATGGAAATGGTTGATTTTTAGAAATGGAGTCATCTCTTCAAGCCTCTTGTTCCAACTATGTTTTGAAGCGGAAGTTGTCCAGTTTTATACCAACTTGCTTGTTACTGATGACTCTTTATTGGTGAGTGTAAATGGAATTGACTTTAATCTAAATGAAGAAACACTTGGTGAATCCTAGAACTTTCCACTGACGGTATCTCAATTATTAAGGGGGAATCAGCCTCAGTAAATTTTTTAAATCTTATGGCAAATCGGAAGGGACCATATCCGGGGAGAGGGTCTACAAGAAGCAACTCAAGCTTGAGTTTCATCTTCTCTTTGAACTAGTAAACAAGGTACTACTGCCCAAATCTGAAAGAAGGTCAATGGCTTCCATCAACTCTATTAGCCTGCTCACCATCATGAGAGAGCATGTGAAAAAGATTGTCACCGTCAAGGATGGTAGGCATGGGCAAGCTTACGTTTTCTTTCTCACCAAGGTTTTTGAGCATTTGGGGTCAAGGTTTGAAAAGCAACTATGGACATGAAAAAATAAATGTTCTCTTTGGCTACGCTTGAGAAGTTTGAATGTGTACCCAAGAAGGAAGGAATTGGAAGCAGTTTAACAATCTCAAGTTTGATTGATGCACAAGAGCAATACAAATGTTGAAATTGCCTGATTGAAAGCTGAGAACACAATTATAAGGACTGAGATTCAAAAGTGTGCAATAAGAGGTGAGGAACCTGGTGCTCTTGCTGCTATGAAAGAGGAAAATGCACAACTGAAGGCAAAAATGGAGGAACTGAACAGGCAATTGGTCAATGACCAGCGAGCTGCAAATGATAGGATCGACAAGGTCCTCAAGTTGATCAATTGACCTGGTTCATCCCTTTAAGCAGTCCAAATCCCTCTGTCATATGTCTTCTCTTCTACATCCCCCTTGCTTCTCAAGATTTTTAGACTATCCCATCCTTTTTTACTCCTTTTGTTTATGACTATGGCACAACTGAAGGTTTGACTATCGCATTATGTATTTTTGAAACTGCTATATTATTTTACTGGAATTAAACCTGTGCATTTTTTCTGTTTTATGCAATGTTATTTACCTTGTTTGTTATTGTTGTTGTTCATGTTGTGTTGGCTCAGTGGACATGAGTTAATGTTGTTGAACTTCTTTCTTCTTGTTCTACTATTTTTACTCTTTTCAGTGATGCCAAAAGAAGGAAGTAATTGAGGGGTTGTTAATTAAGGATACTACTGATAAAACATATTGTTATAGGTCTGATTCTTAGGGTGACATGTGAGGATATGGTTCTCAAGGGAAATAACATGTATGGGTTTGTCATCATGTTTTGATGAATTGACAAACATGTTTGGGGAATCAGAGAGGGACCAGATGTGATCAGGTTCCTGTACGAAAGTTAACTCTACAACTGTAAAGCTGCTGAAACAGTGTAGCAGTGCAACAATTTGTCTAAGGAATATAAATTGTCACTTTCTCACCTATCCACTTGCTCCACAATATATAAACATGTTGCAAATGATAAACCTAAGCTTGCATATCAAAAAACCACTCATATCTCAAGAGTAAGTCGTCGCCGCTCAAAGGGCTCACATCAAGAACGAAGTTGTAACAAACAGAATGACCAATTCTCTATCACTGAAGATGTTTTAAGTCATTAGGTTTGTTGAGTCTTTGTCTTTTGTTCTTCAAGTTATATCCGTACACTGCTTTCAAGAAGTGTTCAGTAGGTTTGTTTCTCAAGTATTTTGAGTTATACACTTGGCTACAGTTAGTCAAGGAGTGTCTTTGCAATACAGTTCTTGTAAATGTCTTGCAATATAGTTATTATAAAGGGGATGGATTAATAGTTTCACTTGGTTAGAGTTAGTCAAGGAGTGTCTTTACAATAAAGTTATTGTAAAAGTATTGTAATAGAATTATTGTAAGGGGAGAGATTAATAGTTTAATTATTAGGTTGCAATATGTTATAATCTGAACATTGTTCGATTTTAGTGAAGTTTTGGAAAAATTCTACTAGGGTATGTCGTGGTTTTAATCCGTTGAACAAGGTAGTTACTACGTAAATATTTTGTGTTTTTTACTTTCTGCCTTAGTTAAGAAAATAGTTAGAGAATTCGATTATCTGCCTTGTATGATGGACTCGTATATTATATCACACTTGTTGCAATTGGCTAAGAAATTGAACCAATTTTTAAATATGATAATTGAACGGAATTATCATCTGAAAATGCTACTCGTATATACTCCCTCCGTTCCAAACTATATGATTGTCTAGAAAAAATTTACTTTTTCACAATAGTTGATTGTTTGCAATTTTAATGTAGTTTTAATCTTATTTTCTCTATTTTACCCCAAATTAATATTGACAGACTAGAAATGAAGCAATAGCAATCATTTGCTTTTAATGATTGTAAAGTATATTAATAAACTATCACAATCTCTTAATAAAATACTTTATTTTTAGACAATCATCTATCGTGGAACAGAGGAGGTATGATTTTAGAGAGCAAACAAAAGTACTGCTCCCATCACATCCTCAGATGCTGAAGGTTTAACAAAGCTGGAACTTTATTTCCCTCAAATCCTAACTTTATATTCCACACACAAATGTCCTTCCTCAGTCATCATTCATCAACGACAAAAAGCTTAATTAAAACCTTCAAGAAAATTCCATAACAATAGCCTGGGGGCCATATTGACCAACACGACTGAACCTGCAAATAACAAACAAATACTTGTGAAAAGACGGGAAATTAGTACTCCTTCCGTTTTAAAATGTTTGTCCTGTTTTCTTTTTTAGTGAATTTTAAAATGAATGTTTTTTTATAACTCTTTGATTTTAACTTTTCACATGACATATTTAAGAACACAAGATTAAGGAGTATTTTGATATATTTTTACACGTCTATAGTTAACAACCATAATATTCAAAAATCTTCTTTACTTTCTTAAACTTCGTGTTAAATTAAAATCAGGGAAACATTTTAAAACGAAGGGAGTGCCTTTTAAATTTCCATAGACAGGGTAAGTGTTTCTGTTGCGTGACAAAAAGGCCGCCCTGTAAATTTATAGCATTAGTAGCAGTCCTTATATATATATAGTCACCAAAAAAAAACGTCTAGTGGTGACGAGAGGTCCCCTCCTATGTATTTTTGGATTGATTTATACATATGCCCAACCAGTCTCTTATGAGCTGGCTGGTTTTACCATAAAAAGGAAAAATGACTTGGTGGAAAGATGAAACCGTTTTTTTTTTTCAATGGAGACAATATTATCAGATGAAAAAGGTAGTTGGCATTACTCTTAATTAACCATATATGGTCAAAAGGAGGAAAATCAAACATAAAAATAAAATGGAACAATAGTAGTTACTAAAACATACATGTAGATATATAGAGAGATCTCATGGGTGCAACATTTCCCTTTAAGGAAGATTAAAGTTGCAACTAAAGAAAATGATCAAGAGCAATAAGGTTACAAGTGCAACATAAACAAGAGAAAATTATATAGTTCTCAAAATGAACCTCCCCCCAGAGCCGGAAAAACTTTATTACGTGGCTCACACAACTGATACTAGTGTGAGACTTGTTTTTATCTGACAAAAAAATGGACCAAATTTTATATTTTTGGATCCATAAATTTTAGGTTCACTTTTTTTTGTGAGATAAAAATAAATCTCACCCAAATAATGTAAGTTGCGTGAGTCACAAAATAATTTTTTTCCCCATAATCCATATTGTCAAATTGAAGGATCATGATCATTGTCTTGTTCAATTTCTGAAGCAGGTTCATCCTCTTCCTCTAAGCAATCAATACCATAAGCTGCATGTCCATTCCCAAATGCCTTAATATGATCTTTAAGTGACCTTTTGTGCTTAAAATCTGATCCGCAAGTGCAATACCAAAGCTTTCCACAATTCTTCTCATGAGTTCTCCAATCACCTCTCACAGCAAATGCTTTGCCACATTTCCTACACATGAATGGCTTGATTCCATGCTTTCTTTTGTAATGAGTCTGAAGGGTTCTAAAATCTTTCAATGGCTTAGCTCTTGGATGATCAATATTGTTCCTGCAACCAGGTGCACAACAAAAGCAAGGAAGTCTAAGCATTGCTGTTGGTTGTGTTCCCCTTAGTGATTCTGGTCCTTTTCTATATTGAGATCCATGCCCCCACATGTGCATCTGTTGGAAAATATAGAAAAAAGAACAATAAAGGAAGGGAGAAGAGTAAGAAAACAAAACCACAAAAAGAAAAAAGTCTAGTGTAGGATTTAAGTTATATATAATGAATTTTAAAAACATCAGTGTAATTTAATCCATTGCACTGTAATATTTTGTACATATAATTACCTTAAATTTAAGTGATTCGATTTTGTAAATATTGTTTATATTATTGGCACATAAAACTTAAATTTGTACTCTTTATGTCCCAATTTATTTGGCAACTTCCAGCGCATTGGTGGTTGGTGTGGTAAGGCAAGCAACTCCTCTTTCCGCAGAAGAGTGTCTGCCCGAGCTATCTTAAAGTTTTTCGCTTTCGAGATTCAAACTACATGAATTTTGACCAACATTTTAAGATATATTTTTTCTCCAAATTAATATGAGAAAAGTTGCAACTTATAGTATTTTTATGTAGTTTTCAAATATATAAACTTTAATGTTAAAACATTGAGTTAATCTAATCCGATTTAGCTTCAAAATTTTTGTCAAATTAACTCTCGGAAAGCAAAAAATGTCACATAAATTAGGACGGAGAGAGTATAATATAATTACACCACAAGTACAGGCTATCTTTTTCTAGTTACTACCGAGATCAAGAATTCTCCCAATGTTATAATTGGATTAATAAGGTGTTGGGTCATATTATTAGGGGAAGAAGTGTATGAAGCTGCAGAGAGTTGAGATGACTTCAAATTTAAATTTTCCATTAGTTATTAGGTCATATCATTTGATATACATTACTCATTATAATGTGTAGCCTTTAGAACCATTACACATAGACATGGAATATTGCATTTAACTACCAAAGTAGAAATTAAAGCAGATCGAATAAGTTTTGAGTTTGATGTGCAATCATGTGAAAATCACTATTTTAATTTAATATGCTGGACTTATTTTTGGAGCTGGATGAAAAGATCTTGTGATGATACTAAAGAATCTTTTTTTAAAGATTGAATATTAGAGATCCTTTTGACAATATGTTAACTTAGATAAAGAAAAAGATAACTTTTGTTGGAGACCACCCACAATTATTGGTGGTTATATTCGATAATTTGCATGTAGTCATTTTAAATATGGGGAAAAGAAAGAAAGGTTGATGTTCTGCTACAGAAAAATACAAGAACAGTTCATGGAATATGCATTTTGATTCACAAAGGACGCAATATAATACTATGTGTGGGTTTACAACTTTACATGCATGTTTCTTTGTACGCTCTAATGGGATAATAGTTCGATCCAAGTTGAAATAAGGAAAAAACAATATCTGAAACTAAAGTTGAAAAAAAGTGTTTTAACATTGAAATTATATTTTTGGATATGAATTTTACAACGAGAAAAAAACGTTAAAAGTAACGGAAAACTATTACTCCTATTTCACTGGAAATATTTCTCAATATATTTTTTCAACATTTCACCTTAGCATTTGTTTGTGGGTCTAATAGTGTTACTGTCTTAAGATTGAGAAGCCCTTTTATCTTTTCTGTCCACTGATTAAGATTACAGGCAAACTAGGAAGTTGTTCAGTACACAGCTGCCTAGGTGTAATACAAACTTCAAGGACAAAAGGTATTTTAGATGTGTTGTTCAATCAAATATAAAGAGAGCCACTGACCAAAGTTCTCAGTTGGACCAGGTTGATTTATCAGATCCCCATAAACCACACAACTCATGCAAACAAAGGAGGGAAAGAAAAAAATTAATAAACCAAATATTTTTTAGGTGGCTTTTGTTTAAAGAAGAAAGGAAAAGCAAACCTTACAAGGACCCATATAGTGTAATGTCTTTCATTTCATCCTATATATCAAATATCCAGCTAAGATTTAAAAGTAAAAGGTTAAAATCAAGCTAGAAAAGAAGTGTTGTTAAAAAAAGGGATATGGGTTTTCTCTCTTTTCTGCAAAACCCAAAAAACATAAAGAAGACATGATGGAAACACAAAAGGCAAGTTTTAGCCTTTAGCCTGTAGGCTTTTAGGATAAATCATTTTTTATTTAAATAAAATAAAGGGACAGTTAATTTAATCAATTTACCTGCATGTTATTGTATCTATTGAAAGTCTTGAAGCAAAGAGGGCATGAAAATTGTGTAGGACCAATCAAAATCTGGGCTGGTGTTGGGATCCAATATTGACCCTTGTGAAATGTGCTTGTGGAATTAGAATATCCAATATTGGCCACGGTAACTTCTTCTTCTTTGTTGGTGGTCTCTTCTAAGGAAGAAATCCTTGAGATAACATCATGGCTTGGACTAGGAAGCCCTAATTGTAAGGCTACACTAACACTTTCATCATCTCCTTCTTCATCACCAAAGTTAGAAATGAAGCTCTCTTCTTTGTTATTTTCCTTAATATAATTATTATTAGCAACTTCCATAGTACTAGATGAGTATTCTTGAATTTGCCTTGTTGGACACAAACTAAGGAGGGGAAGAGGTTCTTTCAAAGGAGGAGAAGGTGGTGAAGATTGAAAATATTGGAAATTATTTGAGGGTAAGATATAGTTATAGGAAGAGAAAGGAGGTGTGGAAGATGAGGAAGAAGAAGAGGAGGAGAAATGGTTATAAAGAGGGTTGAGATTATTGAACCATCCATGGAAGTAATTGGTGTAAGGATCACTCATGATGCAAATAGAACAAGAAGAGGAGAAACACTAGCTAGGGAGTAGTACTACTAAAGAGAAGAGGCGTTGGGGAAGATGAGAGAGACACAACACAAGACAAACATAAAAGATGATAGAGCCAAAAAGTTTGTAAAGGCAAAAGAAGACTGAACAAGACCACCAAATTGAAAAAGCAGTGAAAGGGAAGACTAATTAAGGAACATTACACATAGATCATGCAAGGGCAAGAGAGATGTTTTAGGGTGTGTAGAAGGGCAAGAGAGTGGTGCGGTATGAGGCAGTTAAATAAAGTAAACCCTAGCGAATAAAAAAGTAGAGACATCACATCTCAGAGGTGACTAAACAAGTAAGAAAAATATACTCACAGAGAAAAAAAAAACAAAGGAGAATGGGAGAAAGAGGGCGAGATAAATCTAGGGACTTGAAACAAGGATAGGAAAAAAAAAGAAATTTATCTCGATACATTTTTCGGTTCCCAAAGAATACAGTATATTAATTCCTCAGTCCTATAATAAATATCACCTTATCAAAAAATTATTTCAAAATAAGTGTTACTTTTAAAATTTAAGATATTAATTGATTATTTTTTTCTTATTATACTTAAACAAAAATTAGTAAGCTCTCTATTCAATATTTTGGCAATATTTTTGGCATATATGATGAAAAGTTTAAAAATGAACTTTTTTTTGTTGCCAAACAATTTAATTTAGTTGTCATATATATTGACTATTGTTCAAAAAGTATTTTTAGTAACAACAAAAAAGTTATTGCACGTCGTTGCAATAACAGTCGATGGAAAAAGTCTATACAACAACAAAAAAATGATGTTGCCAAAGTACTTTTTGCAACCATAGTCAATACTATGACAACAACAAAAAATTGTTGGCAAATGTCTTCTATCTTGTAGTGAGGGGTAGTTTGTTAAACTTTACATTGCATTATTGATTTCTTAATATACGTGTTTTTGGCTAAGATGACACCTATTACGGGACATAAAGAGTATTTAAATTAGATTAAATCAACTTTATATTTTAAAATTAAATTTTAAATATTATAAAAAAAACATAAAATAATAATTAATTACACTTCTTCTTAATATGCATGATAAAAAGATACACTATAAAATATATATCAAAATTTATAATGATTGTATATACTTCGTCAGTTCTATTTTATATGAGTGTGTATTAGGCACGGAGTTTAAAACTTTTGAAATTGATGATTTAAAATGAGTTATAGATATTTGTGTGATCATAAATTATTTTATTAAGGATAAAATGATAAATTTAAAATTAAATTATCACTAAATATAGAAAGGTATTATTCTTTTCGAAACTAATTAAAAAAAAATGTCATATAAATTGAGACATGTGTACTAAATTAAATCCAAAAAAGAATACCTTTTATTACAAGCTTTGACGCAGCTGAAACTTATATTTGTATTCCCTTCGTCTCAATTTAAGTATCTTAATTTCATTAGGCATGAAGTTTAAGAAATAAAAAAAAAATTGTATCTTGTTATCTTAAATTAAAAATATGTATAATGTAGTATAATATCCTTTCATTTTATAGTTACAAACTTGTCATGTATAACACTTAAAATGAGACAGAAGAAGTAATAAATTAAGTGAATAAACAAAGTTAATGAATGGTAGCTAAGACAAGACCATGAAATTAGGGTTGGGTGCTGTCTGTTGTCTGCTGTAAATGGAGAAAGAGAGAGAGAAATGTCACATAGGAATGCATGCATACAAAAAATGCCATTGTAATTAGGAAGGTGAATTTCTGGTGTCGGGAATCAAAGAGTTTGAATACATACCAGCAAATGCTTTGATTGAAGAGCTATGGTCTGGTAGAAAGAGAATGAATGGGTGGTCGGAGAGCTAGCTAAGGGAGTGGTGGGGGGTGGGGGTGTCTCATTCAAGTGTCGACCCTACTACCTTTGGATCAAAACATATAACACTATACTTCTCTGATTCTCTCTGTTTCACACGAGCACACTTAGCCATTGCATTACTGTTCACACTTTCTATTCTATTTACCATTTACTTTGTAAGTTGTGTTGGACTGTCGGTTTATTATAACTCCATCAACCAAATAGGGTTAAGGTGTACAAGTGCTCTTTCATTTTTTGTCAGATATTTTTTATTTGAATTTCCTTGAACTGCATCGCGTTTGTTAGCGAACATCTATTCCTCAAATTGAGACTTTTAGTGTGAGTTCTAATTTAATCGGAACCTAATACAAACGCTAAACACTAGATGAGAAATCAAATAAAAGAAATTCATTTAAATGCTGATTTTGTTGATTTGGGTGGCAGTAGTTTTAAAGCTTTGTTTTAATTTTATTAAAAAGAATTGATGTTAATTTTACATTAGTCTTAAGCCAGTATCAGTCTATAATATATACATATATACTATAAAAGACGTACTCGATATCACTTTGGAATGTTAAAAAAGGACTAACACAAAAAATACCTTTCCTTTTCAGTTTGTCATAACATGTTTTTTTAATTTATTCCAAAAAAATTATAATCTTTTAATTTGAAAATTAATTAAAGCTTAGAACTACGAAAGGGAGGAAGTTAGTTTAAAACAAGCTGCGGATGCTGCCCCACTCCGAGCAAGGGCCTCTCTTTCCATTTTTTTGACCCATTTCTTGCTCTAACCGAAGGGAGAGGGTCGACTAAAAGGAGAGCTCTAACTGAAGCTACTAACCGAGCGGGGATAGATGCGTATGGTATAGGAATCGGGAAGAGAAGATCCAAGCCTTCCACGGATCACGAAGTCAAGTAATTCGCAATCGGAAATTTCTCCGCCGCCTTGGACTCTTCTCACGAATTGGATTCGAACCAATATCTGACCTTATGCGTGTGTAGATCCTTGACAACACAGAGGAAGTTGGAATAAAGATTATCTTTGTAGCCCCAGAATGTTTCAGTTTATGCTCCTACCTATTATCTGGATATACCGAAGCTTATTTAGTTTCAGATGATGCAGAGCCAATTCGAATTCCGGATCCAATCTCATCTCCTGAGCTAGGTTGCCCCTTTCTCCCCGGGTAGTTCACTCACTCCCAGTGCCTACCATTTCTATATACTTTTGAAAAAAGAGAGGTAGTCGCAGCAGGAGAAGAATAAACTTTTTATTAACTTAATAATTAATTTTTACAGCCACATAAATGTTATGACATATTTAAAACTTAATCGTATAATATTACACATATCTTAAATTATCTATTGAGAAAATATATCTTTTAGCCCCTAAACTTGTAAAAAATCACTTACACATGTAAACTTTGTGGGCGTTTTTTACCCCCTTTATTTTATTTAAAATGAAATTATTAGCCTTAATGTAACCCAAGACCACTCATGAGTTGGAAGATGGAGTGTACTCGCTTCATATTTTAGAATAGTATAAATCTTTTTTTAGTGGAGTCTTTTCATTAATACAATATATATATATATATAGTGTATATAATTGTAGTCCTAATGGAATAAGAATATCTACTTTACATAAATATACTAAAATATTAATTACAGAATATACGGTGATTATATAAATATATTCACTATCACACACCCTCAGTCGGAGCGGGAGAAGGTCGGACGCTGAGACTGAATCTGAAGTCAAGGAAATCCCTTAGTGAAGATATCTGCATACTGATATGAAGAAGGAACATGCAACACTCTAATGTGACCCATTGGAACCTTCTCACGAACAAAATAAATATCCATCTCAATATGCTTGGTTCGCTCATGCTGAACCGGGTTATGAGACAAATAGACTGCAGATATATTATCACAGGAAATCAAATATGCCTTACATAAGGGACAAAGAAGCTCAAGAAGGAGATTCTGAAGTCAATATATCTCTGTACTCGAACGGAAAAATGTGGCTTGCTGCTTGATAGACCATGAAATAATATTATCCCCAAAAATACACAATAGCCGGACGTAGAGCGACAAGTATCCGGAGAGCATGCACAATCTGTGTATATGTAAGAAAGCAACCTAGTCGGTGCAGAGAGATATAGATGTAGTACATGGTCAATAATGCCCTTAACGTACTGAATGAAACGTTTAGGAGCTATAAATTGAGGCTCCCTAAAGCGTGCATGAACATGCACATATGCTGAACATCATATGCAATATGGGGCCGAGTAAATGTGAGATACTGAAGAGCTCCTGTGAGACTCCTATAAAGAGAAGGATCGTTGATTGAATCCTCGATATCTGCACAAAGTTTTGACTTTGAGTTGACAGGAGTGGACATGATCTACAGTTTACTATTTTAGCCCGGTAGAAAATCTCATTTGCATACTTACGCTGACATAAGAACATGGCATGTGCGGTTCTGGTGACTGATATCCCCAAAAATAATTTAACTTACCCAAATCTGTTATAGCAAATTCAGACTTGAGCAAGGCAATGATCTCGTGTTTCAGTGTATCAGAAGAAGATGGCAGAACAATATCATCCACATATAAAAGAAGATAAGTCGTGTCAGTACCTTGATGAAAAAAATATGGAATGATCACTCTTGCTGCACACGAACCCGATCTATATGATGTATGTAGAAAACCTCTCATACCAAACCCTAGGGGCTTGTTTCAAACCATATAATGACTTACGAAGACGACATACATAATGAGGAACCTCCGGATGCATAAAGCCAGGCGATTGATGCATATAAATGGTTTCTTTCAAATCTCCACGTAGGAAAGCATTTTTTATATCAAGTTGGTGAATAGGCCAATTTTATCCCATAGAAATTCTCAATACTGTGCAAATGGTGGCTGGTTTGACCACCGGACTAAAAGTCTCACCACAATCAATTCCCTCTTGTTGATCAGTACCATTAGCCACAAGTCTTACCTTATTGTCACGACCTACACCAGAGGGCCGCGACGGGCACCTGGACCCAACCCACCGGGCACCCTTGACCATACAGCCCATACTTAACCATATATATACACATCAAGGCCAATAAGGCCATGTATGATGACTAACCACAGGACACTTATCTACAAGCCTCTAAGAGTATAACGTACCATAACCAGACTGCAACTCTGGAATAAGTAGAGTTCTCTCACACAGTTGAACCAGCAATCTCTTAGTACAATCTATCACCTTATTAGTATAAACATGCGGGCATAAAACGCAGAGTCCTCCGACAAAGGTAACGTCAGTACGACTGATGTACGGAGTATGTTAGGCATAAGAAATAACATAACAGAAATGTATCATAATCTGAAATAGAACCGATTGACCAACAGTAATTACCTCTGAGGGCCCTAATGAATGTCTAAATGTTGTGCAATATCAATGCAGTGTACTGATGGTCACACAAGCGTCTTTCTTTTCATAACAGCCTTTGTGGGCATAATATACATAAATGTCATGTGTTAGGCACATGCGGTATACTACGGCCACACAAACATCTTACCCATAACCGCCTCTGTGGGCATCTGGTTATATTGGCCACACAGGCAATTCATATCATATCGTCTTGGCCAAACATCCATCTATTTAGGCCACACAGGCACGATATGTGGCCTCTTAGGGCTCTTTTGTGATAGTCTGTATCAGCTGCATGTGGTGTGCGTATATAACACCTTTTCTTTTTTCCCATTTTTCCTATACAGATATAATATATAATTATGTGCGTAGCACCAGTGGTCATGATATTAAATAAATGCAATGCAATGAATATGCATGAATAATAACAGAGTACTCTGAATGACATAGAACCATTTGTACTATTTGGTTCACACTGAAAACATTAACGTCTTTTCCCATATTTTCTTAATAAGGACTTAAGTCATACTTAGACATGCTTTTAGCATAGATTTCAATAATATGAATATACTTAAGTACTAAGAGTAGAGTAAGTTATGGAGTAACGTGACGACGTTCGGTACACAAAAGTATGCCAAAAAGGAATGAATTACCTTCACATGTCTTTTGTCAAATTTATCTGAGTTCCCACGAGTCCTTGTAAGCTCTATGAAGGATTCTCTACACCTTATGAATGATTTAAATCATAATCAGATTAATATACTGAAAATAGCCTTATAGAGACATTCTAGCGAACATTTTGTAGGCATAGAATCTATACTTCTTCTTTGTAGAAACCTATACATGTAGCGAAACATCCAGCCTCTTAATCTGTTACACCCCGTAAGTCCAGGACATGTATAAGAGAATGTACGTAAGGAATCAAGACTTGGAAATTGGTACGAAAGGAAGAATTGTTTTTCCGGCGGGAAATCTTCCGAACGTCGGAAAGGAAAAATGTTCGTTGTTGAGAATTGGATTCTCAAAATGCATTATTTGAAGAGTATGGAACTTTTAACATTATGGAAATTTATTTTTACGGAATTGGTCATGTGGGGCCCACCCGAGGAATTTTACGTTTTGCGGGGCCCACGAGGGTTACAGAATTTTATGGACGAATGAGAGGGTGACACGTGGCACCTCCACCATATGGTCTTGGACGAATTAGAGGGAGGGTAAAATGGTCATTGACCATCTTGGAAGATAAGTCTTGCAAGCTTGATATAATTGACCAAAGTCAACTTGCCACTTGGGCTTAATCCTAGTGAAACTCATCCTAGCCACTAAAGTGTTGCAATCTAAACCCTCCATTGTGTTTTATATACCCAACTAGTAGCAAGACTTGGCATTTTACACTTAGAAAATTTGAGAGAACATTGAGCTTAGCCAAGAAAGCTCTCGGGTTCACTAGCTTTGCCCACACAAAAATTTTAGTTTGTGATCCTTTATTCACAAGACTTAAACCCAATGTCCCTAAGGGTATTGTAAGGATATCTCAATAGAAAGATTTGGAAAAGCAGCGTTGTATTAGTCGCATGGCGAAACTTGAGGAGTTCTTCAACTTTGAAGTTGGAAATTGAAGATGGGTTCTTCATAGGCTTCTAAGGAGTGCTTGGAGCGGATTGGAACTTAAGGAAAGGAGCTAAGAATTGCTAAGGCGCGACTTTGAATCTTGGAAACTTTAAGGGCTTATAAAGGTATAAATTTTGTCGTTTTAATAGTTAAGACTTACTTATCATTTGTAGCTATGGATATTAGCAAGCATGAGTTATATAGTATGAAGTTTGATAATTATATTGGCTATTGGAACCCTAATCCGAAAACTAGCATGTTAGCCTTAAGATTACAATTCAAGTCGATTATTAGTTTAAGTCGTCGCATGTTGTAGAAAGAAGGAAATTGTAGTTGTTGAAGTTGTTTGTGACTATATAACATGTTAGACCGTAGAACTTGGAATTGGAAAAGGATTGGAAAAGACTTTGAATTGTTGGTTATGTAAGTTGGCCGAGAATGGCTAGTGAGCATTAAACTACTTCGTATGAATTGTGGGGCGGAATTTTACACGTATTGTAAGGCGTGTAATCCCCTTTGTTTGGTTGTTGTTTTGAGCCTTAAATGTGGCGTGTTGGTTATTGTATTCGGCCTTGAAAAAGGTGGCAAAGTGAGTAGAAACAAAGAAAGTGCTGCCCGATTTTCCGTAGAATTAGAGACCGTATACTTAGTATTATTCTACGTTTGAGACTAGAAGTTGATAGTCTTGTTGTGACCATTATAGGTTGACACTTCTACGTACGGCGTATTCGGCTTAGCTTGTGGATTTTAGCCGAAAAGGTATGTGAACTATCTCCTCTTCTAGCATGATTCCTTAAGGAAAATAAAGTATGTCCTACTCCTTAAATGATCCATTCCTTGGTTGTATTTGGATTGCCTAAAATAGAATTTGTTCTATGTACTTCCTTGATTGTACTTTGATGTTTAAATTGTAAGTTGTATAATCCATTGCCTTAGTGAAGTTGGATTCTTAAAAGTGAAAGTATTTTACTTAAAGTACATAGAGTCTTGAAAAGGAAGTAGTTTCCAAATCTTTTGGCTAGTGCCTTAGTTCCAAAACCTAAGGGTCGTTATAATGACTTTAGGGGAGTAAAATGAGTGACTTACTTAATTGTTTTAAGAGAGGAGAAATGACATGATTTAAGAGAAGTAACTTGTTTTAAAGGTGTGAGTTACTTGAGGTTTAAAAGTAGAAGAAACTTGTTTTCTAAATATTAAGAGACTTGAATTATTTTGAAAGTTAAGAACTTGTTTTGTAAGTATGTGATACTTGGTTTTAAAAGTATAAGTCTCTTGGTTATAAAAGGAATGGATATGTCTAAAACCATAAAGGGTTATAACGGCTTTATGGGAAGTTGGTTATAACGGCTTTATGGAAGGTTAAGAAAGTTGTCTATTTTGATTAATGGGCATAAGTTGCCTAGTTTGTGAAAATTTGAAGTTACTTGATTTCGAGCTTTGAAATGAGTTTCCTAAAAGTATAGTAACTTACTTTGAAAAATAGACACACCTTGATACTACGGGTGTTAGTATCTTGGGGTTTTACATAAAAAGGAGTCTTTTGAAAAGAATGTACGTACGTAGTACTTTGGCTTGTTTAATAGAGAATTATTCTATGTGTGCCTTGATAAGTACTTTGGCTTGTTTAATAGAGAATTATTCTATGTGTGCCTCGATAAGTACTTTGGCTTGTTTAATTGAGAATTGCCAATGTGTGCTGGTGATAGCATTTGAGTACAAGTATTATGTTTTATTACGTTGCCGCGACTCTCGATTAGAGGTCGTTGTCTTGTCAGAAGTTTACTTGACGCACCGCGGTGATGTGAGATTCCACGGTATGCTTCCATTATTTGTGTTACCCTATGGTCATGCTTATACGATGTGGGATTCCGGCACGCGACCACGAGGATACTCTTGGACACGCTTATACGATGTGATTCCGGCACGTGACCGCGAGCGTTAGATTCGGATTTGTTTGTATTACCCCATGGTCATGCTTACACGATGTGGGATTCCGGCACGCGACCACGAGGATACTCCTCGACACGCTTATACGATGTGGATTCCGGCATGTGACCAGGAGCGGTTTGATTCGGATTTTTGTATTACCCACGGTCATGCTTATACGATGTGGATTCCGGCACGCGACCACGAGGATACTCTGGATATGCTTATCGTGTTATATTGTTATATCATGGATCGCCGGCGGTGAGAAAGGATTCCACGCATGGTTGATATTATGGGCGTGAGACCCATAGTTATATTTGAGTAGTGACTTTGAGGCACGCGTCCACGACTTGATATGATCGCTTATGTATTGTATCGTAGGTTGGCTATCACACATGTCTCTGCTTTGTTTAGATCATTATGATTTCATTACTGATTTCATCGTTTCACATACTTGGTACATTCTTCAGATCGACCTCTCGGGGCCGCGTTCATGCCGCAGTTTAGGTACGCTGTTTGGTGATCGGCAGTGTAGGACCGCCGTCGAGTTTTGGATAGCTCCTTCGCTCGGAGTTTATCTTTTTGGTATAAGTTCTTTCATGTGCTTTTGTACGCATGGGTACGGGGCCTTGTCCCGTCATAGTTCAGTATAACTCTTAGAGGTCTGTATTCATATGTGGGATTGGACTCATGTACGGTGTAGTGTCTTTTGTTATGTATATTATATGACAGCCTTGTCGGTTTTGCCCTTGCACGTACGATTGGTTTTAAAAAAAAAGGGTGTTATTTAATTTTCGCAGTTTACTTAGTTGTGAAGATAGAAGGGTGCCCAAGTAGGGCACCAGTCACGGGCCCGGGGTTCGGGGCGTGACAGAGTGGTATCGAGCGATCGGTCTAATGTCTACGCACCGTGTCTAGTAGTCTTGATTATCGGTGTGTTGCGCGCCACACCCATAAACAGGAGGCTACAGGACATTTAGGAGTTGGTTTCTATTCTTCGCACTCTAAGATCGTGCCATAGAGCTGTGTTAGTAAGATAATTCCTCTCTGACGTAATTTTGTGTTACTGTTATGCCTCCAAGGAGGGCAACACACTGTAAGGGCAAAGTAGTAGCAGAGCTACTAGTCGACTCGAGGAGTTGATAGGGCTTATGCCTGTGGTATACGGATGTTGTGCCGCGCACGAAGTTCTTCGGCCAGTTTTGAGGCCCCAGCACGAGCCTCCAGCTTTCTCAGGAAGACTATAGGTCACGAGGGAAGCGGTTATGTTATTAACCAAGATAAGCGGTGCGATTTCATCACAGGAGGTTATTTGGCCAAGACAAACAGTGTACAGAGGGTAGAGGCCAACGCGGAGATCAACAGAAGAGGTTAGGCGGTTGGTTATCCGGTGAGTTTTTGGACGAGCAAATTTCAAAGAATGAGTGAGATATTCGTCCCCACTACCCAAGACATACCCCAGCTTCACTGTGTGGGAGATTTGATCCCACAAGGTATTTAGGAGCCGGTCCAAGCTCCAGGGGTCGAGGTTCTCAAAGGAGAAGAGGATTTTCTCAGTCGAGGTGTCACGACCCAACCTCGGCCGATCGGTACCTACCGGGTACCTGTCGTATATGTCGAGAATAGCAATGAACATAACACAACACATAACTTCATAAAAGGGTAAAACATAATCGCCACCGATAAGGTCGCTTCCATAAACATACTTAAACAAAGTATTTATAATACAAGGTTCTTATAGCCCAAAATATATAGTGGCCATGCACTTAAAGATAACAATCGTGGCGACAGGGCCCCGCCATACCACGGATGTACAAAATACCTATAGCATCGTGGGAATATCCGTACAATAAATAAGCTTCCGGAGGAATGGAGCTTCGACACCGGAATAGTGATCCAAGAACGAGGATCCTCAATCTACCTTACCGCTGGCGTGATTTAACGCACTTCGGAAGGGGTCAAGACACAATATGTACCAAGTATGTAAAGTCGGGAAAATCGTAATATGATATCATAAGTCTACAAGCAAGCCGAGTCATGGAAGACAATAAAATACCTTTATCGTGCCTTACTAACAATGAGTGACAAGTATATATACATATATAATAATCGCATAAAATAGGAGGCTCATGATCAAAACAGGTACCTCGCCTGTAGTATCAAAAAGAAACCATCCTACTCCTCGGACTATTTCACCCGCACGGGTCCCGCGTGGACCCGCATGAGGTACTCCTCGTCGGTACTGCACTGCCAAGACGTGGGACTATTTCACCCGCATAAGCCCATAAGGACTCGGATGAGGTATTCCTCGCATCATGGGTAGCAAATCCACGTAACAGGTGGTATAACGATCTTGGGGACTTTCCCGCCGGATATACTCTTACCACAAACAGATGGTATAACGATCTTGGGCAGACCTCGATATACTCTTACACCTGAGCAGATGGTATAACGATCTTGGGCTTGCGCCGGATATACTCTTATCTCGTGCAGATGGTATAACGATCTTGATCCGCCTCGATATACTCTTACATCAAGCAGATGGTATGACGATCTTGGGCTGGCCCTCGACATACTCTTACATCAAGGAGGTGGTATGACGATCTGGGGCTTGCCTCGCATATACTCTTACCCTATCACAAACTGTCATCATATCATAATAATAATAAGTTAAGAAAACTTATAACTTCTTTTTAGTCTTGTTCACATACTCTCTCATTTTAGTTTACTTAAGGCACTTAACCATATCTTTAATAAAAGAACACCGGGAATTTAACCCAAGTACTACATACTTCAACTCTTTCAAAAGTGACTCTTCTTTATACATAAAAGCCTTTGGGCAATTGATGCCTTTAAATCAAGTTGCCTCTTCATATAATTATCTTACTTAGAGTAAATCCCTTCTCATTAACCTTTTATGAAGCTAATAGACCAACTTCCCATAAAGTTGTTATATTAACTCTATACTTTAGTAAAAATCATACTTTTCCCTTAACCAAGGGACTCATAATGCTCTTAAAACGAAAAGTCATTTTATACTCAAAACAAGTAAGAACACCAAATCTCAGACGCTCTACCGTACTACATAGTTTCATCTATTCATGCTCAAGAGATAGGAAAGCTTCACATACCTCTTTGGTCAATCCACTTGCCAAGTCCAAACTACCAAGTAATATTTCAACCTATAATAGTCATGATACGTTTATTAACCTCTAATCTTAATGTAGAACAATCCAAGTTCAAAGTCACTAAATTCTAAGAAAAATCGGGCAGCATTTCCTTTGTTTCTACTCACTTTGCCACCTTTCTCAAGGCCGAAATTATCATCAAAACACCACATTTTCTACCAATCAATCCAACAATTCAAAGGGGATTTCACACCCAAAATTTCTGCCTCATAAGTTTACAACAAATCACTTAACAATTCTAAGGTAGTTTTTTAGGCTACAACAAGCTCATTTGTTCTTCTTAACCCATTCTTCATATCCAAACCACATTTACTTGCATGCAAAGACTCTAAGTGCATTATTTTACTACCACGAGATCTTGCTTTCTAAGCATGCAACACTAGAACTAAGTTTAAAGGAAGAAATGTTACCTTAAAGTTTTAGCCAAAACTTATTCCAAATATTGCTAGCTTCCTTGCCAAGAACACTACCACAACAATGCCAACAAGCTAGCTACAAGCTTTTCTTGTTCTTAACTTTCGATTTTTTCTAGGGTTTTTAGAGAAGTGAGCAATTTGAGAGAGAGAAGATGAAAGATAGAAAATGTCCAAGTCTTGGTCAATATATTGCATGCAACAGAAAATCAGATGGGGGGGGACACTTGTCACCCTCCCATGGTCTCTTTTAAAACAAAAATCAGATTTTCTAAGTTTTTCCGCCCAAATTTCCCGCCTGGCGCCGTGCGCCATGGCGGGCGTAAAACCTCCAGCCTTCGAACTTTGCGCCGCGCTGTCCCGGAGCCGCGGCGCTGCAACTTCAGCGACCCCTCAGTACTTTAGGCGCCGCGGCCCTGCATCCGGCGCCGCGGCCCTGTCGCCTTAGTCCGAAACGCATTTCTGCCCGACTGCGCGCTGAACTTGTAACTCTCATAACTTTCTACTCCGACGCCCTATCGACGAACGGTTGGTTGCGTTGGAATCAAGACTCAACGAACTACGTCCTAGGCCTTTAAAATACTTAGGAACTCTCAACGAATCGGGTCATAACCCGCCTCAAAGTTGACTACAACCCGCCCGGAATAATCCGTCAACCTATCCTTTGAAAATTTAAGTCCTACATGCTTTCGTACGCTCTCATACGTAGGGTCAGAACTACGGGGTCTAACACGAGGCCACATATTCCTCAGTGTTTCCAATGTAGTAAGCGTCATTTGGGGAAATGTCGTCATGGCACAGGTGTTTGTTATTATTGTGACCGTCCGGGCCACAAGAAGTGGGAATGTCCTGTTAGAAAGAGCACCGGTAAGGTGGCTCAGCCTATGAGGCCGATGGTTGGTTACCTTTTCTCTACAGCTGTGCGTCCCCCAGGGCAGGGTGTTCAGATGTCAGCTAGTCGTGGTAGAGGTCAGGGTGGAGTTTATAGTTCTGGCGGTCCTTCGAACCGCAGAGATGACGTGACTACTGGACAGGATCAGGAGGCAACATCGCATGGGGTTACAGGTATATGTCGATTCTTTTGAATCATACGTGCGTTGTTAGATTCAGATTTTGCCCTAGCGTATATGTTTTCCCTTTGTTGCTAGCAGTTGTAAGTGATAGTACCCCCAGAGGTAGGAATACTTTGATTAGTAAAGTGAGAAGTAAGAATGTTGACAAGAATGGTAAGTGAACTGAGACTATAGTTGTGTAGAGTTCACAAGTAGAAATTGCCCCGTAGCAGTGTAAGACCGATAGGGAAGAATGTACAGTAGAAATACTTTGGCTTATGTGACGAACCTCTAGTGAATAGGGAGAATAGGGTGAGAAGTACCTTGAGATAAGAGAGAGATTTATTTCAGACTAAGAATGAGAAGTTAAGAGTGACGATGAGTCGGGTTATAGACTCATTTCGGGTCAACCGGTAGTATGGAATGGGGTGATGTCAGTTAGAAATGGTCTCGTTATGTGGTAGGGTCCCGAGGGTTCAAGGCCCAAGTCTAGTTGATCGTTGTACGAGTTTGTGGACGCGTTCCACCGGAATCAGGTCGTAAGGACCGAGAAGAGCCTTAACGGAAAAGTAAGTAACAATATGGCCAAGTTTGGATAGTAACTCCAAGGATTGGAGAACAGAAACAATATTTGAGATTTTGTACGTGTACTAGATAAGTTTGAAAGTACGAGAAAGTATGACAAGTAAGGAAAGAAAGGAACCTCTAAGGATCCCGTGTTTGGGAAGACGGTAACCTTCGAGTTTTGTGAGAAGGGACCATGGACGGAAGGTCCATTGTTATGTTTACGTGTGTTATGTGGTGGCCATGTGTGGCATCGTTGGTCTTGTGCAGTTTTGATTGATAGGCATAGTATAGAGTTTATGCCGGAGTTTGTATAGCTTGACAACCGACTAAGAACATTCGGGGACGAATGTTTCTAAGGGGGGAAGAATGTTACACCCCGTAAGTCCAGGACATGTATAAGAGAATGTACGTAAGGAATCAAGACTTGGAAATTGGTACGAAAGGAAGAATTGTTTTTCCGGCGGGAAATCTTCCTAACGTCGGAAAGGAAACATGTTCGTTGTTGAGAATTGGATTCTCAAAATGCATTATTTGAAGAGTATGGAACTTTTAACACTATGGAAATTTATTTTTACGGAATTGGTCATGTGGGGCCCACCCGAGGAATTTTACGTTTTGCGGGGCTCACGAGGGTTACGGAATTTTATGGACGAATGAGAGGGCGACACGTGGCACCTCCACCATATGGTCTTGGACGAATTAGAGGGAGGGTAAAATGGTCATTGACCATCTTGGAAGATAAGTCTTGCAAGCTTGATATAATTGACCAAAGTCAACTTGCCACTTGGGCTTAATCCTAGTGAAACTCATCCTAGCCACTCAAGTGTTGCAATCTAAACCCTCCATTGTGTTTTATATACCCAACTAGTAGCAAGACTTGGCATTTTACACTTAGAAAATTTGAGAGAACATTGAGCTTAGCCAAGAAAGCTCTCGGGTTCACTAGCTTTGCCCACACAAAAATTTTAGTTTGTGATCCTTTATTCATAAGACTTAAACCCAATGTCCCTAAGGGTATTGTAAGGATATCTCAATAGAAAGATTTCGGAAAAACGGCGTTTTCGTATTAGTCGCAAGGCGGAAACTTGAGGAGTTCTTCAACTTTGAAGTTGAAACTTGAAGATGGGTTCTTCATAGGCTTCTAAGGAGTGCTTGGAGCGGATTGGAACTTAAGGAAAGGAGCTAAGAATTGCTAAGGCGCGACTTTGAATCTTGGAAACTTTAAGGGCTTATAAAGGTATAAATTTTGTCGTTTTAATAGTTAAGACTTACTTATTGTTGTAGCTATGGATATTAGCAAGCATGAGTTATATAGTATGAAGTTTGATAATTATATTGGCTATTGAAACCCTAATCCGAAAACTAGCATGTTAGCCTTAAGATTACAATTCAAGTCGATTATTAGTTTAAGTCGCATGTTGTAGAAAGAAGGAAATTGTAGTTGTTGAAGTTGTTTGTGACTATATAACATGTTAGACCGTAGAACTTGGAATTGGAAAAGGATTGGAAAAGACTTTGAATTGTTGGTTATGTAAGTTGGCCGAGAATGGCTAGTGAGCATTAAACTACTTCGTATGAATTGTGGGGCGGAATTTTACACGTATTGTAAGGCGTGTAATCCCCTTTGTTTGGTTGTTGTTTTGAGCCTTAAATGTGGCGTGTTGGTTATTGTATTCGGCCTTGAAAAAGGTGGCAAAGTGAGTAGAAACAAAGGAAGTGCTGCCCGATTTTCCGTAGAATTAGAGACCGTATACTTAGTATTATTCTACGTTTGAGACTAGAAGTTGATAGTCTTGTTGTGACCATTATAGGTTGACACTTCTACGTGCGTGATTCGGCTTAGCTTGTGGATTTTAGCCGAAAAGGTATGTGAACTATCTCCTCTTCTAGCATGATTCCTTAAGGAAAATAAAGTATGTCCTACTCCTTAAATGATCCATTCCTTGGTTGTATTTGGATTGCCTAAAATAGAATTTGTTCTATGTACTTCCTTGATTGTACTTTGATGTTTAAATTGTAAGTTGTATAATCCATTGCCTTAGTGAAGTTGGATTCTTAAAAGTGAAAGTATTTTACTTAAAGTACATAGAGTCTTGAAAAGGAAGTAGTTTCCAAATCTTTTGGCTAGTGCCTTAGTTCCAAAACCTAAGGGTCGTTATAATGAATTTAGGGGAGTCAAAGGAGTGACTTACTTAATTGTTTTAAGAGAGGAGAAATGACATGATTTAAGAGAAGTAACTTGTTTTAAAGGTGTGAGTTACTTGAGGTTTAAAAGTAGAAGAAACTTATTTTCTAAATATTAAGAGACTTGAAGTATTTTGAAAGTTAAGAACTTGTTTTGTAAGTATGTGATACTTGGTTTTAAAAGTATAAGTCTTTTGGTTATAAAAGGAATGGATATGTCTAAAACCATAAAGGGTTATAACGGCTTTATGGGAAGTTGGTTATAACGGTTTTATGGAAGGTTAAGACAGTTGTCTATTTTGATTAATGGGCATAAGTTGCCTAGTTTGTGAAAATTTGAAGTTACTTGATTTCGAGCTTTGAAATGAGTTTCCTTAAAGTATAGTAACTTACTTTGAAAAATATACACACCTTGATACTACGGGTGTTAGTATCTTGGGGTTTTACATAAAAAGGAGTCTTTTGAAAAGAATGTACGTACGTAGTACTTTGGCTTGTTTAATAGAGAATTATTCTATGTGTGCCTTGATAAGTACTTTGGCTTGTTTAATAGAGAATTATTCTATGTGTGCCTCGATAAGTACTTTGGCTTGTTTAATTGAGAATTGCCAATGTGTGCTGGTGATAGCATTTGAGTACAAGTATTATGTTTTATTACGTTGTCGCGACTCTCGGTTGGAGGGTCGGTTGTCTTGTTGTAAGTTTACTTGGACGTAACGGCAGTGATGTGGGATTCCACGGGTATGCTTCCATTATTTGTGTTACCCTATGGTCATGCTTATACGATGTGGGATTCTGGGGCATGCGACCACGAGGGATACTCCTTGGACATGCTTATACGATGTGGGATTCCGGCACGTGACTGGGAGGCGGGTTAGATTCCCGGTTGTTTGTATTACCCGTGGTCATGCTTATACGATGTGGGATTCCGGCATGTGACGGGGCGGGTTTGATTCGGATTTGTTTGTATTACCCGTGGTCACGCTTATACGATGTGGGATTCGGCACGCGACCACGAGGGATACTCCTTGGATATGCTTATTGGTGTTATATTGTTATATCATGGACTGCCGGCAGTGAGAAAAGATTCCACGGGCATGGTTGATATTATGGGCGTGAGACCCATAGTTATATTTGAGTAGTGACTTTGAGGGCATGCGTCCCTGACTTGATATGACTGCTTATGTATTGTGTACTGTAGGTTGGCTATCACACATGTCTCCTGTTTTGTTTAGACTGTTATGATTTCATTACAGATTTCATCGCTTCACATACTTGGTACATTCTTCGTACTGACCTCCTTCGGGGGGTTGCATTCATGCCGCAGGTTTAGGTACGCTGTTTGGTGATCGGCAGGTGTAGGACCGCCGTTCGAGTTTTGGATAGCTCTTCGTCGGGAGTTTATCTTTTTGGTATAAGTTCTTTCAGTACAGGATTTTGTACAGTTATGGGTACGGCGGGGCCTTGTCCCGTCATAGTTCAGTATAACTCTTAGAGGTCTGTATTCATATGTGGGATTTGACTCATGTACGGTGTAGTGTCTTTTGTTATGTATATTATATGGCAGCCTTGTCGGCTTTTCCCTTGCACGTACGATTGGTTTTAAAAAAAAAGGTGTTATTTAATTTCCGCAGTTTACTTAGTTGTTAAGATAGAAGGGTGCCCAGGTAGGGCACCAGTCACGGGCCCGGGGTTCGGGGCGTGACATAATCCTTCTCCTTACTGCTACAATATTTAAAATAACTCAGCAATTCCACATGTAATCCTCAACTTCGTACAAACAATCCCGACAATACCCAACAATCCTACTTTTTTTATAATCATTTTGGAACTAGTAAGAATCATATTTTGCAATACGAGTAAACCAATGGACAAGAAGAATTACCTCTGTTAGATACAACGACGAGAGTCATCGGAAAACCTTTCGCCCAGATCAGTTTCCGACAAACAGCAAAAGCATCCCAAAAAATCCATTCCCAGCACCTCGTCGAAATCCAAAGTCTCAGCTCAGTTTCTGGGTATCTAAACTTGCTTCTAGGTTTCGATCTTGCAGAATTTAAGGCTCAAACCACCAGGAACTTCTACTTTATCGATATTCAGAGGCTGACGGAATTTCTCCAATTTCAGTCGAGAACTTCAGAGAGTTTCAATTGAGACTCTTCCCTTTCAATTGAAGTATAGTAATTCCTTCTTTGTGGATTGATTCTCTAAAAATCCAAAATGAAAAGAGATGGAGGTTTGTAGAAGAGAATGAAGTACGTGAAGTCTGGTGAAGCTAATGAAGCTGCCAACAATTTTGTTTGTATCGACTGAGTCATCATGTTGTCTTATACGTGTTGTCTTATAGTGTTTCATTAAAAAGGGTCCTTTGCTTGTAATTAATTATACACACAATTAAATTCCCGATCTCGTTTCAAATAAATCTTGACGACTTATAATATCTTCGTGTACTCAATGTCATAATTCTCATAATATGACACTAGTCTATAACCCATTTGGGGATATACAATTGTTATTATTAATCCACGTCGTCGCACTGATTAAATCCAAATTATTTCGGGATCACAACTTTTTATATACTAACTTCCTTAGTGTAAATGCAAGCACAACGTAAATTCTCCGGTGTTCGGATCCACTTGCCAATATTTATGTGCTTAAACTGTTACCCGAAATTATGAGGTGTTACACTTATGGAGTCACACATAACGAATTACATTCATCCCCTCTGGGTTCGGAACAAGATCCCAAGTGTGCTGATTGGTTAACGCATTAAACTCTTCACGCATGTCCACATTCCCATTTGGGTCAAGTTTGACTTATTTTTTTGCTTTGACGAATATGTGAAACGGTTTGAAAGAATTAATCTCTTGATTATTCTTATTAGTGAAAAACATATATATACAAGTTACAATAGGAGAATCATATTCCTACTTTACATCTAAATCTCTATTCTATAAGGAAACTAACTATATAATTATGATAATATTACAATCATATTAAGGTATAAGACTAATATACAAACTATAATATATAATTACGGACTGAACATGGACATGGACCGGGCCTCACGTAGGTTTCTTTATTTTACGAAACTCTTTTTTTTTTGTGTATATAAATTAATTTAATTTAAGATTTATAGTCAGCACCGAAGAATTGCACGGTGCCACCATGACCATATTGACATACGATACCTAAATTTTGCAAAGATTATAAATTAAAAATTGAGAGAAAGGGGAGAAGGGGTTTCAGATACATATGAAGTAGTTGCAGAAAATAATGGAGAACAAAATTTGTGAGTGTTTTGTGCAATATTTCATTCAAAAAGGAATTTGAAAAAAATGATATTCGTGGGAAGAAAGGAAATAATTTGTGCAGAGCTATTATATTTAATTGATGGTGTAGACATTGAATTAAAGAAGAAAAACCAGAAGAAGATGAAATATGAGAGCGAGGGAGTCTTTGACAACGGTGGCTTCACAGGTAAAGAAGAAGGAATGGGATCCAAAGATAGCGGCCCAGTGGCCATTTAGGGTGACAAGTTCGATTCTCGGCGGATACGTTCTCCGGGGCATATGCCTCGATTAAAGTCTGGTAGCTTAACCGCGCCGGCATGTTGCAGTGTGGGTTTGATACTCCTCATCAGAAACTGAATGCGGAGCGCACATCCCGCGATTTACCTGGCGATGGCGGCTAAGAACGGGTTCCATTCGCCTCCAGGAGCATAGTACCAGTACTTGTGCAGGTACTAGCGATATGGGGTACTAAGGCCACCCCGAGACTTAGATTATTAAAAAAAAAAAAAATCAAAAAGAATTGTTTTTACCGAGCGGAAGCGGATTACCGCTACGCATGGTTGGATTCCTGAAATGCTATTTAAAGGAGTCGCCACCTAATTATTATAGTGAATTAGGACACTAAAAATGTAGCATAAAATACTACAAATGATCTCCATTTTTAAGGTCTGTGAAACTATGCGAGATTCTAGGTAAGGGTTCTTTATTATCCTAAAGGGAAGGGGTTAGGCATCCTAAAGGATCCGCTAACTTGCGGTTGTCCGTTCAAACTTAGGTTAGTATTATTGTGCTAACATGCAATTTACAATTCTAAAGGGCATTCTAATTATTAAACTAATCAAAAGATATTTAAACTAGGCATGCAAATATTTAATATAGATATGTATTTAACAAGATAGTAATGAAAGCAAATAAACATAAAAGATGTAATGAAGATAAATTAGCAACATTTTGCTTTTATTTCATTTTTATGCGAATGATTTAACTTTGAAGGCCCGTACTGCAAAAGACACTTAGTAGAAGAGTTAGTAAATGATAAATAAATTACCCAACAAACAACAATATATGTATATATATAGATATATATGTAAAATATATTGTAAAAGATATATTTTTATATAGTGTGGGCTCAGCTAGTGTTATGCCAAGAATACTAAGACATGAGAAGCCAATATCGCTACGGCGGCGGTCGACTCGCCTCCCGGTGAACGATACTATGCATTCTCGTCCAATCTTTTCACTTTCCTCCTCGCCCACATATTCCGCTCGCTTACACCACGGGGCCTCGGATCGACGGATAAATCCTTCTTTGGCCAGTGTAGTATCAAATTCAAAATCAGCAAAATACCAAGTGTAGTAACTTGTTCAAAATCAGTAAATACCAAGTGTAGTAACTTGTTCAAAAATCAGTAAATACCAAGTGTAGTTTTGTTCTAAAATCAGTAAATAAATTAAGCCAAATAGCCTAAAATTAATGCAGAAAACAATGAACAATGACAACATGCGAACGATGGCGGTTCGCGGAAAGCGATGGCAATTCACGAGCAATGGGAAGTCGTGAAAGCAATTCCAACAGATTTTCAACGCGTCGAGTCTTAAAACTCGGCCATAATACTAAAATGGTGCAAAATCAGCCCAACAAAAAGTAAGTCGACGAACATAGCGGAGTTTTGCAAACTCGACCAAATACCAAAACTCGAATCGGTCAAATGACCAACAACAAACCGAAAATTAAACCAACAGGGTCGCCGGGGTTTAAAATTCCAAATGAGATACAAAATTTCCAAATCACCCAACCAACCACAATATGTATAATAGCAACGAAAGAGAAACAAATCGATGTTCGTCACGGAGTTCAAACTCCAAGTTTCAACAACACAAAAGATAACAGCGGTGGCGTCAACGGCTATCGCCGAGCGACGCCTCAGTGGTTTGGCGCGAGCAGCGGGCAGTGCGGCATGATGGTAGGGTTTCGCCGGAGATGGTGGGTTGTGAGGTCGCCGGTTGTGCGGCGATGGCAGTAGGAGGGATGAGGTGATGGCAGGGGTGCTGGGTGTTTTAAATGGAGGGTTCGCCGGAGTTCTTAAAAACTCCGGCGAAAGGCGGCGAAAGGCGGCGGATGGCGGCGACGGGCGGCGGCAAGGGAAGCTGAGGGAGAAAAGGTTCTCCCTTGAAAAATGAAAACAAAAGTGGGCTGCTCTTTTATGTATATGAATGTTGGGTTGCCCTTAAAGGAAAATGAACGTTCTGGGCCTTTTAAAATTGAACGTTGGCTGCCCCTATTTTGTGCTGCTGATCTGTATGGGCTGCCCCCCTCTTTTAATAAGGGGGGTAAGGTGTTTAGGGGGGAATGAAAAGTGGTTTGAAATTTAAAAATAGGGGGGAAATAAAAGGGTGTTTGGAATTTAAAATGGGGGGGAAATAAAAGGGGGGTGTTTGGATGATATAAAAAATGGTGTTGGATTGGAATGATTTGGATTGGGTTCCGTACTGGACTGGTTTGACAAAATGCAACGCGGGTTAATTATTTAAAGAAAAATTATTTAAAAAGATGCAAAATTATAAAAATGCAAATGTCGATGCAATAATAATAAAATACAATATTTAGACAAATGTTTAATGTCTGATTAAAATTAAAGCAGGATGTCAATTAATTATTTAAAGAGATGCAAAATATTATTATAATAGAAATATAATATTAACAAAAACATAATGCTTAAATAAAAATAAAAAGATGCAATGTCATTTTGTGAATAAATAAACATAGAATATTATATAAAATATGCAAAAATAACGATTAAAATGCGGTGTGCTAAAATACTTAAAATTGCACGAAAATATACAAAAAACGGGTCAAAATTGACTGTCAACAGTATGTCCCTCTTTGTACGGAGATGATGGAAGAGTCTTCGGACAAAGACGTTGACTCGTAGCCAATTTTGTCCTGTTTTATAAACTAGAACTCAAAAGTGGGCCTGATGCAGACTTAGAATTGTCCCAGTGTCGAATTATGACGGCACTGGGTTGTTGCGATGCTAAAGTAAAAGTAAAGCTGATGCAGATTAAAAAATGTCCCAGTGTCGAATTATGATGACACTGGGTTCTGTGATGCTAAAGTAAAAAGTAAAGCTGATGCAGATTAAAAAATGTCCCAGTGTCGAATTATGATGACACTGGGTTCTGTGAGGCTGAAAAATTAAAACCAAAGCGGGAGCAGATTTAAAAATTGTCCCAGTGTCGAATTATGATGACACTGGGGTCATCGCGCTGCAGATCTTTGGAGGAGAGCGGATCGACATTCGAGGTACAAATTGCTTGGTCATTGTAAGAGGTAGTTCCACGCCAGGCTCTCGTTCTGTATGCTAAGACTTAAACAAACGGTTAGTGCATAATCATAAGGCAAATGATAACGCATGAATTTATATGCAATGTAATCGCTTGAGTATAAAAATGCTATCCTCGCGAAGATGTGATGCCGCCAGAATGCCGTGGATTTCGCCGCACGACGTGTTGCGATTGTGAACGCGATATGTTCTCCTTGCCGCAATCGCCCTCAGACTAAAGCTCAAAAAGAGTTAGTGCATAATCGCTAAGACAGAGTAATAAAGCATGAATAAGAAATGCAATTTCGAGTATAAATCGCCCCGCGTGACGTGATATGCGATACGCCATTTTCGACGGACTGCGGCCGATAACGCCGTTGTTCGACGCGTCGCCGCGCCGCCGCGACGCCGGGCGCCGCGCTGGCGTGGACTTGCTGCGGCCGATAACGCCGCTGCACGGACGCGGTCGCCGGGCGCGCCGCGCAGACGCAATGACGACGTGTCGCCGTCGGGCACACGTCGATAACGCCGCGTTCGACGTGTTGCCGCCGCGCCGCTGGCGCAGACGCACGCCGACGGTGTCGCCGCTCGACACACGCCGATAACGCCGCCGTTCGGACGATTGGCCGCCGGGCGCCGCTGCGCAGACGCACGCCGACGGTCGCCGCTCGACACAACGCTGATAACGCTGCCGTTCGACGTATTGCCGCCGGGCGCCGTAGCCAGACTTGCGCGGCCGATAACGCCGCTGCACGGACGCGGTTGCCGGGCGCTATCGCAGACTTGCCGCGGCCGATAACGCCGTTGTTCGACGTGCCGCCGCCGCGCCGCTGTACGGACTCGCCGACACGCCGCCGTTCGACGTTTGCCGCCGGGCGCTGCACGGACTTGCGGCCGATAACGCCGCCGCTCGACGTGCCGCCGGGCGCCGCTGCACGGACTTGCCGGCCGACGGTGTCGCCGCTCGACACACGCCGATAACGCCGCGTTCGGACGCGTTGCCGCCGGCGCTATCGCGCAGACGCACGCCGACGGTGTCGCCGCCGACACACGCCGATAACGCCGCTGCTCGGACGTATTGCCGCCGGGCGCCGCCGGCAGACGCACGCCGACGGTGTCGCCGTTCGACACAATGTTGATAACGCCGCCGCTCGACGATTGGCCGGGCGCCGCTGCAGACGCGATGCACGACGCCGCCGCCGGACGGTTGCCACGGTAACGCCGCTGTACGGACGCGCCGGCCGGGCGCCGCTGCACGGACTTGCCGCGGCCGATAACGCCGCTGCACGGACGGTTGCCGCCGGGCGCCGCTGCGCAGACGCAATGACGACGGTGTCGCCGTTCGACACACGCCGATAACGCCGCGTTCGACGCGTTGCCGGGCGCCGCTGCAGACGCACGCCGACGTGTCGCCGTCGACACAACGCCGATAACGCCGCTGTTCGGACGCGCCGCCGGGCGCCGCTGCGCAGACGCACGCCGATTGGCCGCCGCTCGACACACGCCGATAACGCCGCCGCTCGGACGCTGCCGCCGGGCGCCGCTGGCAGACGCACGCCGACGGTGTCGCCGCTCGACACACGCCGATAACGCCGCTGTTCGGACGTGTTGCCGCCGGGCGCTGCAGACGCACGCCGATGGTGTCGCTTCCTCGACACACGCCGATAACGCCGCTGCTCGGACGTGCCGCCGCCTCCCGTGGAATAAATGCTCCGCAAGCTAAGTTTGAGAAAAAGTTAGTGTATACCGCTTAAACGAAATGATAAATACATATGAGAAGTGCAATTTTACGGGTAGAGATGTCGCCCGATACGCCCGTGAATATCGAGATGTTGTCCTTGCACGACATGCTAAATGTCGCAATCGATTTAATTGTCATGATGCCTTTGTTGGGCGTGACGCGAGTTGCCAATTTGACTTTATGCCCGAGTTGATGCGCTTAGGTTTTGTTGCGGACCTCTCAACTCGATCGCGATTATTGATGCCCTTTTTCCGCCGGCCGCTTTTGCCGCGACTTTGGATTGTTGTCATCCTCTCGCTTTGTTGCTTTGGTCGCTTTTGCTAATACGAAGAAACCTTTGTCGTATTTTCTCGCCTGGCTATTGCACCTTCGCTACATTAATATGAAAAGACCGCGCTTAAAAGAAAATTTGTGAGTTTTGGGAGGGTCGATTCAGATTCGACTTCGCCGCTTGTCCTTGACATCCGTGTGCTCGCCTGCTTGGACTTGCAATCCTCGTCCGGTTTCTTACATTGCCCCGCTTTGAAAGCGGTGTCCGCCTAAAGTGGATCTCAATGTAGTTGCTTGTATGTAGTGATGTTTCCGGCCTTCGATTTCGGCGTAGGGTTGCCATTTGTCGCGTAATCGGGCGAGGTGCTCGATTAGATCTACGCCGCTTTTCTTTACGAGACCGCTTGCCTATAGAACTAAGATGTTCCGACTGCTCGCTTCAAATGCCCTTGAATCGGCCATGTCGACCGTGTCTTTGATCTTGGAAAATATTGATGCTCTGTCATTGCTTAGTCAAATACAAATCGACCTTTGGGGAGATGACAAATCCTTTAGAAAATGCAACAAACGGTGTTAGCATAAAACACATAATTTGCGGGTATGTAGCAGATATATTGCACATAGCACATTCAAACGTTTCCTAACATGCAGGGGACCTCTTTATGCCAGAGGTAAGCCTAAACGTCACTTACGCGAGATTATGACGGATTTGTCCAAGTCGTCCAACTATAATGCCTTTGTTGGAAATGGCGACCAAATGACGGTGCACTTTTCTCAATTTCGGCATGTCATGATTATGCTTGGATTTGTCTGTCATTGTCACGCTACACATAATATGCTGGTTGGTCGTTGGGTTGAGAAACCCGTCGACAAGTTTGGTGTCTTCCTAATTGTGGCGTCGATGCCAAGGACCGACTCACCTAAGGTAAATGCATGCATGCCTTAAAGGTAGTATAGCTCTATCTTAAGTTTCTAAGATTTGGCTTTTCCAGACGCAAGGTTCCCGAGCGGACAACTCGAGTGAGAAGGCTACGCGGCTGATCAGACGAACCGATCTAACTCCGCGCAGGCGCCAACTCTCCTAAAATTTGGATATTTTGAAAGAAATTTGCGGGTGCGCCACACACCAACGCGCGAAGTGTGTGATTGTGTGAATTTTCCAGTGGAAGAAATATGAGCGGAATGAATGTCGCTTTAAGGAAAGCTGTAACAAATAGCAGTTAATACAATATGCAAATATTTATATGTAAAGTAGAATAATTTAGACAAAACATAAAAGCAAATGAATGTAAAACACAGAAGAAGCATTTTTAAGCAGATAAAAAAAATAAAGCACAGTAATTAACCTATGTTTGTTATGGTTAAGAAACTAAATATCCTCAATGAGTCGCTTATCTCAGAACGCCCCATTTTCGACGGAGCTCGAACGGGATTACCGCTTACGCATGGTTGGATTCTGAAATGCTATTTAAAGGAGTCGCCACCTAATTATTATAGTGAATTAGACACTAAAAATGTAGCATAAAATACTACAAATGATCTCCATTTTTAAGGTCCGTGAAACTACGCGAGATTCTGTGTAAGGGTTCTTTATTATCCTAAAGGGAAGGGTTAGGCATCCTAAAGGATCCGCTAACTGCGGTTGTCCGCTCAAACTTAGGTTAGTATTATTGTGCTAACATGCAATTTACAATTCTAAAGGGCATTCTAATTATTAAACTAATCAAAAGATATTTAAACTAGGCATGCAAATATTTAATATAGATATGTATTTAACAAGATAGTAATGAAAGCAAATAAACATAAAAGATGTAATGAAGATAAATTAGCAACATTTTGCTTTATTTCATTTTATGCGAATGATTTAACTTTGGGCGCCCGGCACTGCAAAAGACACTTAGTAAGAGTTAGTAAATGATAAATAAATTACCCAACAAACAACAATATATGTATATATATAGATATATATGTAAAATATATTGTAAAAGATATATTTTTATATAGTGTGGGCTCAATTTAGTGTTATGCCAAGAATACTAAGACATGAGAAGCGAATATCGCTACTACACGGGCCGACTACTTCCCGGTGAACGATACTACGATTCTCGCCCAATCTTTTCACTTTCCTCCTCGCCCACATATTCCGTCTCGCTTACCACGGGCCTCCGGATCGACGGATAAATCCTTCTTTGGCCATGTAGTATCAAATTCAAAATCAAAAATACGAGTGTAGTAACTTGTTCAAAATCAAGAATACCAGTGTAGTAACTTGTTCAAAAATCAAGAAATACCAAGTGTAGTTTTGTTCTAAAATCAAGAAATAAATTAAGCCAAATAGCCTAAAATTAATGCAGAAACAAATGAACATCTGGACAACATGTCGAACAAAGAATGGTTCACGGAAACAAAGTGGCACCACGAGCAATGGGAAGTCACAAACAGCCCCAACAGATTTTCAAACGTCACGAGTCTTAAAACTCGGCCATAATACTAAAATGGTGCAAAATCACCAACAAAATGTATAAGCCGACGAACATAGCGGAGTTTTGCAACTCCTACCAAATACCAAAACTCAAATCGGTCACAACCAACAATGTAAACCGAAAATTAAACTAGCAGGGTCGCCGGTTTAAAATTCGGCGAGATACAAAATTTCCAAATCACCCAACCAAACCACAATATGTATAATAGCAACGAAAGAGAAACAAATCAATGTTCGCACGAGTTCAAACTCCGCAAGTTTCAACAACACAAAAGATAACAGCGGTGGCGTCACTTCAACGGCTATCGCCGGCGGCGCCTCGGTGAAGCGCGGCGGTGCGGCGTGATGGTAGGGTTTCGCCGAGATGGTGGGTTGTGAGTCGCCGGTTGTCGCGGCGATGGCGATGGAGGATGAGGTGATGGCGAAGTCTGGGTGTTTTAAATGGAGGTTCGGAGTTTTTAGAACTCCGTGCGAAGGCGGCGGATGGCGCGACGGCGGCGAGGAAGGCGAGGAGAAAAGGTTCTCCTTGAAAAATGAAAACAAAAGTGGTCGCTTTTATGTACATGAATGTTGGGTTGCCGCCAAAGGAAAATGAACGTTCGGGCCTTTTAAAATTGAGCGTTGCCCTATTTTTGTCTTCTTGACCAGATGTGCCTCTTTTAATAAGGGTAAGGTGTTTAGGGGAATGAAAAGTGGTTTGAAATTTAAAAATAGGAAATAAAAGGGTGTTTGGAATTTAAAATGGGGAAATAAAAGGTGTTTGGATGATATAAAAATGGTGTTGGATTGGAATGATTTGGATTGGGTTAAGATCGAATGGTTTGACAAAATGCAACGAGTTAATTATTTAAAGAAAATTATTTAAAAGATGCAAAATTATAAAAATGCAAATGTCGATGCAATAATAATAAAATACAATATTTAGACAAATGTTTAATGTCTGATTAAAATTAAAGCAGGATGTCAATTAATTATTTAAAGAGATGCAAAATATTATTATAATAGAAATATAATATTAACAAAAACATAATGCTTAAATAAAAATAAAAAGATGCAATGTCATTTTGTGAATAAATAAACATAGAATATTATATAAAATATGCAAAAATAACGATTAAAATGCGGTGTGCTAAAATACTTAAAATTGCACGAAAATATACAAAAAACGGGTCAAAATTGACTGTCAACACGGGCGGACCCATAATCGACATGTTCATCAATTAAAAAAAAAGGGTGTCTAACGCGCTATTGACACTTGCGATATAGATTTATTCTGCTCTCTTCTGAGGGTTGATTCTTATAGGTGCTATCAGTTTTTCAAACTCTGATTATTAGCGCGATTTCTCGATAAGAATGTTGGTGGCCAATCTACTATCGTGACTTCTATGTAAATCGAAATCTGAATATAAAATAAAAAGGCATTAATAGAATTAATTGATTGTCCATTTAGAAAATGACATATTTCACTTTTGTCAGCTTTTTAACATAGAACTTTGCTTCTTAAGCGCTACAAGTCCTTTTACAGCCCAGTCGCAATAATTTCACTTCAAACAAGATAAAGTGGGAAAAAGACGTCCACTAATTTTAGTGACTTTTGGATACTAAGTTTAGAAGGTATATATTTAAAATCATATTTTTCAAAATACTTTTTTATTTATTTAATTACATACATATCCACTTAAATTATGTCATATAAATTTAAAAAGTGTAATAAGTTTCTCACCGATATTAAGGTTTTACTACGTACAAGAAGTTGCAGTCTTTTTTTTTTTGTTGTGAAGGCGAATGGCACGCTACTCTTTCGAAGTCTTGCAGAAACCGGTGTGTGATGACGCACTGCAAACCACGCCGCCATGTAAACTACACTTGGCAAGCGTATGTGCATGCTCAACCAAGAAGGTTTATGCAGGATCGAACTCGTGGCCTTGCGGTCATATTCTCTTCTTCTGGCTTCATGCGGAGTAGAAGTTGCAGTCTTGTATATATATATTGAAAGGTATTCAGAAAAAAAACAATTAATAAACTTCACTTTATTTCTGACTATAAAGAAAAACCACTTTATAATTTTAGTATGAGAATTTTCCTTTCGATTTTAATAACGTAAATTTCTAATTTTCTAATTGGAAATCATAGTACAATAACGTGTACTCTACCCTATTTCGATTATGAAATAAATAAAAGAAGAATCGTGCTAATTTATCGTATGCGAGATCCGAGAAGAATCGGACCAGTGCATTGTCTATGGAACCTTATTTTACATTTCTGCAAGAGGTTGTTTCCACGGCGTGAAAGCGTGACCTCCTCATCACATGACAACAATTTTACCAGTAAATCCACGATTTCCCTTTTATGAAATAAATAAAATAAATTAAAAAATAGATTTTTGTTCAAACATGAAATCTTATTCAACCTGTTCATAACCGGTTCATCCTTTGACGCCATATTACTTAGGGGTCGTTTAGGGGTGTACGAGAATAATATTGAATAGGATGTATTAGTAATGCTGAGATTAATTTTTTCATCGACTGTTTCGTTTGTTGTATTAAATGAATAGAGTGTACGTGTTAAAACATGAATAATATTGAATAGGATGTATTGAAATAGAAATAATATTAGTATTAGTTACACACAAGTTTGTTAGTATAAGAATAGTATTGAAGAGGGCTTATAGCTAATTCATGTATTAACTATACATAGATTGAAAGACACTACCAGATTAAAATTAATAATAATAAAAACTAATACATATATTATTATTTTTAATATATCATACGTCAAACTATCCCTTTAAAACATTCGTTTTACATGTATAAACGTGCTAGATCTTTAAGTCGCTAGGTCTCCTTTCAGATATAATTTAAAGGATAATCATTATTAACACTAAAGTTAAGAAATTGATGCAGAAATTGCATCCTGGATCCAGGATCCAGTAAAAGATCCAGTAATAAATTATTCATTATTTATGTATTAAATCCTTCTAATATCATGTTTGATAAATGGTGATGAGGTAAGTTATTCATATAAATTAATACGATTTAGTTTGTAATTTAGAAATTCATATAAAGAATATATGTATAAATTATGAAAAAATTATGTATTATTTTATATAAATAAAAAATAAAATAACTAATACATAAATAATTAAAATTCATAATATATATATTAATATTAATAATTTCATAACTCTGACATGCTACCAAACCACAATTAACTGTTTATAATAAAGTTAGGAAACTATGTCATACATACTGTAGCTTTCTATACCTTTTTTACTTTTAAGAAAATAATAAGATGCATCAAACTTACTGTTCACTAGTCATTTCACTTTCTGGTTCTCTCTCTGTTCTCTGATCTCTCTTTCTGCTATGTCTCTGTTTGGATGCACGTGTTAAATATTTGCCTGCCTCGTCTGTGCTACTGTTGCCAACTCAACGGAGCAATCATTACTTAAATTAGTTTTATGTATTGTTTTTAAGTTTGTATTCACTAGTAAGATGGCGTTACTTAAACGTTTAGATATATTATTTGTTTGAAACTTGAAAAGAAAATGCTTCCTCTTGAGTTTGAACGTCACCTTTTACTGAAAAAGAATTTTCATATGTTTATATATTTTATTAGAAAAAAATTAATCCACACATAAGACTCGGTGGCATGTATTAAAATATAATAATGTGTGGAAAATATATATTCTCCGTAATAAGTTAAGCTTCCAGACGAAGTGATCATATATTTTTAATGTTAATGTTTGCAGAAGCTAAAATGATCGAGAAGAGGAAGATAGAAGTGAAGAGAAGGAGAAAGTGCAACATGATATTTTGGGAGCTCAATTAAGAGGAAGATAGAAGTGAAGAAAAGGAGAAAGTGCGACCAGATATTTTGGAAGCTCAAGGAATTTTCTTATTATGAGAGCTTAAGCTCATTTCCTATACAAGTCCTCTATTTATGCTAAAAGGAAATAGAAATACAAAAAATTTGCAAACATATAACAGTCCAGCGGCCCAAACTTATAACAGCAGCCCAATAATAAACTAGTATATCAATAATAAACTAATATATGATCTAGTATAAGTATTTGATATGTGTATATGATATATATCAATACTTCAACATTTAACACTATGTGACCATCATTAATTACTTCATTCATAGTATTATTGTTGAACAGATGTCTTTAATTAGTAAATGAAGAGGCGGTCGTTTAGGTATATATTAATAGGATATGGTGCTATCATCTTTTTGTTGTGAAGGAGCCATGGCATATTCTTTCGAGTCAAATACAAGACAGCAGAAATCCCGATCGACGCAGAAACCGCAAACCACGCCACCGTGAACGATATGGTGCTATCATCATCAAGTGAATCCTATGATATGCCTGAACCCGTAACGGAAGTTGTCATAGATCCATAATTATTATTTTCATTGATAGAGATATATTTCACAATAAGTAGATAAATATGTATTGTTTTAGGACCACAAGATGATATTGTGGACTGAACTAAAAATCCACAATGGAAGGAAGAAGTACACACGTGCATTGTTCTTTGATAACACAAGAGGCAATTGAGAGAAAAAGAAGAAACAAGAGGTCATGGCCAGAGTACATGGAACAATAAATACTAGGAAACTTCTGCCTGCTCTCACTGACCACCATGGCCTTTTGCTACATCTACTTTCTAGTTTCTTCTCTGTCCCTCCTTTTCATTCTAAAAACCATAGATATAAGTCTCTCTTGGCTCCACATTGTTTAGACATTAATTAAGTAAACTGGTCCGAATTTATCACATCATAGGGAATGAAATTATTTTTATGCTCGAGTTCAAAATATCTGATTAAGAAAGAAAGACACAAGACAATTCTTCTTTCAATACTCAGTTACTTAAGAGTCCAACTAACTCATCTCTGTCTGTCAATTTAAGACTTGATGTGTCAGTGGCGGAATCAACAAGTAAATTCTAGTGGGGCAGAGATATTTTTATGTAGTCAAAAATAAATTTTGATCAAAAGAAAATTAAAACGTACTGTTTCACCCATCGTTTCATCCAAAACGACGTCGTTTTAATCGAAAATTTCCAAAAATTTGATGGTGCAGTTGCACCACTTTGCTTCACGTGGCTCTGCCACTGATTCAAGCACACCATCACATTTCGAAATGAATGAAAATTTTAATGGGTCGAACAAACCATGACAAAGTTTAGTGAATTCAATATCTCGTGTCCATATATTAAGAAATATATTAATTTTTTTTGTAAATATTTGATTTTAAATTCAATTAATATTATTATATTAATTTAATGCATAAATTTTAAATTCGCGTACGTACACCACAAAATTTTCACGTATATATATGAAGTATTGTTAAAACTATAACATGTATTAAATTTTGAAGTCTTAATATTAAAATATAATAAATTTAAAAATAAAATATTAATGGTTGATTGAACCATAAATTTTGGCTCATTAGTGGTTGCGGCTCCACTTTTATGATGCATTTATGGCTAGCTATTTGATGGAGTTGTAGAATTGAGAGTGGATTTTGAAAACAGAAAAGGATGTGGACAAGATGGATGTTTCAGAACAACCTTCATTATGATTCTCGAAAGCCAGGAAAAAACAAAACGGGTAGCTACGAATTAGGCTTTTTATAAGAAAAAAGTTATATGATGATCTGCAAGACTTGATACATACAAGTAGGGTTGAAAGAATTTCCATCATTTTTTGTTTGTACAAAGGACAAGAAATCTCCATATGAGATAGCTTTCAATACAGTATTGAATGTTCATTCTTTTGAAGTATTTTTGCTCCCCAGAAATGTTATTCACTTAAAAAAGTCATATTGTACCTTGAATTTTTAATTAATATATACTAACTACGTTTATAACATCACGTCATCTATAATATAACTATAAATAATCATATCCGAAGCCCTAGACCAGTTGGTCTTAGGGCGAGTATGATCCTCATCGGTGTGGGAGAATTTGCACAAGTTCGAATCCTGATAACGTCTGCCCGCCGCCTCTTGGGGGTCGCTACACTGGGCCACAAGTTAGCGCGGCGAACCTGGTTTGCGCTTATCATACAACCAGGTTTACCTGTGGCGCACTCGAAGAGCAAGCGTGCGCGTTCCTTCACAACAAAAAAAAAAAAACTATAAATAATCATGCATAAATTAGATTAGTGATATTAAATATAAGACATTACATGTTACAACAGTTAAAAATATATTTTCGAGTTCGAGTCCTGAATATGAAAAAAATCTTGATAGGGAGCGCTCTCCTGAATGAGTCCTATGCGGCGCGAATCTGAATATAGTCTCCAATCGGGCTTCAATGCCGGATATCGAACACCGAATAAAAACAAAAAAAATAAATTGAAAAGACATTTTATCTCATCAATGTATATAAGGTAAAACTAGTATATCTACTATACCACCTTATAGGTAATGAACATGCACAAGTAGGAATGTTTATGGAAATTTGCATTGAATTTTTCTCACATGATCATTTTCACCTGCTCATAATTGTACTACTATATTTTCAGAAGGCAAAAAAAGAGTCTCTATCTTAAGCATTTATTCCAGATGGCACAAAGAAAGTAACAAGTTATGTGTCAAATGTATATGTCCCTTGGTTGTATGGAGAGCAAGTATTAATTCAGATGTCGTAAAGGAAATATATAGAGTAAAATCTCTATAAATTAATAACATTAGGACCATAAAATTTTATTAATTTAGAGAGATTAATATATCGATAAATTAATATTTTATTAATTAAAAGAGAGACTTTTTAAATTCAACAAATTTAGTACATATGTATTGAAAATAAATGAATTCATATATGTTTCATTGATTATATTAATGCATCAACCAATTCTTTGTAACTAATTAAATATATTCATGTATAATATCAATTCATTGTATACAATTAACTATTATATTCATGGAAGCATGTATCAATTCATTGGAATTACTTAAATAATGTATACATGTTTACATTAATTTGTTGCACTTAAATAACTATTATAGCCAATTAAATATATTCATGCATGATGAATGAAACATATACTATATAAATCTCAATATGGAAATAAAATAATTCATAACACCCAACCATGTCTTCTCATCTAAAAGGCATCGCAAAATCATCCATGAATGATCAAATGCGTAAAGCATTATGTGAGTATAAGAGAGACCATCTCACATGCACTCAAAAAGATTTACAAGAGTGAGTTGATGAAAAATATCGTTTGAAAGTTAGTCAAGGTACAATATCAAACACTCTCAAGAGATCATCGGAGTACCTTTCAGCCAACTTTGAGAAGGGTGGGATATTAAGCGACACAAATCGTCTAATATCCAAATATGGAGAAGGTTCTTTATGAATGGTTTCTTCAGTACCAAGATCGAGTCAACATGACCGGAGAGCTTATTTTGGAGAAAGCAAAGGATATAATGAAGCTTTTGCATCCTCAACACCCTCCTGAACATCAATTTTCTCAAGGTTGGCTTGAAAAATTCAAGGTAAGACATAGTATTAAATCATTTCATCATTTTGGAGAAAGTGGTTCGGTTGACATGCAGGACATGGAAATGAAACTGGAGGCTATAAGGGAGAAAATAAATCAATTTTCCATGAAAGATGTTTTTAATTTGGATGAAACATGTCTGTTTTATAGGTTACAAGCTGATCACACTCTTGCAACCAAGCAACTTGAGGGAAGAAAGCAAGACAAAGAGAGGCTTACAATTGTTATTTGTTGCAACGAGGATGGTTCGGAAAAAATTCCTTTATGAATTATTGGAAAATATGCAAAGCCACGTTGCTTCAAAAATATCAACATGGTTGACAATTGTCCAGCCCATTCAAAAAATATTGAAGGGTTACGGAATGTTGAGTTATTTTTTTTGCCACCTAACATGACATCAAAGATTCAATTATGTGATGCAGGAATAATTAGAGCTTTCAAGATGCACTATCGTAGGAGATTCTACAAAAATCTACTGGAAGGTCATGAGTTGGGGCTACCTAATCCTGAAAAGATTAATGTTTTAGATGCCATCAATTTTGCAGTCTCCGCTTGGACAACCAATGTTTCTCAAGTGTCAATAGCAAATTGCTTTCGGCACTACAAAATCCGTTCAAATGAAAAAATCTCAAGTGAGACAAACTTTGAAGAAAGCCTACATGAGCTTGAGAATATGGTCAAGGATGTTGGTTATCACAATGAAAGACGTCAACAAATTGGTGAACTATCCGGGTGAAAATGATGAATGTTCAATTGTTCAAAGTTTAGAGGAAATTGTTGTTGATATTATTGAAGATCCTACTAATGATGAAGCTGAAGATGATTCAATACCGTTGGAACCAGTCACGAGAAAGGAGGCTTTGAGCGCGACAACAACTCTTCAAAAAAAATTGTTGCAGCTAGAGAACTCGACACCGGAACTCTTGGCTGCAATTAAAAAAGTTAGGGATGAAATCCAATTAGATTTAAATTTTAAGAAAAATCAAGTAACAATAGATTCATATTTTAGCAAATTACCATAATATTTATAATTGTAATTGAAAGGGGATTATCGAACTTAAACTATGGAATAAATAATTTCAGCAAAGAAGAACAGAGGTAAACTTAAAGACAGTAAGTAATGTTCCCAAAAATGTTCTGTGACATGAACTGAAACATTAACAAAAACGCAGAACTAAAAACTGAGTTTAAGATGCAGCGGAAATAAATCAAGGACACCCAAGATTGTTTTTCATAAGTTATATAATTGTATATAACTTATAGTGGTCTCATGACCAAAAAATTATTGTATAAAAATTATACAATCTTACAAATCCCTTGAGAATGAATAGTAATCCGTAAAACAAAAGGGATTAAAAAGAAGTTAAATCCTAACTTCTAAGCCTGAAAAATCTATCTAAAATAGAAGTGAAAAACACCCTATTACAATTGCTTTGAGTTGAAAGAACACTTATAGATCTAAGAAAGCAATTCGTAATTTTGGACAAGTGTAATCACAAAAACAGGCTGCTCGATCCAGCTGTGTTTGAGGCAATATTTGAGACGTCTCAGATCTGAATTTTGTTCTGCAAAACTGGATGTCAAAACCTTGGAGTGAACCCTCTATTTATAGTGGAGAGTCCACCCGAGAGGCTCCTTGATTCTCGGTGGAGGTTGAGCAGAATAGGGTTGGTTGGAGCTATTCTTTAGCCTTAAAACTCTCACCAGATTTGACTTTGTCTTCCTGAGAATGCTCCTTCCGTTATGCACTCTCCTTGGACTTGGTCTTGTCAAGTACTATCGTGTTTCCCTTAGCTCCTAACCAAGCCAAACATTCACGTGATAAAATCTTCTCAGCTTCAGAATCTGCTCCGTGAAGATAGGCAACACTTATGCCAGAAATGTCCTCCCAGATGTCACGACATTTGGGATGACATTTTCCTGTTTTTACTTAACACCAAAAAGAGACATGTTACGGAAAATGTTAGGACACAGAACCTAACACTAACAATCTCCCCCTTTTTGTCTTTCTTCACAAAACTAAATAGTTTAATGATTTTATCACAGGCAAATATCTCAACCTTCATCCTGAAACATTTATAAAGCACGATATATACACTATGTGCCAGTAAGTTACTCGAATCAGAGTATGATGCAAAATGTGAGTATACATCTAAAAGATTAATGCACTGAAACCATCAATATACACATAAACAGTATAGAATAAATAGCAATATATAAACAGAATTAAAATGTCTCAAACTGTCGAGCCAAATAACTACAGTCCACAAATAAAAGTATTCAACAACTGCTACTTAGCAGCCTAAACACAGCAACACAACCTCAGAGCTATTTCATTTCCAGATGTCTTCTGGTTTCATCTCCCCCTGCATCAAGATCCTCCGTTTGAACATTCACATCGGTTGCTCCCCGACTGGACTCCATAACCATCTCCCCCTTTTTGGGAAGAAAGCAAAAATAGGTAACGTTCCCTAGCTTCCACCAGGGCTTTTCGTACCTGGTCCACTCCTGCGATCTGGGCATTGAGCTTTGCAATCTCTTGCACCAGCCAAGCAGTTGTAAAGGACGACTGTGAGATGTTACCGGAGATGTCTGGGACATTTCTGGTAACACTAGCACTTCCAGCTGTATTCGTCCATGGAAGATCAATGACTCTGCTCTTGTTCTTCAGGATCGTCTGATTAACGACGTATACTTGAGTTCTTTCCAGAGCAGATCCTCGCCAGGGCTTGAAATCCTGTGAGGTTAGTACCTTAAAGATCAATGAGGAAAGGAAGGATGATACCGTGTCCTTTTACGCCATATTTACAATCTGTTGAAAGATTGTTTTTCCTATATCAACATTTAAACCTTTTCCTATTTTGTATAGGAGCAATGCTTGTTCAATTGTTACAATTGATTTGTTCAAAGAACACAACCAGTTGTGTATCATTAATTTGTGCAAAACAGCAAATAAGGCAGTGAGTCTAGATGTTGGACACCTTGAAACCCATTTCTTCACAACTCCACCGGTGAGGTATGAAATCACTTCATCCCTATCATTTATCACTTCCCGTTCTGCCCTCTCATCATCATTCAATCTATTCAAACATTGGTTAATTGTAGTCGGTGTGAAGTCATAAAATTTGTTATAGAGAAACACTTTCCCAAAGTTTTTCGACTTGGGTTTCTCTGTTTTGCTTGTTAGATTTGCATAAAATAACTTCACTACCTTGTCTACATAAGGACATTTGTTATTTACGGAATCTAGTAGATTTCTTGAAGTGAAGAAATCCACCAGACCGTGGCTACTACAAGACGCAATGTCCAATACCTTCTCGGTTCGAATGGCTCGACCGTTGAACCAAGACCAATGTTTTGAGTGATTGGCTGTTAAAAATTCGGGAGAGAAAGGGGTTACCTCAGACGCAGATTCAGAGCTACTGCTTGTTAGACCTCGGACACTGGAATCTGAAGATGATTCAGAAGATGTCATAACATTTTCTGTGACATCTTGAGGGGTTGATGATGATTTTGTTTCCCCTGAAGTATGACCAGATTTCTTGCAATAAAACCTCTTCAGAGGGGTGTCGTCTGGAATCTCATCTTCCTCACTGGATTCTGGCAGATTTGTGACGGAAGGTGAAGCAGGTGATTCCGGTTGGGACTCACCCGAAAAGGTCTTTTCTGAATCAGAATCGAGCTTGAAGAGGAGGAGTTGCTGACTTCTTCCTTTTGGTGGAGGATTCACCACTGCCAAAGGCCTTCTCAAAGTTTCGGACCGACCTGCGAGTGGGAAAAGTTGCTTGATTTGTCCTCTTTGGTAGGACGGAAACATCCGGGGTTTCCTCTAAGTTGATAGGATTATTTGTTTCCCCTGGATAGGCGATTTCTAGAGGTTCTTGGAAAGCACTTATCACCAAATCTGTGCACAATGGTGGACTTGTGCTCATTGGAGAGTGTTCTGGGACTGGTGGTGACATTTTCGGTGACATGGGTGAGACATCCATTGGAGAGAAGGGTGAAGAAGAGAAGGAGAATTTAGGGTTTTCGGGGTTTACGGAAATGGGAGTAGTTTGTGAGGTCGGTGACTTGAAAGAGGGATTCATCGTGGGTAATGTACGAAAATTTCGTTCCCACCTTTTTTTTTTCTTTTCTTTTCCGGGAAGTTGCTTTGGAAGTGAGAATTAGTATTTAGTGAATGGGTATTTATACACTTGGCAAAAACTATCTACATAAGTGTTTAAATTCTATACAAAGACTAGTTCCTAAGGTTTAGAGATTGTTTCAAAATAGACATCAAAACCAAGAGAAATTTTTCAACAAAAACCAACTCAACATTAATCGACAAAAAATCTGGAAATCTGAGTGTTATCAGAAATGTTAGCACATTTTGTGTAACACGGGAGTCATTTTCTCATAGGAACAGCAGTTTCGGCAACTAAACTAGACACTTTATAGAGTTTTGTCTCTAAATTAGTGGAACAATGTATATTGAGTCCAAATAGATAAGATCTTGTGTCTATCATTATAAGTATGTTGATACTCCTATAGAATAGGAACGGTATCAATTTTGTGGGCTTTGCCCAACATTTTACAATTCTTAGGAATTTAAGGCTTTGCCTTATTTTTTGATACTAACTTTTTATGCTTTTTTTATCATCGCAGAGAAAGGTATCATTTTAAAAAGGTGTTCCTTTGAGAAGTCATGACCTGTTAGAAACACAAAACAACTTTAACATTTACAGAAAGAAGCGGTTCAGTTTTACATGGATGAATGTTACCACAAATGTCGTGGACATTTGGATAACACACCCCGTGATGTTGATTTTTATATTGGCGAGAGGCAGAGAGTTTTTCGAGTTTGAAAACCTCTCATGATCTAAAGCTTTTGTAAAAATATCAGCTAGTTGATGAGAAGTGTCAACATAATCGATTCTAACTAGCTGTTTTTCAATCAAGTCTCGAAGAAAGTGATGTCTTATATCTATATGTTTTGTCAGAGTCTTGAACCGGATTTTTAGATATATTGATGGCACTCATATTATCACGAGACAAAACTAAGATATTTTTGAAACACCATAATCGTCTAACATGTGTCTTAGCCATATTAATTGAGAGCAACAACTCCCGCTACATCGTATTGATTCAAGATTGAGAGTGAGACAATTTTGTTTACTCGTATGCCGGAGACTAAGTTATTGCCAAGGTAAAAACATCCTCCACTAGTACTTTTTCTATCTTCCACATCCCCAGCCCAATCCGAGTCACTATATCCTATTAGATTAGGATTAGTGTCTTTGGAATACCAAATTCCCAACTCACATGTGCCGGCAACATATCTTATGACACGTTTGACAGCATTTAAGTGGGAAATTTTAGGGCATGCTTGGAATCGTGCACACACACAAACACTAAACATAAGATCTGGACGACTCGCGGTGAGATACAAAAGACTACCTATCATAGATCTGTATAAAGTTGGGTCAACATTCTCCCCAACATCATCTTTGGATATAGTGCAGGTTGATCCCATCGAGTCTTCATATGTTTGGCATTCTCCAATTCAAACTTTTAACCGAGTTCTTGGCATATTTGCTTTGTGAAATGAAGATACCCTCCTCATTTTGTTTTATCTGCAAGCCTAAGAAAAAGGTTAGTTCCCCTATCATACTCATTTCGAATGTTGAGGACATAGCATCGACAAAAGTCTTAAGATGAGATATTGAAGTCGAACCAAAAACTATGTCATCTACATAGATTTGAGCAATAACCATATCTGATCCATGGTGTTTTATAAATAAAGTACAATCAGCTACACCACGTTGGAAACCAAATTCAAGAAGGAATTGAGTTAAACGACCATACCATGCACGTGGAGCTTGTTTTAGTCCATACAAGGCCTTTTTTAACTTGTATACATGTTGTGGATGGTGAGGATCTTCAAATCCTTTGGGTTGTTCAACATATATCTCCTTATCAATATATCCGTTCAAAAAAGCACCTTTCACATCCATTTGGTGAAGAGTTATCTTTAAACAACAAGCTATGGCAAGTAATAATCTAATTGATTCAATTCTAGCTACTGGAGCAAAGGTTTCATCATAGTCGATACCTTCGACTTGAGAGTATCCTTGAGCCACTAGTCTAGCTTTATTTCTAATAACAATTCCAGACTCGTCAGATTTATTCTTAAAGATCCATTTAGTTCCTATTACATTAGTCTCATCAGGGCGAGGAACTAGATCCCAAACCTCATTTCTGGTGAACTGTTCTAGTTCTTCTTGCATGGCTTGTATCCACCAACTGTCTTTTAGTGCTTCATTAATGTTTTTAGGTTCCAAAGTAGAAACATAGCAAGATTGGCTTACCTTGTGATGTATGGTGGACATACACGCATACTTCACCATGTCTCGATAATTTTTGGCTCTTTTCTCCTTGTTTTTATTCCTTGAATACTTCTCCTATTACATTCGGTGGGATGGTTTCTTCGATTACGGATGAGGATCCTGCGTCGAATCACGAAGTTCGATTTGAATCCTCGTCGGTGTTCTCATCTTGATTCTGATGTTGCAGATGTTGTGACATTTGGTGTAACATCTGCATTTTACGTGTCCGCCTCCTGTATTATTCTGACAAAGATTCTTGGTGTATTTCCTGCATGATCTGCATTATCATCAAAAACAATGTTAACAGATTCTTGTACGGATTTGGTTCGAAGATTGTACACTCGGTAAGCATGACTATTTTGAGAATAGCCTATGAAAATTCCCTTATCACTCTTAGAGTCAAATTTTGCTCGATTATCTCTATCATTTAGAACATAGCATACACACCCAAAAACATGAAAGTAACGCAGATTTGGTTTCTTTCCATTCAAGATCTCATAGGGTGTCATTTTTGTTCCTGGTCTAAGATAGACTCTATTAGAGATGTGACTTGCAGTGTTTAGGCTTCCCAAAAACGCGTTTTGTGATTTTAGAACTTAGCATGACTCTAGCCATTTCTTGTAAGGTTCTATTCTTCCTCTCACACCATTTTGTTGGGGTTTTGGGAGCGAAAATTCATGGAAAATACCTTTTTTCTCACAAAATGTAGAAAATTGATTATTTTCAAACTCCTTTCCATGATCAGATCTTATCCGAAAAATAGAGGAATGATATAGATTTCTAATTCTAGAGTACAATATTCTAAACATGTCAAACGTTCGAGACTTTTCTTTCAAAAAGAATATCCAAGAGTATCTTGAAAAGTCATCTACAATCACAAAGCGAAAGTACCGTGCCTCTAGGCTATCTACCTCGATTGGACCCATAAGATCCATATGTAAAAGTTGAAAGCAATGAGGCGTGCACGAGAAATGTCCATCAATGAACAACTTTGTGAGGACACGGGTTTGCTTACCTTTGAGACAATCTTCACACCACGGTTTCACTCATAGGACTTAGTTTAGGAATGCCTTTTACGCCTCATAAGATATCAATTTTCTAAGGTTGTGGTAATTGACATGTCTAGTTTTTGATGCCACAATGTTGTGTCATCACCCTAACACTATTACATACCTTATGTTCTCCGACAAGATAACAATTATCACTTGTTCTTGTACCTGTCATTATGCATTTGTTAGTTTCATCAGTCACTGTACATGCATGTTTATTGAATCTTACCTCTAAGTTGTCATCACACAGTTGGCTTATACTAATTAGGTTAGCCATCAGACCATCAACGTGCAAGACATTATTTAGTGTTGGAATTCCAAGGACATTAACAGTTCCTCTTCCTATTATCTTACTCTTTCCACCTCCTCCATATGTAACATTTCCTCCATTTAGAGCTTCGTAGTTCTTTAGACAGTCTTTTGTTCCTGTTATATGGCGGGAACAGCCACTGTCAAAGTACCACGATCCAGAGATATTGGTCCTTAGTGCGGTTATGGCTACATTACAACTTGTTTTCTTGATGGGAACCCAAACCTTACGATTTTTGTAGATAGAGGAGTCTCTTAGAGTGCTGTCTGAAGTTCTTGACAACATTCTGGAAGACCTTTTCTTTCTGAGTTTTAGTAACTTAAAGCAAAAAGGTTTTAAATGTCCAGATTTATTACAATAATTGCACACATAGTTGCTACCCTTCTTACGGTTCATTTCCCCATTTTTAACAAACAAGTTGGAGCATAATGTATTGATAGGATTCTTGTAGCCCAAACCAGTACATTGAGGTTGACTAATACTAAGGATTTCATCTAATTTGGAGGTGCCTGTGTTAAGCTTTTTGAAGGTTGCTTCGGCCAGATCCAACTTTGCACTTATCTTTCCGAATTCAAGATCTTTTTTGGTAAGAGTCACTTCCAGTCGGGTAATGGTACTTATCAAATCTGCATTCTCATGAGTTAGAGTTTTCACCTTTGATTCAAGTTGATTAGATTCAATGATTAAGTCCTTGCAAAGGGCTTGCAATTCCTTAAGCATATCATCCTGTAGTCTTCGAGTCTCGTGTTTAGAATCATTTTTGAAATAAAGCCATGTAAGCAATTGACATCTCAAGAATTTAAAAACTCATACACGTCATTGTCACAGATTCTGCAGATGTTACAGCTGATGTTCCCGAAAATGTCATAACATTTAGTGTATCACAGTCAGCTAAACCTTCATCATCTGACAGAGAATGTTCAAAACAGCGAAGATTGCTTGTGACTCTATTTCTGTATTCTCTTCCCCTTCACCTTCATCATCGCTTAGGGAAATCCATAGGCTTTTGCCAACCTTTCTTAGAGTGTTTGCACACTCGTTGGCATAATGGCCCCATCCCGAGCAGGCATGACATTGAATCTTTGTCGCTTGAATCGAACCTGGTTCGGTCAGAATTTATTCTCCTAAGATGATTGCCTTTTTGTGCTGTGGGAAAATTCTTGGTAATTCGTGGATTGAATCCTTGGTTTTGGTGCTCTTTAGACGTAGTTTTATTCTTATCTTCGTTGAATCTTCTTAACATCGTATTGAACCTACGAGTAAGAAGAGCAACGTTGACACCATCCCCAATTTCTTCAAGTGTTCCATCCTCTTCATTGACTTCCGTCTCTAAGGATTTTGCTTGAAGGGCAACATCCTTGCCTTTGTATAAAGACCTTTGATTTTCCATGTTCATCTCATATGTTTTGAGAATGCTCATTAAGGTATGTAGGTCCATTGTGGCAAGGTTGTGTGCTTCTTCAATCGCACAAATCTTAATGTTGAACTTTTCAGGAAGAGATCGAAGGGCTTTTTCAACAAGTTGATTGTTGGTCAATGGAGAACCAAGAACTTGACATTCATTAGAGATATCAATCAACTTTTCAAAATAGGTTTTAATATCCTCCGATTCCTCCATCCTTAAACGTTCATACTTACTCATGAGGCGCGAAGCTTCGTCATTTAACACTTGAGCTACCTTCACAATGAGTTTGTAAAGTATCCCAAGCATCTCGGTAGAGCAATTTTGGATGAGTTTGAACATATAAAGATCAACCCATCCGAAAATAGCATTTAGTGCCTTTTCGTTGAAGCCTGCACTATTAGTTTCTTCGAAAGTCCATTCGGCCTCAGGCTTGACCAAAATGTCGCCTTCCTCGTCCGGTGGAAGCATAGGAACAATGTATCCATTTGTAATAGATCTCCATGCTCTAACATCAATGGATTTGATGTGAGAACGTAGGCGAATCTTCCAATAAGGATAGTTTGATCCATCTAAAATAGGAAGTCTACCAATATTTGGATTACCCGGATCCATAGTTAAGTAAAAGGACCGTAGCACTTATTATGTCAAGTGTCGGCTCTGATACCAATTGAAAGGGGATTATCGTACTTAAACTATGGAATAAATAATTTCAGCACAGAAGAACAGAGGTAAACTTAAAGACAGTAAGTAATGTTCCCAAAAATGTTCTGTGACATGAACTGGAACATTAACAAAAACGCAGAACTAAAAACTGAGTTTAAGATGCGTGGAAATAAATCAAGGACACCAAAGATTGTTTTTCATAAGTTATATAATTGTATATAACTTATAGTGGTCTCATGACCAAAAATTTATTGTATAAAAATTATACAATCTTACAAATCCCTTGAGAATGAATAGTAATCCGTAAAACAAAAGGGATTAAAAAGAAGTTAAATCCTAACTTCTAAGCCTGAAAAATCTATCTAAAATAGAAGTGAAAAACACCCTATTACAATTGCTTTGAGTTGAAAGAACACTTATAGATCTAAGAAAGCAATTCGTAATTTTGGACAAGTGTAATCACAAAACAGTCGCTCGATCCAAATTGTGTTTGAGGCAATATTTGAGACGCCTCAGATCTGAATTTTGTTCTGCAAAACTGGATGTCAAAACCTTGGAGTGAACCCTCTATTTATAGTGGAGAGTCCACCCGAGAGGCTCCTTGATTCTCGGTGGAGGTTGAGCAGAATAGGGTTGGTTGGAGCTATTCTTTAGCCTTAAAACTCTCACCAGATTTGACTTTGTCTAACTGAGAATGCTCCTTCCGTTATGCACTCTCCTTGGACTTGGTCTTGTCAAGTACTATCGTGTTTCCCTTAGCTCCTAACCAAGCCAAACATTCACGTGATAAAATCTTCTCACCAGATCGCTCCGTGAAGATAGTAACACTTATGCCAGAAATGTCCTCCCAGATGTCACGACATTTGGGATGACATTTTCCTGTTTTTACTTAACACCAAAAAGAGACATGTTACGGAAAATGTTAGGACACAGAACCTAACACTAACAGTAATATTTATGAATTATTAATTTAGAGTTTTAATGGGACCTAATATTTATAAAGGAATTTTCCGAAAAATTATTATCTTATCGAGTTTGATAATTTTTTACAAAGGCCCAAGTCGGGACCGGAAGATTTTATTATTTTAGAGAGTTTATTAATTTATAGAGATTTTATTGTAGTAGATGTGACTTGAGGGAGACTTTCATACTAGTAGGCGCAGTATTATTTTATAGTTTTCTGTCATTTGATTTATGTTGATATGTGTTTTCTAGTGTAGCTTATTTGTCTTATTTACATGCATTAGTTATTGTTTCCTTTTCAGAATGCGATATCAAAACTTATTCGTTTTGTTTGTCTTACTTTGTTTGTGTTTTATCTTGAGCCGAGGGTCTCTCGGAAACAATCGCTCTATCTTAGTAAAGGTAAGATATGTGTACACTCTACTCTTATCAGATCATACATTGTGGAATTTCACTGAGTATGTTATTGTTGTTGACGACCTTCGCCTGCGTGCGTTTCTAGAACTATTTAAGTAACCAAAGTTTGAGCTTGACTCTTGTGTTAGTTAATTAGTTTTGCTCAATTGTACATGTGAGCTGTTGGATTACATTTTATTATTAAAATGCCAATATTGAATTATATTATTTGTCATGACTATTAAGTGTAGGAAGTGGACATAACTCCTCCTAAACCACTATTTCATGATATTCTATGATATAAAAAGTGGTTATTATTTCGTGTAATTGTTGAGTTTGATCCCTTGACTTTGTTTCATTCAGTCTAATTTGACCATGAATTCCTACCGTTAATATTAAATATATTTTAAAAATTATACACATAATATATCGAGTTTAATCGATTGATCATGAATTCACGTGATTCATTTTTTATACATGAATTTGCCCCTGATTGTAGAGTGCATAAAAAGCTAGGTTAGTGTTGAGGGGGAAAAAGAGTTTTCTTTGTATAAGGAAGGTGCTCTTTTTTGTTGAACTTTAGACTCAACAATTTATTCAGAATTTGTTTAAGTCGTATAATATTATCGGATTGTTGTATTCTGAAGAAGACAAGTCAAGAGAATTACAGTTGGACTAGTACTGAAGATAACAAAAGGACAACTAAGGATAACAACACAAAAGATACTTAGCAAAGTTTGAGAAAATTTAAATATATTTCATATAACTTCAATGTCTTCTTTCATCAACTACATCTCCACGGAGGATTAGAAAAGAAAACAACATAATGCTAGCAAGACGTTGTAGATTTTACATGCTAAAGTTGGCCGAAAAACAAGCATCATCAACGGGTAGAGAACTAACATCTACAGAAAGAAAATGTCTTAAAAAACTCAAAATATTATTTTAAGGACGATTTTGAGGACTTCTATTCTGATGATGATTAGGGGTGCTATGATTTTATTTATATTTTTAATTTATGATGAACTCATCAATTTGAAGAAAATTAGTATATTTAATTTTTTTATTGTTATAGTCTATTATTAATTTATATAACAGTTTTAGAGTTAATAATACATAACAAATTCAACAATTCACAATTTTTAATGAAAACATAAATAAATTAGTAGATAAAAGGTGTCTATTACATAATACATTTAAAAAATATAGAAAATACATAATACATGAAAATGCGCAACTAGTAAAAACAAAATACATAGAAACAATAAACTTAACCGAAAATACATTAAATAAACTACATAGAAGTAATAAATTTAATAAACAAAATACATAAAAATAATAAACAACAACAAGATAGCACAAATCATCTTCCAAAATTTCAATTTATCTTTCAAAGCATTTTCTCATGTTGAGACTTGAGTGTTTCTAAGGTTATTCTTGAAAAAAATTCATTTTTCTTCGGATTCTTTTAGCAAGACCTCCAAAAGGTCAACTTTTTCTTGAGTTTACATAAGTTTAAACTGCATGTCAAACTTCACTGTATCTCTAGTGATACGTGAAGTCACGATATCTCTATCAACGGGAGGCTTTTTAAACTTCGTCGCCACCGTTTTATCCACGAGAATTTCATATTTCCATCTTTAGCATCAATAAATCCCATAAACCATATTTCACTCTTCTGTAGAGTTTGTTTACCGATCACAGTTTCAGCTTACTCTCATCTTTTTGTCGAAATCTCTATGAGCTGAATGATGTCACTCGAGTGTTGAGCGAAAATATTTGCAACCATCCATATCCTATAAACATTACAAGAAAAATAATTTTTAAAAGTAAAATATGTAGATAATGTGAAAACACTCTAAACCCTAAAAACTTGTAAAAATACTTACGTCAGACACTTTACAATGCCATAAACGACGACCCATATTATCTTTGGTCCTTGATGTTCTGAGTTTACAATAATAACATCAACCACAAACGTCAGGTTCTATAAAAATGTTTGACGTTTCGAAACTTTTGAGACATGATTTATGGGGGCTAAAGTATGGTAAAAAGTGAAAATGAAGAAGGTGAAGAGTAAACATGAAATAGAAAAGTCTGTTGCTAGGGTTTATAGTGCAAAAGGACTTAACTGGACCGTTACGGTTAAATCCTTTCAAGCATGAAATGCGTGCGCAAAAAGTAGTTTTGTCACACTTGTTTTTGGGGTATTTTTATTCACTTTCTTAATTTTTGGGTCATTTAAGTTCTAGATTCTCTTTAGTATCTTTTTAGAAAGGTATCCATATCTTACCTTTTTCATTTATGCTTTCTTTCTTACTTTCTTTGTTTACTCTCTTCGTCTCATAATAAGTGTCATCTTAGCAAAAAAAAACATGCATATTAAGAAATTAATAATGCAATGTGAAATTTATCAAATTACCTCTATATAATAAAAATAAATTACATTTTTCTCTTGATTAGAGCATGCACAAGTAGCAACCCTTTAAACATTAGGAATCCAACAATATCAAGTTACTATATGACCTTTTCAATCATCTGTTATTTTAATTTGTCAATTTTTGTCTAAGGGTAAAATTAAAAAATTAAAACTACTTAATTTATATCTTGATTTTCTAAAGTAACACTTATTATGAGATAATTTTTTTAGCTAAAGTGACACTTATTATGAGATAATTTTTTTAGCTAAAGTGATACTTATTATGAGACTGGGATAGTATTATTTCTTGTAATATTTTAGAATTTGTGTGATATATGAAGATTATACTACTGTGACAAGATTTAAAAGGTCTAGAAGTCCTCCGGGGCATAGTCCAGTGGTAAAGTCTGTGCGCTATAAGACGCTCTGGCATGGACAGCGTGGGTTCGATTCCCCACAGTCGCGAAGAAATTCTGCATGTTGGAGAATTTGACCTTGTCTCATTTGATCAGTTGTACGCTCCCAGAAACTAGTCACTGGAGCACATCCCGCGATTTACTGGTGATATTATTGAAGGACCGGTGTCATCACCTCGAGGACGTCTGGATAATACCAGTGAAGTAGTCAGACACAAGCCTGAAAACCTCGATTATAAAAAAAAAAAAAAGATTTAAAAGGTCTAGAGTTGGGGGCTATGGGAGTTGAGACATCCTTTCCCATTCCCTAGACTACACGAGGTGGCACTGTGAAGTTTAGCATTTACAAAGAATGTGTCTCTTTGTTTATTTCTTATATAATATAATAGTATTTTGTTTATTTCTTAATTTAATCTTTTCTTGTTTACACCTTCTTGTCTAAGCTTTGTCCCATTATTTCCAAACATATCTGTTGATCTCTGATCTCTCTGAGTCCCAGGAACAAACTATAAGTTCTCTAAAAAAATATTTAATTTTTAAGTTCACTTTGTTTAATGTTCCAACTTTAGGAATTGATTACAATGGGTCGACTTAGACTTTGAGACACAGGTGAATGTTGTTTTATTAGTTGATGGTTTATTTTAGGTTTGCAAAATGTGTGCAGATATTCTGATTTGACTATGTTTTCTATTCACATCATAATAAATAACTCTCTAAGTTCCAAAAAAAAATTGTTTTAGTTTAACTTGACAAAGTTTAAGAAATAAAGTAAGATTTTAAAATGTGTGGAATAAGTTGTTAAGAGTCTCACATCGGTAATGAAATGAGAACATGGACTCCTTATATGAACTTTGTCAATCACCACCCTACAAGCTAGTTTTTGGGGTTAAGTTAGGCCCAAGATCCATTCTTTACATGGTATCAGAGTCAGACTCATTCCAATTATATGTTCACCGATGTTGGACCCCCAAATTATATTGTCGACGCTCCAGTTAACGAGTTCTAGACGTGCGGGGGAGTGTTAAGAGTCTCACGTCAATAATGGAATGGGAACATGGACTTGGACAATTTTTACTCTACAAGTTAGCTTTTGAGGTTGAGTTAAGCCCAAAATCAATTTTTTACACAAGTCTCAGATATTTGTATATTTGTAAGGTTGTAAATCATCTCATAAAGTTAAATTATTTTAAATATAAAAATGTGACAATTTCTTTTAGATAAACTAATAACGAATGTATGACAATATTTTTGGGATAAGAGAGTAATATAATACTATGTCGAACATCCCATTCTTATTAAATCCTTTATTCTGAAAATATGCTATAATGCCACAGTTTGGAAACCACTGCAAGGACCTTTTACTCGGATATTTTTTAAATTTAATTAAAATTTGTCTATAGTATGAAAACACATCATACGATTAACGGATAAAAGAAACTCTTTATCTCAAACGTGCTAGTATTTGCTCCCTGTTTACACTCCATCTACAATTAATTGATTTCGCTCTTCTCTTCCCAAATGAAATACTCCCTCAGTTTCATAAAAAGTTGTTTTTTTAGCTTATGCATATCCCGTAGAGCCTACGTGTAAATTAAATTTGAGTGTAATTACACAGTTTAGTCTGTTTGTTTGGTTAGGAAATTGGGTGTAATTGTGAGGTAGAAATTAGACTCTTCATTTCTCAAGAGGGGTTGAGAATTGGGTGTAATTACATGATTATTTTTAAACTTCTTTCCTTTTTATTGTTATTTTTATGTTTATTTTTATTTCTTTTGGTTGACCATTTATAATAGACCCATTTAATTACCTTTGATCTAACGTTTCTACAATTGTCATTTTAACTGACAATTGATACTACTCAATAGCCTTAATGGCTCTACTATAATTCCATATTACCTGTTCATTTGCCTATATATATTTTCCCCTTCAGCCATTCTGAAGGCACAATCTTAGGATCTAAATATATATTTGTTAACTCCTTTCATTTGAGTGTAAAGATGAAAAGAAATTCCTTCCTTCTCTATCCTATTAGTGTGCTGTGTTTTTGTTATTTAATGTGTGTTAGATTCTTGCTCCTAGTTTTATACTAGAAGAGCTTGTTGAATTCTGGGGATACACCTATACCGGGGTGAAATATCCTTAAGGACAGTGTCTTTTGACATGCCTCAAGCTTTCAAGAATTTCGTACGTGATCAAGTATTTTTCGTAAAATTTCCAACATATATCCACCACCTTTTTAACGAGGGATATATTTACACCTTTATCCTTATAAGAATTACTTTTGCGCTGGGTGGTTTTCAATTTTTAACCTCGCTTGTCCCATGAGGTAAAACTTCAAATTTTGATTTTTGTTCCTAAAAGTTTGCCCATGAAACAAGTGAGGTCAAAATTCCTTTTTTTAAGTATTTATTTCAGAGATTTAAGGTGTTTGGCCAATTGTTTAAGAAAAGAAAGAAGTGTTTTTGAGTAATATTATTAGTTAATTTTCAGAAGCAGAAAAATTTAGCTTTTCAATAAAAATATTTTAGAACCACAAATTATTTCTCTAACATTAGCAAATGTAATTTTCAAATCAATTAGTCAAAAATATAAAAGAACTTCTGATAAAAAAATACTTTTAAAAATAAACAAATCTTAGAAGCAATTAATTTAAAAGAGGATTGATTGGTAGCTTACGCTTAAGGATTGAAGATAGTTTACCCTTCACTTACGCCAACAAATGATGTAAATAGTTTTCTCATTTATTCCACAACATCTTTTTATTGATAATTCAACAAGCGAAATGAAGTTATGGCGGAACATTTTCTAAAAGCTATTTCTGGTCCACTTAAGTTAAAAACTTTACTAGTGAATTAATAACTTCATACATATAAATCCTAAAGGACAATTGATGATGATGGAGAGGAGGAGAAGAAGAAAATTGGGACATTCATGTGTCATTTTTCATTAGTTGTTTTGTGTTGTCATAGCAACTGAATGAGTCATGTGTCATATTTATTAGTTGTTTTGTGTTGTCATAGCAACTCAAGTGCACGCATTTAGTTTTATTGACTAGTTGTGCACATCTTTTTTAATAGGCACAATTTTTTACCTGACTCATGCCCTTAGTTGAGGTGTTAAAATGGAAATTTTAGTCAAGTTCAAGGAGCCCCATGTGTATTCAGGCCTTCTAAATACTACATGCATGTTACATTCAAACCCGAGGGGGAGAGATGTAAATGAACTAACCTAAGAAAGCAAACAAAAAGAACTAGATGATATAAATGTGAATAAAAAGAGGCGTCTTAGGAAATGACTTAACAACAAAGACAGATGCCGCCGCTGCGAGGCGAGGGAGCAACTTGTCTGGTCTTGCGGTGCACTCATTAATAAGGAATAGTATCAGTTCCTTAGGCCAACACCAAAGTGAAACCTCCCAGTCCGCTGGTCATTGAAGGCATACTCCAGTCTTAAAGGTCCCAATGGAGAGTCTACGCGAATACCAACCCCACATCCATATCCACTTCCAGGTTTTCGCCTTGGTCCAGCAGGATCACCTGATAAGGAAAAACAACAATTAAACGAAAGGTTGCCAAAGTACATTGTAAAATCCGGAGTTCAAGAATTTTTTGGGGGGCAAGCTAGCACACAGTTCAAAACTTGGTGGATAATGAGTTCACCCCTCAGCCCTCTCCACTTAAATACCAGGCTTTTGTCTACTGCATGACTCGAACTCGTGACGTCCACTCCACACATTACGCGCTGCACTCTTACCACTAAACCAAAGACCGGGGGCAATCCAGAGATCGAGATTTTGTCAATGATATAATGCTTTAGCATGTCAGAACAACAAAGCATGCAGGGCGAGATACATCCCCTCTTAAAAGTAAAATCTACACCAACTTGAGTAGAGCGCTTGTCAATGAAGCCTCAAGTCTAGTCGATAAATTTGACACTGAGATCAATTATAGTTTACATTTCCGTTCATGTTTGTGGATTTAGTAGATGTCTATTATCTAATAAGTATGCCGATGTTTATTCTACCAATTTGGTCGCAGTTAGCCTACTCCTACCATTAAAAATATTAAAATTGTATGAAGTACTCGGAATAATTACCTTTCAACAGGGGGAGGGGGGGCACTAGCCAAAATAGTAAACAACATCAGACTAGAGATACATACCAGGAACACTTGGGCCAGATCCAAGGTCTGTGCCATAATCAGCAAATACAGCCCCTTCTACTGGCCCCATCTGCAAAATGCGGGAATATGATAAGAAAGATGATACATAGAGCATTCACGTCAAAGACATTTATCAGAGAACTAATAAATTGTAGAGAAACCCAAGGGTGTGGCTTAATAGTCAATGAAGTTGGGTCCCTCATGGTGTAATCAAGGCGTATTCATGATGGGCCCGAATCCACACTTATCAACAACCGAGAGAGAGAGAGAGAGAAAGAGCTAAGAAATTGTAAGGAAAGACACAGAACGGTGTATTTAAAATAAAAGAACATTAGCAACAACCTTATTGATAGAATCGAGATCGCACAAGCATCATTGGGATAAACGAGAAAGACAGCAGAAACCACCAATATCTAGAGAATAGAGTTCAACTATCCGATTATAGTCTCCAACTGCCTCACTTACCAAAGGGAATGAAACTTCTCCACAGCCAACCACATAAGACCGACCGGAGCCAACTGCCCCTTCTTCATATCCTCTTACACTGTTGGTTCCACCAATCGCAAATGCTTCATGAGGCGAAAAATTTCCGACCACATGCCCACCAGAGAAACTGCAAAAAGAATCACAATAGCCAGTAAATTAAGTTACGGAAATCTTTAATGGTTACAGTCGAAGGAAGAAAAACCAAATTTAGCATCTTTCAAGCTAATCATCATAAAAATGGAGAATATACCTTAAGAGAAGACGCATAGGACCTAATGCCAATCCTTTTCTAGCACGAGCATTCACTCTGTTAAAAACTAGCCACTCTGACCACACAGGAAGTCCTTGGTCCATGTTGAAAACAAACTGCAAAACAGCAGGTACAAAAGTTAAGGGTGCATCAAGAACTTTTTCTATCCCTTTATTTACTAGACAAAGAATCTGGCAGAATATTAGGAAACTGACCACTGAAGAACCAGGGTCACCGGAACCAGTATAGACAGTCTCAAGTTTGGCAAGTAACATATCATCGTGAGTGTTGCCACTGCAGCAGTTCAGAAAGGAACACATTGGACACTTTCTTATGGTCAGATATACAACACTTTATGCAGCATAACCCAACATCAATATATACCTCGCAGTAAGTGGACTACTGTAGTAGTCCCTTATAATAGAACTCCCCTTGTCATCCCGAGCACCAGTACGCTGAGAAATTCAAATAGGAAGGACAAGTAAGCAACAGCATTAACAGAAATGGGAAAGAAAGAATATGTCAGACACTGGGAAGAATAATTACATAACTCTGTTGATGTTCCCAAGACTAGAAACAAGAAAAGAGTCTTCATCCTCCTTGGCACACTCTAACAATACAATATTTTCCTTAAAAGATTGTTCGAACTACTCATGCCTAGCTTCTGCTCATTATTGCATAAATGACTCAAATTATTGCTAGGTCACGTTATCATTGAATAGCTAATCACAAGTGACATTTATCTTTTATTTTTTAGATAAAGCACATTTAATGTTTCTCTTTAACAATGAATACTCCAAAGTTTATCTATTGGAAATACTCTTTGCTCCCTGAAACAACAGTAGTTCAATGAAATTTTACTAATAATTAGGGATTGTAAACACAAAATTTTAATTACCAAATAAACCCATCCCAAAAATCCCATCTACAAAAGAACTAGGATTAACTCCCGTGTATAGTAAATTGCAGGCTAGGACATCCTTTTGATTGGAAGAATGGTAAGGTCTTCACATATTTGATTCTTGGCACTAAATACGTATCTTTTTGGGCCTTGCGAAAACAACAGTTGAGTTTCTCAGGCAGAATTGTCATTCTCCTGGAGTAACCAATTCAACTCAATGACAACCCAGAGACTACAAAATCAACTGTTATACTCTCCAAAAATCAATAAAGATCTTTATCACTACATTGCGCTCTATAACCATGCAAACCATAGCTGAAACTCAAAAGTATAATAATCATTTCACGGAAGGGCATCAATTATATGAAGACATTAATATAAAAGCTACCTGAAATATGATTCCAGCTGTCCCATTCCACTTTGGCCTAAATGGCCGACTGTATTCAATCCCGGCCGTGACACGTCCTATCGTCAGGCTACCATCGGGTTGATTATGAACAAGTGTGCCAGGCGTCCTCGAATTCTAGTCAAAATACCAAGTTAGGTAGAAATGAGCTCTCAAGAACTGTCGTGATATATACTCTAGGGAACTTTAAATTACCTGTATCATAATTGATCTTGAAGTCCTCTTATCATCTCCTTCAATCCATGGATTTGTGTAGTTTATCCGAAAGATTGAATCAATTTGCCCCCGCTCTAGTGACAAATTCAGCTTTTGATTTCTCCCGAAAAGATTCTTGTGGTATATGGCACAACTGAAATGGAAGGACAGAATGAACAGCATATCCTTGGGAAGAAATTGAGAGGGGTCCTTTCTTTTTGGGAAAATAATTCAAGGTGGAAATTTAGCAGACATATTGACTATAGTAGAGAACTGCTAATACTCAGCAGGTTAATTACTAGCAGTGGTGTCTGCTTATAGTGATCCAAGGCTTTGATTGAGAGAGCTATCCTGTTTTCCAAATGAAGTTCATGCACGAATTTCTTTCTTAGAAGTATTTTAGCTAAAAAAGGGTAACTCGTTCTACAGATCCCTTTTCTGAGAAAAGATATTCACATTGGCCTCTTCATAATGTCCTTCTCATAAAAGCTGCTTAGAGTAGATTTGCTCTTGTTAAATAAAAACACCAAAAAGTAATAGAGATATATAGATTTTGCATAAGTGCTCTCACAGTGATTCGACACAAGGTGGGAGTGGCCTCCGTGGTGGACAAGACGTGGGAAGGAAGGTTGAGATGGTTCGGTCATGTGCAGAGGAGATGTGCAGATGCTCCATTGAGGATGGTGTGAGAGGTTGGCAGTGGTGGGCCTGAAGAGAGGGAGGGGTAGACTGAAAAAGTCATGGGGAGAGGTGATTAGGCAGGATATGGCACAACTTCAGCTTGCCAAGGACATGACCCTTGATAGGAGGGTGTGGAGGTCGAGTATCAGGGTAGAGGGCTAGTAGGTTGCCGCGAGAATTTCTTTTCCGTACTAGGAGTATTATTATCTTTGTACATTTACTTATTTTTTTTATATCTCTATTCCTACTTGATTGTTTCTTTACTTCATTTATCTTATTATATTGTTGTGATTACTGCCTATTATTATTGTTGGATTTGCATCTTCTTATGAGTCGGTCTATCGGAAACAACCTCCCTACCTTCACAAGGTAGGGGTAAGGTCTGTGTACACTTTACCCTCCCCCGACCCCACCCACACTGGGTATGATGTTGTTGTTGTTGCTCTCCAAGGGATTAAGCTATTCGTAAAAGTGCTTCTAAGTAGTGCACTGAATTTGCTGCTTCCTTCAAGAATAGAAAGTCACTTTAAACCCTTAATGGTTTCTTGAGAAGTTGTCCCAAATGTTAACTGAACTTAATACAGAAAACTACATATGCTTAGCATATGTATAGGTTTCACCAGTACATCAATATGATAAAGCAAAGCCGGAGTATGTGACATAAAAAACTCAATTCAACCTTCTCGAATTGTAAACAACAAAGTGTTGAACAATCTTAAAAGAACATGCAAGAAAGCCAAGATTTGACCATTAACCCCAAACAGATCTCCTAAAATTGAAAACAGACCTTAACACCACAGAGAATTTCATTACCATCGAAATTACCTGCCAATCAATCCAGCAAGGGGTCCACTTGTGATCCTGAAAATGAAATACATACCAGTAAACAACAGTGGAGAAACCAAAAGAGACATAGTGACAAAGTAGTTTTCCAAGACTAATAACTTCACAAATATCATATACCCACTAGAAATTCCACCACCGGCAGAAATACCACCCCCGCTCTTGCGCTCGACAACATTCATGACTAAGTCTACCTTACCAGTGTCTGCAATATTACATCAAAAAGTTACTCTACAGAAAGAGCAATAGTAGCACACAATAGATGGGCCAGAAGGGTAAGGAGGCGCCCTGAGCCCACAAATTTTTTGGTTGTGCATACAGTCTCTTTTATATGTACAGCATTTTATATAAAGCTTTTGCCTAATCACGCAGCACAACCAAAGAGACCCACAAGCAAAATAGCTTTTTAGTTACTACTAAGTCTTTTAGCTGTAAATTTGACAAAGCAAACATATTTTGCCATAACCTCTAATGACTTCTCTACGAGCAAACCACATCTTTCACAAATCTGTTTAATTTTTATTTCAAGTTAGATTAGACTTCAGTTTAAAGGTTACTTATGAACAAAATACATTACTTTTTAGGCTGAAGTCCAAAAAGCTACTAGTAATTAAAGAATAAAGTGTTTTTCATGTTTCTAAAAGAAAAAATAAACTTTTACAAGAGGGAACACATTCATTTGCCTCACAATGCATCTCTCAAACTGAAAGTGGTGTCTGTCAGTAGTTTTTTTAATAAGTAAACTGATATTATTTAAAGTACGGAGGGGAAAAACATACAAGACATTCAACTCCAATTATAGACTTAAGGAGTCAATTAAGTCCAGCAGATTCCCTAATTCCTTCACAGCATCCCCCATTCCCAAAAAGAAAAAACAAGCATTGAAGAATGAAGACAGCTATATTTTACAACAGCAATATGTTCTTTCTTCCCATCAAAACACCAATGATTTCTCTCTAACCATATAAGTCCAAATTATACAAAGGGGATGAAAAGCTAATGTTTGTTAGTTTATTTACCTAATAAAAAAAATCCTGGTATACTTAATTTTTCTCCGTTGCAGTGGCCTGCAACCACCATAAAAAAAGGGCAGCCCGGTGCACTAAGCTCCCGCTATGCGCGGGGTCCGGGGAAGGGCCTGCATTTCTGTAAGAGGTTGTTTCCACGGCAGGTCATATGGCCTGCAAACACCATATCTCTACAATTTCATTATTATGCTATTTTTTTCTTTTTATCCTATAGTATCATTTCATCCTTCGATTTCTGTCATGTAATGCCCCCGCCTCCAAACTCAAAAGAAAAATAAAACATCCCAGCCATGCCCCAGTTAACAAAGATAAAATGCATTTATGCACAAGGGCAAGTGCAACAAGATAGACAGTTGAAACCATCATCACTAAACCACCTCCAGCAGGTTGGGGAATAATGCTAACATCTTCCATAATGCCCATAGCCAAGACAGTGTCCACATCTCTTTTCCCTTGAAGCATGCTGTAAACCTAAACAAGAATAGATTAAATTCGACATTCAAAAAAGCACAAAGATAATGGATTTCCCAAGAAGAAATATGGCAATACAAATTGAAAAACTTCCATACAATTGCAAAATCAGCAATTTCACTTGTGCCAAATCACAATTAAGAAGTTATAGAAGCGGCTAAAAGTATGATAGACTCTTTTGGTCATTTGATACACCATGTGAACCTCTCAAGGAGAAAACCATGATTACGGACCTCTCTTGCAATAAACAAAAAGAAAGACAATGTCAACTTTGTGACATCTAGATTAGATGTATGAAAAGATAAACTAGAATATATTAGAGCTTTTGTGTTGTACAACAGGCACAAACGAGCAGAAGTTGGAAAAAGAAACAGAGAGGAGGGTATGTGCTAAGCACTAAATCTCTGTGTACGCTTCCAAAGTAGTTATATTGCAGGTCAACCAATTTGGCAGCAAAAAATAGGATAATACCTTCCAAAAGTTTCACTCAATCAGAAGGTGGAAATTGATAAAGGAAAGAAGGCACATAATTTGCTAAGCATTAACTTTTTCTTTCTCCGTGCTTCCGAATAGTGTAATTACTTTTCAGGGCCGATAATTGTAGTACATAAATTAGGTTGCACCCGTTCACGTCAGCGGTACATAGGGTTCTTGATTAAAACATATGTATAGTTGGACCAATTTAGATAAATCCATGTGCATTGACTTCAGTAAAGTAATTTATGTTGACTCTTCATTTTACCAAGGCATATCCACACAGATTGATACTGCAAAATACATCAAGAAACAATTAAAAACTGAAAGCATCTGTGTTAAAGCCACTCAAAGGTTATAACATATTTTATTCCAACCTTCCCCAATTCCTTCTCTGTTACACCACCTCCCACACAAAAAGAACTGAATAGGATTAGCAGTAGTCAATTCTGAATCTGCCCACTGATCAAACCCCGGGGAATATAACAGTCGCATCCTCTTCCGAAAGAATATCAAATTCAACCAGTGTACTCCAAAGTATACATGCTATTTTTAGGTTCAATCCCAGCAAAGGCAACAAAAATGAGGTGATTTCGTCTCATTTGTCTGTCTTAGTGGACAAAATTACCGTACTTATACGGGTAGGAGGTGGCTCCGACACAAATTGTTTTCTTTAAAGAAAAGAGTATATGCAACTTTTTGCATACATCTCGCCAGTTTTCCAACCCAGAAAAGCCTAATCAGCTACCCTCTTCATCACGTGGTAGGCTACCAGTTCAGGTGTACGACAATAACACAACACGGCAACAATAAGCCTTAATTCCAAGCTAGTTCGTGGGGGGTACAACTATAAAAGATGATATAAAGATGTGTGAATAACTAATACGTATGAGATCTACAGAGATGCTATTGACAAAACATAAAATATCAGGAAATAAAGATCTGAGAATTATGAACATGTGTCAAATAGAGGTTAATTCACTTATTGTTTTGAAGTACTTCAACTCTATAAAAGGGATTACCATTTGGGGAAAGAACTCAACTATTTTATGCAAAACTTTTCCCTCAACTATGAACCACGTGCGACATAAAGGTTGTCTAGTGAGATGAAACTGCAATTTCGAACAATGATAATAACCAAAGATATTTTTCTTGATAACCGAGAAATTCGCAAGGCCGGGGGCGCACAGTTCGAAACTCGGTGGATAATGCTCCCACCCCTCTACCCTTCTACAGCAGGATTCAAACATGTGACGTGTGCCTAACACATACACCAAACAATGTGATCTTACCACTAAATGAAAGCCCGTGGAGCATAACCAAAATATATCTTTCAGAAGAAAATTACTAAATTTATACAACAGGTAGCTGTTTTTTTAATCAAGTATACAACAGGTAGCTGTAACTTTTGGAGGCTTCCAGACTAACCCAAAAAAATGAAAACATTTGTTGATCAAGACTACAACAACTTTTTTCTTCTCTAATAGGTGACCAAATTGGTAAGCTTCTAACTTCCTATTGATTTACGAAAACATTGATACTTGCCAAGCAAACTATGACCAGCTATTATCCTACAGAACAAACCTCCTACTAAAGCTTCAGGTTCTGCAGAATGAGAGGGCATAAAGCAAACAAATAAGAAAGAAGGGATATGTAGGAAAATACTCTAACATACTTTACCTACTTTAGTTCGCTACTCTTACATACTTTAACCTACTTATAGAAACATTAAACTACTAAGAATGTGTTTCAAATTGTAAAAGTTTCAGGTATTAGAAGACAGCCTAATTCTATGTTTTTAAAAGAACAAAAAAAATCAATTGTTGTTAGAATAGAAAAGGCTTCTTTAAGTATACCTGCCCTTTCTTTGTAGTAAGTTGCCGAAGTATAGTTTCAGGCCTTGTTTTCCCTACAGTTGGCTCACCACTGAGACATGCAAGCAAGTGTAAGATATTGCTAAGAGTTATTGCATTCACTAAAAGCATAGGTATAAGAAAGTTGGGTTCTTACGTTCTATCAAGAAAACGGATGGCTATGTTATTCACCTCTGCTTCAGAAACTTCCAGCTTAATCATACCGCCAGAGAGCATCTCTATACCCGATACCTAAAGGGCAAGATATCTCTAACTCAGATTTCTCAAATCATAATGCAAGGCATTCAAAACAAAAATAAATAACAACAGGTTGCATATGTCATAATCAAGTGCTAACCGCTCCAAAAAGACCCCGCTCCATGTACCAACCATTTATAGAGCTTATTATTTCATCTATCCGCTTGATATTAACAATTTTTCCTGCATTGCTTGACACCAAAATAAGCACAACATGGGTTGCTTACCATATAGAATGTAAAATATAGACTGATTATTTAAAATACTTGAAAGAGAAAAAAGTAAAGCAGAAGGTCATGCTTATGAAAAGAAATGACAATAGAGGATGTATAGCAAGTATAAGGAAGGTGTACCATATCCATCTCGAAAAGAATCCTCTATAAACCTTGCTGGAAGTACATTGGCTCCTTCACATACCAAACCATGGAACTCTTGGTTTGGTTCTACCTTATGCCAAAACATAATGATATAAGCAATTACACATCGCAAAAGATGAGGAAATAATACATTTTAGTTTAATCATCACAGCCATTTTGGAATGCAAGGAATACTTAGAAACTTTTAATTTGATAATACAATCTTCATTTGCTTATCGAAAAGAAACTTTTTTTATTTGATTGAATTTTTGTCCGAGTCGAATAATTACCTACTATTGTTGAAATTTCAATAAAAAGGGTGAAATTACACTACTCGAAATTATTATCTTTTTAACCTATGCAAACACAATATCTTATATCTCAATTTGTTAATCTTTTTTCGCCAGAAGAACCAACATTTAATATAAATAACTCTTGCAATGTACTCATATTGAAATGACAGAAATAATTCATTTCACTTTGATTGAGACAGTCATTTTGAAGCATAAGTAGTACTCCCTCTGTCCTGATTCATGTGGCACACTTTCCTTTTAATTTGTCCCATAAAGAATGTCACCTTTCTATAATTAGAAACAACTTAACTTTCAACTTCTCCTTTTAACCTTTAATGAAATGACTTCTAGCCGCACAAATGTTTACGGTTTGTCTTAGACCACAAATTTCAAAAGTCTTCATTTCTTTCTTATACTTTGTGCTTAGTCAAACAGTGTCACATAAATTTGGACGGAGAGGGTAGTTAGAAAATAAGGGCTCGTTTGGTTGAAGAACAAGTTATCCTGAAATTAACTATCTCGTGATTAGTTATCCCGGGATTATTATCCCACCCTCAATCTGGGATAAGAATAACACTACAACCTCGAGATTAGTTATCCCAACCAAATGTGGGATACACTCATCCCAAATTTAACCCCGGAACTAATTATACCTTATCCATTGTACCAAATGAGCCCTCAACGTGGGATAAAAATAACACTTCAATCTTGGGATAACTAATCTCGGAATTAGTTATTTTAGAATTTTATCTCAACCAAACATGGGATAAACTCATCCTAAATTTAATCTCGAGATTAATTATTCCTTATACCAACCAAACATGAGATAAACTCATCCTACATTTAATCATGAGACCTTAGCCCTCATACCAAATGAGCCAGAATACAACTATAACTACTAGTTGAGGTCAAGCCATATAAGTACTCAACCTCTATTCCCCTCAATTTGGGGAGGTATCATTCTAATACACAATTAAAAAAATGTACCTGGAATACCAAGCGAATACCATCTCTAGTATCGACAGCAACAGGCATACAAGAGCAAAAATACCCACTAGAAACAATCCTATTCACATCTTCTTGTACCTCTCGCACAGTAAGTGCCGAATTGGGTCGACATGCTTTAAGTGCATTCAATGCCTCACTCTCCAAATCCTTCCTTTCAAGTTCTTCTCCATCCTTATTTCTCACTAAAACTTCACTTATCAAAACTCTCTCCTCGTTCCCACTACCCGCTTTCGGGCCATCCAAGTTGTTCTGTGTCAATGCGATTGATGCACAGCAAAGTAGAGGGGATGGGTTGGTGTTTCTGGGTTTTGTTAGGAATTGTAGAATTGCATTTTGGGGATTGAACTTTTGATGAAATGGGTGTGGGAATTTGAATAAAGTATGGGAAATTGAAGCTTTTTGATGAAATGGGTGTGTGAATTTGGGAAGGTTTTGTAGAATTAAGTGTAGGAATGGGTTTGGGGTATGGTGGTGTGATGGAGAAAAGAGAGGGAGTTTAATGGAGGATGAAGTGAAGCGAACGTCATCGTTTTGGGGCATAACTGAATGTTAGCTTGGTTATGGAAATACTACTAGGGCTTCAGGAGTTGAAGAAGAGAGTGGTGTTGCACTCCGCTGCTGACGCCTCAAAAGGGACAAATCCTATTTAAGTTTTTGTTTTGGCATAGTAACATCAAATTATTTTGTGATTTTTGTTACGAAACTATATAATTGAAAATAATAATAGAAGTGAATCAATAACTTGGCAAAGAAGAAGGAGAAATTATATTATTACTTTTTTTGGTGTTATAAATGAAAAGGCAAAGCTTCTTATTTATAGAATAAATTTGCCTCTCACCGTGCAATATATAATTTTGTGCAAGTTGATGGATACAACTTGGTATAACTAAAAAACAATTATCCGCTGATAGTGGCCCAGTAGCCATTAGTCAAATTTGTGGTCTTAGGATCACAAGTTCGATTCTCGGTGGATACGTTCTCCGGGGCATATGTCTCGTATTAAAGTCTGGTAGCTTAACCGCGCGGGGCATGTTGCAGTGTGGGTTTGATACTCCCTCAAACAATTTCTGTTGGGGTCGGACCTTGTAGCATTGATCCGTTGGTGGCGATCAGACACTGAATGCGGGGCGCACATACCGCGATTTATCTGGCGATGGCGGCTAAGAACGGGTTCTATTCGCCTCCAGGAGCATAGTACCAGTACTTGTGCAGGTACTAGCGATATGGGGTACTAAGGCCACCCCGAGACCTGGATTATCAAAAAATATATATATATAATTTGCAAGTTCAAATTGTATTTATCACTTTAAGTCAAGTGGTGCAATTTACACTTTTAGTTGTATACTCATTAATAATACATTCAAAATAAAACTTAATAAAATAATTTATAACACTTCCCGTTGGATGTCTTATTAATAAATAATGTGTCTCGTTAAAATCTTACTAGAAAAAAATTAGTAAAAAATCTAGTGAAAGAAAAAAAATACACATATCTGATAATATGCGTTTTTAGCTACCTCGTTAAAAATCTTACCAAAAAAACTCAATGTTACAAAATTTCGATTAAGGAAAAAAGAGTGCAACGCGTATTTTACTCCACTGATTAAAGTATCGCTTAATCCTTGAAGATGATATACTCTTATGTTAAATATTAATTTGATGTATGTTGAGCAGGGCCGTCTTAAACGTTTGGATGTTCTGTTCTAATTCATAATGGGTTACTGGAACTGAATCATTATACTTTGATTGGGATAAGACCTTCGAATTGTGTGTCGTTACAGTAAATTATGACTAATACTACTTAATAAAAAATGGAAAAAAATGGGCTCAAAATTTTTTCATTTTTTCGGGGACCCTCTGCGGTAAGCACGGCTCACACGGGCTCAAAGACAACCCTAATGTTGAGGTTGGTAGTGACTTTATGATCAAACATGTCAAATCGTCATTTGAACGAACTAAGTGATCACATATGCAACCATTTACTTGATAGAGTTGCATCGTTGTTATATAATATTGTCAGAATCATGTCAAGTACATTCCCGACTTGCTTCTTAAACTATTGTTATTTTTTATGATTTTACTCTCATATAGAACAACATGGTATAACAATAGTCCTTCATGAAAATAGATAACATATTTGGATCGAACTCTTATGTCGATGAATGTCTTGTATAACCAAAAACTTAACAATATTTGTTAAGATAGATACATTCATGTCAGGGCTTCATTTGCAATATGCAATTGATCTTATTTTCAATATCTCCAAATAGGAGAGAAAATAAATTATGCTCATAATTATAGCAAGATAAATAAATGCATCAATTGCACAAATATATGGTACTTCCAGACCAATCTAATTTTTTTCATTTCAACTTCTTTTAGCATATAATCTACTTCTTTTGAAAACTCTTCAAGAACTCTAATAGTATTCAAGTTATCAACTTGCACAACTATATAGAAAGATTTTGATTATCATAAATAGATAAGGGGAACAAAGTCATTTTTGTACTCTTCTTCAATGAATATTCATTAAAGCGATTTCATTACTTCAACCTTGATTCATTTAATTCATTCAAATATAAATAATTTTTCAAGAACTTGTATATGCTTCAGGCATTTTAAATCCTTCATGAATTGTCATATAAATTTTGTCAAGTAAGTCATATAGGTTGTGTCAACTTCCATTTAGTATTTAAATGACGTGACAATTTTTTATGCATGGACTGCAGGTCCAATAAGTTGTACGCTTACCAAAGTGCATCATTTCACTTGGTAATTATTTCTACATCATCATGATTTAAGAGACGTAAAATTCAAATCCTCAAAATCTTATACAATATTGCGCGATATATTATATCAAAGATATCGTCGATGAGATATCATTTTATATCGGTTCGCTATTCGATATAACTTATTGAGATCTCATCACTTTATTATTAATGAGGTAACTGAACCTCACATTAAGTTTCATGAAGTGTTATGTCGTAGGCTCTTCAAGAGCACATTGACTCCTTATTGTGATTATTTGCTCCTCACCCTTTTCAAAGGTTATTATATTTGGAATTGATTGGTCTACCACGCTTCATGCATGTTATAGACTCTGTCATTCAAAGACATTTAATATAAGCATTTGCAACTGAAACATGAGATAGTTCGGTCAGGAAATGCTTCATGCATTTAATTTGAATTATCTTTTGAATGAGAATCATGCCGATAATAATTCACAACATATTTCTTAGCTCTTATTCTCTCCCACTTATGTTAGAAAAGTAACATATATCCCACTTTCTCTGGGGAATTCATTTTTGTGCATCGTGATAGATGCATTAATTATATAACACACATAAAAAACTATTAGATATAAATATTTATTTCTGACCCTAATTCAATTGTGAGGGGAGAATTTATCATAATTTATTGGTCTGAAGCATACAAGTTCTATTGCATACAATATATTATGTTTCAGACCAACAGATGAAGCTTGTTCTCATAAGCAATAATTTAGCTATTTTTTGGGCAATGTTGTAACTCAATATGCAGGTGGTTTGTTTCTCTGTCAAAAGAAATACGTCGAGGAGATCATTGACAAAGTCAGTATGTCCTCTTGCAAACCATCACACACGCCGATTGATACCAATGCAAAATTAGGTAACTCTACAGGTACTACCTAGAGTGATCCAACACATTACCACAGTTTAGCAGGATCATTGCACTATCTCACCTTCATAAGAATTGATTTCTCTTATGCATTTCAACATGTTTGTTTACATATGCATGGCCCACATATGTGGGCTTTCAAATGAATTTTGCGGTATGTTAGGGGTACTCTTGACTTTGGGTTGCATCTGTATAAGTCTATTTATGGCCTCACATCTTATACAGATGCTGATTGAGGTGGTTGTACGGGTACACAACGTTTCCACCTCTGGTTATTATGTGTTTCTAGTAGACAATCTCATTCCATGGTCGTCGAAACGCTAACCGACACAATCTCGATCGAGTGCTGAAGCAAAATATCGAGGGGTAGCTAATATGGTCTCTGAATCATGTTGACTCTGTAATCCTATCTTGAAACTTTATTGTTTAATCGAAAAAGCAATAGTGGTTTATTGTGATAATGTGAGTACGATATATTTATCAAACAACCCTGTCTAGGGATGTCAATGGGGCGGGGCGGGGGCAGGGGAAGGGTATCCCGTATCCGTACCCACCACTTAAAACACACCCCCACCCCCGCCCCACCACCCATCACGGGTAGTAATTCCTCCACCCGTCCCCGCCCCACTTATTCCGCGCGGGTACCCACTTACCCGGCGGGTACCCATTAATCTCATTCTCTTTTTCTGACGGTCCCGAAAAAATGATTAACTAGTTTCCAGGATTTGCCTTGTCAAAAGGACAAACCCAACTATACACAGAGCTCTCCAGGTTGACTTTTGAATCTCTCAGTTAACCATCTTTCCACTGCAAGATCAAGGTTTTAACTTAGCATAAATGCTCGCTGAAAAGTTGGCAAACATTAAAACACAAATTATGGGCATTCCAAGGTTAGAGTTGTTTCATCCACACATGCAAGCCTAACCTAAGCATGCATCCTATTAAACTTACTATTTTCATATACCAGAGATGCAAATGGACAATAAAAGTAGATTAGCCTACTAATATTATTTTCAGGATTTTCATAATTAGGAGCATGAAACTCAGTTGTGGACAAAGGGAAAACTAAACAGCGAGTAAATGGAAGACGTACTTTCATGATTAGTACGAAGCCATTTTATAAACAAAGGGACGAGGTACATTCAGGATCAGTACACTACTATTTATGTAAAAAAAAATATATGAAAAGAGGTACTTTCATGATTTCAGGACACGGTGCGGGTTGGCTCAAGTCATATTTTAAATCAAAGGGCCAAATAAATTCATAAATAGCCTAATTAAACTAATAGACGATACGGATATGGGAGGTGCGGGTACGATCGATGTGGGTACGGTACGGGTAGCACTTTTGATATCCATACCCGCCCCACCACTTACCAAACCATCCTCATACCCGCCCCAACTGGAGCGGGTGCGGGGCGGTACCCGTATTTACCCGCCCCACTGACATCTCTAACCCTGTCCAGCATCAACGCACAAAACACATCGAAATTGATATCTTGTTTGTCCATGAAAAAAGTTGCTCATTGACAATTTCGTGTTCTCCATGTACCACATCGTTATCATATTACATATATTTTCACGAAAGGTCTTCTGTGCATACTTTTTAATGTTTTCAGGGACAGTCTCAACATATGAGAACCTCCCGCTAAGATTGTGGGGGACTGTTAAAATAATTATGGAAATAGTCCATTATTATTTCCATAATATCAAATCAAACATTGTATAGTTAGGTTGTAAAGATTATTAGCATATTTTTAAAATAGTCTACCTTAATAGTATCGTAGATTAATTTCTATATGGTTGTATATATATTGTATTATTGGAATAAAATAAATTAGGAAAAATATTTCCTTCAAGTTCAATACAGAGCACACCTTCATTATGAATAATAATCTACCTTCAGTTGATAAACTCTTTTATTATAATATTGAAATGAGTGAGAGATTGTTTTATTTAGAGCATTTTAATATTACGAATGATAATATTAAAGTGTCACATTTAATCGTTTCTGTTAGTGGCCATAATAAGATCATTGTTATATTAATTTACCCACATTCTTCTGGTAACTCGTGTAACCTCTAAATCATAATTCTCTCATTTTCTACTTATATTACCCCACTCCCCCACATCTCATCCAATTTAACTCATAGGATGAATTTATTCACCTATACATATTTCCTCCGTTCCAATTTAAGTATTTTAGTTTAATTAGATACGTAATTTAAAAAATAAAAAAAGATTTTTGAAATTTGATCTTTAATTAAAGATGTGTGGAGTCATTTAAATCTTGTGATATCAAACTTGTCAAAACTTACTAAATATAGAAAGAAACACTCTTTTTGAGACAAACCACAAAAAAAATAAGACACTTAAATTGAGTCAGAGTTAGTAGAAATCATACTTAGCTTTTGGTGGGTAGAGAAAAATATTGAGTGCATGAGAAAGTGAGTTAAAAAGGGATTTTTATTTAGTTGAAGGGATTTGTTCTTTGGGTGGAGCTTTGGAGTCAAAATTTTATCCAGAATTTGTACGACATTGTCGGGATGTTGTATCCTGAAGGGGACAAGTCAGAAAGATTACTGCTGAATCGGTAAAGATTGTTGCAGTAGGCTTCAATTTCTTTAAAGGGAGCGAGATATCGGTGGCTCAATTTTATGCAACAAGTCATTTCTATTTTTTGACATATTTTATTAGCTCATGATAATTCAAAGAATACATGATGTGACATTTCCTTAATTAATTAGTACTACTTATTATTATATTTTAAATTGTTATTTTAATGACTCTTCAATATAATATTAATAAACTCAAACAAATAACTCAGAATTTTCTATGCAGACCAAATCAACTCCCAATGTTTAAGTTACTAAAAAAGGGTGGAGTGTATGTAAAGAAAATGGAAATGTGAAAGGACAAAACTTGAATAAGGAGAAAATAACCATTGAAATATGAAAGGGGCAACATCCTAAAGTCCATCATCGCCATATTTAATTTGATATTTTTTTATTACATGTCAAACTCCAATTAAAAAGAATAAATATACCAACATCTTTACTTCCTTCCATTTGTGTCGCATTTCGTGTAGATCAATCAGATATTTTTATATTCTCGCATCAGACAGAATCGATTGAACTATATTAATAAATAATAAACTAGACAGAAAGATTAATATATAATGAAATATTTTTTTGTTTAAGATACGATGGGAGACTCATATACTTAGATGATTCTAAAATGACAAATAAGTGTCTTATTTCTAAGATACCCAATTCTACTAAAATATACACCAAACGTTATATTATTTTTGTATCAAATACAGTCAATCATAATAAAGCGTACCAAAGGAAATTTGAATTTCCCATGGGAATCACACATGAATCATGATGGAAAAGCTTTTTCCTCTCCGTTCTTTTCACGCGGAAAACAAATTATTGTACATTGCAAACACTACTTTACACACCTACCTAATGCCTCATCGTTGACTTTCCTATCTAATCAAACGGCTAAATGATAACTTTTTTTGATCCGAATGGAGTAATGTTTAAATATATTCTACTAATTAAATCCAGATATTATAATTTTAATAGAAATAACGAAACTTTAAGTAAATTTATTTAACACATTCAAATTAGTTTCAAAACCAAAAGGCGTAAAATGGAATGATGCGGCCGCGAAGTAGGGATTAATAGTGAAATCCTAGAAAAATATTGGCAAAATAGGTCAGAGAACCCAGCCATCAAATCAACTATATATAAATAGCAGTGTTATACTTGTTTCACTTTCAACCCTCATTCTCTCTCATCGCCACACTTTCCTCTCCATCACTACTCCCGAGGCGAGTCCAACGCAGGTATATATATATATAAGGCCGTCTTTGGTCAGTGCATATTACTTCACGCGGTCCCGAAAAGTTTTATTTTTTATTTTTTATTAAGTAATATTAATTAGAATTATTGATTTTTAAATCAAATCAATTACTTATATTAAGGGTCATTTTACGAATTAGAACAGAGGTCACACAATGTTTGAAACGGCATTGTTAATATATATATATATTCGTTTCACTATTTTTACATTTCTTACTGCTTAGATCTGTTAAATATAGCGATTATTTGGTTTATGATTGTTGAGTAAGCATATCTGGTCAACGAGTTATAGTATTCTTCTTTGATTTTGCTGCTTTATAGTCAAACTTATAGTTTTTTTTTAACCTTTTTTAACGTTTTGTAAAATTGCTGGTTGTAGTACTTTATGTAGTCCTTCCATCCCATTTTATGTGGTCAAAGAACGATTGTTGAAACATGTGATCTAAAATAAATTATATATATTTGTGTGTTTATAAATCACTAATTGATAATATGTGAATTTAATTGCTTTTTACTATAAAAATGTGACAGTCTAAAAAGGAACCACCATCACATAAATTGGGACGAGGAGACTAATTTAATTGCCTAAATTTTATTAATGAATTGTGAGTTAATCCTTGTTGAATTTAGCATGGAGGTTGGATCAGGAGATATTATATATATATATATATATATATATATATATATATATATATATATATATATATTATATTATATTTAAGTTTGTCTTAGGTAATAGGAATATAAGGCTCTATTAGGGCCGGCATGATATGCATACTGTAAGTAACTTTGTGAATCAGTTATTGAACGTTTTCGCCCGCAAGGTCGTAGCTTAGTTGGTTCCAGGGTGTTATATTGGCCCTAAGTAGGTAGGTTCGAGCCCTGTCAGCCGCGCAGTGTGGGAGTTTCATTCCTCCTTTGTGGAGATTACTCTTTGTGGGCACCACACAGTGCCTCCCACCTAGTGGGCGCTTAGTCCCTATTATTTACCTCCTCCACCAATCTCTGTCGGGCTGGAGGGGTGAGGCCTGTGGGCGAGGTATTTCGCCTTTGCCCCCAAGTTATTGAGCGTTTTCCTACTGCTGTAACAATTCTCTTTGTAAATCTAAATCACCTAATGAAATTGGAATTGATGCAGTACAAGTGATTCACTGTTTGTTTTGTGATTTTGGTTTTGTACGATTGGGAGTTAAAGATTATATATTCATTTTAGACTAAATGATATGTCATATAGTTATGAGTGTGATGTGTGATCTCTGCACTAAGTGCACCTTTTTGTTGGGTTTTGAGCTTTGAACACAGTTTCTATGAAGCACGGACACCTCATTTAGGGTGAGGTGTCTGTGTCGGACACTTGAGGGGACACGAAACGCGGCGGACACGCCTCGGACACGTGTCCGAGTGGGCCCAGCCCAAAAAAAAAAAATTGCTCGGACACGGCTCAGACACGTACGGGACACGGATCGGACACGTACGGGACACGCCAACTACAAAAAATTGTAAAAAGCCTAAAAATTAAAAAAAATCTAACATTTTCAGAAAATCGCGAGCTGCGACTGCTGCGAGCTGCGACTCCCCTTGCCGCGATTTCCCTTTCCCGTCGAGCCTGCGACTCCCCTTCCGGCGACTTCCCGTCGCTCCGGCGACTCTGCGAAGTCCATCCAGGTCCAGAGGCGTGCGGCTGCTGCTTGGATTTTCTTTTTTGCTTTTGGTTTTAGGTTTTAGGTTTTTAGTTTTAGGTTTTGTTTTGTTAGGGGGAAATCTGATTGGGCTAGGGAAATTATTTGGGCTTGGGGAGGTTCTGGACGAATTAAAAGGGGAAGTTGGGCCTTGCGGGTTTTGGGCTAGGGAATTAAATGGTTTGGGTAGAGTTTTAAAAACAAACATTTTACTAAACTATAAATTACTTATGCACTTTTTTATTTTAATTTGAGATTGATAAATTCTAATACTTAGCAAAATTATTATTTATTTTTGAATTTGGTATTTTGGTTATTTGGTATATAACAAATTTGAATTAAATTTATAATTTATTTATGAATGTGAAGCTTTAATAATATTAATTTTAGTATTTTATATATTATATATATATATAAATATTTTTTAATTTATTTTTACAACCGTGTCCCTGCCGTGTCGTGTCCCCTATTTTTCAAAATTGCCGTTTCCGCGTGTCCGTGTCCTATCGGACACCTCTCACGTGTCCGTGCTACATAGCACAGTTTTCCAGCCAAAAATATTTTGAGATGTTACTTCAACCAGATCTATTATGTGATTTTAAACTTAATTTTTGAGTTAAAGTTTTGCTCAGCTTATATTGCCAAGTAGAGATCAGAAAAGTGGTAGATGTTGACATTTCTAAGGAATTGCCATTTCAAACAAACGGGTAAACGTGAGAATACCATATTTAACTGATTTAATAAAGTTCTCAAGTTTGTGTTGGTTTATATTTTGATTGGATGGATGGTCTATAGTGTTGAGCGTACAGATGAATGATGAGAACTCCTAGTGGTTATGACAGCAATTGTGTACCTCGGATGAATTTATGGACAGATTTTATCCATGGCGAGCTTTATGTAGAGGTCTGATTCATGCTCTATCTGTGTAGGACTTTGTGCAACGTTGCAATGTCAGATATGAACCAGCACCCAACTGTATTCCAGAAGGCAGCTAACCAGCTACACTTAAGCTCAAGCCTATCCCAAGATGTCCATGCTCGCTATGGGGACGTTCAGCCTGCTCTTCACCAAAGGCATTTTAACTACTCTAATACTGGACTGCAGAGATGCCAAGCCACTCAGGATCTATCATTGATCACCTCAAACGCTTCACCAGTGTTTGTGCAGGCTCCTCAAGAGAAAGGACTTGCAGCTTTTGCCACTGACTTCCTCATGGGTGGAGTTTCTGCTGCTGTATCAAAGACTGCTGCTGCCCCTATTGAGCGTGTGAAACTTTTGATTCAAAATCAGGATGAGATGCTCAAGGCTGGTAGGCTCTCAGAACCATACAAGGGAATTGGCGATTGTTTCGGGAGGACAATTAAGGAAGAAGGGTTTGGGTCTTTATGGAGAGGAAACACTGCTAATGTTATCCGTTATTTCCCCACTCAGGTTTACCATTTGTCTTCATTTTGAGGACTGAAATTAATGCATCAAAGATGCATACATACGCATTATCTGTTCTGTTGTTTGTTTAAGCAAGCATTGACTGACTGATACTCTATGTTCCACAGGCCTTGAACTTTGCATTTAAGGACTACTTCAAGAGACTCTTCAACTTCAAGAAGGACCGTGATGGCTACTGGAAGTGGTTTGCCGGCAACCTTGCGTCTGGTGGTGCTGCTGGTGCTTCCTCATTGTTCTTTGTCTACTCCTTGGACTATGCTCGTACCCGTCTTGCTAATGACAACAAGGCTGCAAAGAAGGGAGGTGAGAGGCAGTTCAATGGTTTGGTTGATGTCTACAAGAAGACACTCAAATCTGATGGAATTGCTGGTCTGTACCGTGGATTCAACATTTCATGTGTTGGTATCATTGTTTACCGTGGTTTGTACTTTGGAATGTATGACTCCTTGAAGCCTGTCCTCTTGACTGGAAACCTGCAGGTTAGTGTTTTTTATATTGCTGTCTTTGCTCTGCTAGCTTAAATCCGTACGTTTTCATGTTGGAGTATATTTTTAGAACTTATTTTGGGGAGTGAGTGAAAAAAATCAGTATTTTTGGTTGAACATTTTCAATTTCAGCTGTTTTTCATGTTCCTCGAGTTTGCTAGAAGGTGGATAATTGTAATTGAATGAGTCTCTTTTTGTATAATCTATACAACAACAACAAGAAGATACCCAGTGAAATTCCACACCGTGGGGTATAAATGTTACCATTGTCAAAAAAAACTTTGTAGTATAAAAAACTCGAGTGCCTGACTGTTGTATGTGCGCTGTATACAGGATAGTTTCTTTGCTAGCTTTGGACTTGGTTGGCTCATCACCAATGGTGCTGGTCTTGCTTCGTACCCAATTGATACAGTAAGAAGAAGAATGATGATGACATCTGGTGAGGCAGTTAAGTACAAGAGCTCACTCGATGCATTCTCCCAGATTGTTAAGAACGAGGGTCCCAAATCTCTGTTCAAGGGTGCTGGTGCTAACATTCTCCGAGCTGTTGCTGGTGCTGGTGTGTTGGCTGGATACGACAAGCTTCAGGTTATTGTTTTTGGAAAGAAATACGGATCCGGTGGTGCCTAAGTCCATCCTTTTAGAATTAGATGGTGATGAAAATCTTTTTGGAGTTAAGTTTGTGGATTCAGTTGGGGAGACAATTGCCATTTTTCCTTTTTACTTTGTTTTGCAATAATTTAAAATTTGAGTGGGTAGCTCAAAAACCCCACACTGTTTTGTTTTTGGCGCATTGTAGAGCTTACATAAAATCAAATGCGGAAGTTTTAAGTGCGTGGAATACAATATTTTGCTTAACCATCTATTTTCCTGGTCGTTGGCAATTTTATTTGCTTTGTTGGAAGACAAACGAGTACAATTGAAGGTTGGAGAAACAGCATAAAACTCTCAAATATTGTGGAAATGTGCAGGCAAACAAGTTTTTCTTGCCCCTATCATGTTCTAGTCTTCGTATAGTTTTGAAGATAACTTAGTATATTCTCCACATAGTTATCTTGTCTGCCCTTGTCACAAAAAAGATCTTTCACCTCTTTCACCTTCTCCTTGTATATCTCACCCTCTTCTTCAACGAGTACCAACCTCAGTGACTCGGCCATCGAGTCATGAGTGAACGACCCATCTCGATCATCTGTCGGTACTGAATACGCTATATTCTTCTCCTCCAACAACCTAGCATTTATCCCCTGATCAGCTAAGAATGTCAATAAAACCAATGGCTTCTCAAATTGTATTGCTTCGACTACTGAACTTCATCCTGAATGAGTTAAAAATCCACCCACTGACTCATGACTTAGTATCTTGAGTTGTGGCGCCCAACTCGTGAACACAATTCCTCTTCCCTTTGTTCGATCTTCAAACCCTACTGGTAATTGAATCAATTCATCATATTCCCCTCTTTTAGTTCTTAAAACCCAAAAAAATGGTAATCCAGAAAGCTCTAATCCAAGTGAAATCTCAGTGAGTTCGTTTTGACTCGGTTTTGCCTCGCTACCAAACGCAACGTAAATCACTTTCCCTTTTTCTTGCTTGTCTAGCCATATTTTTATGCCTCTCCACGTGTCGATTTTCATGGTGTTGTCTTCATATGATGTCGTCGGAAGTTGTCCCACCGGAAAAACTGGTTTCCCATGAATATCTTCTAAAACTTTTAACCATTGTGGTTCAAATTCTGAACAACTCCTCACAAGCAAAATATCACAATATTCAAGAGTTTTATACAAACGAAATATATCAGAAACATTCTCTTCATCACCTTCCATGGAAGCTTCAAAGATTCTTGAAACTTCGAACAGCTTCCAAGCAACAGTAGTCTCAAACGGCACCCATTTTGGAGGAACCGTATACTCTTCAGGTGTCTTCCGAATTTCATAGTCATTGTTCAAACCCGGCACAGGTCCCACGAAACCAAGAAATGCGGCTATGAATATGCTGAAATAGGCCGTTGGAATATTGAATGTTTTAGCAACTGAAGGAATCCAATAAGAAGTAAAATCAAAGAGTATGAAATCAGGAACTGAGTCTTCAAGAAACTTAGCCATGGATTCTTGAAGTCCATCTTGAGCAATTTTGAGGTACTTGACTTGCTCATAAGAGACATCAATTGTTGCTTCAGCATTTTCCGGTAGCTTTTCGACGTGGGGAATAGGAAGTTTAACGAAATTTAAGAACGGGACAAGATTCGGGGGAAGTTTTGGGAGACGATCGATGTTTTTAGGAGTAGAAATGAAGGAAATTTTATGACCCTTTTGAGCTATGAGCTTTGAGAGCTCTAAATATGGAATCATATGGCCAAAAGCTAGCCATGGGAATACTGCAATATTGTTGAAATATGTATTGAGGGCTGATTAGAAGAGCCTATAAGGAAAGCCCATTAAGGAAGCCTATAGGGTTTATTATTCACATGTATGTATAGTTATGTTCTCTCAGTATGAAGAACAGATTTTGCAACCCTATTTCTTGTCTAATAAAAGGAATACGAAACACTCTTTTTCACCTACTCTTCTTCTTCTTCTTCTTCTTTACTATTGTAAGTTGATATCACAGTTGTGTATTATGTGAATCTACTGATTGTATCTTCTTCCTCTTCTCTATTTTCGATCTTACTGGATTGCATGTTCTATTTTGCATACATCGAAGGTTCCCTTCCTCGATTAGATCAAATCTGTTTAAGCTCTCATCAATATCGACAGTAAGCTTGGGTTTCAACATGGTATCAAAGCCCTCGATCAATGGGTCAAGCTGAGCGCATCATATGTGGTATCTTCGAAAGAAATCTGTAAGGAAAAAATATTGATTTATGTGTTCTTCATCTTTCTCTCTATTTCTTGTGAACTTACGAAATCTGTATACCCTGGGAACATCTCTGTATCTCTATCATTGTGTGATCCGAGATTCTGCAACTCATTCTTGTTTCTTACTTCTAAAGAATTATCAAGAAATACAAAATGAATACCGGTTCTGAAGAAAACTCTCACATGGCCGGTGTTGACACCCAATTTTGACCCATCTTTTAATCATTTCTTGCAATTTTAAGCATTATAGAACACAACATTTTAATCACCATTTTTTGACATTTTTGTATATTTTTACCTAACATTCTATGTTGTTTTATTTTTGTAAATTGGCATCATGTTTTTACTTTAATTAGATATTAAACATTTTCAAATATTATGTTATTATTGTTGCGCGATCATTTTATTTTACTAATTTTGCATCTCTTTAAATAATTTTTCTGACATCCCGTCTTTACTTTTAATCAGACATTAAATATTTGCTAAATATTGTATTTTATTATTATTGCATCGGCATTTGCATTTTAATAATTTTGCATCTTTTTAAATATTTTTTCTTTTTAATAATTAACGCGTTTTGCATTTCATCAAACCAGTCCAGTCCAAGACACAATCAGGACCAGTCCAATCCGCCGAAAACCGAAGCCCAAACTGAGGCCCAATACTCATTTCATCTGTTCTCCCCAATACCTAATACCCAAATCCAAAACCCTAAACTTAATCTCACACTATAAAATAAATACTCCACCCATTTTAAAAAAGCCAAGTCGTCTACCCCTTAACCCTCACTTTCTCCCTCACAGCCGCAAGACACCATTCTTCATCCGCCCTCACCCTCTCTCCCTACCTAACCACCAGCCGCCAACTCTCTCCTCTCTCTCACACCCTCATCCGGCGAACCCTCAGCAGCCCCACCATTCTTTACACCCAGCAGCCCCTATTATAACTCTCAGCCGTCTATCCCCCTGAACCCTCACAGCCGCAACTCCCCCTCTCCCCCTTTCAGATTTTTTCATCCCTCACCCTCTCATTAACTCCCAGTCGCACAACAGGACCCCAGCCACACCTCACTTCTCTCCCTTCACTCCCGTCGACCACACACCCCCCATCAACGACCTTCTCCCTTATCCCTCACTCCTCTCTCCCTGTCTCTCGCCGCCGACAAACCACACCAACATCCCACGAGAATACACACACACTGTTCACACCCTCACCCCGTCGACCACCACTGGTTGCGACGAACCTCCCCCACTGCCGTTCCCTCTTAAACACACTACCCGTCGAACACCGTCAGCCACTATACCGTCGAACATCACACCATCAACGACCACCACCGTCGACTGTTGACAGTCAATTTTGACCCGTTTTTCGTATATTTATTGCAATTTTAAGTATTTTAGCACACCGCATTTTAATCAGCATTTTTTTGCATTTTTATCTTTTTATTTTAAATTAAGCATTATGTCTTTGTTAATATTATGTTTATTATTGTTACACCGTCGTTTTATTTTAATAATATTTGCATCTCTTTAAATAATTAATTGGCATCCTGTTTTTACTTTTAATCAGGCATTAAACATGTCTTAAATATTGCATTTTAGTATTATTGCACCGGCATTTGAATTTTAATAATTTTGCATCTTTTTAAATGATTTTTCTTTTAAATAATTAACCCGCCTTGTATTTTGTCAAATCAGTCCAGTCCAAAATACAATTTGAATCAGTCCAATCTAATATATTTTTTAATTTCATCCAAACAATACCACACTTTTATTCCCCCCCCCCCTAAAATCAACTATCACTTTTCATCCCCCCCCCCCCCAAAAAAAAACTAAACCAAACCCTAAACCTAATCCTACCCTATAAAAACAAAACATTCCCCCCCCTATCTAAAAAAGCCTCAACCGCAACATTAAAGGGCTGAGCCCATTTTTACTTCAAGAAAAAAGGGGAGCCTCCCCCTCTCCCTTCTCCCGTCGAACCAGCCCCCCCTCTCCACTCTCCCTCACTCTCCCGTCGATCCCCACTACACCTAGACCCATCACCCACATGCACACACACACACACACTGTCGACCAACACCACTCTCCAAGCTCCGGCGAACCCAATCAATATCCATCAACCACAACCCCGCACGCCCCACCAACACCTCACCACCGCACAAACCCTCTCCCGTTGCCCTTTCCCGTCGACCACCGACGAACCACCACCACTCGCCTCACCGGCGAACCACCGTCACTGCCCGTCACTGTCCCAGCGTTCGTCAGGCGGCGTCGCTCCGGTGTTCGCCGTGGAAGTGACGCCGCCACCATCGCTGCCTGGGTTTGGTTCTATTTTTAGATTTGTTGGTATATTCTTATTTGGACTGATTTCCGTTATTTTTATTTGAATCTCGCCGGAGTTTGAAGAACTCCGGCGACCCATGTTATGCTTTGTTTTGGATCCGTTGCATACTCTGTTTGTTTGGACTGCTTTTCTCGACTATTGAAACAAGCCGGAGTTTGAAACTCCGGCGACCTTGGTTCGACTCTATTTATTGCATCTGTTGCATGCTTTTTCTGTCGGGACTGATTTTTTCAAGTGTTGTATCTGGCCGGAGTTTTTTTTAAAAAAAAACTCAGGCGACATCTGTTGGACTGATTTTTGGTCGCTCCGGCGACATTCTGAATTTTCTGGTGATAATGGACATTTCCGGTGAACCACTGCTGGGCTGATTCTGGTCATTGTTGCTGGCTGATTTTGCCATTTTCGAAACTGATTTTTGCCTATTTTTGCTACTGTTTTTGGCCATATTGTTGGACTGGTTTTGGCCATATTGCTATTGATTTTGGACATTTTTTTTGCTGGTTTACTGATTTGAACAAGATGCTACACTTGTTTGGCCGATGAAAAAGTTATCCGTCGATTTTTTAGGCCTCCACAGTTGCAAAGACGGAAAAATAAAATAAATGAAGCTTTCTGGGCGTTGATGATTTCTTCTACTTACACAGGATAACCAACATGCGCTGGCGGGGCGAATTTTCGCAGCCGGACTTGTTTAAGATGTCCCACTTTATTTTCATATATCTGAGCCCTCCGTGTTTAAAACTATTACTGTTTTGGCGCGGATCTGAATGTTTTATTTATTTTATTGCTTTTAACAATATTGGCCGATGAAGGAATCTCCGTCTGATTTCCAAGGCCTCCTCTGTGCAAAAGACGGATTTGTTTTTTTTTTTTTTGCTTTACTTATTAATTCTTATCATTGCATTAAAATTATTTATTTTATTACTAACACTTTTACTAAGTGTTTATGCAGGTACCCGAAGATCATCTTGTGCAGAAGACCTAAAAAGGGCTAAAAGATGTCCCGGAATTTTATTTATGTCGCATTTAATTTTAGTTTTCATTATTCTGTATTGCATTTTATTTTAATTATAAATTATGAAAAAATGCTTAGAATACATAGAATAAAAAAGGCAATAAATAATTAACCAAGGTTTGAACGAATAACCGCAAGTTAGCGGATCTTAAAGGATGCCTAACCCCTTCCCTTTAGGATAATAAAGAACTCTGATTCATAATCTCACTAATTTCGCAGACCATTAAATAGAGATTAATTGCAGTATTTTATTGCAATAAATCAAGTGTCCTAATTCACTTAAATAATTAGGTGGCGACTCCTCAAAATCAGCATTATTGCTCCATCCAGGGAACCGCGCCAAAGAGCAACGTTGCGGATACCGTTCATACCCCTGAGGTCGAAAACGGGCGCGACATCATGGCGACTCCGCTGGGGATATCAGGTTCTTGATCATAGCAAACTCAGGTTAATTAAATATTGTGCTTTATTTTGCTTTTACATTTGTTATAAATGTTTTATATTGTTTGCTTTCATTTTGTAATTAATTACTTTAATTGTTACATTCTTTTACTGCTTTCCTTAAATTGTCATTCCGCTCATATTTCCTCAATTCTGGAAAGTTAACACTATCACACACTACACGCGAGGTGTGTTGTACGCACGCGCAAAATTTCTTTCAATTACCCAATTTTAGGAGAGTTGGCAAAGGCGCGGAGAATCCGGTCCAACCGGTGGCCGCGTAGCCTTCTCACTCGAGTAGTCCGCCGAACTCAAGGCCTAGTCAACCAAATCTTAGCAAAATTAGGATAGAGCTATACCACATTTTTTTAAGTCATGCATGCATACATCTTAGGTGGATCGGACCTTGGTATCGTCTCCACAATTAGGGAATCCACCAAATTGTCGTTGGGTTTCACAACCCGACGAACAATAAGCATATATGTGTAGCGTGATAATGATAGACGGATCCAAGCCTGGTCATGACACGCCGAAACTGGAAAAAGTGCACCGTCATTTGGTCGCCATTTCCAACGAAACATTGCAGTTTAACGGCTTGGACTTATTTATCATAATCCCGCATATTTGACGTTTAGGCTCACCTCTGGCATAAGAGAGGTCCCAAGCATATTAGGGCACGCGCTTGATTTGCATGTTTTTTGTTTACTATTGTTTATCGCTAGCAATTATGTACATATTATTTAATGCAATAATTACCCTTTTTGTGATTCCGGGCTCGAGCATTTGCATTTTTGCACTTTTGTTGTCACATTGCAATCAGGACTTCTACTGCGTAAATCATTCTTGAATAGCGCGACTTGGACTTTGTGAAGCATCAACCACCAGTTCGGTCGAACCAATCAGGGGAGTCTTTGACTATATTGTCACACCTTTGCATTTTTATTATTTTTGTCATTTTCCTACTCACCTATTTTTCATATTTTTGCAGGAAGGTCGTCCTCGCAAACAGCCGAGGGCGGTCGGAAAAAGAAAAAAAATCATCACAAAAATGAGCAGTAGTTACGTTGACTAATAGAAGTCGCTTTGTACCAGATTCAACGAGACACCGTTCTCAATTCTGCTTTACTTTGTATTTTTATTCATATTTGCAAATTCAATTAATATGTTTAGCGTTGATTGCATAGTTCTTTCATATCATGCATTTTTACAGCATAATTATTTCGAACTACGCGTGTCTGATTCTCACCACACGGTGTGATACGTAGGCAACTCATTTTGGGTTCGACACCACAAAAAAAAATAAAAAAAAATAAAGAAGCATATTTTTCTCACTCATGCATCTCATTCATCATGTTTTCGGGCATTCATTTTTTTCGTTACATTCATTTTACTTTGCATTCGTCCACAGTGGACAATCATTTCTTTTGCACAGCTTTATATTGCTATCCTTTCATTGATAAATTCTTTTCAAGTATACATTTTATAACATATTATAATGAACTACGCTACGCTTTGATTCCGAGGCGATATAGGCGACTCTATTTGGTTCGGTACTATTTATTCAAAAAATACAAAAAAAACAATTATTCAAAAAATATAAATAAAAAAATTATTATTCAAAAATACAAAAAAAATGTGTTATTCAAAATACAAAAAAAAACATTTTTTAAGTATTATTGTTTGACTTTGTTGATACCAACACAGTTAGAGTTGTGCATAAAAAATAAATAAAAACAAGTGATAATCAGTATGGGTTCTTTGTGGTAAACCATAGATTCTTTTGGTACCTCTTATTCATACCCGTAGATGACATTGTCTTGCATGTTTCCAAGATAAGAATGAAACTAATCTCATCGTTTCATATGCATTGTGTGGTGAGTTTTTAGAATAAGTTCAATTGCATTGCATTGTGATCTAGAACTTGGCCTGAATGTTTGTTGAGGCGAAATATTGAGTAACACTCGGTGTAGGAAATGATCGTAGGCTTTCTTTGACCCGTTTGAGCCTTTTCAGCCTACCAAATAACATTATCCCTAGTACACCCCTTTGAGCCTAAAACCTATTTTTTTACAACCGCATATTACACATATACCCTTTCTGAGTGCGTACGCACTATCCCTCTCTTGGCCCGACCTCCTCGAGTTCTTTAGAAATATGCAAGTGGCTGACAACATTCTAGCTGAAGTTTGCAAAGACAAAAATTGTCAAAGTCTCAAAAAATAAAAGCAGAGACGACTTCACACAAAGAGGAAATCAAAAGCCCCGATAAAAAAAAAAGGGGAATATATGACCCCGAAAAAAAAAGGGGGCTCGAAATGAAAGATTCAAAAGAAGTCAATGCAAAAAAAAATGAGACAAAAAGAAAGCAAGTCAGTATTAAAGCGCACAAATATCAAGCATGGACGTAGTCCAACTCTCGAGGAATGATTAGTCACTTTTATCTAAATGATATTCATTCCTTTCCCCAAGCATACATTACAAGCCCGTGACAAGCCCTACATGATCTTATACTGCGGGTTCTCACATTAGTGAATACTTACATGACGGCCAAGCCTATGGTATCACAATTGCATGCATTGAACATCTTTCTGGGTGTGAGTGTCTTTTCTCTAAACGTCCCAAAATTCAAAATACTGGAATATATGTGAAATGAGACTTTCTTTCAGTAAGGGCATTTGAAACGTGAGATTACATGTAGTTCGAAATCTTGGATGCAAGCAGGTGTGTCGACACTCAGGTATGTCTAAGGTACTATCTGAAGCTGTGTGAATTACACCGGAGTCAATCTCGGTTAGACTGAAAGCTGTCACGACTCGATCTCGGGCCCGTGACTGATGCCTTACCCCGGGCACCCTAGTGATACAACATCAGAGAAAATCAGCGGAAATAAAAAAACTAAAACATGAGACAAGACATAAAGTATGAAACATGCTAACCAAAACGGTCACCTTCCTGAATATATACATATATATCAACCTGAACAGTTAAATCCTTTTACAAACCCCCGCCACAACAAGATTCTGCACTTCTAAGAATGTAACCATAACTATGACGGACAGTTCCCGCCATACCACGAATGTACAAGTAACTACACCGACAGTGGACTATACCAAAGATGAGCCTCGAGAAACGGAGCTTCCCAAAACGCTGAATCGCGTCCTATGGCGAGGATCCACAACCAATGTACCTACTGCGCGATGAACGCAGCCCAAGGAGGTCGATAACAGTACAAGTATGTGAATCAAAATATCGTAAATGAAATCATAGTAGTCTATATAAAAAAACAGAGACATATATGATAACCAAATTACAAGACATAATATGTGCAAATACGTCAAGTCGTGGACTCACGCCTCAAAGTCATCACTCAAATATAACTATGGGTCTCACGCCCACAACATCAATCATGCGTGGAATACCTTCCTCATCGCGGCGGTGTATGATATAGCAACACCAAGGAATACACATAAACACGGTGTCCCACTTGTCATAACAACCGACGGCAAGTACGGGCGCTAACTACGGATACCAAAGCCGCGTCATCGATCGACCGGCAAGTACGAAAGCCAACTACTAGATACCAAGGCCGACTAACAATACTATGCAACCAAACCACGGTCGACACGGGCAAGTACGAAAGCCGACTACCAGTACCGCGCCGTGTCACGTGCCGATGGCACGGCGAAGGCTAACTACTGTACCGCGTCGCGGTCACGAGACTTCGCCACTAAACCGAACGGGCAAGTGCTGGCTAACTACTGTACTAAGGCGAATCGCCCACGAGACGGCAAGTACGAAAGCCAACCACCAGATACCAAGGCCGAATCAAGAAACCTCGCGGAGAGCTAGTCCATGGAATAACGCTTATCAACGCGAGCGTGCGGAATCCTCCGTCACTGCCGGTACGTCCAAGTAAGATCATAACAAATCAACCGGCCCTCCATTGAGAGACGCGGTGGTATAAAAATACAATACTGGCACAACAAGGCTATCACACGCAAACATAGGCAAGTTACACACAACTCAAGGTACTTTCATTTTATGTCAACAATACGGGTTTCAAACCAAAAAAATAATACCCACTTTCATTCTTTCAAAAAGACCTCTTTTTACGTAAAAGATACTAATACTCGTAGTATCAAAAACACATTTCCTTTTCAAACCAAATTACTTTACTTTCGTAAAAACTTTTACAAGACTTTTAAAATCAAGTACTCTATACTTTTTAAACCAAGTGCCTTTCTTTTTAAAACAACGTCAAGTATACTCTTTAAAACTCAAATATTTACTCTTTTCAAAACAAGTAACCTATACTTAAATCAAGTTACCATTTTAAAACCAATGATAAAACCATTCTTTTGCTTTCATAAAGTCGTTATAACTAACTTCCCATAAAGCTGTTATAACACTTTATGTTTTAAACCAATTTAAGACAAAACCATGTCTCTCTTTTAAACCAAAAACTCTTCAATTCCTCAAGTCTCTTTTCTTTTAGAAATTAAGTTCCTTTTAAAGACCAAATACTCATTTCTCGCGAATGAGGTTTCACAACTTTCTACACAATTTGAGTTCTTCATATATCATATCAAGTCAAGTCCTTTATCTTTTAAAATCAGTAAACCAACCAAATTCACTTAGAACACGACGCTCACCGTACTACATAGTTCACAACAATCATGCTAGAAAAGATAGGAAGAGGTTCACATACCTCGCGACGATTATCGACAATTAGCAAAATGCTCCAAAGTACTTTAACCTTGCTCGCCTTTTCCACCCTTTAAGTAGAATACGCTACTCGTAGTACTTCAACCTATAAAGGCCACAAAACGTCTATCAACCTCTAGATCTCTTCGTAGAATAATTCTAGGTACAAGATTCCTTATTCTACGGAAAATTCGGCAGCACCTCCTCCCCCCCCCCGCAACTACATAAAACTCCTCCTCTACTCAGGCCCGCTACCAGGCCAACAACTCCCAGGGGATTACACGTCTAACCGGACGTGTTCAATTCTACTTCACAGATAAACTACAGTCTCATCAGAATACACCCATTGTAAATACAGATCAATCCTTTATAATCATCCATCCAATAAATCTTATACTCAATTCTAAATTACTACAATAAGTAATATCCAATTACAATAGGGGGACATAGATCATTACCTCGATAAGCCCAAAATTATCCAAGATTATAAGTCGATCCTGAGCAATGTTTAGCTCCAATTCCTTACGCTCCAACCCGCTCCAAGCGACCCTTAGAAGTTTCTAAACAACTTCTCTTAACACTTCAACCACGCTAGGAAGATTTTTCTAGGGTTTCACTTTGCGACTATGGAATAAAGTAGTATTTTCGGGCTCCTAGCATTGAAACAACTTTGAAATACTACTAGGGATACTAGGTCAAGGTATTTGGGATTATACAACAATACACAAAGTATTTTCTGCACAAGAGTGGGAGGGAGGGACGAAACAACTACAAAGGGGAGGGAGTATTTGCTTTGGAAAGACTTAAGTGTGGAATGAATATTATGTCTTGCACTATGGGGTATTTATAGAAGAATCAAGGGCCAAGATCAAGGTAAGTGTATGGTCAAGATTGGGCCATGTGTGTGTGGGTCCCACCACACCACATGGCCAACGAAATTTAGTGCCAAGTGTTAGGGCCATTCGGCCAAGGGCTAGCCACTTGTCCCACCAATTTCTACCACGTGGCCACTCGAGGGTGACACGTGTCGCTTCCTTACTCGCCCAAAATATTTCATCTTTGAAAATATCCAAAATACGAAAATCTCAAAAACAAAGTGGGCTACAAAATCAGAATTTCTCCCGTGGGACCCACGTGACCATTTCCGAAAATAAAATCTCATAATTCTAATATAATCCAAGAAGTCCAAATACCAAATCTGGGAATCCAATTCCCACTAACGAACCTTTTTCCTTCACAAAACCCGGAAACTTTTCCGTCGAAAAATCACACCTTTCTTTCTTTCCAAAATTTCTGTCGTATTCTCGTACGTACGTCCTCACATACATACCCTGGAACTACGGGGTATAACAAAAGCAATAAACGAAAATCCTTATACACAGTACTAATTGTTGGTATCAACTGAAGTCAGAACGTAATGTTGTCTCCCATTTTTTCAAAAAAAAAACAAAAAAACAAAATGCATATTACATAAAAATCCTTATTTTGCGTCACGAATTACGTCTTGACCTGATTCTCGTCAAAGATGGGATACGTAGGCGGTCACATCGGCTTCGGTCCCGCATCATTTTAAAATCATAAAAAATTCTTATTTTTGCAGCAAGAACTACGTCTTGACCTGACTCCCTCGGCGGGATACGTAGGCGGCCACATCGGCTTCGGTCCCACATTATTTAAAAAAAAAATCCTTATTTTGCATCACGAACTACGTCTTGACCTGATTCCCTCAACGGGACACGTAGGCGGCCACATCGGCTTCGGTCCCGCATCATTTTAAAATCGTAATTTTTTTTTATTTTTGCACCATGAACTACGTCTTGACCTGACTCCCTCGGCGGGATACGTAGGCGGCCACATCGGCTTCGGTCCCGCATCATTTTAAAATCGTAAAAAATTCTTATTTTTGCAGCATGAACTACGTCTTGACCCGACTCTCTCGGCGGGATACGTAGACAGCCACATCGGCTTTGGTCACACCGTTAGAAATATTTCTTCCTTGTTTTTGCCCAGGACTCGATTTTGTCCATTGGAGAGTTTAGCATCCTCATATATTTTGCATCCATTACTACCTACACATGACTGCGCCATATTTTGAGGGTTGCATTCTCATCTACTCAATTGTACATTGTCCATATTCTCGCATTAGCTTTTCATTCAATAATAAAAAATAAAAAATAAAAATTGCTTATCTGATCGCCTTGATTGCGTCAAGATTCAACCTTACCCAGTTGAAAGTTCAACATCTTCATTATCAGAAACTGAGACATTTTAAGAATTCCCTTCAAGAAAATGGCAATAGACGGAAAAAAAAAGCATGTCAAACCAGTCTGAGCATGCAAGCGTCAAGAGCCAAAGCTACAGAGTCTGAGCATGCAAGCGTCAAAATCCTTTCTTCCTTAACATGCGACGATTGTAACTATCGACCAAATTGATTACAACATAAATGGCTAACTTGTCCATTTTCGATTTTAACATGTCGACATGATTCAAATCTTTTCAAACTTCAATCTATATACCACATGCTCATTTCTTAACTACTATAACATGTAATCTTCAATCACATTAAGAATGTGAAGATTTTTACCTCAATAAGCCCTAATAATGTCCAAGCGTAAAAGTCGATCCTTAGCAACTTTTAGCTCTTCTTCTTATGTTCCAATCCGCTCCAAGCACTCCTTAGAAGCTCATAACCAACTTCTCTTCAATTTCCAACTTCAAAGTTGAAGAACACCTTAGGTTTTCATCTTGCGACTAACGTGAAAACGTAGTTTTTCTGGAATCTTTCTATTGAGATAACCATACAATACCTCTAGTAACCTTGGGTTTGAATATTGGGATTTATGGAGCAAGATTGCAAAAAATTTCCTCTTCTTTCTTGCTATTGCCGAGAGCACTTAATGGAGCACACAAAGTTTCTCAAATTTTTTCTAAGTGTTGAATGATCTAGTCTTGCACTAGTAGTAGTATTATATAAGGAAACCAATGGCTAGGATTAAAACATATGGATGGCTAAGATGTGGTCAATAATATCAAGCTCACTTTTTCCTCTGACTTGGTCCATTTTATCAAGCCAATTTGGCTAGTCTTTAAGGATTATTTTCATCCAAGGATGACCACGTGGAGGGTGACACGTGTCGCCCTCCCATTGGTCCATAAAATTTCGTCTCCCGAAATTTCCATATTTGGTCAAAATATCGGAAACCTCGTGGGCCCCACAAAAACGTAAAATTTCTCGGGTGGGCCCCACGTATCCAACTCTGAAAATAAAATTCTATAATTCCGATAAACTCTTAAAAGTCTTAAATAACCAATTCGGGAACCCAATTCTCATTAACGAACAATTTTCCTTTCAGAGGCTCGAAATCATTCTCCGTAGGAAAAAGCAATCCTTCTTTCGTTCAAATTTATAAGTCTCGTGCTCTCACGTCTATTCTCGTAAACACATGTCCTGGAACTACGGGGTGTAATAGTTATAGTGTTGGCCGATTCTGCCCAAGAAAAATCCTAAGCTTGGAAATGAACTTCTTGGAAGGAAAACATGAAAGCAAGATGGTTAAAAGCTTGTAGAGGATACGTGTGTGTTATTGTAACGTGAAGAAGTGGTGCAAAAAGTGAAGCAGTGGCCGAACCTAGGGACTGTTTTGGCATAAGATTAAGGTAAGATTTCTTCTTCCTCTTGAAGTAATTGGAAGTTACATGATGTTATAGTTGATAGATGAACTTGTGTTAAGAGAAAAAGAGAATAAGAAATACATGTTGCAGTTTTGGGCTATGAGCCGATTTAGTGGACAGTTTTATGTTGATTGGATTCGTTGGTTATTGTTGTTATTAACGTCACTAATTGCATGTTTAAATGAAGGAAATCTTGTTGTTAAAAGTTGATATGGTTTATATGAAGTGTTGGAATATGAATTGGATTATAAGGAATTATAAAAACGGCTTTGGTATTGTGGTTGTTGGCCGAGACTATCATGAAACTGTTGGATATTGTTGTGCAGTTTTACGGGCTGTTTTGTGGCGTTATAATGCTGGAAATTTAGTTACCATTATGCATGTTTAATGTGATAATTGCTAATGCATGTCCTAAAGGAATAAGGGCGTAGAAAGGTGTAGAAGAGCTTCACATTTCACCCTCGTTGTTGTTGAAGTATGGACTGTTTAGTGGACTGTTTTTATATGGATTAAGGGGCCGGATTAACATGAGAAGTAGGTGTATGAATCACCTTGATTGTTGTTTTGGTTATGTCCTTAATTGTTGCTTGGTTATTGATGTTATTAGCATCGTTTGGAAGTTGTGGATAGGGTATAAATAGGGGAAGTGCTACCCAAAATTTTACATGAAAAAAGAACCATTACTTGGTATATGATCTACACTAGTAAGCATGGAGTTGATATACGTGTTATTGTTATTATAGGTTGAAGTACAAATTGAGGCGTATTCTACTTGTCGTGTTGGTATAGCCGATAAGGTATGCGAAACTATCCTTTCTTCTTTTGGCATGAGCCGGGCAGTTTATGTATATATGTATACCGCGTCCTTCACTAGAGGGCCGAATACTTTATGACTAAGTGTTTACTGCGTCCCAGAAAGGGCCAGATAGTATATGTTCACTGCGTCCTTCACTTGAGGGTCCGACAGTATAGGTATATGTTTCCATGGACTTGTATCCATGAGGCGAGTATAGATACTCATGACAATATATGTTTCCATGGACTTGTATCCATGATGCGAGAGTATATGACATCATATGATATTATGGACATACATTCATGATTTTGATATGACTCTCACTTTTTAAAAAGGCGCAGTTGACTCTCTATTTTTACAAGGTACAGTTGACTCTTATTTTATATGGTACGATTGGATCTGATATTTGATTTTCATACTTGTCTATGTCATCTTTTGGACAGTTATGATCATATTTACTGTACTTATGTTTACATACTTAGAACATTGTTGTACTGACCCCCTTCTCCGGGGGGCTGCGTTCATGCCCGCAGGTATAGGTACTCAATTTGTTGATCCGCAAGCTTAGAATCCTTGCTCAGCTTTTTGGGATAACTCCATTGTTCCGGGGCTTGTCATTTTGGTGCAGATATGCTATTACAGGCTTATGTATATTTTCAGGGATACGGCGGGGCCTTGTCCCGTCATAGTTCACTGTCTTATTTTAGAGGTCTGTAGTCATGTGTGGTGTCACGACCCGACCTCGGGCCCGCGACTGGTGCCTTACCCCGGGCACCCTAGTGATACAACATCAGAGAAAATCAGCGGAAATAAAAACTCATAAAAGATAAACAATGAAATAAGAAAACAGGCTAACCAAAAACGGTTACCTTTATGTAAATAAATGAAAACTTGAACAGTTACATCCTTTACAAACCCTGCCCACAACAGTGCTACAGACCTCTAAGAATTTTTATAACAATAATGACGGGACAGGGCCCCGCCATGCCCCTGAATGTACAAAAGTCTACAACTTCAGGGAACCGTACCACAAGACAAGCTTCCGGAGATATGGAGCTTTCCGAGAACTGAACAGCGATCCTAAAAGTGCGGATCAGCAAGCTATGTACCTCAACTCGCGCATGAACGCACCCTGGAGGAGGTCAAGACAACATGTACCAAGTATGTAAACGAAAATATCAGAATGAAATCATAATACTATATAAGACGGGAGACATGTGTCTAGCCATACTACGTAACAGTATATATTAGCGATCGTCAAGTCAGGGACTCATGCCCGTAAAATCATCACTCAAATACAACCCGGGAATTTAACCCGCACAATGGCCGCATGCCCCGGCATCTCACCTCGGTATAAGCATGGCCCTGGAACCATCCTAGTGGGCCCATACCCGTGGACCATCCAACATGTCGGTATGTCCAAAGGAGATAACAAGATAATAATCACTGTGGAAACATACCCGTGGGCCACCCAACGTGTTAGTTTGTCCAAACAAATAACAAGTTAATACTCACTGTGAAGCATACCCGTGGGCCACCCAACGTGTCAGTATGTCCAAACAAATAACAAGATAACACTCCTAGTGGAAGCATACCTGTGGGCCACCCAACGTGTCAGTATGTCCAAACAAATAACAAGATAACACTCCTAGTGGAAGCATACCCGTGGGCCACCCAACGTGTCAGTATGTCCAAGAGGATCGATATAATGGAAGCATACCCGTGGGCCACCCAACGTGTCAGTATGTCCATCAATCAAACAGATAGCCGGCCCTCCATCGAGAGACTCGGTATCACAAAATCAAAGACTTGCACAACAAGGGCTATCTCAACAAGCATAGGCAAATTCAACGTACCCATAGACTTTCATTTTCTTACAACGAATCTGGGTGTTAACCCCAAGGTACTACGTATTTTAACTCTTTCAAAAAGATCCATTTCTTTCACAAAAGTCACACGATACCCATAGTATCAAAATAGAGTGACTATCTTTTTAAGAAAACCAAAATAATTTTCATACCTTCTTTTTAAACCAACTTAAGACAAAACCATGACTTCCTTTTTAAACAAAAACACTTCAAATTCTCAAGTCTCTCTCTTTTATAATTCAAGCTTCTTACTTTGGAATTTAGGAAAATCAAAACTTGTTATAATGATCTTATTAAAGCAGCCATGATCTAGAAAATGTAATACAATTTTGTCTTATCTTAGCTTCTATGCAGATGGAGGTTTCTACTGGTTTTAATAATAATTAATTAGTCAATACATTTTCCTTTATTAACGCTGCAGTGGTTTGTTCGATACTTATTCTCATTTTCGAAATCCATATAACTTATTCCTTTTAAAACCCAATTACCCATTTCTCAAAAATGTGGTTTCACAACTTTTTAACACAAACCAAGTCCTTAATATATCACATCAAGTCATTTATAAGTCAAGTCTCTTATCTTTTAAAAACCACAAACCATTTCTTTACCTACATAAAGTTGTTATAACAAACTTCCCATAAAGCCGTTATAACACTTTATGTTTTAAACCAACCAATTTCAACTATAAGCATTTATGAGACCAAGAGGGCTTATTATTTAACAACCGAGTACCCATTACTAACGAATAAGATTTTACTACTTTTTCACACAATCAAGACCTTTACACTTCATATCAAGTCAAGGCACAAAAAGGGAAATCAAACTCCTTTAACACACGTGCATCTACCGCACTATATATTTCACAAATAATCATGCTCAAGAGGATAGGAAGAATCACATACCTCGCGACGATTATCGACAAGTAGCAAACTGTTCCAAAGTACTATACTCTTGTTAGCCCTTTCCACCCTTCAAGTAGAATATGCTACTCGTAGTACTTCACCCTATAATGGCCATAATACATCTATTAGCTCATAGCTTTAACGTATAATACTCTAATTGCAAAGCCCCTTATTCTATGGAAATTTGGACAACACTTCCTTTGTTTCTACATACTTTGCCACATTTTTCAAGGCCGAATTCAGTAACCAAACACGCCACATTTAAGTCTCAACAAAGTAGTTAACAATAGGGGACTACACGCCTACAAGACGTGTAAAATTCTGTCCCATAATTTCAAACTAGTCTAAACTACAATGTCAATTCGGCACATTTGAGGGACAACAACACAAGGTCTTCTTTCCAATTTCTTTTAAATCCAAGTTGTTTAGTAAGACATGTAATCAAGCCGAAATCGATAAAAACTACTACAATCCTCTAGTAGATAACATGCGACGATTTTAGATAACGACCAAATTGTACTTTAATTTCAAATGGCTCAACAAGTCATTTACGACTTTCTAGCCTTCCAAAATCCATAGTACTTACCAATCTTTAATACATGATTCACGTGGTCTAAATCAACTATAACAAGTATTAAAACCTATTTCCAAGAGAAGAGGGAATCTTTTACCTTTTGGATTAGCCCACTAAAAGCCCTTTTTCTTCAACTCCTTTCCCGTCAAACTCTTCCACGCGCGCTTCCTATAAGTTTATCAACACTTTGCCTTCTTGCCGCCGCTCCAACAATTTCCTTAGATTAGGTTTTCTTCAAAAATCTAGAGAGAAAAGGGAGAGGGGTTCTTAGGAGGGTTCTAAGATGAAATGACCAAGTCTTCCGAGACTTGGCCCTAAAATAGGACCCTTTTCTTGGTCAAAAAGATGGGAGGGACACTTGTCACCCTCCCATAGGCTTTTCTCGAAAATATCCTGCTTTTTCTCCCTTTACCGCGGAAAAATCCGCGCGCGTGGCCGCTCCGGCGCGGCTTCCACCTCGAGAATTTCTGCATTCGGCCATGGCGCTGCAACCTCAGCGAACCCTCAAGATCTGGCCGCGGCCTCGCTCCCGGCTGCCACTGTGGCCCTCGACCGAAAATACTACTTTGCTCGATCACGACCGAACTTGAAACTTCCATAACTTTTGACTCCGATGTCTTATCGACGAACGGTTTGTTGCGTTGGAAACTAGATTTAACGGACTACACACTAGGCTTTTGAAATACCTAAAAACTCCTGATGTAACGGGGCATAAACCGCCTCAAAGTTGACTAAAACTCGTCCGAAACAGTCCATCACCCTATCTTTCTAAATTTTGATCTTAGTTCCTTTCGTACGGTCTCATAAGCTAGACCTGAAATGCGGGGTGTAACATGTGGGTTGGACATGTACAGTTGTAGTTCATTTGAATACCTCTATGTAAAGTGACGGCCTTGTCGGCTTGCATGTTTTATTATATGAGTTTATTATTACAGTTCAGGGGACAGGATCCCTTTGTTATGAGATTATGAGTTTTCTTAAGCTTCCGCTGGTTATATGTGATGTGTGGGTAAAAGGGTGCCCAGGTAGGGCACCAGTCGCGGCCCGTCAGTTCGGATCGTGACAATAGTGGTGTTTCTACTTCTCTTCTCATCTAGAAACACTTTTTAGCTTCTGGAAAAAGTATTTCTACTTCTGGAAAGAGAGTGTTTGGCCAAAGAATCAGAAACACTTCCAGAAGCTTGGCCAAACACCACTTTAACATTTTATCAATAACGGTTGCAATATAAGTTTTTTTATATTATACCTTTTCTTGCAATATACCTTTGAGATATGTATATACTTTTTTTTTCTCTCTCTCTCTTGTCTAAGGTCTATCTGAATTGGTATTTTAATTTATAATTCAGCTTAAATTTATTTTTCTAAGATATGACGTCATTATAGTAATTTCTTGTTACTTCTTTAAATATCGATACTATTTATGAAAAATTCTGCGTAGACTGTTTGTGAGAAATATAATTTTCTCGATTAGATTTAAGTTGCATAAACTGTGATATTTATATAAAAATATGTTAATATAATTGTAATAGTTGATGTGTGCATGAACACTTCCGGCCACAAATTTAGTTCAATTCCGGGAACTGTAAGAACCGATTCTCTGATTCAATCAAATATCCCACAGGCTGATGAAAGCCCGCCCGCTTTGGATGCTTATGAGATATGACTTTGGTAAAGATTTGCTTATCGTGTGCTTTCTCGGGTGCTACTGTTTTATCCTTCTGAAATTACTTGAATTGCTATTTATGGTACTAGCCAAGTAAAGAAAAATGAAAAGCATATTGTCAGTAAAAAACTGTATTAGTGCTCGCTTATTTTAAGTTCATAAGTGTTTTTTTTTTTAAATAAGCACTTGTTAAAATATTGAGAGGTGTTTGGTTGAACTTATTTTAAAATAGAAGTAGAGCTTATTTTAAAATAAGCACTTATTCCAAAAGCCCAAAATAGTAGAACTTCTTTTGACTTTATTTTTTTTGTTTTTTGTACAAAAGTGTTTTTTTATTGACAACCAAACACTTAACAATTTTTTGATAAAAACTCTACTTGAAAAAGTTCTACTCTTATAAACTCTACTCATATAAGTTCTTTTTAATAAGGTGTACCAAACGGAGTCTTAGAACTCACAAGAGATGTGTAGGAAAAGCTGAAAACAGGACCATATGATATCTATTGATTAAACAAGTCAAAGTGTAGTGTGATATTGCATTTATCTACCGTTGCTTCTTCGGGAGTATAGGAACGGACATTAAAAATGAGAGAAGCCAACAAAATGTATAAACTTTCATACTAATTCATGAAGCCAACAAGCACAAGAACATCAACAAACAGCAAGGCATCAACCGCAACTACTGGGTCGACTATATTCGTACTCGTTATCCCCGTACTTCGGAAGTAACATACAAATCTCTAACCAAATAAAAAATTGGTAGAATTTTACCAATCTTCTCAAGGGAAAAGGAGGATCGGAGGAGATTAAATACTCGATTTTGTTAGTTAATATGTACTTTTTTTCTTTGACAGCGTTAACGATCTCACCACTTACTCACACCTTATAAGTACTAACGTTGTCAAAGAAAAAACTGACAGATTTTGTCATTGCTATCTACTCACTCTGCGCACAACCTTAATTATACTCCTTTAACTTATTCTTTGATTTTTCACACGTCGAATTTAGAAAAAATTATCATAATGGTCCTTAATGTATTGCTATAGGACTATTTGAGTCGTTCATATATACCATTTAATCGAAATAGTTTTTAAAATATAGAAGTACTGATCATTTTAATCCTTCATATATATTATGTGACCGAAATAGTTTGTAAAGGTCATTTGATGGGTGGAATAAATAATTCAGGATAAGAAGGGATTATTTTATCTAATGTTTGATAATGAGTATTAATTAGTTTCGAGATTATTTTATCCCATCATTTATATTAAAATGATGAGGTTACTATCTCATATAGAAGATGGAATAAAATAATCTCATGTGATATCCCACCTCATGAGATATTCCACTTTATCCGGTCTCTCCTATCAAACGATCTCTTAATGTATAAAAATGTGATCTCTTTAGTCCTTTATATATACCATGTAACTAAAATAATCATTTATACATGAAAAACTGATCATTTTAATCCTACACCTTAAAAGTAATAGTGCAAATTAACTATTATATCGTCTAGATTGACTATTTGACACTGTATATGTTGTTGTTGTATATCTAGATTGAGCTAAGAGTCTATCAGCAACAGTCTCGCTACCTTCGCAGGATAATGATAAGGACTGCGTACCCATTTATGGAATTACACTGATATTTTGTTGTTGTATTATGTGTCTAGATTATCAACAACACTTGTGGAATGGAAACGGAGAAAAATCCTACAAGCATGAAAATTTAAACTTCCATACTAAATCATAAAACCAACAAAGCACAAGAACAAGAACAACATCAATGTTTTAACCTCAAACAAGACTCATGAATTCTTGTACTTGTCAGCCCCTAATTGAAAAATAGATTTTGAGGGCGCTGCAAATTTTATAATATAAGGTTGTTCAGTGGAGGATATTTTGGAAATTTCAGGCTTGTATTATATTAGCCCTAGTGGATCTAGCTCTCGCATTAACTTTGGATCCTCTTGTTTCTCATAGTCCATAATTAGCCCAAAGCTCCACCATCTCTCTCTCAATCAAGTAAAACCGGTTCCAACTTTGATATAAAGACAAATCCAAATTCACATTTTTCAATATACATTCATATCATGTATATATATATGTAGCAAGCAAGCACTTGCATCAATAGCAACTCTAATAGTTTTCTTCTCTATTTTTAATTTAATAAAATAAAATAAGAACTAGGGTTAGGGTTTTGTTGTAATCTGTTTTCATGGCGGAAGACGAAGAATCTATTAATCCCAATGTGAATAACCCAATCATGATGGCCGAAACCGTTATCGAATTAACTGCCACGTCACCGGTATTAGTTGAGACAAATACAGCTTTGCCCGTGCCGGAAGTGGGCTCACCAGTTGAAGAATCAGAACTTACTGGTGTTGGTGATGCTGACGTAGCCGATGAGGTGGCAGAGGCAGCGAACACGACTAAAGGCGAAACATACAGCTGTGATGGTGATGAGAAGGTGGTTATGGCTAGTAATGAAAATCAGAATGATCAAATTGTGGTTACGAAGGAAAATATAGAGGAAAATGTAGCGGTGTTGGAGAAAGATGAGGCAACAGAGGAGGCAGTGAATGCGAAGAAAGATGAAGTGGACAGTTGTATGCCAGGTGGTGCTGGTGATGTGAAAGTGGTTATGACTATAAATGAGAATGATGAAATGGTGGTTAGAAAGGATAATATCGAGGAAAATGTATTGGTGTCGGAGAAAGATGAGGTCGTAGAAGTGAATGCGACCAAGGGCGAAGCATACAGTTGGGCTGGTGATGAGAAAGTAGTTATGACTAGTAATGAAAATGCGAATGATCAAATTGTTGCTATAAATGATAATAAGGAGGATGCTGACAAGGGTGAAATAGTGGTGACAAAGGCAAATGGTTCGACTGTTGAAGGTAGTAGTAGTGTAGGTTTAGGGAAATATGGGGAGAACCCCGTGGAGGTAGTTAAGCGCGAGGAAGTGGGAATTCCTCCTGTTGTGTTAGAAAAGGAAGACGAAGCAATGGGCACATACTATGTAGCTGATAATGCGGATGGAGATGATGAAATGGTATCACAGGTAGATAATTTAGCTGTTGAAGCTAGAGTAGAATCGGGGAAAGATGTCGAAATGGATACAATGAAGGATGAAAAAGTTGAACCTATTCCTCAAGATGAGGCGGAGGATAAAGGGACGGGTGTTGAGGACGAGGCTGACAATGGAGAGAAAGTGGCTGTGACTCGAAACGAGGAAGATGATGAAATGGCGACAGGGGTAGATAGTTCAGCTGTTGAAGCTAAAATAGAGTCAGAGAAAGAAGTGGAACCTGTTCCTCTAAATGAGGAGGACGAAGGGACTGGTGCTAATGTAACTACTACTGAAATGGATACAATGAAGGATGAAGAAGTGGAACCCGTTCCTCTGGATGAGGAGGAGGACGAAGGGACGGGTGCGGAAGACGAGGCTGCTAATGCAACTACTACTGAAATAGAGACTGAAACTGAAATGACTGAATCAGGGAAATCCTCTGGAGGAAAGAGGAAGAGGAAGAATACTAAGAATACTGGGAAGTCCAAATCTGGAGGAAGAGCTTCAAGTAGGAAGACTATTGGAGAGGATGTTTGCTTCATTTGCTTTGATGGAGGCAATTTGGTGCTATGTGACCGTAGGTAAAGTTTGTTTATTTTTGGAACCATATGTATGATAGATTTTGCTCTGTTCGTGTTTTGTGTAATTTGCTCACGCCGTGGCACCTTTTTGGTGCTTTTTTGCTTTTTAGGGGTTGTACCAAAGCATATCATCCGTCATGTATTGATAGGGATGAGGAATTTTTCCGTGCCAAGGGTCGATGGAATTGTGGTGAGTGCATTATTTTACCTCTTTCTGTTGACTCATCTGACTTTATTGAGTAACATGAAATCTAATAAAGAAGTTTGGGAAAGATGAAGAAAGAGAGGTGGTGTTTGGTGTTAGGCTAACAATAGAATGGAAGGGAATGAACAAAGAGAAAGGCGGATTTGTCCTTTGACAAGTGATTGTGCAGTACCAACTGGACTGTAGATGAATGATATAGGGGAAGTGTGTGGATAACTGATGCATTTAGGATACTTTAATCAAATATATTTCCATCTTTATAGGAGGTGATTGTAAATATCTTAAGCTGGAATGGAGTTCTCTTGAAGTTCACTTAACCAGAGTGGTGCCACTGTCGGTTTGTTTTTACGCATAGCTTGTGTTCAATTTACGACCTGTGGGGAGTGAACTATCAGTGACTTACTTTGGGTTCTTGAGTAGAGAAATGATGACTTTTGGGAACATGTAAAGTTGTAAGAGTTGTATTGTTCACTTCTGTCATCTGATTCATAACTCCCGTGTTTCCTTGAGTTGATGGAAACTTCTATTGGCTTGCTTATAGTATTGCATGAAAGAATTCATTAACACACTATTAAATTGAGAAGGTTGGCTAAAAAGCAAGTTCAATCCTTGGGAACTAAAATATCTCCTTTAGTACTCTTCCTTATTTGTACGATTCAGGACATGAAAGAATAAACTGCTATCTTCTCTATCGTATATTAGAACTTTGAAACTTGTTTCTTCTTCTAGTCGACTACTGCTTTTACATTGTGGCTCTTTTTGTACCTTTTTCAGGTTGGCATCAGTGTACTATTTGTCAGAAGAATGCCTGCTATTTGTGCTACACATGTACATTTTCATTATGCAAGGGGTGCATCAAAGACGATGTTATCCTATGTGTAAGAGGAAACAAGGGCTTTTGTAAGAACTGCATGAGAACTGTCAAGCTAATAGAAGGTCTTGGTAAAGATGACAATGATGTATGTAGTTCTATTATACTTGCTATCTCCTTGAGCTGTTGATTGGATTAAGCTAAGCTATTCTCAACCAATGTTGTTGCACATCCTACGCACGTGCATAATTTTTATTATGTTTACTATTTCAGTTTAAATATAAGTTGCTGCAAGTTAATTGGATAAGTGCATAAAGAAAGACTCCAAGAAAATTAAAGAACATAATCATTACTGATACAACAACAACAACATACCCAGTATAATCCCACAAGTGGGGTCTGGGGGAGTGTAGAGTGTACGCAGACCTTACCCCTACCTTCGGAGGTAGAGAGGTTGTTTCCGATAGACGCAAATGAAAGCAGTTCGGGAAAAAAGAAACAATTGAAGTAAAGAAGCCACGAGAAAATACTATAAAAAGTATAACAAAGTATTCTGAAAAGGAAACAATAACTACAACAAAGTAATACAATAATCAAAGTACAAGAAACAACATAGAGTAACAGAAATCGAAGGACAAGAAACTAGAAGAGTAATGCTTTTACTCTCTACTACCTACTAACCTTCTATCTAATCTGTGTCCACCACAACCTCCTATCTAAGGCCATGTCCTCGGTAAGCTGAAACCGCCAACATAATCATTACTGATATTGACTAAAAAGTAGGGAAGTTGGGCGTGGGAGAAAAAGTTAGCCCTATCATATCCATTATCCAAGCCACTTAGAGCATAGTTTCTTATAAACTTTTATGCTACATCAAGATAGTTACGAGAGACCTAGTTAAAACCATAGGTGGGTGGGGTTTATTATTGGTGTAGTAGGCATATAGTGATATAGATATTGAGATCAATTTCGGTCTGTTTGTTTAAATTAAATAACTAAAATATCATCTGATATGATATTAATAGAATGTGGTTGCTAGCAACATGAATAATTCTGTGCTTTTAGTTTCTGTTTTTTTCTGGTGGTAATTGATTGATGTTTCTAATTTCTTCTTCTTTAAACTGGTAGTCTTTTTAATCTAATTTTAATCTAATTTTAATCTAAACCTTTAGCACAGTTCTGATCTTTTTGCTCTTTGCTGGCTCAGGGTCCGATAGATTTTGATGACAAGAGTAGCTTTGAGTATCTGTTCAAGGACTACTTAATGGATTTAAAAGCGAAGCTATCTTTATCTTCAGATGAAATTGCTGATGCCAAAAGTCCTCGGAAGGGAGCTGATGTGTCAGCTTCTAAACAAGAACTGTCTGAGTCGCAATTTGACAATAATGACGATGGGGGTTCTGGTTCAGATGATTCAATCGAGATATTGGAAGCCAGTAAAACTAAAAGAAGAAAGCTAAGAAAACGTTCAAAATCTGTCAGAAAGGGAGAGGATGCCGCAAATACAGCTGTTACCAGTACCGAAGGCTTCTCCACAGCTGGCACCACTGAGTGGGCATCAAAAGAGCTGCTTGAATTTGTTAAGCACATGAAAAGTGGTGACACTTCTGTTCTTTCTCAATTTGATGTGCAAGCTCTGTTGCTCGAATATATCAAAACAAACAAACTGCGTGATCCTCGTCGTAAAAGTCAAATTATATGTGATTCAAGACTTGAAAGCCTATTTGGAAAACCACGTGTTGGGCACTTTGAGATGTTAAAACTACTTGAGTCTCATTTTCTCATGAAAGAGGATTCTCAGACGGATGATGTTCAAGGCAGTGTAGTTGATACAGAATTTAACCAGTTTGAAACTGATGCAAATGCTGACACTCCTACAAGGGGAGTCAAAGACAGGAAACGTAAGCGTAAGAAAGGTGAAAACAGGGGGCCTCAATCAAATCTTGATGAGTATGCGGCTATTGATGTGCATAACATTAGCTTAATTTACCTACGGAGGAAGTTGGTGGAGGACCTTCTTGAAGAGGATGACAAATTCCATGATAAAGTAGTTGGAACCTTTTTGAGAATACGAATTTCTGGTAACGTGCAGAAGCAAGACCTTTATAGGCTGGTGCAAGTTGTAGGTAATTACATGTAGTTTTCAGGACATTGCTTGTTTGTACCTTTTTTGTTTTCTTGCTTTTATGATATCATTATGTACATGCATTTTATTTGAAGCTCCTCAACTTCTTCCGAACAATGTGGTCCTGGCTGCAGGTACAAGCAAAGCTGCTGAACCATACAAACTTGGCAAGAGGACAACTGATGTTGTGCTGGAGATCTTAAATCTGAACAAGACAGAGGTTTTATCAGTGGATACGATCTCAAATCAAGATTTCACAGAGGTGATTGAATATGTGCTTCATGTGCTACATCGTGAAATATAGTTTGAACTACCTAGTTTGACGTTCTGGAATTGGAATGATAAGAAAAGCTGTAGAAAATAAAATAAAAATACCATGGTAATTGAAATCCTGATGAATAATTCAAAAGAAAAAAAAAATTCTCACAGTTTATTTTTTCTTGTTTTCATGCCACATGCTTTTGATTACAACTAGACCAAGGAGAAACACAGGTCTTGGGTAAATTTTAGGCTTTAATCCAAAAAATAAATTTCCGAACCTTGGCTCAGTTTGCAACTTGCCACACCTAAACTGTGCGAGGTTTTTGTTACCACCTTAAGTACAATTTCTAGTGTCTATTTTCACCTTAACGTGCCAAGTTACAGGAAGAGTGGTTTCAGTCCTTTGCTTGGCGCATGTGCATGTAAAAAGTGTAAATAAGCCTCCATGTGCATGTAAAAAGTGTAAATAAGCCTCCATGTGGCTATTCGTTACATCAACTAATTTCACATGATCAATATCATGACTGGTTGATTCGACTACATATTTTTTATTTATTCTATTTTTTTCTCTCATTTTTTTGTTCTTCTTTGTTTAGAACATTGGATCTAGCCCAAAAAATAGAGTTGCAACCGACTTTGTTACAAAATCTAGTGGAAAAATGGAGTTCCAAAAATGTGCAAGTATAAACAGAAAAAATAAATAAATTTAAAATAATGCATCTTGTTTAAAATATAGAAATGTAGTTCTGCTAGAAAATAAATAGAGTTCTAGCGAAACTTGTTGCAGTTTTGGCCGGAAAAAATGGATTCTCAAAAAATGAGCATGTCTAATTGGGAAAAAATAGGTATGTTCGAAAAGATAGAGTTCTGGTCAAGTTTGTTACATGGATTACCAAAAATGTGCCAGTTTAAACAAAAAAATTTAATTTGAAGTAAAATGAAATGCTTACAACATAGAACTCTTACGCTTAAAACACTGATAACGGGTCAATCTTTTTATAGTTCTGGCTGCAAAAGTTTAAAGAATAATAAATATAAAATTTATTTAATTTACAAAAAAATCCCACATGCTTGGCGTGTGGAAAACACTTTCCCACCAAATTCTCGTCTGGGTAGAAATAGACATGAAAATTGTAATTCAGGCGTAATAGAAGCCCGGATTGTCAAATGTTTAAGTTGCAAATGAGCAATGTACCCCGCGCATAGCGGGAGATTAGTGCACCGGACTGCCCTTTTTAAGCCTAAATTTATCTAACATAGAAATTAAAGCAATGGAATAAAGGTCACAAAAGCTCTTATCACAATATAGTGAAGCTTGTTGTAATGGTTAGGAGTTTTTGGGAGACTAGAAGTGCTATTAAAGCAATGCCTCCAGGTCATCTCTGGAGTTTGACTGCTGTTTGCATTGTTGGTTGGCGACTGAAGAGGGGCCTCTGCCGTATCCCCCTTTTCCGCATGCTTTACAATGCAGTGCTTGGTATCAACCACTGTTTTCCCTGCCTTTTTCTAGTTTTCCTGTATCATCTAAATACAGAAAGACCATCCGTTGTGGGGGTGGGGGGTGGGGGAGGCACTCCCCATTCCTCAAAACAGGAGGGAAGAATTATTTTTCAACCAGAAGGTTTGCCCACTACATTGGTATTTGGGTTATTTTCGAGTATGAACTTGATTAAAGATCATCCCCCCAGACTCCCCAAAGAAAAAGAACATTTTTGCCTAACTGGCACATTGCTTCATGTGTTGCTCATGTGTAATGTTTTATAATATTCACCTGTCCTCTTGGAAAAGAAGCAATGATCTAAAAACCTGGAGTTGATATTGTTTTCTGTTCATACATATTAGCACCTTCTTGGTGCATTTAATGAAATCATACTTATCAGAATAAAGTATTTGTCTCCTGTTCAAGCTGTTAACATGTATCTCTGTTGACTTGTCAGGAAGAATGCAAGCGTCTGCGCCAGAGTATAAGATGTGGACTCATTAACAGACCAACAGTGGTATGATGCAGCCTGATATTGATATTTACTTTAGGTTTGCACTTATTTTCTTTCTGCTGATAAATTGGTTTATTCACAGGGTGACATTCTTGACAAGGCCATGGAAATACATGCAGCAAGAGTTAATGACGTAAGTGAAACAGAACAGCTTCTTTTGACTATTTCTACCGCATGCATAGGGTTGTCACTTAGAGATGTGCCATGATTAACAAGGTTGAAAGAAAGTTATTCAGCAGTTGGTTAGAAGTTCCTTCTTTGGCAAATTATTTCATCTATTACTTTCTTAGAACCGGAATCAAGGGATTCAGTCTCCTTTTGTGTGGCTATCTCTTCTGTCCCTGGATACATGTGCAATCTTCATGAGTTACCTTGTGGAAATTCTATTTATAAGTTATGCGCCCCTTTTTGGTCTAGCTAACTGTTTATTTGACCCCCAGTGCCTGGTCCTTGACATGCATTTTTATTTACTCAAATAGCTACCTGCGTAAGATTCTCTACTTTTTGTATATTATACTGAGATTTTGCCCCTATAACATCAATAATATCGTTACCTTTTAAAGACAAGAAGTTCTGGCAGTCAGCACTTTGCAGATCAAGCATCGGAGATGCTACTATTGAGCTAGGACATTTATGAGAGAAAATAGAAAAGGGCATATTGCAAGCAATATTGTAAATGGAAGAGGGAAATTTGTAGGTTTTAGATCTTTGTAATTGGCCCTTTAGCATTCTGAGGATTGGAGAAGTCTCAGCAATAAATATACCATAAACTTTTTGTAGTTTACCTACTCTCAACCTGTGTAACAAGTGATAATGGTTAGGCGTCACAATGTGTATTTATGGACTTTTTAAAAGTTGACTATTTGAATTTACTGGCTGGTCGTTTGTCCTTCTAGTTCACAGCTGTAGTTGAATGACATCTCATGAAAAGATAGCTACCGAGGGCCTCTAGCATAAAATGTTCTATTCCTCTTGGTGTGAACAGAATTTGTTAGGGTGTGCTCTGTACCGATTGTGCTTGGGTTGCACTTCTAGTGGATTTTTTCTGCTTGTGGTCATCCTCTATTGGGTTCTGAACTTGTTCTAATATATCTTTCCTGATTCTTTTTGCTGATGTTCAGTGGCTGGAATCAGAGATACTCCGTCTCAGTCATCTTCGTGATCGAGCAAGTGAGAAAGGGCGCAAGAAGGAATATCCTTTGTTCGCCAAAATTTTATCATTTCTACTCCCCTGCCTTTCCTCCTGCCTTTATCAAACTGCAATGTAATGTTTGCTTGAAAGACTAAGTCTTCTTTGGTGTTAATTTTCTTCTCTGGAGGCAGGACTGTCGGGCCAAAAATTGTGTGCAATCTAGGGCGTAATAACAATTTTTCTTGATATCAGAAGATGGATTAAAGTTCGCTGATGAAAATTATGATCACTTTTATTAGCATATGTACTTCAAGTCATGCCTGAGTTTCCCATTAGGATTCAGTCGCCAGATTAGCAAATGACTATTTTTCTGTGCTCTTGCAGTAATTCATGCATTTTCATTTTTGCTTAAATCTCCTTTAATTATTGTTATATGTTGTTGGGCATAGATTGGTCTTTGGCATTGCTTGAATTTTGGACCTTGAATACTGTGTTGTCCCATATCAACACCTTTAGAAACAATTCTCTCATCCCCCTTCTATTGGTCTTTGCTTCTTGTCGCTTTGGCTGAATCAGTTGCTCTTAATATACTCCTTAACTAATGATTACGCTTAGAGAATGTGTAGAGAAACTACAGCTATTGAAGACTCCCGATGAGCGTCACCGTAGACTAGAGGAAGTTCCAGAAATACATGCGGATCCAAAAATGGACCCAAGCTATGAGTCTGAGGATGAGGATAGTGAAAGTAATGATAGACGAGGTTCTATTAGTTTCCTTTCCTTCTTCATATGTTAAGGATTATATGCCTTGCTGTGTATAATTTGAAAGTTGCTGCTTCTGCATGCAGATGCTTTTATGAAGTCTAGAGATTCAAGTTTTAACCGAAGAGGACGTGGGCCAATTTCTCCTAGAAGCAACTTCCATCTGAAAGATTCTTGGGGGTCTACAGGAAAATTTTCTTCAAAGAACTTTGAACTAAACAGGAGTTCCTCTGGTAAAAACATTTTGAGCAGAACTGAAGATGGTGTGCATTCTGGAGGGGGGCTGAATGAAGATACATGGATTGAAGGAAGAGACAGGGAGACAGAATCTATGAATCTAGAGAAGCCGACTTCTGCTGCTAATTCTGAGCCAATTGGACGGAATAGCCAATTTTTGTCAAGAACAGAGACATTTTCTGGTGCATCATTGGTATTTTCTCCTGCTACACCCCAGAGTAAGGTTGCAGAAACTTTCATCAAGATCAATGAAGCTGAAAAAATGTGGCATTATAAGGACCCTTCTGGTAAAATACAGGGACCATTTTCTATGGTCCAGTTACGTAAATGGAACAATACAGGATACTTCCCTGCTGATTTGAAAATATGGAAATCTACGGATAAGCAAGAGGAATCTGTTCTTTTGACTGATGCATTGGCAGGGAGGTTTGAGAAAGTGCCATCAGCAGTTGACAATATACTTTCAGCAACTCTTCTGCAAAATCAAAATGGAGATCAACCTCAAGTTGACCAGAATGTTGGATCTCAGAATTCTCGTCGTTTGGTTCCCTCTGGAGGTGGAATGACTTCTTCTGGTGATGTTTCTGCTCTTTCGACAGAGAGGTGGAGTAATGATGATTCCTCGAATCTCCCATCTCCTACTCCAAAGCAGACTACTGCTGGTTGGGTTGGAGGAGATGGGCTGTCTGTTACAGTTGCAAATTCGTATTCTAGTGGCAAAGTTCTCCAATCTCCTCCAGCGCTACCAGATAATGGGGTTAATACTTCTGCTTCCGTTCAAAATTTTGGTGGTCATTCAGTTAGGGGATCGGAAAATAATTACGTGAATTCTGGTCGTGATTTTGGTCCAGTGCCTACTTCTGAACAGGTAATTTCTGCACAGTCTGGATATTCTTTGCAAAATGCTCAATCATTTGCAGCTAGTGAACAACAGACAGCACTGATGAATAGCCAACCTGGTGCACAACATGCAGCTCTCCAGTCAGAATCTCTTAATATGCAGAACCCTGTTTTGGCACCAGGGCAGCCCCAGGGATATGGTAACTGGGGTACTGCGCCGTCATCTATTCAGAGTCTTGCTGGAAATTTTTCAAATGCAGGTGCCTCAGTTTTTCATCAACCTGATTATTGGGGAGCACCAACTCAAGGCAGCCAACAGAACATACAGCCTACAACTGTGCCTAGTGTTCCATGGGGTGTTGGTTTGCAAGAGAATATGAGTTCTGCTTCAGCGATAAGACCTGAAAATAACACTGGCTGGGGTATGATGCCTGGAAATCCAAGTGGGGGCTGGGGTGGACCTGTACCAGCAATCATGAATGTTAACTGGGGAGCAACTGTTCAAGCAATGCCTCCGGGGAATGTAAATCCTGGTTGGGTTCCTACTGGGCCACTTCCTGGGAACTCTGGTGTTCAGGGCTTGACGCCTGGGAATGTTAATCCAGGTTGGGTCGTTCCAACAGGGAACGTGGGATCAACTATTCAAGGATCTACATCTGGTAATGGATGGCCTATGATGGGAACTGGAAATCCTGGAGCACCTGTCCAAGGACCACCTCAAGGAGATTCAAATCAAGGTAGGGGTACACTTACTGGGAGTCGGGGGACAAGAAATAATGATCACCATCAAGATGGAAGATTCTCTGGTCAGAGGGACAAGGGTTCTCATGGTAGTAATTCTGGCTACAATAGTAGGAACTGGGATGGGCAATCGTGTTTTGGAAGTAGAGGGCCTGGAGGTTCATCTAGAGGTGGCAACAAAAAGAATGTACCCTGCCCATATAATACGAATGGTCGTCGATGTATAAAGGGTTCTGCATGCAATTTTATTCATAGCTAATCAGGAGGAACCAGTAGTGGTAGGAGAAAAGTAATTTTGTACAGTGAATTCGTCTCAGTTTTCTTTAGTATATGGGTCATTTTGGTGTTCTATAATTAAAACTTGTGCATATTAGTTGCTCAGCTCTCATTTGATCTGATGCAATTTTCCGTTAGCTAGATTCAGCTTACTTATGTTATCAGCTTCTAATAAATCCACAGTCGAGCATTATGGCTAAATATTCTCCCGGTTTTCCTATGCTCCTGTAGTACTATAGTTTATACTTGGAAATCCTTTCATATTAATGGATTTTGTTGTTCTAGACTTGGAATCACTCGATCTATGAAAACGAGTTAGCATGCGATCTCCTAGAGATCTGGGATAAGGGAGTATTCCAGGTATTGTAATTTGGACCTGTTTTAAACCCTTCATATTGGAATAAGTTTTAAAATGCAGCGTGTTGAGAAACTCATTACTCATAAGCATACAGATGAACACTCGATGAGGTATTCCGAGACTTAAATTCACAGTTGTTTTGTTTGGTCCGACTTAAATGCTAGTGCACTGCCGGTAGTGTAAACTGTAAAGCAATTAAAAATATTCTTAAAGGCAAAATTCTTTTTATAGTCAGCTGTGGGCAAAGTTGATATTAATTTCCTGTGCTATCTATCATGTCTTCCAAATAAAGTACGTAAACCAACATGTTGATGACACTTCTCTATACATGAGTGTAACTACTATTGAAGTCCTCAAGCTAGCTTTTTAAGTTGAAAAAGTGTTAATTGTAGTTATGTTATGTTTGGTATTGCATCTCACGTGAAAAAAAAATTATGAATGGAAAAATTTGCATTTAAAAAACTTTCTTCTAACAAAAAATAAATAAATAGCCAAATAATGTCTTGAAAAGGAAAAAAATTAAGTGGACGAACGTGTACTAGACCACAAGTACACAACAACACCAACAAGTATAACTATGCCTCAACCCAAGTCCCAACTAAGTCGGGTAAGCTATATGAGATAGTTTTTTTTTGTAATTCAGAGACTTTTATATATTAAAGCAAAGGAGCATCATACACATAGTTTATAGTGCACCAAGAAGTTCCATAGTTTACAAAACTGTTTATCAAATTACAATTCAAAATTTGTCTAGTAGACGTAGTTCCTAGAATGTCTGCCCAAAAAACATCATTGACAAACACCAGAGGAACTACCAAAAAAATCGATCTTGTAAAAAATCCTTCCTTCGCTCCTTTTTTGGCCAAAGCATCCGCCAGTCTATTCTGTTCCCGATATCTGTGATGGACCGGCAACTTCCCAAGCCTCATTAGCAGCGATTTGCAATAAAAAACAATAGGATTTAGTAGGTGATTTCCATTGTTAATCATGTTGATTTCCTCAAGAGAGTCTACTTTTACTCGGATAGGAGTTTGCCTATTGTTTGAAGCCATTTCCAGCCCCTGCCTTAGGGCCAAAAACTCAGCATTAAAGTTTGAGGTGGTAAGAATAGATCTTTGGCCTAACTCAACCCTAAAAGATAGCTTGTCCCCCTAAAAGATAGCTTGTAGGGTGAGGATTGTCCAAATCTATATAAGGAGTCCATGTTCTTATTCCATTATGGATGTGAGACTTTTAACACTCCCCGCACGCCCAGACCCCGTTAATTGGAGCGTGAATAATATAATTTGAGGGCCCAACATCAGTGAACAATGAATTGAAATGGGTCTGGCTCTGCCATGTAAGAATGGATCTTGGGCCTACTCAACGCCCAAAAGATAGCTTGTAGGGTGAGGATTGTCCAAGTCGAGTCCATGTTCCCATTCCATTACCTATGTGGGACTCTTAATACATGTGTTTGTGACAGTTTTCATGAAACCCATCACCCAATCCCCTCGAGAGTTCTGATGACTCCACCCAAACCACCATTCCCAGTTTTAGAGTCGAAAGAGCCATCAATGTTGAGCTTGAAAGTATCACGAGGAGGAGGCTCCCATTTCAAAGTGACCTCATTTCTAGTGGGCTTATTGTTGTCTCTCAAGGCACAAAGAATAAATTCAGTGGCAAAGTTTAAAGTCTTGGTCATTTAAATATGATCTTTCTTTTTATTGAAAAGGTTGTTATTTCTGGTAATCCAAATTTCCCAGAAGCAGAAAGGGAGCATATTCTCCCAAGTAAGATTGCTGTTGAAGTTTTTTTATGGAGGGCCTTCCAGGTGTTATGCCAGTCATGATTGATAAAGGGCATTTTGTTCTGGCATTCATTGTTGGTACAGTGTTGCTTGATGTTGGACCAAAATTGGATAGCATTCGGGCACTCAAAGAAGATATGGGGTAATGTTTCATTATGAGTGCCACAATAATGCCATTTAGGATCAATATTCAGACCAATGCCATTGAGGTGACTGCTAGTGGGAAGCCTCTTATGGTGGAGCAGTCAAAGAATGAATTTTATCTTATTTGGGATGCTGAGAATCCAAGAGAAGGCTTTTGGCGGTGAGGTTGGAGAAATCTTTGAGCGATGTAGATGGAGTGGTAAGCCTGCTTCATGGTAAATTCTCCATCTAAGGAGTTCTCCCAAACCAATTTATCATCAGCATAGGGGTGAAAGGAAATGAACATTGTAGTGATGGCCCTCTTAAGGTACTCACGGATTTCAAAGGAGAGCTTACTGAGGTCCCAGAGGACCCAGACCCTATTGATGTGAAAATCACTAACGTTTGAGCTGAGCTCATTAATATTGAGGGGGACACATATGAGATTCCTGATAGACTCATGATTAGGGATCCATTTATCAATGAACATATTCACCCCATTCCCTCTGTGGATGATCCATTTGGTATTTTTTGAGCAGATGTCCCATACCTTAAGGATGCAATTCCAAGTTATGGAAGAAGGGGTCTTCCTAGACCTTTTATCGAAATTTTTATGGTATATGACTTTCACCCAGAGGGAATTATGGTTGTTATACATTCTCCAAGCCAGGCTAACATGGCTTGATTAATTCCTGATTTCAACCTTTGGGATACCCAGCCCCCTTCATCTTTGTCCTTTGTAATGGTGTCCCAATTCAGGAGATGCATCTTCTTCTTCTCAGCAGTGGTACCCTAGATAAAATATCTCTGAATTTTGTTAATGCTCTAATGAATATGGGCAGGGAGGTTTATGTGATGTATGACATGGCTAGGGATACTGGAGAGGGTGGCTTTGCAAAGGACAGTTCTACCAGCCATGTTAAGGATCTTAGTTTTCCAACCAACTAGCCTTTGGTGCAAGTTATCAAGGATATACTTGAAGTCACTGTTGGTAGGCTTGGAGTAAAAAATGGGAAAGCCAAGGTACTTTCCAAAATCTTTGCTTTTCTTCATTTGAAGAATTCCACAACAAAATTCAGCATGACTATCTTGACAGTTCTTAGAGAAGATGAATTTTGTTTTTTCAAGATTGAGCTTTTGGCCAGATTTGGCATTGAAGTCATTTAAAGTGTCCAAAATAGTATTGCAGTTCTTGGCATTTGCCTTGGCAAATAGAGTTAAATCATCAGCAAAGAACATATGTGAGATCTTAGGGCCAGTAGGGGTGATTTTTATGGGAAACCAGTTATTGACTCAACTTGGAGGTTGATGTTTCTAGAGAGAATTTCATACACATGATGAAGATATAGGTATATATAGGGTCCCCCTGTCTGATTCCCCTAGAAGGTAGGAAACAAATAGTTTTCCCCTATTAACCAAGATTAAGATAGAACTGGTTGAGATGCAGGATAAGACAATGGAGGAGAAGATGGGGAAAACCAAGAGCTTTAAGAGTGCTTCTAATAAAAGACCATTCAATTCTGTCAAAAAAAAATCAAGGTCCATTTTTAGAATCATATTAGCAGTTTTACCTTTCATTTTGTTAAAATGGGAGATGTACTCCTGGACAATGATGGCATTATCAGCGTCTCTTCTGTTACAAAGGAAGCTAGCTTGGCTAGGGCCAATAATGGTAGGGAGGAAAGGCTTTAGTCTGTTCATACGTATTTTAGTGACAATCTTGTAAACGGTATTACACAGGCTAATAGGTATATAATTTTTTAGCATGGAAGCAGCAGGGCATTTTAGGATCAGACACATATAAGTAGTATTCATGTTATGATCCATGGCTTTGATTTGGAAGACTTGCTTGACAAAATCAATGACTTTGTTGTTGACAGTGCCCTAACACTTTTGGTAGAAGAGAGGGTGGAGTTCATCAGGTCATGAGCTTTTAAGGGCTTGAAGGACATAATGGCTTGGTGGATTTCAATGATCTTAACAGGGGAGTCCAATGCTCTGCAAGTATCAGGGGAGAGCCTAGGGCCATTATGAGTCAAGTCAACATCTTGGAGATTGGAGCAGGAATGATCCAAAGGTAAACAACTTGACAAAATAGTTCCTAATGGTTGACTTGATGTTGTAACATTCCGTAAATCCGGGTTAGGTTTGAATGAATTAAATGAGCATTGACGTGTCATGTTTTAGTTATGTGAATACCTTCGGGATGAATTCGAGTGATAGATAGTTGTTTTGAAGTCAAACCAAATAAAAGAGTTCGAAAAAGTTCTTAAATTCGTTTAGTCTGAGGTACATTGCACTTATGCCCTTTTTGCTGGTAGTTGCGTTGGGAATTTTAGAAAACTCAAATTATGAATCATCTGCCTTCTTTCAATCTATTTGAAAGGCTCACTTTTTTTTTAATTTTTTTTTCTTATGAATGATTGTTTAAGTTTTTATATTTGTAGTTTTCCAAAGTCTCAAATTTAACTTCCTCATATGAAAAACACATATCTTTCTCTTAGAATATTGGGTGATATTAATGTACCATCCCCGAAGAGGTCTTAAATAATGATACGAGGTTTGTATTGTTGGACTTGCACATATATATGACAGAGATGCTAAAATGAGTGAATCAGTGTAGATGTGTGTTAAGGTTTTCATTATCCATTTACTTATTTCTCTAATTACGGGTCTCTCTTTAATTGGACATCTTTCAGTTTAAACAACCGTAGACTGGAGTTTTTACTTTTATTTAGGTAGATTTAAACACATATCATCTTTTAGTTTAATTTTGTTTTCGGGTGAAAGCAGAATTTATAGTTTTGTGAAAAGCAACTCACGATCTGTGTAATTTTAATTATCATGTACTCCCTCCGTCCACTTTTTAGTTTTTACTTGTCTACTACTATATTAAAAATATATGTTCATTTTTACTTGTCTAATTTGAAAAAATCACTAGATAATTACCATTTTATACCTATTTTACCTTATTATTAAGTACAATAATTATTTCTAATTCATTTTCCAACATATAATAATTAGGGGTGATATAGTAAAATTATCATTTTATTTATTGCTTCTGAAGAGACGTGTCAAGTAAGGGTGTAAAATTAACTACAACTAGTGCATAACATTGTCATTTAATTAGAGAGACCCGTCCTTATAAGATGACTGGAATTCAGTTTGCCAGATTGCTGAAAACTAGAAGCCTGAGAATTCCAACTTGATAGTTCACTGGCAAAAGCCTTCTAACAACAGGTGGAAACTCAATACAGGCGGTTCTTATTGGTGTTACCTGGTTCTATGACAATACAGGGAATGATCCTAGCTAAGAGTTAGACATTGAGCTTGATTCTATGGTTATTTTGCAAATGATCAATGGAACCATCAAGCCAACTTGGAAACTTCAAAAGCTAATCAACAAAATTCAACACCTCATGCAAGACAGGGATATTCAGACAAGTCATTGCTTCAGAGAAGCTAATGAAGTAGCTGATGCGCTTGCTAAATATGCCACTACTACTCAAGATCAAAGTCTTCCTACATGAAGCCCAAAGAAGCACTCAACATGGACCTACAATCTTCCTTGATATGCAGATTTTTAGTCAAGAAATGGAATAGGGATACTATTGGTTTTTCTGCTCTTTTCTTATCTTATCCTCTTGTAAGACCTAAGGGTCAACATAGTGAAAGGAAGTAATTTATTGCTTCCTAGTTTTTGCTTTAGGCTTCAGGATTATATCCGGTACTTATTTTAGAAAGCAAACACAATAAGCTGATTCAGATGTGGAAAACCTGTAATGTAATGCAGCTGTGGAGAGCAGAGACGAAGTACAAATGAAATGAAATTTCTGATATTGCCTTGTTTCCTTCCGCTTTAATTCATCTAACCACACTTCCACAATTTCTGATTTTATCCCCTATACAAGCCCTTGAAAAAGCTAAACAGAGATTGCCCTATATGAAATGCAAGAATATTTACAACTACAAGATATCATTTTCAGAACAGATCTCACAAGAACCTATTTGACGTCGAAACAAGAAAAAGAAATGGTTCTTTCTCTTCGTCTTTTTGTATTTCCCCCAGGTAATAGGATCAGGACAGTAAAAAAGTAAAACTAGAGAAACTTTCTGTGGCAGTTCTGAGACCAAGGCTGAATATTTAAAACAGAACATGCGATACAAAGCTCCATCATCTAAAGAACTGTCAAATGTGGTGTTTCTTTCTGTTCTTAATTACCACTAGACTATTTCTCTAATGTAACACAGAAGGAACGGGAAAAATAAGATTCTATAAGGACATCGTGAACGGAAAATGCTTTGACCAAGAAGAAAAATATGAAGTCAGTCCCCTGTGTGGTGCTTGTAATTTGCTTCACCGCTTCGATGTATCAATCACCACTTCTGAGTAGCAAATTGGGCAAGCCTGACACATTAATGAATGACTTAACAATCTGGTATATATACAATGATGGATTGAGAGAAATAGTTTTGAGAGGGTTCAATTTATTACTTTGTTGATACTAAGCCATCTGCTGCCACAAGCAGCATGATAGACATGTTTGCAGGGAAGGGTGATCTGCCGGTCATTTCGTTTGTACTCCATCTGGCAGACCACACACCTGGAAATAAGAAGGAAAATCAATCGTGATAAGTGAAAGCACTTTGATACAAATCCTTGCCCAAAATACTACACAAAGATAATCATCATAGACTGTAATATTCTTTTTCGGGAAATAAGTAGTACTGTAATAGATAATAATGACAAACATGACAAAAAGAATTTCATTCAGTAATCTCAGAAGTGAATTACCTACGAGGAGAAAAACAAACAAAATAAACAAATAAATACACACACATTCACATACATATATTAACTCCACAATATGCACAAGATGACATCTCTGAAAGTAAGTCTAGAAAAGAATATGTGCAGGCGGAACATAAAAGGACATGATACCACCCAAGGAACTAGGTAATCTAGAATAATGTGGTGACGTACCAATTACTTGATCTTAAAAAAGGTAAAGAGTAGAAACCTATGCACTATTCAGATGAAGAAGATTGTTGATGAGAAACATAAAAGGCTGTTACCAATTTTTCAAATTAACAAATTTATTAGCTAAAGTAACCATGACTTGTATGACCTGGTCACATGTAGAAAAACAACCCACCAGCCTCTTATATTTTAGGAAAATATAACAATCGGCACAGAATAAGAAGCATCTGAACAAAAATTTATTATGTTAGAGCTAGAGGATTACTAAACATTGTTCGTCTTTTCCATTAGTCCTTTATAGGAAGAGATTCTCAATGGGTTTGTTCTACCTTTCCTTTCTTGATTTCTTTCTTGAGAATAAGCCACACTTGAACTTTGTGATTGGAAGCAAGGAGATTTGATCTTGGGAAAGACCTCTGCTTTGAGTTCCAACAGCCTCCCCCAACTCAAGTAGTTCCTGTAATTCAACCCACATAGATGTAGATATATCTAAAAGAATTAGAGCTGCAAGTTTTACTAAGTCTCCAGTATAAATCTTCAAATAATCCAAAACAAAAGTCTCCAATATAAATCTCCATATAATCCATAATAAAGCAAAACTAAACATTAAGTATGGATCATCACTTAAACAAGGATAAAGGAATCAATCATTAGAATAAAAAATCATTTGTTGTCTTTGATGGATATCTGCAGAGTAGAATGTGCTGAAAAGTATGTAATGCATGTCTGTCAGTTACACCATTCATCAGCTACATTATTTCTAGTATGATTTCTCAAGAAAGTAAATCAATTTGCTTAAATATTAGTCATTTGACTGTATTGTATACGAAAATGGTTCAATGACAAGAACGATTGGATATGAAAATTTCCGCAAGGAGTTGTGAGCACCAAAACACTCTTTAGCCTCAAAAGATATAGTAGTAAATAGAAGAACAAACACAATAATCTCCTTATTTTTTATATTCCTTTTCTTCTCTTTTTGTCTTTTTGCACGTATTTCATGCAAGGTATTGCTACGAAGTTAGAGATTTTTTTTAAATTTTTTATTACATAGGGGGTAGAGAAGGGGATTACAATGTGGGGATTCAAACCCTCACCAACAAGGTGAAAGTTCAGGTAGCCAATCAACTGAGCTACTAGATCCCTACACGAAGTTAGAGATCAATTGATGCAACTAGAAGTTTTATCATACATTAGCTCAGATATTCAACATATGTGGACAAAGTTTTTAATATTATATATGTAATTGGTGCTGGCAGTTAGAAATAATTACGCAAATTCAATTAACTTCTAAATGAGGAACGTGGTCAGTGAGGGTTCACATAATCGTCCCCAGAACTTGTTTGGGACTAAGGCGTAGTTGTTGTTGTAGTTATTCTGTTAACTTATAAAGTTTTTCAACTGTGTTTAAAGGACCCCCAACCTTTAACAGTCTCAGACTCCATATGTGGCCATAATTCATTGCTTGAGCACAACAGCTTTTGTTAGATGAATTCTTTTCTTGGGTACTGATTTCCCTTTGTTTCTCTTTTCTAGAAAGTAAGCATTACCAGCTAAAGTTCTAATATGAAACCCTGCCCTCTAGTCAGATTAAAACCAATGGATATTGTTCTTATAATTTACATACTATTGACAGGTCAAAGCTTATTCGCTCTTATGATTTGAGGACACCTTCAAAAAACGAGCGCAATAACTACAAGTCCAAAGTAGCATATCAAATCCAAGGAAATCAGTTGATGGAAACCTTCATAACAACACTTTTCTGGTCATTGGCTGCATGGAGTAGTTCATTGTTTATGAACCTTAAAAGATGTATAAAGCTAATTGAATCAAATTTGCCATCTATGTCTGCTTTGATCATCTAATCATAAGACAGAATTTGAAATAGGAAAAATCTGCAAGGCTATAGTAGCCCACGTAAATGCTTTCACATCTAGAACAGACAACATTACATTATTGACCTTGGACAATCAAAACCTAATCATGCAGTATGATGCCAACCATATTGAACAAGATGCCTAATTTGTTGCTCTAGTTTTTTTGTTTTTTATTTTTGCTTATATCTCAACCTTGAAAAACATAAAGTGTTTATATTAAAACTTAGAAGCAAAACAAACTGCACTTACTTAAATTTCAATTAAAACCTAGAACCACAATAACAAACTTTACTTAATTCCATATTTAAGCCTCCAAAAATAATTGCCCTACTCCTCCTTGAATCAAATATTTTGTTTATATATATCCGTCGTGTTGTGGCCAACTTGTGCGCACCTCGACTAATTTCATGGGGTACCTGCTACCTTCCACCTATTTGAGTCAAATGTTTCTCTTTGCAAGAGTATTGAAATGACATTATTACTGGAATCCTAACCTTCCATTCAGGACAAGGCTTGCAAAAGGGACCTATGACATTCACGAATAAGGATGATTAATTCAACCTAGAGAAAACAGTGTGGACACTATCAACAATTGAACCAAGAAATTGCATCAAAATATCACAGTGTCATCTTTCATTCGACACAGCGCCACCATTCTCTCAATGATGCATATCACATATGTCTGCAACAACAATTACGTCTCGATCCCAAGCTAGTGGAAGTTAGCTATATGAATCCTTACTATCCATTTCACTCCATCTAGACTCGTCTCACTCTAGGGGTAGAGGTGATATAGATCCCACAAAAAATATACTGTATCTTACAGGGCTCTTTCATGGAAATAAACATATCATGTTAACCTGCAAAGCTTTGGAAACTAATTATCTGCCTTAATAACTAAGACATTTCTAAAAGAACTCAGATATGAGATTTTTGGTGTCTCAAAGAGGATCACGAGATGAGTATACTATTTGATGATGCACAAGATATGACAATACAAGTCTAATAAGTGGAGATGACAGAAAATTTACAAATCAAACCTCATAGCTCATGTTGTCAGGGTCGATACTATCTTGCCAAGCAACCTGCATTAATACAAACACAGATGAATGAACAAGTAGTCAGTAATTCTAATCATATAAGAGGACAATAAAAGCTCCTTCACTCGCTGTAAAACAAACAAGTATGACCCATTCTTACTCAGCAGCCAGTAGCACGTTCTGGAAACATTAGCAGGAAGAGAAATGCAAGACTCCTCTAGTTACTACTATTACATTTTTACTTTTTTTTTTGGGGAATGGTAAATATACTATTACAATTTTTTCAGTAGTTTTAAAACTATTTAGCTATTATACCATTTGGTTGCTTTAAATCATTAGTATAGTTACAATAACAAACAGAAGAAGCAGTCTTATTCTTGTCGTAGTATGCAGATACTATAAGTAAGAAAAGTAGAGGTTATGGTGGTTATGCATCAGCCGGACTAATAAACATGACATGAAAGAGAAAAGAAACATAACTTAGGAATAAAACTTCATACCTCACTGTCACGAGTATTAATTTGACTCCTGGGACCTGAAAACGAGCAAAGGGACATGCTTAGCCATAACCTAATGTATCATAAAAGTAGGAAGCTCTTTATGAATAGGCACAAGTAAGAGTAGCAGAAAACGGAGACAAATGAGACTGGAAATACTCAAAGGCATAAGGTCCAACACTAACATATTCCATACACATTTTGCTGCATTCAGATCGACATACTTCCTTCTTAACTCTATCCATCACAAATTTCAGATGCATAATCAATATAGTTGCAGCACAGAATGCATAATAGAAGAATGTACTGAATACACGCTTCTAGACAGCTGCCTTACAAATGGGAACTGTCACTATTCATTTTCAAAAATTGGTATATGGAAAACAGAAAGAAACATATAACCAGTTATCATAAAGAAGAAAAAATCATTGAGTTTTTTGGAATAATACCCGACACTGAAGCAGCAAGCAGAATTGTTTGGAGACTACATAAAGAAGAGGGAAGTGGATATAGAAAGCATAATAAAGCAACCTTCGTACCACTTTGACTTAGGAATGTATGATGTACTAGTATTTTACGTGTTTTATCACTCTCCACACTTATAATAACCTGTATTTACAGGCAGATCTTCAATTTGACAAAAAAATCTGTCCAATCTAGAATCTTGGCAGTGTGACCAGCCATTTCCATCGTCCATGCAGAATTGGTACTAAAAGAGATAGGGGCAGCCCGGTGCACTAAGCTCTCGCTATGCAGAATTGGTACTAAAAGAGAGAGTCTTCAGAAACTCTGTAGCACAAAGCAGAAAATGTCTCGGTGCCTTCAGAGAATCACTTGAGTCAACTGCTGCAGACCACAGGCTACCACCAATCTCATATGATGAGCATGAATAATTCAAGGAATTATCAGTCAAGAATGATTCGTTTATTTTGTTGGATGGCCTTCTCCTAACCCATCCAATTCAAATTTTGTTTGTTGACTAATGCACTTTGGGTGGGCACTGCGGAACACTTGTTCAAACGTGAGGCTTATAGCTCAATGGCTTTCAGTAAAGCAAGATAACCACTGGAATGTGAGTGTTGCGATTTCACCTATAACCTCCAGATGCAAAAGAACAGTAGATCCCCATCCTCAATGCTCAGAACTATGGGAGTGATGGAGAGGGGTGTAACGATCTAGAATTATGGTGTTAAACAGTTGATGCTAGTATAAAAATGTCTGTGAGATTCTCTAATCTCGTGTTTGCTAATTGACAAACAATAGTAAATAAAACGTAAAGCAGAGGGAGACATCTTTACAGTAGGAATGAACTGAAAGGGTGCTAACTTCTGCAGGTAACTCATGGTAGGCGATCAATAAGTTATTCCTGGTGTATTTTCCTAGCAACATTTATCATATACACAAGGCGAAAAGAATAAAGAAAAAAACTGTTGAAGATGTTTCCATATACATAGGCTTTCAACACTCTAAATCTGTTGGTTTTCTTTTTAAAACTTCCACATATCAACTGCAGTAGGAAGACACTGAAAAGGAAACTTACATTCCACAGAATTAGTGAGTGAATTGGAGCCTGAAATTTCCTCTCTATGCACATTTGCAGCTACATTCTGGTCACCAGTGGCAGTTGAAGGGTTCTCTAAATGTCTATCATGCACCTCGATTCCAGATACATAATCATTCACCACATATTCATGACCATAATCGTAGTATGAGAAACTACCTGCTTCAGAATACCCAAATTTGTATGGATTGGTGCTGATGGATGGATATAAACACTCCTGCAAGGATCAGAGAAGTCATATAAAAAAGGGTAGTCCGGTGCACTAAGTTCCCGCTATGAAGTCTATTCTACGCAGCCTTACCCTGCATTTCTACAAGAGGCTCTGTTATTTAAAACCTTCTCTATGTTTCCATGTGACTGACAGTTTGATATAAACAAAACCAAAGATGCATGAAGAAAATGTACATCTTGCAGTTAAGTGATATCCAAAGGTATCTATAAGGCCCTCATATGCTTAGCAGTTAGTAGCTGAGTTCCTTAGTTTGCTAGAGCAATTTGAAAGCTAGTGTCCTCTAAATGCAGCATAGTTGCGAATTATGCAGTTGATACATGTTGTACATGTGTACTAAGGCATGGTTCTAAATGTGCTCATTGCACGCTACTAGAGCCTACGTAATAGAACAACACATACTTGATACACAAATTTCCACTTTCTCATGGACATTTTTTTCATATTCATGAGCACTATTTGTAATATCTGCTTATTCAATCATGATTTACAAAATGTCCTGGGTCCCAAAAAGTTAATTCTACAAGTGTAAAACTAATCATTGTTCCAACTGCACCCTCATTTGTACAGGTTATTTTGCACAATCCTGCATAACAGGGCAGAAGGTGGCCATGTGGGATAAAACTGGAAGTAGTGGGATGAACAACATGAATGTAGACAAAAAAAATGATCAATTCTGCAGGATTACTGAATACCTGAGCATAGGGAGGATTGGAAAATATATAATTTACATGGTCATATGTAACACCTCCAAAGAAATCCATAAAACTTCCAATTGAATTATACGGCATATCAGCGTTCGTGTAATGAATTTCCATTTGCTGATTCCAGTTCATGGTGAATTACTATTCTGCAGCAGATTGCATATTCGCCGTGTCAACTCTTTAAAGTTAAAGTAGCTATGAAGACTACAAAAATCATACTTACCACTAATTCTTCAGGAAAGCAGAGAGTTGAACAATCAACATATGACACTCTGATTCCAAGTTAATCAATGTGGATCCTCTTCAGATTAAAACAAAACAATCAGTTTCTTTATCATCAGTAAGCCAAACCTAAAAAAACATATTAGAAGACGACCCACGTTGTGGATTTCACTGGGTATGTTGTTGTTGCACAAAGATTAACGAAAGGAAAAAACAAAGAAGCAAACACTTCATATCAAGAAATTGTAACTAATTCTTTTAAACAGAAAATTACAACTAATGCAATGTGGGTGTTAAGCCATGAGTATTTTTTACTTTTTTCGGAGTTGAATTCCGGGAATCATGTTTGGCCATAAAATTCCGGGATTCAACAGAATTTTTCAAAACTTAAAAAATACTTTTTTCACACGAAATCACTCACAAAAATTCAAGACCAACTCCAATTTGTATTCATGGCCAAACAGCTACCAATTAGTTTTCCTTACATCTCTTAAAAAAAAGTAGAGTGTTTTCCAGCAGTCTCTCAGTAACCAAAATGGATTGCAACAATAATTCAATAAAACAGACAATTGGAACGAAATTAACACCGCGTTTGGCGTAGAGAAGTTTCGTAGCTCACAATTGAGAAGGAAGGAAATTTATAATTGTATGAATCTTTAGCACACATGCTAGTCATGTGGGAATTATACTACTTTGTGTGAGGGCCTTATAATATCACCCAATCTTTAGCACACATGCAGGGATGTCAGTCAGGCGGTTAAATGCGGGTATCGCCCCGCACCCGCTCCAATTGGGGCGGGTATGGGGATGGTTTGGTGGGTGGTGGGGCGGGTATGGGTATCAAAAGTGCTACCCGCCATGGGTAGTGGGGCGGGGTGGATTTCATATAAGACCCGCCCCGCACCCGCCCCGCCCCGCTACCCGCACCATACTCACACCGACCGTACCCGCACCGCCCATATTCGTATCATTTATTAGTTTATTTACGAATTTATTTGACCCTTTCTTGATTTAAAATGTGACTTGAGCTAACCCGCACAGTAATGCACCACGTTTCTTTTTCTTATTCTCTTTGTTCTCCTTTTTTTTGTTAAATATTTTCATATTTACTGATTTTTAATATTCATAATATTTTGACAAGGTTTTAGAATTGATATTCGATACACAATAGTGGAAATGTTCCTTTTTTTTCCTTTTTCTTATATAACTTTCATTTTGGTGACTAAAACAATTGCTAGACATTATTTGAGCATTTTATTAATGGGTACGTAGGGTAAGTGGGTATCCGCGTGAAGTAAGGCGGGCGGGTGGAAGAATTACTACCCGATGGGTGGTGGGCGGGGTGGGCATGTGTTTTAGGTGGTGGGTACGAGTATGGGATACCCTTCCCCGCCCCCGCCCCCGCCCCATTGACATCCCTACACATGCTTACACACCGTAATGCGGTGGACCAATCACTTTAAAAAGTTTACCCTACCACAGTACCCGCAAGAGTAGTCAAGTTGGTGGAGCAGGAGAGCGCGAGACCGAAAGATCACGAGTTCGATTCCCCCTGTCAACACCTTCTTGGTTGAGTCTGTCACACATGGCTTGGTTTACCTGATTGACGTTTGTTTGCAGGCTATTGCGTCAGTCAGAGGATTTACCCAGTGCGCATTTGTAAAAAGTAGCGGCTGCGGGTTCCCGTCATCCAAAAAAAAAACTATATATTTCATAATTTTAATGATAAAAATATTAAATCTATTAAGTTAACTATTTGATCATAATATTGTGGTGAATACTAAAGTGAGATTGTTACACGATAAATAATGGCTTACTTGCTTCAATGGTATTTTTGTCTTTAATATTTATATCCTTATATCTCTATAACATGTATTATTATATTTATCTCATTATCATTTCACATAATTAATACATAAAATTCCTGCATAACTCAATATTTATATTATTTAATATCATCAATCAAATGTAATATAATTATGAAGAATTAATTAAAATGATATACTAGTTATATCGAGATTATTTATTATTTTTTGCTAAATTTTTAACCAAAAACAAAATAATTTTTGCGAGTTTTATGTTGAAATTATTTTTAGAGGGTCTTGCGGGAGATATAAACATGCAATATATATATATATAGTGGCGGACCTACCCTTACCAAAGGGGTGTGAAGTGACACAACTTTCGTCAGAAAATTACACTGTTTAGTTAGGCTAAAATTTTAGATTTATGTATATATAATGTATGGTGATCCACCTATTCCTTATTTATTAAATGTGTGTACCAATTTAGAAAAATTCTAAATCCGCTACTATATATATATATATATATATATATATATATATATATATATATATGAAGAAACACCATGAACAAGTCCACCTTTAACTTGAAATGGCCAATAAACAAGCGGTTGACAAGATCAATAAGTGGAAGTAGTAAGTGAGCGACCCTTCAACTCCAAAAATTGAGTTTGAGTCCACGTAAGAAAGGAAGGTTAAGGAAAGAAAAACATTTCTTCGTTCTAATTTATGTGATGATATTTAAATAAGCATCAAATTTATAATTAATTGATTTTTTTTTTAAAATTTGTGATCTAAAATAAGATAAGTTATTTGTGTAGATATAAATTATATTTTTAAAGGTAAATGGAAGATTAACATTAAATTATTAAATACAAATTGAATTGTGTTATTTCTTTAGAACATACTAAAAAAAAGTATCACATATATAAATTGAGATATTGAGAGTTGCATTAATGTGGATATGTGAGAATTTTGCATAAATACTTGCACCCATTCAGTGTTTATGTTAATTAAAAAATAATGTAAGAGAACATATGAATTGTATTCATTAGTTTGATGCATATACTAAGAGCCGGTCTGAATTGACTTATTTTAAGTGTTTTTAAATCAAAATAGTTTATAAGTTATTTTATAATTTTTGGGTAAAATAAAAAAATACTTTTAAACACTTGTTTTTAAGTTAAAATATTAAAAATAAATCAAAAGTCATAAGCTAAAATTTCTAACTTTTGACTTATAAATCAAAAATAAAAAATTCATTCAAACGAGCTCTAAGTAATTACATAATTCATTTATCTTAGCATCACAACAACAATAACTATAACTTAGTTTCAAATAAATTGAAATCATCAATTATATTAGTTATTACTGACCTTTTTTTTTCATTTATCGTGGCCTCATATACTTAAGTTATTTTGTGATTCGTGCTTGAGTTTCTCCCAAAAATTAGTTTCCTCTTTGAGAATTTCACACAACTTTTAGGAATAACTCGTTTGTTTTCCCCATGTTGATTGAAAGACGCGTGACCCACTCACACATAACAGAGGCATGCTATTTTTTTGTTTGTTTCAAAGTTCAAACTACTGTGTAAATTTTACTAACATTTTATAAACATATTGACATGAGAATGATTTAAATTTATAATATCTTCATAATAGTAATTTAACTTTAAAAATTAATTACAGGAGGGTGAGCTAGTCGTTTGATATCTAGTTTGGAGGTGAGTTATGCAGGTATTAGATCATGTATAAGTAATATCACGTTCGATAGTTGATGAGGAAATAAATTATTCATGTATAAAATTAATATAGTGTTTGGTTTATAATTTAGAAACCCATATATGATATAACTAATATGTATATAAAAGATATGAGAAAATCTACGTGAATAACTAATATGTATATAAGATATGAGAAAATCTACATTAATATAGTGTAGTATTATATGTAGGAAGAAGGTAGAATAACTAATACTACATGAATAACTTATATATCATGTATAACTAATCCCGATATAAAATACTAAATTTTCTCATAACTAATTCTATATTATTAAAACATGCATAACTTTAACGAGCTACCAATATATTGAGATAATCAGATTCCCAATTAATTAAGTATAATATATTGCAGAAATAGATACCCCACTTCACTATTTTATAAGTAGCTGTAAGATGATATTAATCTCCCTTAGGAAGTCTTCTCATTAATATCAAATATATATAGGTGTACAATGTTCATTCCAATTACAATATGAATCCTAGTCTCATATACAAGAGGAATCATAGTTTTACCATAATTATATTTACACAAATATTATAATTATGGATGAGGATCTTATTTTCCTACACCTATACATTTACACACCCCCCTCAGTCGGAGCGGGAGGAGGCCGGACGCTGAGACTGGATCTGAAGTCAAGAAATAACTGTCTGGAAGTCCTTTGGTAAATATATATGCATACTGATAGGATGATGAAACATGTAACACTCTGACATGGCCTAGCGCAACTTTCTCAAGAACGAAGTGTAGGTCTATCTCAATGTGCTTAGTTCGCTGATGTTGAACCGGATTATGAGAAAGATATATGGCATAGATGTTATCACAGTACACAATAGATGTCTGACGCAATGGACACTGAAGTTCTAACAGTAAATTTCTGAGCCAATAAATCTCAGCTACCACATTTTTAACGCCTCTGTACTCAGCCTCGATACTGGAACGAGATAGGGTAGCTTGTCGCTTGGCAGACCAAGAAAATCAGATTATTCCCTAAAAATACACAAAAGTCGGAGGAGGAGCATCGCGTGTCCGGGCACCCTGCCCAATCTGCATCCGTATAAGAGAGCAACATATTTGTTGCAGAGGGGTATATGTGCAAACCATAATCAAGTGTGCCCTTAATGTATCGGATGATACGCTTAAGAGCAGTGAAATGAGACTTCCTGGGGGCATGCATGAATAGGCATACCTGCTGAACAGCATAAGCAATGTCTGGCCTTGTAAATGTGAGATACTGAAGTGCACCTGCAAGGCTCCTATACAGAGTAGGATCAGAGACTGGAGCATCATCCATAGCACTGAGCTTAGATTTTGAATCAACTGGAGTAGGTGAAACTTTGCAATTCGCCATCTTATATACGATCTCCTTTACATACTTACGCTGACACAAGAACATGTGATTGACAGACCTGGTCACTGATATTCCCAAAAAATAACTCAGCTTCTTCAAATCAGTCATTGCATATTCGGACTTAAGCAAGACAATAATCTCATTTTTTCAACCCGTCGGAGGAGGCAGTAAGAACAATATCATCCACGTAAAGTAATAAAGTAAGCAGTGCTACTACCTCAATGAAAAATGAAGAGTGATGTATCACTCTTGCTGCATATAAACCCAATCTGCAAGATATATCTGGCAAAATAATCATACCACGCACGGGGGGCCTGTTTCAGGCCATATAGTGACTTACGGAGACGACACACATAATGAGAAACAGCTGGATGGGTGAACCCAGGCGACTGATGCATGTAGACAGTCTCTCTCAGATCCCCATGTAAAAATGCATTCTTCACATCAAGCTGATGGATCGGCCGATGTTTGCTCATGTCAATGCTCAAAACTGTGCGAATATTAGCCGGTTTGACAACCGGGCTGAAGGTCTCACCACAATCAATGCCTTTCTGCTGATTTGTGCCATTAGCCACAAGTCGTACCTTATACCTCTCAAGATCTCCACTGTCTCAGAATTTGTGACGAAAAAGCCACATACACCGGATCATTCACCCCTTCAGGTCTAGGTACTAGATCACATGTGTACTGTTTAGTTAAAGCATTGAATTCCTCGTACATAGCCGCATTTCAATTAGGGTCCCGTTTGGCCGATTTGGAATTTTTAGGAAGTGAAGAAATGATTTGGACAGACAGGTTAAATTGGACTTTGGGTTTAAAGATATCATGTTTGGCACGAGTTTCCATTTGGTGAGTGGGTATATTTAGTGGTTGTGGAGTCTAAGTGGTGGGAGAAAAAAACATTATCGGGTAAGGGGATGGAGGCGGACAGTCCGTCGAAGGCATAACGGCTTCAATATCGAGGGGCCGCGGCTCTGAATGCATTTCGAGAACTGGGTGCTCAATGAAAGAGAGGCGCTGCTACTCTTGCTCGATGAGCCGCGACGCTGACGTCTGGGAAGAATTAGTGAGCTGATTAAGGATAATGAGAGAGATGGCAGGCTCGTCAAGCAAAGAGTAGTCCAGTTTTTGGAATTTTTGGAGATTAAAAAACGGAAATGTAGTCTCGTCGAATGTGACGTGACGAGAGATGTGGATTTGATGAGTGGACAAGTCGTAGCATAGATAACCCCTATGATTTGGCGGGAAGCCAAGGTAGACACAAGGAGTGGATCGGGGAGCTAGCTTGTGAGGGGAAGTAGAGGCAATGTTAGGATAACATAGACAACCGAATATCCGTAGATGGTCATAAGAGGGGACTATATGATATAGGATTTCGGTATGGGTCATATTGTGAAGGGTGCTAGTAGGGAGAATATTTAGAATGTGTTCTGACATTTTAGCAGCATATACCCAGAAGGACGGAGGAAGGGATACATGAATCAATAGAGTGTGAATCATATTGTTAATGGTGCGGATGATTCTTTCAGCTTTACCGTTTTGTGGGGGAGGTGTGGGGGCAGGAGAAGCGAAAGACCATGCCATTATTAGTACAAAAGCGGTGAAACATAGAGTTGTTGAATTCATGACCATTATCGCACTGAAAATATTTTATACCTTTTTCAAACTGTGTTTGAATGAATGTTCGAAACTCAAGAAATTTGGCAAACACTTTCGATTTAAATTTGAGAGGATACAACCAAGCAAAGTGAGAAAAATCATCTAGTAAAATAAGATAGTATTTATGACCGAGAGAACTAGCAACATGTGATGTCCATAAGTCGTCATGTATAATATCAAAATGTGCAAAGGTAACACTAGTAGATGATTGAAACGGAAGACGAGTATATTTGCCTAAAGAACAAGAAACACAGTTTTGGGCAAGCTTCCATTACAAGTAATAAAATTATTGCCTCTAAGAAAATTAAAAACTGGGGCTCCTGGATGACCAAGCCTATTGTGCCATGTGAAAGAAGAAATAACCGCTAGAAATACGGGAGAGCAAGATCTGGCAGCGGAGGTGAGAGTGAATAGATAGAGATTTCCCGTGCTATTGCATCTCGTAAGTGGTGTCCCCGTATGAAGATCCTTTACAGTGAAACCAAAAGGGTCAAAATCAATCGAGACAGAATTATTACGAGTAACTTTGCGGATAGAGATTAGGTTCTTAACTATATGTGGGGCATATACGGTATTCTGAAGGGGTAATGGATGAGGATGTAGTGTGTAGGATGTACCATATCCCTTTACTGAAATGCGGTGGCCACTACCAACTGTAACATATTGAGGATGCTTTAAACTGAACAGTTTAGGAATATTACCTGCAGACTGAGTGAGGTGAAATGTGGCTCCGGAGTCCATGTACCAATTGTTGTCAGACTGTTGCAGATTGAGGCTGCTGAAAGCCTGACCCAACTCAGAGGGGGCCATACCGGAAGCGGGTTGCTGGAACTGTCCTTGCATGAAGTGGGTCTGTTGCGGGTAATGGGCTTGTCGAGTGGCTGGAGCTGGGCCTAACAACCCATGTTGCGAATACGGGTTGAAGGGCTGCTGGTACTGGAAGGGGGACGACGCCGCGGCGCTGCGACCCAGTTGTTCTGCGGACCCTGCTTTTTTCCGGGTTTTAATGTATATTGGACCGGACCGGATCGAATTTTTCGGTCCGACCTTTCTGAAATTGCGAAATAGTTCAACCCAAAGAGAATACTGATTGTTTTGATCAAGAAGAATGAGAATACAATTCTTGATGTTGGTAACAGTTAGGGCGGGATGAAAAGAGAATGGCAACGTGATGATGAGATTTGTGGAGGTAGAAGCGTCAGAAGTGGTTATCGTTTTTGCTCTTTGGATGTTAAAGCGGCCCGGTCTAACAGATGAACCGGAGAGTAGAATCCAAGAGAGTCAATGTATCCTTAATGCTTTCTTTACTTTAATAGGGGCGCCTCATATTTTCCTTAACCTAATTAATCAGCCCCGGGGGAGAATGAGTATTCATTTAGAGAAGAGAGGAAGAAAGAAGAACGAAGAATTTTCGGGGTTGCCGCGGCGGAGATCCGAGGGAGGGGGGTCTCGGCGGCGGCGTGAGATAGAAGAAGAAATTCTAGGTTTTTAGGGTTTTGGCTGTTAATACCATGTAAGCTGATATTAATCTCCCTTGGGGAGTCTTCTCATTAATATCAAATATATATAGGTGTACAATGTTCATTCCAATTACAAGAGGAATTCTAGTCTCATAGACAAGAGGAATCCTAGTCCCATATATAAAAGTAATTCTAGTCTTACCATAATTATATTTACACAAATATCTAATTATGGATAGAGATCTTATTTTCCTACACCTATACGTTTACCGTAGCAAAAGAAAAAAGCAGAAAAATATGAGTAAAAGGCAATAATCGGTTTCTTGTTCTTTACTTCTTCTTATTAGTTATTAGTGGGAAACTACAGGAGTCATCTTAGCTTTATTTTTTGCTTTGCCTTTAATTATACAAAGATATAGCCTATATGAAAGACAAAGAAGAAATCTTCTAAACACCACATGGATTCCATCAGGATCGTCTTTGGACTCGTGTGAAATGTGTTATCGCACAAGCCTTTCCGAAAAACTAAAATTTTTAGAGCCCTTTTTTTTCATTTTTATTAAGTAGTATTAGCCAGAATTTACTGTAAAGACCCATAATTCACAGGTTTTAGTCCAATTAAGGGTCTAATTTTACAAATTAAAATAAGGCCCCGAAAATGTTTGAGACGACCCTGAATTGAATAAAAGGAAAAGAAAATAATGACACTTCAATAAAACGTATTACTACTAGTTTTCAAAATCTGTTGTGGGTGAAAATTCTTGACAACAATAACTTTCACTACACATCAAAGTAGTTTAATAAAAACTTAGATAGAAAAAGTCGTTTCCCTAAATCATTCAAAAATAGTAAAGTAAATGTAAAAAGCAGTCAAATATGAATATCAATCTTTTTAAGAATTCAAATTTCATAGAATCTTATGACTAATTAACTTACAAATTTAGTACTTGTCGCTATTTTCACTTGAGTCAAATACTAAAGTTGATAAGTAAAAATCAGGATCTTCTCAAATATTTTGGGGGTCCTGTTCTAATTCGTAAAAGTGGGCTCTTAATATAAGTAAATATAAGATTTCAATAATTAAAAATTATTTTAAATTATAAATAACAACACAATACAACTTCAAGTTAATCAACCCTACTTTGATTGGGCTAAGACGTGCGAATTATGAACCTTTACAGTAAATTCTAGCTAATATTACTTAATAAAAAATGAAAAAATGGACCCCTAAATTTTTTCGTTTTTCGGGACCCTGTGCGGTAGCACACCTCTTACGGGCCCAAAGCCGGCCCTGGTACAAATACTCATGACCAAACAAATATTTGATATGCTGAAATATCATTTGTATATATTCAAACGAGACATATCTTTTAGGTGTTGTAACTTGTCACTTGAATTAATTGCTATGTTAGACCATTTGATTTTTTTTTATGAGAGCATTTTAGAGAATAAGTCTAGTTGGCTAAACAATATATCTATCCTATTAAGAACTAACTAATTAAAGTCCGAATCGTTCAGCTTGCTGGGCGAAGGTTGAACTTGTGGCCCTAGGGTCACAGATTCGATTCTCACTAGGACATCGCCCTCCGAGCCATACACTTGTGATTAAGCCTGGGCACTAAAAGTCGCGCGGGCATGTTGCAGTGTGGGTTTGATTCCCGCCAAGCCTTGTGGATGGGGTTTGTGGGGGGGTCAACCTTGTAGCATTGATCCGTTGGACGCAAGCAGACACTGATTACGGGTGCACATCCCGCGATTTACTGGTGGTCTTTGAAGGGCGGTTCCATCACCTCCGGGAGCCTAACACGATTGTGCAGTCTTAGCGATATAGAATCACGGGCGCCACTGCACGAATTATATATAAAAAAAAGAACTAACTAATTAAAGAGCACTACTTTGGATTTGGACCCCACAATAAATCCTAGGATTCCAATAAGTAGTTGGCTTATTTGTGGATTATCCATGGATTTGGTAGAAAAGGAAGATAACCAAAGAAAGATTCTTGGTCTAAAGAAAGTTAGCAATTGGTTATGGTTCGTTGAGAATTTAGCCCCACTTGAACTCCAAAGCTTTAATCAATTCAATGGGAACTTTCCATACTTAGTTGTAACTAAACTCCTAATCGAAATCTTGTCTTTTTTCTACAAAGTGAGAAGTGGATTATGTTAAGAAATACTTCACGTGTCTCAAATATTTATCGCATTACGCTTTTTAAATATCAAAATATATGAAATTTGATCAAAAATTTAAGATATATTTTTTAATCATATTAATATGAGAAGAAAAGCATGATAAGTATTTTGGAACGGAGGTACTACTACGTAAGAATTATTAACCATTTAAAATTTATTTTGATACGGCGATGTAAAGATATTTACATAACCAGGTGATTTCAAAACCACTAAGTAATAGGTAAATGTCTACCTTGAATAGTTTGTAATTTAATTAGAATATTGGGTGGATAATTAACATGTTTTGAGTATGTCAAATTACAATGAAAAAGTAAAAGCTTTTTATTGGATGATTAATTGATATATCTATCTTATATTTCTATTTATTGTGAAATGATTGACTATCATGAGGTGATGATATGAACTTTTAACGGTTATTTTTTAGGTAAGTAAAATTACTTAGCAAACCATTAAATGGTCAACTAAACTCATAACCGCGCGGGACCGCAAGATCACGAGTTCGATCCCCTGCATAAACCTTCTTGGTTGAGCCTGTCACACATGGCTTGCCAAGTGTGGTTTATGGTGGCGTGGTTTGCGACTCTTGCGTCGATCGGGGTTTACTGCTGTCTTGCACTCGAAAGAAGCGTGCGGGATTCGCCGTCAACAAAAAAAAAACTAAACTCATAACCATTCTTATTTTATAATTTTTTTTGTAATAGCCTGTTCTTGATCGTAACTCATAACTCATAAGTATTAGCGAGAAATATTCATAGAATATATTAATAGAATATTTTCTATATATTCAAGAATATGGTCATTTTTACTCTTATATGAAACTTGAATTCTCTTTGGTACCTTAGCATTGTTTTATTTTTATTTACATATATAATTTCCATCTTGCAAATGGGTGCAGTATCCCGTATGATTAACATGAATACTATTTGCTACTAGAATAAAACACACATATAAAACACAACTTTTTTTATTTGTTTAGAAATGGTTTAACAAAGAAACGCAATTGAAACATGTTCTTGGTTTAATTTTCGTTTTATTCCAGGAAATGCTTAAATCATTTGGTTCACGGACTAAGTTAATTATCTCGAAATTATAATATTTGGATTAGTTTATCCCACCTGGAAGATGGAATAATATAACATCAAGTTTGATGAGATAAGATGAGATATCAAGGATTAAATTTGGGATATAATTGATACTTTATTTGGTTGATGTATAAATTTATCCTAGGATAAACTTACACATTTAATCGAACAAAGTATAATTTAATCATGAATTATTCCACCTCATCCATGAACCACCTCGTCCATAAACCAAAGGACCCTATACTTCTAGGAGAAACGAGTACAACTATTGCAATTAATTATACGGGCGACATGAACTGCATTTTGCTATGTGTGTACTTTCAAGACATATGCTCTATTTTGGAAAAAAATTACTTTTACATTGGTGTTTATATCCAACCATATGAATTAATTTAGTTTAGTTTTGCATCTAAGTGCGGCCTATAGTATGAAATGAATTGTGAATCATGAAGTTTTAAGTTTAAAATTCAACAGAGGCAATAGTGATCTCTTTTCATCTTTCGATGGACAAAGTTATTCAGTATCTATGTCTCTCGAGAGTAAATACCCCATGAAATTTAATCGATCAATGTGCACACAATTAAATTGGATTGGATACTACAATTATAAGAAAATATAATTTACTTTAGTTAAATTATAAATTAAAGTTTAATATATTTATAACTAATCACGATCAAGTAATAAAAAGATGTATTTATAAATAAACACATAATGTTATATATTTATTGAGTTAGGATAAAGACAGAATGCAAGTAAGTAAATCATTTTATTTCATCAATCCTTCATTGATATTCATCACTTCATTTTTTCAAAGAGAAAACTCGTCTGAAAAAACGCCGCAAAAATGCCGTAGAACAGGAGCTGGTGTGGAACCTTTAATCTGACTTAACAGTGAGAGTTGAACATAATAAAATATTACTATCAACTAACATAGGGGACAAAAGTATAGTAAACTCGGCAAAATTGAGTACAAGACTTGTTCCGAACAAAACTTAATCTTCAAACTAAACTAAAGGAACGAAAATTATTGGATGGATTAATTTCATCTTTTGAATTATCTTTCAACTCCTCTAGTGACCTGCATGTGGTATATAGATAGTAGATCGAAATCAAATGGCAAAAGCAGACCTGCAAAAATGTGAATGATTATGAGTACTATGAAAGAGAACAAAAATTGTCGTGCAATGCGCGCAAGGAATGTTAGTCATGCCATTATATTCCTTCAATTCTTTTTGTCGGTCGACATGGCAGGGACTACTCATATGCAACTCTAAGTCTAGATATAATATAAGTGACCCCACTTATATTCTCTATGTACTTTGACATGTCTCCTTGTTAATTTTAAAAGATTTGAGGGCCAAAACACAAGGTAAATATCAATTTTTTTTAGTGTTCTACCTAAATTATCACTAATTACTTAGCAAAATATAATTCAACTACCATTTGTTCACATTTCCTACATCAACTAAAGTAGGCGAAAGAATGAGAAAAATACAAGTAGCATGACATCCCGTTTTTAGAGTGTTAAAATACTTATATGTTGAGAATATAGAGTATGCAATGTGTGTGTATCATAAGTATACCAGCAGTATATACAAGTGTATATCACATCAGTTAAGAAGTTAGTTAGAGGTTATTATGAGTTTGTTAGTCGATTTTAAATGCATGTAATCATTACATGATTGGATCATTATATATATATATATATATATATATATATATATATATATATATATGATCATTGTAAACATAATGTGACTTGAATCAATAGAAGCTATTTTTCATTTTCCTCGTAAAGTTTTATGTGTTCTTACGAGTTGGTTTCCCTCCATAGATGAGCTTCGAGCTCAATTTTTAGATCATTATTCACAATTTCTCATGGTATCAGAGCAGAGATCCTAAGATCAATATCTGTAAAATCAAACTCCACTGGAGAAGAAATTAATCGATAATCGAAGAAAACAAAAATGACAGAGGAAAAATGCAATGTAGTAGTTGCAATTGATAATCATCATCCATTGTATTTGCAAAATTCAAATGTATCAGGTTTCGTGTTGATTCCAACTAAGCTAATAGGTCAAGAAAATTACACTTTGTGGAGTCTATCGATGACATTGGCTCTCCGAGGAAAAGAAAAACTTGGATTCATTAATGGTACTTGCATGAAGAGTAAGTACACTGGAATATTTGTGGGAAAAATGTGATGCTATAGTGTTATCATGGATAGGTAGTTCTGTGGCAAGTGAATTGATACCTAGTATTATGTATGCTGGTAGAGGAAAGAAGATTTGGGATGAATTTAGAGAAAAGTTCCATAGATCAAATTTCACAAGGATCTATGTGCACATAAATTGTGAATTTGAAATAAGGAAATGATACAATCACAACTTATTACTCTAAGATGAAGGTGCTATGGGTGAATTGGATGTTATGGTTCCATTACCATCTTGATATTATGAATCTAAGTAGTATTCAGATCATCTGAAGCCTCAAAGGTTAATACAATTCCTAATGGGATTGAATAAAAGTTACAGCAGTATAAAGAGTAATTTGTTGGCAAAAAGATCCAATATAACAGTAAATGAAGCTTATGCAATAACTACACAATAGGAAAGTCAGATATTATTGAGAGTTGTTAGAGCACATGGAGAAGCTTTAATTATATTAGCAGGGAAGGCCAAGGATATAGGTACAAAAAGCCAATAACATGATCAGTTTGTGGATAGTGTGGTTACAAGGGCCATAAGACCGTAGAGTGCTATGTAATTGTAGGTTATCCCTGCAGATTTCATAAGCAAGAAGAAGAGTGGGCAACAAGCACAGGCAAAGCCTTACGCTCATACAGCTACAACAGAAAATGTTGGAGAATCAAGTTCTACTCATCACAAGAAATGAGGGTTGTTTACTCCTCAGTAATATCATGAAATACTAAATAGGCTAGATGGATCTAATTCTGTAAATTGTGCGGCCAACACGGTAGTTATGGCTTCTATAATATCCAATGTTATAACATATGAGGGAATAGTTGATTCTGGAGCATCACATTATATTACACCCTGCAAGAAGCTTCTCACTGCATATAAAAATCTAGAAGCACAACAAAATAGCACAGTTCAAACACCAAATGGAGAAAGATCACATATAACATATGAAGGAAATACCATGATATTAGATGTACATATAATACACAATGTGTTACATGTGGCAGATTTCAAGTTCAATATGTTTTCAATATCAAAACTCACAAAGGAACTATGTTGTGCAGTCTTCTTTTTACTTGATTTTTGTGTCTTTCAGGGACGTTGCAATGGCAAGGTGATAGGGATTGATAGAGAGATGGACTATGCATACTAAAATATTCTAGTGATATAAAAGCACCCTCAATAAATAACTCATCAGCTACTAACAAAGATGGAAAGCTTTGGCACATGAGACTAGGTCATCCCTCAGTAGGATCAATGTAACATATTCCTTCACTAAAGATCAAGATAGATGGTGATATTCAGGGGCAATGTGAAGTATTTACCTTGGAAAAACATTAGAGACTAAAGTTTCCTACTAGGGAAAGCAAATCTTCTACTTATTTCCAACTTGTTCATTTAGATCTATGGGGTCCTTATAAGAAGTCCACTTATGATAGAAAGTCTTATTTTTTACCATTGTGGATGATTTTAGTAGGTATACTTGGATTTGCCTTATCCAGTCTAAGTGTGAAGTATTCAATGTACTGGATGATTTCTTGTGTCTAATAAAGAATCAGTTTGGGTGCAATGTTAAGGTGTTAAGATAAGACAATGACACAAAATTTTTCAATACCAAGTGTACAAATTTACTTGCTTCTCATGGGATAATTCACCAAAGCAGTTGTCCTTATACTCCTCAATAGAATGGGACTGTTGAAAGAAAACACAAGAATATCCTTAAAATGGCAAGAGCCTTCAGATTTCAAAGTAATTTTCCTATTTCTTTCTAGGGAGATTGTGTTAGAATAGGTGTGTAACTCATCAATAAGCTCCCTTCACATGTTTTAGTTGGCAAAAGTCTTTATGAAATGATCTGTAGGCCACATAAATTCATGATTGGGAATTATTTCAAATGGATGTCAATAATGTATTTCTTCAAGGTGATCTTATGAAGAATTATACATATCACTGCCACAAGGTTTTCATAGACAGAGAGAGACAAGAGTGTGCAAGCTGCTCAAATCACTATATGGCCTTAAACAAGCCTCAAGACAATGGAACATAAAGTTAACTACTGCCATATTGAAAGCATAATATGTACAAATCACTCATGATCACTCTTTGTTCACAAGAAATAATGAAGGCAGGATAGTGATTGTATTGATCTATGTGGATGATCTCCTTATTACAGGCAACAGTGCTGAGCTTATTGATGATATTGTTTTGGTACTCCCGATGGGAATGGAAAGTGGAGGTTTCTCGCTCTACTGAAAAGTTTAGGAAACCCCGTCTTTTTGCCCTTTGGCTGGTAATCACATCGGCTATAAGGTGGTCTATCACCTCGGTTGGGGAGAAAAGCTTTTTTGTTGTCGTCCACCCCTCTCCTTTCAGTCGAGCAGCTTCGCACCTCTCCGCTTAATGAGACAAGAAAACTATCTTCATAGTCAATTTAAACTAAAGAGCTTACGGTCAGCTCTTTAGTTTGTCTAGAATTAATATTATAGTAAGTGTTCTTAAGTTGTAACCTAATTTACTTACAATTTGAATAATTGTAAACAGTCAAGTGACTAAAATTTAATCTCTTAGTTTATTGAGTTTAATCTTAAATTGCTCATTGTGTTTAGTAATGTTTTTGAGAGAAATCTCATATATAGACGAGTCATGCTTTTTTACTCTGTTGAGCAAAGTTGATTTTACAAATAAAATATCTTTTGTTCTTATTTTCACACGTCATTTACTTGAGAAGTAGATTGAACCAGTTGTACTTAAAGCTCAATTATTGGGACTTGGGTGTGTTGGCTAGACAATATTTTCAGACAAACAATTTATCAAAACACTAGTAACCACGTACCCCTTTAGATGTCTAAGTGGTGTATTAATTTAACACCACTTTCTCATGATATGTGGGGAATCAGCCAAATCAACATCGCATAGTGTTGTAATATCATCCTTGTACTACTGTATCGTTTTTCGTGGTCGTAACAATCACTTCAAGCCGTGGAAAGAATAAAAGATAGGTCGGAGACCCAACCCGAAAAACCAGGGTCAGCATTTTTGTGACCCGAAAGCCACTTGACCCGAAAATACGGGGACCCGTCACATGTAGGGTCGGGCTAGGATCAGAATTTTTTACCCTCTCGGCCCGGCCCGACCTCGATCCAACGTTGACCCAACCTCCGATCCGACTTCGATCCGCCACTGTCCGATCATAACTCATATGTATGATTTTTTTTTACATATTTTAAGAATATATGTGATGTAGACTTTATGTTTTAATGTGAAACATTGACATAAAATATAGGGAGAGAAAAAAGTAGTTGTAAATTGGTGCAACTTTAAATGATCATAACTCTGCGCTCGGACGTCCGTTTGACCTAATTTTTTTTGATTTTGCATAGTTTTTCGAAACAGGATCGGACAAACTGGCGCTGCCGATTTCTTCAAAAACGTTCGTCTTGCCAATCAATTTTACTTTTCTCCCAAATCGTTACTAATTTTTCTTTTTCTTCGCTAAATATCTCGCGATACACAATAGATTTCAATGTCCAAATTTTGTGGTAATATTTCCGAGAATGTCAATTTCAATATTGAAAATTCAATTTAAAAAAAATAAAAAAAATTGTCGGGCTCCGAGCCCGACCCGACCCTGGTCAGGGTCAATTTTTTTTAAAAAAATAGAGTCAGACAAGTAGAAAAAAAAATCACCCGACCCCGACCCGGCCCGAGCTTTGGACTGGTCTACTAAACAGTAAGATGCCGTGTCTATTTGATTCTTTATACATCTAACAATTCTTAGAGCAGATCTATAGTAAATGTATTTAGGATCACATATTTGAATTTGTTATTGTTATGAAGATTCAAGCATTTTCGCATATAAAACTATGGTGTGATTCAAATTTGAAGTGGCTGATGGAATGATATTGCAGTCACCAGTCAGTAGTTTGCTCGATCACCACTAGTGAAGGAAAAAAAAACCAATTTTGAATGAACTTGCGCCTAAAACTCATGTTGTAGAGAAAGGAACTTTGAAATTGAAAAGGAAATTGGATGAAGATGAAAGACTGATGGAGAGGGTGAACAAAGCAGGTTCCTAAAATTAAGCGCAACAATGGTAGGGCTGGAAAATCCCAAATCTGTTACAAAATATAAAGGGTTAAGTTCACAAACGACCTCCATAAGGGTTGATCTTGATTTTTTGGGCTTCTCTTAACGAAATTTTAAACAAATAATATCTGCTTAAAAAATTTAGCTAGACAAAGCTTTTATTGCCGATCGTGCATAAGTTGTAGACATAAGTTAGTTTTACCTATAAGGTAAAAATTTAAGATATTTCAAGATAGTAAACCTATTCAATTGATCACAAGTTATGTTTTATAGGCAAAATCTAAAATTTATGCTTGATTGAGAGAAAACGACATAAATAGTCCCTTAACTATGAGGGTAGGTTCAAAATAGTCCCTTTTGACTATGCACTTAACAATTTTGGTCTTTTAAGTTTGCCACAAGTTAACAGAAATGGTCCCTTAACTATGAGAGTAGGTTAAAATAGTCCCTTAAGTATGCACTCAACAATTTTGGTCCTTTAATTTTATCAAAGTAAACACTTTTTGTCTCCGATAAAATATTCATCGAACTTTGTTAGTTAGATTAGACGAGAAATGTGAAAGAAGAAGAGAAATTAGCAAGAACTCACATATAGAAGTACACATTACTAAAGTAAAAGCAAAAGTCAAATACCTCGGGACAAAACCGACAAACGCCCGTCAGTTATAGGAAAAAACACCAACAAATTTGATAATTTCAGAAAATAGTATCTCGGAACACAAGAACTGACGGACTTTGTCGGTTAAACTGAGGGAGTCCATCAGTTAAGTACAATACACTAGACTTGTTTTTTTATTGAAAATCCGATATAAAAAATAAATACTTCCATTTAATGGATTTTAAAAAAAAAAGTTTCCGCGCTTTTTTGCCCGAAAATAACCCACGGACGTCCGTCGATTTTTGTAAAAAAAATCATTGGCTTTCTAATAGCGTCCCTCGATTTTATCCGTCAGTTTTCGCTGATAGACGCCATCGGCTTAACCGACAGAGTGAGGTTTTTGAGTTCCGTGATATTATTTTCTGACATTATCAAGTTGTTTTTTTATAACTGACGAACGTCTGTTGTTTTGTCTCGAGGTATTTGACTTTTACTTTTACTTTAGTAATGTGTACCTCTATATGTGAGTTCTCGCTATTTTTTTTATATATTTCTCGTCAAATCTTTATCTAACTAACAGAGTTCGAATATTTTGTCGGAGACTAAAAGTATTAACTTTTGGCAAAGTTAAAAGATCAAAACTATTAAGTGAATATTTTTAACCTACTCTCATAGTTAAGGGACCATTTATGTCGTTTTCTCCTTGATTGACAACAAAAGTTCTTCGTAACAATTTTTTCAAGTTAAGCTCATTTTTTAAGATTTTGTTAAGCACAGACAAAAAAAATTAATATGGAATACTTTTGGAAACACCACACATCATTTTCTAAAATATAAAACCTAGCTATTTTTGGTAAATAAGAAAGCTCTATTTTTTTTTGTTGACAAGGAACCGCAGCCACTGCTCTTTTGAGTGTAAACTCCGGACTGACGCAATAGCCTGCAAATCACGTCAGCCAGTTAAACCACACTTGGCAAGCCAGGTGTCATAAACTCCCGAGAAGAGGCGAAGGTGTAAGAAAGCTCTATATTTGTTACGCGAGGTGATATTTTTTCCTTCAAAAATTGAAGGCGTGCAGCCTAATAGCAGTCCGAGTTAGGCCCAATTGAGCAAACCGTCCTGAATTCAAAACAGTGGAAGATCTGGAATCGATTCACAAAAATGGCTCCGAAGGGCAAAGATAAACCAAAGGCATCAGCAACAACAACAACAGCTGATATATCAATTGAAGATCTCTTCACTTCGCTCAATCGCCATATCCAACGATCCGAATATGAGCAAGCCGTCAAACTTTCCGATCAAAGTCAGTTCCTTTTTTCACTTACAAATTCTATTGAATTGCAATGTATCGATCCTAAAAAGCATTTGCTGATTTTTTCTTAAAAACAATTATGGGTTAATATCACTTTTCATCCTTCAGTTATTGGTGAATTCTAATTTTACTCCTTGACTAAGCATATTTAACCTTCAATTTCATGAGATGTGCACTTTTGATACCTTTGCTTATGGATATTCATAGGAATTTCAGATTTATTAATTACATGTCTTAATTACCAATGTGTTATGCTAAAATTGTATTGTTATTCTATATTTGAGGGTAATATACTTCTTAAAATAGTTCAAATGTAACATATTTCTTAGACCGAAAGCACACATTTCAATAATTCAATTAATTGAACGTGGTAATATACTTCTTAAAATAGTTCAAATGTAACACATTTCTTAGACCGAAAGCACACATTTCAATAATTCAATTAATTGAACGTTAAATGTGATTAATCATATATAACAAGGACCAAAATCAAAATTTACCAAGAACCCGTGACCAAAAACGCTATTCTCCCAAAAAATATTGTTGAATTTTTTGATAACCGTGGTGTCCGAGCCAGCTTGAGCGCACCTTAGCTAATTCCACGTGATACATGTCACCTCTCACCAGCAACATAATACCAATACCAGGTAACTCTGTCCACCAAGGCTAAGACAGATGGAAAGAAATCACTTAAGGGTCGTTTGGTAGCTAGTTAGGAGCAATAGAATATCAGGTAACTCTGTCCACTAAGGCTAAGACATATGGGAAGAAATCACTTAAGGGTCGTTTGGTAGCTAGTTAGGATTATGCAGATATTAGTAATGTAAGTATTAGTTATTCAGGTACTAATAATGCAGATTAGTAATGTAGGTATTAGTTATTCAGGTACTAGTAATGCAGATATTAGTTATGCATGTATTAGTTATGCAGGGTTTACTTATGCAGGGTTTAGTTATGCATAAATTATTTCTTTGGATGTTTGGTTTCTATATTAAAAATTAATAAATATTGTATACTTTTTAGAATTAAAATATTTATTTATAACAACAATAACAACAACATACCCAGTGAAATCCCACAATGTGGGGTCTGGAAAGGGTATAATGTACACATACCTCACCTCCACCTTGGTAGGTAGAGCGGTTTTTTTCGGAAGACCCTCGGCTCAAGACAAAGCATAATCAAGCAAAGCAAACAAAAATATTTGTTTAAAAAAGTAAAGTATTTAAGTGGGAAGTGATAAGGGTAATATTGTCATTTTAACTTTTTATTTATGAATTAGTTATTCATGTATTATTTATTCCATCTTCTACCCGCATAAAATAATACATAGATTCCCTCATAACTGATACATGAATTAGTTATGTTGGTTTCTAAATTACAGACCAAACATCACACTAATTTTATACATGAATAACTTCCTAATTAGCTCCCAAACGCGGTATACATATGCATAAATTAATACATGAATAAGGTATCTCTTTACTAGCTACCAAACGTGGTATAAATTATGAAAGTGTTTCTTTACTAGCTACCAAACGACCCCTTAGTGTTTTGTTGTCTCCGCTGGGATTTGAATCTGAGACTTCATGGTTTGTTGACTTTTGTGATTTTATTTGAAGTTCTTGCGGCTGCACCTGGAGATGAGGACGCGATACGGTGTAAAGTGGTGGCGTTAGTGAAAGCAGATAGCATAGAAGAAGCATTGGCTGCTATAAAAGAGAGTAGCAAAAAGGCTTCTGTTGATCTTAGCTTCTTTAAGGTAATGCATGTTGTATACAGATTGCACATATATATGATTTAAAAGTGATTTGAAAATAGGCATTATGCGCGAATATATATGTAGAGATTTAGTTTCTTGCTTTGACATTGAAATTGGAAAATGGTGGTAAGGCGTGTTTGGTATGACATAAATGTTCTACTGAAGAATTTACTTTCTGGTGTTTTTGATACCTGAGAAAACATTTTTCATTAAAAGGAGGGAAAACAGACTTCTCTAGTAGGGGCGAAGGCATTGTACATTACAATATTCTCCAACTCTTGTTCCATGTCATTTGCCCCAACCAACACTTTTGCAATATTACTCCCTCCGTCCCAATTTATGTGATTTTGTTTGATTGCACGCGGAGTTTAAGAATGGAAGACTTTTGAAACTTGCGGTCTAAAACAAGCCATAGATATTTGTGGTTATAAATCATCTCATTAAGGGTAAAATTAGAAGTTTAAAGTTAAGTTATTCTAAATATAGAGAAATGTCATTTTTTTCCGGGACATACTAGAAAGGAAAGAGTACCACATAATTTGAGACAGAGGGAATATGCGACTTTAATACTCAAATCACCAAAACACTATTCAATTTGCTGATGTTATTATCAATCTTTGAGAAGAGCAGAGCAGAAAGAGAAGAAGATATAGCATATGTTGTTAAGCTAGTTAGGATACTCTAACCAAAGGTCGATTTCCCAGGATGTTAGGCAGCAATATTTTCATCTGATAGTCTCATATTGAGTACCTAAATTATACAGTTACAACTGAATCATCCTTACAGCTTCCTCCTAAGGGCAATTCCAATTAAGAAGTAGGAAGTTGACTGACTTATAATTGGAATAAATGAGCAGTCATCAGTTCCTGATCTTTTCTACAGGTGTTAGTTAACCATGTCATAAGCTTCTTTTCAGTGCCAAATTTTCTTGGGTGTTCCAGCACCAGTCTTTATGCAAATTCTTTTACATATATTTGCCTTATATTTATTGCATATCTCCTCTACCTGATGAAAAGAAAATAAGGTCCTTTCTCTTCAATATTGGATTTTGCTTCTCTCATTAACATTTTCCTTTTCTCCTTGTCATACTTTCTTTGAAAAGGCATATTGCTTATATCGGCAAAATAAATTGGAGGAGGCTTTAGAGTCCTTGAAGGGGCTTGAAGGAAGTACTGAGTCAATGCTGTTGGAGTCTCAGATTTTATATCGTTTAGGAAAGATGGGTGCATCGGTAGATATTTATCAAAAGCTCCAGAAGTCAGCGGTAGATTCCTTGGAGATAAATCTTGTTGCTGGGCTGGTGTCTGCTGGAAGGACTTCTGAAGTTCAGGGAACCTTGGATGCACTGAGAGTTAAAGAAACCAGCAGTTTTGAATTGGCTTACAACACTGCATGCTCTTTAATTGAAAGGGAGAAGTACAAAGATGCAGAACTACTGTTATTGTCAGCTAGAAGGCAAGTTTGCTTCTAATAAGCTTTTAATAACACCATGAAAGAATTAGATTCAGTTGGTCTGACTTATTTTATTCGTAAGACTTTTATCCATTTTCTTTACACTTGATGATGCACAATGTATCACTAGCTAAGTTGCGCGGACTCTCCGTTTTGGGTGCCGTCCCTATCCCGGATACGGGCGCGGGATACGTCCCTGATACGGTCAACCAACTTCGGATACTTTGACCGGAGTACATAAAAATTTGGGGGGAAATTGAGATTTAAATTTCTCAAAATTAAAGATAAAACAGATTTAAGATAAGGGAAATGACATACCTTCAATATTATAGTATTTTTGTCTCATTTTTGCTGCTTCGTGTTTCAAGAAACCTAGAATTCAAGGTCGTGTTCTGAGTTTGGATGGTAGACAGTAGCAGCGATATATCTTTATAGCTCTATTTTTATAATTTTGAATTTTCTTAGCCGAATCCCCGCACCCGTATCCATACCGGGATACGCTTCCCCGAATCTTAAAATTTAGATTTTACCGAATCCGACACTCGGGTACGTATCGGATACTCGCACCTGAGTCCGAGCAACTTAGATCACTAGTAAAAAAGCATCAGATATTTCCTCACTTGGAAGTTATTTTGGGGGTTTAAGTTGGCATCAAGATGTACTTAGTTTAGCTGTTGATATATTCGTCTTTATGAATTTTAGGAGAATCTTAAGCATGTTTTAATTTTCTTATTTGGACTTAACTTTTTGTTGGTTTGTTGACCCTTTAGTAATGATAGACTCACAATCCAGAACTAGTCTAATTGAAAAGACATGCCATCACAGTCAAAGTGCTTGTACGTTGGGGGTTTAAATGTCTACAAAGCTTCTATTTCTTATTTTGTCTAATAATAGTGTTACAGTTCTTTATACAAGAAAAGAAAGTTGTTTAGCTTTTCCAATTTTCTGGATCATGCAAATGATGCTTTGGTAGCAGGAACTTTTTCTTTTTGGTTCTAATAATTACTTGCCTTTTCTTTCAATTCTTAATGTCCAGTTTTTTGGGTTGGGGGTGCGTAGTGTTTTGTAGGATGATTTCCTCTCTATATCTTGTAGACAATTGAATGCAGTTTATTATTTGCTGCCAAAGATCCGAGGGCAAACTTGAATATCTATTTGTGAGATGTGACGAGGAACAAACTGCATTCTGGTCTATTCATTTGGAACAAATTGTAAAATGAAATTTTCTTTTCCTTTGTCTTCTTAAGGTTTACTTCAGTTCTTAGAACTTGTTTGGGAAAAAATGTTGGTTATGCACTTTTAGAAGTCTCAAATCAAATGTGGTAAAATCTTGCACTTCTTTGCAATTCTCCGTGAAATTTCCAGTTTCTGCATGAATGAAATGAAAATATAACTAAAGATGAATATCTTATTGTGGACATTGAAATTACAGAATTGGTCAGGAAACGCTAATGGAAGAGAATTTAGCTGATGATGATGTTGAAATTGAATTAGCACCTATAGTTGTTCAAATTGCATATGTACAACAGGTAAATTGTCTTATGACATGAGTTTGACTAGTCTTCTTTTGCTTTGATAAGTTGCACTTATGCAAATTTCTTTTTTGCCCCTCCAGATTCTAGGGAACACCCAAGAGGCTGTTGCATCTTATACTGATCTTGTCAAAAGAAATTTGGCTGACGAGCCTTCACTTGCGGTGGCAGTAAATAATCTTATTGCTTTAAAGGGTCCTAAGGACGTCTCTGATGGCCTAAGGAAACTTGATAAGCTAATAGAGAAAAGTGATGGACCAGAGAAGTTCCAGCTTGCTCGTGGACTGGACTTGAAGTTCTCACAGAAGCAAAGGGAAGCAATATATACCAATAGGATGCTGCTGCTACTTCACTCTAATAAGATGGATCAGGTATATTATCTGAGATATTACATCCATTTGCAATGCTTCTCCTTTTAACTTTTGACGCATTAGAAACAAGGGAACCATGAATAGACACCCAACTGCTACTGTTTATTCCCACATTCTTTTTCCGATCTTTATTTTTGTCATTGGATCATTACAGGCTAGAGAGCTTGTTGGTGCTCTACCTGGGCTATTCCCTGGTAGCTTGGTGCCTGTACTTCTTCAAGCTGCTGTACATGTGAGAGAGAACAAGGCTGCTAAAGCTGAAGAAATACTTGGCCGGTATGCAGAAAAGTTTCCTGACAGGTCCAAGGTTATCCTTCTTGCAAGAGCTCAGGTTGCTGCAGCTGCTGGTCATCCGCAGGTTGCAGCTGATTCCTTGGCGAAAATACCTGACATTCAACACAAGCCTGCAACTGTTGCCACCCTTGTTTCTCTCAAGGAACGAGCTGGAGATATTGATGGTGCCGATGCTGTGTTTGATTCTGCAATCAAGTGGTGGTCAAATGCCATGACTGAAGACAATAAGCTCAATATCATCATGCAGGAGGCTGCTTCATTCAAGCTCAGGCATGGAAGGAAAGAGGAGGCAGCACGCCTTTATGAGCAGCTAGTGAAAAGTCACGGAAATATTGAGGCTTTAGTTGGATTAATCCAAACTGCAGCTGACGGAGACATTGAGAAAGCAGAAGCTTATGAGAAGCAGTTAAAACCACTACCTGGTTTAAAAGCAATCGATGTCGACAGTTTGGAGAAAACTTCTGGTGCCAAGCATGCCGATAAAGGTCCAAATGCTGGTGTTACTGAAACATACGAAGCCAAGAGTAAGGATAAGGCGAAGAAAAAGAGGAAGAGAAAGCCAAAATATCCAAAGGGCTTTGACCCAGCTAATCCAGGACCTCCACCTGATCCAGAGAGGTGGCTCCCCAAGAGGGAGAGGTCTACTTACAGACCAAAGAGAAAAGATAAGAGAGCAGCTCAAATTAGAGGTTCTCAGGGTGCAGTGGCTAAAGAGGCGGCGATCAGTAGTGATACGAAATCAAACCAGCCCGCTAATTCAAAAGGAGCCTCTCAGAATTCAGGCAATGTGCAATCAAAGGCTTCATCCAAATCTTCAAGGAAGAAATCGAGGAAGTAATCCAACAGATAACTGATGTTTCTTTGTTATTGTTTCCGTGGATTCTCTTTGTCTGATTCTTTTAGCATTTCTATTGTACAACATGAGTTAGTCCCAGCCTTGAAATTTTTACGAGGAATAGTTTAAGATGTCCATTTATCTATTGTCAACTTCTTTTACTTTTTTCATTAATGTTTTAGGGGAGACATTGTTGTTTGCATTTAAAGTTACCTTAATCAAATTTGGAAAGGCCTCAGTTGCCGAGTTCTGTTAGGACTAAACTATTAGACTTGTGGCATCAATGGATGGATAAGCTCTTTTTTTTGGCATAATACATAGATAGACACTTTAACTTGATATCTATTGACAACTAAACACTCCAATTTTGAGAATGAACATCTAGATACCTCAACTCGTCCCCAATGTGTTAGTTGAATACTCCAATTTACAAAATGATCTTCTAAACACTTTTAAAATTTATGTGTCACATCATGCCATGTCAGCATCATGTGTCCACTAAATATAGTGGGGACGAGTTGATGTATCTAAATGTGCATTCTTAAAGTTGGAGTATTTAATTATCGTATTTAATTGTCAGCTTTTAGGAAGGTGAGTGCACTTTTTCTGCATAAAAAAATATTTTTATTAATTAGATATGTTTCTTTCCCTCGCCAATTGTCTTGAATACCCATCTAAAACGTTATTGTTCAGAAAGATGTGTGAAAGTTTTCATTTTGTGTTTTGTCATTGGACAACTTAGTCAAGCGGTCAGCTAAGGATCCCGGTTTTGAAGACACAACTCGATAAGATTGGGAGCTGGTCTCTCGAATGGAGCTTTTGATCGCCTAGTACCGTCCGATATTTATTCCTTACTCAAATAGGAAGGTGGCAGTCTCAATGACGCTAGTGGTCCAGAACAGTACAACAGACAAGAAATGAAATAGAAGAATTGTATGTCCAAATTGGGTAATTTTGTTAGTTTTTAAAAGTTGAAGGTATAAATTATGTTTCATGTTTGTAGAAAAAATACATCAAAATAACTAAATATTATAACAAAACATAACTCCATCCTCAATTTCAACTTAATTTTAAAAAAAAATAAAGTGAAAAAATATTTGACTTTTATTGCATGAAAATAAAAAGGACGATACGTATAATTTAAAAAGCATACAATACAGGGAGTATCATACCACTCGCCGTTATTCATAGCTCCAGATTCCACCATTGAACCCACCCGACCCGGTTTCGTTGGTCTCACTAAACGGCGGCATCATTGAGATGGGTATTACAGCTACACAAGGATGTACCAAAAGCAGCAAGATTTTACTCAGAGGGCTTGGATTTCACCATTAATGTGTGTACTCATAGATGGGCTGAACTCCAATCTGGACCCCTCAAACTTGCTCTCATGCATTCATCCAGGTACTACTTCTCTCTTGAATTATCATCTAAACAGTATCAATATGTGTTAAATTTCACATTTTGGATTGTTATCGTAAGATATTGGAATAATTTACCTTAGGAATTTCTTTTATTAATTACAATATATATAGTTGTACAAAGGTGATTCCTAATACAGTAAGAATCTTAAGTTACCTTAAATACATGATACTAATAAATACAATATATACTGTGAATATTTGAAGAATATTCGCTAATACTCCCCCTCAGACGGAGCGGGAGTAGGCCGAATGCTCAGGCTGGATCTGAAGTCTGTGAATAGTTGTTTGGGTAGTCCCTTTGTGAAGATGTCTGCATACTGATAGGAGGAGGTTACATGTAGAATTTTGACTAGACCATGTGCGACCTTCTCACGAACAAAATGAATATCTATGTCAATATGTTTGGTCCGCTGATGCTTGACCGGATTATGAGATATATAAATAGCAGATATGTTATCACAATAAACTATAGATGCCTTACGCAATGGACAACTGAGCTCCAAGAGAAGATTCCGGAGCCAACAGATCTCAGCAACTACATTAGCAACACCCCTATACTCTGCTTCGGCACTGGAGCGGAATAATGTGGCTTGTCGCTTGACAGACCAAGAGGATTATCCTCTATTACACACAATAGCCTGAAGTAGAGCGTCGCGTGTCCGGGCACCCTGCCCAATCAACATCTGTGTAAGAGAGCAACTTGTTCGGAGCGGAGGGGTAGAGATGCAACCCATAGTCAGGAGTACCCTTAATGTATCTGATAATGCGCTTAAGAGCAACAAAATAGGGTTCTCTGAGCACGCGTGAGCAGACACACGCCGAACATATACGCAATGTCGGGCACGTAATGCGAGTCTTGAAGAGCACCTGCAAGACTTCTATAGAGAGTAGGATCAGACACTGGATCACCTCAAGACCGAAATGGGATTTGAATCAGCGAGTAGGCATAGCCTTGCAATTCGACATATTAGCTCTGAACACAATTTCTTCTGCATACTTACACTGACTCAGGAACATAATATCTGCAGATCTAGTAACTGATATACCCAAGAAGTAACTCAGCTTGCCCAAATCAGTCATAGCAAATTCAGTTTTGAGAAGAATAATAATATAATTTTTCAGCTTGTCAGAGGAGGCGGTGAGAACAATGTCATCAACATATAATAACAAGTAAGCAATGTCACTACTATGATGAAAAATGAACAGAGAGGTGTCACACCTGCTGCAAATAAACCCTGCATAATATACCTGACAAAGCGATCATACCAAGCACGAGGTGTCTGTTTCAGACCATAGAGTGACTTCCTGAGACGACAGACATTCTGGGGAACATCAGGATGAACAAAACAGGTGGCTGATGCATGTACACAGTTTCTTTTAAATCCCCATGAAGAAATGCGTTCTTGACATCCGGCTGATGAATCAACCACTTTTTACCCATAGCAATACTAAGAACAGTACGAATCGTAGACGGTTTAACAACCGGGCTAAAAGTATCACTACAGTCAATTCCCTCCTGCTGATTGGTGCCATTTGCCACAAGTCTAGCTTTGTAACGTTCCAAAACACCACTGTCTCTGAATTTTTCACAAGCATCTGATCACATTTACCCCCTCTGGTCTAGGTATAAGATCCCAAGTATGCTGCTTAGTTAAAGCATTATATCCCTCAGACATGGCTGCATTCCAATTAGGGTTAAGTTTAGCCAATTTGGGGTTCTTTGGAAGTGGAGAAATGGTTTGGGCAGACAGGTTAAATTGGACTTTGGGTTTGAAAAATCCCGTGTTTGGCACGAGTTTCCATTTGGTGACTGGAGACTGTGGGTGGCTGCATTGGGGAAGTGGTAGGATCCGAGACAATTTGCTCACTGGATGGCTGGAACTGCGGTTCATCCCCGAGGGACCGCGGTGCTAAAGCCGATGCAGTAAACGCTTTGCTCATCGGAAGATCGCACGTTCATCCTCGGGGACGCGGTGCGGCGCGACGCAGGTTGCTCATCGGAAGGTGGCATCGCGCGCCAAGACAATATATGAATGAGCTGACTTAGAATGCTAGGAGAGATGACTGGTTCATCAAGAAATGAGTAGTTTGATTTTCGGTATTTCTGAGGGTTCGAAAACGGAAATATCGTCTCGTCGAACGTGACGTGACGAGATATGTGAATATGACGAGTGGACAAGTCATAGCACAGATAACTCCTATGGTTGGGTGAGAAACCGAGGAATACACAAGGTGTAGTTCGAGGAGCCAACTTATGAGGGGTGGTGGAGGTAGGGCTGTTAGCGGTTCGGATACACCCGATAATTACCCGAGAACCGGACCGATAAACCCGGACCGATACTCGGACCGAAACCTTAACGGTCCGGATACAAGTACCAAAAAAATACCCGGACCGATAAGGAGCCGGACCAGAATCTGATAAAATACACTGCAGAACACCCCCAACCCCACCCCCACCCCCGCCAAGAAGTTCTCACCACCCCTGCGCGAATCAATTTCACTTTTACCCCAAATTATTACCAATTGTCTATTTTCAAATCTAAATATCTCGCGCTATACAATATATTTCAACGTAAAAATTTCGTGGTAGTGTGTCCGAGAATGTCAATTTCAGTATTGGAAATTCAATTTAAAAAAAATAATAAAAAAAAAATCGGCCCGACCCGGAAAATTCTTACCGGTCCGGACCGAGAACCGGACCGATAAGATTTCGGTCCGGGACCGGATCTCGTTCCAGGACCGAAACCTTATCGGTCCGGACCGATAAGCTTATCGGACCAGTTCCGGTAAGTGGATACCCGGACCGATAACAACACTAGGTGGAGGTAAGATTGGGATAACACAGACAACCAAAGATCCGTAGGTGTTCATAAGATGGAGTCCTACGATATAGAATGTCAGTGGGGGTCTTGTTTTGTAGGGTGCTTGTAGGTAAAATATTTAGAAGGTATTCTACCATTTTGACCGCATAGACCCAGAAAGATGATGGTAGACATGCATGAAAGAGAAGGGTACAGACCATGTTATTAATAGTACGAATAATTCGTTCAGCTTTACCATTTTGAGGTGAGGTGTGAGGACATGAGAAGCGGAACACCATTCCTTGTTGGAAGCAACAATTATGGAAAACCGAATTATTAAATTCATGTCCGTTATCACATTGAAAGGATTTTATGGATTTTTCAAACTGAGTTTTAATAAATCTGTGAAACTCAAGAAATTTAGCAAAAACTTCAGATTTGAATTTGAGTGGATAAATCCATACAAAATGTGAAAAATCATCTAATAAAACAAGATAGAATTTGTGACCTAGAGAGCTAACAACAGGAGAGGTCCACAAGTCAGCATGAACAATGTCAAATGGTGAAACTGTAATACTCATAGAAGACAGAAAAGGAAGACGAGTATGCTTGCCAAGGTTAAACACGATTTGGGCAAGTTTCCCATTATTATATTTAATACGCTGATTATTTCTAAGAAAAAAAAACATGATCTCCTGGATGTCCGAGCCTATTGTGTCAGGTGGATGGAGACAATGCAGCAATATAGACTGGTTGTTGAGTCATGACAGCGAAAGAGTTTGTGCAAGGGTAGAGGTCTCCCACACTATTGCAGCGCGTAAGAATTCTCCCCGTATTGAGATCCTTCACAGAGAAACCAAAAGGGTCAAAATCTACAAACACCTAATTATTATGAGTGAATTTTCAGATATCAACTTTTTAAAATTTGAGGGGCGTAGAGGACATGGTTAAGTGAGAAGGGTGGATGGGGATTTTAATGTGTGTATTGTCATAACCTGCAATTGGAATGCGGTGACCATTGCCAACAGTAATGTATTGAGGATACTTTAACTGAAGCAGTTGGGAAAAATTATCTGAAGAGTTGATGTGGCCCCGGAGTCCATATACCAATTATTATCGGGCGGTTGCAGAGTGAGAGTGTTGAAAGCTTGGCCCAAATCAGTGGGTTGCATCTGCTGGGCTAAAGGAAATTGTTGGTCGACATCGACGGGCTCGCTGCATCGACCGAGGACACCAGCCGCCATCGCTGCCAAGGGCCTGGCCAGGTGGCGCCGCCGCTTGCCGCGTGTTCGACCACCGCCGAGGCGATGTCGTTCTGCAAATCTTCTTCTTGGGCATTCGGCCACTGTTGAGGCTAGGGGTGTTATCGGTCCGGTCCGGGTATCCAGATATCCGGACCGGACCGATAAGCTTACCGGTCCCGGATCGAGACTGGACTCGGTCGTGGACGAGATCCAGGACCGGACTGAAACCTTATCGGTCCGGACCGGTAAGAATTTTCCGGGTCGGGTTCCGGGGACCGGATTTAAAAAAAAAATTGAATTTCTAATATTGAAATTGACATTCTCGGACACATTACCACAAAATTTGAACGTTGAAATCTTTTGTATATCGCGAGATATTTAGCTTTGAAAAGGAAAAAACGTAACGATTTGGGGAAAAAGTGAAATTGATTGCCAAGAAGGACGTTTTTGGAAAAATCGGCTGAACCAAACGGACTCCGTCTCGAAAAATCAAATTTTTTTTTAGGTCAAACGGACGTCCGAGCGCAAAATTATGACCATTTAAAGTTTCACTAATTTACAACCTATATTTTATATGTCAATACTTCAAATTAAAACATAAACTCTACATCACATATATTTAAAACATGTAAAATAATCCAGCATTAGGGAATATTACAATTAAATATAATTAGGTCGTATGGGAGGACCTGGGAGTGTAATGGATGGGGTGTTCACGGTATTTTGATCAAGTTACCGATACGGTTTCTTATCGGTACGGGTAATTTTTTGGTACTCGTATCCGGACCGTTAATTTTTCGGTCCGAGTATCTCCCGAGTTCTGGTCCGGTTCTCGTAATTACCGGAGTATCCGGACGGTATGACTAGCTCAGCAAGATGGCGTCAGCTGGCTTTTCCTTTGCCGCGACCCTTTTCCTTGTTTCCTTGTCCGCAGCCTCTGCTGCCTATGCCTCCACCGTGGTTCTGCCGTTGCTGGTGGTCCAGCGGTGGTGGAGCAGTGGTGATGGTCGGCAGCTTCAAGTTTTCAACAACTAATGCTTTTTGATTGTGCTCATCCTATTTAACACGCCGTGTTTGTGAACGCGCCTTGTTGAAAGATGAAAGTGGATCAGCCTGTTGAATCAAGAGTATCATATTCCCCCTTCGGTAATCCTGCAACGAGTTGTAGTACTATCTTAGTTTCAGACACAGATGTCCCAACATGAGAAAGTTGGTCAGCAACAAGTTTCGCGATGCATAGTCATGTTGTTGAAATTCTCAAGGCGTGTGTTGTTGAACTACTCTTCTAAATACACTGCCCTAGTATTTTTATTATCCTGAAATATTTCCTCCAGGCGTACCCAGAGGTCGCGTGCCGAAGCACCTGTTTTCAGAATGGTACACAACAAGTCATTTGAGATGGTACCATAGATCCATTGTTTGACAATGGCGTCAAGGCGGCGCCATGTTGAATCATCAATGTCAGATGGGCGAGGGATTGACTCATCAATATGGTCGAGCACGTTGTACGCACAAGCATGAATATAGAATAGATCTACCTACATAGAATATTGACAGTCTTCTTGATCAAGAATAATAGGGACAAAATTCTTGATATTTGTGACAGCAAACGCTGGATGAAAAGAAGATTTAGATGAAGGAGGAGGGGTGTCAACTAAACCAGAGGTAGAACCCGTAGATTTAGGAGAGGTAGGAGGAGACATGATAACCACAGGATTAGATATTCAGGAAGAAGGGCACCGCGGCCGAGAGGAGTAGGGGGGAGGGGGCGGCGGATTTGAGAGAATAATTTCTAGGGTTAGGCTATTGATACCAGATATTAGAATAATTTTTTTTAGGGATTTCTTTCATTAATCACAATATATATAGTTGTACAGAGGTGATTCCTAATACAGTAAGCCTAAGTTTCTTTAAATACATCATACTAATAAATACAATATATACTGTGAATATTTGAAGAATATTCGCTAATATCACTGTTTTTCCTTGCCAATTGTCTTGAATACCCATCTAAACTGTGGATCAATATGTGTTGAAGTTTACATTTGGGTTCTGGGTAGTTTAGTGTGCTTATATTTGAAATTTAGTGTTTTTATTGAGAATTTCAAGATTTTTATTCATTAGATGAGCTTCTTTTTCTTATTTTTTATGACGAGGGAATCCCTAGCCGCTATGCTGAGAGATAACCCTCACTAGGCAACCCCCGTGATGAGTTTCTTTCCCTTGCAAATTTCTTGAATTATCATCTAAAAAACAGTTGATTGTGGATCAAGATGTGTTAAAGTTCACATTTTGGGTTCTGGGGTTAGATAGTTTAGTGTGCTTATATTTGAAATTTAGTTTTTTTTTGGAATTTCAGGAACTGTTTTTCATTTCCTTGTCAATTGTCTTGAATACCCAACTAAATTGTTATTGCTCAGAAAGATGTGTTAAAGTTCAAATTTTGAGTTCTGGGGTTGGGCAGTTTAGTGTGCTTATGTTTGAAATTTAGTGTTTTTCTTGAGAATTTCAGGATTTTTGTTCCTCAAATGTGTTTCTTTCACTTGCCGATTTTCTCAAATACTCATCTAAAATGTTATTGTTCAGAAAGATATCCTAAAGTTGTCATTTTGGGTTTCGGTGTTGGGTAGTTTAATGTGCTGATATTTGAAAATTAGTGTTTTCCTTGAGAATTTTAGGTTACTTACAATACAATGTGCTTTCCTGATTCATCGCCTCTTCAGAGTTAGGAATTACTGTTCTATTACCTTGTTGATTATCTATTGGATGTCGTACTTCTTTAGTGGATTCAATCTTTTTACTACCAGTCACCTCTCTCAACCTGATTACTCTATACCCTAAATACGTGTTCCTATGGTTTGGGATGGTACATCCTGACTAAAGTAAGTAAGTAGTTTGGATATTGTTATAAACACCTATTCAATAGTGCTTTCTATTTCTTGAAACTCCAATTCCATTACCATTAGGGGTAAAAACTGGAGCATTCCCATTCAGCTGTTTCCCATTGGAGCAGTGTTTAGGGTTGTTCCCTTTTCGTGACTCGTAATTGGAGTAGTTTTTCCCATATCTTTGCTATATGCAGCTTCTACCATTATCTCTTTCCTTTTATCTTCAACTTCTTCAAGCACTGCATATTGATTGCAGTTTCAATATGAGCCACAACTTCTTGATTCACAGTCACTGGTTACTTCTATGTAGAACCAGAATCTTCGTTTTATATTTTACTTTTTGTACCGTTGTCTTTGCTGTTCTTATAAGTGTCTGTAACTTGATCGTGTTCCCCAGATTACCAATATTACTTTACCACATTAGCACTCTTAACTTGTGCATTCCAGTTGTCTGCTTACCTCTTGATTGCTCGATAACTTCATTATTCCCAGCATCACCATTGACTTCATTGCTCTCCTTTTGCTCCTCCATTAATTCTGGATGTAAAACACGACAACCATCCTCGTCATGGCCTTGTAATCTGCACTCTTTATAATACTTTGGTATATATTCATAATTAATTTTAATCCATTTAGTTCATCTTCACCAGTAACTTTATCTATTACCTGAATTTGCACTCCTTTGGAGAATTCACCTAGCAAATCAACTACAAGATTTACTCTCATACAACTAGAACTTAAGGACCAAACACTCTTTGTGGAAGAACTTCCTCATGACAATATTTCCAAACGTCTTATCCCCTGATGAAACAGTAGTACCCAAGACAATCTCAGTCATGGAATGCTAAGAGTAAGATTAAGCTAAAAGAATCAGCACATACTACAACAACAACAACATACCCAGTGAAAATCCCACAATGTGGGGTCTGGGGAGGGTAGAATGTAAACAGACCTCACCTCCACCTTGGTAGGTAGAGCGGCTATTTCCTGGAGACCTTCGGCTCAAGATAAAGCATAATCAGGCAAAGCAAGCAAAGCAAAATAAAGTATGAGAAACAATGAACCTCAGACGAGAAATTAACGCATTATGGACATGCAGATAGTAAAAATCAAATAAGCAACAGTAATGCATTCTAACAACAAGGAAGCAGTAGCTAACACCACTAAATAAGATAAATAAATTACACTAAAGATCACATAGCAGCAGGAATCAAACTACAAAGTACTATAGAACAATAATGCGCCTATAAGTGTGACAAGCTAACCGAACCTACAGTAATACTACACTTATCATTTTGTAAGCGTAAAGAGGACTACGCTCAACTACCTACTACCCTTCTACCCTAATCTGTGTCCTCCACAACCCTCTATCTAAGTTCATGTCCTCAGTAAGTTGCACCGGCGTCATATCCCGTCTAATCACCTCTCCCAATACTTCTTTGGCCTACCTCTACCCCTCCTGAACCCGTCATAGCCAACCTCTCACACCTCCGCACTGGGTCATCTGTGTCTCTCCTCTGCACATGTCCGAACCACCTTAACCTCGCTTCCCACATCTTATCCTCCACCGAGGTCACTCCCACTTTATCCCGGATATCATCATTCCTAATCCTATGTCTCCTTGTATGCCCACACATCCATCTCAACATCCTCATCTCCGCAACTCTCATCTTTTGTATGTGCGAAGTCTTAACTGACCAACACTATGCCCCGTACAACATGGTTGGTCTAACCACCGCCCTATAGAACTTGCCTCTAAGTTTAGTTGGCACCTTTTTGTCACACAAAACTCCAGATGCGAGCCTCCATTTCATCCACCCTTCCCAAATACGATGTGTGACATCGTCATCAATCTCTCCATTTTCTTGGATAATAGACCCTAGGTATTTGAAACTTCTTTTCTTCAGAATGACCTGAGTATCAAGCCACACCTCTACGCCTGTCTCAGGATCATTCCCGTTATTGAACTTGCACTCCAAATATTCTGTCTTGGTCCTACTCAACTTGAACCTTTTAGACTCCAGAGTCTGTCTCCAAACCTCCAGTTTGACGTTTACTCCGCTGCGAGTCACGTCAATCAGGACTATGTAACATACACCATGGTACCTGCCCTTGGATTTTTCGCGTCAGTCCATCCATGACCAATGCAAATAGGAATGGGCTAAGAGCCGATCCCTGGTGCAGCCCCATCGTCACTAGAAAGTGCTCTGAGTCTCCTCTTACTGACCGTACCCTAGTCTTGGCTCCATCATACATATCCTTGATAGCCCTAGTGTATGCCACAAGTACACCTCTAACCTCCAAACATCTCTATAGAACCTACCTAGGGACTTTGTCGTATGCCTTTTCGAGGTCGATGAAAACCATATGTAAATCTTTCTATGGACAGTATAAAAGGGAGACACATCCTTTTGGTATGATAACTGGACCAACTAAGGTTCACTGTATAAGTACTTGCTAGGAGGGATTGAACGAAACAAAATATTATGCTCATAGAGGTGTTGGTGAATGATCAGTCGAGATGGGGAGACTGGGACCTATTTCTTCCTCAAGATATATTGTATACATAGTATGCAATTGAAGTAGAAACCAGACAAGTCAGTCTGGACTGTAGATGCCAAGGGGATTTTTTCTATGGCATCTGCCTGGGATATTTATAAGAGGAAGAATCTGAAATCATGGATGGACCATATAATTTGGCAAAAAACAGGCAGTTTTCTTGCTTTTGTGACAGCTCATGATCTAAATGAGTCGCGCCATTTCAAGATGTCTTTCATTGCATCGAGGACATTGAGGAAGAAGATTCCTACATATAGTAGAATTGCTAGAATGAGAATTGTTGTAAACATCAAGATGATGCTATTGCAGTTCCCTGACATAAAATTAGTGGATCATCTATTATACAAGGGAGGATTGCCACAAGAAATCTGAAAATTTATGTTTTGCCTTCTAGGTATTTCTATCTCCAACATAACATATAGATAGTTGATGATTAACTAGTAAAATGGAAAATTGTTAATCATGTCAATGCCTTCATTGTAAGGTGTCTACTCATCGTATCCACTTGGTATCAATTGGTCATCAGCAACTCCATAATGCTGAAGAATACAAATTTACCATTTTCCAAAAAAACAAAAACTATGACAATTTTCTGTCTTTGCTTACTGATTAAAGTTATTTCGTATCAATTGGTCATCTTTTTGAGTTTGTTATTGAGCACCATATACAACTGGCTAGCTGCTAACTTTAGTTTTACAGTGACATTGTTGTGCAGAAGGGATACTCATCCCTACTGTCCTTTACAGTTGGTGATATAAACAACTCAGTGACCAAGCTATTAGCTTTAGGTGCTGAGTTGGATGGCCCCGTCAAATATGAAACCCGTGGGAAGGTAACCAAAATTTCATAAGGTTGCTCTTCTACTTTTATTGTCTCTTTTAATCATAAGTATCATTGTTTTTGTACAAATATTATTATTGAATAATCGGAACTACTTACTCTAGTTGCTCGCTGTGACATTCTGTTTCACCACCTAGGCATTCTATTGTTTCTACTTTTTCCCCTTTTAGCCTAAAAAGAGAGTGCAAATTCTGCTGTGAACTAGAATAAAATGTGAACTTTGATGTGTTGCTTAAAACCAATATAATGTTAAGGCTTAATACATCACAAACCCTTAAACTTGTCAGCAAATTTCATTTAAACGCACGAACTACGGCTTGTTCCAATTGAACACCTGAATACATGATAAAGTGTTCCTATTAGACACTTTTGGTTCAAATGTTGGAAAAACTTTTACGCATGTATTAGATAGTTATTTAACCACATAAAATATATCATCTCCTTTAATTATGCACATCAGCGTCAATTACAAAATATTTGTGGTTTTACATCTTATTGAGGCTAATGCGTATAGTTAAACGAGGTGACATATTTTAAGTGTTTAACGTATCCATGTAATGAGCATTTGAGAAGAGCGCCAAAAAAACTCCACAATTTGAACTAAAAGTGTCTAATAGGAATGTTTTATTTTGTGTTGAGTTATTTAATTGAAACACATCGTAGTTTAAGTGTCTAAATGAAATTTTAGCAACTTTAAGGGGCTGTATGTATTAAGCCTAATTGTAAGGTTGGAAGAGTTTCTTTCCCATGCTATAAAGCTGTAGTAATTGTTACTATTTGGATTGGTTCATATCTATGTGGACCGGCAATCTATTACTGGTTTTATGCTTGTAGGTTGCTGCCTTGAGGTGTGTTGATGGGCATATGTTGGGTCTTTATGAGCCGTTCTAAAGACTTCCTTGCGACAACCACTTGCAGGACTTGTGTAGTTGTGTTACAAGGCAAATTTTTGCATTCGGGTATTGTTAAGAGAGTGACTCAACTCATGTTCATGGAGGTGAAGAGAAAGGATATAGCTATTCATTCAAATGATTCTATCAAGTTATTTGGGTAGGGGGTTTCTCATCGACATCGTTAATAAGTTATTTTCCTTACGGAAAAGGGTAAAATAAAAAATGGCTCACAAATATCCTCCGTTAACCCCTAAAACTAACGGACCAGAGTCAAATTTGAGTCTTTAAAATAGCCACATGTCGCATTCTCAGCTTGCCACATTTTAAATTCAGGATTAAATTAAAACCCAACCCGTCTTGCCTGACCCGTTTACGAAAGTATTATGTCCTAGATCCGTTTACGAAAGTATGTATGTCCTAGAGACAATGATTATTAGAGACAAATGTACTTGAACACATCCGTATTATTAATAAGATTAATATATTTATGGTATTTGCGATTATTGAATTATTATTTGATTGTTTGTAATTATTTATTAATGTGCATTCTTGAGCTTACGTTGTCATTAATAGAATGAGATATTAATGATAAAACGTAACTCTCAAAGTAGCCTCGACTAATGATCATCGAGAATTGGATATTAGTGATATGTTATAAGTCGACATGTGGTATGCATCACATTCTTAGAGAATGTAGTATGTCTCACCTGCTACTGGTAATGGTTACTAGTGATGGACACATGAATACTTTTGGAAAGTATTGGTATACCCTGCTGATAAACTATTTGTTATACATGTCTAGAGTGTCATCAACGTATGGGAGATAAAAGTCCTTTGACTTGAGGTCAATACACACCTTATTTACAGAGCAATGTACTTTGACCCTGTCCTAAGCTTAAATTCCTTATAGGATAAGATACGGCTTGTGTTGGTGCATTATGATGTAAACCAAGGTGGTAGTTGAGTCAATAATAAAATTCATTCCTCGATTGGATATTCGAGAGAACACTCGGCTTCTCAGTAATATTAGGTCGATCAAGTCATTGGCCAATGTAAAAGACATATTTAGAATATGGTCTAGTTGTCGACTAATATAGATGATATAAAGTGATCAAGCCATTTGGATAGACACATGGCAAATTCTAAGCTTGATCGAGTGTATCGCGAATGAAAAGAATTTATTATCTCACATAAAGGTTATGTTTGTTGGATTAATGTAAACGTACTTCACATATTGAGTTCGTCGTACGACGTAGTGTAGGAGTTTCGTATGGACCTTAATTAGATTAATGTCAATGTGTGAAGGCCTATAGAGTCACACTATGTCGATTGTCTCTTCGATCTAAGAGTGTATTGAGAAAATATTAAATATTCAATTTAGAATCGAGATATTTAAATTGATAATAAATATGAGATAATTTCTATTTGATGGAAATTATTTAATTGAATTTTGGATTTAATTAAATGTGCTGATTATATACGAGACGAAAAAGAGTCGCGGTGCCCACTGGACTGAGTTGCGGCGCCAATCAGGTGGAAGACTCAGTCAGACTGGCTCACTACACCTCGGGATTTGGGTCAGGCTTGGAGCCCAACCCTAATCTGATTTATAACCTAATCTCTCCTATATAAACAACACTACCCCATAAGTTTTAGGGTGATTGAAAACCTTATTATCAACACTAATTCAATATCATTTTTTAGACTTAGAGTTTAGAAAAGAAATTCTCTCGAACCTCTGTCAAGATTTCTTGGCTTTCTTGACAGAGGAATACACCGTAGCATAGTGCTTGCAATCGAAGGGACAATCTCTTGTAATCCCTAAGTGAAAATTCCAAATTAACACAATCTGTAAGTTGGACTCGAACCAGCACCTCTGGGCAACGAGTGAGAAGGAGCCTTGACCCATGGACCTACAAAAAAAGTATTTGTTCGAGAAACCCGCCTTAACGTAACGGGAAGTACCGGATGATGATGGTTCAGCCGGTAAGCTAGCAAGCTTACGAAATGAAGGAAGAGGAGACCCTTCTATTATAAGTTGAAAGCGAAGTCGATAGTCCTCGTATTGGTAATTATTATACGCTAAAAGTCTATATAAGATGCAGGGAAACTTGCATATGTGGTTCTGGCAGGGCTTTCCTGAGGTATCTAATTTAAAGTCTTTACAGGTTTAATTGTCATTTAACCCTACCAGATTATATTGTTGGGGTAAGTAAGAAAATAAATTTTAAACTTACGTTGTGCGTTACTTATAAGTTTTGAACCCAACAAAACCGTGCCATTTACATTTAAAAATTACAAATCCTATTCTTTGATGGGTAGGGAATGCGAAGAGAATGAAACCATGTTCAATTAAACTTTATAAATACCGGTAGGTTATCACTTAATCCTTTAACTTTTAGATACTTATCAAAATATAATTTATCAAATGTAACATCCTTGTTGGGTCCCGGGGGTATAACTATGGAATAATAAAAACAAACTGGAAATTAACTCAATTCGAATGCTGGAACAATTTGCAAATGTCGGCGAAAATTTCGTCTGACATAACTGACGACATTTCGGTAAAAACAGTGTTCAGTTAAAAACATAATAAAACATTTGAAGAGTAAAATGCAGCGGAAATAATAAAGACACAAAGGTTTAATTTTCATAGGTTATATATTGATATAACCTATTGACGGTATTGTGTATATATATATATATATATACAATTGATATATTCCTTTCTTTACAAGATTTACAAGATAATACAAAAGAAATAAAAAGGTTAAGTCGCAGATGACTTATGCCTGAAAAATCTATCTAAGTAGAAGTGAACAACATCTCATTACAATCGCTCCATACAAAGCTAATCTAGAATCTGAAACAACGAATGTAATGTCGGGCAGAATGTCGTCACAAACACAGACAACATTTTGTGATCCAGATTTCTGAGAAGAAATCCCGAGAGCTCTCTTGGTATTTTTACATTTTGATTCTGGATATTGAATCCTTGAAGTGACCTCTCTATTTATAGTAAAGAGTTCTCTTGAAACACTCCTCAACAGGTTGTGGAAGTTTAGCTGAAAAAGGGGCACGTGAGCAGTAGCTAGAGGCACGAAAATCTCCAACTGCTTGGACTATTTCTTCCTCGTCTTGCTCCTTAAGTTATGCTCCTATTAGACTTGGTCTTCCTCGTTTGTAATCAACTCCAAGTACTCCTTGCCAAGTCAATTTGCCATGTGATAAAAAAGTCACGCTTCAAAATCGCCCATGAAGATAGACAAAATCAGCATTGCAATGTCAGCCCAATGTCAAGACATTTGTACCGACATTTTCTGAAAAACGATATGTTAGAAAAAAATGGCATAACACACATTCTATCATTAACATTCTCCCCCTTTTTGCATTTCTTCACAAAACTTAATCAACTAAGTGTGAGTGACCTAACAATGGCAAATTCACACAAATGTTCCCCTCAACATGTGATGGTATATACACACAACATATACAAGATATACATATATATACAGTTTATATAGATTAGAAAAGAAGAAAGATGTTAGCACATATACACATATCATCCACTTATACAGATTTATATTCAGACCATATTCTCAACACCAACCAGTAGCATCAGCTTCAGTCCGTGAAGGAAGGGCAAAACTCTGACTTTAACATTCTCTCCCTTTTTGCCTTTCTTCACAAAACAACATTTTCAACAAACAGTAGTAGCTTCCAGCACAACAGCACTAGCTTTCAGCAACTCTCTATTCTTGCATAACTCCTTCTCTGCACATAGCTTCAGACACCCATCATATTGCATCAGTAGCTTCCAGCAACTTTTTCTACTCCTGCATAACTCCTTCTTTGCACAGAACAACAACATCTCGCCTTCTTACTCTGCTCCCCATGCATTAGCACTTCCTCTGCATCATCATCATTTTATCCACAGTAGCCTCGACAGTAGAATTATCATTCTTTCGACAGTACAGTAGCATATGTATAGCAACATATCAATAGCATTTTCTCCCCCTTTTTGTGAAGAAAGAAGCACCATAAAATGGTCTCTGTCTTGAATTAGAGCATTCCTCACAGTGTCAACCTCAGAGATTTGTTGGTTGATCTTTTCAATTTGAATCACAAGTCATTCAGTAGACAGTGGAGACTGTCTTGAAACAGTGTTGTCAAGAATGGTGGTGATATTCCTCTCAACATCTGCACTATTTCCTTCCATTTTCCAGGGTAGTTAAACTTTGTATATCAGAGAGATAAGGGAGGATTGAGGTCGATTCTTTTTGTGTCAAGTTGGTAACTTGTACAACAGGTGACAAATATGGCTGTTATTCAGAGGTTGGACATCTAGAGATCCACTTATGCATTATACCTTCTGTGAGGTACTCAACTAATTCATCTCTATTGTCCACTTCAAGGTCTGCTTCTCTAACATTCTCTCCAGCATTTAATCTCATACATTGGTTCATAACAACATGTGTGAAAACATATACTCTGGTAAAGAGACAGACCTTCTCAAATTTCTTTGAGTCGATATCCTCTATAGCAGAACTCAAATAAGCACAAAAACAACCCGACTGAAGGTCTGAATCAGATTCAGCTTTGCTGGAGGATGTTGGAGTCAGGTTCTACCGATGTTGGTGAAATGTTGCTCGAGATGTCAGGCATCGCGACAACATTCAGAGCAACACTCGATTCGGCATATCTGGAAATTCTCTTTGGGAAGAATTGCATCACTGTAGTATCATCAGGAACTTCCTCGTTTACTTGAGACACATTTTGCAGTATAAAAACAATTGGTTCTTCTTCACTCTCTTCTGTTGAGAACACCAAACTCATGCCGTCACTGTTACTACTCGAGCAAACAGGTATTGAAGTATCACATCTGGACCTGGACCTGTTGTTGCTTGGCTCTGTACGGATTTTTCTTCTCAAACAATCTACTCGATCGATAAGTAGGGAAGGTGGAGGGTCTTGGTCTCTTACCCAATACTGTAGCTTTAGACAAGTCCTCTGTGGATGGTGAAGAAGGAAACCAGTAGGGTTGCTGTGGTTCTATATGCTCAGCAGATTCAGTGTTCACTGGAATGACTAGTACTTATAGGAAAGTTGGTTGATATTGATGTTGGTATTGAAGAGGTTTCCATGGGTGAATATGGTGGGGAGGGTTTTGAGGAGATTGAGAATGGTGTTTGAATGGTGAAGATTTCATCGGGTAGGTAGGATTGTAACAGTTCCTATATGCCCGAGTTGTGATGTGATTTCTCTTTTTTTAATGAAAAAAAACAGAAATGATAGAAAATAACAAAAAAAAATTAATTATTATTAATAATTTTTTATATATATAGGGCAAATCAGAGAGTGATAAAAAAAATAACAAATAGGAATATCTATATACATGACAAATCTTTCTAAGAAACAAAAATCTCTTAGTTTTAGGTGTTTCAATTTTACACAATACCTTACACCTAAAATATTGGGATAGAAAGATAAACACCACAGTAGGAATTTCAATTAATCTTATCATTTTAAAGTTCAAAATTCCTCTTGAAACAATGCATACAAATAAGGAAAAATAACTGAATTCTCAAAAATCAGTTACAATCAGCATCCCAACAAATGTCATTATTTGAAAATGTCAACAGTAATGTTGGCAACATTTTGAACAACACAAGTATCATAATCCTTCAAGAACTTCTTCCTTTCGGCAACAAATCAAGACACGTTTCATATATATTTTTATGAGTTTAACCTCCAGACCAATTTAACATTTTCCCATTGAGTCCTAGATCTAATCATAAAACACATATAAAATTCATTTTCGTGTAAAAAACAAGAATACTTATTTAGCATCCTCATAATTTTTTTGTTTGTTTGTTTAAGCATTTTGATACTCCTATAGTATATGAACGGTATCAATTCAAGGGCTTTGCACGTATTGCACAGTTGCCGAGAATTAGAAAGGCTTTGCCTTATTTTGATACTCTTTTTTTATGATATCTAATAACATCGCAGAGAACGGTATCACATTAAAATCATGTTCTCATTTGGAAATCATACCTGGTTGAACAAAAATCAGCCGTTACAAGTACTGAAAATCAGATTATGATATTACAAGGGTAAATGTCACCCGAAATGTTAGAGACATTCCAGCCGACATTCGTCCAATAGTGTCTGTTTCAGAGATTACAAAGACCAATAGATTTTCTTTTTTTTTTCAAATTAGAAAATCTCTCATAGTCCAAAAACTTTTATAAATATATCAGCTAGTTGATCAACTTCATTTTGAACTAGCTGTTTTCAATCAAATATCTTTTTAAAAAAAATGATGTCTAATCATAGTACAAAATAAAATGTTGCTAGTAAAACCATAGTCGTTTAACATGTGTCTTAGCCATATGAATTGAGAGAAATAACTTTCAACTGCTATATATTCAAATTCAGCAGTTGAAAGTGAGACACAGTTTTATTTATGACTATACCAAAAATAAGATTATTGCCAAGATAAAAATATCCTCTACTTGTACACTTTCTATCATCCACATCACTAGCCCAATTCAAGTCACTATATCTTATTAAATTAGGACTAGTGTCTTTGAAATACCAAATTCTCAACTCACATGTGCCGACAACATATCTAAAGGCACATTTTACGACATTTAAGTGGAAAATTTTGGAACAGGCTTGGACTCGAGCACATACACCAAACACTAAACATAGGTTCTAGAGCATATATAAAACAAGAAAGACTAACCTTTTGGTATATGATAGACATACACACATAGCTTACCATATCTTTGTAATTGAGTGGTTATTTGCTTCTTGTTCTACTTCCTTCAAACACTCCCCCTATCACTTGACATGTTGGATGATTCTTCCTAATCCTTGATGAAGGGTCCCTTTGATCTAGCAATTCAACATTTGACTCCTCATTCACACCTTCTGTGGTCTCTGATTCTGCTTCAGATGTTGCTTCGGATGTCGTGACATTTGAAGCAACATCTGGAGTTTCAGCATTCTGCGCATTTCCACCTGTATTATCGACTTTAGCAGTTTTTTTCTGTACAATTTTTGTCCTTAGATTGTACACTCAGTAAGCATGACTATTTTGGGAATAACCAACAAAAATCCCTTTGTCACTCTTAGAGTAAAACTTAGCCAGATAATCTCTATCATTTAAAAAGTAACAAATACACCCAAAATATGAAAGTAACCCAAGTTAGATTTCTTTTCATATATTAGGTCATAGGGTGTCATCTTTGTTACAGACCTTAAGTAGACTCTATTAGTGATGTGACAGGCAGTAAAACAACATTTTAACAATTTTTAGAATTAAGCAAAACTCTAGTCATTCTTTACCATGTTCTATTCTTCCTTTGTGCTACCCATTCCGTTAAGGAGTTTTTGGGAGCAGAAAAACTCATGGAAAATTTCTCTTTTCTCACAAAATTTTGTGAAGGAGATGTTTTCACATTCTTTTCCATGGTTGGATATAATCCAAAAAAATAGGAGAATAGAACAAGATCCTAATTCTAGAATGCAAATTTTTTAAAAAATATCAAAAGTTGTGATTTTTCTTTCAAGAAATATATCCATGAGTACCTAGAAAAATCATGTGCTATCACATAGGAATACTTCATGCCTCCTAAACTGTCTACCTCAATTGGACCTATAAGATCCATGTGCAATGATTTGAGAACAGTGAGACATACCTGTATGTTGTTGTCATTCTGGACAACATTATGGGAAATATGGGTTTGCTTACCTTGGAAACAATCTGCACAGACTGTTTTACCTTTATGGCTGAAGTTGGGTAAGTCTCCAACCGCTTCATATGAGACCAATTCTTTCAGATTTCGGTAGTTGACATGCCCCAACTTTTGATGTCATAGTATTGTGTCGTTCATCTTGACATTATTGCATATTTCTTGTTTTGCAACGAGAGTGCAACAATTATCACCCGTTCTAGTACATGACACACACATTAGCTTTATTCACAACTTTACAAGCATTCTTATTAGATTTCACCTCCAGATTGTCATTACACAATTGACTCATCAATTTAGCCATTAAACCTTCAATCGTGTAAGACATTTCTTAAAGTTTGGACATCCAGGAACATCCAAGATTCCTTTTCCAGTTCTTTTATTCCACCTCCATAAGTTACGTTAACTCCATTGAATAACTCACAGTTCTTTAGAAACTCCTTTGTACCTGTCATGTGGTGAGAACACCCACTATCAAAGTACCAAAAACCTGCGATGTTAGTTCTTAAAGAATTTATCACAACATTACAAGTTTCAGCATGTTTGGGATCTCAAACTCTTTTAAAATATTTTTACATTTCAGCTCAGAAATGTTGCTTTGAATGTTGTCAGAAATGTTGGACAACATTTTAGGCAACATTTCGCTCACATAATTCTGAAGTTTGAAAACAGTAAGGTTTAAAAAAAAACCAGGGGAGTTACAATGACGGCACACAAACTTCATATCCTATTGACATATATGAGAACCTATTATTTAATTACTTTTCTTTTACAAAGCACAATTTCTCATTTTTGTCAAACAAACTAGAGCATAAAGTTTTAAGAGAGTTTTTCATACCCAATACCTGCATGTAGAGGTTTTCTAAAGCTGAGTATCTCTTTCAATTTAGAAGTCCATGAGTAGAGCTTACGGAAGGTTTCTTTTTGTTATACCCCGTAGTTCTGACCCTACGTATGAGAGCGTACGAAAGCATGTAAGACTTAAAATTTTCAAAGGATAGGTTGACGGGTTATTCCGGACGGGTTTTAGTCAACTTTGGGGCGGGTTATGACCCGATTCATTGAGAGTTCCTAAGTATTTTAAAGGCCTAGGGCGTAGTTCGTTGAGTCTAGATTCCAACGCAACCAACCGTTCGTCGATAGGACGTCGGAGTAGAAAGTTATGAGAGTTACAAGTTCGGGCGCAATGCATGTAAATGTGTTTCGCAAAGCGGCATGGCCGGATACATGTGGCCGCGCGCTAAAGTTCTGGAGGGTCATCGGTTGCAGCCGCGCCGGATAGCAGTGGCCGCGCACAAAGTCCAGAGCCGCGGAGGTTTCAAGGCCACATACGTGGCGGCCGAGGCGGGATTTTGGGCGAAAAACTTAGGAAAAGTCCGATTTCTCTTTTAAAAGGCATGGGAGGGTGACAAGTGTCCCCATCTGATTTTGCTTGCATGGCTTATATTGACCAAGTCTTGTAGACTTGGTCATCTCTCAAACATCTTCCTCTCTAAAAATCGCTCCTTCTCTCTAAAAACCCAAGAAAATCGAAAGTTAGGAACAAGAAAAGGAAGCTTGTAGCTAGCTTGTTGGCATTATTGTGGTGGTGTTCTTGGCAAGGAAGCTAGCAATATTTGGGATAAGTTTTGGCTAAAACTTTAAGGTAACATTTCTTCCTTTAGATTTAGTTCTAGTGTTGCATGCTTAGAAGAAAGATCTTGTGGTAGTAAAATAATGCACTTAGAGTCATTGCATGCTAGAAAATGTGGTTTGGATAAGAAGAATGGGTTAAGAAGAGATTATGAGCATGTTGTAACCTAAAAACTACCTTAGAATTGTTAAGTGAATTGTTGTAAACTTATTGGGCAAAATTTTGGGTGTGGAATCCCCTTTGAATTGTTGGATTGATTGAGCCTTAAATGTGGTGTTTTGGAAGATAAATTTGGCCTTGAGAAAGGTGGCAAAGTGAGTAGAAACAAAGGAAATGCTGCCCAATTTTCCTTAGAATTTAGTTACTTTGAACTTGGATTGTTCTACATTAAGATTAGAGGTTAATAAACGTATCATGACTATTATAGGTTGAAATATTACTTGCGGTAGTTTGGACTTGGCAAGTGGATTGACCAAAGAGGTATGTGAAGCTTTCCTATCTCTTGAGCATGAATAGATGAAACTATATAGTACTAGCAGACGACAAGATTTGGTATTCTTACTTGTTTTAAGTATATAATGACTTGTTTCATTTTAAGAATGTATAATTCCCTTTAGTTAGGAAAAAGTATGATTTTACTAAAGTATAGAGTTAATATAACAACTTTATGGGAAGTTGGTTTATTAGCTTCATAAAAGGTTAATGAGAAGAGATTTTCTAAATAAGATAAGATGTGAAGAGGCAAATTGATTTTAAGGTATCAATTGTCCAAAGGTTTTTATGTATAAAGAAGAGTCATTGTTGAAAGAGTTGAAACATATAGTACTGGGTTAAACTCCTGTTCTTTTATTAAAGATATGATTAAGTGCCTTAAGTAAACTAAAATGAGAGTATATGAACAAGACTAAAAGAAGTTATAAGTTTCTTAACTTATTTATGATATGATGACAGTTGAGATAGTGGTAAAGAGTATGTCCGGCGGGCAAGCCCCAAGATCGCCATACCACCTCCTTCGCATAAGAGTATGTCCGGCGGGCCACCAAGATCGCCATACCATCCGCCTGCAAAGAGTATATCCGAGCGGGCAGATCCAAGATCGTTATACCATCGGCACCAAGATAAGAGTATATCCGGCGGGCAAGCCCCAAGATCGTTATACCATCCGCTCAGCAGAAGAGTAAATCGAGGTACTGCCCCAAGATCGTTATACCATCCGCCTGTGGTAAGAGTATATCTGATGGGAAAGTCCCAAAGATAGTTATACCACCTGTACCGTGGATTAGCTACCCATGATGAGAGGAATACCTCACGCGAGTCCCATGGGCTTACGCGGTGAAATAGTCCCACGCCGGCGGTACACCGATGCGGTGAGTACCTCACGCGGTCCACTGGACCCACGCGGTGAAATAGTCCCAGGAGTAGGATGGTTTTATTGATACTACGGGCGAGGTACCCCGTTTTGATCATGAGCCTACTATTTTATGCAGTATTATATATATATACTTGTCACTCTCATTGTTAGTAAGGCACAGTAAAAGGTATTTTATTGTCTTTCATGACTCAAATTGCTTTTAGACTTGATATCGATTACAAGATTTTTCCGCCTTTACATACTTGGTACATATCAGGTCGACCCCCTTCCTGGGCTGCTCACGCCGCAGGTGGTAAGATCAGGATCCTCATTCTGTGATCACTCTTCCAAAGGTCGAAGCTCCATCCTCCGGACGCTTGTTATTTTGGTACGGATTTCGACGCTATAGGTACTTTGTATATTCGTGGGTATGGCGGCCCCGTCCCGCCACAGTTGTTATCTTTAGAGGTCTGTGGTCACGTTTATGTTTTGGGCTATAACAACCAGTTGTGCTATTATACTTTTGTTAAGTATGTTTTATGGAAGGCACTTACCTACCGCCGCTGATGTTACCTTTTATACGTATGTGTTATGTATGTTCACCGCTATTCTCCGACATATACCGATGCGTGGTACCCTGCAGGGTACCAATCGCGACCCGGTTGGGTCGTGACAAAAGTGGTATCGAGCGCTTAGTCCTCTGAAAGTGTCCACGCACCGTGTCAGTAGTCTTGATTATCGGTGTCGCGGCACCACATCTATAATCGTGAGGTCGCAGGATATTTAGGATTGGTTTCCATTCTTTCACTCTAAGATCGCAATGTAGCCGAGTTATAGGTTGAATCTCCCGATGTTTTCCTTTATGTATCGCTTATGCCCACGCAAGGCAACCGCGCCCGTATGGCAAGGCACCGAGGGTGCCGCTAGTGGACGCGGAGAGTCACGAGGGCACGTGCCCAATCCTTACCAGATGATGTTTAGGGCGGCGACCCACGCCGTCGCCAAATTTCACAGAGTTCGAGGCGCGACGCGCCATCGAGATCCGCAGACGAGCCTCCACCCACGCATGCGGCCCGAGTACGAGATTACGGAATGATTCGCCATCGACCAAAGATAGCAGTGGCGCCACAGTGAGCAGCGCGCCAACCCTGTGAGCCGATGGGCTTACGGATTCGGATTTCTGGGTTGTCACCCACCGTAGTTCTATGGTTCGAGATTTGATGAGGATCCGCAGGAGTTTGTCCGGCAGCTACTGACTACGCAGTTCTTAGGCATCGTAGACCGAGTCTGTTATACTAGCTTCTACCGTTACGCGATATTGCGCTGAACCGGTTTGAGTCACGGGTATTGTCGAGGGTGAGGACGTTCTTCCACTGATTGAGGAGTTCACAGGCGTTCCTAGACCACTTCTTGCCTCCCGAGGTGAGTGAGAGCCCGCGTAGATAGGTTCTTGACTCAGACAGACGGAGGACTATCGTGAGTACACCGAGTTTGACTCTGGCCGTATACGCACACACCATTGTAGCCGATATGGCGCATGTGGTTCATAGATACGTGATGACCGACCGTCACACGACATCGTGACGTTGGGGTGGCTCTTCATCCGTGGATGGATATTGCTGTGATGCAGCGCATTTACGTGGATCGGCAGAGAGAGGCAGGATCGCCAGATTTGGGCCACCTGCGCGGCCGTGACATCGGGTTCTCGTGGCGCTGAGGCGCAACCTCGCAGCAGACCAGATCCACCTTCCACCAAAGACAGAGTGCTCCTTCACGCTTTTCCGCAGGAGGTCCGATCGCAGGTTATTCAGAATGTGTCGACTCCGTGACGCCGTTTTCGCGAGGCAGACCAAAGACTAATCGAGACCACCTACCTCTGCTGCTCGACGCGGTAGGTCTCATCCGCCGCCGTATGGGTTCGAGATCATGTTACTTGTGGCGCAGGCCATCCGAAGGATTGTCCGCCCCAGCGGCGGGAGCATCACGGTTCAGCCGACGGGGTCTGTTGCTGGATCTTCATCTTCGATGGTCAGACGCCCCGGAGGGAAGGGTACTTATGGGCCAGCAGGCCGCGGCAGAGGTCGTGGTAGGGGTTCGAGCCTAGCGGTCCTCGTAACCGCATATATGCTATGTCCCGCCGACAGACCACGAGGCGCCGCGATGTCGCCACAGTACATTATTGGTTTCTTCGTGATGTATATGCTTTGATAGATCCAGTGTTCTACCTTGTCCTACATATCTCCTCATATTGCGTGAGAATAGGGATAGAGCCCGAGTCCATAAGACCTTTTGAGGCGGCTACGCCAAGAGTGATTCATGGTAGCCGAGTGTATAAGGCTTGTCTGCGTGACTATAGATACCGCCAAACTCTAGCCGACTTGATAGAGTTGGATATGACAGACTTTGATGTGATTATGGGTATGGATTGGCTAGCATCTTGCTATGCTAACGTGGACTGTAGAGAGAGATTAGTTCGTTCCAGCTTTCGTGGAAATGCTATCGAGTGGAAGGGAATATCGCATCGCCGGGGTAAGTTTATTTCTTACCTCGGCTGGAAGATGGTGCGGAAAGCGGTACATCTATCATATGGTTCGGTATTCGACATCGAGGCGAGGTACCGACCTTCGCCTCCGGCCGTTAGAGAGTTTCCGCACGTATTCCGGATGAAGCTCGTATCCTCCTCCCGAGAGGAGATTGAGTTTTGCATTGACTTGGCGCCAGATACTCGACCGATATCTATTCCGCCATACAGGATGGCACCCGCCGAAATGAAGGAGTCAAGGACCACCAAAAGATTTGCCGGAGAAAGGCTTTATTAGGCCAAGTGTTTCTCCTCGGGAGCACCAAGATTGTTTGTGAAGAAGAAGGACGGACGCCGCAGATGTATTGATTACGTGCACCAACAAGGTGACTATCAAGAACGTATATCCTCCCCAGATTGACGATTTGTTTAACCAACAGTGGTGCAAAGTGTTTTTCAAAGATAGACCGCGTCCGTTATCATCAGTACGAGTTAGAGAGATAGATATCCCAAAGATCGCATTCAGACCCTGTATGGGCACCATGAGTTCGTGGTGATGTCTTTCGTTGACCAACGCCCAAAGCAGATTCATGGATTTGATGAATAGGTGTTCGTGCCATTCTCGATATGTTCGTTATAGTTTTCATTGATGATATCTTGTGTATTCGCGCACGCAGCGGAGCATACGATCATTCGGCGACGGATCGAGTCCTCCGAGATCGGCAACAGATGCCAAGTTCTCGGCGCGAAGTTCGCCGGGCGCTGGCTTTCTTAGGGCATGTTATCGGGGCCGATGGTATTCGGGTTGATACAAACAAGATTGAAGAAGCCAAGACATGGCCTGCACTCCACTACACCGACGGAGGTGCGCAGCTTGGGCCTCGCAGTTATTATCTACGGTTTCAGAGAAGTTTGCTTCTATTTCAAAGACTTTGACTAAGCCGACTGTGGCGCTATGTTCCGGACGGATACTTGTGAGGAAAGTTTTCAGCTAAAGGAGAAGTTGACGATCGCCCCGCTTCTTACTCTTCCGCAGGCTTAGATGGATACGTGGTTTATCGTGACGCCGTATCGGCTTGGAGTGCGTGACGCAAAGACAAAGAGAGTTATAGCTTATGCATCTCGACAAATTAGGAAGCATGAGAAGAACTATCCCACGCATGACTTGAGTCGGCGCAGTGATTCATGCCTTAAAGATCCGAGACATTATTTATACGGAGTTCATGTGGACATTTACACGCATCACAAGAGTCTCCAAGACATCTTCACCGCAGGAGCCGAACTTGCGCAGAGACGGTGGTTGAGCTACTTAAGGATTACGATGTTGATATTCTATACCACCCGGGAAGGCCAACGTGGTTGCAGATGCCCTTAGTCGCAGTGTCGATGGGTAGTCCGTCTGATGTTCACCGCAGAAGAGGATATGGTCCGAGAGTTACATCGCCTAGAGCCTGGGGTTCGCTTGGTTGATTCCGATAGTAGGGAATTCGGTTCGAGAGGTTGCCGAGTCTTCTATCGTCGAGGAGGTAAAGAGGCGACAGATGAGGATCCGATTTTGGTACTGCATCGAGACGCCGCTGCTCGTAAAGAGAGAGTCTATTTGAGGTAGCTACCACGGGGTGCTAAGATTCGAGGGCCGGCCAGGTTCCCGATGTGACAGACTTCGTCGCCAGATTGGGTGAGGCACACGGTGCTCGTTATTCTATTCATCCGGTCGACTAAGATGTACCATGACCTCGATGCGTATATTGGTGGACGGCCTAAAGAGGACGCCATGAGTTCGTGGCATGCCCGAATTGTCGCAGGTTAAGATTGAGCACCGAAGCCGGTGGCTATCGCAGTTATTGATATTCCGACTGGAAGTGGGAGGTGATAAATATGGATTTTATTACAGGCTACCTACCACTCGTAGGAAGCATGATTCCATTTGGGTGATTGTCGACAGTCGATTTAAATCACCCATTTTCTTCCGGCCGTAACGACGTTCTCACCGAGGACTATGCCGATTATATATTAGAGAGATTGTGAGACCGCACGAGTCCCTGTCGATTATATCGATAGAGAGCCCGCTTCGCTAACTTCGAGGTCTTTTCGTGGCGGATTAGGACACAGTGAGTCTCAAGACGGCTGCTTCACCTCGTGATCGACGGACAGCCGAGCGCACTATCCGCATACACTCGAGGATATGTTGCGGGCTTGTGTTATTGATTTCGTGGGTAGCCGAGGATCATTTGCCTCGTGGAGTTTGCTTACAACAACGGCTACCATTCCAAGATTCGATGGCGCCTTTACGAGGCCTTATACGAGAAAGTGCAGTCACCGATAGTCTGGTTCGAGGTGGAGAAGTCCAGCTTAGTCGGGCCGATTTAGTTCACAGCAAAGATGGATAAGCGAAGCTTATCCAGAGCGATTGTTGGCGGCTCGTAGTCGGCAAAGTCGATGCAGATCATCGGGCGTCGACACTTGGAATTCGAGATAGATGATTGGTTTTTCTATGTATCGCCACGGCGGCGTGATGAGATTTGGAAAGAAGGGGAAGCTTAGCCCAAGGTACATTGGGCCGTATCAGATTGTCCGTAGGGTAGGTGATGCGCGATAAGATGCACACACTTTTAAACGCAAGTGCACGTTATCGTATCAAGTAGTATAGTCTTAGATAAGACCGAATATCGTCCTCTAGGATTAGGGTCCAAGTATCAGTTATCTATTTTCTAGTATCTATTTGGCGAATTGATAATTGATTTGGTTGTTTATAACTATGAATTATAAAAGCTATTTAAATATAAAGGTTTACTTCAGGTGTGATGAGAATAGGGCTTCTATGTATCCTTACTATCCGCTTATGTTACTTGTTAATGCATTACTTATGGTGTTCTTCTTTTGGAGAAAGCAGGTTTACTTAAATCGCTTTATACTCCCGTTAGGGTTATATAAACACTCAACCCCGATTGTTCCTTACCTAACTTTCACGATAAGTAACTTTATAGGAGGATTAAGCACAAAAACCTAGTTGACCGTCACACGCACAATGCGCAAAATTAGGGTCATAAGCCTCTCATCAACGCTTACAAATCTAATTGAGGTATTTTCATCCCCAATTCAAGACCGTCTACCCAACTTACAAAGATATTCACAATCCTCCTTTTCGTAACTGATTAGAAATCATATAGTGATAACTAGTTGTCAATTAGCTACCAAGAATTCAACTCAATTATCGATAGATCTCTCAATAAGAATAATAACCATAAGCATGCATTACTTTATAACATAAGGTTCAAGAATTCAACATAGAAAGTCTATAAGAGAATTAGTTCCTAGCCATAAATATGACAAGAACTAATCTCATGTTCTTCATAAAATCAAATAAAGTAAAAGAAAAGAAAAGAAAATTACTAAGAATGAGTCTCTGCCAAGCATCCAAGGTCAGGTTGTGGAATATTTACAAGGTGGATTGGTGGAAGGATGGATGTAGAATGGTGAATGGTAGAATGGAGAATGAATAATTCTTCTAATGATGTAGAGTATTTATAGCCAAAGAACTTTAGGTGAAGGGTTAAGGATTTATGTAGGAAAGGAAAAGTTATTAGAATCCTTTTAGGTAAGGGTTTTAGGTAGGAAAAGGTTTTTCTTTAGGTATGAAAAATTATCCTTTGAAGGAAAAGTTATCCCTTTAGGATTCAAACATGTCAAATTCGCCCAAAGATTTCACAATTCCGCGCCGGCGCTCAGATCAGCCATGGCTACAAATTCAACAACTCTTCGACTTTCAAGACTTGGGCGCCATGGCTTTCTGGCCATGGCCGGTGACATTTTTCTCGCGAATTTCCGCTTGCCGTTTTTTTTTCGTCCGGATTCGCCCGATTTTCTATAATTCCCTAACTTCTAGACTTCATTTCTTGGCCCTTTGTGTGCAATTTCATCTCTTTATGCTCATTTCATCTCCTTTTCGTCATTTCTCCATTTTTGACCAGTGACACAAAAGAAAGGAAAACGAATTAATATCAGACTAAACATAAATAAAATGAGTAAAATACTAACTAAAAATGACTCAAAAAGTGTATATAAAATACACCGATCAAATACCCTCAACTTAACCTTTGCTCGCCTCGAGCAAAGATAGAAAGAAAGAAATAAAAGACTCAAAAACGAAAAATAAAAGACTCACCGACATTGATCACTTTTGTGCATTTAGTGTTATCTAGAAAACATGAAGGTTAGCGTAATAATATGCAGAACATGTAACATGAAATTTTTCAAAGACACTAAACACATTGAGCTAGATATTTCGCAAACTCATATTTATCATGCTTTAATGGAAGTCAATATACTAAATCACGCATATAAATTCAAAAATCCTATGGCATGCTTACTTGCTATTCTCCACTAATCTCGAATATGCATAAAAGAGATCTTCGTGACTTTAAGGTCAGAATGTAGGCTTAGGTAGGGTTGGTAAAAATAGACATTTAGGCTCATTTTTGTGTACCATAAGCTCTTTAGCTTTTCAAGATTTCCTTTCTTTTGTTCTTTTCTTCACTTCAATTCTATCTTTTCCTCTTTTGTTTTGGGGAGAATGAAGAGTATTATAATAACAAGCACCCCAAACTTAGGCTTTTCTCTTTCTTATTACTTTTTATCAGCAACAAACTCATTCACTCTTTTTGTCTCTTTTTAACACAATTGATTCCACTACTTCACATTTTTACTTATGGCACAACTGTGGGAATATAGGGTGTCAAAGAAGAAGTTTCAATTTTTAGGCTCAATGGGGTGACTAGGGATACTTTTAAAGTTCGGGGTAGAAAAGAGTGGTAAAATTGACTATCAAAGAAATGCCCGAGTCATCTCCTATCATGCATATCCTAACTATTTCGCCAAATAGCAAGCAATCATAACACATAGGTTTTCATAATTTAGTATGCACAATTTTAAGCAAGAAACTCCAATAGATGATTTTGTGAGTTTTTGCATATCTAACCTAGGTGTTTAGATAGTTGCTTCTAATTCCATTACATTATTCCACCTTCCTTCACTAGGTGTTTCTAGCAACTACAAAGATACATGATCTTTGATAGGTAATTATGAAAAAGAAAGAAAAAAAAAAAATTGTGACTCAAAATAAACACAAAACAATAAAAAAGACTTAATTGAAACATAACAAGACACAAATAAAACACCCTAATCTTAAATCACACATTGTCCCCAATGTGTGCAAGACTCAAAGAAAATAAAAGAAAATGACAACCATCGACACAACACAAATGGGTCATAACTGAGGTCTAGATGAAAATTCGAATTTGCACTAAATATGGTTTCTCAAGTTCCGCGCCATGCCTCGAGATTCAGCGCGCCGCTGCTAGTATCGTGACCCTCTCGGAGTTCGCGCTGCCTCGATCAGCCATGGCACGACGATCGCTTCCTTTTTTTCGCTTGGCTGCCTTTTTCCTGCTTTCACTTTTCACCCACTCATCCAACAACACAAAACAAGAACCCAAGACCGTGAGATCGTTTCAAGACAAAATAAAATAAAATAAAGATAAATTAAAATAACATAATTAAAAACATTGGGTTGCCTCCCAACAAGTCACGTTTTTAACGCCTTTTAGCCGACGCAATTAACCTTTCCAAGTGCCCATTGATCCTTCGCGAATCGCTTGGTAATCCGCAGAGTTATTGTTGCAGTCTCACTTCAACTACAACAATTGCTTCAAACAAGTGGCCTCAAATATACGATTATCCTCAAGTATACAAGACATGCTTTTTGTGTTCTCTCTAATGTAGGGATCGGTGAGATTCCCTACATCTTTCAACTCTGTGGGTGCCTTGATGGTATTGACTTCGTTTGGGAGTCAATTTTGACACCGTGGTGTTTCTTCCGCACAGTACAAGAAAAAGATTTTCCAAGGAATCCAAGAAGGTGAATAATCGATCTCTCAGACTCTTCTCCTTCTCTACACCAACCGTCTGCCAGATTCTCAATAGTCAGGTGTGATTCAGTGCTCTCAATTTGTCGTCGTTGAATATGATCGCGAAGTTCGCTATTTGCGTTTCCAACTTCTTTATACCCAACCTCATTTCGCCCATGAACCGAAGTTGGGACCTCGTGAGACCGAGTAGAAGCTCGTAATTCCTCCCTCTCTTCCTCTACGGTTGGAGCTCGATCATATCGATGAGAAATCCATGTCTTAAGGATCCCCGAGATAAATCAAAACCAACAACGAATCACTAAGACTCGATTTTTTTTTTTTTTTTTTTTTTTTTTTATAACGAAAAACGTAAAAATAAAAAAATTAAAACCAAATTAGAAATTAAAAATAGATAATTTGATATTGAACTATTGCCTAATCCCCGGCAACGGCGCCAAAAACTTGATGCGCGATAAGATGCACACACTTTTAAACGCAAGTGCACGTTATCGTATCAAGTAGTATAGTCTTAGATAAGACCGAATATCGTCCTCTAGGATTAGGGTACAAGTATCAGTTATCTATTTTCTAGTATCTATTTGGCGAATTGATAATTGATTTGGTTGTTTATAACTATGAATTATAAAAGCTATTTAAATATAAAGGTTTACTTCAGTTGTAATGAGAATAGGGCTTCTATGTATCCTTACTATCCGCTTATGTTACTTGTTAATGCATTACTTATGGTGTTCTTCTTTTGGAGAAAGCAGGTTTACGAAATCGTTTTATACTCCCGTTAGGGTTATATAAACACTCAACCCCAGTATTGTTCCTTACCTAACTTTCGCTGATAAGGGTAACTCTATAGGAGGATTAAGCACAAAAACCTAGTTGACCGTCACGCACAATGCGCAAAATTAGGGTTGTTAAGCCTCTCATCAACGCTACAAATCTAATTGAGGTATTTTCATCCCCAATTCAAGACCGCTACCCAACTTACAACATATTCACAATCCTCCTTTTCGTAACTGATTAGAAATCATATAGTGATAACTAGTTGTCAATTAGCTACCAAGAATTCAACTCAATTATCGATAGATCTCTCAATAAGAATAATAACCATAAGCATGCATTACTTTATAACATAAAGTTCAATAATTCATCATTGAAATCAATATAAGATATTTAGTTACTAGCATTAAATATGACAAGAACTAATCTCATGTTCTTCATTAAATATGAAATAAAGTAAATGAATAGAAAAGAAAATTACTAAGAATGAGTCTCTGCCAAGCATCCAAGGTTGTGTTGTGGAATATTTATGGTGGATTGGTGGAAGGATGGATGTAGAATGGTGAATGGTAGAATGGAGAATGAATAATTCTTCTAATGATGTAGAGTATTTATAGCCAAAGAATCCTTTAGTGAAGGGTTAAGGATTTATGTAGAAAGGAAAAGTTATTAGAATCCTTTTAGGTAAGGGTTTTTAGGTAGGAAAAGGTTTTACTTTATGTATGAAAAATTATCCCTTTTTGAAGGAAAAGTTATTCCTTTATGATTCTTAAACATGTCAAATTCGCCCAAAGACTTCACAATTCTCGCGTCGGCCATAGATCAGCCATGGCTACCAAATTCAGCAACTCTTCGGGACTTTCAAAGACTTTGGGCGTCGGCTGCTTCTGGCCATGGCCGGTGACATTTTTCCGCGACTTCCGCTTGTCGTTTTTTCTCGTCCGGACTTCGCTCGATTTTCTATAATTCTGAACTTAGACTTCATTTCGCCCTTTTGTGTGCAATTTCATCTCTTTTATGCTCATTTCATCTCCTTTTCGTCATTTCTCCATTTTTGACCTTGTGACACAAAAGAAAGGAAAACGAATCTAACATCAGCACTAAACATAAATAAAATGAGTAAAATACTAACTAAAAATGACTCAAAAGTGTATATAAAATACACCGATCAAGAGGCGCTGTCTATGAGTTAGATCTTCCGTCCGATTGGAGGCGTGCATCCAGCTTTTTCACGTGTCTATGTCATGGAAATGTATCGAGATCCATCTAGAGTGCACCCGTTCAGATGTCCAAGTGACAGAGGAGTTATCGATTGAGGAGAGTCCCATAGCGATACTCGATCGTCAGTTAGCGACTTCGAACGAAAGACGTGGCTTCCGCCACGTGCTGGCGAACGAAAACATGGAGGAAATGACACGGGAAGCAGAGGACGATATGATGAAGAAGTATCCTCACTTATTCCCTATACCTCCGTAACCTACTTTCCCGCTTGTTAGTTTGATTCAGAAGTTCGCTTAAGTCTGTGGCTCGTGAGCTTCCTTATTTTTGCAAAAGAGTAGTGAGAGGGTCTTTGTCGATAATATGATTTGAGTAAGTTTAGAAGGAACATTCGGGACGAATGTTTCTAAGGGGAGAATGTTATACCCGTAGTTCTGACCCTACGTATGAGAGCGCATTTAAAGCATGTAAGACTTAAAATTTTCAAAGGATAGGTTGACGGTTATTCCGACGGGTTTTAGTCAACTTTGGGGCGGGTTATGACCCGATTCATCGAGAGTTCCTGGTATTTTAAAGGCCTAGGGCGTAGTTCGTTGAGTCTAGATTCCAACGCAACCAACCGCTCGGCCGATAGGACGCCTGAGTAGAAAGTTATGAGTTACAAGTTCGGCGCAATGGACAAAAATGTGTTTCCGCAGCGCATGGTCGCGGCACGATACTGGCCGCGGCGCCTAAAGTTCTGGAGGGTCACTGAAGCCGCAATGCCGCGCGCCGGATAGCAGTGGGTCGCGCACACAAAGTCCGCAGAGGCGGAGGTTTCCAGCACGCGCGCCGAGGCGGGATTTTTGGGCGAAAAACTTGAAAGTCGATTTCTCTTTAAAAGCCATGGGAGGTGACAAGTGTCCCCATCTGATTTTGCTTGCATGGTTTATATTGACCAAGTCTTGTAGACTTGGTCATCTCTCAAACATCTTCCTCTCTCTAAAAATCAGCTCCTTCTCTCTAAAACCCAAGAAAATCAAAGTTAGAACAAGAAAAGGAAGCTCAGCTAGCTTTTGGCATTATTGTGGTGGTGTTCTTGGCAAGAAGCTAGCAATATTTGGGATAAGTTTTGGCTAAAACTTTAAGGTAACATTTCTTCCTTTAGATTTAGTTCTAGTGTTGCACGCTTAGAAGAAAGATCTTGTGGTAGTAAAATAATGCACTTAGAGTCATCAGATGCTAGAAAATGTGGTTCGATATGAAGAATGGGTTAAGAAGAGATTATGAGCATGTTGTAGCCTAAAAACTACCTTAGAATTGTTAAGTGAATTGTTGTAAACTTATTGGGCAGAATTTTGGTGGAATCCCTTTGAATTGTTGGATTGATCGAGCCTTAAACGTGGTGTTTTGGAAGATAAATTTGGCCTTGAGAAAGGTGGCAAAGTCGTAGTAAACAAAGGAAATGCCGCCAATTTTCCTTAGAATTTAGTGACTTTGAACTTGATTGTTCTACATTAAGATTAGAGGTTAATAAACGTATCATGACTATTATAGGTTGAAATATTACTCATGTAGTTTGGACTTGGCAAGTGGATTGACCAAAGAGGTATGTGAAGCTTTCCTATCTCTCGAGCATGAATAGATGAAACTATGTAGTACGGTGACGACAAGATTTGGTATTCTTACTTGTTTTAAGTATATAATGACTTGTTTCATTTTAAGAATGTATAATTCCCTTTAGTTAGGGAAAAAGTATGATTTTACTAAAGTATAGAGTTAATATAACAACTTTATGGGAAGTTGGTTTATTAGCTTCATAAAAGGTTAATGAGAAGAGATTTTCTAAATAAGATAAGATGTGAAGAGGCAAATTGATTTTAAGGTATCAATTGTCCAAAGGTTTTTATGTATAAAGAAGAGTCATCATGAAAGAGTCAAGCATATAGTACTGGGTTAAACTCTGTGTTCTTTTATTAAAGATATGATTAAGTGTCTTAAGTAAACTAAAATGAGAGTATATGAACAAGACTAAAAGAAGTTATAAGTTTCTTAACTTATTTATGATATGATGACAATGAGATAGTGGTAAGAGATGTCTGGCGGGCAAGCCCCAAGATCGCCATACCACCTCCTTCTGTAAGAGTATGTCCGGCGGGCCACCCCAAGATCGCCATACCATCCGCTGCAAAGAGTATATCCGGCGGGCGATCCAAGATCGTTATACCATCCGCACCAAGATAAGAGTATATCCGGCGGGCAAGCCCCAAGATCGTTATACCATCCGCTCCAGTGTAAAGAGTATATCCGAGGTACAACCCAAGATCGTTATAACATCCGCCTGGTAAGAGTATATCCGGCGGAAAGTTCCCAAGATCGTTATACCACTGCTCGTGGATTTGCTACCCATGACGCGAGAATACCTCACGCGAGTCCCATGGGCTTACGCGGTGAAATAGTCCCACGCCGGCGGTACACCGATGCGAGAGTGAGTACCTCACGCGGTCCACTGACCCACGCGGTGAAATAGTCCTGTGAGTAGGATGGTTTTATTGATACTACGCGAGGTACCTGCTTTGATCATGAGCCTCCTATTTTATGCAAGATTATATATATATACTTGTCACTCTCATTGTTAGTAAGACACAATAAAAGGTATTTTATTGTCTTTCATGACTAAATTTGCTTTTAGACTTGATATCGTGATTACATTATTTTTCCACTTTACATACTTGGTACATATCAGGTACTCGACCCCTTCCTGGGTTGCGTCACGCCGCAGTAAGGGTAAGCGATTGTGGATCCTCATTCTGTGATCACTCTTCCAAAGGTCGGCTCCATCCTCCCGACGCTTGTTATTTTGTACGGATTTCCGACGCTATAAGTATTTTGTATATTCGGGGTATGGCGGCCCCGTCCCGCCACGCTTGTTATCTTTGTAGGTCCGTGGTCACGCTTATGTTTCGGGCTATAAGAACCAACAGGCTATTATACTTTGTTAAGTATGTTTTATGGAAGGCACTTTACCTACCGCCAGTGATGTTACCTTTTTATACGTATGTGTTATGTATGTTCCGCTGCTATTCTCTGACATATATCTGACAGGGTACCCCGGTAGGGTACCAGTCGCGGCCCCGGGGTTGGGTCGTGACACTTTTGGCTAAATCCAATTTTGCACGAATCTTACCGAATGCATTATCCTATTTGGTAAGTGCAACCTCTAGTAGGGTTATTGTGCCTTTTAGATCTACATTCTCACGAGTTAAAGATTTTACCTCTGTCTCAAGTTGCTTGGATTATATGATTAAGGCTTTACAAATGTTTTATAATTCATTAATCATGTCATCTTTGCATTAAACTTGATCCATACTCTCAACCTCACCATTAGAAGTAAAATCAGTAAAGCAATTAACATCAATATAGTTAAAGAATATGTGTCTTTCAGATGTTGCTGAAGATGCAGATGTCGTTGCAGATGTTGCCTGAAATGTCATGACACCTGGGGCTGTTCGTAAACAGTGACCATCAGTGCTTGTGATTTGATTTCTTGATCTTCTTCCTCTTCTTAGTGGACATCCTTTTTTAGCACTTGGAAGGAAACTTGGTGAACTTTTGATTGAAGCCTTGGTTTTGATGCCTTTTAGATTTAGATTGATTTTTCTCATTGTTGAACTTCCTCACTATCAAATTGTATTTTCGAGTGAGTAAGACAACAATAGCACCTTTACCAAGTTCTTCAATGTTCTCATCCTCTTCATTGATTTGATTCTCGGAGGATTGAACTTGAAGTGTCACATTCTTGCTCTAATATAGTTCCCTTTGATTCTTAATATCTAATAGGTTTTGAGAATGCTCATCAAGATATGAAGGTTCATAGTAGCAAGATGTGAGCTTCTTTAATGACATAAATCTTTAAATTGAACTTTTCAGGAAGAGAACAGAGAGCCTTTCAAAATAAGATTTAATATCATCCGCTTCTTCCATCCTTAAATGTTCATATTTACTCATGATCATGTGTAGCTTAATTCTATGAACACTTGTTCTACCTTCACAATGAATTTGTAAAGTATCTCATGCATCCTTAGCAGTTGGGCAATTTTGAACGAGTTTAAACATGTAAAGATCAACCCATCCAAAAATTGCATCTAAGGCCTTTTCGTTAAGCTAGTATTATTGGTTTCTTTCGCCGTCCATTTGGATTCAGATTTAACAAGAAAGTCACCTTCCTTATCCGGCGACAACATTTGAACAACATACCCATTGGTTATAGATCTCCATGCCCTAAAATCAATTGATTTGATGTGAGAACGTAGACGAATCCTCAATAGGTACATTTTGTTTCATTTAAAATGGGAAGTCTACCAATATTTGAATTAGTCGGATCCATAGCTTTGAAAAATAGGACCAATCACTTATTATGTCAAGTGTTAGCTCTGATACCACTTGTTGGGTCCCGAGGGTACAACTATGGAATAATAAAAACAAACTGGAAATTAACTCAATTCGAATGCCGAACAACAGCAAATGTCGTTAAAATATCGTCGACATAATCGATTTACATTTTCAGAAAAACTGTTCGCTAAAAGCATAATAAAACCTTTGAAGAGTAAAATGCAGCGAAAATAATAAAGACACAAAAGTTTAATTTTCATAGGTTATATATTGATATAACCCATGATGGTCAATGACCAAAAGTATTTTATATATATATATATATATATATATATATATATATATATATAATTTATATATATATCTATATATTTCTTTCTTTACAAGATTTACAAGATAATACAAAAGGAATAAAAAAGGTTAAGTCGCAGATGACTTATGCCTGAAAAATCTATCTAAGTAGAAGTGAACAACATCTCATTACAATCGCTCCATACAAAGCTAATCTAGAATCTGAAACAGCGGATGTAATGTCGGGCAGAATGTTGTCACAAACACATGCAACATTTTGTGATCCAGATTTTTGAGAAGAAATCCCGAGAGCTCTCTTGATATTTTTATATTTTGATTATGGATATTGAATCCTTGAAGTGATCTCTCTATTTATAGTAGAGATTTCCCTTGAAAGACTCCTCAACAAGTTGTGGAAGTTGAGCTGAAAAAGGGGCACGTGAGCAGTAGCTTGAGGCACGAAAATCTCCAACTGCTTGGACTATTTCTTCCTCGTCTTGCTCCTTAAGTTATGCTCCTATTGGACTTGGTTTTCCTCGTTTGTAATCAGCTCCAAGCACTCCTTGTCAAGTCAATTTGTCATGTGATAAAAAAGTCACAGTTTTCTGAAAAACTGTCCATGAAGATAGGCAAAGCTGTTACCATAATGTCAACCCAAATGTCAACACATTTGTACCGACATTTTCTGAAAAACGATATGTTAGAAAAAATGTCATAACACACATCATATCATTAACATTCTCCCCCTTTTTGCCTTTCTTCACAAAACTTAATCAACTAAGTGTGAATGACCTAACAATGGCAAATTCACACAAATGTTCTCCCTCAACCTGTGATGGTATATACACACAACATATACAAGATATACAGTTTATATAGGATTAGAAAAGAAGAAAGATGTTAGCACATATACACATATCATCCACTTATACAGATTTATATTCAGACCATATTCTCAACACCAACCAGTAGCATCAGCTTCAGTCCGTGGGCAAAACTCTTACTTTAACAATCCTAAATAATTATAAATTTTTTGACTGACAATAACGAAAAGATGTTTACGACAAAAACAAATCATCAGAAATTTCATTAACATATCAAAAAAATTCAAAGTTACATAATTGATCTCTGCGCAATTATATAACCAGTTATAAATGACTTGCCATTTACATTATATAGTAGAGTAGAGGTCACCTTTGCTTGACATGCTCAAGATCTTTGTGATATGCAAGATCCACATTGGCGGGGGTGCAGTCTCTAGCAGATCGAAATGCAGCAGCAATGGGTTCTGCATTCCGTGTAGAGGAATCCCTCTACTCTAGACATAATCAATAAATTCAACTTGAAACTTTGTGCTCTTTTTCGTGGATGTCAATGCATCTCTTGAGCAGAGACTTAGTATGTTCATTCTTTTCCACATCATGGACTTTTACAAATTCGCGGCTGAATGCCACTTCTCCAACAGGCAACTGTCCAGTAGCTTTCAATAAGTTCACCATTTCAAGAAGGCACTCTGAAGCTGCTATGTGAACCTGAGTTTGTGCATGGATAAAAATGTTTTAGGTTCACAATGAAATATCAACATGCAAATATATTACAACTCGATAAAAAAGGTATCACTCAAAAACATGTAATAAATTTGAGCAAGAAATCTCCTTTCATTTCCTAAAAGAATCTATAATTTAAAATACTAGTCATAAATGTATGCTAAAACAATTTACTTTTTTTCTCAAATGAATGATGAGATTAGAGTTCATTTCAGCTTCATTCAAGTTTCTTAGTCAATGCCGAAACACTGCTAAATGCATGCAGTGGGAACCTTGTGTATGGGTGTGTGTTGGGGGGGGAGGACGCCAAATCTGCAGAACAGTTGCTAAGCTCTATCACCCTAGACATAAGATTGGGTGACCAGAAGACTCACCACAGAGAAACAAGATTACAACAGTGATCCATACTTAATTGATCCTAACTAGCAGAGAAAATTAGCTGAATTACTGAAGTCAAGATGATACTGCAACGGAAAAGAAATAACATGTTTGGCCAAATTTTCAAAATCTGCTTATTTTTTCAAGTTTTTAGTCAAAAGTGCTTTTAGAAAAGTATCAGTTTATGTTTGGATAATCAATTTGAAAAGCACTTTTGCCAATATTAGAGCAGTATTTTGTGCTTGGCCAATGTTTCAAAAATACTTCTGACAAAAGCTACTCTTTTTAGCTTCTGAAAATTGCTTCCGCTACTACTTAAAAACACTAAATTTCCCCTAAAAATGAACTTTTAGCTTCTCAGAAGTTTGGCCAAACAGGCTATAAAGGCAGGAAGAGACACCAGCATGGAGATATCTCCATTCAACGTAACCAGGAGACAATCAGGTGTAGATATTGGACGAGATGAAAGTAGTAATGATACATGTGAAAGAGGGAATGCATTTTCTTTCTGATAAACTTAACAGCATAATGAAGATGACATACCTGAGCAATTTTTACTGTTTGTATAATTTCAAGTACTTTCACAGAGGTTTTGCAGAACAACTGGTGAGACCAAAATTTGAATTAGAATCCAGGTACAGTACTAGTGAGGACATAAATGCAACTTTGGGATATGAATCACCTCATGGGCCAAAGCAATTATGCTGGCATATTGACAAGTATCTTGAGAACCAACTGTCTCTGTCTGCAGCTTTGAGCATAGCTTCTTAATTGACGAAAAAACACACTTTAACTGCAGGAAGGAAAACAAGCGCATCACGACAGGCAAAACTGTTCACCGTCTTGGTAAGGATAAATAATGTCATGACAGGCATACCCGGCCATGAAAAGTTTGGTGAAAGTGAAATTAAGAAAAAATCAATCTTCTGCTGTTGAATAATATCAGTTGTCCGTGCTATGTGGATGCATGCTGTTGCACAATTTACTATCTTATCATGCCCCGAAGAAAAATCCTCCTTCTCGTCCCCTGCAAATAATAAAAAGACAAATGAGTTTGAGCTTCAAAGACGCTCAAATATGCAACATTAACTGTCGTACATCTTCCAATGACAAATAAAATAATTCATGCAATACCTCCTATGAGACCACTTGACAAATTATTCTGACCAGTCCCCGTATTGGTTTGCAGATTGCACATGTCAAATAATTGTGGAAAAGCTTTGTTGAAGAAGTCTGGATTATTGAATGCCTTTAAAACCTGCAAGGATAGACGACCAAAGTATTAGCGAATAATAGTATTTAATGCCATGAAACACGAGGAAGCTAAAACATTACACCAAATGATCAAATATTAAACTAGACAATAAAAAGAAACTAAACAAGCATAAAGTAAATTACTTTCTACCAAAAGATTATTTCGTAGTGTATATGGAAAGCAAGAACCAGTGAAAAGTCATCCCTATCAGTATACAGCATATGTACTAAATCCACCTATTTCGCACAACTTATATCCCAAAGAGCATTTGATTTGCTGTAACTTTCAGTGCAGTAATGTTGGTTCCGTGCTTTTTCAATTATAGCATGCAAACAACAACTATGCCTCAATCCAAGCAATTTAGTGTCGTCTGTCTGAATCCAGAACAATCATGTCGCTCCAGTTAACTATACCATATGACATAAAATTTCCTTTAGGTAGCAAGGAGTCCTTGAGACACGGCTCCAGTTTGCCAAAACCCAGTGCTCCAGCTTACCAATACATGCAAGTGTTCTATTTGATTGACATCTTTACTTTTATTAGATACAGCTTTATCAATCCGGTTATCCACTTCTTGTAACACATAATTTTCACCTTTCAAGTTTCATCCCTTTGGTGCAAAATCTTGAACATTCTTGACATATGTCAAGGTTTTTGAGCATTCTTCAACTATTGGGGGTCTTTTTACGTTGAAGAGGGATTTTTTTTTGTGTGTTGGTTGGGTTGGGAGGGAGGGGGGACTCAGCTGAAGGTTTGACAAAAATTAACTACAACAAACTTTACCAACAGTACAAGCAAATATTTTTTTATCAGGTAAATGTATTTCATTCATAAACAAGGCCAAAATCTGTATACAAGTAGTATACCAAAAGGTAAAGATTCTACAAAAACAAATGATTCTCTAAAAACTCATCCCAATTGTCTATACAACAAAGCACTTTCTGAGTGCACCAAAAAAAAAAAAACGGAACGAAGGCTACTCTGGAATTTGTTGAATAGTCAACGCTCTTTGGCAAAAAATTCTATGCAAACTCTGGAATTCATCTTTCAAAATTACATTTCCACACCATCTCTGTCACCAAAAACTAACTCTCCCCATCTCCGACCTTGAATGAGATGCTTCCGCAGAAACCATCCCATCCCTTCAAAATATTTCTCCATAGATCACACCCGAATGGCCAATTGATGTCTCAAGCAAAAGTTTTAATGAGGCTTTGAACCTATAGCGCCCATATACTGCTGCAGAATATACCTATGCAAAGTAGGCACATCGCATCATGCATATCAGTACCTTTTCAATGCCCGCTTCACATTAAAAGCCATTATACCTTTTCTAAGCAAATTTTATTGGATTATGGAAGAAGCTAAAAGATTGGATCTTCAAAATCCTAAATCAATGTAGAATGTATCTGAAACTATGAAGATTTAAGTCATATAACAATCCCGGGATATGATACAAGATTATTTAATCCCGCATGTGGTTAAACTTTTGTTTCCAGGATTAGCAATCCCGGGATTATATATAACACAATTGTTGTATTATTTTATACCACACTCAATATGGGAAACTAATCCCGGATAAAACACTAAAATGACAAAGATGCCTTTTTCCAAAGCTCTTCCCCCAAAGTCATCTTAGCAATTCAGGTTAAAATTGAAAATAAAAGTTTGTGCCGATTTAACTAGTGTAAAACCAAACACATGTTTTATATTCCCTGTTGGGTCCCGGGCTATGGATAAGTAAGACTAAAATCGAAACAGCAAGAATGACTGAAACAGTTTCTGGATGTTGCCACAACATTGGTGGCAAATCTGACAAAAACAGAATAAACCTTTAAGAGTAATTGCAGCGGAAAAATAAAAGACACAAAAGTTTATATTTTCAAGGATATATATTAATATATCCCTTGATGGTCAATGGCCAAAATAATTGTATATATTATATACAATTACAAATGAATTTCTTTTTACAAATTGTGCAATACAAACAAAAAAGAAATTACAAAAAAAAGGAAGTCGCAGATGACGTCACTTAAGTTAAAAAGTCTAAAAAGACAAATACAACATCTTCATTACAATTGCATTTACATTGAGCATAATCTAGAATAGAGATAACAATTGTAATGTAAGACATATGTTGTTAAAAGACTTAGGCTAAAATAAAATGTTTTGATCCAGATTTCTGAAGCGAAATCTCGAGAGCTCTCTTGGTATTTTTACATTGTGATTCTGGATAACAATACTCTGAAGTTCCTCCTCTATATATAGTGAGAAACTTCCTTAAAACTCTCGCTTGTTGGTTGTGAAAGTTGAGAGAAAGAAGACTGCAGCTTGGACCTATTCTTGCTCCATGATTTTCTCAACAGCTTTGACTGGGTCTTCATGTTGCTTCGATTCCAAGCTTGACTAAATCAATTCCCACGTTTTAAATACAGCTCTGTATTCAGCTTGCCTATGGCATTTTTAACTCACAGTAACAAACATTGTTTTGGCCGGAAGAATAGGCAAAATCGTTTCCGAAAATATAGGGTGATATGTTGAGACAACATCGGAGACAACATCTGCAGCGATCGCGGATGTTGCAACATGCGCAACATCTGCAGAACACTGCAAGATGTTGTTCAGGAATAAAACCTGATGTTGTCACAACACTCACACAACATCAACAATCTCCCCCTTTTTGCTTTTCTTCACAAAACTCCATACAAACCTAAAAATGTCAAGGATACGACTGATTGTAAATGTTTCCCATAACATTCCAAACTCAGCAAGATTGTAGCTATGCTCCCCCTCAACCTGCAGTTTCAAGTTTCAAGTATGTATTGTAATTTGGGTTAGTAAAAACATATGTCTATTAGTCACAACTCACATACAACCTGGTTGTAAGAAGTCAAAGACTAATATCCATACATCATCCACAAATAAAATATATACAAATATATTTACAGATCAAAAATAGAACTGTCTCTTTATCTACATATATCAATATCCATCAGCGTGAAGTAAGACAAAACTAGTTTAGAAGAAATGTTGGTCAAAGTATTGGCATAACATTTGTCTCAACATATCTCCATACATGTATGTAGATATGTTGTTACAAATATTACAACATTAATTCCAACATTAACACTCCCTCTGTTCCACAATACATGTTTGTCTAGGAATAAAGTGTTTTATTAAGGGATTTTGATAGTTTACTAATATACCCTACAATCATTAAAAGCAAATCAATCATTACATATTTATCTCATAAAAAATACTTTCAAAATACTATGGATTAGGGGTAAAATGGAGAAAATAAGATTAAAACTACATTGAAATTGCAAACAATCAACTATTGTGAAAAAGTAAAAATTTCCTAGACAATCATGTATTTTGGAACGGAGGGAGTATTATATAGTCCAATGAACCAAACATCTACCAATAAAAATGTATCGACTAAATAATCCTGTCAAGATTTAATCACCGTTTTATAATCCCAGTATAACTTGTTCACCAACCAAACAACCCTTTAAGTGTTTAGTTATCCTCCAATTGGTAGTTGGAACTAAAAACATTGGAAGATCAAACAATTTTATTTGACATTATCCCTCATAAGGGAAGAAAGTATGTGTATGTCTTGAAATGATACTTCCACATAATCACCGGTCAAAAAATGAAAATATGAGTTCTCCGGGGCATAGTCAGGTGGTAAAGCGTAAGTGCTATAAGGCGCTCTGGCATGGACAGCGTGGGTTCGATTCCCCGCAGACGCGAAAAAATTCTGCATGTTGGGGAATTTGACCTTGTCTCATTGATCAGTTGTACGCTCTCAGAAACTAGCCACTGGAGCACATCCCGCGATTTACTGGTGATGTTGTTGAAGGACAGGTGCCATCACCTCGAGGACGTCTGGGTAATACCAATAAAGTAGTCAGACGCAAGCCTGGAAACCTCGATTATATAAAAAAAATGAAAATATGAAAATTATTCACATAACTCCTGTCAGATATTTCAGGCAAATAATTTGCATGCTCCTGCCTGCATGAATAAAGGTGCTCAAACATCCAGAGTGCATATTTACCTGCTCAAGACAGGAGAAAGCTGCTTCACGATACTTCTTCGTTTTCTTTGCGCATGCAGATAATATAAGACTCAATGGCATCTGGAGCATTAGGATCAGCAGAAATTGCATTATGACACGACATACAGAGTGCAGATAGTGCACAGAGTACTGCATCCTTTCCCTGCAACATATTAATTCATTTTTCTGTCAAATTATCATTATCACAATAATTAAATAATAAACACAATATTCTGTACAGGCTTAAGTAAAATCCAGGCGATAAATTGCCTTCAGGGACTGGAAACACCCTAGAACTGTTATATAGTGTCATAGAAAAAGAATAGTGGAACAATTGAAAAGCTAGTTTGGCTGAGAAAATATTACAAAGTTTAAAGGTTGAAAAAGTTAAGTGAACATAAATTCTTAAGAATTGTGAGAAATGTTTAAAATAACACTATTATTAGTGGAATCGTGTTATAAGATCTCGGGACATCCCAAAATGGAAAGCCTACCATGTAAACTGGGATAGAGCGAATGAGAAGAAATAATACCAGTTCATCCAAGGAAATAAAAAGATAAAAGTACTCGAACAGATAGTCATTTCGGAAAGAACTCACCAATCACTAGTTCTCACTTCCAAACTATATCTCTGTCACATTGAAGGCCAACTTAACCTTTCAATAACCTTATACGAATTTCACCCCTCGTACAGCTTGCAACCTTATCCTGATGAACACGTCAAATACCAATTTTTCCCTTCTTACAATGGAGATTGTTCCATTCCATTTGTAGGGTCCCGTGGGCTACGGATTCGTAAAGCGTAAATTAAAATCTCAAAAATTACGAACAACAAAAACAGTCACTGAATGTTGCCTTCAATGTTGGGTCAACATCTAAGGCAACATTGTAATAAAACATAATAAATCTTGTTAGAGTAAATGCAGCGGAAAAGTAAAAGAACACAAGGTTTATATTTTCAAGGGTATATATGGATATCCCTCGATGGTCGATGACCAAAAGAATTGTATAAATTATATACAATTACAAAGAATTTCTTTTAATAAATTGAGCGTTACAAACGAAAAAGAAATTACATACAAAAATAAAGTCGCAAATGACTTCGCCTAAAGTTATAAAATCTAAAAGATAAAAGACAACATCTTCATTACAATCACTTGAACAATAAGCTTAATCTAGAATAGAGATAGCGATTGCAATGTGGGACAAGATGTTGTTTGTCACGACCCGAACCCGGACCCGTGACCGGTGCCTTAACCCGGGCACCCTAGTGACACAACATCAGAGAAAACCAGCGGAATGTAAACTCAAGATAAACAACCATTAAGATATAGAATAGTCTAGCCTAAATCAGCTAACCTAAAAGTACATAAACCGAACAAATACATCCTTAACGAACCAAGTTCGGACAAGACTACGTGCCTCTAAGAATGAATAACACTATGACGACAGGCGCCATGCCCCGAATGTACAAAATAACAACAACCTGGGAGAACCATACCAAAAGTCGAGCCTCCAAGAAACTGAGCTCCCGACACTGAGTATAAGATCCTAGAACGAGGATCTACCGCCGCTTTCCCTTACTGCGCAGATTTAACGCACCGAGGAAGCGGGTCGACACAACGCATCAAGTATGTAAAATCGAGAATACCGTAGTAATATCATAAGTCCAAATACATTAAAGTTATAGATAAAACCAAATTATGTCAGACCGTGCCTTACTAATAATGCAGAGTAACAAGTATACATTTTATAGCATAAAAATAGGAGGCTCATGATCAAACAGGTACCTCGCCGTAGTATCATTAAGCAATCCTACTCCCGGGACTATTTCACCCGCATAGGTCCCGTGGACCCGCATGAGGTCATCCGCCTCGCCACGGGACTATTTCACCCGCACGGACTATTTCACCCGCACGGATCCCGTGGATCCGCATGAGTACCATCGCGTACTCGCACGGGACTATTTCACCCGCACGGATCCTATGGTCCAGATCCGCACGAGTACAAGCGCCGACTCGCATCACGGGTAGCAAATCCATGGCATAAATAATAAACCATCCTATCGAGCATACCCGCGCCACCCATCGCACAAGATGTCCAAAGGAAATAATAAGAATAACCCGGGTTTACCTGCAATAATATATATAACACACTTTCATCCGCTATCATACATACATAAGCACTACCTACTATCATATCATAACATAAGCACTACCTACTATCATATCCTAACATAAGCAAGTTAAGAAATCCCTAACTTCTTATTAACATTATTAATATATCCTCTCATTTTAGTATACCTAAGGCACCAACATGTCTTTTAATAGAAAATCCGGGAATTTAACCCAAGTACCATGTACTTCTGACCTTTTAAGAAATAACTCCTTTTTATACAAAAATTTCCAAGATACTAATCACCATAGTATCAAGTTACGATTTCTTTTCAAAACAAGTCACATTTCCTTTTAAAACTATCTCAAGCTTCTAAATTAAGTGACTTCATTTCTTGTAAAACCTTAGGCAATCCATGCCTTAAAACCATTTTCCTTCCACAAGTTCAAAACATCAAAACCTTTCTCCATTATACTTTCCCAAACTAATATAACCAACTCCCCATAAAGCCGTTATATTAGAGTTAACAATAGTAAAACACATTCCCTTAAGTCCAAGGGATTTTTATACTTTTCTTTTAAAACGAAGCAAGTATCAAATGCTTATAACAAACGAAGATTTTCAAATCTTGACGCTCACCGCACTACATAGGTACAACTAATCATGCTCAAGAGATAGGAAAGCTCCACATACCTCTTTGGTCAATCCTCTTGCCAAGTCCAAACTACCGCAAGTAATATTCAACCTAAAATAATCATGATACGCTTGTTAACCTCTAATCTCAAGTAGAACAATCCAAGTTCTAAGTCACTAAATTCTATGGAAAATTGGGCATTTCTTGTTTCTACTCACTTGCCACCTTTCTCAAGGCCGAATTTATCATCCAAACACCACAATTTAGGCTCAACAATCCAACATTTTAAAGGGGATTACACATCCAAACTTGGGTGTGTAAAATTCTGCCCCACTAGTTACAACAATTTACTTATCACTTCTAAGGTAGTTTTTAGGCTACAACATGCTCATAATCACTTCTTAGCCATTCCTTTCATACCCAAACCACATTTCTAACATGCAAAGATTCTAGAAGCATTATTTACTACCACAAGTTCTTTCTTCTAAACATGCAACACTTAGAACTAATTCTAAAGGAAGAAATGTTACCTTAAAGTTTTAGCCAAAACTTATTCCAACTATTGCTAGCTTCCTTGCCAAGAACACCACCACAACAATGTCAACAAGCTAACCACAAGCTTCCTTTTCTTGCTCTTAACTTTCAGATTTTTCTGGGGTTTTCTTAGAGAGAAGGAGGAGCAGATTTTAGAGAGAGGGAGAGAGAGTGTGAAGATGAAAGATGGGACGACTGACCAAGTCTTGGTCAATTTATCAGACGTAGCGTAAAATCAGACGGGGACACTTGTCACCCTCCCATGGTCTCTTTTAAAACAAAATCAGATTTTCTAAGTTTTTCCGCCCAAATTTCCCGCCTCGGCGCGCCTTCCGCTTCCGGCTGCGGCCGCAACTCCCGCGGACCTCGGATCTTTGGCGCGCTGCCCTTCTTCAAGGCCATGGCTGAAACTTCAGCGACCCTCGATTTCGAGTCGCGGCTCGACTTCCGCCGCGCCCTACAATCACTGCTCGCGCCGCGCGTTCGCTCCGGCCACGGCGCTGACTCTCGACCGCGGTCCAGTTCGAACCACGGTATAACATTCTCCTCTTAGAAACATTCGTCCCGAATGTTCCTTCTAGCCTCACACAAAACACAATAAAACATATCTTCTTAACTATTCATTTGCAAATAAGAACGCTCCCGAGCCACAACATTACTCAAGCATAATCAACTAAATCAAAACTAACAAGCAGAAAGTGGGTTACCGGAGGTGTAGGGAATAAGTGAGGATACTTCTTCATCATGTCATCCTCTCGCTTCACGCCATTTCCTCCCGCTCGCTCCGCCATAAGACTGACGGAAGCCACGCCCTTCGTCCAAGTCGCCTAACTCGACGATCGAGTATCGCCATGGGACTCTCCTCATACGATAACTTCTCACACCGGACATCCCGAATCGGGTGTACTTCAGACGGATCTCCAACGATTTCGTAACATAGACACGTGAAAACTGGATGTACCGCCACAAGATCGGACGGCAGTCCAACTCATAGCAACCTTGCCCACTCTCTGGACAATCAAACGCCCAATGTACCTTGGGCCGAGTTTCCTTTCCTCCCAAATCTCATCACACCTTCATGGGTGACACTTTCGTAAAGACCCAATCATTAACCTCAAACTCTAAGTGTCGACGCCGATGATCTGCGTATGATTTCGCCGACTGGCCGCTAATAACCGCCTCCCGGATAAGCTTCACCTTATCCATCGCTCACGAACCAAATCTGGCCCGATTAATCGCACTTCTCCCACTTCAAACCAACCTATGGGTGACTGCACTTCCTCCCGTATAAGGCCTCATAAGGCGCCATCCGAACACTAGAATGGTAGCCGTTGTTATAAGCAAACTACAAGAGGTAAATGATCCTCCCTACCCGAAATCAATAACACAAGCCCGTGAATATATCCTCAAATTCGGATAGTGCGCTCGGCTGTCCGTCCGTCCGAGGATGAAACGCTGCATCGAGACTCACTTGTGTCCTAATCCTTCGGAAGGACCTCCGGAGTTAGCCGAAACTGGGCTCTCTATCGATATAATCGACACCGACTCGTGCGCCTCACAATCTCTCTAATATATAACCCGCATAGTCCTCGGAAAAACGCCGCCCGATCGAAGAAAGTGGGCTGATTTCGCCACCACAACAATAACCCAAATGGAATCATGTCTCCTCCGGGTGCGAGGTAACTCGTAATAAAGTCCATATTTATCACCTCCCACTTCCAGTCGAATATCAATGGCCAACAGCCTCGGCTCGTGCTCAATCTTAACTGGCGACAATTCGCATCGTGCGCGAACTCCGCAACGCCCTCTTTAGGCCATCCCACCAATACACGATCCGAGGTCATGGTACATCTTAGTCGACCGGATGAATAGAATAACGAGCACCGTGTGCCTCCCTGAATCGGCCGACGAAGTCTGTCACATCGGGAACACACAACCGCCTCGAATCTTAGCACCCCATCAGCGCCACCTCAAATAGACTCTTCTCTTCGGAGAGCCGCATCTCGATCGCATCAAAATCGGATCCTCATACCGCCGCCTCCTTACCTCCCGGTGATAGAAGACTCGGCAACCTCTCGAACCCGAATTCCTCACTATCGTAATCAACCAAACGAACCCCAAGGCTCGCTAATCGATGTAACTCTCTGACCATATCCTCTTCTCTGGTGAACATCGCATGGACTACCCATCGACCGCGACTAAGGGCATCCGCCACCACATCGGCCTTCCCGGGTGGTATAGAATATCAACATCGTAATCCTTAAGTAGCTCCAACCACCGCCTTTGTCGCAAGTTCACTCCTCGCCGTCAAGATATCGGAGACTCTTGCGGTCCGTAAATGTCCACATGAACTCCATATAAATAATGTCTCCGATCTTTAAGGTACGAATCACTGCGCCACTCCAAGTCATGCGTGGGATAGTTCTTCTCATGTTTCCTAAGCCGGGATCATGTTATAACCTTGCCGTCGCATCGACGCACGCATCCAAGCCCGACACTGACGTCACAATAAACCACATATCCATCTAAGCCCTCCGGAAGAGTAAGAATCAGGGCGGTTGTCAACTTCTCCTTTAGCAATCAAAACTTTCTCACAAGTATCCGCCCATCGAACATAGCGCCCGAGTCGCCTTAGTCAAAGTCTTTGAAATAGAAGCAAACTTCTCCACAAACCTCCGATAATAACTCCGCAGGCCCAAAGCTGCGCACTGCCGGTGTAATGGGTCCAGGCCAAGTCTTCGCTTCAATCTTTCTTTGATCAACTCAATACCATCGGCCCCGATAACATGCCCTAAGAAAGCCACCGACGCCACCTAACTCGTGACTTCGAGAACTTGGCATACAATCGCCGGTCTCGGAGGACTCCCAATACCGCCTCAAACGACCGAACGCTCGCTGCGTGCGCGAATACACCAAGATATCATCAATGAAAACTATAACGAACATATCCAAGAATGGCTCGAACACCCTATTCATCAAATCCATGAATACCGCTTTGGGCGCTGTCAATCCAAAAGACATTACCTCAACTCATAGTGCCCATACCGGTCCCGAACGCGATCTTTGGGATATCTACCTCTCTAACTCGTGCTGATGATAACTGCATCGTAGTCTATCTTGGAAAAACACTTTGCACCCAATGGTCAAACAAATCACAATCCCGGGAGGATATCTATTTTTGACGGTTACCTTATTCACCGCTCAGAATCAATACACACGCAACGCCCCATCTTTCTTCTTTACAAACAACACCGGCGCTCCCGGGAGAAACACTAGGCCTAATAAAGCCTTTTTCTAGCAAGTCCTTCACTGGTCTTCAGTTCCTCACTTCGGCAGTGCCATTCGTATGGCGGAATAGATATCGGTCGAGTGTCGATGCCAAATCGATGCAAACTCAACCTCCTCCTGTGAGGATACCCAAGCTCGTCTGGGAAAACGTCTGAAACTCTCTAACCACGGAATCGATCAAGGTCCAGATCTCACCTCGATATCGAATACGAACCAAATGGTAAATATACCCTTTCCGTACCATCCTCCTAGCCTTGAGGTAAGAAATAAACCTACCCCGGCGATGCACGATGCTCTTCCACTCGAGCAACCGGCCACCAGAAACCGAACCGAACTAACCTCTCTGCAGCCTACATTGGCATAGCAAGACGATAGCCAATCCATACCCATAATCACATCGAAGTCGCCATGTCCAACTCTATCAAGTCACCAGAGTCCGACGACCATCTATAGTCACCGGGCAAGCCTTATATACCCGCCGGCTAACACCAAGCACTCTGGCGTAGCCACCTCAAAGGATTCTATGGACTCGCTCTATCCCTAATCTACCAAAGATATGAGGAGATATATAGGACAAGGTAGAACTCGGATCTATCAAAGCATATACATCACAAAGAAGAAACCAACAATGTACCGTGGCGACATCGTGACGCCCCGGTCTGGCGGCCGGACATAGCATAAATGCGGTTCGAGGACCGGAATCGAACCTCTACCACGACCCTGCGCGCCTCATGCGTGTGAATACCCGCTTCTCCGGCGCATCGCCATCGATGAAGATCCACCATCGACCGCTTGGTTGAGCCATCATATTCCCGCCACCTGGACGGACAATCTTCTCAAACGGCCTGCGCCGCAAGAATAACAAGCTCTCGGAGGAACACGACACTTCTATAATGGCAATCACCACATCGACCACCGAGGCATAGGTGGCCTCATTCGACGGAACTCGTCCTCCGAAACCCAAGCCCCGAACCCCGCCCCGCTCCGAATACTCAGACGCCCCGAAGATGGTGGAGGAGTGCTCAATCGCCGTGGTGCAACCTCGTGCTCTTTGAGCCGTCTACCCCGAAACTACCAGAGGACCTCATCCCCGCCTCTTCGCTGATACTGCCGATCCGTCGGCCCTGCGTTTCACACCGAGGGCATTGCTCGTGCGGGCAATATCCATGCCCTGAAGAGCCACCCGAGCAACTCTCGCCAAGTGATCATCGAGTCTGTGACATAGCGGTGCACTCGCCCTCCATGTTCGCTACCAATGCGGCACATACCTAGCTAACGAGTCAAACTCCACGTTGTATTCGGACCGCCCTCCCATTCTCTCGGCGCCAAAAATCTATCGCCGAGCCCTCTCATCTGCGGAGGCAAGAAATGGCTAAGGAATGCCTCGAGAACTCGTCCCAAACGGTGAACGCATGCTCCCTCCGGGCGGTCCCACGAATCGTACGCCAATCGCTGCCGTATCCGCGGCCGTCGCGAACTTCGGCACGGCCGATCTGAAGCCGATCACCGCCATGATCCACAGAATCGTCGGATAAACTCCCGAGGATCATCTCGTGTCTCGACCGTAAAACTCCGGTGGGCTACAACTCAAAAATCTCTCGCTCGAGCTAGCGGCTCTGTCTTTGAACTACACTGGTCTGGCCGGGCTGCATCTCAACCTATTCTCTGCTCGCCACGATCTCGGCGAATCGGGCTATCTCCTTGTAGCCCATATCCTCCGCCCGGCCGGCTGGATCGAGGCTCGTATCGCGTCTCGCAGCCGCTGCGCCGCTCTCTTTGGGGTTGGCGACGTCGTAGAACTCATTGTCCAAACACTCGTCGTAAGTGACGCTCGTGCCTCGTGACCTCTGCCCTACCGGTAGTTCCTCTCTTTGCCTTGCCGGGGCTGCGGTTGCCTGCGCGGAGACATAATCGATCAGGGAAAAATACGTCGGAGGAAATTCAACCTATAACACGCCTCTATTGCACGATCTAGAGTGAAAGAAGGGAACTAATCCTAACTATCTCGCAGCCTCCCGATTATAGATGTGGTGCAACACACCGATAATCAAGACTACCTAGATACGGCCTGTAGACTCTTTCCGAGGATTAACTGCTCTGATACCACTTTTGTCACGACCCGAACCCGGACCCGTGACCGGTGCCTTAGCCCGGGCACCCTAGTGACACAACATCAGAGAAAACCAGCGGAATGTAAACTCAAGATAAATAACTATTAAGATATAGAATAGTCTAGCCTAAATCAAGCTAACCCAAAAGTACATAAACCAATCAATACATCCTTAACTAACCAAGTTCGACAAGACTACAGCCTCTAAGAATGAATAACACTATGACGGGGCCCCGCTACGCCTGAATGTACAAAATAACAACAACCTGTGGAGAACCATACCAAAAGTCGAGCCTCCAAGAAATGGAGCTCCCGACACTGAGTATAAGATCCAGGAACGAGGATCTACCGCCGCTTCTCACCTGCAGATTTAACGCAGCCCCGAGGAAGGGGTCGCATAACGTACCAAGTATGTAAAGCGAGAATACCGTAGTAATATCATAAGTCCGAAATACATTAAAGTTATAGATAAAACCAAATTATGTTGCAGTGCCTTACTAATAATGAGAGTAACAAGTATACATTTTATAGCATAAAAATAGGAGGCTCATGATCAAAACAGGTACCTCGCGTAGTATCATTAAGCAATCCTACTCTCGGGACTATTTCACCCGCATAGGTCCCGTGGACCCGCATGAGTCATCCGCCTCGTCGTGGGACTATTTCACCCGCACGGGACTATTTCACCCGCACGGATCCCGTGGATCCGCATGAGTACCATCGCGCACTCGCACGGGACTATTTCACCCGCACGGATCCTATGGTCCGATCCGCACGAGTACAAGCGCGCGACTCGCATCACGGGTAGCAAATCCATGGCATAAATAATAAACCATCCTATCGAGCATACCCGCCACCATCGCCAAGATGTCCAAAGGAAATAACAAGAATAACCCGGTTTACGTAATAATATATATAACACACCATCCGGCTATCATACATACATAAGCACTACCACTATCATATCATAACATAAGCACTACCGCTATCATATCCTAACATAAGCAAGTTAAGAAATCCCAACTTCTTATTAACATTATTAATATATCCTCTCATTTTAGTATACCTAAGGCACCAACATGTCTTTTAATAGAAAATCCGAATTTAACCCAAGTACCATGTACTTCCTTTTAAGAAATAACTCCTTTTATACAAAAATTCCAAGATACTAATCACCATAGTATCAAGTTACGATTTCTTTTCAAAACAAGTCACATTTCCTTTTAAAACTATCTCAAGCTTCTAAATTAAGTGACTTCATTTCTTGTAAAACCTTAGGCAATCCATGCCTTAAAACCATTTTCCTTCCACAAGTTCAAAACATCAAAACCTTTCTCCATTATACTTTCCCAAACTAATATAACCAACTCCCCATAAAGCCGTTATATTAGAGTTAACAATAGTAAAACACATTCCCTTAAGTCCAAGGGATTTTTATACTCTTCTTTTAAAACGAAGCAAGTATCAAATGCTTATAACAAACGAAGATTTTCAAATCTTGTACGTCTACCGTACTACATAGGTACAACTAATCATGCTCAAGAGATAGGAAAGCTCCACATACCTCTTTGGTCAATCCTCTTGCCAAGTCCAAACTACCGCAAGTAATATTCAACCTAAAATAATCATGATACGCATTAACCTCTAATCTCAAGTAGAACAATCCAAGTTCTAAGTCACTAAATTCTATGGAAAATTGGGCAAGATTTCCCTTGTTTCTACTCACTTGCCACCTTTTCTCAAGGCCGAATTTATCATCCAAACACCACAATTTAGGCTCAACAATCCAACATTTTAAAGGGGATTACACATCCAAACTTGGGTGTGTAAAATTCTGCCCCACTAGTTACAACAATTTACTTATCACTTCTAAGGTAGTTTTTAGGCTACAACATGCTCATAATCACTTCTTAGCCATTCCTTTCATACCCAAACCACATTTCTAACATGCAAAGATTCTAGAAGCATTATTTACTACCACAAGTTCTTTCTTCTAAACATGCAACACTTAGAACTAATTCTAAAGGAAGAAATGTTACCTTAAAGTTTTAGCCAAAACTTATTCCAACTATTGCTAGCTTCCTCGCAAGAACACCACCACAACAATGTCAACAAGCTAACCACAAGCTTCCTTTTCGCTCTTAACTTTCAGATTTTTCTTGGGTTTTCTTAGAGAGAATGAGGAGCAGAGAGAGAGAGAGAGTGAAGATGAAAGATGGGAAGAATGACCAAGTCTTGGTCAATTTATTGCATGCGAGAAAATCGACGGGGACACTTGTCACCCTCCCACGGTCTCTTTTAAAACAAAAATCGATTTTCTAAGTTTTTCGCCCAATTTCGCCGCTACGGCCACGCTTCCGGCGCCGGCTGCAACTCGCGGACTCGGATCTTTGGCGCCGCGGCCCGCTTCCTAAGGCCATGGCGCTAAACTTCACGACCGCGATTTTCGAGTGCGCGCCTCGACTTCGCGCCATGCGGCTACAATCACGCGCTGCGCCGCCTCGGCCGCGCTGAGACCCGATCATGGTCCAGTTCGAACCACTGGTATAACATTGTTAAAACAACTTTAGGCTAAAAGGTTTTTCCAGGTTTATAAGGTAAAATCGAGAGCTCTCGGAAGTTCTTTTTCTCTAAATCTGGATGTCGATACTTGTGAAGCTCTCCTCTATTTATAGTGTTGAGCTTCCCTTGAAATCCTCACTGATGGTTGCGGAGGTTGAGCAAAAGATGGCAGCAGCTTGGACCGAGTCTTCCTCCTAAAAATCCTCAACGATCTGGACTTGGTCTAAGCTGCTTTCTCTCCACGTTTTGACTTGGTATTTCACCACGTTTTAAACACAAAGAACTGTAAGCTTGCCTAGGTCATTTTTACTCCCAGTAACTTCAACTGCTTAGGCCGGAAGAATAGGCAAAACAGTTACATAGATGTTGGCAGAAATATTGTCGCAACATCGAAGACAACATCCTGAAGATGTTGTCCTGTGCTTTCGCAGATGTTGTCACAACATCCTATCCAACATCAACACCATTCCTTTTTTTTTGCACCTCTGAGTTATCATTACTACTTTCCAGAATATCACAGAACTGAGGAGTCACAATCATAATCCCACTAAACTGAACCTTCAAACCATAGCGGAAGACTGAACTGGGTCACACGTCCATATCATGATAACACATCTCATACCTTAACGCGCGATGTCATATCAAACCACTCACGCATGAATTTAAGAGTGTGTTACCACCAATGATAGAATAGAAAAAAGAAATTTTAGATACCAATTTGATTCAACTTAGCACGAAAGGAGTGAAAAAATTGAAGTTTTCTAAATGTCCCATAGCATCTCAAAAATAAGTAATGACGTCTCCACACCGATCCGCAAGACTACTAGATATTGCCCTTGTATTTAAGAATGTTTAACCTAAAGCTCTGATACTAATTTTATTACGACCCTTTTTTAGAAATCATGGTGGCACCTATACTGTCATCATCGGTAGGTGAACCACTTCCCAAATTAACAACATAATCAAAAAAGAAATGAGGAAATAATAAATAATTAGCAAAGATGTCTTATCATTATATAAAATCAAAATAAGTCTGGAAACCAACAATACAACCCCCACGAATCTGATCAATAATATATGAGCGCTAACTGAATACAAGACTGAAAAAGGATAACATAAGCAAAATAAGTCTGGAAACTAACAATACAAATCCCACGAATCTGGTCAACAATTTAAGAGCGCTAACTGAATACAAGACTGAAAAAGGATAACATAAGTCAAATGTCTAAGTAGAGGTCTAGGCCATACACCTTTTATTTAAGAAGAGAAATTATACACACACATGACAAACAGGTCCATAACCACAATAACAACACTTCACACAAGTTCCTTTCTAGATTCATTACCCCGTAACGTAATCAATTATCCGACAACACACAAACACATATAGTTCCTTTTAATCTAAATGATAGTCCTGACATATTGACATTACTGACCACAATAGCAGTTGACATCAAATATTTAGATGCGTAAATTGTAAACCAGAGAACCCAATATGTAGGAATCAAGCCACACACGACAACCAAGCCAAATCAACATAATCGATGCAATTATTCACAAAAATAAGTCATGTCATGACAATCAACCTAATTCAATATAATCAATCCAATTTCCAAGTATATACAGAGACATAGCCTAATCATGACAATCAATCTGATTCAATAGAATCAATTTGATTTCTAAGTATTTACAGAGACATAGCCTAATCATGACAATCAATCCAATTTCCAAGTATTTACAGAGACATATCCTAATCATGGTAATCAATCTGATTCAATAGAATCAATCCAATTTTTAAGTACTCACAGAGACAAAGCCTAATCATGACAATCAACCCGATTTAATAGATTCAATCCAATTTCCAATCAATAAGTAATTTATGCAATGAGATGTGTATGATATGAATGCTAATGCTAATGCAAATGCAAATGCAATGTACATTTTCCTCCAGTATACATGCATTTAGATTTTATGAATTGCACATTCATGGGGGACCGCGAAGTCCATAAACTCCTCCGGAATTTCTCCACGGAGCTCAATCCTTGGCTGAATAATCTTGTTGTAGGCATGCAACTTGTTCCCCCGCATATTATCATACCCATTGGAGCGTGCAACCCAAGTCATGCATAACATCATCATCTCAATATTGATAATAATCTCATAAGTATTCTTATATTCACGATCTGTTGGACCCACAACATTTTGATACTACTCCAATATCAATATCATCATAACCATGAGTATATGAATGCAAATGACAATACAAGGCATGAAATCAAAATGCATGAGATGCAACCAAGTATAGGAGATGAATGTCACATACTTTCAGAGTTCAACAACAAATAATCTAAATACATCTAGGATATAATATTAAAGCATGTATGATGAATAAATACGATAATGTTAAATATGACGACAAGGCCACGTAATGGCGACAAGCCCAAATAACAGCAGTCAAAATCATCTTAAGATTAATTCCCTAAATCACCCAACAACATAGTTAAACACTAGTACTCACCTAAGCATTTATCACAACCGCTAAGTTGGGACCCCCAAACATGCCCAATACCTCTCAATATTTATAACTACTACGTACTTCTATCGGAGTCTAGAAGAGCTAAATCGGAGCCTACCTCAAAGCCAAACAGGAACCACAAATAATCCATCTTCAGTGTTGGCCTTTCCCCTTCGAAGCACCTCGTAGTAATCGAAGTCTAACATGCATAGACTATTCATCAATAAAAAGCTATTACACAACACAAGGACATAGTCCTTCAATCATACCAAGACACCCAAAATCAATCATGAGCCCACGGTGTCAAAGATCTAAACTTTATTTCCAAATATTCATAAACACATGCTACACAATCATATCCTTAATTTAATTAGAAACATAAGATCATTTGGACCTTCAATTGCAAATCTATGAAAAGCCCCAATTTTATAAATCCTAGAATTTCCCCCAATTCAAAAAAGGGATTCCATAATCAATTAACCATCACCAATATGATCCTCTATCATAAATCAATATTTATTCACAATATTGAGGTAAACCAATCTATAATACACCCTTAAATTAAAGACTCAACATCTCTTAATCTCATATGCAAACTAGAACTCAATTTCCCCAATTTTATAGTCCATAATTAGAATAGAGACCTCAAAATAAGAATTAAACCATGAAAGGATGAAGAATTTTACCTTAATGAAACTTAGTTAAAACCCTTCAAGAACCCGTTTAGACTGCCCAAAAATTGAGGTAATGATATTTTGATAAAGTGATTTCGACCTAGGCAATTTATTAGGCTACCAGGTCCAGTGGCTTGGCCCCAGGGACCCGACTCTACAGGAACAGTCTCGCCCTGGTACAAGACCTCGCTGTGGCGTAATCACTTGACAGCTCGTCCCAGCGTAGCAGTGGACTATTTCCCTTCAAAGGCGCATACACCTCTGCGTAAAAACCTCATTGATGTGGAACTCTCACAAAACTTAGAACCTGCTTCTGTGAACCGACCTCCGCAGAGGCAGACATGCAGTATCGGACAGAGTGCCGCTAGGGAAGACACTAGACACCAGTAAAATGGATTTCACCAAAACATCCACCAAACACCTGAATCACTCCCGAGACCGCCAAACACAAACCAAAAATGCTCTCTCAAGGTAAAAGGTGCTACAAACTCTCTCGCGCCCTCATACTTTCCATTTAACCGAGTTAAGACATATGTAATGTATATAAAGAGGGGTGAGTGAGGGTAAGTTGGTCAGAGTTTAGTTGGACACGAGTTGATACAAAAGTGGGGTCAAAAGTAGGCTACCGGGTGGGACATTTTCTGTCGGGCAGTGGAGTGTTTGGTGGGTTAGACGGGTAGTTTAGGGTTGAAGTGGACTAAGGCATTTTGTGGGGTGGTTCTAGACAAGTTGAGGATTGTGTTGGTGGTCGAGGTTTGGTGGTTGGATGGTGGTAAGGTGCCAAAAACTGGCTGAAACAGTGAGGTTATAGGTAAGGGGTGTTTTGTGGACTATTTGATATTGTCGGGGTTGGATGGATATGTATGGGTGGTTTAGGTTAATGGCCTTTGGTGTGGTGTTTGTGAAGTATTATGGTGTGTGATGGTGAAAGGAATAGGGTTTTTTGCACAAGAATGGACATGAGGTTGCTAAGTGCAAGCCTCGGTACAAATTAAGTGAGGGTCGGTCGAAATAGACAAGGATAGAGATGCGAGGTTTCTATGGGCATGTTCGGGTCGACACCAAGTGAAGTAGGCTAATTGGACAAGGATTTGACCGAAGTTGATAAGTACAAGCTCGATAATAAACCACGTGAGGTTGGCCGAAAGACCTTGTGATAAGTAATTGGATAGGCCCTTGGCTTGGGTTTGGTTGAATCACAAAAGTTTCAACTTAGACTTACACCGAGGGGAACCTTAGTTTGGGTTTAGCTAGATCACAAAAGTTAAAACCAAACTTGCACCAAGGATTTAACCCATAAAAGGATCGAGGTTCGGACCACAAAAGGACCGATGGCCCACAAAAGGACCAACTAAGATAAATAACACAAAAGTTGAGTAACTTAGCAAATGAGTAAAACTCAAATATTTTTCATAAATCTTCCACTCCTTTTTACATTAAAGTCATGCCCTATTTATACTAGTATTTGGACATTTCTAGAAGACAACTCGGTAGACATAAAACTAGAACCACTTCGGCCACAATGGGAAAGAGAGTTTGGCCGAAGGGGAAAGAGATGGGGTTCGGCCAACTCTTGAGGTTCTCTAGGCCATTCCTTTGTATCTTTCATGTAGATGAATGTATGAACTTAGGCCACTCATGAATCACCCCTTTGGAATACGTTTGGAAGCTTCCATCTTTAGTATGTTCCTTGGCCGAATGGAAAGGGGAGAGTACTCGGTCACCCCTTCATCTTCCCTAGGCCATCTTGATGTCTTCTATGTAGATAAGTTTATGAAGTATCTCCTTGTAATCTATACTTCTAGATGATTCTTGTCTTTGTCACCCGATCCTCTTACACGACCTATTCATTACACGGCCTAGTCACCTTATTACATGGCCTATTAATTATTTCCTAAGGAAGCTAGTAATTAAGCTAGGAATTTAAAGACAAGCTAAAAGAAAATGGTCTCGCCAAGACCTACATAAAGGCCGAAATAAATGTATCTCGTTGCATCTTCAAGTGATGTCTTCAATTCCACTCCATATTCCATGACATTTTAGGCATCTAGCCATAGATTGATGGTTAGTTGTTGACACCCTTGGCAAATCACTTAACGACTCAAGTTGTGTGTGTAAGTTCACGGGCTTTCTTTCATCAATATGTTTCTAAAGAGTCACCCAAAATATCCAAGAATCACAAATAAGGCTACAAAATTCATTCGATTATCTTAGAAAGCAAACCAATTACTGGACTAAGTCATAAATTATCCTCCGGAACTATCGAAAGCGACGGAATCCAGAAGCGAACTCATATACTTAAAAGTCAAACTAGAGTCAAACTATCAAACTCAAAGGCCCTTATTTTGGGGTTTTCATTCAAATGCCACCTAAATAAACCTCGGGCTCCGTGTCACCGGCCCATCCATGCGCATCACAAACCCCAAATAGAGTCTACGAGAAGGGTAAAATAGTCAATTAAATGTCTTTAGCTAAAAATGACCAGACGGGTCATTATAGTATGTGTTGTAAATAAGATCCACAACTTCATTCAGAGGATTAACCACCTCAGATCATTCTGAATAATTCATCATATAACGAGATAATAAGCCTAACTATTATGTATATGTATACAATATTATTATTTACCACCGAGCTATAATCAGTCGGGTACGACACCTATTGTGTACTATATATGTATGTATGTCTATTTACCATCGAGTTATTATCGATTGGGTACGACACCTATTGTGCTCTATATATGTATTATACCTATAATAAGATGGGTACGGTATCTTTCTTACGAGACCTCATAGTGACTAAGTGCTTCATTATATATACGAGACTCTATGGGGCTCATTGCATTATCTATTATGCGCCCTATGTTTCCTGCTCGATTCATGATAAGTAAAGGAATGAACTTAATGCAAAGTATTTCTAAAAAATAATCAAAATATGTGATCACGAGTGTTACAGTGAACGATCCCATATTGTCGCTCCAAATAGCAACCCAAAGACATCATCAGAGTGACTTAGAAAGTGTTATCAAAAGATGCAGAAAGAACATCTAAAATGACTTACTACGGTAAGACTTAACATGTATTTTTGTATGATGTTTCAGATACTTCTAATATGTTTGGTTGATTACATTTCATTTCCTCTCATATGAACTTATGTATTTGTTTATGCTTTTATGTCTGTCTTATGTATTCGGTACAATCTTTCTGTACTGATGGTCTGATGTCCATTTTGCCAGGAATGTTGCATTTATTATATTTCACATTGCATGTCCAATTATACATGTTGACAGACTTGTTTGCTAGACAGTACATATGATCAGCGAAAGGGTTGTAAGCTCCAATTTCACTTGGAGTTGAGTCAGGTCTAGTAATTGCATTGATGTTAGAGATTATGGGTAGATTGGGGCCCTGTACCGGCACTTGTGGTAGTTGTTTAGTAGTAAGTATTCGTAGAGGCTTCATAGGCAGTATTGGTGGGTTCATTTGTAATCAGTTATTAGTAAGTTGCATGTCTTCGGCCAGTGGCCACAGTTTTGTACAAATATCATTTACAGTTCCTATTTTGTCTTTTAGAGTTATGTCATATAATTGTTACAGAATTCATCATAGTTGCATGTAGAGCATGGTCCGTTCCATTCAAATTTGAAGGTCGACTCCCTTGACCACTGAGCTATCACTATCAACTGTTTCAATAGAGTTAAAGTCTAAATATTAGATTAAAACCCATATTTGACATATATATTTATAGTATCGCCACTGCTCACGCCACTAGTAACAACCGGACATGACATTATCCCTCAATCGTCATTGAAAGTTTTGCTAGTGCGTATTAATGGTGCTCCTGCGGTCATCAAATCTTGGTTCTGCCTATGATTGTTCCAAGGACATCATGCCTATATTTGTTCCAATTGTACCAATGTCGAAGGATTAAGCTAATGAACTAACATTAACACATATATACAACCAATAGGTCTATTCGCGATGTACATTCACCATTTTGGTTTAAAGAAAATGAGTTTTTATTTCTCCATAAAGTTAGTTGATTGGGCATCCCTTGGAAGAATAGAAATTAATGTCTATTAATTTTTGACAAAAATATAAGAATCGTACAAGTATCTCTTGAAAAATAACAATTCTAATTGAAAAGAAATATGCAAGAAAATTGAAGGATCATATGCTTTGACCAGCATACTTTAAAAAGGAAATCCTTTTCTAGTTTTCATCTTTTTAAAATTAAGTTTGTTATTTAATTAATAAAATTATTCCAACAAAAAGGTATGGGAGAGTGAGAGACATCCCCATATTCCATATGGGACTTGTTACCCAACCTTTTCACATGCATTTGTTCTCTGTTTGACTCGTTTGGCAATCATTGAACCAATTATGAATTAATATGATTAACTAACCTCACTTCTCAAGTGGAGTAAATAAACTAGAAATTTTACTAAAAATAAATATAAACCAAAACTAAAATAAAACCATGTAAGAATTCTGTCTACGTTTCCTTTCTTTTATGTTAAAGTATAGTATATACAAGGGTGTCGTTTGGTCTACTGCACTAACCAAAATAATGGCGGCATAAATTAAATCTCATATATCCGGCCCTAGCGTTGGTCGATCCTCGTTAGGTGGTGTGAGAGGTTCACAAGTTCAAACCCTGCAGAACGTCGCGCCCGCCGCTGAGTCTGCCGCTTGCTGGCGTGGTAAGGGCTATTCACGACGCTGGCGTTTACTCATGCGTCACTCGAAAGAAGTTCCGTCACAACAAAAAAATTAAATCTCATATAAGTAATACTAACATTTGGTTAGTTGTACATGACAATAGTCTCGGGGCGTAAGTTATGTAAACAATTATGATTATTTGATGTTATATAGAATGTAGAATACATTTATTTATTAGTAATACATAAATAAGAATAATTAAGACAAAAGAAACTTTTGAAGAAGCCATTGACACATAACATTCCTATTATAAACTAACTGAAGGGAATCTAGAATTCCAACTTTATTGGTTCAAATTCATAATTTTACCATCTCCAAATTTACAAATTAACATATATAGCATAAGCCAAAATTATGGTTTCAAATGAACGCATAGGTTACTCATTGGATATGCCTCTGATCATGATAAATGACGAAGTGTATTGTTCCTGAAAGATAAAATATTCAAACAGAAGAGTTGCTCCTGTATTAGGAAATTGGCTGACATGGTTTGCAGGCTATTACGTCAGTCCGAGATTTACACTGTGCGTACTCAAAGAGTAGCGATTGCGGGTTCCTTCGTCAACAAAGATATTATAATATAACAACATAACTCGATTGTTATCCACCACATAATAATTCATATAATATTATTCACGGTATAAAATATTTTTGTATTATATATAATAAATACATACATAAATTTGACCGCAAACCAAACTACTCCTAAATATAAAAAAATGAACCAAAAGAAAAAAATACTTATACACTCAATATAACGCCAAAACCTCCAACACCAAAAAAAACAATTGAAGTCCTATAATCAACAAATACTAAAAGCTAAACCAAGCACAACGAGTATCCAATTTAATTGCGTACCTAAAAACTTGGAAAATATCGATAGTGAAACAGAACTTGAAGGTTCAGGACTATCATCACTACTCACTTCATGTGGATGATCGAAAGAAGCAGGCACTATCGTATCCGGTGCCGATTCCTCGTCACCGGAAATCGGACTAATCGGAGCCAGGGAGTCGTCGGACGACGGATGGCTTCGAGGCAACCCTTGACCATACGTCACGTTTATTTTAAATTGTTGACCGTTTTTACATTGTTCGCCGTCGTAATCGCTGGAGAAAAAATAAGTAGCTCCAACTTTAAGAAGATGCACTGCTATTGAAACGGGAAAAATTGAAGTTGAAGATGGATCTGTTGATGACCATTGCGAGGTATCGTTGTCTAAGGCATTGTCGTAGTCACATTTATTGTACGTGGTGAAGTTGTAAGTCTGAACCACTGAATGGTTATTGTCCGTATTAAAAACTGCATAAATATACAAATAAAAGAATAAGAAGAAGCACTACAAAAAGATCCGGAATTAGCTTTGAACTTCGTTACTAATTTGTTGTTAAATTACCCGTAGCTACAATATTTCTTATAATACATTACTAAATAAAATTAGCGATAAATTTTATTATTCAACTATAAAATTTATCTTTCATTAATTGTTTTTATAGTAGTGAAGAAATCTTTTAGTTATGATGTTATTCAAAAGTATAGGGTGGACCTATATAACATAGAGTGATGAAATGGCTTCGTTGTTTGGAACATGTGCAAGCATATGCTCACTACATGTTACTTGTACAATACCTTATCATAGCACACACTTCTATAACTAACTTATCAAACTGTAAATAATGCCAACAAATACAGCTGTTTGTAATTATAAAAAATCCAAACCATCAAAATCAAGTGAAACAATTGGTAATTCCAAAAATATTAAGTACAAAGATCAATGCGTTTGGTACAATAGTATGTAAATTATTCATTACTCTTGTAATTTCTTTTCTTTTTTTCATATCCGGTGTCTATACCCGCATTGAGACCCAATAAAATCCGGATTCCTGCCAAAAAATCTCACATTGAGGGTAAAACATTTCCTAACAAAGATAACTCTGTACACAAAAGGACTTAAACCCGAGAACCTTGATTAAGGATGAAAGAGTAGTTATCTTACTCATTCTTTAAGGACATATAAACATTTTTGAATCGTCCTGTTTCAAATTTTATTAGTATTGCTACTTTTGATAATAGTAATTAGTCGTTATTAAATTTATGCTAAGAATGGAGTAGTTCAAATTGAAATTATTTTGCCCAATAAGAATCAAAGCTCCATGAATGCCGAATGCTAACTCAAACTTACACTTCAATTAGAAGTGAACAAGTGTACCATATGAGAGTTATAATAGACAATAATATTTATTATTTGCAACTAAAATTATCAAAATTCAATTTTAAAACTGCAATGTTAATTAAGAATGAAAAGTAGTCATGAAACAGAAGAATGATTATTTTTAAAAAAAAACAGAGTCAGAATCAATCAAGACAAATATCTATTCAAGATCCATCATATAAATTTCTTTCAGAACATCTAAGGGTGGTTTGGTAAAGTACAACAACAAAATACCTAGTGAAATCTCACAATGTGGGGTTTAGGGAGGGTAGAATGTACACAGAACTCACCTCCACTTTGGTAGGTAGAGCGGTTGTTTCCGGGAGACTATTGGCTTAAGACAAAGCATAATCAGGCAAAGCAATCAAAGTAAAACAAAGTATGAAAAACGGCCAGATGATAAATTAAAGCATTGTGGAGTGTATTCTAACAACGTGGTTTGGTAAAGTGTATAACAATAATATTGAATATGATAGTATTAGTAATCATGATTATCTTATGATACCCCCTACCCCACCTAAAAAGAGGAAAAAGAAAATTTAGAGTTATCATATGAACAACAATATTGGAAATACATTTAAAAAAAAAAATTTAACCAAATCATCTTATAATAATTAAGCAGTACTAGTAATTTGGAAAATAAAGCATGTAAGTTACTACAACAGGTTAAATTATACTGATTGTGTACAAGCGATCAGTGTATATAAATTAAATCTAATTACAACAATTGGTTGATGAAGAAAACTTACTGAGAAAATCACCAAGGCTGAAATTTTTGTTAGCAACCCATTTGTCATAGTTAACATGAGGCTTTTCAAGATTATCAAACCAACCCAAAGAATCACCTACTGTGTAATTCTTGTAAGCATCAACTGATCCTAAAAAGGAAATCATAACAAAGAGAAGAAGCCATGAAAGCCTATTGTTAAAAATATTCTGTTCCATTCTTTGTTTGAAAGATTTTTGGTTGTACAAGAAGAAGAATAAAGGCAAAGATGGAGTATTAGTAAGTAAAGTGATGGCACAATAGCCTTTTGTGTTTATTATATAGAGGACCTTCTTCCTTTCTTAAATTTACTAAAATTGTTCTCCATTTTGTTTTACATCTATTTTCTTTTTGATTGTGTTTAATTTTCCAATTAGAGGCATTGTTTATGTTTAAAGTCTTTCACATCCACTACTTTTTTTTTTATATATAATATGATTTTGGACACGTAGCTCGATTATGTTATATTTTATTCATTTCAATTTATGTCGGACTTCCTCCGCTTTAAAAAGAGTGTGTACTTACTAAATCAAAAAAAAATTAACCTTATTTTTTCAGAATTGTCCTTATTAAGTGTTAAGTATTCAAATCTTAATACATATTTAATTAGAGATAATTTAGTTAAATTTATCTATTTTATTTATAGGAGTTAATATTTTCTTAAGGGGTGTACGAATGACTAAGTGTACACTCGTTTTGAACCGGATGTAGTACCATTTAACTAGGCATAAAATTTAAGAAATGATTTTAAAAAAAAATTGTGATCTAAGACAAACCTTAAATATTTGTGTGGCTATACATCATTTTAAGGGTAAAGGAGGGAATTTTAATATTAAGTTGCTTCTAATTTCGAGACATACTAGAAAGGAAAGTAGATGGATAATATTGAATATCTATCATTAATCAATTCCTATCATATTGAATGGCCTCGTTTTTTTATTTGTTATGTCTTTGAACATAATCTTTAATCTCAGAAGCAGCAACTTAATTGTATTATGTGCTGTTTGATATCTAACATTTAATTAACTTAGAAAATCGATTAATGCAAACATCAAATAAATTAACTGATTTTTTTTTAAGGTAAATATGTGAAAAAGAGGCCTTGTTAGTCCTGAGTACACATCATTTTCCTTGAATTTCAGTTTAGACCTTGTACTGTCTCAATAGATCTGTAGAGTCAATGGGAACAGCTGTCTAATCTAGTTATTTAAGGGTGGACCAATCTGTACAGTACTATAAAAGAGACACATTAAATTTAAGTTGGGGCAAGTAGAGTTTGGTTTGATGTCAAGTTCATTGTAATATTAGCTCATTTTTAAGTTAGCTGTTAAATAAACTAGTAAATGTTCCATATTTACGAATGAGCCTTTAGACTCACAATTTATCAATAATAAGAGATTTTTAAGTTCTGAGCTTTACTTTGGTAAATTGATGTTCGTTAATGTTCGTAAACTTGGTTATGAAAAAGTTGACTGAAGAACTATGGACAAATTGATATTGGGTGATTGGATACGTAGTTGCCACTTGCCAGTGATAGTTTAAGTACTCTATAGAGAGTGATGCAATAATAATTATGCCTCAATTTTAAGTAAGTTAAGAGCAGTTATATGAATTTTCATCAAGTATGTGTTTTATTTTAGGTCATCTTAGATATACATTATACAGAAAATATATATATATATATATAATTAGGCAAATCGGTGCACAAAATATCTCGCATTAGTGGATTTCGGAAAAGGGCCGCATCCAAAGATGTGTAATGTAAATAATTTATTCTAATACAAATATCAATAATTTTTTTCACGACTAGTTAGTGGCACAAAATATTAGATAGGACTACGAGATTTATAGAAAACATAAGACCTCATGTAACATAATAACTTGACTAAAATATTGTCCTAACTATATCTATTAGGCCTAACTAATAGATATATCTTATATAAGTCTTTTTCTTCTATTGTATTTTATTTTTAATTAAGTTTACATGAATTTCAAAAGATTATATATATAGGCCTTTTGAGACATCTTTCTTTCATATAATTTTTTGTCATCATAATATATACGTATAAATCTATGTATTTGGAGATCGACTCAAGATACCATCGAACCTTAATATGCAGAATATTTTTTAAATCACATTAGAAGTGTAAGATGTTTTTAACCTTTTTTAAAAGAAGACTACGATTAGTGGATGAGAGCAAGTACATGTTGGTCGGCAAAGAATCTACCGTTTGTTTTTGGCAGAATTATTTATATATTTTTATGTTTAACAAAAAAAGACAGAAACAGAAGATATAATGAAATGGCAGAATTGCATATAAATTTCAAAAACAAATGGTACATTACTATTGTTTGTGTTTTGTGCCACTGTTGCAGAGAATTTTAGTTAGCAGTCCATGTGCTACAAGGGTCACGTGTCCTCTTCCCCTTTGTCATTCATTTATTACTCAAAACAACATTATCTTTACATTTTCATAAATATATCACTCAAGATTACTTCTTGAAGACGGTCACGTACACTGAATTCTCATGCTTTGTTAACGATAACGTATCGAGTAAAATCTCATAATGTGGGTCTGTAAAAGGTATATTGTACGCAGATTTTACCTCTACTTTGATAGGTAGAGCGGATATTTCCGAAAGATCATCGGATCAAGACAAAACACAAGCACAAGCAAAGTAAGATAAACAAATAAAATACACATAGCAACATAAATCAAACGATAGGGGACTATAAAGCAATATTGTGTCTACTAGGCTAAGCAGACCTATAATAATAACGCTACAACTATCAGTTAGTAAGCATAGGTAGGACTACGCTGGACTACCTACTACCCTAATTTATGTCCTCCATAACCCCCTATCTAAGGTCATGTCTTCAGTGATTGCACCTGCGCCATATCCCGTCTAATCACATCTCCCCAATACTTCTTCGGCCTACTTTTACCCCTCTTGTACCCGTCCATAGTCAATCTCTCACACATCCACACTGGGGCAGTTGTGTCTTTCATTTGCACGTGCCCAAACCATCTCAACCTCGCTTCCCGAATCTAATCCTTCATCGAGGTCACTCCCACTCTGCCCCGAATATCATCATTTCCAATTCTATCCCTCCTTGTATGCCCACACATTCATCTTAGCATCCTCATCTCCACAACTTTCATCTTTTTGGGTGTGTGAAGTCTTGACTGGTCAGCACTCCTGTAACGACTCGTAATTTTGGACAACAATTTGAGCATGTAAACGAAGAAAATAGATCCGAGTGTTGGAAATTTTTTATTATATATACGTATGCTAATTAGAAAATTAGTATACAAGGAATGCGATCCCGAAATAATTTTGGATGCAACAAGTGTGACGATGATGATTAATAATAATAATTGTATATCCCAAAGAGGTGATGGGCTAATGTCATATTATAAATTATGATATCGAGTATACGAAGATTTTATGAGTTTTTAGAATTTAAAAGAAGTGGGGTCTAGAATTATTTATGTGTATGGTTGAGAAGTTATACGGAAACACGTCACTTGATTAATTAATCAAGGATGCATGTTGTTATACCCCGTATTTCCAGAGTATGTACGTAAGGACGTACGTAGAAAATTTGAACTTGAGAATTAGGCTTGGCCGAAATTTATTTGTTCACAACACCCGGTTGGAGTCGTTTTTCGGCGAAACGTTTTCACAGCTTTCGTAGGGGAATTTCCGGCTATGTCATTTTTAATTTTTGCGGATTTTTCCGAGAGACGAAACATTTTGGACCAACAAGAGGGCGCCACTGGCACCCTCTCATCGTGGCGTAGATTGACGAAATGGGCTAGTAAGGCACGCTTTTGTGTCTAAAGCAAAGTCGGTAGGATATTTGTGTAATAAATCCTAGCCCTACACTTGCCTAACACTGTTTAATCTCGCCTTTGTGGCCATCCATCGACCTATAAATACCTCTCCCTTTGATGAATTCTTCATCCTTTCCACAAATCTCTAAGTGTTAAAATCTCCCTCTCTCTTGTTGTTGTTCTCGCCTCCCTTGGTCGAGTTTTCCCCAGCTGTAGGCGATGGGTAGCCACCCCTCAGGGTGCTAGTGGGTACCCCTAGCCTAGTTGTTTTCGTATAATACCCTCTGGTAGAAATACTCAAAAGTATTGTTATAATGCCCAAATTACCTTAGCCAGATACCTTGTAGTATTCTAAGGTTATACTTATCTAAAAGCCCGTAAATACTATTATACTTCCTTCCATCACAAAACCAAACCCTAAGGAAAATCTCCACGCTTAGTTGGAGTATTAAGTGTGTTGGTTAGAACTTCTAAGGGTTGTTGAGCGGTCGAGCACACGGAGTATGAGCTAAACCTTGCTCGGGATCGACATTTAAACTCGGATAATTACGGGCTTATCGAGGTAAATATCTTGTCTCTATTGTAATTGGAAATTACATGATTGTTAGACTATATAGTCAAGTATACTATATATTTAGAATCGATCGTTGTTTCGGCAATGTCTTTGGACTTAAGCTCAATAATAAGAAACCTTTTCGAAAGAAGAGTACCGAATCAGATTTACATGGGGTATCAGACATGAGACTTGTGTAGCTTTTCCGTGAGTAGTAATTGTACCCGTCGTTAGTTGTATAACCCCGGTTGGCTTGGCAGCCTCGATAAAGCGAGAGATTTACGCTGCATGGGGAGGCGCCGAATTTTCGGTAGAATGTTCACGACGAGATCTAAATGTTAATGCGCTTGTGGCCTTATAGGTCAAGTACTACGTGTGGCGATCTACTTAAGGAGTAGCCGACGGTTGGAAGTACTGAGCGTTTTGCTATTAGTCGATACTCGTCGCGAGGTATGTGAACCTCTTCCTATCTCTTCTAAAGCATGATATGTGTGAACTATGTAGTACGCAGACGCATACGTGCTAAATGTATTTGATTGGTTTAAAACATAAAGTGTTATAACGGCTTTATGGGAAGTTGGTTATAACAGCTTTATGTTGGTAAGAAGATACTTGTGGTTTTTAAAAGGGTAACTAGTTTGAACTATAACTGGCTTGTTATGTGTTAATAAAGAACTTGAAGTATTTCAAAAGATTTTTGAATCATTTCGAAAGAAGAAGTAATACTTGGTTTTTGAAAACTTAAGAGTTATACTAGCTTTATGGGAAGTTAGGTATAACGCTTAAGAATGTTTTATCGATTTGAAATCGAATGTGTATCGACAAACCATCGCAAATAAGTTAATAAAAGGAAATGTTTTGACAGATTAAGTATTATTAAAACCAGAGAAACTTCCATCCGCATAAGCTAAGATGAGACAAAATGATATTTCCTAGATCATGGTCATTGTAATAAGATTGTTATAAACAAGAATATCCTACTCACATATAAGACTTATGTTTCTCGGATAGTTTAAAGGAGAATTATATTCTTAAATGAATAAGACTATGAACTACTAAACCTTTCTAAAATGAGAAACTTGAACATTGGAAATTAGGCAAACTTGATCATTGGAAAAGAATGTTACTTGATTTTACAAAGAGAAGTTTTGGATTTACTTTAACAGGATAGTCACTATATTTTATACTACGGGTATTTTGTGACATTGTGAAAGTAACGTATCTTTTAAAGAGTTAATGATGAAGTACTTGGGGATAAAACCGAACTTGTTGGCATATAGAAAGTACCTTGTGTGTATAACTTGATTGTGTTGGTTCGCGATAGCCGCAATACTTTCTTGCTGATTGATAAGTAAACACGCTAGGATGCTACGTGTGTTAGTATCTTGTGATGTTGTGTAAAGGGTTTCTTTGTTGTGCTTACGCTTAACGATAAGTCGTCAGGTTAGTATTTTACATCACTCATCTCTTGAGATGATTCCGGTTAAGTCGCCTCACGCGGTAGACTCAGCGTCGATGGACCTATGATTCGAGAATACCTCACGCAGTCCTGGCCTACGCGAGCTACGAGAGTTCGTGTTAGCGTCCTTACGGGCACGCGTCCACGCGCTACGCGATGCGAAGTCGTGACGACGCCGGAATAGCTACCGACGCGGAATACCTCACGCGGCCGATGAGATTGGCCTGCACGCGGAGTTCGTGGGTTAGACGCGCACATCGATATCATGCGGCAAGTGGTCACTTTGATCATGTGACGCCAGACAGATCTTATGATACGCTTCACGACCTTGGGTACCGTGGTTTTAGTCGCCATGCCTTCACTTACCCCCGCACAGCTTTATTATGACGCGTGGGACCCGTGTTCATGTGTTCCTCGTGCTTTTATATCATGATCGCCAGTGGCGAAGGTATTCCACGCATGATTGATGTTGTGCCCGAGACCCATTGTTATAATTGAGTGATGACTGAGGCGTGAGTCCCGACTTGACATGATCGCTTTGTCAGAATCGTAGTTTGTTATCATACATGTCTCGCTTTATACGATCGCTATGATTTCATTTACGATGTATTTTCGCACATACTCTGCACTGGCAGATCGACCTTCGGCCGCTCATGCCGCAGTTGAGGTACACCGCCGATCCTAGCTCTCGTGGTCACGCTGGTTGAAGCTCCGCTTTCCCGAGGCTTATCATGGTATAGTCCCCGCCGCCGTAAGGTTTACATTCGTGGTTTGGCGGCCCCGCCCGCCATTGTTGTCATATCATTTCTGAGGTCTGTAGTACCGCTACGGCGTGGTTTGTAAAAAGGATTAAACTGCTCATGTTGAAAAAGTTGTTATTTAATATTTATATATACGCCAAAGGCAAGTTTTCCTCGACATCAAGCCAGGTTTCATTTGTTTCACGATGTTTTATGTTCCACGACACTCGATGTTGTTTCACTAGGGTGCCCGGTAAGGCACTACCACGCCCGAATCGGTCGTGACAAAAGTGGTATCGAGCGCTTAATCCTGAAAGTGTCTACGCATCGATTCCAAGAAGTCTTGATTATCGGTGTTGCACCACACCAATAATCGTGAGGCTATAGGGTATTTAGGATTGGTTTCTATTCTTCTCACCGAGATCGCCTCGTAGCCGTGTTGTAAGTTGGACCCTCCGACGAAATTATTTCTTACCGCTATGCCCGCAGTGGCAACCCGCCCGTGAGGCAAGGCGCGTGGCGAGTCGCTGCGAGTACGTCTGAGGTTACGGGCACAGCCCAATTATCACCTTGGTGCTTCATTCGGGAGTTCTGCGACGCCACTAGCCCCAAGCAGAGTTTAGCACTCCGCAGCAGTTCCTACTGCGCCATGATATTTGAACCTTCGCCCACGGCCGGAACAGAGAATATAGATTTCGAGGCGACCACATTAACTATGGATTTGATTACTGCAGAGTATACCGATGTATCGCGAGTCTTGATGACTACCTAAGAAGGTTGTGCAAGAGTAATTCTTCGCTAGCTTCGAGCATGACCTGTACGCTTATGCGCAGCAGCCAAGAAACGTAGAGATCGACGTTAACGGGCGACAAGAGGGCAGAGCAGCAAGGTCCTTTGGTAACTTTCGAGCAGTCACCTCACCAAAGATTAGATTATGCACATCCACCAGATGCAGTGGTCCTCCGCGTGGTTCGTGACGCTCGCGCGCAGGAGTTGTCGTAACTCCGCATCTTCCGCTCATTACACGATGCACGCCATCCCGGAATGTCGTCTTTAGTCGGGTACTTGTTGTACTATGACCGTGGTCCGATGAAAGCGGTGTCCTTGTAGGAGGACTTAGCCTTCGTGATCGATGGGTAGTCGCCACCTTCCTTAGCTACGCGCCTACGGGCGTGTTTGATTAGAACGACTAAGGGAGTAAGCAGAGATAGATATATCTTTAACCTCGGAGTTTTGTATAAGGTGAGTATACCTTAAGTGCTATGCTCGATAGCAGATGTCAATTGTGGTTAGAAATCTCGTTAGTTAACCGAGTAAGATTTGGGGATAGAAGAAGTGTGAGCCTTAGAGCTTTATACGTAGAGACCTGTGAGTGAGGCCATCTCGAGAAAGGTGTGGTGTTATGTTTGGTCCTTATCGTAAGCATAGTGCACGTGAGCTATGTTGGGATAGGTCCCTAGTGTGGAATGAAAGGGGTAGTTGAGCTAAGATCGCTAGGTTTTCGTGAATTTGATTAGTGGGATTGTTCGGACGGAGCAAGTATTATGCGCCGCCCGCCGGGTTGAGGCCACGCTGGTCAACCCGCGCATGTTTGGGCGATGGCCGGTTGTGGTCCCGCCTTGTGTTAGGTTACGAGGTGTTAGGCCCGAGTTTTGTTAACCAGACGAGTTCGTGGACGCGTTCGACCCGGTGGTCGATGGGGCAGCCCATCGCGTTCTTGATCTGGCCGTTTATCTGTGTTGAGTTATCAAAGGTTGTAAGGCTGCACGGTGCCTACCTTCACCTTATGTCGCAGTGAAGCCTGTGTCGCGCTATTTTCGTTTTCTAAAAGTTTACGAGCAGGGGTTAACTCAGCGAGTCTCGACCGCATTCGCCTCGCCAGTGTTTGGATTTCGCGGTAGTTGAGAAGATTGTCTCCGTGTGGAGTGTTTAAGCTACCATTTCGTGTTCGGATGTCGCCTTATTAAGCCTTGTAGGGGCGGATGTAAGTCACGGCCGAGTGGTTCGATGTTGGCGAGGTTCGCATGGTTCAGCTTGTTCCACAGACCGTGGATAGTGAAGCTTGTCTAGAAGAAGTTCGCACCAGAGGAAATCGTATGGATAATCGGCGACGACGCCAGAGTTCAAAGCCGACGGTCGGTCTTGAAAGTACCACCCCGATTGGTGTGACGAGCTTTGGAAAAAAAAAAAAAAAAAAAACAGAGAAACTTAGCCCGAGTTGTTGGGCCTTTTTTAAGTCCATGAAGAATAGGCGGGTTGCCTATATGTTAGCTTTTGCCGTCCGACTTAGGAGGCAGTATGTCCGGTCTTTCGTATTTTTATGATCGGGAAAGTATCGGAGATCCATCCAGAGTGTTCCCAGTTAATGATGACCACGTTGGAGATAGTAACCCCGAGTTTTGGAAACCGCGACGTAAATGTGGTAAGAGTTCGAGTGCACGATGCCTCGGGGATCGCGTGTAGTCCGGCACCATTTGTTGGGTCGCGAGTGACACTAGAACCTCGCGCAAAGTGACAAAAGTATCGGGAAGAGCGAGCATGTATGGCGAGCATTGATGTGACCATTTCTTTTGTTTGGAAAAGTGTGGAAGAAGTATATTTTAGACCCGAGAGGGTGTTTGTGGTGATGTTAGAGGTGATTCTCGTGACTTGGATGTAAGTATTTTGCGCATTGCTTTACGTGGCCATCAGGCGAGTTTGTTTCGTAAGTATGGTAGTGAAGACTATCTTGGCGCACGTTGTTTGAGACTTAAGGAACATTCGACGAATGTTTCTGGAGAGGAGAATGTTATACCGTATTTCCAGTATGCACGTGGGACGCACGTAGAAAATTTGAACTTGAGAATTAGGCTTGGCGAAATTTATTTGTTCACAACACCATGGAGTCGTTTTCGTAAACGTTTTCACTTTTCGTAGGGAATTTCCGCTATGTCATTTTTAATTTTGCGGATTTTTCCGAGACGAAACATTTTGGACCAAGAGGCGCCACTTGGCACCCTCTCATTAGTGTGAGATTGGACGAAATGGGCTAGTAAGGCGTGCTTTGTGCCTTGGCTAAAGTCGGGTTGGTAGGATATTTGTGTGTACAAATCCTAGCCCTACACTTGCCTAACACTGTTTAATCTTGGCCTTTGGTCACCATCCTCGACCTATAAATACCCTCTCTCCTTTGATGAATTCTTCATCCTTTCCACAAATCTCTAAGTGTTAAAATCTCCCTCTCTTGTTGTTGTTCTCGCCCCTCGCCGAGAGTTTCCCCAGTGGGGTGGTGGTAGCCACCCCCTCTTGCAGGCAAATGGTACCCCTAGCCTAGTTGTTTTCGTATAATACCCCCTCTTGGTAGAAATACTCTCAAAAGTATTGTTATAATGTCCAAATTACCTTACAGATACCTTGTAGTATTCTAAGGTTATACTTATACAAAAGCCCGTAAATACTATTATACTTCCTTCCAATACAAAACCGAAACCCTAAGGAAAATCTCCACGCTTAGTTGGAGTATTAAGTAGAAGGTTAGAACTTCTAAGGGTGTTTGGAGCGGGTCGAGCACTGAGTGAGCTAAACCTTGCTCGGGATCGACATTTAAACTCGGATAATTACGGGCTTATCGAGGTAAATATCTTGTTCCTCTATTGTAATTGGAAATTACATGATTGTTAGACTATATAGTTGAAGTATACTATATATTTAGAATCGATCGTTGTTGTCGGCAATGTCTTTGGACTTAAGCCCTAATAAGAAACCTTTCGAAGAAGAAAGATCGAATCAGTTACATAGACATTAAAGAGACTTGTGTAGCTTTTACGGAGTAGAATTGCGTTCGGGTTAGTTGTATAACCCCGGTTGGCAGTAGCCTCGATAAAGAGGAGATTTACGCCAAGTGGGAGAACTTAGAATTTTCTAGAATGTTCTACGATGAGATCTAAATGTTAATAAGCGCGTGGCCTTATAGGTTGAAGTACTACGTGTGGCGCGATCTACTTGGCTAAGGAGTAGCGACGGTTGGAAGTACTGAGCGCTTTGCTATTAGTCGATACTCGCCGCGAGGTATGTGAACCTCTTCCTATCTCTTCTAGATGATATGTATGAACTATGTAGCACGAGACGCATACGTGCTAAATGTATTTGATTGGTTTAAACATAAAGTGTTATAACGGCTTTATGGGAAGTTATATGACTTTATGTTGGTAGAAGATACTTGTGGTTTTAAAAGGTAACTAGTTTGAACTATAATCGCTTGTTATGTGTTAATAAAGAACTTGAAGTATTTCAAAAGATTTTTGAATCATTTCAAAGAAGAAGTAATACTTGGTTTTTGAAAACTTAAGAGTTATACTAGCTTTATGGGAAGTTAGGTATAACGGCTTAAGAATGTTTCTTCGATTTGAAATCGAACGTGTATCGACAAACCACCGCAAATAATTAAAAAGGAAATGTTTTGACATTAAGTATTATTAAAACCAGAGAAACTTCCATCCGCATGTGAAGCTAAGATGACAAAATGATATTTCCATCATGGTCAGCTTGTAATAAGATTGTTATAAACAAGAATATCCTACTCACATATAAGACTTATGTTTCTCGATAGTTTAAAGGAGAATTATATTCTTAAATGAATAAGACTATGAACTACTGAAACCTTTCTAAAATGAGAAACTTGAACATTGGAAATTAGGCAAACTTGATCATTGGAAAAGAATGTTGCTACTTGATTTTACAAAGAGAAGTAATTGATTTACTTTAAAAGGATAGTCACTCTATTTTATACTACGTATTGTGTGACATTGAAAGTAACGATCTTTTAAAGAGTTAATGTAGGAAGTACTTTGGGGATAAAACCCCGAACTTGTTGGCATATAGTAGAAAGTACCTTGTGTGTATAACTTGATTGTGTTGGTTTGCGATAGCACAGTAATACTTTTGTTGATTGATAAGTAAACATGCCAGGATGCTACGTGTGTTAGTATCTTGTGATGTTGTGTAAAGCGGTTTCCTTTGTTTTATGTGCTTAACGATAAGTTGTGTTAGTATTTTACATCACTCATCTCGAGATGATTCCGGTTAAGCCGCCTCCGACGCGGGTAGACTCAGCGGTCGATGGACCTATGATTCGAGAATACCACGCAGTCCCGGGCCTACGCGAGCTACGAGAGTTCGAGTGTTAGCGTCCTTTATGGGCACGCGGTCCATGTGGCCATGCGATCGCGTCGGTGCGATGTCGAGGAATAGCTACCCTCGACGCGGAATACCTCATGCGGCCGATGAGATTGGCCTACGCGGCTGCGGGAGTTCCAGGTTAGACGCGTACATTGATATGCGGGCAAGTGGTCGCTTTGATCATGACGCCTGACAGATCTTATGATACGATTCACGACCTTGTTGTACCGTGGGTTTTTAGTAGTCGGCTATGCCTTCACTTACCCCGCATGGTTTATTATGACAGGTGGGACACGTGTTCATGTGTGTTCCTTGGTGCTTTTATATCATAGATCGCCAGCGGAAGGTATTCCACGGCATGATTGATGTGGCCCGAGACCCATTGTTATAATTGAGTGATGACTGAGGCGAGTCCTCGACTTGACATACGATCGCTTTGTTGTAAATCGTAGTTTGGTTATCATACATGTCTCGCTTTATATGATCGCTATGATTTCATTTACGTATGTATTTTGATTTCACATACTATTTTTGCACTGCCAGATCGACCTCCTCGGCCGATTTGCGTTCACGCCGCAGTGAGGTACACGATCGTTGATCCTAGCTCGTGGTCACGGTTTGCGTTTGGGAAGCTCCGCTTTCTCGGAGGCTTATCGAGTATAGTCCGTCGCCGTAAGTGTTTACATTCGGGTTTGGCGGCCCCGTCCCGCCATTGTTGTCATATCATTTCTTAGGTCCGTAGTACCGCAAGTGTGGCGGAGTTTGTAAAAGGATTAAACTGCTCATGTTGAAAAGTTGTTATTTAATATTTATATATATGCCAAAGGCAAGTTTTCTCGACATCTTGTTTGTGCCATTTGTTTCATGTATGTGTTTTATGTTCGTGATTACTCGATGTTGTTTCACTTTAGGGTGCCGGTAGGCACCACACGCCCGAATCGGTCGTGACACATGTTAGGGGGTTATATGGCGTAATTGTGTAATATCCACCGCCAAGAAGATATTGGGTGGCAATTCATTAATAAGTAGGGGGGACAAAATGATTGAAAAATCACTTGGCTTTACGGTTGGGAGAATATATTATATAGTCCTTCCTTGAGAAATGCACTAAGAAAAACAGTGCCACTAACATCCTTATATACTTTGGTAGCTTTCCCTGTTAGTAAATGTCACGATCCGACCTGACGGGCCGTGAGTAAACGTCCTAATGACAACATTATACTAATCTGTCACACATAATGCAACTAACACTAAGGGAAGTATGAAATTCGACAGCATAACATTGCAATCATAACGTATACCAGAATAGGCAAGCCGACAAGGCTGCCTTTACACGAGAATGTACCTGTCTAGGAGTCACAACTAGCCAACATAATATAACAGGCAAACCGACAAGACTGCCATCAAATAGTATCACATATACATGGGAACATCCAATACAGAGTACAACAACATGGCTGACCAAACGGATTATAACTCTACATAAGTACAACCCACAACTGTCTACAGACCTCTATGAGAAGGATAACAACATGTGACGGGACAGGGCCCCGTCATGCCCATGAATGTACATAAATCTAAAAGGAGGTTCTGTACCAAAATGACAAAGCTCTGGATCAAAGGAGCTTTCCAACCAACTGAGTAGGAGTCCTAAGCCTGAGGATCACGGCGAGAACAGATACTGCGGGCATTTAACGCACTTCCCAGGAAAGAAGTGGTATGAAATAATGTATTGAGTATGTAAAACAAAAATACTGTAAATGAGATCATAAGTAGCCAACAAATAACAGGAGACCAGTATAAAAATCAGAATCCAAATCTAATTGTGTCGTAAACAAATAAGAGTCAGTTGTGCCTTATAAAAATGAGAGTCAAGTCAAAAACCATGAATGCTCGTCTGTATAATCATCAGATACATATACATATATATATATATATATATATATATACATATAACGTAATCCGACCCTCTAATGCGGGACTCGGTGGAATCATATTATAACCCGGCCCATACTGGGACTCGGTGGAATCATCTTCTCATCTATGGATGCATCCTACATAATCCGGCCCTCTAGTGAGGGACTCGGTGAACAATGCAAGGTTGTGCACGAACATAAGTCGGCCCAGAACTCGGAAAAGTGGAATAATAATATTTAGCACGAGTAGATATCATGAGCAACCATATGCAATTAGAAATCATCATTTGACTCTCAATAAAATCATTATAATAAACTCTTTACTGAAAAATCATAGACACTTCTCATAACTAACATCTTTAGGAATTAACCCGTATAGAAACTATGTACGTCCGCCGTACTTTCACAAAAATCATGCCAAAAGAAAGAATGAAGAGTTTCACATACTTCGTCGTCTATATCAACTCGATAGTCTAATAATCGCCTCGACTAGCACCTTGACCTATAATAATAACAATATGCCTTGTCAACTCTATGATTTCTAACGTAAGTTATATTGAAATACGACTCTCCTATTCTATATAAATTTGGGCAGCACTTCCTTTGTTTATACGCACAACCACAATTTCCAAATCAAGCCAACAATACCAACAACAAGTCATAACTTAAGAGTATAACCACAATAATCTCAGATATTCTATTTACGTCATCATAATCGCCACGACCGACCGGGCCGCTGATCGTACCTTCCGGGTACCGCGCCGTATATGTCAGAGAATAGCAGCGGAACATACATGAAACAATCTGTATAAGGTAAACATCACTAGCAAGCCGATAAGGCCGCCTTTCATAAAATAACTTGACCGAGATGGTGAAACAAGATAACTTTATTCTTACAGCCCAACCACAAACGTGACTACAGACCTCTAAGAATAACAACTGTGGCGGGACAGGGCCCCGCCATACCCCCTGAATGTACCAAAGTCTATAACCTCAGGGAATCATACCAAAAGACAAGCCTCCGGAGAGATGGAGCTTCCCAAGAAATGAACAGTGATCCTAAGAGTGCGGACTGAAGTTCACGTATCTCGACTGCGGCATGAACGCAGCCCCAAGGAGGTCGATAACAGCCAAGTATGTGAAATCAAAAATCGAATGAATTCATAATAGCATATATATAAAGCGGGAGACATGTATGATAGCCAATCTACGATTACCAACATATACGCGACCATGTCAAGTCGGGGACTCACGCCTCTAAGTCATCACTCAAATATAACCATAGGTCTCATGCCCATAATATCAATCGTGCGTGGACTTCCTTCCTCACCGCGGCGATGCATGATATAACAACACTAAGGAGTACATATGAATACTAGATCCCACCTATATCATAAGAACCGACGAGGCAATGCGTAAGGCATAGCTACCAGATCCACCTGCATCCTCAATCGGCGGGCAGATAAAGCCGGCTACAGATCCACCGTACCAACAATACCAATACGAATCACGGTGGCCGGCAAGTGCGATAGCCTCTACCAGATCCACCTGCGTCACGTCACGACCGGGCAAGACGTAGGCTAACCACCGATCCACTGATCACACCACTTCGCCCTAACCCCGACCGGCAAGTACGAAAGCCAACTACGAGATCCACCGCATCACGCCTCGGCGGGGCAAGTACGAGGGCTAACTACTAGATCCACTGCGTGATGACCTCGTGGAGAGCTAATCCATGGAACAAAATCATCGTCAGCGAAACGAACCTCATCATGGCGCATACCCGTGGAATCCTCCATCACGATGCGCCAAAGACATTTCATAATCGAACAATGGAAGCATACGTGGAATCCTTCATCACCGGCGACGCGTCAAGTAACTCATAATCAACAATGGAAGCATACGTGGAATCCTTCATCGGCGATGCGTCCAAGTAACTCATAATCAACAATGGAAGCATACCGTGGAATCCTTCATCATCGGCGACGCGTCAAGTAACTCATAACTGAACAATGGAAGCATACCCGTGGAATCCTTCATCACTGGCGGTACGTCCAAGTAACTCATAACTGAACAATGGAAGCATACCCGTGGAATCCTTCATCACTGGCGGTACGTCCAAGTAACTCATAACTACATGCTTTTAATTCGAATTTCAATATCATGCCTTTACATAAACCAAGACAATTACCATGCCTTCTTTTCACATAAACCAAGAGAATTCTTATTTAAGCAAGCCAAAGTACTTATCAAGGCACACATAGAATAATTCTCAATTGAACAAGCCCAAAACACTATCAAGGCACAAACAGAATAATTCTCAATTGAACAAGCCCAAAACACTATCAAGGCACAAACAGAATAATTCTCTTTTAACAAGCCAAAGTACTACGTACGTACATCCTTTCCAAGAGATTCCTTTTTATGCAAAATCCAAGATACTAACACCCGTAGTATCAAGGAGCGTCTATTTTTTCAACGTAAGTTACTACACCTTTAGAAAACTCATTTCAAAGCTTGAAACCAAGTAACTTCAATTTTTCACAATCTAGACAACTTATGCTCATTAATCAAAATAGACAACTTTCATAACCTTCCATAAAGTTATTATAACCAACTTCCCATAAAGCCGTTATACTAACTTTATGCTTTAGAAATTTACGACATCCTTATCCATTCATAAGGCCGTTATAACTAACTTCCCATAAAGCCGTTATAACTCCTTATGAACCATCTCGTTCTTTTACTATCCAAGAGGCTTATACTTCAAACAAATTCATACAATTTTCAAAAATACTTCAAGCCTCTTATCTTTAGAATAATTCAATACTCAATACTTTCACACCAAGTACTCTATACTTTTGTAAAATCATACTTTTCCCTTAACCAAGGGACTTATACTTCTTAAAACCAAACAAGTCTTTGTTTATACTTAAACAAGTAAAAATACTAAATATTGTACGTCTACCGTACTACATAGATACAAATACTCATGCTCAAAGATAGGAAAGCTTCACATACCTCTTTGGTCAATCCACTTGCTAAGCTCAACTACATGAGTAATATTTCAACCTATAATAACCATGATATGTTTATTAACCTCTAATTTCAATGTAGAATAACCTAAACTCAAAGCCACTAAATTCTATGGAAAATTGGGCAGCATTTCCTTTGTTTCTACTCACTTTGCCACCTTTTCAAAGGCCGATTTTTAACACTCAACGCCACATTTTAAGGCTCAATCAATCCAACAATTTAAAGGGGATTACACCCAAATACCAATTCATTTCATAAGTTTACAATAATTCACTTAACAATTCTAGGGTAGTTTTTAGGCTACAACATGCTCGTAATCTCTTCTTAACCCATTATTCATAACCAAACTACATTTCTAGCATGCAATGATTCTATGAGCATTATCTACTACCACAAGTTCTTTCTTCTAAACATGCAACACTTAGAACTAATTCTAAAGGAAGAAATTTTACCTTAAAGCTCTTAGCCAATTTACTCCAACAATTGCTAGCCTCTACTCCAAGAATACCACCACAATAGTCTTCACAAGCTTTGTAATGACCTTTCCTTTCTTGCCACACCTTTCCAGATTTTTCTTGGGTTTTCTTAGAGAGAAGGAGGAGCAGATTTTAGAGAGAGGGAGAGAGAGTGTGAAGATGAAAGATGGGAAGAATGACCAAGTCTTGGTCAATATATTGCATGTAGCAGAAAATCAGATGGGGGGGGACACTTGTCACCCTCCCATGGTCTCTTTTAAAACAAAAATCAGACTTTCTAAGTTTTTCCGCCCAAATTTCCCGCCTCGGCGCGCCCACGCTTCCCGCGTGTGGCGCTGACACTTCCCCAGGCTCTCTGAACATTCGGCGCGCGGCCTGCATCATGGCGCGCGGCGCTACGCTTCTGCGACCTCTCAAGACTTTAGGCGCCATGCTGCATCTGGCGCCGCGGCCTGTCGCGCTTTGCTCGAACGCATTTACGCCCATCGCGCTGAACTTGTAACTCTCATAACTTTCTACTCCGACGCCCTATCGACGAACGGTTGGTGGCGTTGGAATCCAGATTCGACGAACTACGCCCTAGGCCTTTAAAACACTTAGGAACTCTCAATGTACCGGGTCATAACCCGCCTCAAAGTTGACTAAAAACCGCCCGGAATAATCCGTCAACCTATCCTTTGAAAATTTTAAGTCTTACTCCCTTTCGTACGCCCTCATGCGCATGACCTGAACTACGGGGTGTAACATTCTCCCCCCCTTAGAAACATTCGTCCCCGAATGTTCTTTTAGAGCCAATCTACTATTCCTCGGTACATCCTCGTACTATATACTAATGGAACTTCATTATGCCACCTATGACCCTAAGATATCGCACACGCATACCCATTCACTGTAAGTCAAACAGAAAATGAACCCAAAATATGAACCATTACTACTTACCCTCGCTCACGGCCTAACAGAATTGCCCGTTCGAATTTACCACTCATTCTATCACATGTACACAGTCTCAATATCCTCTTGTTCATAACACTAATCATACAACAATCCTATCATGCATACTAATCTCTAAGGGTCAAAGACATACCTGTAATTATTGCTTCACATTCCCCTTGTCGTTCTAATCATGACTTCGCCGCAGCGTAACAAAAGAAGGCGATGAACCAGCCACTGATCCTGAAGGCTGAATCTCTACATCCGTGCTATCTCTGGTCGGACAGTTCCTCGCATAATGGCCCTGTTGGCCGCATGCATAGCAATTACCCAAACTAGCACGACACTCCCCATAATGGGTGTTACCACATCGGCTACACCGAGGTAGAGGTGGCTTCCTCAGACTAACACCCTTACTCTCCCGACAACTCGAACCTCGAGCCTGTCCCGCCCCGAATCTCGAACGCCCCGAAGGCTGGTGGAGTACTCCGTATTGGCTGAGGAGCATAACTTTCTTCCAGGCGGTCCGCCTCGAAAACCGCCCTGAGATCCTGCTGTCCTGGCCCTCTTGGGCTGGCCTGAGTCAAGTCGGCCCTCCCTTTCTCTGTCCTCTATCCCCTGCGCATATGCCTGCATCCTGGCGATATCCATACCTGGCTGAAGAGCCACTCCCAAGCACGCAGTAATCATATGACGGTCTAGCCCCATCACATAGCGATGAACTCTGTCTGCCATATTGGCTACAATAGTGTGCGCATACCTGGCCAAAGAGTCAAACTCCATGCTGTACTCTCTGATGGTCCTCCCATTCTGCCTCAAGGTCAAGAATCTATCCACGCGGGCTCTCCTCAACTCAGGAGGCAAGAAGTGATCGGGAGGGCCTCCGCGAACTCCTCCCAACCTCTGGAAGAGCACCTCCTCTAGACAATTCCGTGACTCAAACGGTTCAACGCAATATCGCGTAACTTTGAAAGCTAACACAACGGACTCGCCTCCGAGGCCCTAAGCACTGCGTAGTCCGCGCACTGTCGAATAAACTCACGAGGATCCTCCTCAGGCCTCAACCATAGAACTCGGGTGGATTACAACTCGAAAGTCCGAATCTTAAATCGGCCTAGGGTTAGCCACCGGCGATCTGCCCGCCACGATGCTAGTCAACAACCTGACCGCTCTCCGTAATCCCATACTGCCGCCGCGGGCGGGGCTCGCACGGAACCTGGAGCTCTGCGCCGGCTCGCCTTCTTGCCGGCGTGTGAACTCGCTGACCGGCCATCGGGCATAGTTTGTGCCCGAGTCCTCGTAACTCTGCGTACCAGCGACTCCTGCGATGCCGCCGCCACGGGCTCGTCGCCGGTGGGCATAATCGGCACATAAGAATAGGTCGAGAGGACTCAACCTACTATGGCGGCTCGCTTGCGATCTCAAAGAGAGAAGAATGGAAACCAACCTAAATGTCCTGCTGACCTCACGATTATAGATGTGGTGCAACACGCCGATAATCAAGACTTACTAGACACGGTGCAGACACTTTCCGAGGACTAAGCGCTCACGATACCACTTTTGTCACGCACCGATCGGCCGCGATCGTACCTTCCGGTACCGCCGTATATGTCAGAGAATAGCAGCGGAACATACATGAAACAATCTGTATAAGGTAAACATCACTAGCAAGCCGATAAGGCGCTTTCATAAAATAACTTGACCGATGGTGAAACAAGATAACTTTATTCTTACATTAAACCACAAACGTGACTACTGCACCTCAAGAATAACAAGCGTGGCGGGACGGGGCCCGCCATACCCCGAATGTACCAAAGTCTATAACCTCGTGGAATCATACCAAAAGACAAGCCTCGGAGAGATGGAGCTTCCCGAAATGAGCGGTGATCCAGAGTGCGGACCAAGTACGATCTCGACTGCGGCATGACGCGGCCCGAAGGAGTCGATCAACAGTACCAAGTATGTGGCGAAAATCTTGAATGAATTCATAATAGCATATATATAAAGCGGGAGACATGTATGATAGCCAATCTACGATGACATATATACGCAGCCATGTCAAGTCGGGGACTCACGCCTAAGTCATCACTCAAATATAACCATAGGTCTCATGCCCATAATATCAATCGTGCGTGGACTTCCTTCCTCACCGCCATGGCATGATATAACAACACTAAGAGTACATATGAATACTAGATCCCACCTATATCATAAGAACCGCAAATGCGCAATGCGAAGGCATAGCTACGAGATCCACCTGCGTCCTCAATCGGCCAGGCGTCGAAAGCCGGCTACGGATCCACCCGTACTAACAATACCATACGAATCATGGTGGCCGGCAAGTGCGATAGCCTACCAGATCCACCTGCGTCGTCGGCCGGGGCAAATCGTAGGCTAACCACCGATCCACTGCATCACACCACTTCGCCTAACACGGCCGGGCACGAAAGCCAACTACCGGATCCACTGCATCACGTCTCGGCCGGGGCAAGTACGAGGGCTAACTACTAGATCCACCTGCGTGATGAACCTCGTGGAGAGCTAATCCATGGAACAAAAATCACAAACGGGAAACGAACCTCATCGTGGCGCGTACCGTGGAATCCTCCATCATCGATGCGCCCAAAGACTCATAATCAACAATGGAAGCATACGTGGAATCCTTCATCACCGGCGACGCGTCAAGTAACTCATAATCGAACAATGGAAGCATACCTGCGGAATCGCCTTCATCGGCGATGCGTCAAGTAACTCATAACTGAACAATGGAAGCATACCCGTGGAATCCTTCATCACTGGCGGTACGTCCAAGTAACTCATAACTGAACAATGGAAGCATACCCGTGGAATCCTTCATCACCACGTGCGCCGACGCCCAAGTAACTCATAACTACATGCTTTTAATTCGAATTTCAATATCATGCCTTTACATAAACCAAGACAATTACCATGCCTTCTTTTCACATAAACCAAGAGAATTCTTATTTAAGCAAGCCAAAGTACTTATCAAGGCACCCATAGAATAATTCTCAATCGAACAAGCCCAAAAACACTATCAAGGCACAAACAGAATAATTCTCGATTGAACAAGCCCAAAACACTATCAAGGCACAAATGAATAATTCTCTTTTAACAAGCCAAAGTACTACGTACGTACATCCTTTCCAAGAGATTCCTTTTTATGCAAAATCCAAGATACTAACACCCGTAGTATCAAGGAGCGTCTATTTTTTCAACGTAAGTTACTACACCTTTAGAAAACTCATTTCAAAGCTTGAAACCAAGTAACTTCAATTTTTCACAATCTAGACAACTTATGCTCATTAATCAAAATAGACAACTTTCATAACCTTCCATAAAGTTATTATAACCAACTTCCCATAAAGCCGTTATACTAACTTTATGCTTTAGAAATTTACGACATCCTTATCCATTCATAAGGCCGTTATAACTAACTTCCCATAAAGCCGTTATAACTCCTTATGAACCATCTCGTTCTTTTACTATCCAAGAGGCTTATACTTCAAACAAATTCATACAATTTTCAAAAATACTTCAAGCCTCTTATCTTTAGAATAATTCAATACTCAATACTTTCACACCAAGTACTCTATACTTTTGTAAAATCATACTTTTCCCTTAACGAGGACTTATACTTCTTAAAACCAAACAAGTCTTTGTTTATACTTAAACAAGTAAAAATACTAAATATTGTACGTCTACCGTACTACATAGATACAAATACTCATGCTCAAAGATAGGAAAGCTTCACATACCTCTTTGGTCAATCCACTTGCTAAGCTCAACTACCGCAAGTAATATTTCAACCTATAATAACCATGATATGTTTATTAACCTCTAATTTCAATGTAGAATAACCTAAACTCAAAGCCACTAAATTCTATGGAAAATTGGGCAGCATTTCCTTTGTTTCTACTCACTTTGCCACCTTTTCAAAGGCCGATTTTTAACACTCAACGCCACATTTTAAGGCTCAATCAATCCAACAATTTAAAGGGGATTACACACCCAAATACCAATTCAAATTTCATAAGTTTACAATAATTCACTTAACAATTCTAGGGTAGTTTTTAGGCTACAACATGCTCGTAATCTCTTCTTAACCCATTATTCATAACCAAACTACATTTCTAGCATGCAATGATTCTATGAGCATTATCTACTACCACAAGTTCTTTCTTCTAAACATGCAACACTTAGAACTAATTCTAAAGGAAGAAATTTTACCTTAAAGCTCTTAGTGATTTACTCCAACAATTGCTAGCCTCTACTCCAAGAATACCACCACAATAGTCTTCACAAGCTTTGTAATGACCTTTCCTTTCTTGCCACACCTTTCCAGATTTTTCTTGGGTTTTCTTAGAGAGAAGGAGGAGCAGATTTTAGAGAGAGGGAGAGAGAGTGTGAAGATGAAACATGGGAAGAATGACCAAGTCTTAGTCAATATATTGCATGTAGAAAATCAGATGGGGACACTTGTCACCCTCCCATGGTCTCTTTTAAAACAAAAATCAGACTTCTAAGTTTTTCCGCCCAAATTTCGCCTCGGCGCGCTGCTTCCCGGCTACGGCGCTAAACTCCGCGAGCTCTCGAACTTTTCAGCGCTGCAACTTCTGCGACCTCTCGATTTTAGGCGCGCGTTCGCATCTGCGCCGCGCCTGCCGCTTTGCTCGAACGCATTTACGCGATCACATTGAACTTGTAACTCTCATAACTTTCTACTCCGACGCCCTATCGACGAACGGTTGGTGGCGTTGGAATCCAGATTCGACGAACTACGCCCTAGGCCTTTAAAACACTTAGGAACTCTCAATGTACCGGGTCACAACCCGCCTCAAAGTTGACTAAAACCGCTTAATAATCCGTCAACCTATCCTTTGAAAATTTTAAGTCTTACTCCCTTTCGTACGCCCTCATGCGCATGACCTGAACTACGGGGTGTAACAATAACGTATTCCTTCTCTTTTATATTTATGCAATATCATAACTTCAACAAACCATGTGATTACTACACCCATTTCTCATGTTAAGCGCGCGAACTATTGTGTTTACAGTTATGCCTCCGAAGAAAGAGATAGCGGCAGGCAAATCGATGTGAACTACTAGTCGACACGAGAGTTATCGGTCCGTGCGATCCGCCTATGCACGAGACTCAGATCACCAATGAGCTCCATTATACCGTCACCACTAGAGGCTCCAGTTCAGGGGGCAACATCATCACTAGCTCACGAGGCCCGCACTGAGCCTCCTCTCACCAGGCAGAGGATGAACCATGAGAGATGCAAGATTCTTGACTGTGATTAGTGGCAGGTCAGACTCGTAGACAGGGCTTGGAATTGACCACAAATCTGACAGTTTGAGGATTCGTGATTTCTTGAGTTGTAATCCTCCAGAGTTTTTCGGGTCAAAGCCCGAGGATGACCCGCATGATTTTATCCGACAGATGCAGCGTACATTGAGGGTGATCAAGGCTTCGGAGACTGAGTCTGTTGAGTTGGCTTCATATCGGATGCGGGATGTAGCAATTAATTGGTATGAGTCTTGGGAGTTATCTAGAGGCGAGGGTGCTCCTCCGGCGGTATGGGATGAGTTTACAGAGGCTTTCCTTGGCCACTTTCTGCCTCCAGAGATAAGACGAGCTAGAGTTGATAGATTCCTACACTTGAGGCAGAATGGTAGAAGCGTTCAGGAGTATAGTCTGGAGTTTGACTCGTTGTCCCGATATGCGCCTACTTTTGTGGCTGATATGGCGGACAGAGTGCATCGCTTTGTGATGGAGCTGGACCGCTACTTGATCGATGGTTGTATGGTCATGGCTCTTCAGCCAGGTATGGATATTTCCAGTCTGCCTATGCATTGGGGTAAGACCAAAATAGGGACGTCGAACAGGGATCACGACGGAGGCCAGCATAAGAGGGCTAGGTCGGTTGGGGATTCGGGTGAGTCTCGAGGCGGCCTCAACAAAGATGTCGATATTCTTCCCAATCGCCATGCAGTCCTCCACATCTACAGGTAGGAGATTTGACCGCACGGGGTATTCAGGAGCTGGTCAGAGCTCCAGAGCTGCAGGTTCACAGGCAAACAGGGGTTTGAGTCAGATAAGGCCATCTTTGTCTCGGTGTGTGTCACGACCCGACCACGGACCCGTGACTGGTGTCTTACCCCAGGCACCCTTGTGATACAACATCAGAGAAAACCAGCAGAAAATAAACTCACAACAAGAACCCATATAGAATATAAGTAGGCTAACCCAAAATGGCTACCTCTAAATATAATCAAAACTGAACAGTTACATCCTTAACAGCCCAAGTTATAACAGGAATACAAGCCTCTAAGAATGCGTAAACACTATGACGGGACAGGGCCCCGTCATACCCCTGAATGTACAAATATCTACAACATCAGGGAGAACCGTACCAAAAGTCGAGCCTCCGGAGAAATGGAGCTTCTGACACCTGAGCAAGATCCTAAGAATGAGGATCTACCACCTTCTTACCCTTACCTGCGGCATGAACACAGTCCCCGAGGAAGGGAGTCAGTACACAATATGTACCAAGTATGTAAAACTGGAAAATACTGTATTAATATCATAAGTCTAAAATAAGCTGGAGTCATGGAAGAAAATCAAAATACAGTACATTGTGCCTTACTAACAATGAGAGTAACAAGTATAAACTTTACTGCATAAAAATAGGAGGCTCATGATCAAACAGGTCTCCGCCTGTAGTATCATTAAGCAATCCTACTCTTGGATTATTTCACCCGTGATAGTCCTGTGGACCCGATAAGGTCATCACCGCATGGGACTATTTCACCCGCACGGACTATTTCACCGCGTGAGGTTATCCGCCTCGCGTGGGACTATTTCACCGCGTGGGACTATTTCACCCATACATGGACCGTGGCCCGCATGAGTACAAGCGCCGCACTCGTCATGGGTAGCAAATCCATGGCATAAATAGTAATAATAATAATACATAAATCAAAGACAACCGCTATCATACATAATATAAGCGCCAGGCTTATCATAACGTAAAGTTAAGAATATCTCCTAACTTCTTAATAACAGTTCTAGTACATCCTCTCATTTTAGTTACTTAAGGCACTACATGTCATTTTAAAAGAAAATCCGGGAATTTAACCCAAGTACCACGTTCCTTAAACCTTTTAAGAAAATGACTCCTTTTTATGTAAAACTCTCAAGATACTAATAACCGTAGTATCAAGTCACGACAACTTTTCAAAACAAGTCACGTTTATCTTTAAAAATACAATAGGCTTCTAAATCAAGTGACTTCATTTCTTTAAAGACCTTAGGCAATTAATGCCTTAAAAACAATTTGTCTTTCACAAATTCAACCCATTTATCCGTACTTGTTTTTCTTGGAGTAAACCTTTCTTTGTTAACCTTCCATAAAGCCAATACAACCAACTTCCCATAAAGTCGTTATATTACCATTATACACTAGTTAAACACATCTCCCTATATCCAAGGGACTTATACTTTTAAACAAAACAAGTATCATATACTTAAAACACTCCAAGTCCCTTAACTTTAAAACTTAAGACATCATTAAAGCAAGTAAGGAATTCCAAAGCCTTTGTACGTCTACCGTACTACATAGATGCAATTATTCATGCTCAAGAGATAGGAAAGTTCCATATACCTCTTCGGGTCAATCCACTTGCCAAGTCCAAACTACCGCACGTAATACGTCAACCTATAATGACCATAATACGTTTATTAACCTCTAGTTTCAATGTACAAAATTCCAAGTTCAAAGTTACTAATTTCTATGGAAAATCGGGCAGCATTTCCTTTGTTTCTACATACTTTGTCACCTTTATCAAGGCCGAATTCAACATCCAAACGCCACATTTAAGGCCCAACAATCCAATCAACACAAAGGGGATTACACACCTAATCTTGGGTGTGTAAAATTCTTCCCCACTACGTACAACAACTAACTTAACAAGTTTAAGGTAGTATTTAGGCTATAACATGCTTAGATAACCTTTTTATCCAATTCTTTCATATCCAAACCATATTTCTTACATGCAATTTCTCTAAGAGCAATATTTATCACTATAAGATCTTTCTTCTTCACATGCAACACTAAAAACTAGCTACAAGAGAAGAATTGTTACCTTAGAGCTTTAGTCAAACTATTCCAACGAAATTGCTAGCCTCCTTTCCAAAAACACCACCACAACAACTCCTACAAGCTAGCCAACAAGCTTTCTTCTTGCCATACTTTTTTAGATTTTTCTCAAGTTTAGATTTCCTCTTGAAATTCTAGAGAGAATGGAGAGTTTTAGCTTTAGAGAGAGAGAAGGACTTTGAAAGATGACCAAGTCTTCAAGACTTGGTCAATATATAAGACATTCAAAAATCAGATGGGGGGGGGGGGACACTTGTCACCCACCCATGGCCTTTTAAAAAGAAGAAATCTGATTTTCCTCAGTTTTTCCTGAAACCCGCCTCGGCCGCGGCCACTGGCATGGCGCCAGCTGCCAAACTTCGCCACTCGGAACTTTCGGCGCGCCACGCTCGGCGCGCGGCTGCAACTTCAGCGAATACTGGCTCTTACGGCGCGCCCCTCGCATCCGCGCGCGCTCGTGGCTCGATCAAACATATTTACGTCCATGCAAGACCGAACTTGTAACTCCCATAACTTTCTACTCCGATGTCCTATCGACGAATGGTTGGTTGCGTTGGAAACTAGACTCAACGAACTACGCACTAGGCCTTTGAAACACCCAGGAACCCTCAATGTAACGGGTTATAACCCGCCCCAAAGTTGACCAAAAACTTGTCCGAAACAAACCGTCAACCTATCCTTCTAAAATTTAAGTCTTAATCCCTTTCGTACGCTCTCACACATATGGCCAGAACTATGGGGTATAACATTCTCCCCCCCTTAGAACCATTCGTCCCGAATGTTCCTTCTAGGCTTACTCAAATCACGATATCGACATAGACCCTCTTAACTATTTCTCTTCGCAAATAAAACACTCCACATAGCCACAACATTACTCAAGCATAATTGCCAAATTAAAACTAACAATCAGGAAAGTGGGTTACCTGGAGGTATAGGGAATAAGTGAGGATACTTCTTCATCATGTCATCCTCTGTTTCCCACGTCATCTCCTCCCTGTTCTCGTTCCGCCATAAGACATTGACGGAAGCCACATCCTTTGTCCTAAGTCGCCTAACCTGACGATCGAGTATCGCTATGGGACTCTCTTCATACGATAATTCCTCTGTCACCTGGATATCACAAATCGGGTGCACTCTAGATGGATCTCCAATACATTTCCGCAACTTAGACACATGGAAAACTGGATGTACTGCCTCCAGATCGGACGGCAGATCCAACTCATAGGCAACCTTGCCTACCCTACGGATAATCTGATAAGGCCCAATGTACCTTGGGCTAAGTTTCCCCTTCTTCCCAAATCTCATCACGCCCTTAATGGGTGACACCTTCAGAAAAACCCAATCATCTACCTCAAACTCCAAGTTTCGACGCCGATGATCTGCATACGACTTCTGTCGACTCTGAGCTGCCAACAACCGCTCCTGGATAAGCTTCACCTTATCCACTGCCTGTTGAACCAAGTCTGGCCCGACCAACTGAACTTCTCCCAATTCAAACCAACATATCGGTGATCTGCACTTCCTCCCGTACAAGGCCTCATAAGGCGTCATCTGAATACTAGAATGGTAGCTGTTGTTATAAGCAAACTCCACAAGAGGTAAACGATCCTCCCAGCTACCCCTGGAATCAATAACTCCTCAAGTGTCTGGATAGTGCGCTCGGCCTGTCCGTCGGTCTGAGGATGAACGCGATCTTGAGACTCACTGCGTCCTAATCCCTTCGGAAAGACCTCGAAGTTAGCCGTGAATCGGGCTCCTGCCCGAAATAATCGATATCGGGACTCCGTGCAGTCTCACAATCTCTCTGATATACAGTCTAGCATAGTCCTTGGCCGAAAAAGTCGTCCTGACTGGAAGAAAATGGGCTGATTTCGTCAGTCTGTCGACGATAACCCAAATGGAATCATGCTTCCTCTGAGTGTGAGGTAACCCTGTAATAAAATCCATATTTACCACCTCTCATTTCCAAGTTGGAATATCAATAGCCTGCAATAGCCCACCGGGCTTCAGGTGCTCAACCTTGACTGGCCGACACCCGCATCGCTGCCACAAACTCCACAACGTCCCTCTTCAGGCCATCCCACCAATAGATACACCTGAGGTCATGGTACATCTTAGTTGACCCCGGGTGAATAGAATAACGAGCACTGTGTGCCTCCCCCAGAATCTGCTGACGAAGTCCTGTCACATCGGGAACACACAATCGGCCCTCAAATCTTAGCACCCCATCAGGTGCTACCTCAAATAGACTCTTCTCCTCCTGAAGAGTTGTATCTCGATACCGTACCATAATCGGATCCTCATACTGTCGCCTCTTCACCTCCTCGACGATGGAAGACTCGGCAACCTCTCGAACCCGAACTCCATTACTATCAGAATCAACCAAACGAACCCCAAGGCTCGCTAGCTGATGTAACTCGCGGACCATGTCCCTCTTATCTGGCTGTACACCTGACAGACTACCCATCGATCGGCGACTAAGGGCGTCTGCAACTACATTGGCCTTCCCTGGATGGTATAGGATATCGACATCATAATCCTTAAGTAACTCCAACCACCGTCTCTGGCGCAAGTTCAGCTCCTTCTGGCTGAAGATATACTGGAGACTCTTGTGGTCTGTGTCAATATCCACGTGAACTCCATATAAATAATGTCTCCAGATCTTCAAGGCATGAATCACTGCTGCCAACTCTAAGTCATGTGTGGGATAGTTCTTCTCATGCTTCCTAAGCTGTCGAGATGCGTAAGCTATAACTTTACCGTGCTGCATCAGCACACGCACCCAAGCCCGACACCTGACGCGTCACAATAAACCACATATCCGTCTAAACCCTCTGGAAGAGTAAGAACTGGGGCGGTCGTCAATTTCTCCTTTAGCAACTAGAAACTTCCCTCACAAGCATCCGTCCACCGGAACATAGCTGCCTTCTGTGTCAGCTTAGTCAAAGGTGTTGAAATGGAAGCAAACTTCTCCACAAACCTCCGATAATAACCCTGAGGCCCAAAAGTTGCGCCTCTGTTGGTGTAGTGGAGTGCGAGCCAAGTCTTGGCGCCTCAATCTTTGTTGTATCAACCGAATACCATCGGCCCGATAACATGCCCTAAGAAAGCCACTGAAGCCAACCAAAACTCGCATTTCGAGAACTTGGCATACAACTGTCGGTCCCGGAGGACTCCCAATACCACCCTCAAGTGGTCTGCATGTTCCTGCTCTGTGCGCGAATAAACCAGGATATCATCAATGAATATTATAACGAACATATCCAAGAATGGCTTGAACACCCTGTTCATCAAATCCATGAATACTGCCGGGGCGTTGGTCAACCCGAAAGACATCACCCTGAACTCATAGTGCCCATACCGGGTCCTGAATGCAGTCTTTGGGATATCTGCCTCTCTAACTCGCACCTGATGATAACCAGATCGCAGGTCTATCTTGGAGAAACACCTTGCACCCTGCAACTGGTCAAACAAATCATCAATCACGGGAGGATATCGTTCTTGATAGTTACCTTGTTCACTGTAATCAATACATACGCAGCTGGCGTCCATCCTTCTTCTTTACAAATAACAGCGCTCCCGTGGAGAAACACTTGGCCTGATAAAGCCTTTCTCCAGCAAATCCTTCAGCTGGTCTTTCAATTCCTTCAACTCAGCAGGTGCCATCCTATATGGCGGAATAGATATCGGTCGAGTGTCTGGCGCCAAATCAATGCAAAACTCAATCTCCCTCTCAGGAGGGATACGGCTCGATGCGGGAATACGTCGAAAACTCTCTAACGGCCGAATCGATCAAGGTCGGTATCTCACCTCGATGTCGAATACCGAACCATATGGTAGATATACCCTTCCGCACCATCTTCCTAGCCTTGAGGTAAGAAATAAACCTACCCGGCGACGCGAAGATTCCCTTCCACTCGAGGCGGCTCACGAAACCGGAATCGCATCTCTTCTGTCCACATTGGCATAGCAAGATGCTAGCCAATCCATACCCATAATCACATCAAAGTCCGTCATATCCAACTCTATCAAGTCGACTGAAGTCCGACGGTATCTATAGTTCTTGGCAGCCTTATATACCCGCCGCCTACCATCGAATCACCTGGCGTAGCCACCTCAAAGGTTTTATGGACTCGGGCTCTATCCCTATTCTACCAGCCATATGAGGAGATATATAGGACAAGGTAGAACCTGGATCTATCAAAGCATATACATCACAATATGTAATCAATAATGTACCTGTGACGACATCTGGTGACGCCTCCTGGTCCTGACGGCTGGAGATAGCATAGATGCGGTTCTGAGGACCGCTGGAACTGGAAACCCTACCACGACCCCTGCCCCGGCCTGCTGGTCCGTGAACACTCTGCCCTCCGGGGCGCATCGCCACCGAAGACGAAGATCGACCATCGACCACGCTGGCCGAGCCATAACATTCCCGCCGCAGTCGGACAATCTCTCCTCAAATGGCCTGCGCCACAAGAGTAACAAGTTCCTGGAGGAACACGACACCCCCCATAATGGCAATCGCCACATCGGCCACACCGAGGTATAAGTGGCCTCGTCATTGGAGCTCGTCTCTGCGAGAACCAAGCCACGGGACCATGTCCCGCCTGAATGCCTGCGTCCGGAAGATGGTGGAGCGCTGAACCGGTGAGGTGCAAATGGTCTGGCTTCGAGGTTGTCTACCTCGAAAACTACCAGAGGACCCTGTTGTCCTGGCCTTCTTCTGCTGATACCTATCAATCCGTCGGCCCCTGCATTCCTCACACCCAAGTGCATATGCCTGTATGCGGGCAATGTCCATGCCCGGCTGAAGAGCTACTCCCGTGCAACTCTCGGCCAAGTAATCATCGAGCCCTGTGACATAGCGGTGCACCCTATCCTCTATGTCTGCTACCAAAGCGGGTACATACCGAGCCAACGAGTCAAACTCTATGTTGTATTCCCGGACCGTCCGCCCACTCTGTCTCAGTGTCAAAAATCTATCGGCCCGAGCTCTCCTCATCTGCGGAGGCAAGAAATGGCTAAGGCGCCTCGAGAACTTCGTCCCCAAGCAGTGAGCGCATGCTCCCCGGGATAGTTCCATGAATCATACAGTCCAAGCTGCAGTATCCATGACCGATGTGAACCCAATAATACCGACTCTGTCTCGAAGCCCGATCACTCATGATCCGTGAATCGCTTCGGATAAACTCTTGAAGATCATCCTCAGGCCTCGACCCATAGAACTCTGGTGGGCTGCAACTCAAAAAGTCCTACAGTCTCAAGCTATCCGATCTGGGGTGGATTACGGGTACAACCGGAACCGCTGCCTCCCGTCTGTCCTCCTGCCTAGCCACGATCCTGGCTAATAACTGGGCCATCTCCTTATAACCCATCTCCTCTGCTCCAGTGTATGGCTGGGGGCTCGGTATCGCGATCACGATGGCCGCTGCCGAACTCGCTTTGGGGGTGGCGGCGTCGTGGAACTCGCCGCCGAAACACCTCTCTCGTAAGGCGGGCACGTGCCTCGTGACCTCTATGTCCTACTAGCGGCTCCTCCGCTTTGCCTTGCCACGGGCGCGGTTGCCTTGCGTGGAGGCATAACTGATACATAAAAATATGTCAGAGGAAGTTCAACCTATAACACGGCTCTATTGCACGATCTTAGAGTGAAAGAAGAAACTAATCCTAAATATCATGTAGCCTCACGATTATAGATGTGGTGCACAACACCGATAATCAAGACTCTACTAGATACGGCTGTAGACCCTTTCCAGGATTAATCGCTCTAATACCACTTTTGTCACGACCACGGACCGTGGCGGTGTCTTACCGGGCACCACGTGATACAACATCGAGAAAACCGGAAAATAAACTCACAACAAGAACCCATATAGAATATAAGTAGGCTAACCCAAAATGACTACCTCTAAATATAATCAAAACTGAACAGTTACATCCTTAACAGCCCAAGTTATAACAGGACTACAAGCCTCTAAGAATGTGTAAACACTATGACGGGACAGGGCCCCGTCATACCCCTGAATGTACAAATATTACAACACCAGGGAGAACCGTACCAAAAGTCGAGCCTCCGGAGAAATGGAGCTTCTGACACCTGAGCAAGATCCTAAGAATGAGGATCTACCACCTACTTACCCTTACCTGCGGCATGAACGCAGCCCATGAGGAAGGGGGTCAGTACACAATATGTAACAAGTATGTAAAACTGGAAAATATTGTATTAATATCATAAGTCTAAAATAAGCTGGAGTCATGGAAGAAAATCAAAATACAGTACACTGTGCCTTACTAACAATGAAAGTAACAAGTATAAACTTTACTGCATAAAAATAGGAGGCTCATGATCAAAACAGGGTCTCCCGCCCGTAGTATCATTAAGCAATCCTACTCCTGGGACTATTTCACCCGCATAGGTCCTGTGGACCCGCATAAGGTCATCACCTCGCATGGGACTATTTCACCCGCATGGGACTATTTCACCCGCATGAGGTCATCTGCCTCGCATGGGACTATTTCACCCGCATGGGACTATTTCACCCGCATGGACCCGGTGGGCACGCATGAGTACAAGTGTCGCACTCGCATCATGGGTAGCAAATCCATGGCATAAATAGTAATAATAATAATAATACATAAATCAACACAACCGGCTATCAATCTATCATACTTAACATAAGCGCTACCGGCCTATCATAACGTAAGCAAGTTAAGAATATCTCCTAACTTCTTAATAACAGTTCTAGTACATCCTCTCATTTTAGTTACTTAAGGCACTACATGTCATTTTAAAAGAAAATCCGGGAATTTAACCCAAGTACCACGTTCCTTAAACCTTTTAAGAAAATGACTCTTTTTTATGTAAAACTCTCAAGATACTAATAACCGTAGTATCAAGTCACGACAACTTTTCAAAACAAGTCACGTTTATCTTTAAAAATACAATAGGCTTCTAAATCAAGTGACTTCATTTCTTTAAAGACCTTAGGCAATTAATGTCTTAAAAACAATTTGCCTTTCACAAATTCAACCCATTTATCCGTACTTGTTTTTCTTGGAGTAAACCTTTCTTTGTTAACCTTCCATAAAGCCAATACAACCAACTTCCCATAAAGTCGTTATATTATCATTATACACTAGTTAAACACATCTCCCTATATCCAAGGGACTTATACTTTTAAACAAAACAAGTATCATATACTTAAAACACTCCAAGTCCCTTAACTTTAAAACTTAAGACATCATTAAAGCAAGTAAGGGATTCCAAAGCCTTTGTACGTCTACCGCACTACATAGATGCAATTATTCATGCTCAAGAGATAGAAAAGTTTCACATACCTCTTCGGGTCAATCCACTTGCCAAGTCCAAACTACCGCACGTAATACGTCAACCTATAATGACCATAATACGTTTATTAACCTCTAGTTTCAATGTACAATATTCCAAGTTCAAAGTTACTAATTTCTATGGAAAATCGGGCAGCATTTCCTTTGTTTCTACATACTTTGCCACCTTTATCAAGGCCGAATTCAACATCCAAACGTCACATTTAAGGCCCAACAATCCAATCAACACAAAGGGGATTACACACCTAATCTTGGGTGTGTAAAATTCTGCCCCACTACGTACAACAACTAACTTAACAAGTTTAAGGTAGTATTTAGGCTATAACATGCTTAGATAACCTTTTTATCCAATTCTTTCATATCCAAACCATATTTCTTACATGCAATTTCTCTAAGAGCAATATTTATCACTATAAGATCTTTCTTCTTCACATGCAACACTAAAAACTAGCTACAAGAGAAGAATTGTTACCTTGGAGCTTTAGCCAAACTATTCCAACAAAATTGCTAGCCTCCTTTCCAAAAACACCACCACAACAACTCCTACAAGCTAGCCAACAAGCTTTCTTCTTGCCACACTTTTTCAGATTTTTCTCAAGTTTAGATTTCCTCTTGAAATTCTAGAGAGAAGGGAGAGCTTTAGCTTTAGAGAGAGAGAAGGACTTTGAAAGATGACCAAGTCTTCAAGACTTGGTCAATATATAAGACATGCAAAAATCAGATGGGGGGGGGGACACTTGTCACCCACCCATGGCCTTTTAAAAAGAAGAAATCTGATTTTCCTCGATTCGCGAAACCCGCCTGGCATGCCGCTGCCTGCGGCCGCTGAAACTTCTGCCAGCCCTCAGAACTATCCGGCGCCGCGGCGCTGCAACTTCAGCGAATACTGACTCTTACGCGCCATGCCTCGCATCCGGCGCCGCGGCTCGTGGCTCTCGACCGAAACATATTTACGTCCGATCACGCTCGAACTTGTAACTCCCATAACTTTCTACTCCGATGTCCTATCGACGAACGGTTGGTTGCGTTGGAAACTAAACTCAACGAACTACGCATTAGGCCTTTGAAACACCCAGGAACCCTCAATGTAATGGATCATAACCCGCCCCAAAGTTGACCAAAAACCCGTCCGAAACAAACCGTCAACCTATCCTTCTAAAATTTAAGTCTTAATCTCTTTCGTACGCTCTCACACGTATGGCCAGAACTACGGGGTATAACAGTGTGGTAGGTCCCATTTTAGGGAATGTCATTTTACTACAGGTGTTTGTTATTCTTGCGGTTGTCAAGGCCATATGATGAGAGAGTGTCCATATAGAGGTGGTATGGCTCAACCTACTGGGTCGGTTGCTGGTTCATCATCTTCCATAGCTATGCGCCCCCTAGGGCAGGGTGTCAGATGCCAGCACGTCATGGTAGAAGTCGTGGTGGAGTTCCCAGTTCTAGCGATCCCTCGCACTGCATATATGTTTTGGCTAGTAGGAATGATCAGGAGGCGTCGCCAGATGTGGTTACAGGTATATTATCGATCTTTTTCCGAGACGTATATGCATTGATAGATCCAGGTTCCACTTTATCATATATATCCCCATTTATTGCTAGTAGTATCGGAATAGAACCTGAGTCGATAGAACCATTTGAGGTAGCTACACCGGTAGGAGATTCAGTCATAGCTAAGCAGGTGTATAGAAATTGTTCGGTGGTGGTATATAGTCATCATACCATAGCAGACTTGATAGAGTTAGATATGATCGAGTTTGATGTTATTATGGGTATGGATTGGTTAGCTTCTTGTTATGCTAACATAGATTGTAGAGAGAATATGGTTCGATTTCAGTTTCCAGGCGAACCAGTTATAGAATGGAGAGGAAATACAGCATCATCGAGGGGTAAGTTTATTTCATATCTTAAGGCAAGGAAGATGATTAGGAAAGGTTATCTTTATCATTTGGTTCGGGTGCATGACACTGAAGCAGAGGTACCGGCTCTTCAGTCAGTTCCGGTAGTTAGTGAATTCCCGAATGTATTCCCAGATGATCTTCCAGGTCTTCCTCCAGAACGGGAGATAGAGTTCACTATTGATGTACCGCCATGGACCCAGTCTATATCTATTCCTCCCTATAGAATGGCACCTGCAGAGCTGAAGGAGCTAAAGGATCATCTGAGAGACTTGTTGGAAAAAGGCTTTATCAGGCCTAGTACATCACCTTGGGGAGCACTGGTGTTATTTGTGAGAAAGAAGGATGGATCGCTGCGGATGTGTATTGATTATAGACAGCTGAATAAGGTGACCATAAAGAACAGGTATCCCCTCCCCAAGATTGATGATTTATTTGACCAGTTGCAGGGTGCTAAGTGTTTTTCCAAGATAGACTTACGGTCAGGTTATCATCAGGTGCGGGTAAGGGAAGCAGATATTCCAAAGACAGCATTCAGAACCCGATATGGACATTATGAGTTTAGAGTGATGTCTTTTGGGCTGACCAATGCTCCAGCAGTATTTATGGATCTGATGGACGGGGTATTTAAGCCATTCATGGATATGTTTGTCATTGTATTCATTGATGATATTCTGGTTTATTCACGCTCGTAAGAAGCATGCGAACTATTTGAGGGCGATGCCGTGGTACTCGGCAAAGTGATTGTATGCCAAATTTTCTAAGTGTGAGTTCTGGTTGACTTCAGTGGCATTCTTGGGGCATATTATCGGAGTTGATGGTATTCGGGTAGATACACAAAAGATTGAGGCAGTTAATACTTGGCCCAGACCTACGACACCTACTGAGGTACGCAATTTTCTAGGGTTAGCAGGATATTATCGGAGGTTTGTAGAAAAGTTTGTCTCGATTTCAGCGCCTTTAACAAGGCTAACTCAGAAGGCAACTAAGTTCCAATGGATGGATGCTTGTGAGCAAAGCTTCCAGTTGTTGAAAGACAAATTGACTACAGCTCCAGTTCTGACTCTTCCTGAGGGACTAGAGGGTTATGTTATCTATTGTGATGCTTCGGGTGTTGGACTAGGTTGTGTGTTGATGCAGCATGGAAGGGTTATAGCCTATGCCTCCCGACAACTCAGGAAGCACGAGAAGAATTACCCTACTCATGATCTGGAGTTAGCAGCAGTGATTCATGCCTTGAAGATATGGAGACATTATTTATATGGTGTTCATGTTGATATTTATATGGATCATAAGAGTCTCCAATATATCTTTAAGCAGAAAGAGTTGAACATAAGGCATAGACGGTGGCTTGAGTTACTAAAGGATTATGATGTTGATATTTTGTACCATCCCGGGAAAGCAAATGTTGTAGCAGATGCTCTTAGTCGTAGATCTATGGGTAGCTTGGCAGATGAGCAGCCAGATAGAAAGGAGATGGTTCGTGAGATACACCAGCTAGCCAGCCTTGGAGTCCGTTTGGCTGATTCTGGAGATAGTGGAGTTGTTGTTCGAGGAGTTTTCGTGCCCTCTATCATAGAAGAGGTAAAGAGATGCCAGTATGAGGATCCTCTTCTGGCACAGTATAGAGATGCAGCTCTCCGAAAGGAGAAGACCCTATTCGAGGTTGCACCTGATGGGATATTACGGTATGGCAGCAGACTATGTGTACCGGATGTTGCAGGGCTACGATGGCAGGTAATGGGAGAGGCACACTATGCCAGTTATTCTGTTCATCCAGGGTCGATAAAGATGTATCATGACCTCAGATGCTTATATTGGTGGGATGACATGCAAAGGGAGATAGTGGAGTTTATTGCTCAATACCCGAATTGTCAACAGGTTAAGGTCGAGCATCAGAAGCCTACTGGTTTATTGCAGGAGATGGAGATCCCAACTTGGAAATGGGAAGTAATTAATATGGACTTCATTACAGGCTTACCTCGCACTCAGCGGAAGTGTGACTTCATATGGGTTATTGTAGATAGGCTGACGAAATCAATTCATTTTCTTCCAGTCAGGGTTACTTATTCAGCGGAAGATTATGCGAGATTGTATATCAGGAAGATAGTGAGACTTCGTGGGGTTCCCACATCTATCATATCAGACAGAGGAGCTCAGTTTACAGCCAACTTTTGGAGATCATTCCAGAAGGGATTAGGGACACAGGTGAGTCTCAGCACGACATTTCATCCTTAGGCTGATGGGCAGGCTGAGCGTACTATTCAGATGTTAGAGGATATGTTGAGAGCATGTATTATTGACTTCAGAGGTAGCTGGGATGATCATTTACCACTTGTTGAGTTTGCGTATAATAATAGCTACCATTCCAGTATCAAGATGACATCGTATGAAGTCTTATATGGGAGGAAGTGCATGTCACCTATCGGTTGGTTCGATATGGGCGAGACTAAGTTAATCTGCCCAGACATGATTCAGCAAGCGGTTGATAAGGTGAAGCTTATCGAGGAGAGATTATTAGCAGCCCAGAGTCGACAGAAGTCATATGCAGATAATCGATGTCGACACTTAGAGTTTCAGGTTGATGATTGGGTGTCCATGAAGGGTATGATGAGGTTCGGAAAACAAGGGAAGCTTAGCACGAGGTATATTGGGTCTTACCAGATTATTCGTAGGGTAGGCAAGGTTACCTATGAGTTGGATCTACCATCTGATTTAAAAGTGGTACATCGAGTCTTTCATGTGTCGATGGTGCGTAAGTGTATTAGTGATCTTTCCAGAGTCTTCCCAGTAGATGATGTACAGGTGACAGAGAAGTTGTCTTATGAGGAGAGTCACATAGCCATACTTGATCGCCAGGTTAGAAGGTTACGGACTAAGGATGTGGCTTCCGTCAAGGTATTGTGGCGGAATAATAATAGGAAAGAGATGACTTGGGAAGCAGAAGACGAGATGAAGAAGAAGTATCCTCAATTGTTCTCTATGCCTACAGGTAATTCCATCCCCTACTTCATTATATTGATTGGTGAATAAGACTATGTGTTGTATTGTAGCCCTGTGTGACATCTATAGTTTGTTGCATATAGGTTGATAGGCATAGTTATAAAGGAGACTCTGCCGAAATTTTTATAGCATGAGGCCTATTATAAACATTCGAGGACGAATGTTTCTAAGGGGTGATGGATGTTACACCTCGTAAGTTTAAGATGATAACTAGATAACGTAATTAAGAAATAAGATTCGAATATTGAATATAAGATATATTTATATATGCTAATACGGAAATTAGTATACAAAGGATGTGATTATGGAATAATTGTGGAAAATACGAGTGTGATGATGGGGATTGATTATATTATATTAGGACATGAATTTTCAGATTTTATGTAAGATGGGTTATGTGGGAGATTATTAATTATGGGATTTATTTTAGTAGAGGGATTAAGTTAAGTAGACAATTATGGAAATTGGACTAAGTGTGCAAATAAATTTTCAGATTTTACACTTAACCTTAAAAGACCATTCATCTCCCACATTTCATTTCAAACACCTCTCCCACTTCTCTCCTCCTTTTCTCTAATCAGCCGATACACCCCCTATTCCATAGAAAAAATTGAAGCTTTCATCTCCTTCTTCCTAGATTAAGTCTTTTACAAAATTATAAGCCAAGGTAAACACCAAAACAGTGAGTATTTCGGCATTATCACTGGACTGAAAGTTAACCTGGAAATTTCAGGTTTGAGATGAATCTTTTGGAAGAAAACATGTAAGGAAGATAGATTTTAATTTGTAGAATACATGCATGTCATTTCGAGTTGAAGAAATGGTGAAAATGGTGCCAAATTTGAAGCAGCTGGACCGTGACATTTAAGGACTGTTTTGGCAAGATTAAGGCAAGAAATTCTTCTTCTTATGGTGTAATTGGAGTTGCCCGTTGTTATAGTCTAAGAAATGAACTTGTGTTAAGAAGAACTTGGAATTTAGACAATGCATGTGGATATTTTTGGGGTGTTGTAGCCGACTGGGACTATTTTGGCTACATTGGCTTTGATTGTTGTTGTTGTTATTATTGTCACTAATTGCATGTTACAATTGAAAAGAAATCTTGACATTTAAAGTTGTAATTGGTTAAATGAAAGTGTTGAAGCATGAAATTGAATTTTAAGAAGTTAGGAGAAGAGTTATGGTGTTGTGCTTGACTAGGACCGAATCTGTCTAGAAATTGTGAGCCCTGTTGTGATGTATTAGGGGCTATTTTGTTAAGATTATAATGCTGGAAATTTCAGTTATGAACCTACAATTACGTTGTTATACTTGTGGATATAAGTCCTAAAGGAATTAAGCTATAGAAAGATGTAGAAAAGCATCTCATTCCACTCTCGTTGTTGCTAGAAGTATGGACTTTTTTTAAATGTTGTTTTAACGTGGTTAAAGGAGTTAGATTAACATGAGAGTTAGGTGTATAAATCACCTTGGTTATTGTATTCCATAAATGTAAAGAGAAAGAATGTATTATGGTAGCGTATATGGAGTATATGAGACTGATTTGGTTATAACCTTAAGTTGTGACTTGTTATTAGTGTTGTTGGCTTTGTTTGTAAGTTGTGGATGTGCATATAAATAGGGGAAGTGATGCCCGAATTTTTATATAAAAGAGAGTCGTCATTCGATATAAAGTATGCTAGTAATCATAGAATTGACGGACGTATTACCATTATTATATGTTGAAGTACTAGACGAGACGTATTCTAATATTGAGTTGGTTAGTTCGACTAAAGGTATGTGAAACTATCTCTTCTTTCTTTTGGCATTATTTATATAAATGAGTGTACGGCGGACGTACATAATTCTATTGAATCCTAATTCTTAATGACACATGATATGATAGTGCCTTGATTTTCTAAAGTAATAATTATTCTATTTATTCCATTGAGAGTCAAATGATGATTTAATTTGTATAAAGTTACTCATGATACTCTATTCGTGCGGATATGACTATATGATTTCACCGAGTCCCGGGCCGGATATGTATATAAATATGATGATTTCACCGAGTCCCAGAATGAGTCAGGTACGATATAAGTGGACAGACATCCACGGTTTGTGGACAGGTATACATAGTTTATGGACAGGTATTCATATATATGACTTCATTCACCGAGTCTCATAATGGGTCGGGTATGGCATATGATATTATTTCACCGAGACCCTCACTAAGGGGACGGGTATGGTATGTATACGTACATGATGATTCTATGGACAGGCATCCATGATTTTGATATGATTCTCATTTATGAGGCACAATGATTCTCATTTTATAAGGCACGGTGATTCTCATTTTATAAGGCACCGTGATTCTCATTTTATAAGGCACAGTTGATTCTCATTTCATAAGGCACAGTTGTATTGATATTTGGATTATTATATTTGTCTCTTGACATCTCTTGGCCTGTTATGATCTTATTTACGATTTCCATGTTTTACATACTCGACATTATTTCGCATCGACCCCTTTCCTGGGGTGCGTTTCACGCCCGCAGTGTGGACTCGCCAGCGATCCTCCGCCCTAGGATTCTTGTTCAGCTGTTGGAGAGCTCCATTGATTCGAAGCTTAGTCGTTTTGGTACAGAACCTTATTTTTTACTTATGCGTATTTAGGGGCACGACGGGACCCTGTCCCGTCATATTTCATTATCGTACTCTTAGAGGTCTGTAGACAGTTGTGAGTAGATGTGTTTGGGACTTGCGTGGATTGTATATGTATTTTTGTCGATTGTACTGTTACGCTTCATGGTGGGATATTCTCGTATATAGTGGCAGCCTTGTTGGCTTGCCTATTTGATATGACTTACAGATTACTGTATTATTTTTGGTATCCGTGTGATTATGTGACAGGTAGGTATAAGGGTGCCCAGGTAGGGCACCGGGTCGCGGCCCGTCGGGTCGGGTCGTGACAATGGACTAATGTCATATTATAAATTATGACATCGAGTATACGAAGATTATCTGAGTTTTTAGAATTTAAAAGAAGTGGGATCTAGAATTATTTATATGTATAGTTGAGGAATTATACGGAGACACGTCACTTGATTAATTAATTAAGGATGCATGTTAGGGGGTTATATGGCGTAATTGTGTAATATCCACCGCCAATAAGATATTGGGTGGCAATTCATTAATAAGTAGGGGTACAAAATGATTGAAAAATCACTTGGCTTTACGGTTGGGAGAATATATTATATAGTCCTTCCTTGAGAAATGCACTAAGAAAAACAGTGTCACTAACATCTTTATATACTTTGGTAGCTTTCCCTGTTAGTAAAATAAAAGAATTGGTACGTTTGGTTTTATATAGGAACAGTACAAGTTTTCAACTACTCTTTTATTTACAAAAGTTCAGTGTGATATAACAAATAGACAAAAACATTCAGCAATCCTTTTATCAATTTTAACGAAGGAAGTATATTCTCAACGACTTTTGCTTGAATTGTTATCACATACGTTTCAAAGGAAACTGTGCAATTTCTTCTTTAAGAGGTGATGATGAACCTTGTCAATTTTTAACTCGCTTCCGTGTTGAATAATCGGGCATTTAGAATAATCCGACCCATATCTTGGTGGGGCTGATTCCGTTACTAATCGAGGTATGTGAAGGCAAATTATTTCTTCTTTTTGGCATGTTCCATGTTATGAAATATAACCATGGTACTGTTCCATAATTTATTCTACTCCTAGAAGTTAAGAATAATCATGTTATTAATTCATATGCTGAAAACATGTCTAAATTGTTTCTAAGTCCTTAAAAGAAGCATATGAAAAAAGATGATAATGAGATTCACAGTGTCGACAAAAGGTAATATGTCACCCGTTGAAATTGGAACATGGTATTACCATTCATGCATTTCATTTGCATTGTATTCATATGTTACCCTAGACCACTTGTGCTAGGGTGGAAAAGGAAGAAAAGGTGTTATATACGCACACCACCTGCCGCTGGTACATATTATCCAAAAGAGCCCTAAGAGGCCACATATCGAGCCTGTGTGGTCAAAATGGATGCCTGTGTGGTCAAGACGATAAGATAATGTTAAAGCTTGTGTGGCTTATATGATATAACTGAATTCCTGTGTGGCGGTTATGGGTAGGATTCCTGTGTGGACATTAGTATACCGCATGTGCATCATGCATGACAGTTATGTATATTATACCCACAGAGGCTGTTATGAAAATAAAGACGCATGTGTGGCCATCAGTATATTGTATTTGCATTGCATACCATTTAGACATATGTATTGGAGTCTCAGAGGTAAGTATTGTTAGTCAGTTGTTTCTGTTTCAGTTGTTGCTATACTACTGTTATGATATTATTTCTTATGCCTGACATACTCAGTACATCAGTCGTACTGACGTTCCCTTTGTTGGGTGACGCTGCGTTTCATGCCCGCAGGTTCAGTAAAGATAGTGATGGTTCACGCTGATAGGTTGTTGGTTCAGCTGATGTTGGAGCACTCTATTTGTTCCAGAGTTAGTCTAGTCGTGGTATGATAATTTTGATATTGTATACTCTTTAGAGGATTGTAGATAGGTGTCTTGTGGATAGTGGTTTTGTATGGCCTTATCGGCTTTGGCGTGGGCAGGTATATATGTATAAGTCAGTTTTCTAGTCAAGAGCTTTCAAAATCTTTTTCGGCTTAGTCCGTGCTTATTGTGATTATACAGTGATAGGGTGATTAGCGGTATCCGGAGGATGGGATCCGAGTACCCGTCGTGGCCCTCCGGTTTGGGTCGTGACAACTCCACCACATACAACATAGTCGGTCTAACCGCCACCCTATAGAACTTGTCCGAAAGTTTCGGTGACACTTTTTTATCGCACAAGACTCCAGATGCGAGCCTCCATTTCATCCACCCTTCCCCAATACGATGTGTGAAATTGTCATCAATCTCTCCATTCTCTTGGATAATAGACCCAAGGTACTTGAAGCTTCTTTTTTTTGGAATGACCTGAGTACCGAGCCTCACATCCACACATGTCTCAAGGTCGCTCCTGTCACTGAACTTGCAATCCAAGTATTCTGTCTTGGTCCTACTCTGCCTGAACCCTTTTGACTCCAGAGTGTGTCTCCAATACTCCAGTTTAGTGTTCACTCCACTGCGAGTCTCATCAATCAGGACTATGTCGTCTGTGAATAACATACACCATGGAACCTCCCCTTGAATTTATCGCGTCAGTCCATTCATCACCAAGGCAAATAGGAATGAGCTAAAAGTTGATCCCTGGTGCAGCTCAATCATCACTGGGAAGTGCTCCGAGTTTCCTCCTACTGTCTGTATCATGGTCTTGGCTTCATCATACATATCCTTTATTGCCCTAGTATACGCCAAAGGTACACCTCTAACCTACACACATCTCCATAGAACCTCCCTAGGGACTTTATCATATGCCTTCTGAGGTCGATGAAAATCATATGTAAGTCTTTCTTCCTCTCCCTATACGCCTCGTTCTTTGTTAAAATAATGTTAATTTTCTACTCTAGTTTTTATTCCCCAAAAAAATTACTCCCTGTGTAACAATTTACATGACACTTTTTTTTATTTTAGTCAATCAAAAAAAGAATAACACATTTACTTATTTGACAATAATTTAACTTAAAATTTTATCTTTTACTCTATATAAATTGGGACGGAGGGAGTAAAAGTTAATGTGACCTATACACTTCATCGTGATGCACATATTAAAAATGGAAGTGAATTAGTCATGTATTAAAATATCATTAATAATATGTTTGATATCATTTTAATTTTTTTATGTATAGAATTCGACACACCAAGCAATGTGTTTGGTTACCAGCTTACAATCCTGTATAATTAATACAATATATAAATTGTGGTGAAATCTATGTATAGAAGATGAAATAACTAATATATAAATAAGTAAATCATACATAACTAATACCTATATAGTTAATTCATGCATTACTAATACCTAGTCAGAACCCAAACGACCTCTTATAAATTCAGTAGTTTTATCGATTTTAAGTCTCGAGGATAGATAATAATCTTTTAACGGGGAGAACTTTATGACCTTACTACTAAACCTTTCTGACGTAAATGTGGACTTGTTAAGTCAGTAGTTTCAAAAAAAAAAACTAAAATGCAAAAAGTCAGTAGTTTCAAAACACACACGCACACACAAAAACAACAGAAAAATGCATAAATTCACTAGTAGTATCAAGCAACAGTACCCCGCATGGACGTAGCTCAATTGATTCTAGAATGATAAATTACCCCCAAATATGTCAATCATCCTTAAGATAGTGGCGTCGAAAAATTAGTGCTGTGAATATTTTGTTTTATCCCATAGTTATTTACAGGGACAATAGCATTTTTAATCGCTCCTCCCTCGATTATTGCTAAATTATAATTTTAATCCTTATAATATCTATTTTCAATTAACAAATTATTATATTTTTAATTCTTTTATGTAGAAAATATATATTAGACTATTTTTGAATTATATAATAACCCTTAGATATTGAGTAATAATAACACTTAATATTATACACATGTAATTAAGCTAGTAATATATATAACAATAGATAATTCGGTAATTTTGTGAAGCATCGCGCATTATGATTATAAGTGCATTATCATATCTTCTATTAATTGAAAGTTTAATGTGTTTAATCAGATATCACAAGAATTTTTTAAGAGTCCCACATCGAAAATGAAATGAAAACATGGATTCCTTATATGGATTTGGACAATCATCACCCTACAAGCTAACTTTTGGGGTTGAGTTAGGCTCAAGATCTATTCTTTACATGGTATCAGAGTCAGACTCATTCCAATTCTATGTTCACCGATGTTGGATCCCCAAATTATGTCATTCACGCTCCAGTTAACGGGGTCTGAACGTGCAGGAAAGTTTTAAGTCACATCGGAAATAAAATGGAACATGGACTCCTTATATGGACTTGGACAATCTTCACCTTACAAGCTAGCTTTTGGGGTTGAGTTAAGCTTAAGATTCATTCTTTAAAGAATTAGAATCAGAATTTATCAATAAGTATGGAATCAAATATTATTAATCCCTTACTTATTTAAATTTTAAAAACGAAAACTAAAGGTGAGCTTGGTGAGTAGCACAATCTTCTCGGCGCGTCTAACTCCAAAATAATGATAATGATCAATGATTTAAATAGAATCTTATCAGTGGCGTGAAGGTGAGAGTGTCGGTAGAATAATACGGCTGCAGATCCCTATGGTTTCATGTGATTTGATATTAATAACAGTACTAGCTGTTATCATTGCTTTTCTCCAAACTACTACGTATATTTCATGTGGTTTCCATCAACGTACTTCACGTACGTACAAAAAAGAACATGAACTATTTTATATTAAATCCACCCTTGTAGGCCATTTCAATTTTCTCGTATATATATTTTTTAATTAGGAAGAAGATTTGGATGAATTCCCAATCTTATAGCAATAGCTAGGCAGATCAAGAAACTTTAATTTATGAAATCTGGATCACAATATTTTTGTTTATCGAGTCTGTACGGATTATTTATATATATTAAATGAATTTCTACACAAATACAGAGTTTCGCCCAAAGCTATTAAATTCTATCGAACTCATTGATAGTATTGTGGCTCCCGCCACTACATCTAGTCGGCTCTACCCTGGCTATTCATTGATTTCTCTCGAGGACCTTTTGTCGTATCATGCATCTATCTTCAAGCAATCAGGGAAGGCGCCGAATACATAGATAAAGTGGTCCTGAAAATGATGTTAGAATTAGTATAAGTTGTACAGTTATCTTGTTTAGTTGTACTCCCATAGTTAGATGATTAGCTGATATTGTAAGTTTGTTATAACTAAGTCGGTGATAGGATATTTAGTTAGTTATAAATGAATTGATTATTAACAACTGTATAAATAAAATCCTTTAGGATATTTTGTACTCACTTTTTTCATTTTCAGAGAATACATAAATTGTTTCTCCATCTTCTCTCTCGGTCTTCTCTTCCTCAATTCAATCTTTGCATCTCGATCTAGATTTTAACATGGTATTAGAGTTTGGTTCTCTCACAAGCCGAACCAAGATTTCACTATTTCTGATAATTTTTCCCTATTCATTCGATTTTTTCCTGCAATGGCGGTTGAAGCTACTGATAGATTAGAATGATTAACTATATGTACATCTATCATATACTCCATGAATTCGAATGAATTTCTATAGTTCATGAAGAGAGTCAAATAGTTAATAACACTGAATGACGCACCCTGGAATTATAGGTAATAGTCTTATAGATGGTGAAAGTAGTGCATTGATTACATTCTAACAAAAATACCCAAATAGAAAAAATGTGATAAAGGTATTTTTGCGCAAAAATTTCCTGCGTAATAGGGTGTATTATTAAGAATCCGGAACTTAAATGACCCAAAGAAGGCCCAATGCAACACAAATACACCCCCCAAAAAAGGCGACATTGGTACTTTTTGCGCAATAAATTGTTGCGCAAAAGGAGTTAATTGTAACGACGCAGTTAACTCCTTCTGTGCAACAATTTATTGCGCAATAGGGACAGATATATTTTCCAACACTTGATATTATTTCTAAGGTTTGAAATTCACATTTTTTTCATACTTTGATGAGAGATTAGTCATGTCTCAAGACTCCTGAATGTCAATATTTTATATAGAACATGATTTTTTTTATGCGAACAATGTTCAACCTGTTGGAAAAAGATGTAAATTTTGAGTTCAGTGAAGCATTCCTCAAAGCTTTTGAGGATTTAAAAGATAAATTGGTTTCGACTCCTATAATTGTGACTCTAAATTGAGATCTCCCCTTTGAATTGATGTGTGATGCAAGTGGGGTTGCTATTGGGGCTATGTTGGGTCAAAGACATGGCAAAATCCTTCACCCAATCTACTATGTAAGTAGATCGCTTAGTGAGACTCAAAAGAATTATACGGTGATGGAGCAGATTGCCATTGTCTTTGCTTTTGAAAAATTATGGTCTTACCTATGGGGTTCTAAAGTGATGGTATATTCTGATCATCTAGCCCTCCGATACTTAATGGCAAAGAAGGATGTGAAGTCATTCTTAATTAGGTGGATACTCCTTCTACAAGAGTTTGATTTTGAGATCAAAGATCGGAAAGCTTGTAAGAACCAAGTAGCAAACCATTTGTCAAGGATTAAATAGGTCGGAAGACCAAAGAATCAATTGAAGATCAATGATGTCTTTCTAAATGAGCAAGTCTTTGCTTCATCTCAAGATCTCATCCCTTGGTATGTCGATTTTGCCAATTACTTGGTTAGTAGAATCATGTTGGATCATATAAACTCTCATTAAAAGAAGAAATTCTTGAGAGACTCCCAACATTATTATTAGGATGAGTCTTATCTCTTTCGAATTCACACCGACAACATGATTCAGAAATGTGTTTCCGAGGTTGAGACTTTGTCTATCATTGAAGCATGCCATACTTCACCGATTATGGGTCAATGCATGGCCTCCAAAATTCTCCAAAGTCACGTTTATTGGTCAATGATCTACAAAGACTCATGAATTTGTGAAGTATTATGACCAATGTCAAAGGGAAGGTAATGTCTCTAGAAGGCATGAGTTGCATATGTCTCTTATTATTGAAGTGGAATTATTTAATGTGTGGGGAATAGATTTCATGGGGTCATTCGTGAGTTCGTTTGACAACAAATATATACTTATGGTGGTTGACTATGTGTCCTAGTGGGTTTAAGCCGTATCCTTCTGAACAACGAAGGTAAGAGTGTCACCGCGTTCCTCAAGAAGAACATTTTCACTCATTTTGGGACCCCTAGAGCCATCATAAGTGATGGACGCTCTCACTTTTTCAATTGAGTGTTTGCCTCCCTTCTTGAAAAGTATGGGGTAAAGTATAAAGGGCAACTCCTTACCACACTCAAACGAGTGGTCAAGTGGAAGTGTCCAACCGGGAGATAAAGAGTATTTTGATAAATACGGTTAATCTCATGAGGACAGATTGATCGAGAAAGCTTGATGACACTTTGTGGACGTATAGAAATGCATGCAAGTCTCCTTTTGGAATGTCACCATACAAGTTGGTATTTCGAAAGGTATGTCATCTTCCGATAGAGGTGCAATACAAGGCACTTTGGGCATTGAAGAAGCTAAACATTGTTTGGGAGAATGCATCGAAGTTAATGAGGGACCAAATTAATGAGATGATGAGTTCCATCTCTAAGATTATGACAATTCTATTTTCTACAAGGAGATGATGAAGTTCCACCATGATAAAAGGATCTTGAAGCGGGAATTTTCACCTGGGGACTTGTTCTTGCTAAAACTCTAGACTTAAGTTGTTTCCCGAGAAGTTAAAGTCAAGATGTTCCGGTCCTTTCAAAACTGATGAAGGCCTTCCCATATGGTTTCATTGAATTAGAGATCAAAGTCAGTTACCTTTTCAAGGTGAATGGTCAAAGAGTCAAGCATTACGTGGAAAGTTATGATGATCATAGTGTGAATGAAATCATCCCCTCTATGAACCTTGAAGAATTTGTGGTAACATTCGTCGTGTTGTGACATTAAATCAAGCGCTAATTAGAGGCAACCCAATGTTTTATTTTATTTCTTTATTTTTCTTTGTTCACTTGTGTGTTTGATAGTTTTTTAAGTGTGTAGAATCTAAAAACACAGGCAAAATAGGAAGAAAACTAAAAGGATGAGCAAAACAAGTCAAAAGAGAAAGAGAGACCATTGTGCAGCTAATTCTGCGAACCGCAAACTGGATCTGCGGACCACATAATGGACCGCATAACTACAAAGAGAACTGGAAAACTAAGATTTGAGAGAGGAGGAACTGCGGCTCGCATTCCAGAACTGCGGACCGCACTTTGGTCTGCAAATTACACAGTGCACCTAGGAGTTTTTAATAAAAATTATGGTGAAACTGATCCTTTTATGGACCGCGGTCCGATTATGCGATCGATTTTGTGATCGTAAAATGGGTGCCACATCATAAAATTCAAAACATGGTGAGTAGGCCGCAGTTCGATTCTACGGACCGCAGACTGGAACTGTGATCCGATCTAAACCGCAGGTATAAAAGGGCTAAAAAGCCCTAATTTCTTTCATTCTCTCTTTCGCGCTCAAAGTTGAACTCAAACACTTCCTCTTCTCCCTCAATTGTTACTCTTCCCACACGCATGTCTCTTGCACATATTCAACTTCACTCGATCACTTTGTCTTCCTCGTCTACTCATCGATCACAAGGTATGTTTTCTCTTCTCTTTTTTCTCCTTTTCTCCAAGAATAGGTAAAAAATTAAATAGGAAAAATAATCTCGACATATTCGAAATAAAGTAATACCTTGACAAAACAATAAAACACTTAAATCAAAACCCTAAAAAATAAAATACTTAAACCTAATGATAACAAGTTCTGTAACAAAATAATCAATTACGGTACTCGTTAAATTTCATACTCACACTATATTTGTGCACATTTTTGTGCAAATTTCAATTCTAGTACTAGCACAATCCATGATAGAGTTCCAACTTGAGTGGTGAGCCTCTTGATTTGCCTCGCAATGATCAAGGCGTCTGTCTTATTTTAGTCTTATCATATTTTTATTCAGACAAACTCTGCATTTCCTTTCCAGACTATTGTATCTTATTTCCTAGTTTGCACATGACAAACAAACACCAGCTCTTGGATTATGTTTTGAATTTAGCTTCCGCGTTGTATTAGACATAATATTCGAGTATTAAATTTTACTTGCTTTAGTTTCCGCTTATTGTCAATGGGCTGATAAATGTCTTGGTTCGCCTGATTAGGGATAGTCGGGTGCCACGGTTGAAGGGGATTTTGGTCGTGACATGCTAAGAGGGATTATCCGCTGGTCTTTTTACCAGAATTTTGACTTGTCCTGGACGACGTGCCATGCAACGCTGGATGCCGTGTCAGTTCATCTTTCGGTCTTCTTATTTTTCTTCTTCAATTATTCTTATGCACGAACAGAAATCTCTTTCAGAGCCTTAACTGGGAATGGAACATCTCTCAACTTGTAAGTGGTAGAAATGTTGGACACTTGGTTCTTGAGAAGCGGTCTTGACCTCTGTTAATCTTCTTGAACCTCTACTTAGAGTTCGACGCTTTATTCATTCGTTTTAGTTCTAAATTGCTTCGTTTGCTCAAAAATCATGTCCTACACAATAAAACACACATATTAACCATATAGTGCGCAGATCCACATTCAAACACAAATAAATCATAAATAGAATGAATAGTATAAGTCTTGACCGTTGATCATAACTTGTGAACAATTAAGAAATATGTGCAACTTTCGCCTATGAAGAAGAACTTATGGCCAATGGAACATGTTCCTTGTCTCTAACGTATTGGAATATCCTAAAGTCATGCATCATAGGCAAATCTAATTTATGTCCACAATTTATGTGAAATAAAAGTTTTGCTCATCAAATTTTCTTAAGCGGAAGTCAATTTTAATTTTTTTTTTCAGTGATCTTAAAAGTTCAGGCCCATTGCCTATTGGATCTATTCTTGTAAATTACCCCAATTAGAGATACCCGTGGGGCGGTCCTAGATGGGTCAGGTTTGGGCTAATGGTACCACGTCCAGCCCATCCACAAACCAGATTTTAAGCAATTTTTTGGTGCGGAATTCCCTTCAAACTGGTCTTTAATTTTTACCCCTCAAATTTTGAAATCTTTAATTTCTTCCCTTCGCCTAAAAACTCACAGGTTCCGAGTTCGAACCCCTGATCAGGCAAAAATTTAAAAAAAAAATCGCAAGACAGAGATTTGTAGCAAACTTAGGCCTATCAATTAGGCATATATCACCAAAAGTTTGCCTTAAGGTCTAATTTTGGGTAAAATTTTACCTTATGGCAAACCTCTGCCTTGCAATTTTTTTTTTTTTTTTGCTTGAGCAGGGATTCGAATTAGGGATGTCAATGGGGCGGGGCGGGGGCGGGGGAAGGGTATCCCAGACCCGTACCCACCACCTAAAACACATCCCCACCCCCGCCCCACCACCCATCACGGGTAGTAATTCTTCCACCCGCCCCCGCCCCACTTACTTCTCGCGGATACCCACTTACCCGGCGGGTACTCATTAATAAAATGCTCAAATAATGTCTAGCAATTGTTTTAGTCATCAAAATGAAAGTTATATAAGAAAAAGGAAAAAAAACGGAACCTTTCCACTATGGTGTATCGAATATCAAGTCTAAAACCTTGCCAAAATATTATGAATATTAAAAAACAGTAAAGATGAAAATATTTAACAAAAAAAAAGAGAACAAAGAGAATAAGAAAAAGAAACATGGTGCATTACGGTGCGGGTTAGCTCAAGTCACATTTTAAATTAAGAAAGGGCCAAATAAATTCGTAAATAGCCTAATTAAACTAATAGATGATACGGATATGGGCGGTGCGGGTACGGTCGGTGTGGGTACGGTGCGGGTAGCGGGGCGGGTGCGGGGCGGGACTTATATGAAATCCACCCCCGCCCCACTACCCATGGCGGGTAGCACTTTTGATACCCATACCCGCCCCACCACCCACCAAACCATCCCCATACCCGCCCCAATTGGAGCGTGTGCGGGGCGGTACCCGTATTTACCCCCCACTGACATCCCTAATTCGAACCCAAAATCTCGAGGTATTAGGCGAACGGCAAAAAATTAAATATTTTAAATTTAGTGGAAAAAATTAAAGACCCCCCCCCCCCTACCACCGAAGGGAATTTGTGCGAATGACCCATTTTAAGCCAACCCAGCCACATGTGGGCTGGGATTATCTTGGCCCAGAAATGGGCCTAAAAGTGTTTTACAAAGATTGTTGCAAAAATATATGAAAATAAATTTAGATTTACCATAACTAACATTACTATTCCACTTTCAGAAAGAAAAGAAACTGTAGTAACAGCTAAAGGCCAGCTACAAATGATTCAAATGTTATCCAGATTTAGCACAGATGATCTTCAGCAAAGAATAAGTGTCGCTACTGGTACTTTTACAAAAGGCTTGGCAATATGTCAAAAATGAGTTTCCTTACCACCAATGGCATAGAAGAAAAAACAGATCATCCTTTGTTAATTCGGACTGGGGACGATTACCTTCAACTGATGGAGGTTTAGAAACATCTCTGATATCAGCAATTCAGCATATGTTGCGGAAATTCACACAGAGTGTGCGCCTTTTGTTCTTCTCCAATCTTTTTGCGTTTAATACCAACATGTAAAATCCATCAAACAATAGGCACACATCATAAATACAAACAGTAGATACACTGACAAACATTACCATATGCTATGACGGATGACAAACAACTGCATTACACGATAAATCACTATCCACAACCCACATAGCAAACTCTTCAAGTCGTTTCTGTATCCGTTCTGAACCCATCTCAGGTGACCAAAAGGCAAACTTCTTTCCATTCCTCGAAGAGGTTTGGTTAGCATCAATAAAACTAATGTTCAAGCTAAAATCAGTTTCATCAACCCTGTTAAATGTAGTTTTCTTTTGTTCCAATAACTTCTCAACTAGATTTACAAAATTTCCCTCTGTGGCAATCGAACCTCTTGTCTTCAAAGTGGCAACCGATTCAATAATTTTGTCCAGAACATTGTCAACCCAAATTTTTAAAGCAGATGATGAATTTCTTATGAAGACAAGTTTAAAGTTCTTCCCCAAGGAAAAATCATTAGCCCGATCATACGAATCAAGAAACGAATCACTGCTGAGAGGAATCAAGTCACTTTCCACAACCCATGTGTTATATTTAAGTTCCAAGGACTTTCTAACTACATGGGCCTTCACAACAATCTCTTTGCCCAATTTTTCATGTAATTCGTCAAAGCTAATCGAGTTTTGCAACCTAATACTGTCAAAAAATTGGTCTGTGTCAATCACGGGATAACCCCTTCTTGCAAGATCGAGTAGGAAATAAGACTGTGGACCCAATAAGACAAAGTTTTGGATGTTCAATCTTTCAAAGTGGCAGAGAAGATTCCTAATAATTGACTCTGACACCTGTTGTAAGTTCACAAATATTATAATCTTCAATTTCTGAACCGAGTGAAGAACAGACACTAAATCATCAGAACTGCATACAATTCTACCAGGAGAAACTTCCTTGAAACAGAAATCGTACCACTTCAGACTGTGCAAAGATTGCAGCTTCAAAAGGTTAAAATCAAAAGACTTGTCATCCACTAAAACGGAATCTGGCCCCACTGATTTCCCATAGTTAACACCAGCATCGCGATGAGACACACTAAAAGCTCGCTCATTCAAAAGGTTGGTATAAATATTAAAGTAACCACGGGCATGGATGAATTTAATGAACCAAGGTGTCCAGATTCTTTCCCCCATCTTTTTGTACCATCCTGTTGTCACCTAGAAGCAAATTACATTTTACAGTAATAGTTAATTTTAATAGGTTTGTCATTATCTTAACTAATAAACACAAGGAGAAGAGAAAATTCAGGCAATACACTACCATCCCATCAAGAAATGGCTTCAATCCCCTGGCCTTGTGTGTGTCATACCATATGCGGAATTCTTTCCAAGGTCTCGGAAACAGAAGCTGACCCCAGGTGCCAACCAACTGGTACAAGAAAAGTTGAGTTCCATCATCAATCTGCATCTTGTTTCCATGTTTACCTGTTAGCCAAAACTAAGTTATATCATCCAGATACGAGTAACACACGACTGTTAGAGATTGTTATAAAAGATGTTAAGAATAATAAAAGCTCCAGAGAAAAAAAAATTAAAAAAAAAAAACTCCAGAGGGATAGAAGTACTCCAGTATCCAAGCAACACATAAACTTTCAAACAACAACGAATGGCATGTATTCTTCAGTGGAAAAAAAGGAACTTAAAGTAGGTTTTGGGGTATTCTAAATATTATGAAGCATACAGGATGGCTCATGGAAATTACGCTACTCAGGGACCAGACACCTATACACCAAAATGTGGAATATTGGAAGTGTCAAAGGTTTAGTTGCAAGCAACTAGCAATTGATGTATGAGCTCTGTCATATCTAAAATTTCAAATCCCAAATTGGAAGCATGAAACACATTTATTTTAAGTTCTAAACACGTTAAAAAATCCCCTGATTTTGTGGACGTAGAAGCACGTCAACAATGCCAGCCGGGTGGCCCAAAAGGCTATAAGGTTGATTTGAACTTTGATGATTATAATTACGAATAAAGTCAATATATCTCCAGCAAAGTCTTACAGAAAAGACATTAAATAGCTCAAGGGCCAAAAATCTTGTTTTGATAATTAAGGGCACGGATAGTTAAGTTTTCTCCAAATAGGAAAAAACCGATAAGGAACTAATATTCTAGCTAATATTTTGGATGTCATCACTCTTCATCTATAAATTCTCTCTTGAACATAGTGAGATCTGCCTTAGGAAACCCTACCACGAGAAGACCGTACTCATGTGCAACTAATTCAATAGGACTGATTATGAACCCAAAAGCGGATAGGAGTACCCATCCTCAAGGATCGAAAGCTTTGACAGCGTCAAGGCAAAGAATTACATTTATCGGAAGAAGAGCATTAATTATTAGAGCTAAAGGGAATGAAATAGCATAGCCGCTACTTCTGTCTGCGGCTATCTTCTCCTATTGATTGAGCATTGAAAGGGATGCGGGAAAATAAGCTTCAAAGCTTGAACTTCCACTTTCAATGGTCAGAAGAAGTGCGGATGGCACCCGTCCTGATTGATTGTTTTGAAGTGAAGGACTTTGGCCTACTAATGAGTACAGATATACGGTCTTAGTATTAGAAATTGATTAAGGAGGGCTACGTGTGAAGTGTTCAATGAAAACCGGGGAATTGGCCAAGTATTACTTCAATTCCTCTTAGTTCAATCTTACTGATTGCGCATCACCCCAACCCAAGGCCTCCCGAAAGTAGGCTTTCTTTTGCATTGCACTTCTTCATGTCTTGGTTCACCGTCTTTCTAAATCAATCAGATAATTCATCTTTCTTGACTGCCTCCGGTCCGGTAGGTCGGTAGCCCTCTAGCCCGCGACTAGTCCAACTATGGACCTAAGTTTACACCGCCACATCAAGACTCTTACGAAAGTGAGATACCGGCTTTCATAAGAGGGAAAGATCACTCCGTCAACTAGAAGAACAGTGTTTAAAGGAATTAATTCTTCAATTATGTTCTTTCTTCATTGATTTTATCTTTCATTCTTTTCAATAGTGAATGTCAAAATAGTCTTTGATTTCTTATACTTTTCCGAGGATGTCCTTCTATTAAATTGCAGAGATCCCTCAAAAAGAAGGCCTTGAAAGTTCATCATAAAAGAGTTCAGAAAGGTGGTCTTGAAAGTTTCATTCAAAAAGAGTTCAGAAAGAAGGTCATGAAAGTTTCATCCGAAAACAGTTCATTGTACACAACTTCCAGATACGTGGCTGTATTTACGGAAAGATATATTTTGTACAATAGATGTCACTTGATGCATGAGTAATCCATATAAATCAAAGATGATACAAGATACCATAAGAAAGCACCCAACACAAATTTATGTCTCGTTGCAACCCAATGAGTAGCTGTCAACTATGCATTTTGCCTTCTTCCTCAGTTATGATATATAATTAACATTATCTCAAAAGTATGCTCTTACAACAACAACAATAACAAACCCTGTGTAATCCCATAAGTGGGGTCTGAAAAGAATAGAGTGTACGCAGACCCTACCCCTACTTTGTGAAGGCAGGGAGGTTGTTTTCGATAGGCTCAAGGGATGAGGAAAAAGAAGCAGTAATAACAAACAATAACAGCGGCAAGATAGCAAATAAACAAAGTGAAAGAAACAATCAGATAGTACTAGATATATAAGGATAAGTAAACGCAAGGAAAAAAATCTAAAACTCCTGATATGGAAAAGGAATACGCCCGACAATCTACTAACCCTCTACCCTAACCCTTGACATGCACACCCTCCTATCAAGGGTCATGTCCTCGGCAAGTTAAAGCTTTGACATGTCCTCGGCAAGTTAAGCTTTGACATGTCCTGCCTAATCACCTCGCCCCAATACTTCTTTGGTCTATCTCTACCTCTCCTCGGGCCCACCATGGCCAACCTTAAAAGTATGCTCTTACCCCCGGAAAATAATAAGATCTCAAAATCATGTGGAGATTGTTGTGTTAAAGAGAGATAGCACGACCGTATGAGGAGATTGTTGCGTCAAAGAGAAATTAGAAATATACAAACTAATTAATTCCTACAATTGTATCAACCCAGCTTCTTCTCAGCAGCCATTTAGACCGAACATGAGATCCTATCATACTAAACACCACTAATAGACAATGATTTTCACCGAAGAAGAAGTTACTTTATATAATTACATGTGATAAGTAGTTAGGATTCTGAAGATGATAGTTGCAGACAACCCTATTTCATTTCTTTCGGTAATGACAAGTGCATTTATCCAAGGACAAAACTTATATCAGAAAGATTTATTTCACTACCATGTAACCTCAGATGATCCCTTCCGACATACTTGATAGTAGATTATTAAGATTCGTTGAAGAGGAACCAATTTGCATTTTACTTCTTAACCTAAAACGTAATCCGCTTAGAGTAGACTTCTTTAATCATACATCAAGATATTTAAAGCTATTATTATAACATCACAATGCTGACATTAAGTATATTCCGAAACTAAGAAAATTGATTAGACTTAATGACAAAAGGTGCACTCAGTTACAAAGGATAACAATATAGATTGCTAAATTCTGGGTTCTTTTGTCTTGAGTAACAAAAAGCAATTGCAATTTCATTAATGAAATAGCCTAAACGTAATAACTCTGGTGCCTCTTAAACTTGCAAAAAACATACCTAGCACCATATTAGACCAATAAAACATCTAGTGGACTAACAATATGGCTGAACAATACAAATGAAAAAAGAAAAATGAGTTAGAGAAAAGTAAAAACAACCAAGTTTTCAGAATCAAAACAACAAATGCACAAGTATTCTGACACTTAGCATGTCTGGAAAACTTAAGAAGGAACTAAGGGGTAATTTGGTTGCTAGTTAGAGTTATGCAGGTATTAGTAATGCAGGAATTAGTTATGCAATGTTTAGTTATTCATATACTAGTTATTCATGTATTACTAATTCATGTATTAGTTATTCCATCTTCTACCCTACATATAGCGTACATAAATTGACCCACAACTTGTACATGTTTTAGTTATGCGGGATTATAAACTGGTTAGCAAACACCGTATTTGGTGTGTTGAATTTTATACATTTAGCAACTAAAATGCTACCAAACATGATACTACTAGTTATGTTGGTTTTAAAACATGAATAATTCACTTCCTAACCAGCAACCAAACGACCCCTAACGGTTTAGGCACCTACATCTAAACAAAACATAGCTACAAAACTACCAGAAGTTCACAGAAATATAATAACAGCTTACTCAATTACAGATTACCATAAAAAATCATTTCTTCTACAAAAATTAAGCAACACTAAGATCCCTCATGTTTCACAACAACAAAAAGAAGACATAAACAGCAATGAAAAGAAACATAACAAAGTACCTGGTACAAACCTTGGCCTTTGCAAGGAAGCGCCATAAAGTATAGGACTAAAATTAGATTCATTATAATAATAATTCTCAATCAAACTCTTCAAGAACCTAAAATAGAGAGGTGACAACTCAAGATCATCCTCCACAACAAAGGCAAACTCATCATCATCACTAGGCCACCAAGCTTCCAACCACTGACCTTGAAGACCAACATTACTAGTCCTATAATGTAACAACTTTTCCCCATATTTCCAAGAAAACCCATCAACAAAATCAAGAATTCTTTTAGAAAGATTCAATTTTTGGTCAATTTCTACATACCCTTTTGAGGAATCTTGAAAATGATCAATGTAGATATGTAAGTGAACAACATGGTTATCATAGTATGCTTTGGAAAGTGAATTGAGACACCTAGAGAGGGACTCAAACCGGTTAAAGGTGAGAACTTTGATGATAAAAATGATTTTTTTGTGAGTTTGAGGGTTATAAGTGTTAGAAGAGAGAGATTTAGTGGAATTTAAGTTTGAAGAGTGGAAAGAGAAGAGGAAAAGAGCAGAAAGAGAGAGGAGAATGAATAGAGGGATCAAATTTTTGAGGGTTTTCTTGGGTTGTGCCATATATGTTTTGTTTGATGAGTTAATGCATCTTTTGTTTGATGTTTTCTTGGATTTAGCAGCAACTTTCATGTTGGATCTCAAGAGTTGTAGAAGATGAGTGTATGAATACTGAATCTTACATTTGGATCCAGGATTTTGTCATAATTGCAATCATACTCCCTTAAGTCTGTTTTTTTACCCCAACCCACTGTTTTTCCTCTTCCTCATTTCTCTCACAGTTTCAGTATTTCATCAATTTTATTATATGGAAACCATAATTCTTTAAGATATCTTTGAGTAAATCTCATCGATGGTCAGCTAATTTTGAGTTTATTTCGTAACATTTTATATTTTATTTTTATTATATAAAAATCATTCAATTTTAAAATTTATCACACAAATTATTATTTTCAGTTTTACTATCCAATTTTTCAGTTCCTTCAAATTTCAAAAAATTTACCTATCATAATATTTTTCAAACAATAAATAGAGAAAAAAAATTAAAAAAATAATGATGGATTGGTTACTCATCAAAAACACCGCTGAATTGCATGCAAAGAGGTAAAATATGGTTAAAGAAGAAAGGACATGGGTGTTTGATTGCTTGGAATGTGGGACTTACACTATTAATTAATAAAGGCACAAGTATGAATTGGCATGCCTCATACATAGTAAAAAAATCTCAAGATGATACAATTGTGCAATCTAGTTTAAAGTTGATAGAATAGAGGTCTGCATTATTCGGATAACATCGAAAAAATCAAATTGAAACCCAAAAAATGTTGTTCGATTTGTTTTTTCGGCTTTTTTTTAGTTTCCAATTAAAGATATTGAAGGGGGGGGGGGGGTTTGATTTGTTTTTTTTAATTAAAAATCAGAAAAATCTAATTTTGAAATAAAACATTTTTTATTCTTGGGATATGGATAGTCAAGGAATCAACTAGTATTAAGTATTAACTAGACCTGTCCAAAGCTCGGGTCGAGTCAAGCCAGTGTCGGGTCGGGTGGCTTTTTTTCCTATTTGCCCGACCCTGGCCCGACCCTGACCCTATTTTTTTTTAAAAATCCCAACCCTGGCCCTGACCCGCCCTACAAAACAAAAACATAAAAGTGGAATTTTGGACGGGTCGGGCTCGGGCTCGAGGCCCGATAATTTTTTAAAAAATTAAATTTTCAATATTGAAATTGACATTCTCGGACACATTACCACGAAATTTGAACGTTGAAATCTATTGTATATCGCGAGATATTTAGCTTTGAAAAGGGGAAAAAGAAACAATTTGGGGGGAAATTGAAATTGATTGCCAAGAATACAAGCTAGTTACGACTTTTCAATAATACAAGCTAGTTACGACTTCTATAAGCTCAAATTTATGAAGGAGAAGTATAATATTACATGATAACACTTAGAAAAACTCTCAACACCAGCTGAAACTACTCCCAAAATCATCAACCACAAGAAGAACAAGAAAAAATACCACTAGCACCACGAAATTTCCGATGTTTGATTTGCGTAGTTTGCCTTTAATTTTTGTTTAGATCATAAGGAAACTTATTGGGAGTTTTTGGGAAATATGCTAACGAGCTCTCGATTTTGTTTTAAAGAAAATTCTCAAACTTCATTGTTCAATATTCATTGTTCACCATTCATGGCACTGTTCATGCGTGAAAATAAATACAGTCCGTATTTGCAACAAAACATATTCTATTCAACTTGTTTAGCCTCTAACCCTTTCAACACTTACTAATTACTTGTTAAATATGGTTTAAATAATTATAACTGTTACACCTCGTAAGTTTAAGGCGATAATTAGAGAACGTAATTAAGAAAATAAGATTCGAATTTTGAATTTAAAGTATAATTATATATGCTAATCCGGAAATTAGTATATAAAGGATGTGATTCCGGAACAATTTTGGGGTGCAACACATGTGGTTATGGATTAGTGTCGTGTTTTAAAAATGTTGTCATAAAAAATGAGGACTTACCGAAAATTTCATAATATAAAATAAAGAGGGGTCTAAGATTATTAAGTGTGGGAGATTGATTTATTATTGTGGGATTAATTTTAGTGGAGATGATAATAAGTGAATTTGTGGGAACTTGTGTCAAGCATGCAAAACTTCTTTTAGCCTTAAACCAACACATCTCCCCTCTCATTTTCTCTCCTCCCCATTCGAAAATCAGCCCTTCCACACTCTCTCTCTCTCTTCTCAAACAAATTTTCATCTTCCATAACTAAGTTATAGACCACATTAACCCCCTTCTCCAAGATTAGTCTTTCTATTAAATTTCTAGGTAGTGTTAACTTCAAAATAGTGGGTATTTTGGCAGTGACTATCGAAACTGTCCAAGGAAATTATGGCTTGAAAGATGAACATTTTGGAAGAAAAATAAGTAAGCAATAGGGTCTCAAACTTGTAGAACACGTGCATGTCAATATAAGTTGAAGAAATGGTGAAAATGGTGCAAAATGAAGTGGAGCAGTGACCGAAATATAGGGACTGCTTTGGGGTAAAAATTAAGGTAAGAATTCTTCTTTTATAGAGTATTTGGAAGATTAAATGATGTTGTAGTTGAGAGATAAACTCGTGTTAAAGAAGAATTGGAAATAAGAGACTGCATGTGATTGTTGTTGATGTTGTTGAGCCGATTGGAGATGATATTACGATTTTGGACTGTTTTGGTATACCTCGGATTTGATTGTTGTTATTGTTATCATTGTCACTAATAGCATGTTTAAATTGAAAAGAAATCTTGATATTTAAAGTGGTAATTGGTTATATGGAAGTGTTGAAACATGAAATTGGATTTTAAGAAGTTAGGAGAAGAGCTACGGGTTATGCTTGTTGACACCCAATTTTGACCCATCTTTTAGTTATTTCTTGCAATTTTAAGCATTTTAGGACATCGCATTTTATCACAATTCTTGACATTTTTGTATATTTTTTTTACCTAACATTCTATGTTATTTTATTTTTGTAAATTTGCATCATGTTTTTTACTTTTAATTAGGTATTAAACATTTTTTCAAATATTGTATTTTTATTACTATTACATCGACATTTGCATTTTAATAATTTTGCATCTTTTAAATAATTAACCCATTTTGCATTTTTGCCAAACCAGTCCAATCCGCCAAAAATCGAAGCCCAAAACTGAGGCCCAATACACCTTTCATCTTTTTCCTCCAATACTCAATACCCAATACCCAAAGCCCAATACCCAAAACCCTAAACCCTAAACCTAATCTCACCCTATTTTATCACCCCTTAACCCTACTTCACTTCCACAGTCGTCTTCCCTTCCCCTCAAAACCCTACTTACCCCACTGGCCACTTTCCTTTAACCCTACCCTCATTACCCTCGGCCTCCTCTCTCTTAGCCTCGCGCCATTACCCTCTCCGTCATGTCGACCACCCACACGCCATCGCCGGCGAACCCTGCCCTCACCTTCAACCCGCTGCACCTCACCTTCCCTTCTCCCCCTCACCTCGTCGCCGACGAACACCCTCACAATGCCATGCGTCTCGCTCTCACTCACTCTCGCCAGTCGCTCACCCTCTCACCTCTCCCGTCGACCTTACCCACATCCTGCTGCTCCCGTCGACTGTCCCAGCGTTCGTCAGGCGGCGTCGCTCCGGTGTTCGCCGTGGAAGTGACGCCGCCACCATCGCTGCCTGGGTTTGGTTTCATTTTTAGATTTATTGGCATATTTTTATTTTGGACTGATTTCCTTTATTTGTGAATCTCGCCGGAGTTTGAGGAACTCCGACGGTCGTTGGTTACTGTTTTCTGTTGTTGGTTTGATTTGGAATGATTCCTTGTATTTTGCCGGAGTTTTTAAACTCGTGCCTCGCTTTCCGTGAATCGCTTCTCTTTGTTTCCGCTTTCTTTGGATAGTTTCGGCTATTTTCTTTGGGTGATTTTCGCTATTTGCTGGGTTGATTTTCGGCTATTTTTTCGCTACTGATTTTCAGTCGTTGTTGCTACTAATTTTGGTTATTTGTTGGGCTGATTTTAGCCATGTTCTGGACTGATTTTGGACTGGTTTTAGACTATTTTGCTACTGATTTTGCTGTGATGCTGGATTGATTTTTAGGCTATTTTTGCTACATTTTTTGCTGGTTTACTGATTTAGAACAAATACTACATTGTTGGTATTTTACTGATTTGAACAAGATGCTACACTTGTTTGGCCAATGAAAAAGTTATCCGTCGATTTTTGAGGCCTCCACAGTTGCAAATATGGAAAAATAAAATAAATGAAGCTTTCTGGGCAAGGATGATTTCTTCCACTTACACCGGATAACCAACATGCGCTGGCAAGGCGAACGCTCGCACCCGCACTTGTTTAGGCTGTCCCACTTTATATATTTTTATATCTGAGCCCTCCGTGTTTAAAACTATTACTGTTTTGATGCGGATCCGAAGGTTTTATTTATTTTATTATATTGGCCAATGAAGGAATCTCCGTATGATTTCCAAGGCCTCCCATGTACAAAAGACGGATTTATTTTTTTGACTTTATTTATTAATTATTGCTATTACTTTAAAATTGTTTATTTTATTACTAACACTTTTACTAAGTGTTTATGCAGGTACTCGGAGATCATCTTGTGCAGAAAGCCTAAAAAGGGCTAAAGATGTCTCGGAGTTTTATCTTACGTCTCATTAAATTTTAGTTTTACTATTTTGTATTGCATTTTATTTTAATTGTAAATTATGTAAAAATGCTTAGAATATGTAGAATAGAAGTCAATATATAATTAACCTAGGTTTGAACGGATAACCGCAAGTTAGCGGATCTTAGAGGATGCCTAACCCCTTCCCTTTAGGATAATAAAGAACCATGATCCAGAATCTCACATAGCTTTCGCAGACCTTTAAATGGAGATCATTTATAGCATTTTTATGCTATTTAATAAGTGTCCTAATTCACTATAATAATTAGGTGGCGACTCCTTAAAATACATTTAGGAATCAACCATACGTAGTACTCCCGTTTCGACTCCGGTTAAAATGAGGTGTTACAATGCTTGACTGGACCGAAATCTGTCCAGAAATCGTGAGCACCGTTATGATGTATTTAGGGGTTGTTTTGTTGAAGTTAGAATGCTGTGAATTTAGTTATGAACATGCATATACGTTGTTGAAATTGCGGACATATGTCTTAAGGAATTAAGGTGTAGAAAAGTGTTATTTTACATTCTTGAACTCTCGATTTTTGCTAGAAGTATGGACTATTTTTAAGGGTTGTTTTAATGTGATTAAGGGGCCGGATTAACATGAGAAATAGGTGTATAAGTCACCTTGGTTGCTGTTTTGGTTGTACTCCATGAATGTAAGGAAAAAGAATGTATAATGGTAGCGTAATGAAGTATATGAGAATGTTTTGGTACATTCTTGAGTTGTATCTTGTTATTGGTATTGTTGACATTGTTTATGAGTTGTGGATATGTATATAAATAGGGGAAGTGCTGCCCGAATTTTTATAGAAAAGAGAGTCGTCATTCGACATAACTTATACTAGAAATCATAAAGTTGACGAACGAATTACTATTGTTATAGGTTGAAGTGCTAATCGAGACGAACAATAATTATAGAATTGGTTAGTTCGACAATAAGGTATGTGAAACTATATTTTCTTCTTTTGGCATGATTTATAAATGAGTGTACGACGGACATACATAATTGTATTGAATCCTAATTCTTAATGATTCATGATATGCTAGTGACTTGATTTTCTAAGTAATAGTTATGTTATTTATTCCATTTCGCAGATCTGATTTTCCATTTCAAAATATTAGAGCACATAAATGGGACTTAATGATAATTTACTTCACTTCTACAAAGCCAAATAAAATAAATTACCATAAAACTGATCCATAATAAATATAAGAGTATATAAGTTAAATCCCCTCCAAATTATTATCATTTTGCGAATTTCATCCTTAAATTATTGAATGTTCATATTTTTTTCGTCTCAATTTATGTAATATAATTTGATTCGGTACTAAATTTAAGAAATAAAGTAATATTTTTGAATTTTGTGATCTAAAATAAGTCAAAGATATTTGTGTAGTTATAGATCATCTCGTTAAATGTAAAAAGTAAAAGTTAAAGTTAAATTATGCAAAATAACGAAATATATCATTTTTTGGAACGGACTAAAAAAAAATGTATCACATAAATTAAGACATAGAAAATATTACTTTTGGACTATAACTACTTTTAAATTAAAACCCCACGATTGAATATAAATATTTGAAATAACTTGTTGAGAACAGTATGAGAAATAAAAATAATCTTAAAATGATGATAATTTAGGAGAAACACAGATTTTTCCTACTACTTGCTGCTACACGTTTAGTACCCTTTTGAAGTAGCTACCAAACAAATACGTACATGTATAAAGATACTTACATGTAAATGCAATGCCTAGGAGACAGAGCCCTTCACGCCACCCCGTACAGGGGGGGCTGGCGTGGTGTGAGGTTAGGCCGTTAGGGTGGCCTTTTTCCCTTAAAACTTTATAGAAAACATTCAAAGACCATCTTGTTTTCCATATATATAACTAAACTCTTTATCTCTCTCTCCACATTTTCTGTCTGAAAAAAAAACATCAACACTTGCCTCGTCCTGTTTAAACCAATTCAAGAAACCTATTTTAGAGGACCCTAAACTTATATTATCTCTTTGCTTTCACCATATTATTTTTGTATGATATGTAAGTATGTACAATCTTTTTTTTGTTATATCTGTTGTTACTGTACTTTTTTTTGTATTTGTGGTTCTGTTTGTTTAGGGTATCAACTTTTTGACACTATTGAGAACTTTCCATACTTGGGTAATTTTTTTTTGCTGTTCTTGGATTCCTATGTTAATCAGTTTACTTGGGTATGAACTTTTGATTGTCAATTTTTGGGTTTTGATTTTTTAGTCAGTAATTTTCATGGATTCTGTTGTTTTAGCCTTGGACTGCTCTAAAGTTGTTATCTTTAGGCTTTTAGGTCCAAAGTCTTGATTTTTACTATCTAAATTTGATTAATTTAGTAATGTAGGTAAATTTTCTGTTTGGTGGACAGTGACCTACATGATCTTTAGGTGAAAAAGTTATGGTTGACAGTGCAGATTTGTTTTTTTGTCGTGTGAGTTTTAAGGTAGATAGACCATATATCACTTGTTTTGATAGATTATGGTTAATTGATTAAGGAACTTTTGGTGTAGATAATTTGGAGTTATGACAAGGGTAACCCGTGATTTTGGAGATACAATGCAAAGGGATGCTATTCCTCCTGTATCAGCAGACGTGATCTTCCCATCTAGTCGTTTTCCAAATTACAAAATTGGACCTAACAATCAGATTGTGGAGGTCAAGCAGGATTCTAAGGCACTTACAATGAAAGAGGTGGTTGCTCGTGAAACTGCTCAGTTATTAGAGCAGCAAAAACGGCTCTCTGTTCGCGATCTAGCCAGTAAATTTGAAAAGGGTTTGGCTGCCGCTGCCAAGTTGTCTGATGAGGTACGGCCTTAATTATGAGTTGGTAGTTCCATATTCTTAACTCAGAAGTTGCCTTATGAGCCAATTACCCCCGTGATAATCTAAACCTAATGAAGGGATAGGATAGGAACATGGAATATATTCCATTTTTGGCGACTCCTTGCTCACTACAAAAAAAATGGAATTAGCTACGAACTTCGTCGCTAATCAGTCGCTAAATTTCTCGTAGTAACAAATATTTTATATTAGCGACGGACTTTGGCTGTTTATCTATATAACTTTTCTGTCGTTTAGTAGTGTCTGGTAATGTTGAATTTGTCATAAAGAAGTGAATTTTGATACATAGCCTCTAGCTTTAAAGTGTTACATCCTTTACTCCACGTAAACACCATTCTTTCAAGGAAGAGAGGATGTTTTTATTGAACAACCTTAAAGGCTCTATGGTGATTAAAAAATATCTTATATGTGGGCTCCAGGCAAGAATGAAAGATGCAGCTTCTCTGGAGAAGCATGTGCTGTTAAAGAAGCTCAGAGATGCGCTTGAAGCTTTGAGAGGACGTGTGGCGGGGAAAAACAAGGATGACGTGGAGGAAGCTATTGCTATGGTTAGTTTTTATGTCCTTTACAGGTTTTCTTTTCCTAGTTCAGTATGCCCTTTTTGAGTGACTTGGTTATATAAATATTCCTGCAAGGAAAGAATCTGTAACCTACTTTCTAATGTTATGCATGCAGCAAACCTACTTATTAATGCTTTGCACCTCGCTGCTGATATATAGCCTGTGATATTTAAAATTATCAAAAATAATTTTACGTACCAAAAAAAGTATATATGCGAATGAAGACTGTCATTACAATGTATGACACCAGAGCATCATCTTTTACTTTGCAAATCAGAGTGATTAGTCATTGGAGAAGATCTTTTAGGGGCTTCATGCACTATAATGTATGGTGCAGTTAATAGAAACATGAAGAAAGCTGAAGTGGTTAACTAGTTAAGATAATCTCAAGACCCTTTAATAAGTTAAACATGTCTTGTAAATGGTTGGGAGAAGTGCCTATAGTCTTTAACTATCAGAAATTTGCCGCGTCATACTTTACAGTTCGTTCCTTTTCAGGGTTAGGATGTTATGCGAACTCTGATAAAAATTTGTCAATCACTTCAGATTTTAATCTGATTAATATTGCATATGTGGACAATTGTCCATCTAGTGCGGTGCTGGATGCATCTTCTAGTGCTTTTATGCTGCATGCATCTCGCTTAAAATAAAATACACGTGAAGAATCTCCTATGTATTGCAGTAGTTGCTGTTGAAAGTTTCTTATTTCTCTCCGTCTTAGCAGTATATTTTTGTTATGTTGATTTTTCTTACAGGTTGAAGCTTTAGCAGTACAACTAAGTCAAAGGGAAGGAGAACTGATTCAGGAAAAGGCCGAAGTGAAAAAGCTTGCAACGTTTCTGAAGCAGGTAAAACATAGTATCTATTAAGAAGTCATGTGTTTTTCATTCTATTATGGACTCTAAATAGAACTTTTCCGAGTCGATCACTTCCTTGATTGTAGGATTCTTATTTTGTCTGTTGATGCAGAAAATTTTCTGGCAAATGGCATAATCAATAAGAAAAGTAGTCTTTCTTGTCGTAGAGGAGATTGTTGGAGCTATATGCTCATATAAAATTTCTTCAGTGTTTACACAACTTTCTATCTGAGTCTGACCTCCGGTGCAACATGAATATGGTCGTAAGTTCAAAGAAATGTTTACACTTCTTTTGGTCGAGTCTAATCTCTGAATATGGATGTTGATACGACGAATGATTTTCAAAAGTGATAAATGGCTCCTGAGAGCATGTAAAAGTACATCCTTTTCTGTGTCGACTTAACAGACTTTATATTTCACATTTCATAGTTTTCTAAGTCTCTTTGATATGTCTTCCTACTTTGATTTAGTCACTATCCTCAAGTTTTGAAGGTTGTGGTTGATCTTAATGGTTGGACCCATACGGATTTTTCGGTCATAAAAAATAGTAAGATCCCTATAGTTACCAGTTTCAAAAAAATAATAGTAAGATTGGTTTATTTTAAATATTTGCATTTTGTAGTTCCTTCTTTTGTATCATCTATATGTAGTGATACATAAATAGGATATAAATTATAGATGTTTAATAAGAGGGTACTGTTTATAAAGTAGTTGTTAGAATGTCAGAAGAATGTGCCTAGATTCATTTTATTCGAATATTTTAGAAGTCATGATCTAGAAGCAATTTTTTTCACAACGGTGGTGTCCGGTCCAGTTTGTGCACACTTCCATGATCCACCGAGTATCAGCTACCTCCAACCAACACATATATGGGGTAACTCTGCCCACCAAGGCTTAGGCAGTTATGAAGAAATCACCTAGTGTTTTTGTTGAACCCTAGTCACTAAAGTTTGCACCCAGTGAACTGAACACTAGGTCACACCCTTTTGTGCTAATCTAGAAGCAACTTCTAGGAATAACCGGAGACTGTTTTCGTCCTTATGTGTTGTCCATGTTGGATTATTGTGTTTGGAACTTTGGATATGAACTATGATGTGAAACTCTCTTGAGCTTCTTTAGGTAAATTTTATTTGATAAGTGAACTTGTTAAGTAATTGCTCCAATTGATGGTCTATTATTGTAATCGCATTGATAAGTTTGTTATAAACCTAAATTAATTTCAAAAAGTCTCTTCTCTAACATATAGTGTTGCAGTTTACATTATTTATCTATAAAACTGTCTAATTTTTAACTGTTTAAGTTTTTAAATGAGATGGTTCACACAAGTTATTTATGTTAAAGTAACAATATATGTGGTTAAATCTTCTCTGACTTAAATTATGCAACTTTTCGATTTTGAACTTTGAGGTACCAATGTGTATATTTCCATATTTTGGTACATAAAGTTTTAAGCTGACTGTGTGTTAGAGCATTTATTTATTTTACGATAAGTCAATAATTAGAGTGTAGTGTTGAGGATGAAAATGTAACTATGGGATCGATTCAAGTTGTAGTTTTATTTCTTGATCTATCCCACAAATTCAATCTGTAGGCCAGGAAACTTACCACTTTCTCTTTCTCTATTTGATCAATCAGTCAAGGAGACCTTCATCCCAAGTTGTGCTAATACATCCAAAACTTCTCTCTTTTCAGTTGTCTTTTCACTATTTTTCGTTGTTACTCTCATTTAGATTCTGATCATAGACACAATTTGTACACAGGCTTCTGAAGATGCTAAGAAGCTTGTTGAGGAAGAAAGAGCTTATGCAAGGGCTGAGATTGAGAATGCAAGAGCAGCTGTCCAGAGAGTGGAAGAGGCTCTTCAGGAGTATGAGCGAAAGTCCGGGGCCTCAGGGAAGCAGGTTTTCTTTTAGCATTCTGATTGTCATAATTTTGGTTTAATGTGGTGGAATTCTTACTCTGCTTTTCATATTCTGTAAATTGATGTTTTTTATTCTCTGTCTGGAGCAACTTTTCTCTAAATATTGAACATGCTTTGAGGACCCTTGGTCCACATTTATTTTGGTTTATTTAAATCTTTAATATTAGCAGCTTGTTTTGAGCCCACAACTTTTTGTCTCTTTATCATGCAAACCTAAAGTTTTACTGAATTTTAGGACATGGAAGAATTGATGAAGGAAGTTCATGAGGCAAGGCGAATCAAAATGCTACATCAGCCTAGTAAGGTATCTGCATATGACATTTTCTACTGTGATGTTGCATTAATTCCATTTAAAATTTCCTCAGTGTTTCTTTATTTTCTCTATTTTGCTTGTATTATTCAATCTTAGTCGTATATCTACTTATGCTACATGTGCTGGCCGACGTAGGTACGTATGTAAAAGAGAATTCTTAGTCTTAGGAAGCGACCTTTTTATGGATCCTTAATATAACTTCTTTTTTTATCAAGTAATAAGATTATATTAAACAAATGGGCAAAAACCTTAATCATAACTTATAGTCATATAGAACTTTTTGTGCTTTTGGTCTTCCATAATGACACATCATTTATATTTTAGTTTCTACAATCTGAAGATTAGTCTTCATGTTATCCAAATTCAAAAGAAACCAGCCAACGTCCAACGATAATAAATAGACTTCCAAATGATGTTGTAGTTGAGAGAAATGTGGTACTTTCAACGAGAAACTTATTTATTTATTTGAGAAAGCATGAACTATTTACTTGAAGACCAAGTGTGCTACTTCCAGAAATTGATAGGGCTAAAAACCAAGTTTGCCAGTACCAGAGGAAGCAAAAGCACATTAGACTTATCTAAATTGTATGGTTTTAGTACTTCTGAGCAGGAAACTTCCTTAGATTGCTTCGGTGTGAGTTAGTAATTTCTCAGATTGACAAAAAATAGATGAGGTTTTATTGTAGACAATATACAAGAAGCTCAGTGTATAGGAGTTTAGTGTACTAAAATAAGGATATGAAACAAGGACAGTTATTGAATGAGGAAAATTACCAAAATACACGAGATTCATAATTATGACAGAGTTAGAAAGAATATCCTATACTATTAACCTAAACATGTAGGATGATCTAGAACATTTTAGCATGTGACTAAATAAATTCTCGACTTTCGATATAACTAATACGTGTTGGAAAGAATATCCTAAACGATTTACCTAAACATGTATTATCTAGAACATTCTAACATGTAACAAAATAAATTATCGACTTTCGACATAACTAATACATGTTGGAAAAAATATCCTATAGTATTAACCTAAACATTTATTATCTAGAATATTCTAACATGTAACTAAATAAATTCTCGTCTTGGACGTAACTAACATGAAGCTTCCGCTGACAGGTCATGGACATGGAGCATGAGCTTCAAGCATTGCGTGTGCAGCTTGCAGAGAAGTGCAAGTACTCAATACAACTTCAGAAAGAGGTATCTGCAATACCTAGTTCAAAAGTATCTTGTATCTTTTAATACTATCTGGTCTTTATGGATACTTTGGGGATGGTGAATCCCCTTTTTTGTGGTGGCACTTGTGTATATTACAGAAAATAAATAATTTGTTGGTTCTAGGAACTATCCGCAGTTCCATATAATGGAGTACTCCAAGCTTTTCAGCAGCTTCACAATTCTATGTTTTGAATATATTTTTGGAAATGTAACCAAGACAACTGCCATCGCAAGAAGAGAAACATGCTAGTACCTATTTGAGTATAAACAAGCAACAATGTGCGGTTAGCTAGCAATTAAATTGATGTAAAGTGATGACATGCATCTGGAGGCAGGAAAGTAGAACAAAAACTTGGGGAATTATCATCATGTTTAGTTTTTGGATAGCATCTTTGATTTTTCCGTAAGTCAAATTTTGTTATGTTGCTCTTCGGAAGCTGTTGCTTTTTTGCTTGATTTTGTTGCAATTGCAGCTTTCAAAAGATGTTATATTGTCTCTGCTCTTTTGTTATGCATATTTGTTAGTGATATATTCTTTTGACTAATTTGTCGTATAAGATATAAAAAAGTAATGAACTTATCCTGTAACACATGCTTAAAGATATTAAGCCATGTAATCTTGGGAATCACATGCACATGATAAAGCGTAAAAACTTGTCGGGAGCTTGTATCTTAGTGAAAGAGCGTATGGTTTTGACTGAAATGAAAGTAGTACTTTAAGAAACGCTGGAAGTCAAAGACATTGATCGAGTCTCTTGTTCTTATTATGTTACCTTTCTCAAAAAATCTCTTTTTTTCTTAATGTTCCTAATAAAATTTTCTCCAACACTATTTTTGGTAAGACTTCAAGTTGTGCTATAAAGGCAAAGTTGTAATCTCAGACTAAATAGTTTTGATGTACCATTTTGTTTGTCAGTTGGCAAGAAAGATGGGTGAGGAAACTGTATCACAGTTATATGAATTGGATGGCACGGAAGCCCTGGGTTCGCTTTTGCAAATACAGCCATGTTCTCTTGCTGCTTCAGAACTATCTGAATGTTCAATTCAGTGGTATCGCTTAGCGTGTGAAGGCGGAAAACAAGAACCTATTTCAGGTAATCCGAGTGGTAGTTGTTTACATTTCCCTGTTTGTTATGCAGCTTGATTAATGTTCTCTAGCACGTCTTGTCTTGGTCCTGTTATCTGGTGCCTGGTGGTGACTGACAGATTGTCATACTTCTCGGCTGCAAGTTTTTGGGATAGAAAATACTTAAGATATTGAAACATCTAGCAGGAGTATTGGGGTTGAATAGTTTTTGGTAGGGGTTCTGTAACATGGGAGAAGCTGCAAAATGGATTATTAAAGTATTTCCATAAGAAACACGAATTTGTTTAAAGTACTACTTAATGTCTTCTTTTGTAAGTATACTTACCATTTCCAAAAAAAAGTCTTCTTTTGTAAGTTCAGTTCAGTAACTAATGAACTCTCAGGGGTCATTAGGTGATTGAAATTGGATAAGGGGGATAAAGTTTTGTCAGGCGTTTTTTCTTTTGGAATCTTGGGATCTGGATCGAGAAGGGCATTGATATCCCGTGTTGATGGGATGTTTCATTACCTTGGAGGAACCTATGGGATTAACAGGTGGTTTCACCCCTTTTCCGATATTTCTCTTTCTGCCTAATGCACCTGCTCCTAATCTTTTAAAATGTGTCACTTCTCTTGTTTTATATGTTTATTTATTTCTGAATTCTACAACTAAAATTTCTTTGATATTTTTGTTAAATATACTTAACGTGGCCCATTTGTAAACATATTTTGATGTCAGACACTTATCGATGAAGTACCACAGATACTTGATGCATTACGATAAAGGGAGTTTTGCCACGAGTTTCTTTTTGAATGACCCCATAAAAAGCATTTTATATTCATATTTTAGCTTTCATTTAACTGCTCATGGCTCTTCTATCTGGCATAAAGGTTATCTATTAATATTTTTTTCTTTTTTAGGTGACACATGCTTTTGCATTGCAATTTGATGTGTTGTATTAACTTTTTCCCCCTTTCGACATGTGAACAACTATCCTTAATTCAGGAGCCACAAAACCCGTTTATGCTCCAGAACCATTTGATGTTGGACGAATTTTGCAAGTTGAGATCACATATGAAGGCCAGACAACATCAGTGACGACTGCTGGTCCTATTGATCCTGGTTTGACTTGATTCCTGAAACGTAGTGCTTTCCATGTGCTGTTTAATTCTAGTATTAACCGACAATAACTTCTGTTGGTCTGGATTAGATATGGTTTAGCTGCAAGCTATGTCTGCATTTCCGTACCTTCATAATGACTGTAACAAGTTTCCTTTAACAGCTGCAGGCTTGGGGAACTATGTTGAAGCTTTGGTGCGAAGGCATGATATTGAATTCAATGTACGAGTCCTTCAATTTGATTTTTTCTCCTTTATTAGGAATGCCTCAAACTTAATAATTTACTACCCCTTTTTATGTCTCTTCTGATTGTTCCATATAGCTGTATTGTCTTTACAAATATGTCGCCGCGTGTAGCTCTCAATTCAAAAATTCAAATAATCTTACTGCCTTAGTAGTTGTGTACTCCCTACCAAAATATCATGTTTTCCACATGTTAAACATAATTAAATAATTTAAGTGTCTCATCTCTAAGATTTAAAGCTTTTAAATGAGGTGGTTACACAATTCAATATGGTGTTAAAGCCAACATTTGGTTAATCTATTCTCATACTTGTAAGTTCTTATTAAAGTTCACATTTGAGCACAAAAACTAAGTTATGCATGCGTGAGTGTGTCAGGTTACATGGTTATCCACTGGTCTCATAAAGACTTCCAAAGTGGGTTTATAAAGTCCCTGAGCTTCTCCAGCATTTGCCTTACTTTCATTCTCTTCGTGTTTCGCGCATTTCAACGTGACTCCAAAAAATTAAAAAATGATATCAAAGTAGACAGAGGTCCTATGTTCCAACTTCACCCCTATAAAAAGTATTTGTATGTTTTTGACACAAGGAAAAGAATCAGACTCATATCTGAAGGGTTGTATTTAGCACTAAAAGTTTAATTTTTTAGATACGGCAATAACATAATTCAACAACACTTCTTCCAATTTCTGAAAGAACATAACCTGACTGTGTGAATAAGAGTAAGGTGGATTCCACCTTGGTCTATTGGAACCGTAGCTGCATTTGTCTTTTTCCAACTCCTTATTGTATGCATATGTTTATTGGTGATGTTCGTAGGTAGTTGTTGTCCAGATGAACGGAACAGATCATATACCAGAGACTATCCATGTACTACACATTGGAAGGATGAGAATGAAACTATGTAAAGGGACAAGTGTAGCAAAAGAATACTATTCCACTTCAATGCAGGTAGTGATGATGCTTACTCCCTTGACATTTCTTTTATTAGGTGTTGATCGAAATGAGTGACCAGTTATTGCTGATCAGAACTTTGAAATACTTGGATTTTCTCAAGTTGGGCTTAAGAAGACGAACTATTAGTCTGTTTGGCCAAGCTTCCAAAATTTGCTAATTTTGAAAAGTGCTTTTTGAAAAAGTACTTCAGGAGAGTATCAATTTGTGTTTGGCTAATTAATTTTGAAAAACAAAACTTTTGTCAATATTAGAGCATCATTTTGTGCTTAGCCAATCTTCCAAAAGTGCTTTGGAGAAGAGCTACTTTTTTATCTTATGAAAAACAACTTTCTCAAAAGCACTTAATTATTTCTCTAAAAGATTTGGCTTAACACCTCAATTTTCTAAAATAAACACTTTTGGCTTCCCAAAAGCTTGGCCAAACAGGCTTTTTTAAGTGTTTTGAAGCTTCTTTGTGCTTTTGCAAATATGGCAAAAACATGTACATTATTATGTAAAGTAGAGATAGTGTTGTGAGAGTTTATAGAATAAGAGAAAGAACAATACCATCATGTTGTATAACTAGCAAAGGATAGGAGTAGGACTGTTCACAAATTTGTAGCACGCATAATAGGCCAAAGGAGTACCATGTATTTATTGGCTTTTTATATTTTGCGAACGTCTGTACTTGGAAAGGGGATTTATACACGACTTTGAACAACTTCAATGCTCTTTCACTAACTCATTTGTAACATTGCCTTTTTACCGCAGTTGTGTGGAATTAGAGGTGGCGGGAATGCTGCAGCTCAGGCAGCATTTTGGCAAGTAAAGACAGGACTCTCCTTTGTATTAACGTTTGAAACTGAGAGAGAAAGAAATGCAGCCATTATGCTTGCCAGACGATTTGCGTATGACTGCAATGTAAGTCTAGACTCTCTTTGTTTTTTGGCTGCAGATGATTACTACTATATTCAGATACTCCCTGCACTCCAAAATAATTGATGTTTTAGGTTTGCGCACATGGATTAAGGAATTCACTTTTAAATAATTAGGAGGTTTTTTTGACTAAAATACCCTTCTTTATGATTTCTTTTCTTTTTAGGTTGGCATAATTATCATGCTGATATGGGAATGTGCAAATTTAGGAAAAGAATTAAATACGTTCTTGTTTTGTGAAACATCAATTATTTTGGACAACTTTTAGAGGCTAAACATCAATAATTTTGGTCTGGGGGTGTATTACATATTGTAGCATCATAACATATATTAGTGCTTCTAGGATAAGTAGCTCATAATTTGTCTGTCTCTAGCACATCTACTGTAAGTCTAGACTTATCATTAAACAGGCATGGAAAAGCTTTTGTTCTTGTTATCCAGTTTGATCAAGGAAAACTTATGTAACTTTAATTATGCAGATTATGCTATCTGGACCAGATGATAGAGCCGCTCCTAGATCTTAAGAAACTACTATAATTTCCCCCCGATGAAGGTGTGTTTATAACGACTCTGATGTATCTATAGGTTTTTTGGTAGTGAATATGCAATAGGGTTGATTGTTGTGTGGCATTTTTTCACCACATTCTTGTCTTCTCTTTATTTCTATCTTGATAGCAAGGCATTGTTTTTTTACCCTGCCTCTATTTGATTGATTGTAATGATTCTTTGCTCCTGGTTTCTTTGTTTTGGCAAGTGATTGTAACTGAGCTTAACTACATCTGATTTTGGTATGGCTTGTAGTGATTGTCTATGTTCTTCAAACAACAATCCAGTTTTGGTTCAGATGAATGGTATAAACTAAAACATGCTGAAGTTCCAAAATAACTTTGATCAGAACCAATTTTATCTTTGAAAGCAAAATCGGGGAAACTTTTAGGACGGATTGTTTGGGTTGATATTACAATATTTATAGCCCGTTTGGGTAAGTTGTTACTATAACCAACTTATTTTGAAAAGTAGTTATTCAAAAAGTATTTCGGGAGAGTAGCTTTGTGTGAGAAATACTTTTAAAAAGTGTTTTTAAATGTCAAATTATGAAAAAGGAAATTATTATCAATTAATTTGGTAAAGATGTAATCTTGTCCTATAAAAAATATTTAAAGCATTCATTTAAGTTGAGTGATCACAGTCACTAAGCTGTCTTGTTTGATCTCATTTATGGTGTCGTTATAGTGACTGGTCGTTTTTATATTTCAAGCAAAAACTGACTATAACTTTAACTTGGGGATATGCTTTTCTTTCTGATATTTTCACATTCCTTTTACTGGTATCAATTCTTATTAAGTCCTGATACAGTCCTTACATTATTCAGTCATCTTCCTCAATTACAAGTCCAAGCATTTAACCAAAAAATTTTGGGTTACACGACCTCATGCCTTGCGCGCTCTGGTTGTGTCGCTTATACCAATCATTCATAGTTTTTTTTTCTTCTAACATATTATTTCTAGCTTGAACTTAAATTTTTTAATGGTACAATGAGTTTTAACTCAAATAAAGCCTAAATCAATACTAATGTAATGCCAACAAAAGGAATTCAATTCTAACACTAAGAATACCAATAATGTTGGATATCTGTTACTACGTAGTATTAGTTTTGCATTGATTAGACAATAAAAAAACATAACTTAATCTAGTTTTTTCTTAATATATAATTATGTAACTAATAATTAGCCATGCTTTTTTATTTTAGTATTTTTAGATTATGATCATGATCATTATTGTTTAGCGATTTATGTAATCTCTATATTCAGAATTTATATTGTAAAATAAAAAATGTTAAGAATTAAAGTGTAGTTTCGAGCCCACAGAAAACGGTATTTCCTTAAAGAATTTAATCCCCTTACAATTGCCAAATGTTTGAATTAAGTCTTCTCAGGATAGAACGAAACTCTATTTTGCAATACTGGCAATCAAAATTGTAGAACTTCATCGAACTCAAGAAACGATAGTAAATCACATGACACTTACTGTTTTTGTCTTTGAAAATAATGCACAGAAGAGGGAGAAAAGTCTGATTTTCCGAGAGCAAAAATGCAAAATTTCGTGAATTTCTGTGTAAATGAGGCGAAGCCTCTGAAAATATATAGCATGTTAGTTGGATTTGAATAGGTGCAAAGATACATGTTCAGGAAAGAAGATGTCATTTCAGAGATGACCGTTGGGATTTAAATTTATTATGTGAAATAATTAATTAATTAATTTCGCATGAATTAATATTAGGAGAAGGAAATTAATTAATGAAAATGGAAAAATAAATTTGGTTCAAAAAAATTTTCAATCAATTTGATCATTTGACCAAATCCAAATCATTAGAAGCCGAGCGACGACGACATCACGAATGGTAATCCTCTGAGAAGATGTGCTTCAACATATAAGCACATATATGTTCCTTTCCACCACCAATATGGGACAAATACCACTTGAAAATTCTGGGGCGGAGTCTTGATTTCAAATATTAAGACTTAGCATGTTTGAGTAAAGTAAACCTCAACGTTAGGTCCTTATTCATAAAGCAAAATAATAAATTTTGTAACTAATACTTGCTTATGGAAATGAATAAAGAATGAAAACCTTACACATAATTGCAAAGAAAAGGGAAAAGTTCATTCATTCATATTTTTTGGACTAAAAGTAGTCGGGGATACAAAGGATACTAACCGGGTCCAAAAGTGACCCGTTAATAAAAACTAAAACTAAAAATAAGCCCAAGCAAAAAGTTACAGCCTGCCAACTCCATGGTCCCACGGAGGGTGTTTCAAGTGTTTCCAAAAAATAAAAAGATCTAAAAGATAAGTTAGGTGGGGTTCATCATCATCACCCGCCTCTCCACTAGGTTCTGCATCTGAATCTTCTTTATCTCCTCGTAGAACTTCCAACGATAACTCAACATCGTGGAGGTCAATTCCTGCATCCAGGAATTCAGAAGGGATATCAATCCCCGGCTTGCTGGTCTCTTCAAGGGTGTCCACTCGACTCTTTAGAAAAGTCAAGTCTCTCCGAAGCTTCCATCTTTGACATTTAGCCTGGAGCTCGTGGATGGTGTGCTCGGAGGCATGCAGTTGCCATTGGGCTTCCTTCAAGTCGGCTGCTAACCTTGTTGTCCTCCCTTGAAGGGTCATGTAAGTGGTAGTTAAGGCCTGAAGGTAATTCTCCCAATCCCGTAGAGAGTCAATAGCATCTTGTAATCGATGTTGGAGGAAGGCCTGAAGAGAGCTCGAGTTTCTAAGATCAGCTCAGAGGTCTTCAACTTTTGGCTTGAGATGCTGAATTTCTTCTTTCAACTTCTTTTCTTCAAGGGAAGGGCCCATCGCTTTAGTCAAATATTTAGTGGAGAGAGAGAGGCATGACCCTGAATGAAAGGATTATTACCGGTAAAGGAGAGCAAGTATGTAAAGAATAGTAAAAAGTAAGGAATATTATACATGTAGAAACAAATATGCAAAATGTACAAGAGAAGCCTCGAGGGTAGCATGGGAATATTTTTTTAGGGAAGCGGGGAGGGGAGGAGAGAAGCAAATGTACCGGCCTCGATTCTAAGTAGGGATTGAGCTGTGCTTAGAAGGGTCCTTAGGGAGAACTAGTGTCTCCGCCACCGGAGTATCTTGTCGGAGATTACCGGTGCTTTCATTGGTCGAGCTTTCCATTTTTGATTACTAGAAGCATATTAGAGGATGTTTGACAGAGCAGCTGAACGAGATGACACTTTTTGGGATGAGGACTTTCGTAATCCCTATGAATGGAGAAGAGATGATTGAAAAGGAGTCACGGGGAATTCGAGATCAAATGCTTAAGGAAGAGTCATGGTTAAGGCTTACCATGGTATTTTATCTTCCACCATGTGGAGGTAATACTCTTCCATGCCCTAGTGACGTTGGGGGAAGCATGAAGAAAACTTACCACATTTTCAAAAATCACTTCAATCAGTTGTGACTCAACTAAAATGGATAAAAAGTTATAACACTTACATTAAGAAGGAATTTCCCTTTATTTGGAAAACCATGCAAATAGGTTGTTGAAAATAAATACTCACGGGAAGAATTCTACTTTTATGGGAAAGGATCCGAGGAAGGTTGATGGATCTAGTCGGTCTTGATTAAAATAAAGTAGGTCAACCAGCCCCGGTCGTAGTCATCCTCCGTAGTAATGAGGTTGCATATTCCTCGGGGACACATATGGATAATTTTATCTTATAAAACCCTAGGTTAATAAAGGAGGAGAAGGTGGTCGATAGTGAACGGAATGTCGGCAGTGTTGGCTAACATCTGAATGTAGAAGACTAATCATCAAATATGCGGAGCAACTTAGCCAAGTATATCCTATATCGGCGAAAAAAATCCTCGATAATCTTCGGGATGGGGAGTTTGAAACCAATGGTGAATGGATAAGTGTATGTCATGGAAAACCCTTCATGACAATGCACTCGGTCGATAGGATCAACTATTCTAACAACTATGTCAGAGGAAAAATAGCAATCCTTTACGACGTTAGGGAGAATCTTGGCTGTTATTTTGAATTTAAAATTCTCGACATGTTCGTAGTTACTTTAAGCCCGAAGGAAGGATTTTGACAGCAGTAGAGTGTAGCGATTTTTTGAGTTGTAGGAGAAATGAGTTCCATTTCATGGCGGCGGCTTGGAGGGTTGTTATTGATCTCAGAGGAGTGAGAAGGAGAAGAATTGGTGGAAGATATTGTTGAAGATTTTTTTTAAGAAGGAAAGATGGCAAAGTTTTCAAGGAATTCTGCAAAGTTTGTGGGTGCCTTTTGTGAAAGATTTGGCCTCATATTTATGGTAAAAATATAACATTTTGGAGGTGAAAAGATGTGCTCCATCATTGTTGCAATTCACGTCGATCAGAGCAAATTTTCAGTTGTCGTCGTTTCTGAAGCATTTAATGAATGTGACGTTTGACAGGTTTTGTAATCAATACAATTCAAATTTCTCGCTAAAGTATTAGGTTTACCCGATCGGGAGTTTAAATCCACTTTTCGGTTGCATAAGGGCCACACGCGTAAAGTGCGGGGACTATCTGTATAGGAAAAATTTGTATAAGACAACTATATGAATTATAATATGACACGTGGAGTACGGTGCTGAGTCAGAACCACGTCAGCTTATGGCACTATCGATTATGTACGCTTGGTACCGGGAGCGACACAAGCATAACCAGTACCGGTAATACAGAAGGTTGTATGTCGTTTGAATTGTAACAGACGACCGTTACTAAATCGGTTATACGTCTTCCAAGAAGCTTTAATGACATTTATTGAGATATTGATTAGCCAATTATTACAACATTCATTCTATTGTATTAACGAGGACATATTTTATGGAATGTGTACCAGTGTAGTTCATATATAAATAGGACATATTATTTCATTGTAACCCATCACATTCTAGTTATTACAAGATATTTGTTTATATTCTCTCGATTTCTGTGCTTTCATACAAGTTATCGAAGCTCTGTCCAAAAGTTATCACAAGACTCAGGCTAATCATTACTTTATTTTAACTAGTTGTTATTTGTTTTCAGTATAATTCATCCAGAATTCTTATCTAACGTGCCACTTGAGATTCATGTATACAAATTCAACTGTACCGTTTTACTGGTAAACATAAAATAATCTCTTAGAATATATTTGTGAACAATTCTTTTATGTTTGTCAAAAGTTAACAATTTTGTTTATGAGATATTAACAATTTTTAGTTGTTAGATTTAACATGAACTGTAAAAAACAAAAATTAAGTAGAACTCATATTTAAAAGTATAGTTTTTATAGTTTCTGCTTGGTCTATTTTTAGTGAGCAGTTCTTTGAGATGCATTTTTTTTTTGCCATTTTTGATCTAATTATAATATCTGGTACCGTTTTTAAAGTTTTCGTTTCTAAAATTTGACATGACTATTCTGGTGTTACTGGTTAAATATCTTTTTTATAGTTCCAAATCAGAGTTTGTTAAATAATTATGAAGCATTTTTTATATATTTATTTGACAAAAACTGCTTACTTTTCCAAAATATATGTACAGTCAAACCTCTCTATAATTATCATTCGCTATAACAACATTTCATTATAACGACATGATTTTCTCCGAAATCGATTTTCATGTTATATTCTACTTCTTTATAACATCATTATACCTATAATAGCAATGTCATTCATTATAGCGGTACACTCTTTATAAAATTACCTCTCTATAATAGTCATACTCAAATATTGTGTAATAATATCTATAAGAAGTATATTATGTATAAAAAATAAAATATCAAAATATTTATGACAATCGTCAAGGGAAAGAATTATTTTTTACTGAAAGTTCTGACAAAAATCTTCGTCAATACAAGCGTTATCTTATCACTACGAGACTGAAATTTATGAAATAACCTGCAATTGTAGAAATACCATTCTCCATTGTTGGAGAAATAACGTAATTCTACCTACAGATGAAAATCCCAATATTAATAGTGAAAATTTAAAACTTTTTGAGGATGTTGATAGTGTGTCATCACTTATAGCTCAAATCTCATCTCATAACACTAATCAAGCAATGAATACGTAGTTTGACTCAACTCATCCAATCCTTGAAGCTTACATTGATGAAGAGATTATTGCACAAGTGATTGAAGTGGAAGAGCAAGAGACGACGGATACAAAAGGTGACACCGATGAGATAAAAGAGTCAATTGTTAAGCTCTTAGACATCCGGGAAAACTGTTGAATTCCCTATTGCTGAAAATTTGGATAAAATTCTTCGTCAATTCAAGCGTTATATTATCGCTAAGAGACTGAAATTTACTAAACAACCTACAATTGTAGAATTCTTACGTCAAACTTGAAATTGTATTTAAATTCTCAGTTAATTTTAAATGCATATGTTCCTTAGATTTCAATTATTTATCGATATGGTGTAGTTAGTCATGGATTTATTTATAATTTATTAGTATTTTTAATTTTTAATTAATGAGATATGAAAATCAATTAAAAATTAATAATTAACAAGTATATAATTTGTGTTTATAGCATAAAAAGTACAGAAAAATAACCCTTTGCGTAGTTTCGTTTATTAAAGCCAAATGAGATTCAAACATTAAATGTCAGTATACATATATAACAGTACTTCACTATAGTGATCATAAAATTTTCGGATAAATGTTCACACTATAAAGAGGTTTAAATGTACTACAAGATTATTTTAGACCTACCTCAGATATAAAGGAACCATTTTGTCATTTTTATGTAGTTACGTGAGACATAATATCATGATAATGTTTCAGCTAAGCCGCCTGAATTTTAATCATGTGAATAAATTACAAACGTTATAAATATGGTAGGGTTGTAATTCAACTGTCTCCTCTTTCTCCTTATTATAGTAAAGTCGCCTTTTAGATAAAAATCCTTCAAAACATTATGGTTGTCCAAATTTACGGTTTGTCCTTTATAAGAATGTTAGTGCTGTTTGGTAAGTCGCACTTGACTGTATAATTTTACATGAATTGTACTGTATTGTAATGGACTGTATTAATATATGATGGACGGTACTAAAGTATTAATATATAATGAACTGTATTTTTTTAGTATAGTTCAGGGGAGACTCATCTAGTAGATGGGTCTAAAATAACGATAAGTGTCTTATTTTTATTTTATAAATAAGATCGATCAAATTTAACGTCCTAAATATTATATTATTTTTTTTTAATGCGATACAATAATAACACATACCAAACGTGCTTGATGGGATAGCACTGGCCAGCCTTATGGGAAACACAAAAATACGCACAATTTTTTGGATAGATTTCATATTGAGATATTTTCTGAAAAGTGGTTGCTTAAGAAGAGCTAAACTTAAGCATCGTCCAAATTATGGGAAAAGTGAACTCGGATGGCTGTATGAAATAAAAAAAATCAATGAAACTATTCTACCTTTCCGTGTTATATTTAATTAAATAAATTAACCTTATGAGTTAGATTTTTTTAATTTAAGTATTTTTTTTATTTAGACACTAAATTTAGAAAAATAAATTTATTTTCTTACTCTTATAATCTTAAATTAATCAAATAGAATATTAAAATTCAAGAGTTATCAACTACACAAAGACACATTTTTTAAACCGCTATAAGAAAAGTAAGAGACCTAAATTGAAATAGCAGAAGTATCATTTTATGATTTAACTATTCTTAAACGTTTAATATATATAAGGGTAAAGAATGAATCGATCTAACTTAACCCCATTTGTAGGGTGAGGATTATTCAAATTTATATAAGGAGTTCATGTTCTCATTCCATTTTCAATGTAAGACTCTTAACAATAAGTACTAGTAAATCTGTAAATATTACTCCCTTCATTCCAAATTAGCATGTTTCCCTTCTTGAGAGTCAAGCAATATGAATTTTGATAAATTTAAAATATAGTTTTTCTTCATATTGATATGAGAAGTTTTTTTGCAACTTGTAGTATTTTTTATATATCTATATTTTAATTGTAAAATACTCCCTGTTTACTTTTACTTGTTCGCTTTATTAAAAATATAGTTTCACTTGTATGTGTCCATTTTAGTATTTTAAGATAAATATACTTTTATATTTATTTTATCCTTAACATTAATTGCTCATTTCCAAATCTCTTCAGATTATACACAAATTATATGGTAATATATACTTTATTTATTAATTTCAGAAGCGGGCAAAGTCAATAGTGAATAAGTAAAAGTAAACGGGGAGAGTATTGAGTTAATCTAATCCAATTTAGCTCTAAATATTAGTCATATCAACTCTAAAAAAATGAAACATGACAACTAAATTCCATGGAAGGGTATTTTGTACTTATTTAATTACTTTCTCATCTCAATTTATGTGGCACCATTTGACTAGACATACTGTTTGAGAAACAAATGAAGATTTTTCAAATTTATGATCTAAAATAAGCCTTAAAAATTTATATTGTTATAAATCATCTTATAAAATTAAATTATTTTAAATATAAAAAATACATTCTTTTTGAAATAAACTAAAAATGAAATGAAACCACATAACCGGGAGAGGAGTAATTTGGTCAACGGGTTGAAAATAGGAACCTTGATTAGTCAAAATTTGTGATTGCAGAGTTTAACTTTAATACATCACCCCCTAAGGACATAGTGGGTAGGCCCCACATATGACCATATGTTTAACCATAGGTGTGACAACATTTTCAATGGAGATTTTCCTCATTCTTGACTGAAGACCATAATCTCTTCCCTCCTAACAAAAACAAATACTCCTCAATGGCTTCACTTTTCTATTCTTCTAATTCAACCCCTTTTCTCCTTGTCCTCTACCCTTTCTTGCTTTCCAATTTTTAAAAGAGAATAGTGAGTTATAAAGTGAGAATTTTGATATTTGTTTAATATGGGGATTTGTATTGGTAAACCTGTAAAGCTTGCTCATGTCTCTTCTATCTTGTTGTCCGGTACGAATTCCCACATCCTCTTTCACTCATGTTTACCTCTAGTTTGTACAAAATTTGAATTGCTTCTGTAATATGTTGAGATAATGATCAAAAACACACATGCCCTATCACTTTCTAGCGAGTTTCACATACCAACTATCAGTTGTTAGGTAGGAAAAAAGAACATATGAGTCCTCCGGGGCATAGTCCAGTGGTAAAGGCTGGGCGCTATAAGACGCTCTGGCATGGATAGCGTGGGTTCGATTTCCCGCCGGCGCGAAGAAATTCTGCATGTTGGGAAATTTGACCTTGTCTCATTAATCAGTTGTACGCTCCCAGAAACTAGCCACTGAAGCACATCCCGCGATTTACTGGTGATGTTGTTGAAGGACCGGTGCCATCACCTCGAGGACGTTTGGGTAATATTAGTCAGGCGCAAGCCTGGAAACCTCGACTATCAAAAATAAAAAAGAACATACGATAGTTGGCCTAGTCAGCTTCGATGTGTGTGTTTAATATGCAGATAGTTCAGTTAGGAAAAAGAAGCATGCGATAGTTGGAGCGTGAAACTTGGGAAAAAGTGATAGACCATCAACTCTAATATGTTCAAGAGCCTATTTTTATGTCATATTCAGGGTTAATTCTTGAACTAGATTTTACAATTCTTCAGAATATGCATGTTAGCTATTGAGAATAGGCGTGATTTAATGAATAGGTTTCAGGAAGCATTGAACTAGAGGTATAAACGTTTCCATTTTGAAACAGTCTTTTAAGTTATATTTGGGTAAAAGAATACTGCTCAACTGACCAATTTTGATGTATGGTGATTTTAGTGTTGCCCTTCTAGGATTCCATCATCTTTTACATGTGTCTGAATTTAGTTGGCTTAGAAGCAAATTACACAGTGTGCTATTCTGTTATTTGTTTCTTAACACTTCCAATTAATTGAATAATCCTCAGTTTCATTTTCAAAGTACACACAAATTTAACATCATGTTAAGATATCTGATGAATAATGTCAACCAAGATGTTGTATCAACATTATGAGTTACCAAATAGGGGAAAGGATTAATCATGAAATAAGATACACAAAAATAGAATTTGAGATTGTGTAGGGGGAATTTCGCTCTTGGTCTAGTTTGATGTTGCTGAAGTAGACTCGTAGACTGTAGTAAATTATTCTCGTTATTTGAATCCCTTTCCATATAGTAGAGTGAGAGCAATTATATGTTACGGCAAAGAAATTACCTAAGTAATTCCTCTACACTCTTCAAATTGATCTTGCTCGTTGGTGTTTTACCGTTACTTTTGGTTGACTAAAAGCCAAATTTCTAGGTTCTGGAAAACCTGTTTAGCTACTTAATTTCAACTGACCTAGTCCATGAAATAGAAGCATTGTCATGGATAAGATTCATAACATTGTGAAATCATGTATGACTCGTGGTATGAGTTGTTCGTCTTTTGTACTATTGAATATTACGTAGCTTTTCATACTTTGTGAGATGAGTTGTGTTTCCTATCTGCCTACTTATTCGCACTTGTTATTTCAGATTCTAGAACAGTCCCTGGCAGTGAAAGAAAGGGATCAAGTCGTTCTTGTAGCCAGACGCTTCACGGCAGTTTAGGAAATACTCTCAAATCTTTCAAAAGTGATCTATCTGCCACCAGCAATCTCAAGTCCTTTACCTTCAATGATCTCAAAAATGCAACTAGGAATTTTCGAGCTGATAGTCTTCTTGGCGAGGGAGGATTTGGATACGTCTTCAAAGGATGGATAGATAAAAATACGCTTGCTCCCTGCAAACCAGGAACTGGGATGGTAGTGGCTGTCAAGAAACTTAAGCAAGAAAGCTTCCAGGGCCACAGAGAATGGCTTGTATGTTCATCATAATCCTTCAAAAAATTTATAATGCTCCCTCAGTTTCAATTTGTTTGTCTTAGTTTGACTCAACACGGAGTTTAAGAAAATAAAGAAGACTTTTAAATCTAGTTGTCTTAAACTAAAGATGTGTGTAATGTACCTAAATGCCATTTAAATCCTGTGGTTTTAAATATGACATGTAGGATATTGGGTGTAAAGAGTTGCTAAATATAGAAAGTGACATTCTTTTTTTAAACAGATTAAAATGGAAAGTAAATAAACAAATGAAACAGAGGGAGTATATCTTTATTGCACTTGTTCTCAGTGATAACTTTGTGTCCCTCATCAAACCTGCAGGCAGAGGTCAACCACTTAGGGCAGCTTCACCACGAAAATCTTGTGAGGTTGATTGGATATTGCGTAGAATCTGATAACAAGCTTCTTGTTTACGAGTTTATGACCAAAGGAAGCTTGGAAAATCATCTATTCAGAAGTGAGTCGATCTCTTCATTTTCAGAGTTCCTTATAATCAATTTTCTTCATTATTCCTGTCATCTAGGTAGGATTTTGTACACTTTATTAGTGTAGTAGTGCAGAACATTTTTTCTCAAGAATTGATAATACTAATATACCAGAAGTAGTATTAGCTCTCAGTAAGATAATGGTTGATGCAATTGAAGGATCTTTTGTTTGAGCTTCGTTCATTGCATCAAATGCTTGTACAACAAAGCCAACTCGATCTAGGCTGGACTTGAAAGTATTTTTCTCAGCTTCCCTGTTTGCTTTTGTTCTCATCGATTAGAATTCTATTGTTTCTTCTGGAAAATAGCATGTCTTCATCCAGTACCTTGATTTGATACATTTGAAATCAGTGCATAAAATGCTTTTCCAGAAAGTTGCTGATCAAGACTAGTTATGTTTCAATTTTTGCGCAGAAGGAGATCAGCTTATGACTTGGGGTAAACGGATGTGTATTGCAGTAGATGTTGCACGAGGGTTATCCTTCTTACACAGTCTAGATGCTAATGTGATCTACCGGGACCTCAAAGCTTCCAACATTCTACTTGATTCGGTACAATCTCGAAGTCCGAGATATTGATTAGCATAAAAAACTGTTGCTTCTATCATACAACCAGCGTTAGGGTCACAAATAAACCTTTTCATATTGAACTTCTGCAGGAGTTTAATGCGAAACTATCAGATTTTGGCCTCGCAAGAGATGGTCCTGATGGAGATAGAACTCATGTTTCAACCAGGGTCATTGGAACTATGGGTTACGCTGCACCTGAATATGTCGCAACAGGTATATTTCTATCCAATTGTCAACTAATCCTTCTCAATTAAACTATTCAGGGTGCAATTACAGTCAAACCTCTTTATAACGGAATCGTTTGTTCCGATATTCTTTGGCTACTAAAGCGAAATGTTGTTATGTAGAACATATAATATAACATGACATGAAAATCAGTTCCAAAAAAAACCTTGGTTGTTATAGTGAAATGTTGTTACAAAGAGTTTTGACTGTACTATGACTCGGACTTTTAACCATGTTGAACACAGTCTGGATCTTGTTTATCTTATCTCAATTCTCAAGTCAACCCACAATTATTCGTAACAGGTCACTTGACTCTAAAGAACGATGTTTATAGTTTCGGTGTTGTTCTATTGGAGCTGCTATCAGGAAGACGAGCTACAGGTGAGGAGAACCCAGGCGGCGCAGAGGAAACGTTGGTAGAATGGGCAAAACCTTTCCTAAGCGATAGCAGACGAGTACTGAGAATCATGGATACAAGATTGGGAGGGCAGTATTCCAAGAAAGGTGCACAAGCTGCAGCGTCCCTCGCCTTACGGTGCCTCAATGTAGATCCAAAACTTAGACCAACAATGGATGAGGTCTTAGCCACATTAGAGCTTTTGCCAGCACCAAAGGACATTAGTAGAACTTCACCACCACAGGCAAATAATGCACCAAATGACAAGATAAGTCATCCTCATAAAAGATATGTGACACATTCAAGATAGATGTTACAGCACATTTTACTATATTTGGAAACTTAATGCACCGCACTGCCCTTTTTTAAAGAAAGTCAATTTCTTCTTTATTTGTTTGTTGTTTCCTTCCCTTCTTATTTAGTGGCGGGGAAGAGAAATATCAGTATGTAATATGTTAAATGTACATATGTAGAATGTATATCTTACAATTAGTATTCTATGTCTTGGTATTAAAGCATACGTGAAATAATGATGTAAAGATAAGTAGTTGCATCATACTTAAATTGCAATTTTTATGTTTTTTTTTAATTCTCTAAACCTACTTCTAATAGGCAAAAATTAATGTTCTCCACATCTAGTAAAACATAGGCGTTTTGATTGAACTGCTTTTGAAGTTTGTTTAATAACCCTACTTTAATGTCTAATTCAGGGTTGATTCAGAGATTATTACGCAGTGTACTAGTGAATAGGAAAAGCGAATTGAGATTACTAATGACGGATGGAGGTTGAGGGTAGAACATGTTTGGTGCCTCGCCCTTGTCTCCTTCGCCGTAGACTGAAAATGATGGGAATCCTATCGATAAAGAAGAGGCATAAGCATTGCCTCTCGATCCAATCCATCTTTCCTGGCCTCCCCAACACACTTTTGATACGAAAGAAACCTCCCGCCATAGAGAAGAGATCGAAAGTCTAGGTCCCCTCGATCACCCTTTTTAGGATTTTGCAAAATATAAGGAATAGCTTGTAGGAAATATAAAGAACTTCAAGTACTTATCATTTTTATTTTCATTTTATATAATGCCTGAGACTGAATTTAAAAAGGGAACATGATCAGTGAATTTTTTTATGTCCGACATTATAACTTGTTGGGATTGAGACATGATAACTGTTACTCCTTTCATTTCAAAATATTTGTCTGGTCATAAAGCTTAAGAAAATAGAGAATATTTTTGAATCTTGTGGTCTTAGATTCAAGATGTGTCGAATGAACCAAAATGCTCTTAAATCTTATAGTTTCAGACATGTAATGTGAGAAGTTGGAATTAAAGAATTGCTAAAAAAGGAAAGACGTTCTTTTTAAATAGATTTAAAAAAAAGTAAAACAAACATTTTGTAACGGATGAAGTATTATTGTATGTGTGGTGGATTGTGTTAGGCATATTTTATATACAATTTTTGAGTCATTTTTAGTTAGTATTTTACTCATTTCGTTTGTGTTTAGTATAGTATTATGGTCGTTTTCTTTCATTTGAGTCACATCAGTCATAAATGGAGAAATGTCAAAAAGAAGATGAAATGAGTTTATTTGAGATGAAATTGCACACTTAAAGGACCAAGAAATGAAGCCTAAGAAGTCCCGGGAAGTATAGAAGAATTCAGACGAAGTCCGGACGAGAAAATGACACAAAAGCAGAAAATCGGGCAGAGGGAAGCCGCAGGATTTTCAGCACCGCGGTGCCATAAATACTGGGAAGCTGCAGGATTTTCGGCACCTAGGTGCCATTCTGCAGCACCTAGGTGCCGACGCGGGATTTCTGACTTTCTGGGCCGATTTTCGAAGGGCAAAAGTCCGAAACGCACTTTTTTCCAACTATATAATCCCTAAACCCTAACCTCATTATTCACCTGGGATCTTACATCTCACATCATATTTTGGAGAGGAAAAGGAGGCTACAACACAAGATTGGAGACAACTTTGGTTCAAGTTTCTTTTCTTTTCTTTGTTTTTATTTCAGTTTATGTTGGTTTGTATTAGTTCTTAGCGTGACTATGGCTAGGAGCTAAATACTTTATTAGGGCTTTTCTTTTGAATCGCTTGAAACTCTATTTCATGACTTAATGCATTAGTTGATTTCTTCTTCACTTGATTAAGATTTATTCAATAATTGATATGAATGTTTGATAGTTAACTGGCCATTTATTATCATAATATATATGATTTCGAATCAAGAACCGAGAGGAGAGATTTGAATATGCTGTAATTGAATAGACATAAGTTAAAATCGCGGACGAAAGTACCCCGATACTTGTATAGCATTATAGGTTATTGTTCTTAATCCTCCTATGTTGTAAATCCTATCATAGAAATATAGAAAGGTTCTGCACTGGGGTTGAGCGATTATATATCCTAACCGAAATATAAGACAGTCTAGTTAACCGCTATCTTAACGTAGAAGAAGAAGTCATTATTGTTGCATTAAGGATTGAAAAGAGTGGATAGTCGAGGATATTTGAAGTCCTATTTCCACCATAACTGATTTAAACCAAAGTATTATAGTGTTTAGTTTATTTTCTGCAATTACTTAGTTTTAGTTATTAGATAAAAATACAAACAAATTAATATTCACCAAATAGAAACTAAAGCTTAGATGTTCGGTACTTGATAACTAGTCTCTGAGGACGATATTCGGTCTTACCAGACTATATTACTTGTGAACGATACGTACACTTGCGTTGAGCATGTGAAAATCGCCTAACAGACTGGTAGCTATTGATAATAGGCATTTGTTTTTTACCAAGAGCATCAACAGAGGAGTAGGTGATGTATTCAGTGGCGGATGTATGTAAAGCACGGTGGTGCATTTGCACCACCAGAATTTCCATTTTTTTTCCATCTCTACCCAGAAAATTTTTCCAGATTTTTTTTTCCTACGCAAAAAAATATTACTTCGTATGTTTGCACCACCAAAATTTGGTGGCTGGATCCGCCACTGGATGTATTGATGTATAAAGGTAAATAAGTTGACTGGGACATTTTCTAGTTCCCTCATTTGATTGTTGTCGTCCAATTTTGACAATGGTTTGTCCATAAAAGGAGAAGATATTCCAAGACAACTTGGTTTGAAAACTGCTTTGGCTGTTAGGGTGTACAAACACAAAGAAAATGTATAAATGAATCAAATCGACCGTTTGAGTCAAATCCAGAAAAAAAATTGACTAGTAATTTGGTATTTAAAAAAAAAAACGGACCATAATTGATTTGGTTTTAACTAAAAAGTCAAATCGCACCAAACCAACCTGACATTACACGATACAATTATTAGAAATATTTTATACATAAAAATATTTATCTGTAATGTAATTTATAATTCGTAATTTTTTTCATAGTTTTTATCTTTTCACATAGTATTCCAAGCTTGAACTTAGAATTTTAAATGATCCAATAAATTTTATGGTCCATAGATGTTGGTGACTCAAATGTTAACAAAATAAATTCAATTCTAACACTAGAAGTAACAATAATAGTGAATATCTATTCTTAGTTTTGGATTGATTTAGACCGTGAAAATACATAATTTAATTTAGTTTTTCTTTAACATTTAGTCATTTAATTAATACTTATTAACTGTACTTATTTTAGCATGACTTAGTATCTTTAGATCTTGAATTAAATATTTTAGTAGAATGTCATCACTCGTCTCACTTTTTGTATTATTTTCTCGAGAAACACCTTAATTAGATAGTTGTATCTTAATAGGACTAAAGAAATATTTGAAGCACAAATTATATGTTTTGTTTGAAGACTTTATCGGAAAAAAACCAAGAAAATCGAAAAACTCAATAAAATCCGAAATTGAAAAATCCGACTTCTATTGGGTTGTAGATTTAAAACTCCGACACAATTGATTTGGTTTGGTATTTGAAAAAAACGGAACCAACCCGATTCATATACACCCCTAAAAGAAAACACAAAAAGTGGGTTCAGTCACGGTAACTTAATATAATATCTTTATCATATTTCTTGATGTAAATTCATCTCAGATCAGTATTATACCTTATGGTGTATTTCTGTGATATCATATATTTATAAGTCTATAAGTTGAAATGGTGAGTTGAAGATATGCTTTACAGAAATAATCACTTGATTATTTTCATTAATGGAAAGACAATATATATAATTTATGTATCTCCACAATAGGAAAATCATATTCCTATTCTACTCCTAAAACCTTATTCTATTTGGAGATTAACTATACAATTATAATAAGTGTACAAGACTAATTAATATGCCCAACCGTGGGCCTGTGCTACAGTAACCCAAAACACGTCATCCGAAAGCGTGGCAAGTCATCCGCCTAAGCCACTGCTAGTAAGAAAGAATTTCTTTCCTTTCTCAAAAAAAAAAAAAAATCTCTCTGAGACATGATTTCGTTTCTTTTCTTTTATTTTTTACAGGGCAGTCCGGGGCATCTCTCTTTTGAGGGACCTGATAATCTGTAAAAATTGTGAAAAGTATATACCAATTATAGAAACTGCAACTGAGACAAGGAAGTGGATCTTTTTATTTTCTTTTTTTGAGGGATCTGAAAAGTTGTGTATACAATTGTCAAAAAGTGTTTACCAGTTATACAAACTGCAAATTAATAGGAGCATAAGAAAGAAGTTGCAAAGTTTTTATACAAGTGGTAGCACCAGCAAAAGCTAATGACATTGCACTTCATGGTAGTAATACTACCTATCTTGCATATCCTCTTCAGTTTTCCACACTACATCCTCTAGGCTAGTCGAAAGATTCTTGTAAAACTGCATGAAGGATGTACAACAAAATGATTAAACAGTGAAGAAATTGAACTAATGTCAAAATAGAGATCAATCAGGATAGATTATTAGCCAAAAGAGGCCACCAAAAAGAGAAGATCGCAAAAAAATAATAGGATAAAAAATCAACGAGGTACTAATGAATTTGCGGTTATGAAAAACACAACAAAAACCTATGCCTTTTGGAAATTATGAAGTAGAAAATAAGTACATAGATTGTAATGTCACAAGCATGATCTTTTTATTTAGCTAAACATCCATTAGTTCCTTCATGTGTCCTTAAAACAATCCCCTCCTCCCACTTTCCCATGGTTCTTGACTATTTTGTTTTTTTTGTTAAACATATTTGTACTCTTCTTTTATCCGGGACAAACGATAACAATGGTCATTTCCGAGGAGTGACTTTTCTCCCTAATCTTAAAACATGCATACACCTCTTAGTGTTTGTTGCTATCTTGTGTCAAACAATAACTTTAGGATTATGTTCCTCCTAGCGCAATCTGCTTGTAATTGTGGAAGGCCTTGATCTACGCATTTCAGCATTGTCATTTAGATTACTTTTTCAGCAGTTAGTTGAATATGGTACCTTATGGAATTCCAAAGTATCTCCTTTTGCCTTTCGCACTTCAACCATATGAAGAGAAGGGGCAACTTGAAATACCTAAATTCAAGACCAAACAGTGTTCAGGATACGCTGGTAAAAGATTCACATTCCGAAGTACTGATGGAAATCCTCAAAACAAAACGAATAAGGTAATAGTAAAATAAGATAAAAATAGATGAATAATGATGCACAGTGAACATACTTCAGTGGCAACATTAAGGTTCCCTTTTCTTCCAGCTTTAACATTTTCAAGTCTCATCTGAAGTAAAAGAGTAGAATGACAATTAATTTACTTCATTAGGAATCTACATGTCAACTGAAATGCATGTTTGAAATCCATCACTACCTTGTAGTTCTTTTTATGAACATCAAAACCGAGGGGCTTTGCAGCTTCTTCAATCTTACTGATTATCTCATTGGCCGAACATTTAGATGTGAACCTTGTTTCTCTCTTAAATCCCTGTGAATGAAAACATATGTCAATGGAGGCAGTTACAGTAATACACACATCATCAATGTTTTCTGACAAGATGGATTTCCAATTGAGTAATCATTATCGTCCTCTACTGAAAAATCACTAATATAGAGACCATTAACTTCCCCATTTTCCAACATATTCTGCATAGTTCCACACTCAGAACCAGTAGAAGAAAAATAGCACCTCTGACTCAAAAACAATAGTCATAGTTGTACCCACAGAGTTATTTAAGAATGGTGTCTGAATATATATATTTGTATTGAGATGGTAGCGTGAAAAAGTGGAGGTTACTCTTGGTAATATGTCAAATCAAGTGTGAAATAATATAAAGTATTATTATTTTATATTGGTTTGAATTGTTCGAGGGGGAAATGTCCATTTCTGAAAAGAGGTAAAGTTTTTTGGAGTGGACAAATAAAGAAAAGTCAGTTTCATTCAGACGGAGGGAGCAAAATGAACTTAGGAATTCACTTTTCTCTAAGTAGTCCACTTTGTGGGAATATACTGGGTATGTTGTAATTAGCATATTTGCATCCTCTCGCTCATATGGAATACCTTAACTTCAAATCAAACTTAGTATTCCGAATAGCAGTTTCCTCAAGACAGGAATGTTGTTTCAGTGAGATTCTACAAGCCTTTTGCGGCATATAACGAACTAGAACACACAGGAGAAAGAGATGGAAGTTGGTTTATGTATGTATGCAACATGGCTGCAGCGTTTTGAAGCATCTAGAGCTTATTTAACAAAAAAAATTGATGAATTAAGCAGGTTATAGCGCAACTCAGGGCATTCAGGCTCATGTTTGTCAGAAGTCATCCATTATTTTTATGTAAATGCAAAGCAGCTAGTTTACTACAGTCGATTCTTTACTTCTTTCCCATTGTTAAGTTTTGGAGTTTGATGTTAGAGTAGGCTGTAGAGGGTTTGGCAATGAACAAAGAATTATCCAACGCTTGCCAAGTGAGCATAATTTTTTTTGACACTCAAAAGTCAGTTTCATTCAGACGGAGGGAGCAAAATGAACTTAGGAATTCACTTTTCTCTAAGTAGTCCACTTTGTGGGAATATACTGGGTATGTTGTAATTAGCATATTTGCATCCTCTCGCTCATATGGAATACCTTAACTTCAAATCAAACTTAGTATTCCGAATAGCAGTTTCTTCAAGACAGGAATGTTGTTTCAGTGAGATTCTACAAGCCTTTTGCGGCATATAACGAACTAGAACACACAGGAGAAAGAGATGGAAGTTGGTTTATGTATGTATGCAACATGGCTGCAGCGTTTTGAAGCATCTAGAGCTTATTTAACAAAAAAAATTGATGAATTAAGCAGGTTATAGCGCAACTCAGGGCATTCAGGCTCATGTTTGTCAGAAGTCATCCATTATTTTTATGTAAATGCAAAGCAGCTAGTTTACTACAGTCGATTCTTTACTTCTTTCCCATTGTTAAGTTTTGGAGTTTGATGTTAGAGTAGACTGTAGAGGGTTTGGCAATGAACAAAGAATTATCCAACGCTTGCCAAGTGAGCATAATTTTTTTTGACACTCTCATGAACTTCATTAAAGCATGTCCTACTGAGAAAGTATAATGATATATGACGTAATTCCAGGCACAAACACCATGCTAATCAACCAGAAGTTTCAAAACATGTTTCAATTTGCTTCAGCTACTGCTGCATTTTTTAGCATAACAAGTTGCTTAGTTTTAGGATGAATCTACTTTTTTTTTTTTTTTTTTTTTATATTATATTCTTTTAGTTTGTTGAGATATTTTAGTTTTTTGAATTTTTGTTATGCAGATTTTCTGCAGATTATGTTTTCAATTATTGAGAGACATTTTTAATTATTCTTCCAACCTGTCTTGCTGCACCATCTTTTAAAAACCCAACATAACATGCAAGAGAAGTAACAGATAAAAATGGAAGTCCATAGTCAGTAACCTGTTCATCGAAGAGATTCCCAAGGTTGAGTCCTCTTGACATTGAAATCAACTCAAATGCGTTCATGGGAGTTGGCTGCTCTTCCTTTTTCTCTGTTACATGATATTCCTGTCATTGTGTCAAGGAAAACCATGTGAGGATGATTTTATACAACAATGAATTCTTTTCTCTGAATCCAATGCAAAATCTGTTCCACATTCCAATATAGGCTCACTTCAGAATCCTTGAAGACAGCTTCAACATCATCCAGGTTGGCATCTTCTTTCTCATTAAAAACAGGAGGTTTATGATCTTTCTTGAACCACTCGTCCTCCAGAATTTCTGAGATGGTAATACGCTGCACAGGAAACACGTGTAATAAAATAAGAGAAAAAGAAGATGTTTTCTATTTAGTTGCAACCTATAACTCCCGAAATTTTATTCAGAAATCCAGCATGCTTACCGTCATAGGGTTTGGATCCAAGATGCGAGTAATTAACTTCATAGCACCAAAAGACATCCAAGGTGGACAAGAAAATTCAGCAGCAGAGATCTGCACAGACCGTGATAGACATCATGAAACTAATAAGAAAAACAAAAGCTGATCGACTCCGTAATGAATTTGTAAGAAATGCTCACTTTTTTATACAGGTTAATAAGATTAGCGTCATCAAAAGGCAAGTAACCTGCAAGCAATACAAAGAGTATGACTCCACACGACCACAGATCCGCCGTTGTACCGTCATATCCATGATCATTGAGTACCTAAAAGAAAGGAATTTCATTTTTTAGAGCAAGAGAAAAATAAGAAAAAAGGGTGCACATGACAGGAAGACCATTTTTTTCTCTGTGAGAAGTGAACAAGAAGAGAGTTACTGAAACCAATTTTATCGTACCTCGGGAGCAACATAGTTCGGAGTTCCACACGTGGTATGGAGTAAGCCATCATCCTGTAAATTTGCGCTAAAATAAGAATTATATCTGATTCCAAAAAGAAGGTCAACTATCACCTAAATGAAAGAAATATATTACAGTACTACTGCTTGAAACTAGCATGAGTTCTCTAGCTAAAACAGAAAATAAAGTCCATTATCAAATAATATTCATAACAGTTAAAGCAAATAACTAATCAGCAGTCCATCACAAATTGTTGTCCCAAGACCCGGCCATCGTTGCTTCCACAAAGCTTACCGAAAATGATGTTAAGACTAGTTAACATCGAAGGAAGCAGCACAAATAGATTTCAGTAAAAATTATGATGGCTTGTTTCTATAGTAACAATTTCACAATTGAAGATTCTATGCATTAATTTTAACAACCACAAAGTGAAAAACGTTGTATCAAAAACTGGAGACGTAAAGAGTTTGAGGACGTATATCAGATACCCTGACTTGCTGAGACAGAGCACTCAATCCAAAATCAGAAACCTTGAGGTTTCCAGAGGCATCCAACAGTAAATTCTCAGGCTGCATCATGAAAACATGCAAAAATAAAGGTAAGACTACAAAGCCGAGAGCTTTAAGGAAAACTGGAACAGAAATTAACAACTAAAAATGCTGCAAAAGTAACACTGCCCCACCTTTAGATCTCTATGGTAGACTCCCCTACTATGACAATAATCAACGGCATTAATAAGCTGCTGAAAATACTTCCTTGCTTCTTTTTCGTGCATCCGTCCATGATTTACCTAAATGCCAATAAAACAGGTAACATCTTAATGGCATGCTAAGTCGTCAGAAAAGAAAATTTAAGTGCTAAATAGGTTTGAATAGCTTCGGAAGGACACATGAAAACTAAGTTTGCAATCAATGAGATATAAGTTCGTGCTCTTTGGTAAATTCATTATCTCCTAAGGTAGGGGAAATGAATAAAGTAGAAGAAAGGAAAAATTATCCTTACAATTTTGTCAAAGAGCTCTCCACCTGTAACGAACTCCAGAACAATGAATATCTTCGTCTTGCTAGCCAACACCTGCGGATAGACAAGAAGGACATGGATTCAAAAGTGTAACATATGAAACCCCGCCATCACCATAATCCACAATCACATCTTCTCTATAGTAGGTTATTTCCAATACAAGACTTTTCCACGATTAGAAGCCTAGTTAAAACTCCAACATACAAAATATTCAAAACATAAGCTGTTCATCAACATATTTAATGTACTAGGAAACCATTTAGTATATAACATCCCAAAAGGTCTTTTAGCAAAATTTCGAACATTTAGTGGGAGTGAAACGTACATGTCGCTTTCCCAAAATTGGGAACTCGCAATTCCAGAAAGTTTAACTTAAACTTTTCTAGTTCTCTGATTTTTCAAGATTTTGATGGTGTATCTCATACAGAGTATAACTCTCAAAAATTTGGGAAGTACCATGAGTAGATCAAGATGATTAACTAACTACTCCAGTATATTAGCCAATTCCACTGCAGTATATGGATACCAGCAATATATCTGCATGTCAATATAGGGTTATGTTAAAAGGCAAGAATGTGTCTTAACTCTCACCAACTTCATTAAGTTAAATGCTGATGTACCATTTGAATTTATATGAAGGAAAATGGTAGAATACTAGATCTATAAGAATACATAATTGAACAAATAATATGCAGAACAAACTATAAGTAGTATGTAAGGCAAGCAATCATCAAAATACAACAAAAGCTTTAAAAAGATAGGTACTAAAATCTAACATAAGCATAAATGTTTGTTCAACAAGATAGGCACAGAGACGCTCGGCTACTGAATACATTGACTTTTGGCACATGAAGAAATGAACGAGACCACATTGGTTCTAGCTACTGGTACTGACAAACTGTATAATAGACAGTCTTGTCCTAAAGTGAGTTATAAATTCTCTACAGAATGCTTAAGCATTTATCTATTGCTAGGCGGAGTTGATCAAATTATCCCTTTGATAGTATGAATTAAAGACGGTCTTTCTGAAAGATTGTTGAGGTGAAGATTTGAAGTGAGATTTTCAACGCGTTATTTCTAGAATGGAGATACCTACTGGCAACATATGATGCATAACCAAATGCAAATCATTGGGTTGGAGATACGGAAATCGGCGCTGTACGATCCGTATACACATCCATATGATAACAGATACAGAAAAACTACAATCACCGGCACATACACATGAACACACAACACACAAGTACATACATATTGACAAAGAGAGAGGACACACCTCATATAACCGAACGACATGTGGATGTCTGATTAACTTCATGGTAGCTATCTCCCGCTTTATCTGTCAATTTATGAACAAATGTTATAAGAAGTTGACATCCCACAAAAAAAAACATCAATCGAGAAACTAAAAACTGTACAAGAATAAGAATTGCATAACTCAAAAACCATGTAAGATGTCGAAGAGACATTATTCACACAGCTTTTTTGTAATCTATGTTATGGAAGTAATTGGTAAGTGGATAACACCAGACAATAGAAAATTTATGAAAGTTCCAAAAAGCATAACAGATGGATGAAGATTGACCTGCTCAGCCATTTTGTGCTTAAGGACCTTATCCTTATCAAGAATCTTGATGGCTACAGGTTCTCCTGTCTCTGAATTCCTTGCAAACTTAACTTTAGCAAATGTTCCCTCGCCAATTGTCCTTCCCATTTCATATTTACCAACTCTGCGCTTGATTTTCGCCTGATTCATTACTGAGATACTGGCACGATCCTTTAAAAAGTGCAGTTGATAATCCTTCTTACAGAACTTTTTACTGCACAATTATTAAAACATCAGTAAGACACCCGACTTCCTAACATAAAAGACTAGTCTTTACGTTCATCCTGTGCACTGACTAATTACAAAAATAACATAAAATTGATATTCCAACACAACTTGACTAACTGCACCATAAAAAGACACCCCAACTAGCAACTTGCAGCATGGAATGCTTGAAGGATTTATTCCAAAAGGAACTTTACATCATAATCATTTTCTCCGCCATTAAAGAAAAGCACAAGTATTGTTAATTTATTTTACTTCTCTTATTTGTTTAAGGAGGGGTGAGAATCAAGGCATAACATCATTTAATTAAAGAGATCAATTATAGTAGTATTACACTTGAAGGAAATGATTAAAGAAAGTGACACTGAATTAAAAACAAAGAATTGTTAAATCAATCAATGACCAAAAGAATATTTGTCTTGGTGTGTGTGTGTGTGTGTGTGTGTGAGAGAGAGAGAGAGAGATCAACTACATAAAGCTAATCAACAACAGATCCCAGCAAAATGCAGCTAATTAAACTATAGGATATACCACAAGATTATGATAAAAACAAGCTTAAGTTCTATCGCTTCAGGAACAAATGCAAAGAGGGATAAGCTAATTGTCAACAAACTTCAAACCAAAATCATCTTGCTTCATAATTTGCATTAAAATACAAACTTTCTTGATAAAAACAAGAGATTACTCCAAAAGGGGCCAAATTTAAAGTCCAATTACACCAAAATAGCAACAAGAAAATGACCCTTTCCAAAAGATGAGAATCAAGAAATGTAAAAAAAAAGGATAACTTTCTTTCTAGGAAACCTCAAAAACAATGAAAGATATCAAATTAATATGATTCAAAATTCTAAGTTCCATATTTCAAGAATACCCAAAAGGCAAAATTCCTAAATATAGCATATTTGAATATACCCAACAAATTCCAAAGCCGAAAAAGAAAGAAAAATACATACTTTTTTTTAGCTGAAATTTTGAAAAGGGTGTTGGCCTAAGATAAAGATAAAGAAAGTCTTGTTGGGTCAAAAAGATTGATTACAGCACCTTACAATTTGGACAATAATATAATATTCTTGAAATTCTGGGAAATGTTGCTGTAATTGTAATATTCTCCCAACAAAGAAATTAAAAAATGAAAAAAGAAACAAATAATTTTTACCTCTTCCAATGGAATCTCAAAGGTTGCTTTTGTACCACAACCACACAACAGTAGGAAAATTGTTTGTAGCAGTAATTGGAGTAATGTTGAGTACTTTTTCTTTTCTTTTTTTTGACGGTTTACTCTTTCAGTCTTGAAGTGCAGAGTTGATTGATAGCGCAAACCACGTCGGTCGATTAACCACACTGACAAGTCATGTGATGACTCAACCAAGATTTATGCGAGGATCGAATCGTGAGCTTCATGGTCCGCTTCTTCGCTACACCAACTTGACTATCATTGCTGTATGTTGAGTACTCTTTTGGACCTTTTATATGTGGAGTAATTTATTGTAGTAAAAAAAAAAGACTTAACAATTCATTTTATTAATTACTATTATTAAAAGAATATGCGAAGAAGACATTCGATTGAACTTTATATCTATGCGTACGGAAAATTTGAATTGATGTACCATCATAGCTTATACAAGTTGCTTTGGTTGTTATAGTAGGTAGGTGAGTTTGATCTGGCAAATTGGATTCAAACCCAATTGACCCGTTGAATTTATCTAGATTTTAATGGGTTTTGGGCATTGATATACTATTAAATTGACTAAGTTTGAACTAGCTCAACCTAATTCATTCATCTTGAACAATTCAAATCAACTCATTACATTATTCTATTGTTTACTCAAGTCTTCTATTTCATATTTTTTTAATTTTATAAAAAAATTATTAAAAATATGAATTTTTTTCTTACATCCCCCTACCCCCTCCACCTCATGTCCTACCTCATCCTCAAATTTCTTACCTACCCCACCTCCCGCACTATCCCGCCCTACCACATTCTCAAATTTCTATTTTTTATTTTTTTATTTTTATAAATAATTTATAAAAAATATGAATTTTTTTCCTACCCCCTCCGCCCGCCGACCCACACCTCCCCCTCCACCCCCACCCCCACCCCATACTCAAATTTCTATTTCATATATTTTTTTTACTTTTATAAAAAATATGGAATTTTTTCTTATCTCCCCCTACCGCTCTAACCCCACTTAGCCCCACCCCACTTTCACCCCATCCTCAAATTACTATTTCATATTTTTTATTATTTTTATAAAAAAGAAATTGAAAATATGAAGTTTTATCTTACCTCCGCCCTACCCCAATCTCAAATTTCTATTTTATATTTATTTTACTTTTATAAAAAAAATATAAAAATATTAAAAAAAAATCTTACCCACACCTCCCCCCACTCCCACCCCCATCCCATCCTCAAAATTCTATTTCATATTTTTTGTTACTTTTATAAAAAAAAAAAACTAAAAATATGAAATTTTATCTTATCTCCTCCCTACCTCAATCTCAAATTTCTATTTTATATATTTTTTTACTTTTATAAAAAAATTATAAAAATATTAATTTTTTCTTACACTCATACCCACACCTACCCCTCCACCCTACTCACATCTACCCCTCCACCGCCACCCCATCCTCAAATTTCTATTTCATATATTTTTTTACTTTTATAAAAAATATTAAAAAAAAAATCTTACCTCCCCCTACCGCTCTAACCCCACCTACCCCCACCTCATCCTCAAATTTTTATTTCATATTTTTTGTTACTTTAATTTTTTTTTATCTTACCTCCCCTTGTTACACCTCATAAGATTAAGACGATAATTAAGAACGACATTAAGAAATAAGATTTGGATATTAGATATAAAGTATATTTATACAAGCTAATCCGGAAGTTGGTATTCAAAGGATGTGAGCCCAGAAATTTTTTTGGTTACTATGAGCGTGTCAATGAAAATGGAAAATGATAGTTGTATATATTCCCATTAAGGATTAGTAACGTTCTATAAGAGTTATGACATTGAGAATACGAGATCTTATGAAATTTTCGGAATTTAAAAGTGTTATACCCCGTATTTCCAGAGTATGTACGTAAGGGCGTACGTACAAAAGTTTAGCCTTAGTTAGGCACCTTGGACGAAAATATTTGTGCACAACTACCAAAAAGAGTCGTTTTTCGACGAAACGTTTTCCGAACTTTGCGTAGGGAAAATTCCGGCTATGTCATTTATAATTTTTGCGAATTTTTCCGAGAGATGAAATATTTTGGACCAACGGGAGGGTGACACTTGTCACCCAAGTGGACGGCGATCGAGGAATTCCTGCGCGTTTTTGTGCTCTTTTGTCGTCGAGTTGGTAGGATATTTTGTGTAGTTGATGACCAAGTGGGACCCACAAAACACATGGCTTAATCTACACCTTACACTTGCCTACCACTTGGCTTGATCTTGACCATTGGTGGTCCTATAAATACCCCCTTAGTTGATGAACTTCTTCATCCACACTTAGACATTTCCAAGTCTAAAAATCCTTCCCTAAGTGTTGTAGTTCGTCGAAGTCCTCCTCGAGAAGGCCTTTGGCCGAGAGTATACCCCCTGCCTTGTAGTTTTAAAAATACCCCCTTGGTAGAAAGTATTCCCAAGTATTGTTACTATACCCAAATACCAGCCCAAAACCTTTGTAGTATTTCCAAGTACTCTCTATACGAAAAGCCCGGAAAATACTACTATACTTTCCTTTAGCCACTAAACGAAACCCTATGGAAAAATCTCCATAATTGGTTGGAGTACTTAGTAGAAGTGTGTAGAACTTCTAAGGGTTTCTTAGATCGAATTGGAGCGCACGAGTAGAGCTAAACGTTGCTCAGGATCGACATTAAAATTGGATAATTTTGGGCTTACCGAGGTAAATAATCCTATCCTTATATTGTAATTGGAAATTACATACTGTAGTAGATAGAAATGAATATAAGATTCATAGAAGAGAATTGAACTGTAATAGAAGGATATTACAAAAAAGGATTGAACTGAAATCACATCAGAAGGATATTAATGTAGAAGATTAAACTGTACTTACATAGGACTGTATTTACAGTAGACTTAACCTTTATTGGTTGACTGTTCTGCGAGTAGCATGTACTACTTGGAAGGTGGACAAGGCTAGCCGGGTTATAGCCGTGGAGCGTTTTGCTAATAGTCGATAATCGTCGCGAGGTATGTGATTCTTCCTATCCTCTTGAGCATGATATTTTAAAAGAATATATATATAGTACGGTAGACGTGCGTGTGTTAAACGGAACGTAGTTTTACGGCAATGTCTTTTGACTTAAGCCTGAATAATAAGAATCTTGAAGTATTTCAAAAGAATTAAGAAACCTTTTTGAAAGAAGAGTAATGCTTGGTTTTAAAAGCTTAAGAGTTATACTAGCTTTATGGGAAGTTAGGTATAACGACTTAAGAGAGATAAAAAGAATGGTTTATTAATCTTAAAAGATAAGAGGCTTGACTTAAATGAAGTAATATGAATGTTTGTGTGAAACCTCATTCGTGAGTAATGAGTACTTGGTTGTTAAAAAGGAATAATGTTTTACTAATTTCGGAAATCAGAATAAGTATCGAACAAACCACAGCAGCGCTAATAAAGGGAAATGTATTGACTAATAAAGTATTATTAAAACCAGTAGAAACCTCCATCTGCATAGAAGCTAAGATGAGACAAAATGATATTACATTTCCTAGATCATGGCTGCTTTAATAAGATTGTTATGAACAAGAATAACCTACTCACACCTAAGGCATATGTTTCTCAAATTATTTTAAAGGATTAAAACTATGAACTACGAAACCTTTTCGAAAATGAGAAACTTGAGCAGTTGAAACTAGGCAAACTTGAACGTTTGGAAAATAATGTTGTTACTTGATTTTACAAAGGGAAGTGTTTTGGTTTACTTAACAATGTTAGTCACTCTATTTTTATACTACGGGTATCGGGTGACCTTTGTAAAAGAAATGGATCTTTAAAAGGAATTTAACGTACGTAGTACTTTAGGGTTAAAACCCGGACTTTGACATAAAATGAAAGTACCTTGAGTTGTGTATAACTTGCCTATGCTTGTTGTTGTGTAACTTGCCTATGCTTGTTGTGATAGCCTTTGTTGTGCAAAAATTGTGTTTCTATACTACCGCGTCTCGATGGAGGCGGTTGACTTATTGAGAACTTCCGACGTCTGGCGGTGACGGAAGATTCCACGTATGCTTCCATTATTATTGTTACATGGGCATGTCTACACCGATGATGGATTACGTGGGCATGTGACCATTATGGTTATTTATGGCGAAGATCGTGACTTACGGTTGTGATCGGTGCATACCGTTTACTTGCCCCGTCGCCACGTGACGCAGTGGATCTGTATAGGTTATCGACTTGCCACGCGTGTCGCCTTCGCGCGAAGTATCGTGACTTACGGTTGTGATCCGGTGCTTAGTGCAGTTACTTGCCCCGCCATCTGCGCGTGGCGGAGAGGATCTGTGGAGGCTATTGCACTTTCCACGTGTCGCCTTCGCGAGTCGGTGTTTGGATGAAGCCGTGACTTACGGTTGTGATGCGGTGCATAGCGGTTTACTTGCCCCGTCGATACGTGGCGCAGTGGATCGATATAGGTTATCGACTTGCCACGTGTCGACCGTGTTATGATTATTTCCGTCACGGCTTTTTTTATGACACGGTGGGACTGATGTTCAGTGTACTTCTTGGTGTTATCATATCATGATCCGCAAGAATGGAAAGGTATTCCACGCATGATTGATGTTGTGGCGTGAGACCCGTAGTTATATTTGAGTAATGACTTGAGGCGTGAGTCCCTGACTTGATATAACTGTTTATATGTGTGTACTATAGCTTGGTTATCATACATGTCTCCTGCTTTATATAGACTATTATGATTTCATTTACAGTATTTTCAGTTTCACATACTTGGTACCTGTTATCGACCTCCTTCGGTTTGCGTTCATGCCGCAGGTAGAGGTACATCGGTTGTCGATCCCCGCTTATAGGATCACATTTCAGCGTATTGGGAAGCTTCGTTCCTTCGGAGGCTTATCTTTTGGTATGTTACCCTGAGTCTGTAGGTTCTTGTACATTCAGGGGTATGGCGGGGCCTGTCCATAGTTGTTGTAAAAATCTTAGAGGTGCAGCCTGCTGTGTGGCGGGGTTGTAAGGATTATGCTCGCTCAAATGTCGATATATATATATATGCAGAAAGGCAACCGTTTTGATTGACCTATTTTTCTCTTATCTTGATCCATATCTAATTGTATGTTTAAGTTTTTATTTCCGCTGGTTTTTCTCTGATGTTGTATCACTAGGGTGTCCGGGGTAAGGCACCAGTCACGGGCCCGGGTTCGGGTCGTGACAAAAAGGAGTGGGACCTAAGGTTAATAAATTATGGGAATTAGACCAAAATGAACTTATAATTTTCAAATTTTATGAAAGAGGAGTTATGTGGTATTTATTTTAAGAAGAGGGGATTAATTTAGAAAAACAAGTAAGAGAAGTGGGCCTAATAGCAATTAAGAATTTTCAGAATTTTATTGTTGTCTTAAGAAAAACTCTTCACCTCTTCATTCTTCATTCTTCATCTCTTTTCAAGACTTCATCTCCTCCTCTGTTCCTCCAAATCCCAGCCGAAACCCACCCCAAAACATAGAAAAAATTTAAGGTTTCATCTCCTCTACTTAGACTACATTATTCACCAAAATTAGAAGCCAAAATCTCCCCAAACAGTGGACAAAATCGCACAAAACAGTGAAGAAAAAAGCGCTCTTGTTGGTAGATTTTGAGCAAAGAATTTCGGATTTTTGGACAAGTTTTTGAGAAGAAAAACATGTATTTATGGGTTAACATTGTGGAATATATGTTTGTCAATTCGGAGTTAAAAAGGTGAGAAATGGGTGCAAGAAACTCGATAAATCAGTTGGAAATCGGACTGAGGCAGTGGACGAAAATCTGGGACTGTTTTGGGACGATTTGAGGTATAAAATTCTTCCTTCTATGATATAATTGGAATGCATGTTGTTAGAATTAAGAAAATGAATCTGTGATCAAGGAAAAATGAGAATTTAAACATGCATGTGATTGTTGTAATGTTATTGGACCAATTTTGGAACTAGTTTTACCAATTTTGGAGTTGTTGAATTTAATTGTCGTTGTTCTTATTATCGTCGCTAATAGCACGTTAAATTGAAGAAAGTCTTAAAAGAAATCTTGACATTTAGATTATAATGGTTCATAAGAAATTGTTGAAACATGAATTGAATTCTAAGAAATTAAGAAAAGAATTGGTTTATGGAGATTGACCGGAAACTTGCTTGAAATTGTTGAATTTTATTGCGTCAAGTTAGGGGCTGATTTTGTGAAGTTTAAATGTTGGATATTTACTTAGAAACATGTATATATATATATATATATATATATGTCGTGGTAATTACTAATACCCGTCTTAAATGATTAAGAAGTAAAAGGATATTATGTTGAAAATTGTAGGACTTGTACTACTTGTTGTTGTAGTTGTGATATTGCATAAATATAAAAGAGAAGGAATATGTTATGATGACATAAATAAAATATCTGAGATTATTGTGGTTTTATCTTTGAGTTATGACTTGCTGTTGGTATTGCTGGCTTAGTTTGGAAATTATGGGTGTACATATAAACAGAGGAAGTGCTGCCCGAATTTTTATAGAATAAGGGAGTCGTCTTTTAATATGACTCACGTTAGGAATCATAGAGTTGACGGGCATGTTGTTATTATTATAGGTCAAGGTGCTAGTCGAGACGATTATTAGATATTCAAATTAATATAGACGACGAGGTATGTGAAACTCTTGCTTCCTTCTTTTGACATGATTTTTCATAAAGTAAACGTACGACGGACGCACATGGTTCCTATACATTCTAATTTCTGGTAATGTGAGTTATGAGAAGTATCCTTGATTCTCTAGCAAAAAAATCATTTTTATGATTTTATCGAGTTTCCAAATGATGCCTAAAAATGATACTTAATATGATAACGTCCTTTTTCTATTCCATTGAGAGACGAGTGATGATTTAATATGTGTAAAGCTACTCAGGATATTCTATTGGTGCTAATGTGATTATATGACGTTATCGCGTCCCACAAGGGGTCGGGCAGTATACCTTACACGACAGTAGATATGATTTCATGGACATGTATCCATGATGCGGGTATAGATATCCATGACAGTAAATATGATTCCATGGACTCGTATCCATGATGCGGGTATAGATATCCATGACAGTAGATATGATTCCATGGACCTGTATCCATGATGCGAGTATAGATACCCATGACAGTAGATATGATTCCATAGACATGTATCCATGATGCGGGTATAGATACCCATGACAATAGATCTGATTCCATGGACTTGTATCCATGATGCGTGTATAGATACTCATGACAGTAGATATGATTCCATGAACATGTATCCATGATGCGGGTATAGATATCCATGACAGTAGATATGATTCCATGGACATGTATCCATGATGCGGGTACAGATACCAATGACAGTAGATATGATTCCATGGACTTATATCCATGATGCGGGCATAGATGCCCATGACAGTAGATATGATTTCATGGACATGCATCCATGATGCGGGTATAGATACCCATGACAGTAGATATGATTCCATGGACATGTATCCATGATGCGGGTATAGATACCAATGACAGTAGATATGATTCCATGGACCTGTATCCATGATGCGGGTATAGATACCCATGACAGTAGATATGATTTCATGGACATACATCCATAATGCGGGTACAGATACTCATGACAGTAGATATATGTATATAGGATGATTAGATTGATAAGTATTCATGATCACTGATATGATCCTCTATTTTCCATGGCACTGTTAAATTGGTAATTGATAATCTTACATGTCTTCCGTTACATATTGGCCACTTATGATCTTTCTTGCAGTATTACATGTTTTACATACTCGATCATTATTTCGTCTCGACCCGCTTTTTTGTGCGTTAAATGCTGCAGTCATGTTCTCAGTTTGGTGATCCTCAGGCCTAGGACTCCTACTCAGCTGGTTGGAAAAGCTCATTTGATCCAGAGTTTTGTCTTTTGGTACAGCACATCTTTCAGACTTATGTATTGTTAGGCGTATTTTGTATACGCCTTTTGAGTCATTTTTAGTTAGTATTTTTACATTTTCGTTCAAATAAGTGTCGTGTTAGGTTGTTTTTCTTTCTTTTGAGTCACAGCGGTGCAAAAAGGCAAAATGGCAAAAAGAAGCGAGAATTGGGCAGAAAATGTGCTTCCGAGGCAAAAAAGACGAAAGTTGGCAAATCAGGACGAAGGATTATCAGCACCGCGGTGCCAATATGCAGAATCGAGGTGTCATATTTACTGAGAAGCCACAAGATTTTTAGCACCGCGGTGCCATTATTACTGAGAGACTGCAGGAGTTTCGGCACCGTAGTGCCGTTATTTAGAATCGCGGTGCCGGTGCGGAAAATCTCAGTTCCGAAGAAGAATTGGTTAAGGGCGGATTGGTCCATAGGACACGAAATTTAGAACATATTTAAGCCCTGTGGATTAATACTATGAGGGAGGTTGGTCATTCTACAACATACACAACATAAGACACGGATTGAAGGCTACAATTGGAGACTCGGTGCGTAGTAATTTCTTTTCTTTCATTTTTAATTCAGTTTATATATGGATTTTGTGTTAGTTCTTAGTGTGACTATGGCTAGGTGCTAAACACTTTATTAGGGTTTTCCTTATGAATCGCTTGAAACTTCTATTCATGAATTAATGCAGTAGTTTGATTTCTTCTACACTTGATTAAGATTTAGTCAATAATTGGTATGAATGCTTGATAATTAATTGATCACTAATTATCATAATATATATGATTTCGAATCGAAAACCGAGAGGAGAGATTTGGATATGCTATAATTGACTAGACATAGGTTAAAATCGCGGACGACAGTACCCCGATACTTGTATAGCATTATAGATTACTTTTCTTAATTCTCTTATGTGGTAAATCCTATCATAGAAATATAGAAGGGTTATGCACTGGGGTTGAGTGATTATATGTCCTAACCGGAATATAAGACAGTTTAGTTAACTGCTATCTTAACGTAGAAGAAGAAGTCATTCTAGTTGCATTAAGGATTGAATATAGTGGATAGTCGAGGATTTTGGAAGCCCTAATTCTTTCATAACTGATTAAAACTAAATATTTCAGTAATTCTTGCAATTATTCTAATAGTTAAACAAAAACCCAACTCAAATATCGATTGCCAAATAGATAACATAAAATAGATGAACGGTACTTAGAAACCAGTCTTTGAGGACGATATTCGGTCTTATTAGACTATATTACTTGTCAACGATATGTGCGCTTGCGTGAGCATTCGAAATATTGCTAACAAGTTTTTGGCGGCGTTGTCGCGGACTGATGTACTTTTAATATCGAATTATCTATTTTTATTTCTAATTTGGCCTTATTTTTATTTTTATTTTTACTATTAAAACACTGTTTCCTTGATTTTGTTGTTGATTTGGTCTTTTCAGGAATCTAGTGTATGCGATGAAGGAGAGGAGCAGATACACTTGTTCCCTTCAACCGTGAAATCAAAAAATTGTGCAAGCAAAACAGGCGTGAGAAAAGAATAGATGATTTACTAGCCATGGAAAATCAGCAGAACAACAACGGGGTACTTGACGAGGGGTTGAATAATGAGGTACCGGCTGCCATAAGACAAGTACCACCACCTGCAGAAATGAGCTTGGGAGATTATGTTCTGCCCACGATTCTTGGTGCGTGAGCGTGCATCGGGCTCCGTGTCGGGGCAAACAACTTTGAGATCAAGCGATCGTCACGAGCATGGTCGAACAATCTGATTTGAGGATTGCCGTGAAGACCCAGCATGCGTTGTCAACTTTACGGGTGTGTGCCACTTTCAAATACAATGGCGTTACTGACGATGCCATTAGACTGAGTCTCTTTCCGTTCTCACTTAGGGACAGAGCCAAAAGCTTGTTGAACTCACTACCTGCCAACTCTGTCACCACCTGACAAGACCTTGCCCAAAAGTTTCTTGCAAAGTTAAGGGAAGAGTTAAACAATTTTTACCAGGTGGATGGTGAGTCACTCTATGATGACTGGGAGCGATTTAAGGACCTGCAAAGGAAATGCCCCCATCATGGCATAGAGAAGTGGATGTTAGTCCACATTTTTTATAATGGGCTGAGTGGTACTACTCGTACCATCATTGATCTTTGCGGCGAGGAGCCTTTATGAGAAAGAGTGTCGATGAGGCACATGAGTTACTAGAAGACATGGCGCCAACAATCATCAGGGCGGTGGCGTATCGATGAATAACGAGAAGACTATGGGTATACATGAATTAGATGCCATCATCGCCACGAATGCGAGTAACCGCCACGGCGAAGCAGCTGCGGCGAGAACACCATATACGTGAATGCGGTCGGATGTCTGTAAATTGTGAGATTTGTGGTGGACCGCATTCCTTTGCGGATCTGCGGTGGACCACAATAATGTGCGATAGAGCGAGTTGAGCGGTTGGGAACTTTCAGCGGACTTATAATTTCAACACATACAATCCAGGGTGGAGGAATCACCCTAACCTTTTGTGGAGGAACGACCAGGCCCAGCAGCAATCATATCATAGTTACCAGAACTAGCAAGGACAGAATCAGGCTACCTCATCCCATCAGTTTAGACCACCTGCGGCGGAGAAGTCGATGAGTTGAGGTTGCATTCTTACACTCACTAATTCGCGAATCGATTCATATACGAAACGAGTCATCTACCGGGAACACGGAAAGCGCATGTTGGGCAACTAGCGAAATTGGTAACCAACAGGCCGCAGGGTACTCTTCCAAGAAATCTGAGTCAATCGAAGCGATGTCGAGCGGTGTTGTTAAGGAGTGAAGCGATTGGAAGCGAGTTGCTCTGACCCATGATGATTCATGAGAAAGGTGAAAGCGATTGAGAAAGAAATGAAGTCGCGAGGACCACCTACTGATTGAAAAACTCCACGGCACCTTTGAGGAATACACGATAGAATCCACTTATCCTCGAGACTCAGAAGAAGGCCATAGACAGTAGTTCTCGAGTTCTTGGAGGTTATTTAAGAAGCTGCACATTAATATCCCCTTCATTGAGGCGTTAGAATAAATGCCCGCATACTTCAAATTCATGAAGGAGATACTTAGGAAGAAGAGAAGGTTGGTGGATTATGAGACAGTAGTGCTGACAGAGGAGTGCAGCGCCATCCTACAAAAGAAACTGCCTACTAAGTTGAAAGATCCAGGAAGCTTCACCGCCGCACTATTAGCGTAACATGCAGCCGGTATTTGTGTGACTTAGGGGCCAATATCAATCTCATGCCTCTGTCTGTATTCAAGAGATTGGGTTTGGGGGAAGTCAAACCAACCACAGTTAATCTGTAGCTAGCTGACCGAACCGTGGTGCACCCCAGAGGTATAGTTGAACATGTGCTAGTCAAGGTGGGAAAGTTCTTCCCAACAGACTTCCTCATTCTTGACATGGAGGAAGATGATGAAATATTCAAGACTTCCTCATTTGGTTGAGTATGGAAGCATGCAAGCCCCCATGACTCAATGCGGGCAGAACGTGGTCTTCCAAGTTTTGAAAATGACGGAATCGTGGTGTGTGACGAGTTGGACGTGTGTGAAGTGATGTGTGTGATATGGAGTTATGTGAGACATGGATGATGACTTGCAGGACAAGTGTGGGTCGTGTGTGAAGATGAAAGTGATCAACAAGACATGCCTTGAAAGAAGGAAGACATGCGCAATTTGAAGTGAAATGTTGATCATGTGTGATGTGTGTGCGTGTAGTGGATGAGATGCGGGAGTTGTAACTTCCCCACTTACCTTACACGACTCTCATTTGTAAGGCGTGAATGACATTTCCCTCCCATTATATATAGAATAAGTTGGTAGGACTTGCGGACTACCATCTAACCACACTACGACGGAAAAGAGTGAAATTCTGAGTATAGCTAAGTGAGTTCAATTGATCCTAAGCTAAGAACAAGTGTTGTTCTTGTGTGTGTATTACCCGAAGTACTTAACTTGTTAGTGTGTGAGGCTAAGTGAGTTTAGTGTGAGTGTTTAACGTTTAGTTCCTTCACTGTGTTTGTAATTGCCGAGAGGCGTTCCTTTTTGTTTACTTATAGTTATGTCGTTTCATAATTAAACTTTTTTTGGAATATACGAATATAGATATAATATAATTTTAAATAACTGATTTGAAAAGTGTTTTTTACCTATAGTTCTGTCTTTTTATAATTTAACTATTGTTAAATGCAAACTTGATAGTTAGAATTATTTATATTTATCTATTTTAGAAAGGTAGTAAACATCTGCTTTTATAATATATTTATCTATTTATTTGGGATAAAAAGGAAAGAATGTAAATTGTTCAAAATAGCGTGGGTGGTGGTGGTGGAGATACTAAACCGAACTCACATTTTCTTTTGGTTCAAACACTTGTAAAAGATTCAACAAACTTAATTGACCAAATCTTTTAGAAAAAGTTCCGACTTTCTTGATCAACTAGTAAATTTGCATGAATAAAGAAACTTCTATTTTATCTGTCATATCGGTTAAACAGTCCACACGTACTGTATGGACAGTGAGGTCCACGGCAGCCCCTTTGTATATTTATAATTATTCTTTTACTATAATTGGTATTGTAGTGTTATCATAATTGTAGAGTTAGTCTCCTTATAAAATAGGGATTTAGATATAGAAAGGGAAAATGATTTACTCATTGTAACTTGTATATATATGTCAGAATAATCAAGGAATTATTTCTTACATTCTTTCATGGTATCAGGAGTCTAGGTTCTCTTTACCTCGCTTCCGCTCCTCAAACTTCTTCTCTAGTTTTCGAATTTTTTGCCACTATTTCCTTGGATCTTTTGCAGACGATTATGGAACCCAACTCCACAGTTATGTTAGTGTGGGATCAATTGCGAGATATATTTCAAGATAACAGTCATTCTCGGATTGTTATCCTTGAGCAGGAATTTTCAGAGGTGGCTATGGTGAATTTTCAAAACGTTTCTTCTTATTGCAAACGTCTCAAGGACTTGGCAGACCAACTCAGCAACGTGGGTTCTCCTATTTCTAATAGTCATCTAGTTCTTCAGATGGTTGCAGGCCTGTCAGAGGCCTATAGCGGTATTGCTTCAGTTATTCGTCAGAGTAATCCCCTGCCAGGATTTTATCAAGCCCGTTCTATGCTCACTTTGGAAGAAGCCGGTTTGGCTAAGCAAGTAGCAATTGGGGCCAGTCATGTCGGCATGATGACTGCTTCCAATTTTTCTCCTTTCAATCCAGCCAATATGACCCAAAATCACAACAACGGGGGTGGTAAGAAAGGCCAGAATCAGAAGAATAATGGCAAGAATCGTGGCGGCAACAACGGGAGCAACCATCAGCAGCAGCAGCGGCAATCACGGAACCTGAGGCCCCACAGTCGATGGCGGTGGGTCCCGGCACCTGCTGGCGTCGCGGCTCGGCCTTACGGCGCGCGGCTCTCGATACCAACCGTATACGGCGTCGCGGCCGAACTCTCCCGATCGGACTCGAGTTGGACGGCGTATGGCGATCCGTGATCTAGTATACTTGGGCCTCGCTCATCAGGCCCGCACGCGATGGGACACACTCGAGCCGACATTGAGGCGATGCGCGCACTGGCTTAACTTTCGGACCACTGGTGATGCATGGACCGACGCCTTTATCCACATGACATTCGATGTACTCTCTCGTCTTATTCGATTTGAGCACTAATCGTGGTATAAGCGTTGGTAATGACAATTCTATTCCAATTAAGGGTTATGGTCATAAAACCTTGTCTCCTCATCCATCACTTGTCTGAAAAATACCTTCATGCCCAAAATTAATTAAAATTTTGGTATCATCGAGAAAATTCTGGCCCGATAAGCGAGTTTCTATTAATTTTGATCCATTTAGATTTTCTTTTATGGATTTGAAGACTGGGAGTCATCTCAAGAGGTGTAACGGTGGGGACCTCTATCGATCACACCAAGTCGTCTCGCGTCGAACTATGGCGTCGCATTTGCGACTCTTGCTCGCTCATGGCATGCTCGTTGTCGCGCCCTTTTCCGGCCGCGACATTTATTTTCTAAAGGCGAACCCTGCTTAAAATGCAAATGTTAGAAAATAAATAATAAAATGCTAATAAAGTTTAAAAGGCTTAAAAATGCTAAAAGGGGTGCTAACATATTAGAAGTGCTAAAGTTTAAAAGGGTGCTAAAATGCTAAGGGTTCATGAGTCGCCACTAATTAGTTTGGGTGAATTAGGACACCTAAATGTTTAACTAGTTTAAAGTAAAACATTAACTCCATTTAATGGTGCTAAACTTAGTGAGATTACGAGTAAGGGTTCTTTATTAATCTAGAGGAAGGGGTTAGGCACATAAGATCCGCTAACTTGCGGTTATCCTGCCAAACCTAGGGTAGTTATTATATTTTAAAAATGCAAAGTAAAAGATCTATAAAAAGTGCAATGTTAGAAAATAAAGTGCTAGATGTTAAAATAATGCTAAGTAGTTAAAAAGGTTTTAAAATGTTGGAAGATGTTTAAAGGTGCTAAGAGGTTAATTTTAAAGTTAAAAGGTGCTAAGAGGTTAATTTTAAAGCTAAAGGGTGCTAAGGTGCTAAGAGGTGCTTAAAAGTGCTAAATACTAAAGTGCTGAATGTTAGGAAATAGATGCTAGCATGTTAAAATGTTTTAAAGGTGCTTAAAGTATTGAAAGGGCAAAAGGTGCTATATGCTAAAGTACAAAGAATGCTAGGAAGGTGCTAAAATGTTACTAAAGTTTAAAGGGGGGCTAAGAATGCAAAAACTGTTAAGATGCTAGAAAGTGCTAAATGCTAAAGTGTTTTATAGACTAATTATATGCTCATGCTAGCTAAATTAATCTTGCCTAGCCTGCGTACAATGTTATATAAGCGATGCTTTAAGACGATTTTGAGAGTCTAGAAAGAAACCTGTTATGTATTTTAATAAGAAGCAAAATGTTGGTTTTATGATGCAAGTTAAATCATTTAAATCATTTTTGCAGAATTTAGACATGCTCAACAGTCCAAAAGGCAAGTAAGTTAAGCGATGAACTTTAAATTACCTCCCCACTTATATGTTTAAAGGCTAATTATTCTAGATATCCTATTAATTACAAAGTTATAAATTACAATAACAACTAAAGTAATATAAGGATGAGATGAGAGAATGAGGATTAGGCGGATGACCAGTCTCTATTTATTTTCTAGGAATGCCGAAGAGGGAATGCGAATGCGGATGCGGGTCGCCATTGGGTTTGGGTAGTGGGCTGCGAATTAGGGTTAATTAATTAGGGTATTTAATTAGTTTTAGGCTTAGTTAATTAGTGATAAACCAATTTAATAAATTGTGCTTAAATTAATTAGGTGCTTTATTATAATTATCTAGGTGCTACATTAGTCTAATTATTTAGGTGCTAAATTAGTCTAATTATTTAGGTGCTAAATGCGGGCGCGTTATTTAATTAATGCTTAATATTTTAGAATGCGGCGCTATTATTTAAAATCTTATTGTTATGCATTATTACGAAGTTAAATTAAAATTGCATTGAGTTTATATTAAATTACTTAAATCTTTGAATCTGCAATCGATATTTAAGAATCGTTTAAAGCTTTATAAATGCGGTGCTATTAAATCATATATCAGTTAAAATTGATTTTAAATTACAAATGATTACTAATAAATGCGGCTATGCTACGACCTGCGTTATTGCTAAATTATTTATTTTATGCATTTATTAATTATTTAAGAATTACGACAAAGCTTAAAGTTAATAAGTGCGGTAGCGCGAGACTCTAAATGCTTAAGACTTTACGTAAGGCGATGCCATTATTAAATTATTTATTTATGCTGTATTTAATGTTTTATTGTTGTATTTTATTATAAAAATCCTAAAAATTATTTTACAAAATTAGTGTAATTTTATGGTTAATGGTAGACGGGAGGGTCAAAATTGGGTGTCAGCAGATGTCCTCTTTGTATGGAGATGATGGAAGAATCTTGGACAAAGCGTTGACTCATGCTTGATTTTGTCTCGATCTTCAAGTGCGAAATCTTTGGCGGTAAACAAAGTGTATGAAATCAAAAGCGTCGATGTCGAGTTATGGCGACAACTGGGATACCATGGTCAAAACACTAGGCGGGCTAAGCGGACTTAAAGCTGTCGATGTCGAGTTATGATGACTTTGGGTTATGGTCTAAAAGTAAAAGAAAATAAGCGGCTTGAACACAGGGTGTCTGCATGGCTTGTGGTCTTTGGGTTCTACGGTGATGTGGAAGCGAGTGGGCCAAGCGGCAGGCGCTACGCGTCGTTGGGAAGGTTGGCCCGGCAGATTGCCAGGTTATTATAAGAGAAAATCACGTTGTGCTCTGCTCTGCGTCTAAGACTTGAACAAGCGGTTAGTGCATGCTTGTTAAGGCAAAATGATGATCGTAATTTTAAAGTAATGCAGCGTGAGTAGAAAAGGTTATCTGCAAAAATATGATGCTGCTTTGTGTTGATGCGATCTTTGCAAATGTTGTGATTTCGCCGCACGCGGGCGTGTTGCGATTGTGAATGCGGATCGTTGTCCTTGCTGCGATTGCCTGTAGACTAAAGCTCGAAAGAGTTAGTGCATAAGCGCTAAGGCAAAATGATGGCGCGTCATTTTAAAAACAATGTATTTGTGAGTAGAAAAGGTTATCTGCGCAAAATGTGATACTGCTGTGTTGATGCGATCTTTGCGAAATCTTTGTGATTTTCGACGCACGCGGGCGTGTTGCGATTGTGAGCGGATATGTCGTCCTGCGCAAATGTACATGTAGACTAAAGCTCGAAAGAGTTAGTGCATAAGCTGCTAAGGCGAGAATAAAGCATGAATGAGAGAAATGCAATTTTGAAGCAGAGAAAATCGTCCTGTGCGGATGTGATATGCGATGATGGCGTCGTTTCGGACTTCTTTGTCTTGATCGCGTCGTTACTGGGCGATGTTCTTTGGCGTCGTTGCGTGGACTTCTTGATCACGTCGTTGTTTGGGCGATGTTCTTCTTTGGCGTCGTTGCGTGAACTTCTTTGTCTTTGATCGCGTCGTTGTTTGGGCGTATTGTTGTTGGAGTCATTGCGTGGACTTGCGATCACGTCGTTGCGGGCGATGTTCTTCTTTGGCGTCGTTGCGTAGACTTCTTTGTCTTGATAACGTCGTTGTATGGGCGTATTCTTCTTTGGCGTCGTTGCGTGGGCCGTCGCGATGATGTCGTTGCCTTGACATAATCGCGTGCGTCGTTGCTGGGCGATGTTCTTCTTTGGCGTCGTTGCGTGAACGCAATCGCGATGGTGTCGTTGCTTGGACCGCAATCGCGATGCGTCGTTACTGGGCGTGTTCTTCTTTGGCGTCGTTGCGTAGGCGCAATCGCGATGATGTCGTTACTGGACATAATCTTGTGGCGTCGTTGCACTGGGCGTGTTCTTCTTTGGCGTCGTTGCGTAAACGCAATCTTGGCGATGATGTCGTTGCCTTGACATAATCGCGATAACGTCGTTACTAGGCGATGTTCTTCTTTGGCGTCATTCGCGTAGACTTGATGTCTTTGATCGCGTCGTTATGCGGGCGTATTCTTGATGGCGTCGTTGCGTGGACTTGTTGTCTTGATCGCGTCGTTGTATGGGCGTATTCTTCTTTGGCGTCGTTGCGTGGACTTCTTTGTCTTGATCGCGTCGTTATGCGGGCGTATTCTTTGTTGGCGTCGTTGCGTGGACTTGCGATCACGTCGTTGTATGGGCGTATTCTTTGTTGGCGTCGTTGCGTGGACTTGCGATCACGTCGTTATGCGGGCGATGTTCTTCTGGCGTCGTTGCGTGGACTTGTTGTCTTGATCGCGTCGTTGCGGGCGTGTTCTTCTTTGGCGTCGTTGCGTGGACTTCTTGATCGCGTCGTTGCACGGGCGTATTCTTCTTTGGTGTCATTGCGTGGACTTCTTGATTACGTCGTTATGCGGGCGTGTTCTTCTTTGGCGTCGTTGCGTGGACTTCTTGATTACGTCGTTATGCGGGCGTGTTGTTCTTTGGCGTCGTTGCGTGGACTTGCGATTACGTCGTTAATGCGGGCGTATTCTTCTTTGGCGTCGTTGCATGGACTTCTTGATTACGTCGTTATGCGGACATAATCGCGATGGCGTCGTTGCTGGGCGATGTTCTTCTTTGGCGTCGTTGCGTGAAACGATCTTGATGGTGTCGTTGCTTGGACCTGATCGCGATAACGTCGTTGCTGGGCGTGTTCTTCTTGGCGTCGTTGCGTGAAGCAATCGCGATGGTGTCGTTGCTGGACCTGATGCTCATGCGTCGTTATGCGGGCGTATTCTGCTTTGCTCGCGTAGAATAAATGCTCGCAGCTAAGCTTGAGAAAAGCGTTAGTGTATACTGTTTAAGCGAAATGATAAATGTATATAAAGTGCGATTTTATGGGTCGAGATGTAGTCACGATTATGCTGACGAATGCGAGATGTTGCCACTGCTGCTGGCGGGTGTTATGATGCCTTTGTTGTGTGCGATCGCGGGTTGCAAGTTTGACTTTATGCAGGGATTGTGGCTAGGTTTTGTTGCGGAACTACGAACTTTGATTGGGATTGTTGATGCCTTCTGCTGCTGCTTGCCGATCACGGATTTTGAATTTTGGGATTTTTGTCATATCTTCTGCCTCTGCTGTTTCTTCTTGCGAAGAAACTTCTTGCCGTATTTTACGCTTGGCTATTGCGTTTCTTTGCTTTTGTTAATATGAAAAGACTGCGCTCGAAGAAAAATTTGTGAGTTTTGGGGGTCGATTCGTATTTGACTTAGCCTTGTCCTTGACATCTGCGTGCATGCGCTTGGATTTGCGACCGCATGCAGTTTCCTACATTGTCCCGATTTTGAGAAGGTGTCGTCTGCTCTTCTTTTACGAGACCCTGCTTTGCTATAGGAACGAGGCGAGTTAGGCTCGTTCTGCTCGGATGCCGCGAATCGGTCGTATGTTTGGACCGTGCCTTTGATCTTGTGAAATATTGATGCTCTGCCATTGCTAAGTCAAATACAAATCGACCTTTGGGAGATGATAAATCTTTCTAAAAATGCAACAAGCGGTGTTAGCATAAAGCACGTAATTTGCGGTATCTAGCGGATATATTGCATGCGTATTCAAATGTTTCCTAACATGCGGGGACCTCTTTATGCGGTAAGCCTAGCGTCACTCATGCGAGATTATGACGGATTTGTCCAAGTCGATCCAACTATAATGCCTTTGTTGGAAATGGCGACCAAATGACGGTGCACTTTTCCCAATTTCAATGTCATGATTGGGTTTGGATTTGTGCATTATTGCCACGCTACACATAATATCTTTGGTTGGTCGTTTGGGTTGAGAAACCCGTCGACAAGTTTGGTGTCTTCCTAATTGTGGTGTCGATGCGAGGACCAACCAACAAGGTGAATCGTCGTGCCACTAAGATAAAGGGTGGTATAGCTCTATCTTAAGTTTCTAAGATTTGGCTTTTACGGGCCTTGAGTTCAGCGGACAACTCAGTGAGAAGGCTACGCGGTGATCAGACGAACGATCTAACTCCATGGCGCCATGACTCTCCTAAAATTTGGATATTTTTGAAAGAAATTTGCGGGTGCGCGGAGCACACCAGCGCGTGAGTGTGTGATTTGTGTGAATTTTCCAGAATGGAAGAAATATGAGCGGAATGCCAGTTTAGGGAAAGCAGTAAAGCAAGTAGCAAAAAATAAACAAAATACAATACACAAAAAATTAAATGCAAAATAATTGCCAAATAATAGCCCTAGGTCTGTTGTGGTTAAGAACCTAAAATCCCAGTAGTCGCCATTTCTGTCGCACCTTTTAAAGCGACATTTATTTTCTAAAGGCGAACCCTGCTTAAAATGCAAATGTTAGAAAATAAATAATAAAATGCTAATAAAGTTTAAAAGGCTTAAAAATGCTAAAAGGGGTGCTAACATATTAGAAGTGCTAAAGTTTAAAAGGGTGCTAAAATGCTAAGGGTTCGCGGAGTCGCCACCTAATTAGTTTGGGTGAATTAGGACACCTAAATGTTTAACTAGTTTAAAGTAAAACATTAACTCCATTTAATGGTCTGCTAAACTTAGTGAGATTCTGAGTAAGGGTTCTTTATTAATCTAGAGGGAAGGGGTTAGGCACCCTCTAAGATCCGCTAACTTGCGGTTATCCTGCCAAACCTAGGGTAGTTATTATATTTTAAAAATGCAAAGTAAAAGATCTATAAAAAGTGCAATGTTAGAAAATAAAGTGCTAGATGTTAAAATAATGCTAAGTAGTTAAAAAGGTTTTAAAATGTTGGAAGATGTTTAAAGGTGCTAAGAGGTTAATTTTAAAGTTAAAAGGTGCTAAGAGGTTAATTTTAAAGCTAAAGGGTGCTAAGGTGCTAAGAGTGTCGCACCCGATTTTGAACTCTCAGGCTTAAATGCGCGACGGAATGGTTATCCTCCCAAAAAAATGTAAGAAATAAATGTTTAGAATGTTAAGGGAGTCGCCACCTAATTAATTGGGTGAATTAGGACACCTAAATGCTAACTGATTAAAGTCAGCATTAACTCCATTTAAAGGTCTGTGAAACTAAATAAGATTCTGAGTAAGGATTCTTTATTATCCTAAAGGGAAGGGGTAAGACACCCTAAAGGATCCGCTAACTTACGGTTGTCCGTTCAAACATAGGTTAATTTATTTGGCTAAGGGATGTATATTTTTTAGAAAAATTATTTAGGTGAAAAAAAGATGTAGTACATATCTAGAAGAAAGTATTTCGATAACTAAAGGGATTCTATAAGACTCACAAAATATTAATTATGCAAATCATAGTACATGAAATTGTTTTATTAAGTGATAAATTACATCCTATAGGTATATGTAAGATTAAGACTTTTATACCTAAGGTTAATTATGAAATCATTCTTTATTTGACAAAAGTAAAAAAAATGACAAATTATCCCTATAAGCATATAGAATTAGTTAGGAAATTGTCTTTGTAAAAGTATATGAAACGTTGATGATATTAAGAAAAGTAACAAGTTGCTCTATGTTGCTTATGAAGAAATTATAAGAAAGTCTATTTTCTTTCTTTCTATGTAAGAGTTGTATTTTTGACTATATGACTAAAGCATACTGGGATTAATTAATTTATCTTAGATTTAGATTTATATGTGAATCTAGAATTAACAAAGAGCGAATTCATCTTTATACTACCCTTCCCATATATTCCAAAGCTAATAGAGTTAGTTATCCTATTAGTTACAAGTTTAATAAGTATGGCAATAATGAACAAACAAATGAATAAATGCGTAAATAAACAAAGGGAGAATGAGGAAGTTGTTGTAGCATCTAGGGCGGATGGCGACGCCATCTATCTTATGATTGTTTGGAAGCCTAAGGTGCGAAATGCGGTTGATGATATGGAGACCATTTCGAGTCTCATCTGAGACTCTTAATTATTCTCCGTCGTACGCCATGAAAAATAGAAAGAAAAGGAAAAAAGATTAGTAAATAACATAAAATCCATCATATGCGAGATAAGTGGAAGTATTAAGCTAAACACACACATACACATGCTGCCATTTTTTATATGTGGCAATGCAGATGACGAATCCTACCCACAGGTAAAAATATTTAGAAATTAATCAATTGAGTGAACCTCGATATACCCAACGTGATTAATAGCATCAAATTTTGCTTCTCAGATTTCAAAGGAAATATCAATATTATCACCCGGACAGGTCCATTCGTACAAACTCCATTTTTTATATATATCTAGCCATAAAGGGTTGATATACGCATAAACCATACGAGGCATACAACCCATATCGAATGTATACCATGAGATGTGAAACAGAACATTGGATAATGGAATATCATGGTCATTTAGCGGAAGCAGATATGGGGTAAGTATGCGATTATATTTATTGGGATCTGGGACCAGCGATGCATTGAATTGGCAAAACTCGAAAAGAAAATATAAGGTGGATAAAACCCGGTGATGTAGATGCATGTGGGACAAACTTACAAGCTGCGATTTGGAATTCATTAGTAAGATATGTGAGGCATAATGGCTTACTAGACGTAGCCAACATACATAAATGGCTGGAAGACCCCTTAGAAATAATATATTCGATCATACATAGCCATTGATGGTTTGATTAAACAAATATGACCATCTTTACATTGCATATCCATCAACAGGACACCTCAAGAGAGAATACAACTTAGGCAAATTAGTATACATTCATATACTCAAAAAATGGTTCAAATGGTGACATAGACATGGTCTGAATGGGCCAAATTTAGGCAGGACAATGGTACAAATGACTCATAAGACCAGGTAACCTATACTTCTGCCTGATTCAATGAATAAATTTTAAAGAAATTTGAGACAAGACACTACTTCGCCCACTTATGAGAGTGTTTAAATGAGTTAACAAGCGGATATTTAAATGCCACGGATAATGATCCTGAAGATGAAACAATACCCTACTATTCCCTAATTCTGCTTATCCTGAGATAGCACAAAAGACTCCACACAAACACTGTAAACATGCATCTAAATGTTCCTATGAACAACATACTCATAAAGTCTATAAAGGTAGACTATTCAAATCGACATTTAGATAATCACGATTAATAGCCGATAATCAATACAATGAAACTGGATCTAGGATCCTTACCCGAATGTTATATACCTAACCATACTCATAAAAATATACAATCGAATACACACGTATGCTAAAAACAGAATCGACACTACGGTATTTGAGAAACACCAGTGATTTATCGAGCGATGACTAAAGCGAGTTAAGTCAAATAGATTCGATAAACATAACATATAAATCCCATCATGCGAAACACATAATACCAATCGAATAACTCAATAATAGAGGAATAGGTTTACGGACCTTTGCGGGTAGCGAATCGGTGACGACAAAGGTTTCTCAGAATCGTCGAAGGGAAGTTGTGAAGAATCGGTCATGATAGTAACAATTGAACAAAAGATGATTTGAAGCACAGTGTAGTCTGTACTCTTAGTGACTTATGACTGATGGATGGTGAATGAACGATCGATGGGGAAAATGAATCCTGCCTGTTGCATGTCAAAACTTAGTATTTATAGCCCCCTAGTTAGGTTTCGATTATGGTAAGTCTAGGACGGTTTTAGGGATGATTTGCTCGATTTTTCGAGTGATTGTTTACCAAAATAGGTGCTGATTTTCGACCATTCTAAGGGCTGATTCGCGGATGATTTTAAGGGGATTTTGGTGTAATTTTAGGTGTTATATGGTAAGGTTTGATTTCTGAAGTTTCGGTTATGGCAAGTTACCATTTTAGGGACGATTTTGATATTATTCTTGTTGGAACGATTTGGTTATGATGGAGCGAGGATTCGGTTTGGTTATGGTAAGATGTCGTTGGTGGGTGTGCGTGGATAAGGAAGGGTTGCAGATTCTCATGCGAGAATCCGAGAATATCGGGTTGGATGAAAGGCGCATGAAGAACTAGGTTTTTTTCTTCGTTTTATCTTTTAGGTTGTGGGCGCGAGGAAGGGTAGGGAAAATAAAAGGCTGATGTCTTGTGGGCTTTGCGGGTTGGGCCACGGATGATAAGGTAGAGGCGGGTTGAATTGGTAGATAATAATTGGCGAATTAAGGGTAGTATTAAATTAGGTTAGTTGTATTAATAGTTTTAGGCTTTTAATTAGTGATAAATTGATCAATTAATTGTGCTTAAATTATTTAGGTGTTCTATTACCCTAAGTTTAAATTTAAATTATTCTAATAATAAATGCGGGTGTGCTATTTAATATTTTAAATGCGGTGTTATTATTAAATAATTTATGTATGCATGTATTAATGTTTTATTGCTGCATTTTATTATTTCAAGATTGTTTTAAAATTAGTGTAATTTTAGTTAATGACTGGACGGGAGGGTCAAAATTGGGTGTCAACAGTTGTCCCTCTTTGTATGGAGATGATGGAAGAATCTTCGGACAAAGACGTTGACTCATAGCCAATTTTGCCTCGACCCTCAGAACTAGAGCGTTGGGCAATTTAGGCAGGGCTGACGCGGACTCAAAATTGTCCCAGTGTCGGGTTACGACGACACTGGGCTGCCATGGTCAAAACACCAAGGCGGGCTAAATGCGGATTTAGAATCTGTCCCAGTGTCAAGCTATGGTGACTATGAGATATTGTGGTGCTAGAATGTTGGGGGAGAGTAGGTCGACGTTCGGGTCCACTTTTGCCTTTTGTTGGGAAGCCTTGCTCCCAACAAATTACCTCAGTTCGCCGTAAGAGGTAGGTCCACGTTGTGCTCCATCTTTGCACTTGTTAACGTTCTGTGGCAGAAGGCGAGATAGAGGCATTAGTGCATAAATCAAGACAATGCAAGGATGTAAATTTGTGTTGTGGTTGTAGTCGAGAATGTATATGGTATGATGATACGCCGTCTTGTATAGGCGAGATGCAAGTAGCGACGCTTGTATGGGCGTTCTCGTCTTGTATGGGCGAGATGCAATGGCGCCTTGTATGGGCGTGCATATGACGCCTTGGGGCGTTATCGTCTTGTATGGGCGAAATGCAAATGACGCCTTGTACGGGCGTTATCGTTTGTATGGATGAAATGTAAATGCGCCTTGTATGGGCGTTATCGCTTGTATGGGCGAAATGCAAGTGACGCCTTGTATGGCGTTATCGCTTGTATGGACGAAATGCAAATGACGCCTTTGTGGCGTTATCGCTGTATGGGCGAGATGCAAATGACGCCTTGTATGGGCGTTATAAATTGTATGGACGAAATGCAAATGACGCCAGATGGGCGTTATCGCTTGTATGGACGAAATGAAATGTAAATGGCGCCTTGTATGGCGTTCGCTTTGTATGGGCGAAATGTAAATGACGCCTTGTATGGCGTTATCGCCTTGTATGGACGAAATGCAAATGACGCCTTGATGGCGTTATAGCTTGTATGGACGAAATGCAACGACGCCTTGTATGGGCGTTCTCGTCTTGTGTGGACGAGATGCAAATGACGCCTTGTATGGGCGTTCTCGTCTTGTATGGACGAAATGTAAATGCCGCCTTGTATGGGCGTTATCGCCTTGTATGGGCGAAATGTAAATGACGCTTTGTATGGCGTTATCGTTGTATGGACGAAATGTAAATGACGCCTTGTATGGCGTTATCGCTTGTATGGGCGAAATGCGAATGCCGCGCTTGTATGGCGTTATCGCTTGTATGGACGAAATGCAAATGACGCCAGATGGCGTATTCGCTTTGTATGGACGAAATGTAAATGCCGCCTTGTATGGGCGTTATCGCTTGTATGGACGAATGTAAATGACGCCAGATGGGCGTTATCGCTGTAGATGGACGAAATGTAAATGACGCCTTGTATGGGCGTTATCGCTTGTATGGACGAAATGCAAATGACGCCTTGTGGGCGTTATCGCTCAGATGGATTAATGCACATGACGCCAGTATGGGCGTTTGTGGCGCGCGAGACGCAAATGACGCCTTGTGGGCGTATTCGCTTTGTATGGACGAAATGTAAATGCCGCTTTATGGGGCGTTATCGCCAGATGGACGAAATGCCAATGACGCCAGATGGGCGTTATCGCTGTATGGACGAAATGCAAATGACGCTCAGTGGCATAGATAAAAATCGTGTTACGCATAATCGAATAATTAAAGTGTAAATGATGTAGCCTGAGTAACGAAGATGTGGTTTTGCGAGATGTATTTGATGTAGACTTGTTGCATATGGACTTCGTGAGCGGATCGTTGTATTGGGATATTGTTGCCTCCTTGTTCTGTTGTCCCGCAAATTCACTCAAAGAAAAATTGTGAGTTCGGGAGGGGTCGGCCGATTTGGCTGGCTTGACGCCAGACGTTGTCTTGTCCGACATGTAACCCTGTCGATTTGGTCTCGCCAAAACATTTGTTGAAAAATATTCTATCTTGAGAAAATATACTTATATGTGCTAGTAGGAAATTATGTCGATATTTGAATAGTGACATGTCGTGAAACAAAGCAAAACTTCCCTATCCAAACTGTGGTATATTCTCCCATACTCTTGGTGCTCACGCCAGGCTCTCTTTAAAATTTGTCCCGGTTTGGGACCGGAACCCTGCGTAACTTAACCATGCCCATTGACGTCATTTGTAGTAAAACCCTTAAAATTGTCCCGGTTCACGATCTTTCGAGCATATGGAATCATATCTCGCTTGTCCTTTCGTGGCGCAATCTAAAATTGTCCCGCTTTGATCGCGAACCGGGTCGGATATATGTCGTAGGTTTGTGCTTGTATGTGCGGCAAGATCGAGTACCAACCACAAAAGTGCAAAATGACAAACCGAGGAATTCATGGTGCGACCGAGGCCGATGTAGCCGCCACGTATCCGCATGGGAATCGGTCAAACGTAGTTCGTTAAAAACAAGATTTTAAAATTAAAAATGGACCGAGGCCGATGTGGCGCCACGTATCCGCCAAGGAATCAGTCGCACGTAGTTCGACATAAGCAAAGTGATTGAGTATTTTCGAAATGGGACCGCCGAGCATGGCCGCCACGATCCCGCAGGGAATCGTGTCAAACGAGTTCAATTACAAGCAAAGTAATTACATGAAAATAAAGCACTCTAAATATAATATCTCTTCATCAGATCTGCGTTGATGGCTCTAGGCCACACTTCGCCGCCCATTTCACTAAGATGAGGGCCCTCCGTAAGCACTCGGTGAACCATGTAAGGCCCTTGCCAATTGGGCGCGAATTTCCCTTTCGCTTAACTTTGGTTAGGGAATATACGTTTCAGCACCAGATGTCCCGGTTGGAAGTTTCTTGGTCGTACCTTTTTGTTAAAAGCCCCGCCATTCTGCTCGTAAAGTTGTTCGTGGCGCATCGCATTCATTCGCTTCTCATCAATAAGCATCAATTGTTCGTACTACTCAGTATCCATTTGGCTTCATCTAGTTCGCTTCTCGGATGATTCTTAGAGACGGTATTTCCACCTCACCGGCAAAGACCGCTTCGCTCCATAAACCAAGAGATACGGTGTTGCTCCCGTGAGGTCCGAATTGTAGTACGCAGAACCCAAGAGGCGAAAGGCAAATTTTCACGCCAATGCCCGTAGTTATCTATCATCTTCCTCGTGATCCTCGATGTTCTTGCTGCCGCTTCGATCGCTTCCATTCATTTGTGGTCGATATGGGTAGAGTTGCATGAGTGATCCCGAACTTCACGCACATCTCCTTCATCGCACCACTATCGAGATTGGACCCGCTGGTTATGATTGATTCCGGGATTCCAAACCGACAAATGATGTGATGAACAAAATCCACCACTACTTTCTTGGTCACAGACTTGTACGATGATGCTTCTACCCATTTTGTAAAGTAATCGATCGCCACTAGGATAAACCTGTGTCCATTTGACGCCGCCAATAGACCAATGACGCCCATGCCCTGCCGCGAACGCCACGGGGAACTAGTGACGTTGAGTTCATTCGTGGCACGTGAATCAAGTCGCCATGGATCCGACATTGATGGCATTTTCGCACTAAATCGATGCAACTGCTTCCATCGTCATCCGTAAGTAACCTCCTCGTAGTATCTTCTTTGCTAGCATGAAGCCGTTCATGTGGGGTCCGCACATACCTCCGTGTGTCTCTTCTAATAACTTGTTTGCTTCCCGCGTGTCAACACATCTTAACAAACCTAAATCCGGAGTTCTCCGATAAGCGACTCGCCGCCAGAAGAAATGGTTGGCTAACCTCCAAGAGTCTTCTTTGTATGTTGGTCGCGCCTTCCGGGTACTCACCTGCCTTGAGATACCTCTTGATCTCGCCATACCAAGGTTTGCCTTCTGATTCTTCATCTATCTGAGAACAATAGGCTGGCTGTTCTAGCACATCTACTTTGATTGGGTCAATATAGTTCTTGTCTGGATGTTGAATCATGGAGGACAGAGTCGCTAGAGCGTCAGCGAACTCATTTTGAGCCCTCGGAGTATGCCTGAACTCTATCTTAACGAACCTCTTGCGCAATTCTTTCACGCAGCAGGTGCGAAGTATCTTCCTATTATTGGTGGCCCATTCACCTTGACTTGGTGAATCAATGTGTCCGAATCCCCTACGACCAAAGAACTCTTGTATGTTCATGTCAATAGCCATTCGAGTCCTAGTATGCACGCCTCATATTCGACATATTATCGTGCACGGAATCGAGCTTTGCCGATATTGGGTAGTGTTGTCCCGCTTCGATACCAAACCGCCCGATACCTACTCCTTTGAAATTGGCGCGCCATCGAAGAACATTCTCCAACCCGATATTCTTCTAAAATGTCTTCTCCTACAAACATCACTTCTTCATCCGGAAAGTAGGTCCGCGGATGTATTTCGCTCACCGGATTCTCTGAGATGATTCGCTAATGCTTGTCCTTTGATCGCTTACGGGTGACATATACGATGTCGAATTCACTTAAAAGAATCCGCCACTTTGCAAGCTTTCCAAAGAGTATAGGCTTCAAAGATATACTTGAGCGGTCCATCCTCGAGATGAGATAGGTGGTGTATGCGACAGTGTAATGTCTGAATTTTTGGGCAACCCAAGTCAAGGCACAACACGTGCGTCCAAAGATTGTAACGAGCTTCATAAGGCGTGAACTTTTACTCAAGTAGTATATTGCTTGTTCCTTCCTTCCCGCCTTATCATGTTGTTCTAACACACATCCGAATGCCTTTTCCAATACGGATAAGTATAATAGCAAAGGCCTCCGGTTCGAGGCACCAAGACCGTGGATTTGACAGATACTCTTTGATTTTGTCAAGCGGCTTGTTGGCACTCCAATGTCCACTTAGTGGCAAGGCCCTTCTTTAACAACTTAAATATTGGTTCGCATATCACCGCTGATCGTGCTATGAACTCGCGATATAATTCAAACGATCGAGAAAACTCATCACTTCTTGCGATTCTTGGATGAGGCATCTTGAATGGCTTTTATCTTCAAGGATCCAACTCTATTCCCTTCGCCACAATGAAACCCAACAATTTCCCCGCTGGGACGCCGAAGGCACACTTTGCCGGATTTAACTTCAGGTTGTATTGCCTCAATCGCTCAAAACTTCTTCGATGGACGGATGATCCGTAGCCCTCCGCGACTTGATAATGACGCCATCCACGACTTCAATTTCCTTATGGATCATATCATGAAAAATGGTAGTCATGGCTCTCATGTAAGTGGCACCGCTTTTTAAGTCCAAATGGCATGACTCGATAATAATATACCCCACGGGGTGGTGAACGCCGTTTTCTCTGCATCCTCTTCGCTCATTAAGATTTGACGGTACGTGAAACAATCGACAAAGGATCGCAACTCATGCTTCGCACAATTGTCAAATGAGTAAATGAATGTTCGGAGGGGAAAATCATCCTTAGGGCTTGCCTTGTTGAGATCCCTGTAATCGACACAAACTCGTATTTTGCCATCCTTCTTTGTTACTGGCACAATATTGGCTAACCAAGTGGGGTACCTTGCTACCCGAATGACATTTGCGTCCAATTGTTTGGAGATCTCCTCCTTGACTTTCAAACTCTGATCCGGCTTGATTTTCCTTGGCTTTTGCTTTCTTCGGAAGACATGACGGTTCAACGGGCAATTATGAGAAACGATGTCTGTGCTTAGACCTGGCATATCATCATAAGACCAAGCGAATATGTCGACATACTGCTTCAATAGGGCCACCAAATCTTCTTTCTGTGTGGTATTCAAGTGAACGCTGATCCTTGTCTCCTTCACGACTTTATCATCCCCTAGGTTTACTGTTTCTGTTTCATCCAGATTAGGTTTCGACTTATCCTCGAATTTTCCTAACTCTTCCGTTAATTCTTCTAGCGGGAAATTCCCTTCGGGTTCTGTCGGATTATTCTGACTTTGTTCGCTTGTTTCATGACATGTCACATTTTCATTATCGACAAGTATATTATTTTGTATGCCAGACTCATGAAAAAATAGTGTTGGGCATGTGTCCAGCTTGCTCAAGACATCTCCCCGGCTCTGCACTCCAAATGGTCTGGTCATCTGTGTGGTCTTCCAAAACCGCATGACACTCTGCTTCTTCCTCAGAAATGAAAAGGCCTTGAAGTCCATCCGCAAGAATGTCTGCATCCTCCTCTTCTGGTAGCTGAGCAGGGCATGCTTTGACGAATGAATGATTCAGGGGTGGAACAGGTCTTGGCAGATGAGACTCACCCTTCCTTCTGAGATCAAATAACATCATCTCCTCGGCAGTGGGCTGATATCCGAGACCAAAAGTGTCCTTCTTCTCCGGCAAGTGAATCGGCTCTGTGATTCCTCCTAGTCTTGGTCCAAGTCCTCGGCCTGGCTCGAAACCATTTCTCAGCATCTCTCGGGCCACCATTTTGGGAGTGCGAGGTAGTCGCATCCCTTTAGCCTTGCTAACGTCTACGATCTGGTTCATATGGTAGACAGATCCATCCAGCTTCTCCATACTCTCGATGACTGGAATTGCCCCTTTAGCAGTGTTGTCCTTGTCTCCCTCAACCACAACTTCATGATGATTCCAGATGAATTTCAGGACTTGATGCAAAGTGGAAGGGACGGCTCCGACCAAGTGGATCCAAGGCCTACCGAGTAACAGATTGTAGCATGTGGATATGTCCAATACTTGGAATTCTATCTCGAATTCTGCGGGCCCGATCTGTAGTGTCAAATCAATCTCGCCTGCGACGCTCCTCGTGGTCCCATCGAAACCTTTTACCTCGTGTAGCTTTGAGTTTCCCAATGTTGACTCCTAAAGTCCAAGAGTATTCAAAGGGCATACATTAACGGTGACCCCCATCAATCAAGACGCGAGAGATAAACTTATTAGCACTTTGATCAAGTATGTTCAATGCCTTATTATGACCCGACCGTGAGGCAATTCATTCTCATGGAAGATTATCTTTGCACCTCTTTAATCTGCCGATCAATGCTGAAAAGTTCTCATGATCTCGGCCTACATGCGCTTCTTTCAAAACCTCCATCAAAGCGGTTCGGTGGTTCACGAATTCATCAACAATGACAATAGAAATTTGTCGGTGTTTTACTCATCGTTCTCTGATGGAATAGTCTCCAGTAGGCATCCTTCTCCAAAATTCCTCTACTTGGATTCGGTCACGCTTTTTTCCGGCGTCTTCGCGATATTTCTACAGATGAGTAACGTTGTGGGACCTCGTCACTTTGTAATGCGCCTTCTACCAATTGCTTACCTCATTACGTTGTTTGATCAAATGACTCCATCCTCGGTACTAAGACCGACATGAGGCTTATGGCGGCTCAACTCTACTTCCAACGGCGCTCGACCTTGGTGGTAATCATACGGGCAATGTGGTGAGGATCCCGTCTCTTTCTCCTCGATTGGTACGATAGTCCTTCCATATCGCATACATCATCAAAGGTGATCATGTGCGCACGCCAAAGATTGTCGTGATTTGGCGGATTGTTGTTGACATTAGGGAAGCGCTCTTTCAATCGAATAGCTCCTTCTCCGATTAGCTCCTCAATTTTGTTTTTCAAAGCATAACAACTATCAGATCGTGCCTCGACACTCCAGTGGTATGCATAATGCTTATTCTCATCATGCCATGGTAGGAGTGGATTAGGATTTCGCCGATTGGTTGTATAAAACCGGCTTTCGATCTTTCATATAGTTGGGAGTACGGTTCACCAACGGGTGATGGTTTCGCGGGCCTCCTCTCGGTGTCGGTTCGGGGTCTAGGTGTGTTTTGTGCGTGGTATTGTTGTGGGGTGGGTATGCTGGTCGGTTTTGTGAGGATTTGTGCGGCGACGCCCGGTCAGATATTGGTAGGTGGTATAGATGGGTGAAGCGTTGATCAGATGTGGGAGTATTTTGGCTAAACCGATCATATGGAGGTTTTGGAACGCGGGGCTTGGTATGTTTGGGGTTGGTATGCTTGGGGTTGGTATGTTTGGGGTTGGGGTTGGTATGTCGTGCCCGATTCGCTTTGTGTTGTTGCAGTCATGATTGGGCGCTCCATCCTTCTTCTTATTCATCCCTCCCATCGACTCGATTGTATGGCTTTGCTTATTGCTTGCAAAGCGGCGTGTTCGTGATCCTACCGTTCTAAGTCCTTCTTCCACAAAATCTCCCATTTTCACTACTTGTAAAAATTGCGTCCAACGACCGATCAACCTCTCGTGATGCGTGGTCTTCGAGGATCATGCACAAACAAGCAGTTGTCATTTCACTTTCTTCCATGGTATCGGACCTTCGGCGCAGATCTCCACCTCATCAGATATTCCCTAAAGGTTTCTATTGACTTTTTCTCCATTTCATTAGATAGAATCTGCCGGGACGTTGTCGTATTAAACTGAACTCGTCTACAAAGTCTCGCTATCGCCTCAACTACGCCACTCGGATCCGGCTAGTATACCAATCCAGCTTCTCGGTCAGCTCCTATGAACAATTTCATGATGATTGATTGATCTCTTCCCACTCCTAATTTGTCGCAATAGATCTCAAGTGTGCACGAGGATTACTTTTAGTCAAACAGTCAAACTTTGGTACCTTGTATCCAACGCGATTCGGCGTCGGGACGACGTAAATCTCGTATTCCAATCCTCGCCACTTGTCCATCCGAAGGTTCTTAAAGCTTTCAAGTCGTGAATTTCTCGCCACGCTTTCATCTATCCCAACTCTTGTCCTCTTCTCGTCTCTTCATATCGAGCAAACTCGGGAGGGTATAGGCGGTGTGAGATGTGGTGCACGGTCACATATACGGGTGATCCGTATTGTTTATTATGGTATGTCATCGGTCTGGCCGAGTAGGTTGGTTGTTTTGGCGTAAGGTGGCTTGTATTATCTCCGAGGTGTGTGCGCGTTAGGGTCATTTAAGGCGTCCGTTATGAGGAGGTGTGTTGTTGTGTTGTGGCTTTGGGGTGGGTTATGAGGGCGTGTTGTTGTGTTGTGGGTTGGGAGGTTGTGGGTTATCCATTGGATATTGGGGATGGCGCCGAAAGGGCGGTGAATTAGGAAGTGTGGGTAGTTGTGTGTCGAGGCTTATAGATAGCTTAGTAATTTCGAGTTCATCCATTTCGCTTGCATGACCGCCATTTGTTGCGATGATTGAGCAAGGTATTCATCTAATACGGAGCATTTCCTTCTCGATGTCTCTGGTTCATCTCGTTGAATGGCGATGAGTCCTAAGCCATCCTGCTCGCTTGCCCTCGAATCATTCATTTTGTTGCTCGTGCTTTGGATCTGGTGAAATATGGGTGCTCAGCCAGTGCTTGCCAACACAAATCAGCCGATGAGGGGAGTAAAAAGTCCTTTAGTTCAAAACATGTGTCAGTTTTAAACAGAATAGCAGAACATATGGGCATATAATGAAGCTTCAACAAATAAAGTAGATTAAAGCGGCCCTAATACGCAGGGGCCTCTATCATGCCAGAGGTAGGCCTGCGCCATAAAAATGCAAAGTCACGTTAGATGTACGAGCCATTGTATTGGAATGCCTTTATTGGAAACAAAGCTAATTGAAATGACATTTTATAAGAAAACAATGGAAATCCCAAACTAAATAACTGTGTCGTCGATGTGATAGTGGAACTTAGGTCTTCTTTGGTATAGCCCCGCTGCTCCAAGTATTGTCTCGCATCGCATTAGGGCCCACATGTCCGGGTGATGACCCTCTCCTTTTGTTGATTATTCTTCATTCTATCGCTTGTGTCCATGTCCTCAAACCTCGCTCCTCTCGGGTCAGTAGGTTGTGTTGATGTGATCCTCTTGCGGCCATGCCCGATACTCGGTGTGTGCCTCGCTTGTTCATCTCCGATGTCTATTTTGTTAATGTCGTCCCCATTCTTTCAAAATTTGTCTAGCTCGAGGCACAATAAAGTCCGGTCCAAATGTAACTCCGAAACTCCCATGTCCGACGGTGGGATTATCTGTTCTTGGCCGAATTGTCGGAGTGCGCGTAGGGGAGCGTACGGTTGCAGACCTTTTAGACCAATAAGCTCAATATAGTACAATTCTTTACCACGTATAAAGGCTCCATTTTTATGAGGAGTAAAGGATATTTCCATCGGATCCGATCCGCGTGCGGGATGTCAAAACTTGCACCAATCTTTGATGCCGGTGACACAAACCGCTTCGTTCTATCATGTTCGCCGATCTTGTAGGATCTGCCAAACAAACGTCTGTCATATTTGACCGCTGGTAAAAATGCTCCACGGCCACATTTGTAAGATAAGATTGCAACGCAAAGAAGTTTGTGCATCTCTTTTGCATTTCCCAAGAGCTCGGAATATTTCTGCCAAAATCATAGGAACCAAAGTGGGTTGTATGCCGTCAATTCCCTCGAAAAGTGATCTGGCCACAGAACATATGCAGGTACTTATCTTGCCATACCTGCAGGAAAAATCAAGGTGCCAAGTAGAGCGGCGGTGAATGCGATAGATCGCTGTTTGCCAATGGCGTAGAGTGCATGAGAATTCTGTTTGCATGTCTTGTAAGCGTTATTATGTCCATACCTCTCGAAAAGATAGTCAAGAGACACCTGGTTGTTCTCAAGCAACGCAACTCCTTAGTATTCTTAAGACCCATGTAGCGGAGGAATTTCTTCCCCGATTGTCATTGAATAATCATCTTCTACCTTGGTAAACTAGGTGAAATAATGCACTTCTTCCAATGTAGGAGTTATCTCAAAATCCTTGAATTTGAAAATGACTCGATGCGGATCCCAAAATCGGATTAAAGCTCGGATCAAACGCGGATCGCGAAATACCAAATAGTGAGATGAGACACCCAACTTCTTCCTAATCATCGCCCGATCATTGATGTCAAATCTTCCCACCATACTCTTAGCTTATTAGGAACTCCGCTAACCATTCTTATATGATCCATGTTACAAATGCTGAAAAACAATAATAATAAACTTACATTTCCAATTTTGGGTATGTCTTTTGGCTTGGATAAATCTATCATGACTGTGCAACACATAATATGCTGGTTGGTCGTTGGGTTGAGAAACCCATCGACAAGTTTGGTGTCTTCCTAATAGTGGTGTCGATACCAAGGACCGACCACCTAAGGTAAATGACGTGCCTTAAAATAAAGCGTGGTATAGCTCTATCTTAAGTTTGCTAAGATTTGGCTTACTAGACGCAAGCGTTCAGCGGACTACTCGAGTGAGAAGGCTACGCGACCACCGGTTGGACCGGATTCTCCGCGCAAAATACCAACTCTCTTAAATTTGGGTGTTTGAAAGAAATTTGCAGGTGCGCAAAGCACACCCGCGTGTTGTGTGTGATAGTGTGAATTTTCCATAAGGGAGGAAGTATGAGCGGAATGCCAGTTTAAGGAAAGCGGTAACAAATAGCAGTTAAGACAATATGCAAATATATATAAAGCAAAATAGTTTAGGCAAAATATAAAGCAAATAAGTGTGAAACACAAAATAAGCAAACTAAGTAAGTCAAGCAAATAAATAAAAAAAACAAATAAATAAATAAAGAAAGGAAAAAAGAAGCACAATAATTAACCTATGTTTGTTATGGTTAAGAACACATCTATCCCGATGGAGTCGCCGTCTTTACTCCGATTTTGAACTCTCAGGCTTAAATGCGCGACGGAATGGTTATCCTCCCCAAAAAATGTAAGAAATAAATGTTTAGAATGTTAAGGGAGTCGCCACCTAATTAATTGGGTGAATTAGGACACCTAAATGCTAACTGATTAAAGTCAGCATTAACTCCATTTAAAGGTCTGTGAAACTAAATAAGATTCTGAGTAAGGATTCTTTATTATCCTAAAGGGAAGGGGTAAGGCACCCTAAAGGATCCGCTAACTTACGGTTGTCCGTTCAAACATAGGTTAATTTATTTGGCTAAGGGATGTATATTTTTTAGAAAAATTATTTAGGTGAAAAAAAGATGTAGTACATATCTAGAAGAAAGTATTTCGATAACTAAAGGGATTCTATAAGACTCACAAAATATTAATTATGCAAATCATAGTACATGAAATTGTTTTATTAAGTGATAAATTACATCCTATAGGTATATGTAAGATTAAGACTTTTATACCTAAGGTTAATTATGAAATCATTCTTTATTTGACAAAAGTAAAAAAAATGACAAATTATCCCTATAAGCATATAGAATTAGTTAGGAAATTGTCTTTGTAAAAGTATATGAAACGTTGATGATATTAAGAAAAGTAACAAGTTGCTCCTATGTTGCTTATGAAGAAATTATAAGAAAGTCTATTTTTCTTTCTTTCTATGTAAGGAGTTGTATTTTTGACTATATGACTAAAGCATAACTGGGATTAATTAATTTATCTTAGATTTAGATTTATATGACGAATCTAGAATTAACAAAGAGCGAATTCATCTTTATACTACCCTTCCCATATATTCCAAAAGCTAATAGAGTTAGTTATCCTATTAGTTACAAGTTTAATAAGTATGGCAATAATGAACAAACAAATGAATAAATGCGTAAATAAACAAAGGGGAGAATGAGACTGAAGTTGTTGTAGCATCTAGGACGGATGGCGACGCCATCTATCTTATGATTGTTTGGAAGCCCTGCGGCGGAAATGCGGTTGATGATATGGAGACCATTTCGAGTCTCATACCGAGACTCTTAATTATTCTCCCGATGCATGCCATGAAAAATAGAAAGAAAAGGAAAAAAAAAAGATTAGTAAATAACATAAAATCCATCATATGCGAGATAAGTGGAAGTATTAAGCTAAACACACACATACACATGCTGCCATTTTTTATATGTGGCAATGCAGATGACGAATCCTACCCACAGGTAAAAATATTTAGAAATTAATCAATTGAGTGAACCTCGATATACCCAACGTGATTAATAGCATCAAATTTTGCTTCTCAGATTTCAAAGGAAATATCAATATTATCACCCAGACAGGTCCATTCGTACAAACTCCATTTTTTATATATATATCTAGCCATAAAGGGTTGATATATGCATAAACCATACGAGGCATACAACCCATATACTGAATGTATACCAATGAGATGTGAACAGAACATTGGATAATGGAATATCATGGTCATTTAGCGTGAAGCGATATGGGGTAAGTATGCGATTATATTTATCGGGATACAGACCACCGATGCCGAATTGGCAAAACTCGAAAAGAAAATATAAGGTGGATAAAACCAGTGATGTAGATGCATGTGGGACAAACTTACAACTGCTGATTTGGAATTCATTAGTAAGATATGTGAGGCATAATGGCTTACTAGACGTAGCCAACATACATAAATGGCTGGAAGACCCCTTAGAAATAATATATTCGATCATACATAGCCATTGATGGTTTGATTAAACAAATATGACCATCTTTACATTGCATATCCATCAACAGGACACCTCAAGAGAGAATACAACTTAGGCAAATTAGTATACATTCATATACTCAAAAAATGGTTCAAATGGTGACATAGACATGGTCTGAATGGGCCAAATTTAGGCAGGACAATGGTACAAATGACTCATAAGACCAGGTAACCTATACTTCTGCCTGATTCAATGAATAAATTTTAAAGGGGCTGCCGAGACAAGACACTACTTCGTCCACTTATGAGAGTGTTTAAATGAGTTAACAAACGGATATTTAAATGCCACAGATAATGATCCTTGAAGATGAAACAATACCCTACTATTCCCTAATTCTGCTTATCCTGAGATAGCACAAAAGACTCCACACAAACACTGTAAACATGCATCTAAATGTTCCTATGAACAACATACTCATAAAGTCTATAAAGGTAGACTATTCAAATCGACATTTAGATAATCACGATTAATAGCCGATAATCAATACAATGAAACTGGATCTAGGATCCTTACCCGAATGTTATATACCTAACCATACTCATAAAAATATACAATCGAATACACACATATGCTAAAAAAACAGAATCGACACTACAGGTATTTGAGAAACACCACTGACAGATTTATCGAACAGTGACTAAACTGAGTTAAGTCAAATAGATTCGATAAACATAACATATAAATCCCATCATGCCGAACACATAATACCAATCGAATAACTCAATAATAGAAGGGAATAGGTTTCTGGACCTTTTGCGGGTAGCGAACTGAGGTGACGACAAAGGTTTCTCCGAATCGTCGAAGGGGAAGTTGTGAAGAACTGGTCCGCAGTAGTAACAATTGAACAAAAAGATGATTTGAAGCACAGTGTAGTCTGTACTCTTAGTGACTTATGACTGATGGATGGTGAATGAACGATCGATGGGGAAAATGAATCCTGCCTGTTGCATGTCAAAACTTAGTATTTATAGCCCCCTAGTTAGGTTTCGATTATGGTAAGTCTAGGACGGTTTTAGGGATGATTTGCACTGATTTTTCGAGTGATTGTTTACCAAAATAGGTGCTGATTTTCGACCATTCTAAGGGCTGATTCGCGGATGATTTTAAGGGGATTTTGGTGTAATTTTAGGTGTTATATGGTAAGGTTTGATTTCTGAAGTTTCGGTTATGGCAAGTTACCATTTTAGGGACGATTTTGATATTATTCTTGTTGGAACGATTTGGTTATGATGGAGGCGAGGATTCGGTTTGGTTATGGTAAGATGTCGTTGGCTGGGTGTACGTGGATAAGGAAAGGGTTGCGATTCTCGCGCGAGAATCCGCGAGAATATCGAGGTTGGATGAAGGCGGCGAAGAACTAGGTTTTTTTTTCTTCTTTCGTTTTATCTTTTAGGTTGTGGGCGACGAGGAAGGGTAGGGGAAAATAAAAAGGGCTGATGTCTTGTGGGCTTTGCGGGTTGGGCCACGGATCTGATAAGGTAGAGGGCGGGTTGGGCTGGTAGATAGTGGGCTGGGCGAATTAAGGGTAGTATTAAATTAGGTTAGTTGTATTAATAGTTTTAGGCTTTTAATTAGTGATAAATTGATCAATTAATTGTGCTTAAATTATTTAGGTGTTCTATTACCCTAAGTTTAAATTTAAATTATTCTAATAATAAATGCGGGTGTGCTATTTAATATTTTAAATGCGGTGTTATTATTAAATAATTTATGTATGCATGTATTAATGTTTTATTGCTGCATTTTATTATTTCAAGATTGTTTTAAAATTAGTGTAATTTTAGTTAATGACTGGACGGGAGGGTCAAAATTGGGTGTCAACAAAGAGGTGCTTAAAAGTGCTAAATACTAAAGTGCTGAATGTTAGGAAATAGATGCTAGCATGTTAAAATGTTTTAAAGGTGCTTAAAGTATTGAAAGGGCAAAAGGTGCTATATGCTAAAGTACAAAGAATGCTAGGAAGGTGCTAAAATGTTACTAAAGTTTAAAGGGGGGCTAAGAATGCAAAAACTGTTAAGATGCTAGAAAGTGCTAAATGCTAAAGTGTTTTATAGACTAATTATATGCTTATGCTAGCTAAATTAATCTTGTCTAGCCTGCGTACAATGTTATATAAGCGATGCTTTAAGACGATTTTGAGAGTCTAGAAAGAAACCTGTTATGTATTTTAATAAGAAGCAAAATGTTGGTTTTATGATGCAAGTTAAATCATTTAAATCATTTTTGCAGAATTTAGACATGCTCAACAGTCCTAAAGGCAAGTAAGTTAAGCGATGAACTTTAAATTACCTCCCCACTTATATGTTTAAAGGCTAATTATTCTAGATATCCTATTAATTACAAAGTTATAAATTACAATAACAAATAAAGTAAGATAAGGATGAGATGAGAGAATGAGGGATTGAAGCGGATGACCCCGTCCTATTTATTTTTCTAGGAATTGCCGAAGAGGGAATGCGAATGCGGATGCGGGTCGCCATTGGGTTTGGGTAGTGGGCTGCGAATTAGGGTTAATTAATTAGGGTATTTAATTAGTTTTAGGCTTAGTTAATTAGTGATAAACCAATTTAATAAATTGTGCTTAAATTAATTAGGTGCTTTATTATAATTATCTAGGTGCTACATTAGTCTAATTATTTAGGTGCTAAATTAGTCTAATTATTTAGGTGCTAAATGCGGGCGCGTTATTTAATTAATGCTTAATATTTTAGAATGCGGCGCTATTATTTAAAATCTTATTGTTATGCATTATTACGAAGTTAAATTAAAATTGCATTGAGTTTATATTAAATTACTTAAATGCTGAATGCAAGTACGATATTTAAGAATCGTTTAAAGCTTTATAAATGCGGTGCTATTAAATGCATATATCAGATTAAAATTGATTTTAAATTACAAATGATTACTAATAAATGCGGCTATGCTACCTGACACGGCGTTATTGCTAAATTATTTATTTTATGCATTTATTAATTATTTAAGAATTACGACAAAGCTTAAAGTTAATAAGTGCGGGCGCGAGACTCTAAATGCTTAAGACTTTACGTAAGACGCGATGCCATTATTAAATTATTTATTTATGCCTGTATTTAATGTTTTATTGTTGTATTTTATTATAAAAATCCTAAAAAATTATTTTACAAAATTAGTGTAATTTTATGGTTAATGGCTGGACGGGAGGGTCAAAATTGGGTGTCAACACTCGTCTAGGTCATCCGGGGTCGTCTATTTTATCTTCGTTAGATAGACATAAGTTTATTTCTTGTAAGGGTACGCGTAGTACTCCAATTTGTCAATCATGTGCTTTGGGAAAGATTATTAAATTACCATTTGTAGCTTCAAATTTGAATACTTTTATGTCATTTGAAATTATTCATAATGATTTATGGACATCTCCGGTTCTCAATTTTATGGGTCATCGTTATTATGTTCTATTCTTAGATGATTATACTAAATATTTATGAACGTTTTCAATTGCGAAAATATCTAAAGTTTTTTCCATCTTCATAAAATTTAGATCCTTCATAAGAACACAATTCGAACGGGAAGTCAAAAACATTCAATGTGATAATGACAAAGAGTATGATAATGGGAAATTTAGGGAGTTTTGTGCTCAAAATGGGATAAATTTTTGTTTTTCTTGTCCTCATACGTCTTCACAAAATGGGAAAGCGGAGCGAAAAATTCGTACCATTAATAATATTGTCCACACTTTATTGGTTCATTCTTCCGTTCCTCCATTATTTTGGCATCATGCACTACAAATGACTACCGATCTCCTAAATATTCTTCCCTCTAAAGGTTTGACATATTCATCCCCTCTAAAAGTGTTATACAATAAGACTCCGTCATACACGCATCTTAGGGTCTTCGGATGCTTATGTTATCCATTGTTTTCATCCACTACAATCAACAAACTTCAGGCACGTTCTACTCCTTGTGTATTTTTGGGTTTTCCGTCAAATCAGCGTGGTTATAAATGTTTTGATTTGTCCTCTAAACGAATCATCATTAGTCGTCATGTTATCTTTGATGAATCTTAATTTCCCTTTTCTAAAGTAGAAAAACTTGTGCCTAGTTCTTATAATTTTTTGGGTGATGCTATCTCCCTCTATGTTCTCTGTCATTTTTCACGTTTGCCAGAAAATACGTTAAACTCGTCATCAGTGCCGCGACTAGAGATGGCAATGAATCCTGGACCCGATCCAGATCCGGTGGATCCATATCCATTTTATAGGATATGGATATTCAAAGTTTGGACCCGACGGATCCGGATCGGACCCGGATCCGTTTATGATGATGGATCGACCGATCCGGATCTTGCTGAGATCCGTATCGGTCGAATCCACCCGTGAATCCATTTTTTATTAAATTAATTATACATTTATTATTTATACATCATGACACTGAATCCTTTGTAATCTTAATTTTATTTTATATTCAAAGGGCCGAAGGCCATTATTTTTTTAATTGAGACACGTTTTGCGTGTTATTCTTTAATCATTATATTAATCATTATATTAATCATTTATGTGGTACTCATGTAGTAGCTTAGGTATTGAGAGAATTGTTTTTTCACTACAGCAATAGCCAATAGGCATAACAATTGTCAACAATGTCATTTAGTCCTAATTTACGGATGCATTCCCCATGATTACGTTAAATTAAATTGACTCTTTTTCTAGAAAAATTGGACTGATTAGAAGGTATAACTTAATAATCAGTCACTTTGATTTGGATCCAGATCCGATCCGTGAATCCGGTGGATCCGATGGATCTGAATTTGGATATGATTTTATGGACCCTATGGATCTGGATCTGGATATGGATACATGTATGTAAAACGGATGCGATTCGGATCTAGTAGATCGGTCCAGATCCTACCCGTTTCCATCCCTAGCGCGACCTGCGATTGAGCCAGCGGCAAAACACTCAGTGAAGCGCATGGCCCTGCACAGAGGCGTCGCGGCGCCTAATATCCAGCGAGTCCTGAGCTCTTCTGGCGTCGCGGTGCCTTCAACGGTGATTTCCGAAAATTCCCAAAATTCACCTAATCCAGCCCAGAGTCATGGTCCAGTCACTCGTAGTCAACGGGGTATTTTTAAACCAAAGACACATTTTAATTTTAATTATAATATTCTTAAATCCCTCTTACCCCGTAATCATGTGTCTGCCTTAAATTACCATGACCGAGGAATATAATGCTCTTATTGATAATAAGACGTGGGAGTTGGTACCCCGTCCATCTGGTGTTAATATTATTCGGTCTATGTGGATTTTTGTTCATAAGGAAAATTCTGATGGTTCATTTGCAAAGCATAAGGCTAGACTTGTAGGTGATGGTAAGACTCAGCAGGTTGGTGTGGATTGCGGTGAGACATTTAGCCCGGTGGTCAAGGCTACCATTACCATTCGTGCTTTCGGCTCAGCTCTTTCGAATCATGGCACATTCATCGCCTAGATGTGAAGAATGTTTTCCTACATGGTGATCTTGAGAGACGGTGTATATCATCACCGGGGTTTCAGGATACTAGATATCCTAATCATGTCTGTCTATTGAAGAAATCCTTGTATGGGCTTAAGTAGTCTCCACGGGCTTGATATAAAAGGTTTGCTGATTTTGTTTCGACTATGGGTTTTTCATGATAATTTATTATTCATATATCGTCGAGGGTCTTCCATGACTTATATATTGTTGTATATTGATGGTATTATCTTGACTGCCTCTTCTGATGCTTTGCGAAAGTCGATTATGACAATGCTCAGTTCTGAGTTTGTCATGAAGGACTTGGGCCCATTGAGTTATTTTTTAGGGATTGCAGTCACTCGTCATGCGGGCGGATTGTTCTTGTCACAGAGGAAGTATGCGACAGAGATCATTGAGAGGGCTGGGATGTCATCTTGTAAGTTCACTTCCACTCCAGTTGATACTAAACCCAAGTTAGGTGCTGCAGCTGGCTCTCCATATAAGGATCCGACCCACTATCGCAGTCTTGCATGCGTCCTTCAGTATCTGACGTTCACGCGACCTGATATTACATATGTCGTACAGTAGGTGTGTTTGTTTATGCATGATCCCAGAGTTGAACATATGAATACGCTAAAACGCATTTTGAGGTACATTCAGGGAACACTTGAGTATGATTTGCATTAACAATTGCCTAGGAACATTAACAACTAATGTGAAGGGATAAGTATTGTGATAACATGCAACTAAGAAATTCTGAAAACATACTCCCTCAAACAAAAAATGTCAATGAAATCACATATGAAGAAGCTGTACTCAGAATGCATTCAAGTGCCTGCGTCAGAAGAAGCATAAGCGGTGACCTTAAATATTTTCTTTTAAATATCATCTACATGAAACTTAGTAAAATATCATGTAGATCAATCTAGTAAATTTTGCAGTCTACGAGATGTTATTTCTTTCCAACTATACTCTTCCCATATGTCGTACCCCAAAGGTAAATGCCAAAATAAGAAAAAAGGCGTACAAAACAAGTACACCGATGAACTGCACACATACTTTAGACACTGGATGCGCCTTTGATTCCCAGCTTCGTCATAGTTCTTAAAAGCTTCAAAGAAATCTGTAGCTGCCTCTGCCCACTGCCTCTCTGCCATATGCATTTTTCCTCCACATTCACGAATTATTCCCATTATTCTTGGGTGAGGGTTTGCATTTGTATCCCTCGTCGACGTCTACACTTGTCTCTTACACAGATGTTGATTGAGATGGTTGTCCTGACACCAGACGGTCTACGTCTGGCTATTGCATGTTTTTAGGTAATAACTTGGTCTCATGGTCTGTCAAGCGTCAATCAACGCTTTCACGTTCAAGTGCAGAGGCCGAGTATAGAGGGGTAGCCAATGTGGTTTCTGAGTCATGTTGGTTACGAAATCTACTGTTAGAGCTTCATTGTCCTATTGAGAAAGCTACCTTGGTGTATTGTGATAATATAAGTGTCGTCTACCTTTCTGATAATCCAGTTCAGCACCAACGTACTAAACACATAGAGATGGATATTCACTTTGTTCGAGAGAAGGGAGCAAAAGGACAAGTACGCGTCTGCCATGTTCCTTTAAGATACCAAATTGCAGACATTTTTACAAAGGATCTTCCCTCAGTCCTTTTTGAAGATTTTGGAGACAGTCTCAACAGAAGACTCCCGCTATCATCATGGGGTGTTAAATCCACACGAATCAGATGGGATAGTGGGCCATGGCGACTTCTTTGTATATTTGTAATTATTCTTTTACCATAATTGTAGAGTTAGTCTCCTTATAAAATAGAGATTTAAATGTAGAAAGAAAAAAAAGGATTTTTTCATTATAATTTGTATATATATGTCTTTCGTTAATAAGAATAATCAAGGAATTATTTCTTACATTTTTTCAATATCTAATATGAGCTTCTAAAATTAAATTATGTAAAATTTGACGTAAAAACTAATTGTAAATAAGTATGTTTCAATATGCACGTGGCATGTCGCACTCATATAAGTTTGAGTATTAGAATTATGTTTTAGGTGGAAAATCTAATCATAAGAATATTATTTAATGATATGACTTTGGTAGGACAAAATAAAATATTTTTTTAGGGTAAGGATCTTTGAAAGGAGAATCTAATGCATGTGTTACATGTGGTGGGTCCGACAATAATATTATGGGGAAAGCAGAATGCGATCAATTCCAAAAGAAAGCAGAATGCTTCCACTGAAAATCGATCTCACGCTGAAAGTGTTCAGAATGCCTTAAGCCCCTCCTTTGTCATTAGACTGTGCCCCGGGGACTAGTTCTGTGCTTTGTTTAATAGTAGTATTTTCTTGGTCCATTAAAACTTTTAGAGAGAGAATATCTCCTACCAATCTCTACTTTCCTCCCTTCCAAAGTATGGCTTCTTTCTATCATCAACCTAAGAAGATCACCCAATTACATAATATGAATTTTTTTATCATATGCTTCATACAACATTAATTGTTGGCATTAATTGTATGAGCTTCTTGTTAACTCACGAAAAAGTGAATCCAAAGTTTGTGAATTCACTATTTGGTAGATAAAAAGAAGTTTCACGCCACTAATGTTTTGTGTGAGATATATAATGTTTTTCCCGTCTCAATTTATGTGATATAGTTTAATTAGATACGAAGTTTATCTATAACCATACAAATATATTTAACTTATTTTAGATTAGATTATTCAAAAACCTTCCTTTATTTTTTAAAATTTATGCTAAGTAAAAGACCTTCCTATAAAATGAGACGGAGAAAGTATTATTTTTCATAGAAGTAACTTTTTTACTCTCTCTCCTCTTTCTTTATTTATTTTTTCTGTTTCATAATATTTTCACTCTGTATTGCATTTTTACTTTCTTTTCCAATTCCCTTGTTTCTTTGTAACATGACCAAACTCCTTTTCTTCTTGTCTTTCGCTGGTCTCACCAGATTATTTAATTCCTCAATGTAATTCCTTCTTTCCCATTTGTTTCAATATGATTTATGAGGGTAAGATATCTAGTGAATACAATTTAAAATCGTTTTTCTTAATTGTATATTTTTACAATCAAATTTTCATATAGTTATATGTTGTAACGCCTATCTCACAGACTCACAGTAGTTCTACCTATAGAAAGCGATTCATGGCTTTCAGAAGGGCTTAGTGCATGATGATTCGATTTCCGAAATAGTGAAATATAAAGAAAAAGGTCTCCTCCTCTTGCTATTCTCTTTCTTAGAGCATCCATAGCTTTAAAATTCTGAATTCACCACTGTGATGTGCGACTATTTATATCAATTTCTCTTAAATTATAGCCTCATGAGTGATCAATGTACGTTGTCCACAATGGTGAGAACGTACATACGAACTACTACTCGATCCCCTTAAATCTTAATAATCAATGCTCATGTCAAACGAAGAACTTGAAATCTATGTTTAAATATTGAACATGACGAACTTGAATTCTTTCTTTCTATTCAACTTTAGAGTGAAAAGGTTCCTAACATTGAAATAAGGGTGAAAAACACATTCTCCAACAATATTATGTATATAAAAGATCAAATTCTCTCCAACTTTAGACATTTAATTTCCTCTTGCTCAAGTATATCTTTGTAGATTTTCTATTAGTATGATACATAAAAAATTACTTAAGTGGGGGTTTGATAATCTAAAGACCAACATAGATGTTGCTTCTATGAAATTATTGGATGAATCAAATTCTTTTTATTGATTCCACTGTTCGAAAGATGATCACATTTCTTCTTGTGATGGATTGAAGTTAAATTCGTTGAATCTAAGAAACACTGAATAGGAACCCTTGATATGTGCCATGGAAAATGTTGAGTTTTTTATGTATGATAATAAAATATAAATTCATTTTATAACTCCATCTTGCTAGTCCCACCTGTCTTCACAGATTTTAAGTGTTATCGACTGGGCCGTCTTTGGGTCCGTGCGAGTTGTGCTATCGCACAGGGCCTCCGAAAAATAAAAAAAATTAGGAGCTTATTTTTTTCATTTTTTATTAAGTAGTATTAGTCAGAATTTGTAAAGACTCATAATTCACATGTCTTAGTCTAATCAAAGTAGGGGTTGATTAACTTAAAATTGTATTGGGTTGTTATTTACAATTTAAAATAATTTTTAATTATTGAAATTATATATTTACTTATATTAAGGGCTTACTTTTACGAATTAGAACAGGGCCCCTAAAATATTTGAAACGACGCTGATTATCGATATATATAACAACTTGCATTCTAAAATCTAAAGTAAACACAACAATGGTCTTGAAGGCAGAGGGTATCCTCATTGGGTGGTGTGGGAGAGCTTGGTCACAAGTTCGAAACCCTAGGGTAACGCCTGGCCTGCCTTCGCCTCTTGGGGGAGCATGTCACACCTGGCTTGCCAAGTGTGGTTTAAGCCGGGTGACGTGGTTTTGCGGGCTTGCGTCGATCCGGGGTTTACTTCTGTCTTGTATTTCGAAAGAAGCGTAGTGCGGGTTCGCCGTCAACAAAAAAAAAAAAGAAAAGAAGTAAACACAACAAAAGTGAGAATGAAAGAGAAGTTACGTTTATAAGGGTCGATATATTGTGCTCTCTGGGTAATTCACTAGAATATTGGGATAATTTAAGACTCCCCCCCCTCCCCTCATGTTTGACTTCAAAACACTATTTTTTTTTTGTGTTTTACAATATACATTTACCTCTTTTATTTTAATTTCTTTGTAACAGTTCCTTAGAAGGTTATGATATGACAAATTTAACCTATCAATATACTGTCATTTTAATTAATTCCGCATACATTTTTTTCTTACTAAAAATATTTCTTTACAGGTTGTTTGATGGTCGTTAGTCGTTACCTATTGTATCGTACTATATTGTGTTGTTAGTTTAAATACAATATTTTTTTATTGTTATTTAAATTTTATTGTATTGTATCCTTAAATTTATCGTTATGTAATAACGAAAAATCTCATTTTATGTAATGATCGATTTGATGCGGTCGCATTGTTTTAATTCTCCCCATTTGTCTTTGATGTTATCTAATAATTATATTTTATCCTTTACCTCACCTTCTTATGATAGTTCTACAATGTACCTTACTTTTCTTATAGGGTTATTCTCAAATTGCTAATGTGTGAGATTATGTAACGATGAGAAATGATACAATTTATCCGAACGTTATATTCATTAAAAGTATACAATATAACAAAATACAATATACGACACGTTATGAAATAACATGTAACAACATCCAAACAGTAGTAAGTGGTGTCCTGATTGTAGCCGTAAACTTCATATTTTTTTAGGTGGGCTAATATTTCCCAAAAAAAAATGAGAGGAGGAAGTGTTCGTTTTTGTTTAAAGAAACAAAGAGTAACCCTCCGTTGTTTTTCTATCTTACTTATATGCGTCTTTGTTTAACTAGAAATGAGAAAAGTACGCTTGAATTGTAGGATTTTAGTTTTTTTTTAAAGAACCACGAGTTTTCTTATTTGCTTATAAACAAAAATGGTCTAAGCATCACATGCTTGTACTTTGAAATGAAAGCTTCGCATGTTCTCATACTATTTCATCCAAGGCATTGAAACTTGCAAAATGGTAATCTCTTATACTAAAAATTGTAACTATTAAAAAATTATGGCGATATACAAATGATTCACTAATAACAATAACCCCACTAATAAAGGCAAAAAGAAATGAAAGAGCTGAACATGTGACCCCTGATCGCAACTTTAATCAGTTGAGTTTATACTGGTACAAGATTTTCTGATAAAAAATCAAAGAGTAATGCCCGATTTCACATATATAATGGCAATCAAGATGTATTTCGAGCTCATAAATACTGGGTTGGCAGCGATATGCTGCTGCTTCTATCACAGTATAGAAACGAAGAGTGACACATAAATCAGATAGAAGCTCTTGCTACTTAAAAGGAGATAAATATCGATTTTCATACAAAAAAACTACATGTCAAAATGAGCAGCTACATTTTCCAATTTCCAGAGCATTAACGCCCATCAGTTCAGAATCTCCCCCTCCCCTCCCCGCCCACAACACAACCACTCGAAACAATTATGAATCCATAATATAATCACACTCATCTTTTCATGTTGGGGGTAATCTCAACATACTCGGTTGCCAACAGTTTGGTATAGAGACTTTAGTTGTGTGTTCCATTTGTCAATGGCAGCGTATTTTTTAATTCCTTTCGATCTGCAGGCATAAAAGCATGAAAAACAAATTAGAAATAATGTCAGCCAAAAACAACCAAATTATCACAACATTGAGTTCAGAGTTTCACCTATCTCCACACTCTAACAACCGGTTCACTTGATCAATGTGCCCATGGATACGGTTGTCCAAGATGAGTGAGACCAACAACTCCTCGACGTCTTTTTCTGGCACATTAAGCTCCTGCATGTTAAGTACTAGCAGCCAATTAGGAAGTCGATTACACAAACACCTTAGTACAATATTTCACAACAAAGCACAAATGATGGATTCATAAACATCATACTTGTGAGAACCACGGAGAATATGTTTGGCTAATACATGGATGTTCCAAATTCAAATAATTGTGGTATATGCCACCATTATGCGACAGTTTATTGATAAGCCCTCATGGCTTTGGTCTAGTGGTAAGAGCACATGATTTGTGGGTTAATCGCACGTCACTGGTTTGAACCAGCTGGAGACAAGCCTGGTAATTAAGTGTAATGGTGGTAGAGGGACGGGCCCATTATCCACCGAGCTTCGAACCAAGCATAACTAGCCCTTGGAGATTTCTTGGTTATAAAAAAGGGTTGATAAACTAACACCTTATTCAGTATTTCCACCCCCCAAAAAAAAACAGAGAAACAAAAGATATAATTGATAAAACTCCGTGTTAAGTTTGAGAAGCTACGAAAGATACTAGGGGAAGAAATTCCTGTAATATTCCCTAGCAAGAAAGCAAAACTCTAACAAACCTATTTACCTTGGAAATGAAGGGAATCCGGATTCGTGTGTAAGGCTTAATGATCTTCAGCAGAACTTGGGTTCTGACATTTCTTAAAAGATCTTCAATGTAATTTCTAATGAAGGGATCATCCATTATTGTTCTTCTATTACTCTGAAAAATTCCAAGGAAATCAGCCAGAATGATAGTCAATAATAACTATAAATTGAAGGACTTATAGAAGCAATATTCTGATAGTTGCACCTTAAGAATTTTTTCAAACTCTAAGATCTCATTTCGTTGATATGCTGCTATAAGGTTAGTCATTGCCAGTATCTCAGGGTCATTTTTATACCTGAAAATATAAAACACAGTCAAGCACCAACACCAACGCAATTTAGTTAATGTGCATTACTTAGTCCGGTGACTCTAATCACAAAACTGATGGAGTACTGGTCCTAATATCTTTATTAAAAAAAAAACAGAACTCTTGGACTACTCACGGTTTTGCTTCTTGGCCATCAAAAGGGTTAACCTCAGACTCCATCAGCATATTTGCCAGAACCAAGTACCTGTAAGATGGAACCAAGCGACTACATCAGGCAGAGCAATGCTTCTTTTGCGTCGTGCAGGAAAGAAAAATGAAGGTGAATCAGCAAAACAATTGCCTAGGAACATTAACAACTAATGTGAAGGGATAAGTATTATGATAACATGCAACTAAGAAATTCTGAAAACATACTCCCTCAAACAAAAAATGTCAATGAAATCACATATGAAGAAGCTGTACTCAGAATGCATTCAAGTGCCTGCGTCAGAAGAAGCATAAGCGGTGACCTTAAATATTTTCTTTTAAATATCATCTACATGAAACTTAGTAAAATATCATGTAGATCAATCTAGTAAATTTTGCAGTCTACGAGATGTTATTTCTTTCCAACTATACTCTTCCCATATGTCGTACCCCAAAGGTAAATGCCAAAATAAAAAAAAAAGGCGTACAAAACAAGTACACCGATGAACTGCACACATACTTTAGACACTGGATGCGCCTTTGATTCCCAGCTTCGTCATAGTTCTTAAAAGCTTCAAAGAAATCTGTAGCTGCCTCTGCCCACTGCCTCTCTGCCATATGCATTTTTCCTCCACATTCACGAATTATTCCCATTATTCTTGGGTGAGGGATTGCTGACTTGACTGAAAGTGCTTTATTGTATAGCTCCTGAAGATATATACATGTTTTTTAAAGAATCTCAGTAAGCAGTGACTAGTGATGGAGAGAACAGCAATGGAGCAATTCAAGGACATATTTCAGTATTTCTTCCAGCCTCTATGGGTCCTTCTTAATGAACAAATTAGATCAAATAGATCTTTCCAACATATTCAGAATCAAAATAAAAAATGACAAAATAATGAAGAGGAGAAGATAAGAAGAAAGAAAGAAGCCTGAAGCTTCCAAGAGGTAAATCTCCAATTTAAAAGACTTGGAATTCTATGTTGACAGAAAGGCGGGAGTTCATCATTAAATATTAGGGTATTAATTTACCCTCAAGACAAACTTATATTTACCCTCTGTACAAAAATATATAAATATTGGAAGTCTCACTTCTTTTGTGAAAGTTTGATCGGCTTTTTCTGACTTTTCGAGACACGTCATTCACTACCTTCTAGATGAAGTTTAACAACTTCTGGTTTCGTGGTGGGGAAAGATTAAAAAGAAAGGCGGTAAAAGTACAACATATAACCAGAGAGTAAATTGGAAAAAAACATATGAACCTTGCATTGATGGTTTATTTGGTCATATCAGCTTTAAAGATTCATCTAAAGGTGCAGAAAACCCAGTACGACATCAAAAAACAGGAGAAAAGGTAATAACATACCTTCAGTTTTTTGTTATTTTTCGTCTCCGTATACATTTGGATCTCTATTGCATATACCTCCAACAATTGTGTACCTTTCTTCTGGTCATCAGTGCCATCTTGTTTTTGACAAGATTTGTGGAGTTCTTTCAAAATCTAATTGAATGCTCACGTTATTGGTGGGAAAACATATACAGTGACGCTACAACTGCAGATGCTAATCTGAAAAAGAATGATACCTTATTCATTCGTCCATACTCCCCAATGTCAAACCAAATTTTGCAAAGTTTTAGATTTGTCTTGAACCACAACCTCTGGGAAAAGAAGGCTATGAGACCCTTGACAAGAACATAAACTCCAACCTCCAAAGCCAGCCTACTATAGCTTAAGAAGGAATATTGTTCTGACCTCATTCTTTGCCTCTTCAAGGGCTTTCAATGTTGTCTGGTAGAACTCTTGTAGGAGACTGAAGTTCTGACTAGCTGATCCTGAGACGAAATCCATGATACTGTTAATACACTTTTCACTATAGTTTCTTGTCACTGCTGACTTAATGTAGGTTAGCATTTCTCTGTAAGCATCCATCATTTCCTTGTACTTCCCTAGCTTATAGTAAAGCTTAACAGTTTGCTTTAAAGCTTTAAATCCCCTGAAAAGCAATAAGAACTGTTGGTAAGTGTCATACAAAGCATATCTCAGAGAATGTTAAAACTTGTAAGAGACCTTTGCTTAAAAAGTATCAAACTACATACAAGAAGAAGCAAAGGTGTGAAATAGCACCACACCTTTAGCAATACAATTACGAAGTGTTTCTAAGAAGCATCAAATCATATGAACAAGAAGCAAATGTGTGAAATAGTAATATACCTTTTGGCTTACAATTATGAAGTGTGTGTAAGTACTCTCAGTAATTAATATCAAGGAAAGTTACCAAATTCATGAAACAACATACAGAGCACAAAAAAGACATAAGATATCAGATCTGACAATGAACTAGAAGTCTCACCTTAAGTGCTCATAGCATAAATTCGTGAGATTTATTAAATCTCACACACGTAAACCAAATAGGAGTGAGAACAGGGAAGGAGAAACCTGACAGATTATTTGTCAAAGGCAGATTCACATTTTTTTTCCACAGGTTTGTGAGAAAGATAAAGCTAAATAAACTATCAGAATATTTCCCCACGTGCCATATAAGCAATTGCATAATTCAGAAAACACAATCTATCCCAACTTGCTGTTTCTCACTCTCTCTTAATTTATCCTCTTCCTGTTTCTCAGACTGCGTGTCAATTAATACAAGGTTGTAGTAGTTTGCAGATAGAAAATTAACTTCAACAAGAACATGCAGTTTTTAAAGACCCTGAGTTTCATATGGACACCAGTTCCAGCATCACAAATCTCACAAATATACAGCCGTCTATTCTCCTTATAAAGCAAACACACAAGGGAGCTAGCTGATCAGTTTAACAACTAGCCATACTGCACAAAAGAATTTATTACTTTCAACTCCTTACCACTCAGCCTTCTCAGGTTCCATACGAACTACTTCAGCAAAACCCTCAAGTGCTGCCTCTGGTTCTGTTTCAACCAAGCCTATGAATGACATAACCACAGAATATGAGTAGGTAACCAGGTCCGAAGAGATGGAAAAAAGAAAAGCAATTAGGCCAAAATAAGATGCTCAAGATGCATATATAGAGTATGCACACAGTTGTATAACGTCCCATTTATTTTTACAACCGAAACTTGTGTTAGGCCTACCTAGGGCTGTTAGTGGTTCGGATATACTCGAAAACCGGACCGAAACCGGACCGAAACCTTAACGGTCCGGATACGAGTATCAAAAAAATACCCGGACCGATAAGGAACCGGACCGGTAACCCGGTAAAATACCCGGTAACCGGTCCCCCACCCCGCCCCCTCCACCAAAGAAGCCCCCAGCCCCTCCTGTCAGCTCTAATTAGTTGTAAATTGATCAAACTTTATATGGTCATAACTTTGCGCTCGGACGTCCGTTTTACCTAAAAAAAATTGATTTCGCGTATTTTTTCGAGACGAATAATCCCAAACTCAGCCGATTTCTCCAAAAACGTCCATCTTGCCCCTCAATTTCACTTTTCCCCCAAATCGTTACGTTTTTTCCCTTTTCAAATCTAAATATCTCGCGATGTACAATTGATTTCAACGTAAAAATTGCGTGGAACCGCGTCCGAGAATGTCAATTTCAGTATTGAAAATTCAATTTTAAATAAAAAAAAATGGGCCGACCCGGAAAATTCTTACCGGTCCGGACCGAGAACCGGACCGATAAGGTTTCGGTCCGGGACCGGATCTCGTTCCAGGACCGAAACCTTACCGGACCGGTAAGCTTATCGGACCGGTCCCGGTAAGCTGATACCCGGACCGGACCGGTCCGATAACAGCACTAGGCCTACCTATAAGCTTTCATTTGTGGGCCTTTTTACAAAATAGAAATTTCCTTCTAGAAAGTGGATTCACTTAGATAAATGTATAAATAAGACATAAAATGCTGGCTAGATGACTAAGGAATTCAGGTTCATGAGAAGATTGAACTGAGATGAGAATGGGCGTTTTAGGGCGGGATCTAAAAGCTCTCCAACGTGTTGCGGAGCCTTCGGCCGTGAGAGGGAGGATGTTATGGCTTCCTCAAGGCCGTGGTCCTGTAGAATGAATGTGAAAAGCAGAATCCTCAGAATTATGATTCAGATACCTGACGAAATGAACAGATAAAAGATCGGGATAGCCGGGATGACCTATTTCAAGATCTTCAAGACCTTCCTCACCCGGGTGGTGAGCTAGGAGGGAAGGAACATTCCATGCATGGAATGATAGAACAAAACGGCCGACAGCTACTTGGGTTAGGCGGCTCGGTGAGACAGGGAAGGGCGAATTCCTGCGAACTAGCTGCCGTTCGAAGCTCGATAGATAAAGTCAATGCCATTAATTAGGATATATCATGACTTATAACTATCTTACCTTACAACCAAGGAGTTCTTTACAGGAGTATCTGTTGTTGCTACTGGTACAGTTTGCTTTTTCAGATTATTTAATCTCTGGGTAACTTCAATATTGGCAAGTTCTCCCCTCGCATCCGTCATCACATTCATATGAACTTTGGGAAAATAAAGCGTATGAAACAAAAGATCTGTTTCACATAGTGCATTGCACACATTTCCACAGTAAGACAGACCATGCACCATATTCTTCACATTAAAATCGTACTTCACGGGCGTCTCACACAGAAAAAGACAGGGCAGACAGTGAGAGAAACATCACTACTAGCACCTCACTTTCTCTAACATTGTTTAAAAGCTGAAGAAAGGAAAATAGAAAATCTTGGCAACTATAAACCCAACTTGACTCTAAAATATAACTGAAGGCTTTCCCCAACCTTGCGATGCCAAAATTCGTCTAGCACAACCCCCAGAACTCATATAGGATAGAGGATGGATACTCCTTTTTCAATCTTCACACCTAAATAAATATATGAAAGCCCATTACTGAGATCAAAAATCACAAGCGATAAAATTCCCAAGGACAGAGAGCAAACTTGCCTTTTTTTTCTTTGATAACTAATTTCCCAAACTTATGTCTACTCCCCTACGTAACCCAATGATATAAGTGATCAATAAAATCCCCAATCAAAGGGGCTAAAGAGTAAAGAAAATTAACTATGACGACCCTGAGATGTCTAAAATCTACTGAACAAACCTCCTTCCTTCCTAGTCCCCTGCAAGTTCTTTTTACCAATGAACATAATCAATGGCATAGCTTTTTCCTCTATATGTCCAGTTTTCACTCCCAAATCAGAGCAAAAACTTAGCCATCAGAAATAGCTACACACAATACATATCCTTATTTCAGAAACCAGACATAATAGATTGACCAAATCAAATTCCCCTTTAAGAGTTAATGAGTGTTAACCTTTATCACAGAAAAGGGGAGTTAATGTGTGTTAACCTCAATTTCTAACTCAATATTCACCTCTATCCATACGGTTTATAGGTAAAACTCAACAATGCCGAGTTACCTTGCTCGTCTCATAGCGGATTGCAGAATTTGGTTCCGCCACCTTGGCAACGATAGAAAGCAATTTGGAGCTTAGAAATACAGAACGTTATATTTAACGATCCAAATTATTGTCATTCTCTGTAATAATTAACTTTTGTCCCTAATCAAATCAAGAGAAAAGTTTGATCTAATCACCTTTCTTAATAATTCCCAATTTCAAATCTTCCAAATTCTCTCAAGTAACAACTATTCTTTGTTATAGATAATCTTAAATTACTTTTCCATATGATCTAAAGAAATCTACCCTTGCATATCACATTTAGGTTAGTTAACAAATTAGAAACTTGTTCCACTTCCCCGAACTGAAGCAATCAAAATTTCATCTAACACAGTATCAAACTTTAATTAACCAATAGTACACTGTACACATTCGGGTACACTGTTGTTTCCCCTAATTCATGGGTGTTAGGTTGGAAAAGTGGTGAAAACATTAACACAAAAAGCGTTATCAAGTTTATTCAAATTTTGTTTGTTTGCAAAAAAAAAATGGAAGAAAAGTAACTTGGGGCTTATAACCTAAGCTATAAGTGAGGAATCCTAACTTATGGCTTTTGTCTTAACATAAGTGCTTAAAAGTCCTTTTTCATACTATTTTGAATTGCTTGTCCTTATGCCCAAGTCTATCGGAAACAGCCTTCTTACATGGATAAGGTCTGCGTACACTCTACCCTCCCCAAACTTAAAAACACTTTTTTATCTTACCCAAACACTACAATAAATGATTAAAAACTATTTTCGCTTAAAAGCACCTAAAATAAGTCAATCCAAACAGGCTCAAAGTTTGAATTAGAAAAACAAATGTCAACCAATTCTGCAACCAAGACCTAATAACATAGCACATTTTAGTAATTCAAGTACAGTAATCAAAATTTAAAAAAAAAAACAAATTTATCAGCATATTACAACATTAAAATTTAAAAATATAGCAAATATCCTCAACAAAAAAACCTTTGGAGTTGTAGTATTGATTCTCAATATCAACATCCTGCTCTTCAGGTTCCTCATCCGAATACTCGAATCCGTAGTCCTCCATATCTGCATCTTCAAATAAAATACAACACACATATTAATATTCATAAAATTTGATTAATAAAATAATAAATGAGGTAAGAGAGATTAAATTACCAGAGCCCATAGCTAATTAGACAACACCGTAAAAGATAGAGAAATCGTCACTTTTACGCTTTTTGGAGTATTGAAATGTAAAAAAATACACCAAGTTCTCGCTATACATGTATTCGACAAAAAACTGAGGATCTGAAATATAATAGTTGTGAGTTTTAAAGGGTATATAGGTTTATAATTCGGGGTTGAGATTTGGGTCGGGTTTGATGACGGGTCGAAATGTGAAAAGGGATTATTTGACGCAGGTTAGTCACTTTTGTTGCGTGTATTTAATATTTAGCCATAATATAAAAAATGTTGCAAACCTAGAAATAACAATCACACAGAATTTCTAATTGAGATTTTATAGGTATTCTTTGACAATATGGTGCGACTTCGAATGAGTAGCTGTGAAAAAATGGATTATAAAATCAAAATATTGCACTATTCATCCTTCAAAGGACTGATTTTTAATTTTTACCTCTTAAATCACTGATCTTTAATTTTTATCTTTGTTTTTCCTTTAATAAAAATTTGTAGATAATATATCCTTATTTGTTGGTCACAAAATCAGAGATATTGAGTTCGAACAACAACAAAGTAAAAAAAAAGTTTTGCTAGTAAAAGGTATATAGAAACTATGTCTTATTCGATATAGTTATGTAGTACTAATTCGTAAAGCAAGTTTTCATAAAAATTACACTAGACAAGCAATAGGCATAATTTCTATCAAAACATTGTCTTCCGAAATTAGGTCATAAATTTGATTTTTTTTCATGTTTTTTCCAATGTCAATGATATTTTCGACCCTTTTTTGCCTTTTTGTTACTTAAACGGCCAAGGGTAAAACAACAATGATGTGTATCTTAATTGAATAGAAAGTATAGATTAGCGTATAAAAAGGTAATGGAATTAAGGATATCACCATTTTCTCAAGTGAAGAGGACAAATCTTTTGTCATATATTCGTAACAGGCTCCATACCATTCCTCCATATAAACCAAAGGGTAGAAAATAGTTCATATTTTCTTTTAATTGTGCACTCCATTATTCTCCTAGTTGTCTTATTTCCCTAAAGGACATTAACTTACCAAACTCATCCTCTCGTCCCAGACTCCACTTTGTGAAATTACACTTCGAATGTTCCCTTCCAAATAAAGAACACTAATAGCTGGTGCTATTCAATACTTTCTATATAAAAACACCAAAGTCACCATATGCTGAAAGACTTTGAACCAGCTGCTAATATTAAAGACCAATAATCTGAAATCACCAGAGCATTTCAATGAATCTAACAAATGCAAAGAAATTCAAAAAATCGAAAATGAAAAAGAGAAAATTGGCATTTAATAATTTCAATTTAAGGTATAACATAAAAGGCCAGTACTATTGATGGTCAGTCTCAAAAATCTAATACAACAAACTTGTTGCTTAAACCAACAATCTCTGCTGCCTCCGGTGACTATTAATCCATGGCGATACAGAACCTAATTGAAAGGTCATTTTCTCTTTAATTAGCCTCATTCTACCTTCTTGCTTTCTTTGGCATCAGCTTCTTCAGCGTCTTTCGTCTTCCCCTCATCAAACTCCAACAACTGCTCAACATAAAACCAAGAATACAGTTTCAGCGTTGGAAACGAAAATGTATTTTTTACTACTCGAGAATAGACCCCAAGGCTTACTAAGGCACAATACAAGTTTTTATCCTTTTTCCCTTTCCACTCGAAAAACGGCTAGAAACTTCTCTTCCTTTTCTTAATTTTCAGACAAGCCATAAGGATGCATTTTCTCATATCTATGAACTAGAATAAGTGTTTTTCTAAAACATCTGACAAGGGAACCTAATATCCATACAGTATGTAGGTAAAAAACATAACAGTCAGCTAGTACACTAGATAAAAACAGATATCAAGAGAAAAACATACAGGCTTCACATCCCCGTTCCATAGGCAGTGTACCGCCAAGAAACCAATTACAGCTGGAACAATATATAGTAGAGCAGGCTGAAAAGAAAAAAATGTCAAGTCAACAATTAAGGGCACCGGTTTCTTTGCAAGGGGAAATAAAGTGTAAACGCTTTATTCCAACACCAACCTGTGCCGCTTGGAACCAGTTCATAACAAATATTGTGAGTGCCAAACCGAATGTGTATCCTAAAAATGCACTCTTGAAGTATTGGGGCTCCTTCCCCCTGGAGACATCAAAACGGAGGGCCAATGCAACAAAAATGCCTGAAAGATTGAAGTGATCAAATGTTACCAAGTGTATCTATTCAAGTAAAGAACAAGTTAAAGAAAATGATGCAAGACCATGACAAAAGAAAATAATAAGCATTTGTGTAAGAAAAAAAATTAAGTTCAGTAGCTAGTCTAAGCTTTTTTTCAATGTGGTAAACCACATTCCCCATCCCTTTTCAAGGGACCAACAGTGGGTTTTTCCTCTTAGTGCCTCATAGCCTGGTTGGCCAAGCTTCTCGGAAGCCAAAAGTGCTTGTGTTTTTCAAAAAAGTGCTTATGTTAGAAAGTTGTTTGACCGCTCTTTTAGGGGGAAATAAATGAATGCTTTTGAGCAGTAGCAGGAGTTTTTCAGAAGCTAAAAAAATTAGATTTTCCTCAAAAGCACTAGGAACATTGGCAAACGTGCTTTTCAAATTGAATAGCCAAACATAAACGGCTACTCTTCGAAAGTAATTTTCTAAAAGCACTTCTAAGTTCTAACAAAAAGTAGGTTAATTATTTGTAAAGTTGCTTCAGTAGCTATTCACAAATAGCATAGGTAAAAATCAGAAATAGATTTTTATGGATATGGGAGGTTATACCTGGGATAACTATATCTCCAAGACCCAGCATTGAGAAGGGGCGTTTAGCATCCGCTGTGGGGAATAAAAGCTGCAGATAAAACAATTTTATAATCAGGACACAGTAACTAACACAGGCATGAAATGGAAAATTTAAAGAATCAGCTAATTTTTTTTGATAAGGTAAAGAATCTGCTAAATTAAAAAAATCACTATGCACACCTTGATAGGAGCATCAAAAGATTTGGCTACACTGACCATTACTGGGGTAAAAAAGACCCAGAAGATGTCATACACAAAAAGTCCTGCCTGCATTTTCAAAAGCCATGGGCATTCCACATCAGCCACGAGTTAATGATTATAGAAAGTTGCATAAGCAAGGACGAATGATATATGAAAGAACACCTCAAAAGAAGCCTAACAACTCTATCATTAGGGATTAGTAGAATATAGTCCAAGCAAAAGGGATGTATTTGTGTAACAAACAAAAAAAAATTGAGATAGCTCATGAAGTTCTTTTCCCGCTTCTTCAAAGATATATGTGGTTAGAATCAAATAAGAAAAAAAGGGATATTTGGTTTAAGGCCAGAAACATAAACAGAATGACACCTATCAACCATGTATACTTCCATGTATAATCACATAAAACACATAAATTTCGTCCCTTACCAATAGTGTGGCACCAGTTTTAAATGATCCAAGTGAAAGCATTTCAATACCCTGCAATCAAAATGGCAAACGAAAATCCATATCACTCATCTAAGTAGACATGATTAGACTTCAGGGAGGACAAAACACTTTTCACCTCCGCAAAAATCTCCAGTCACTCAAAGCATACAAATAGATAATAATATATGGAGCACGTCACAAGTTAGAACCCTATCAATGACAAGGAGCCTGGTATTTTAGAGGAGCACGTTAGAGGAGTGGGCCCATACTCTCGCGATTTTGTAAATGTTCATCAAATCACATGAGATTTCTCAGTTATCAAAAATAAAGAGGAAGGCATCAAGTGTCATGGATCCAAATGTTGGTGAGTCGTGTTTGCAACTAGACAAGTGCATCTATGCTTGGTCCTAGAGCAAGTGTAGAAAAATGCCGACTTATTTATATGAAATATGATCTCTCCATTCATGTGGTGGCCTATTCCGGCAAAGCGTAAAAGGAACCAATGAGTCTTAAATGGGTACTTCCTTTGTCCCAATTTGTACGATACTCTTTCTATTTTGGCATCATATCACAAAACCATTGCCCTAATAAATATTTGTATTAATACCATTGCACCAATAATACTATTTTACACACCTTTTCAAGACTTCAGAACAATTCGAATTCTTTTAACTATTGAAAATTCTCAAGTCCTTTTTAGTAAGGTAAAATAATTTTACATGGGAAAATTTTAAAATCTTATAAGATGTTTCAGTGTTAAACCAACAATTCAACCATTAGCTTAGTATTTCTTCCACTATCACAATATACTGTCCTCCGTCCATTACTATTCAACTATTAGCTTAGTATTTCTTCCACTATCACAATATACTTTGTCCTCCATCCATTTTATGTAATGCACTTTGACAAGAAAGATTTTTTAAAACTTGTGGTCTAAGACATACGCATACATGTTTGCGTGGCTATAAATAATGAGTCTAATAAAACAATACTACATAAATTTGGACAGAGGACGTATACAATATACTCCAACAAGTACTAAATTTTTTATAAAAGTAAAATCTATCGAAATTGAACATATTTTCAAAATAGGAAGTCCATATGAACTTGGCCTCTGAAAAATGAAGATATTTAGACTCTATAGTCAGGACAAATGGACATACTAACAGATCAAGTCACACAAACTGCATTTGAAGCATGAAGCTCACAAATTATATATGGTTGGCAAATATCAAATAGCTCATAAATGATGCAATAAAACAGCCAACCAGAAAAAGAGAAGAACATATTCACATCACAAACTCAGATACTGGACTAGTGAAGGGGAGCCTTGGAGTAATGGGTAAAGTTGTTGCCATGTGACCAGGAGGTCACGGGTTCATGCCCCTCTTGCAAAAAGGTTCATGCCCCTGTTGCAAAAATCAAGGGTACATTAGACCATTGTGGTCCGGTCCTTCCCAAACCCTGCGCATATCGGAAGCTTAGTGCACCGGGCGGCCCTTTTTATTGTCATTTCATTATTTTGGACCCCTCGCATAGCGAAAACTTAGTGCGGACTGCTCTTTTTTTAAAACTCAGATGCAGAACTAGTGAATAGTGCTAAACCACATTTTCTTATAACAAATGATAAGAATTGTATTTATTAAATAAAATCGATGATGAGACAGGAGCCAGATCAGCCATCAAACACACTATTACTAGCAGGCTTGGAAGCTTATCATGCACTCAGTAGTAACTCAATATGGCGGCATCCACACAACAAATTTTGTTAACATAGAATAAGAAGGGTTGGAATAATAACAGTTGCAAATCTCAAACAAGGGAAATGTGTATAAACTGAGCGCCTGACTTTTGCAAACAGAAAGAATGGATACAACAACTACGCTTTGGTCCCAAACAAGTTAAGAGAAGGGATAAGGATATATTGTGATCCAGAGAAAATGGAGAATGTAACTTAGATGGATATGCTGACAAACCTGAATGGAAAAGGCAAGGCCCAAAACGTTGTTAGCTAGCCAATGCTTCTGTTTAGCATACCATACACAGAAAATGATTCCAGGAATTGAAGCAACAATCTGAGACCTTGTGAACTCAATCTCCACAGCTGGAAAAAAGACAAAATGAAACAAGTAAATGAGAATTGCAAGCCCAAGGATTCCAAAGGAATCAATTGGCTTTTTCAGAAGAGACAAGAAAGTGGTCCCTACAGCGGAAATATGGCAAGTGCCATATTATGAGACCGTCATTCCACTTTTTTGGCAAGAAACGTTTAATAGCAGGTAATAACGTCGCCCTGTAAAGCCATAAAGAGATGACATAAAGCACGTGCACAGAAAACTAGCACTGCCTTGAAATAGAATATATAAAGCATAGCACAATGATCCATACGGAGAGAACATACGAAAGTGCAGCGATGCCAAGTACGAAGAAGTAGCACGTCAATACAGCATTAACCAGGTCTTTTGACAGGAATTTAAAAAGCAAGAACAATGACAAGAGCATTGCACTTCCAACCAAGGGGAACCTCATTGCGTGTTCTTTAGACATTGTTTCCTAGAAAACAGCAACCAAATAATTTTAGGTGACATCAAAATAGATAAAACTGAGAGGGAAAAAAAGGTAAGCTGTAACTTGGAGTCTAGAAGATATACCGAAGGTGGAGTAGGCTTGACAGAACGGTAGCAACCCACAAAGACAGTAAGACAAGCTGTTAATATGACATTTACATTTGGATCCACATTCACCACCAGTGGTGCCAGACTTAAACCTGAAATCCACCAAAAAAGCCAGAGTTTTAAGGTAATAGAAGTCGACATAAAATTTAGAATGTGATCTGAAATTGCCATGACCACCTAATTATATTTTCTAATCTCCAGATAGCATATATATTATTTGAGAGCACGAACAAGAAGAATCCGGAAATGGGGTTTATAAAAAGAGAAAAAAGTCGTCATCAGAAACAAATATCCTTCATTCAATATATAGAAAACGCTAAAAATGCCATAAAGAACCAACTTGGCTATCAATATCTACCCAATGAGCTGGAACTATTGAGTGGAGCCAAATGTAACATAGTGGAAAATGGGTGACAAAAGTAATATGACCACCTAAAGGATTTGAATATCCATTCCAACCGCTATAGATATCGCCAATCAATTGGATATTTTAATGTAATCACTAACCACACCTCAAATTCCAACAACACAAAGATAGGAAATGCAACTGAGAAAATCTAGCCCAAGCCCTCCTACAAAACTTAAGTTACTTTCTTTTAATAATCATGGTGTCCGGAACAACTTGAGCGCACGACAACTAATTCCATCTCATACCTCCCACCAGCACACGTACTAAGTAAACCACAGTCTTGGGTGAAATTTTAAGTTAATATTTAGCATGACTCATCTTGCAAAGTTTATTATCTAAGAAAAGAAAGTAAGGAACTACACATTTGCCTACATTGTGTCTCTCCAATTAACAACAAAAAAATTACCACAATAAGCTTTAGCAGTCTATGTAGGGAAAAATGATTCAAAGGAGTAATACATGAATCAAACATGTGTACTATACAATTCAGCAATCAAAATAAATAGAAACCATACCTAATAAAGCAACATTCGCAAAACGCTCGATATTCTTCATTCTCAAAAGGTATTATAATGCAGAAGTCCACTCTGGTTTCAGACTCCCCCCAACAAGAGGAACCTATAGGAAAACCAACAACATAACCTACTAATGTTATCAAAGTTGAAAATCTCAATCAATCAATTAATTACATCCACAAAAAACATTTCTTTATACCAAATACCCAATTAAATCAAAATTCAAAAAAATTACAAACCTAATTTTTTTTTAAAGTAATAACTCAGACACCCAAATCAATTTCAAGAAATCAGTAAGAAAACACTAATCTTGATGCAAATATATTCATTTTAACATAAACCCATTTCACTAAGAAAATTTAAATTACAACCAAACCAGAACACAAAACTCAATCAAATGAAGAAAAAAAAACAAATTCACCAATATTTCAAGAAATCAGTCTTGATGCAAATATATTCATTTTAACATAAACCCATTTGACTAAGAACGTTTAAATTCAAACTAAAAACCCAATCAAATGAGAAAACAAAATTTCCAATATTTGAAGAAATCAGTAATCTTGCTTTTGCTTTGCTGATCAAGATTAGTGTTGCCTTACAAGAAAACAATTGATGTGCCCTTCCCTCTCTCTGATCGGAGGGATTTTTGGATTTGGGAATTTTCCTTTTGTAAATATTTTATTTTCTTCTGTGCTAATAAAATAGGGTTTTAGGCTTTTTGTTGGGAAGAAACACGTCAGTATTGCCTGTTCGGGCCAATGACAGAATGCCACGTCACTTGCCAAAATATCTTCATTGTAATAGCACGTTAGTGTTGGTTTTAGACTTTTAGTTAGAACTGTCCATCGGGTCGGGACCTGCCGCGGCCGCACCCGATCCTAAAAAACTAGGGCCAAAATATCCGTGAGTCATTTGACCCAAAAAAGCAGGATCCGTTTATATGTAGGTCGGGTCATGATCAGAATTCTTTACCTGTCTTACCCGATCCGGTCCGATCATCGACCTGACCCTGACTCCGACCCGCATGTCTTGTTAATAAAATAAGATAAAAATTATAGTTGATTATTAATAATATGTTTATATCCTTAGTCGTTTCTGTTAATATATAAAATCATTTCATTACTAAATCTTAGTATTTAATTTGTGTATCTGTTGTTTAGATTTTTAAGATAATAAAAACGTTATTTTCATTCCTGATAGTGTATCTTAGTAAAAATATTTTTTTATTTAAGTGAATTAAAATAAAGAAATTAACTAAGTGTGTAATTAATTAAATAAGTATTTTTTTGAGTTGACACATGGCATAAAATAGCCTATGCGTGGAATGAGTTGGTCTTTAGTAGATTTGGATGAGTCAAATAACACATTACATGCTAAATGACATGTGTAAAGGACAAAACCACTTAAAACCCTTATATATCAGATTCTTTTTTTTTTTTTTTTTGTGAAGGCGAATCCGCACCGCCACTCTTTCGAAATACAAGACAGCAGAAACCCCGATCGACGCAGAAATCGCAAACCACGCCGCCTGTAAAACCACACTGGCAGCCCACGCGATGCGCCAACCAAGAAGGTTTATGCGAGGATCGAACTCGCGACCATGGCCCCGCGCTTCATCACACCAACTCTGCCACTGCATTCCCCGCGCTCTTATATATCAGATTCTTGTCTTTAACTTAATGATAACAAAGATTTTATAATATCGATTTTTATATATAGGGCCGTAACGTGATGTTGTATTCGAGCAACATCACTTTTAATTTGAAGAACGCACAGTACATACGATGATACGAATCATGCGCACTATATCGATTTTGTTGCTTCATTTGGTTGCTCGTTGTTGAATCGGAGTGATAAACGTGTATATAGTAGTAATAATTATATTTTTATTCATAATTAGAATATATTTCATATATTGTGTAAATATAATTATGGTAAGATTATGATTCCTTTTGTGATTATGTTAAGGCTAATTCTTTTTTTTCTTTTGGCATGTTTTAAGTACGAAACGTCAATGTAATATTGTCTCATAAATACTTCTACTCTTAGTAGTTAAGGATATTCATGTTATTCATTCCTATTTTCAAAGCATGTCTAAATATGTTTCTAGATCTCTATTGAGGTATATGGGAAAGATATTAACATTCATAATGTTAATCGGAGGTGCAACGACCTTACGTTACTCCGATAAATTCAGAGTATTTTAGTATCATTCATGCATTATACATATGTATAACTCTTGACCTTACATGCGTTATATACGCTACTATATGGCATACATTATATATATGTAGGGGATGAGAAAAGGGATACGACGTTATATACACACTACCACCTAATCAACTGGTATATGATAATGATTATACCCACAAAGGCTGATATGATATGATGGGATATATATATATATATATGTGATCAGATATTATATACGCATGTGCACGATACTTAGCATATTACGCCCCTCAGAGGCAATTCGGTACAAGTTGATTATTTCTGTCTCATGTTACTTTCATGTCTCTATTATATTATTTTTCATGTCTAACATACTTGGTATATTATTCGTACTGGCGTCCCTTTTATCGGGAAACGCTACGTTTCATGCCTACATGCTCAGGTAGACAGGGTGATGGTCTGCACTAGTAGGTTGTTGATTCAGCTGATATTGGAGCACTCCACTTATTCCGGAGTTGCGGTCTAATCTTGTCACTGTGTTTTGGATATGCATATGGGTACGGTGGGCCCTGTCCCGACCTTATAATGTCGCATACTCCTTAGAGTCTTGTAGACAGTTGTTCTGTGTATAGTAGTCGTGTACGACATTGTCGGCCTCATACTTCTTCGGTTTGCAGGATTTTACGTAGCACCTTTTCAATTTACTATTTCTATGTGTCAATAGGTTACCTCTTGATAGCCCTCATGGTCCATGTTTAATTACGCTTATGTGATAAATATATGATTAGTGGTACTCGACAAGTAAAATCTGGATATCCGTCAATCCGATTTGGATCGTGACATTCCAATACCCTGAGAGCTCTCAGCCTAGAAGCTCCCTTGCTACCCCTGGCCCTACTCCCGTCCCCAAGTGAGGATATGACTAAACTACCAAACCCCAAAGCCACTAACGTAGGTAATAAAAGTCTTTGAATAAACGAAGACTAGACAAGACTAAAATAAAGGTGGAATATGTTGAACACAAAACAAAAACAAATGATTTTCAATAATGTACGCAGCAAAACAAGTTTATGCTTAAAAAACGGACGAGTCAATCAAAGGTTGCCTACAAGAAACAAGTCAGAGACTTCTGAACAAAATATGTTGCAAAACAAATATAAGATTAAAGAATCTACAAGATAATGAACCTTACTCTCAGCCAAGAAGCTCCCTTGCTCAATGAGGGGGTCATTTGTGCGAGTACCAGTCACTTATGCTTCTTGTACGGAAGAAGGATGGTACATGGAGTTTTTGGGTGGATTACCGAGCCTTGAATGCCATTACTATACGTGGTCATTTTCCTATTCTCACCATCTTCATGGTGAGATTTATTTTTCAAAGCTCAACTTACTATCCGGATGTTGTTGTCAGGTTCTATACTTTTAAGGCCCCGTGCGAGAAGAAAAAAAAACTATTTTTTATTCACATGAAAAATTAAAATTAATTAATTAATCAATATTAAAAAATTATTGATCAAAACATCAAATTGTGATATGGAATTTGGGTCCCAATTTAATTCTTATGTTTTAAAAAAAAAAATGCTGCTCAATGAATTCGAACACACAACCTCTCTCACTTACTAATGACTTTTGAAGGAATCTTCAACTGCTAGGCTACAACTCTCACTGATAAGATTGAGACATGTTTAATACATATCATAATATTTGAAACCAATAAAAAAAATAAAAAATCTGGGGCGGAGGCGCCGCCTGCCGGGGCCCCTGTGCGGTGGCGCCGCCTTAGCCACCCAGGGACGGCCCTGGTTGGTGTAATAAAGAATAAGGAGGAACGGAAAACAGAATTTTTGTTTCTTTTCTTTAGAAGTTTTTATCCTTTTACTTCAGAAATTTTGATTCTTTTTTCAGAAGTTTTGATTCATTTCTACAAAAAAATTGATTCAGATAAATGACAAATCATGATTTAAGTCGTCTCACCAACACAAAATTTGCTAAGAGTTTATGGCAATTTACCCTCAAGATACAACAAATCATAAACACTATCTCAAGCAAATAAAATTGTGTTTCTAGAACTAATACATAAATCTGTTTTTAATCTATTTCTAAATCTATAGTAAAATCTACATTTATAGACTTTAAATTTCTTTTCATAATGGGCACAACCCTTCCAAAAGAGGTATCATTTCATAAGTTTATAAGTTTATGGTGTTCATTCATAAAAACACAACCATTCAAATATTATGAATAATATTATAATATCACATCTGCACCGGATACCACCAGATTCACTTTCAGGAATGAAGACATTGCAAAAATAACATTCTGAACTCATGAGGGGCGCTATGAGTTCCTGGTAATGTCATTTGGGATGTCCAAAGCGCCCTCTACTTTCCAGGCTATAATGAATGAGGTATATCAGCCTTATCTTCGATGTTTTATGTTGGCTTCTTTGACAACATCGTCGTCTACAGTGCAAATTGGAAGTCCCATTTAGAGAATCTCACCATTGTACTGGATCTTCTTCGCTCTCACCGGTTGGTGGCCAAAAGGGCTAAATATTTGTTTTGACAATCTACCATAGACTATTTAGGCCATGTGATTTCTAACAAAGAGCTTGTTGTAGATCCTAGTAAAATCATCACCATCCAACAAAGGCCAGTTCCTAAATCGTTAAAGGACGTGCGGGGTTTTCTAGGACTGAATGGTTACTATTAGCGTTTCTTTCATCACTACACCAGCTTGGTCGGGCCTTTGACCGATAGGAGTTGTTCCACTGGAGTCTGGACAGACAACTTTTGACACACTTAAGGAAAAATTAAGTAGTACACTAGACAAGACCCTTCCGGATTTTACTCGAGTTTCAGATGGAAATCGATGCTTCGGGACAAGTCATCGGGGTTGTGCTGTCCCAACGAGGTCATCCCATTGCTGACTTTAGTCAAACGTTGAGCTCTAGAATGCAGCGAGTGTTGACTTATCATCATGAAATGTTTGCTATTACTCGGGCAGTGAGTAAATGGAGGCAATACCTTTTTGGATGACGATTTACCATTCTCACTGTTGATTTATGTCTTGAATCCGGACATATTAGGTTTATACCATGTTTAAAAATCTTTTTACTTTTCTGTTTGAAAAACCTTTCTTTAGTCTGTGTAAGGAATACTCTATATAAACCACATAGGTCATAATCTAATAAAAAATCTGAAATACAATCCAGAGAAATCCCAAAAATTGTATTACTCAAGATCAATAAAGTTTTTCTCTCTTCTGCCCGTGGACATAGCTAACATATTGTTAGTGAACTGCGTTAAATCGTTTGTGTCCTTTACATTCATTATTATTCTTTCTTCTGTTTAATTGCTTCCGCTATAACAAATTGGTATAAGAGCCGGATTTGTATGTTTGAAAGATGTCTGGAATGAATGTGAAAATCGACAAATTTACGGGGAGAAACTGTTTTAGTCTGTGGCAGATCAAGATGTGAGCCTTGTTAAAACAACAAGGACTTTGGGCGTCGCTTCCTAGGAAGTCGGCAGAACCCATTAACGCTGAGATAGTCGTTCTGAAAGAGAAGACTCATTCAACAATTATGTTTAGCCTTGCTGATGAAATTATCACTGAGGTCGCGGAGGAGGAAACCGCGCAGGGTCTATGGGTCAAGCTCGAGAGTCTTTATATGACGAAGTCCTTAACCAATAAGTTGATTTTGAAGCAACGTCTGTTCAGTCTACGAATGCAGGAAGGTATGCCTCTTCGAGATCACTTAGATCAACTAAACACTATCTTGTTAGAGTTGCGTAATATTGATGTGAAAGTTGAGGATGAGGATGCTGCATTGATTCTGTTAGTATTTTTACCATTATCGTACGGAAATTTTGTACAGTCGTTCATTGTTGGAAAAGATAATGTGTCTCTAGAGGAGGTGAGATCGTCTCTCCATACTAGGGAGCTGCGCCATAAGACGGCTGGTACAGGTGCAGATAATCAGGCTACAGGGTTAGTAGCCAGTGAAAGTCATGGACATAGAAATCCGGGGGAGAAGAAGTCCAAGAAACCGTTTTCTAAAGGTCCAAAACCAAATTATGTCTGTAATTACTATAAGGAGAAGGAACACTGGAAATCTGATTATCCCAAGAAGAATAGGAACGACAGGTACTGCTGCTGTAGCAGATACCAACTCTGAAGATGATGTTGCTCTAGTTGCTAATGAGTACATGCATCACAATGATATGTGGATCCTCGATTCAGCAACATCTTATCATATATGTCCGCGCAGAGAGTGGTTTACAACCTATGAGCAAGTGGATGGTGGCAGTGTTTCTATGGCTGACAGTTCTGTTTGCAAAACGGTTGGGATAGGCTCTATTAAAATTCAGACACATGATGGTAAATTCTGCACATTGAATGACGTCAGACGTGTTTCATCCATGACAGAATCTGATATCATTGAGCATGTTAGATAGCAAGGGTTCAGATTTCGAGGTGGAGGTGGAGTTCTATATGTCTACAAGGATTCGAATGTGATTTTGAAGGGCATAAAACGTGGTACCTTATATTTCCTTCAAGGTTCTACGTTATCAAGTTCTGTTGTTGTTGCATCCTCAGAGAGTAAATTAGAACCACGAGCTAAAAGGGGAGTGTTTATGGGTTATGAAGATGGTGTTAAAGGTTACAGAATATGGTAGAGAGTTATATTGAGCAGGAATGTAGTTTTTTGTGAAAATTCTATATTTAACCCTACTGTGAAGTCTATTGTTGGTGGCAGTGTTGGAAAACAGGTGGAGCTGCAAGTCACTCCAAATGAGGGTGAACCATCATATGAAGTACAACAACCACAGTCAGAAGCAGAATCATCAGGATCTTCATTACCAGGAGCAAATCGGCACGATTTGGCTCTGGATCGATCAAAGAGAGCAAATTATGGAATACATCCCAGAAGGTATGGTTTTGAAGACATGGTAGCTTATGCATTGCAGATTGCTGAAGAAGTGGATCCTGACTCACATAAGTCATTCACTTACAAAGAAGCATTTATATGTACTGAATCTTCCCAATGGCTTGCTGCTATGGGAGAGGAGATAGAGTCGCGGCATAAGAATCAGACTTGGGAGTTAGCCAAGCGACCGCGAGACAGAAAAGTTGTCACTTGCAAGTGGATCTACAAGAAGAAGGAAGGATGAACACATGTTGAGGGTATCAAGTATAAAGCTCGAGTGGTAGCTAGAGGGTTCACTCAGAGAGAGGGTAAACTACAATGAGATTTTCTCGCCAGTGGTCAGACACACTTCCATCAGGGTGCTACTAGTAATAGTTGCACATCAGAATCTGGAACTTCAACAACTAGACGTGAAGACAGCTTTCCTACATGAAGAGTTGGAGGAGGAAATATACATAACTCAACCAGATGAGTTTCAGGTTCCTGGTAAGGATGACTATGTTTGCAAGTTGAAGAAGTCATTGTATGGGCTAAAGCAGTCTCCGAGGCAGTGGTACAAAAGGTTCGACAGCTATATGATAGAGATTAGCTACAACAGAAGTCTATATTCTTGTTGTGTTTACTACAACAGGTCAGCAAACAGTTCTTTGATTTACTTGGTCCTGTATGTAGATGATATGTTGATAGTTGTGAATGACAAGTCTGATATCCAGAAGTTGAAGGATCTTCTCAGTGCTGAGTTTGATATAAAGGACTTGGGTGCAGCCCAGAAAATTCTGGGAATGGAGATCTATTGGGATCTAAGCAAAGGGAAGCTCTTCTTGTCACAGAAGGGCTACATTCAGAAGATTTTGTCAAGGTTTGACATGTCTACAACAAAGCCTATAAATACTACCAGTGGTGCAAATGCACATCTGGCTGTTGCATTTGCACCTAAATCAGCTGAGGAGAAGGAGTACATGTCTCGAGTTCCCTATACTAGTGTAGTAGGAAGCTTGATGTATGCAATGGTCTGCACTAGACCTGATCTTGCACAGTCTGTTAGTGTTGTTTGCAGGTTTATGAGTGAGCATGGCAAAAAGCATTGACAAGTTGTGAAGAGAATTTTTCGGTACCTCAAAGGTATGTTTGATGTTTGTTGACAGTCAATTTTGACCCGTTTTTCGTATATTTGTTGCAATTTTATGTGTTTTAGGACACCGCATTTTAATCATCATTTTTTGCATTTTTATCTTTTTATTTTAAATTAAGCATTATGTCTTTGTTAATATTATATTATTATGTTTCTATTATTATTACACCGTCGTTTATTTTAATAATATTTGCATCTCTTTAAATAATTAATTGACATCCCGTTGTAATTTTTAATTAGGCATTAAATATTGTTAAATATTGTATTTTATTATTATTGCATCGACATTTGCATTTTAATAATTTTGCATCTTTTTAAATAATTTTTTCTTTTAAACAATTAATCTGTTTTGCATTTTTTATCAAACCACCGATCAGAAACCTGATTCGGATCGATCCGATCCATGACTCAAGTCCAATCCATATCCTTTTACCTTCCCCTAAAAATCAAATGCCACTTTTAATTTCCCCCTATTTATTTCCCCCTCAAAATATCAAACCCTAAACATAAATATCCCCATATAAATAAAACACTACCCTCCCATAACAAAAACCCAACATCAGTCGCACTTATCTTTTTTAAACCCATAACATCAGCCTTCTCTCCCTTTCCCACATCTTTCCGGACCCGTCACTCCTGTCGAACCACCACCACCCATCTCCGGCGAGCCTCGCGAACCCCTTTCTCGTCTCGCCACTGCTCCCGTCGCCACCATCGGTGAAACCACCATCACTGCCATCGCCGACCCATCTCCCTCACTGCTCACCCCGCACTTCTCTGCCTCGCCGGATCTGACCACCGGCGATTGGCGGAGAACGCCGACCCCTTTCTTTTTTTCCTTGCGGTGATGTTGTGGGTTTCTATATGGACTGATATTTGGCATTTTTTATATATATATATGCGGTTATTTGTTGATGGTTGGTCTATTTGTCGGCTATAAACTATCTAATTTTATTTGATATTTTGTTGGTCGTGGAGTTGTTGGACTGAAAACTCCGGCGACCTCCGTCTGATTTTCAAGGCCTCTCTTGTATAAAAGACGGATTTATTTTTGTTTTTACTTATTAATTCCTATCATTGCTTTAAAATTATTTATTTTATTACTAACATTTTTACTAAGTGTTTATGCAGGTACCCGGAGATCATCTTGTGCAGAAGGCCTAAAAAGGGTTAAAAGATGTCCCGGAGTTTTATTTGATTTTAGTTTTATTATTCTGTATTGCATTCCATTGTAATTGTAAATTATGAAAACTGCTTAAAATATGTAGAATAAAAAAGGCAATAAATAATTAGCCTAAGTTTGAACGAATAACCGCAAGTTAGCGGATCTTAAAGGATGCCTAACCCCTTCCCTTTAGGATAATAAAGAACCCTGATCCAGAATCTCATTAATTTTGCAGACCATTAAATGGAGATTAATCGCAGTATTTTATTGCAATAAATCAAGTGTCTTAATTCATTTAACTAATTAGGTGACGACTCCTCAAAATCAGCATTATCGCTCCATCCAGGGAACCGCGCCAAAGAGCAACGTTGCGGATACCGTTCCGACTCCGAGGTCAAAAACGGGCGCGACAATGTTGGTCTCATTTATGGAGGTGATACAGAGTGTTTGGTGACAGGGTTTTGGACTACGACTATCGGAGATGTTGTGATGAAGATCATGATGGTTATGTTTTCACTCTTGGTGGTTCAGTTGTCAGTTGGAAAGCTACTTTGTAGCCTACAATGACTTTGTCGACTCTGAGCGGTACATGGCATTATGAGCGACGAGGAGGAATGCGGTTGAAAGGATTGATCAGTGATCTGGGTCTACATCAGATCGTGCCGGTGTCTTTGTGATCTCGATGCAATCTGTTTAGCAAAGGATCAAGTCCATCATGAGAGGACTAAGCACATTGATGTGAGGTATCATTTTCTGAAAAGTGAGAAGAGAATCAAGGTGAACAAAGTGGGTATTGCTGATAACCCAGCTGATATGTTCACAAAGTCGTTCCAGACAACAATTTCCAACACTGTTTGGACTTGCTCAATGTTAGGAGTTGTTGATTGCCCCTTGAGGGCAAAATCTGGGGCAGAAAGAGTAGTAGATATGACACTATAATGGTGCATCTGCTATTTGTGAGAGGATTCAAGTCAAGGTGGATATTTTTTGAAATATGTCTTGAATCCGGACATATTAGGTTTATACCATGTTTAGGAATCCTTTCCTTTTCTGTTTGAAAAACCTTTTCCTTTTCTGTTTGAAAAATCGTTTTTTTTTCTGTTTGGAAAACATTTGCTTAGTCTGTGTAAATGATACTCTATATAAACTTCATAGGTCATAACCTAATAAGCAATCTGAAATTAAATTCAGAGAAATCCCAAAAATTGTATTTCTCAAGATCAATAAACTTTTCTCTCTTCTGCCCGTGGACATAGCTAACACATTGTTAGTGAACCACGTTAAATCATTTGTGTCATTTACATTCATTATTATTCTTTCTTATGTTTAATTGCTTCTGTTATAACACTCACCTATCTGCAGTCACTCAAGAATTTGACTAACCAGTCCATCCAAACTCTGGAGCAACAGAAGTGGCTTACCAAGTTGGTAGGATATGATTTTTACATCTTGTATATACCTGTAAAGAAAAACCTTGGCGATGCTTTATCTCGACAACCATAAGCGAGTTTTTGGCACTTGCGATCCAAATTTAACTTTGGAACAAGAATTGAAAGCTTTGAATCAATCCCATCCTGACCTATTAACTATTCAGCACGACCTCACTACAAACTCCTCTGATTTAGCTGGCTATGTTTTCCGTGGAGGAATGCTCTTTCACCATGGCATATTAGTTATCACTGATGACTCTCTTTTACATCAACGCCTGCTATATGAGTTTCAGTCCACTACCGTGGGTGGACATGTTGGAATAAATCGTACCTACCATCATTTGGCGTTAATATTCTTTTGGAAACATCTGAGGAAGGATGTTCAAACTTATGTAGCTTTTTGTCAAGTTATACAGTAGATAAAAAGATCCCACCAACTCCTTGTCGGCCTATTACATCCCCTCTCTATTCTAGAGTTAGTCTTTTGAGGACATCGCCATGGATTTCATCACTTGCTTCGCTTGCTTCTAAACGAAAATCGACCATTATGACAGTCATGGATTGTCCAAGTATTGCCATTTTGTTCCATTGTCTTTGACTTTTTCCACTAATATGGTCGCAGAAGCTTTTGTGAATTATTCGTCTCCATGGTCCTCCTTGTAGTATTATCACTGATAGAGACCATCGGTTCTTACATTCTTTCTGGCAAGAGATCAATATATTGCAGAGGACTGTTGTCATAATAATTTGTATTCGATTAAATAACGTTTCAACACAATCTGTTAAACACTTAATAAAATAGATTACACGGTATAAACATTACTTAACAGTAAACGAAAACAGAATCTGTTTTGGAAAATAATTTCAGAATGTAATCGAGTTCACTTAGTTTAAAGCGTGTCCTTAAGGAAATTATTCACATCACATTACTCTAGGTTTAATGGAATATCGTCTTCCAGGATAGAACGATTATCTTACCAGAATAGTAGTACTCCAAATTCCGGTATCAGCGAACCACTCAACGGCAGTATATCACACAGAATAAATAAGAATGAATTTTTGAAATGTAGAGAAATTCGTATTATGTTTTAATATATTGAATAAATTCTTGGAACAAACAAGAATTTATAGATTTTGGAGGTATCATTTCTGAATGTTTGCAACCATTCAGAATAGTCACCAAAGTTTTGGAGGGAAATTCGAAAAGGAAAAGGAAAAATTCGGACCGGGTCGGTCGCGGGCGGGTCAGGGTCGATCGATCCGTATTGGATATTGTAATTAATTAAACAACACATTAATTAAATAATTAAAGAAAAGTTTATCCAAAAAGATTATCAATCAATCGTTGACAAATACGAATCCGAATCTGAATCCAAAGCCGAAGTCGAGCTGAGCGAGCGACGACGACGGCGCGAGGGGTCCTTGCCCCCTCAAACCTTTTAGCAACTAGAGAAGGTATAATGTAATATATACACCTCTCTTTCCTTCTCTTTTTCCGATGTGGACAAAGGACCTTTTGCATTCCCTTTAATTTACATCCCATCATTTCTCATTCACCAATATCAAAATCCAACAATCCCCCACATGAATGGGCAATGGAAATAAGATAAAAGAATGTGCGTACAAGTGTGATATACAAGTGAGGATTGACTGCATCTGGATAAGTAGGTTTCCCTTTGAACTTTCCGTAGTGAACTTATATCGGATATACTCGATCAATCGGTAGATTTGATATCTTTGAACCGTCGAACTTTGTTGTATACCTAGACAACATAAGTCACACAATCAGCCCTCAACCGTTTATGGTTCTCACGGTTGTGTTCATTTCAGCCATGAACACCTCCTGGTCTCATGAGTGCATAGAGAATGGGCCTTCACTGTCATTCCCCTTTAAAGCGGCTTACACTTAACACTCACATAGGTGATTTCTAAACATGTAGTCCTATAGCCATATTGTCTTGTCATACATCGCCAGATTTAGATAATCATTAAAAAACCTTAATGCTTTATTAACTCATTAACAAGCCATAACGTTTTATCCTTATTTCTGAACATTGTCTTCATCCGAGAATGGGTTGAGTTATTTGACAATGTTGAACCGTCAGTCACAACTTTGTTTGATCTCCTTGAACCTAGCTCTTGGGATCTCCAGTCTGTTAGGTAGAGTTACCGCCATGATGACTTGTCCTCGGCCTTAACCCCATTCCCATTGATGATCTATTAACTCCCTCTTTAGATAAGCCTTTTGTAAGCGGATCTGTCACGTTATCTCTTGAATTTACATAGTCAATTGTGATAACGCCACTAGAGAGGAGTTGTCTAACGGTATTGTGTCTCCGTCGTATGTGACGGGATTTTCCGTTATATATTACGCTCTCTGCCCTACCTATTGCTGCTTGACTGTCACAATGTATACATATAGGAGCCAAAGGTTTGGGCCAGAATGAAATATCTTCTAAGAAATTCCGGAGCCATTCAACTTCCTCACCGGCTTTGTCTAAAGCTATAAATTCAGATTTCATTGTAGAGCGGGCGATTGATGCGCGAAAAGATGCACACACTTTAACGCAAGTGCACGTTATCGTGACAAGTAATATAGTCTTGGTAAGACCGAATATCATCCACAAGGATTATTGTTCAAGTACCAATTATCTATCTTTTGGTATCTATTTGGTAACTGATATTTGATTTTGTTGTTTATAACTAACAATTATAAATACTAATTTAACTAATGTGTTTACTTCAGTAGTGATGGGAATATGGCTTCCACGTTTCCTCAACTATCCGCTTATGTTACTTATTAATGCAATGAATTATGGTTCTTCTTCTTTTGGAGCTAGCAGGTTTACTAAATCGTTTTATACTCCCGTTAAGGCTATATAAACACTCAACCCAGATGTCGCTTTCTACCTTTCGGTGATAAGGATGACTCTATAGGAGGATTAAGACCAAAACACAGTTAAATCACGCGCCCGTGCGTAAAATTAGGTGTTTAAACCTCTCGTTAACGCTACACAAGTAATTGAGGTATTTTCATCCCCAATCCAAAATATGTCTACCCAACTTACAGCATATTTACAACCTCCTCCTTTCGAAGTTTGATTAGAAATCATATAAATAATGATAATTAGTGATCAATTAATTACCAAGCATTCAAAGCAATTATTAGATAAATCTCAACAAGAAGAAGAATAACCATAACCATGCATCAATTCATAACATAAGTTTCTAGTGATTTAACATGGAAAGCCCTATAATGGAATTAGTTCCTAGCCATTGACATGACAAGAACTAATTCAATGTTCATCATAAAAACTGAAATAAAGAAAAGAAAAGAAAGGAAAGTTACTAAATTATGGTCTCCAATCTTCAATCTAAGAAGCCTTGTGTTGTGCAAGAAAGAGAACCCTTAAAAACTGTCTAGGGTTCTCCTTTTATAGGCTCAAAACCGCCTCTAACTTTTCCCTTCAGGCCTGGCCCAGAAAATCGTCATTAAGCCTGATTTTCCCGCGTCGGCGCCGCGGCGCCGGAAGTTCTGCGATACTTCGGATGATTTGGCGCCATGACCACTCTCTTGCTGGAGGCGCGGCTGCAACTTCTGCGGCTTTCTGGATATTGGGCGTCGCGACCTCGGACTGTCTGCGATGGCGCGCTGGTCCGTGTTTCTGCCTCGTTCGCCACTTTCTCGTCTTTTAAGCTCTGAAACCTTCACTTTTGCCCTCTTTTAGCTCCTTTTCCGTCATTGGGCCATTTTAACCAACTTGACTCAAAATAAAGAAAATCTATCCTAATACGACACTTATTTGTACAAAAAGGGACAAAAGACTAACTAAAAACGACTCAAAAAGTGTATATAAACTACACCGATCAAATATCCCCAAACTTAACATTTGCTCGCCCTCGAGCAAAGATAAAAAGAAAGAAATAAAGACTCAAGAAAATGAAAATAAAAGACTCGCTGACATTTATCACTTTGCTGCATTGGAATTACTTAGAAAGACATGAATGTTAGCAGAATAATATGCAAGAACATATAGCATGAAATTTTAGCATTTTAAACACATTAAGCTAGATATTTCGCAAACTCATTTTTATCATGCTTAATGGAAGTCACAAACTGAATCATGCATGTTAATTTCAAAATTCATATGACATGTTTACTTGCTATTCTCCACTAATCATGGCTATGCATCTAAGAGATCTTCAGGACTTTTAAGGGTTGTGATATAAGCTTAGGTATGGGTAGGTAAAAATAGACATTTAGGCTCATTTTTGTGTACCATAAGCTCTTTAGCTTTTCAGTGTTTCCCTTTTCTTTTGATTCTTTTCTTCACTTCAAATCTATCTTTCCCCTCTTTTGTTTTGAGAGCGTGAAGTGTATCATAATAGCAAGCACCCCCAAACTTAGGCTTTTGCCTATTTCTTATAACTTTTTAATTGGGGTGCATCAATTTTTCTTGCTCTTTTTGTCTCTTTTTAACACACTTTATTCCAACTATTTCACATGTTTACTTATGGCACAAGTATGGGAATATAGAGTGTCAAAGAAAAAGTTCAATTTTTAAGGCTCAATGGGGCTGACTAGGGATATTTTTAAAGTCAGGGATAGAAAAGAGTGGTAAGAATTGGCTAACAAAGAAATGTCTGAGTCATCTCTCCTAACATGCATATCCTAACTATTTCGCCTCAAATAACAAGCAATCATAACACATAGGTTTTCATCATTTAGCATGCACAATTTAAGCAAGAAACCCCAAATAGACAGATTTCATGAGTTTTTGGCATATCTAACCTAAGTGTTTAGATAGTTGCTTCTAATTCCATTACATTATTTCACCTTACTTCACTAGGTGTTTCTAGTAACTACAGCATGCATGATCTTTGAGAGACAATTATGACTCAAAAAGAAAAAAAATTGTGACTCAAAAATACATAAAAACAACAAAAAGACTTAAACATACTATAACAATAAAACACAAAATATAAGACACCCCCCCCCACCAAACTTAAATCACACATTGTCCCCAATGTGTGTAAGACTCAAAGACAATAAAAGAAAACAAGACACTTACAGACTTGGTTTAAAATGGTGGCGGTGGCGGTGGATAATGCATCGACCATTGGTTGAACAGGGAACTCATCTCGTCAAATTGCTGGTGCAACTGTTGTTGCTCCTGCCTCAATTCTTGCTGCCCTTGTCTCAACTCATGTTGTCCTTGTATTACTGTGTCGAAATGTTGCATCATCATTCTCTGGTTCTGGAGCAGCTGCTCCATCATAGGCACTGGAGGTTCTGATTCTGTGGTTGGCTGGTGGCTAGGCCCTGCCGCATATTGAGCCTCTATTTCAGGCTCATCTTCGTTCATTGCGGCCTCTGCTGCTGCTGGTGGTGGTGGTTGTGCTCTTCTTCTTCTTTGGGGGCTTGGAGTGCAGGAAAGAGTGCACTATCCCATACGTATGATCTGAGCAGTTGGTTTCTCTCATTTGTATCAGTGGGTAGAACTGGGACTCCATTCATGTGGCATAAATTAGTGATAAGTGAGCCATGTCCCAATCCACCTGTTGTTACCAACCTGCTGATTTCTTCAATACTTTGCACTATCTCTTTCCCCACATCAATCGTTTTCCCCGTCATGATTCCATATATCAATTTAATCCTATCTTCTGGCACTCTGGTGAAGTGCGTTGATGGGATCAGACGGGCACTGATGAAATATAGCCAACCGCCGTGCTTTGTTGAACCGCACTGCTCGATCCTCTTGCCCCATTTCTGGCAATATCAAATGCAGCCCGGGGTAGTTTCATCGTGTCTGACGGCATTCCGATCGATGTTGGAGGTCTTAGACCATGTTCTAAAGTAACTCCAATCACTATCTCCTCCTTCAACATCTGCTGTTTTTAGAGACATATTTATCGCTTCTGCCGTCACATGCATATATCTTCCCCTCACAAAGCATTTGTTGTCCACCCTCTCCAGAAAGTTAGCATAGAATTCACGCACCATCGCTGTGTTCATTGGTGCTATCTTGTCCGGGTTTACAAATCTCTTCCACCGCATCATCTCAATCATTGCCCGAATGGGCTCATAGACATCCTCCTCCCAAACGAATCCCTCCGGTAGTCCATTCCTTTCGAGGATTAAAGGCCTAATCTTAAGCTTTTTGTATCTTGTATAAGCTTGGTGGCTAACGAACCTAGTATCATCGTCGTATTGCGGTGAGGTAGATGTGGAGCTCTTCTCTTTTCTGGCGCATGGTTAAATCACTTTGCGACTTACAAACTTAGTATCACAAATGTTTCCCAACACAATCACACAACACTAGCTTTCTACAACACTAACACCCCAAACTCCAACTCAGCGTACACAATACCCACACCCTCCTGTATACTCCTCATAAACTTCACAATCAATTTTTCATCACCCCAACTACTTCAACAATGCATAACTTCTCCCAACTACTACCTCCTTTGACTACTGAAAGCTTTCAAGAAAAGATGAAGATTACTTTTTTTATGGTGTTCTTCAAGGTGTTCTTGCTTCTAATGGTGATTTGAGGCACTTTGATGAGGTTTTGTTGGTTGAAATGGTTAAGGGTTTAGGGACTTTAGGAGTTTTTGGTTGTGGTTGGATTTGATTTTATGGAAGATTTGTGGGTGAGGGTTGAATTTGCGTGGGTTTTGTGGAGAAGAAAGGTTAGGTTTTCGTTTGAATTTGGGGAAAATCGGATTTTTGGGCGTTTTATTACTTTCTGGATTTCCGCAGTGTGACCTGCGTTTAGCGCGCGGCTGAAGTTCTCAGACTACTGGAATTTCTGTGCGGCCCTGCTCTCTGGAATACGCTGGACTTGACAATTTTTTTCTGGGTTTTTGGCGCCGCGACGCTTAATCTTCAGCATCTTTCTGCTCTTTTGGCGCCGTGGCCCTGCTCCTGGGCGCCGCGGCGCTTAATCATTTTTCTGGAAATCTCTGTTGTTCTTCCGTTTTTCGCCCTTTAATTTATTGGCTTATACCTGTCAATCACAACACAAACACTACCTCCGTGAGACCGTTCTTAATAAAAACTACTATATTAACGTAAAATAAATCAAAATACCTTGGGTTGCCTCCCAAGTAGCGCTGTCTTTAACGTCTTTTAGCCGGATGCAAGTTAATCTACCCCACAACCAAGCCATTTTCTCCACATTTTTCGTTTTCGTTTTCGGTATCTTCTTCTTCTCTTCTTCTCTTCTTAGAATTATCTTCAAGGGAAGGCTCAGGAACACATACCTGCTTTTGTGGAGGTTCGGCGTCACATACCTGCTTTTGTGGGCTCATCTCCCTTGGTTTGGCTGGTATTGGCTCACAAGGGGGTTTGATGGTGCTGATTGCAAAGCACCTGCTCATGGTTGGTGGCTCAATGATGTGTTTAAAAACTTTAAACACCATTTCTTTCTTCTCCATCCTCAATGTCAGCTCTCCTCTTTCTACATCGATCAAGGCTCTCTCTGTCGCCAGGAATGGTCTCCCCAATATGATAGGGATTTTTGCATCCTCTTCCATGTCAAGAATGAGGAAGTCCGCAGGAAAAAAGAATTTTCCTACTTTAACAATCACGTCCTCAATCTTCCCTCTTGGGTGAACCATCGCCCCATCGCCACCATAGCTCATCGTGGTTGGTTTGACCTCACCCAACTCCAACCGTTTAAATACCGATAAAGGCATCAGATTTATATTTGCCCCTAAATCGCACAGAGCCCTGTTGCATGTCACCCTGCCAACTGTGCAAGGTAGTGTAAAGCTCCTTGGGTCTTTTAGTTTAGGGGGCAACTTCTTCTGCAAGATAGCATTGCACTCCTCCGTTAGTGCTACCATCTCATACTCCGCCAGTGTCTTCTTCTTCCTCAACATCTCCTTCATGAATTTGAAATAGGAGGGCATCTGCTCCAACGCCTCTATAAAAGGTATGTTGATATGCAGTTTTCTGAATGTCTTCAAGAATTTGGAGAATTGTTTATCAACTGCCTTCCGCTGTAATCTCTGGGAGAATGGGATATTCTCTGTATACTCCTTCTCTGGAGTTTTCTCTACTACTGGGTGAGGTTCAACCACCTTCTCTTTTTCTATCCCTGTCCGTTGTTCAACTACTGGCTGAGGTGACTGCTGCTCCAATCGCTACCATTTCTCAACCGTATCGCTCGACATTGTTCTTTCTGATTCATCTCGTGTTGCTTGGCGGTACCATGTTGCTCGCTGTTTGATTGCTCGCTAGCCGACCCACTTCGTGTTTCCAAGTTCTGAACGAGGATCTAGCTTCTACGAATCGGTGCAGGCGTTGGTAAGTGCCAACAAAGCCGCTTCTCGCCGTCGCTTTTCGGGCCGACAGTGTATTAAATTATTGAAGGTGAGGCCCGAGTAAAGGTCGCGATTTTGGTTCCATTGGTTTTGCATCGCCCCTATATTGATTCTCGCCGCTCGGTCTCATCTCCATGAGAAATTTGGGTGATTCCTCCACCCTAGATTATATGTGTTGAGTATGGGTTGTTCGCGTGGCCTCGATAATTACCCACTACCGACACTACCGCTTCGATTGGTACATTATTAGGATCACCAAGGACACCTATCGAATGTATGTGGGCCACCACATATTTCACAAAGACTTAGGCATCCGTGACCGCATTTATCGACGTGTGTTGCCGCACTGCTTTCGCCAACAAGGCCACTGGGCATTCAAGGCAAGAATGGCATCTATTTCGTGGACTCCCAACGTTTCTCCTCACACTCATCGGGTCTATCTTACGTGACATGGTTGTTGGTGGCCATATCTTCTAATAACTCGTGAGCTTCGGGCTGTTTTCTCATGAATGTCCCACCCGCTGATGGATCTATAATGGTTCTGGTTGTTCCGCTCAGCCCGTTATAGAAGATGTGGACCAAGTTCCACAACTCAATGCAATGGTGTGGGCACTTTCTCTGCAAATCTTTGAACCTTTCCCACGCTTCGTACAATAACTCTCCATCCGCTAGAAGTTATTCATCTCCTCTCAATTTCACGCTTGCACGGGGAAAAAATTTGGCGAAAAATTTATGTGCCAGCTCTTGCCATGTAAAAATCGAATCAGCTGGCAGGGAATTCAACCATACTTTTGCTCTATCCCTGAGTGAGAAGGGAAAGAGCCTCAACTGACAAGATCATCGTGAACGCCGTTATATCTGAAAGTTGCACATAGCTCCAAGAAATTAGCTATGCGTATGTGATCCTCGATGGCGGTCCTCCAAATTGCACTGTTCGCACCATGCCTAATCGCGGCTTTGATCTCAAAGTTGTTTGCTCCTATGCGAGAGCCTAATACATGCTCTGCGTTCGCTCACCCTCGGTAGCACGTAGTCTCCCAAGCTTCTTTCTGCCTGGGCTTGAACTATTTCCTCGACATCCACAGGTACTCGCCGAGGCATTCCTGGGTTAGGTTGATTTTCCCCTAACCCTTCTCTCATCATATTGTTGTTTTGAACACCGTCCATCTCTATCAAGGCTGCAATCCGCTGATTCTTTCTGTTCTGTTTACAGGTTTTCTCAATCTCTGGATTGAAGGGAACAAGAGTTTCTGCCCATCTTCTCCTTCACATAAACTGATTTACTGAAACAGATCAAAAACAGACAAACAGATCACGGCACCCTGATTTTTACCGAAAACTAAAATAAAATAAATAATTTAAAGAAACAAAAATAAAAAACCAAATTAGAAATTAAAAATAGATAACTTGATATTGAACTATGCCTAATCCCCGGCAACGGCGCCAAAAACTTGATGCGCGAAAAGATGCACACACTTTAACGCAAGTGCACGTTATCGTGACAAGTAATATAGTCTTGGTAAGACCGAATATCGTCCACAAGGATTAGTGTTCAAGTACCAATTATCTATCTTTTGGTATCTATTTGGTAACTGATATTTGATTTTGTTGTTTATAACTAACAATTATAAATACTAATTTAACTAATGTGTTTACTTCAGTAGTGATGGGAATAGGGCTTCCACGTTTCCTCAACTATCCGCTTATGTTACTTATTAATGCAATGAATTATGGTTCTTCTTCTTTTGGAGCTAGCAGGTTTACTAAATCGTTTTATACTCCCGTTAAGGCTATATAAACACTCAACCCCAGTATCGCTCCTTTCTACCTTTCGGTGATAAGGATGACTCTATAGGAGGATTAAGACCAAAAACCTGGTTAACCGTCACGCGCCATGCGTAAAATTAGGTGTTTAAACCTCTCGTTAACGCTACACAAGTAATTGAGGTATTTTCATCCTCAATCCAAAATATGTCTACCCAACTTACAGCATATTCACAACCTCCTCCTTCCGAAGTTTGATTAGAAATCATATAAATAATGATAATTAGTGATCAATTAATTACCAAGCATTCAAAGCAATTATTAGATAAATCTCAACAAGAAGAAGAATAACCATAACCATGCATCAATTCATAACATAAGTTTCTAGTGATTTAACATGGAAAGCCCTATAATGGAATTAGTTCCTAGTCATTGACATGACAAGAACTAATTCAATGTTCATCATAAAAACTTAAATAAAGAAAAGAAAAGAAAAGAAAGTTACTAAATTATGGTCTCCAATCTTCAATCTAAGAAGCCTTGTGTTGTGCAAGAAAGGGAACCCTTAAAAACTGCCTAGGGTTCTCCTTTTATAGGCTCAAAACCGCCTCTAACTTTTCCCTTCAGGCCTGGCCCAGAAAATCGTCATTAAACCTGATTTTCCCGCGGCAGCGCCGCGAAGTTCGCGATACCGGATGATTTGGCGCCGCGCCCTCGCACTGGCCGTTCGAGGCGCTGCGCTGCAACTTCGCGCTACGGATATTGGGCGCCGCGCCTGGACTGCTCTGCGCCGCGGCGCTGGTCCGTGTTTCTGCCTCGTTCGTCACTTTCTCGTCTTTTAAGCTCTGAAACCTCCACTTTTGCCCTCTTTTAGCTCATTTTCCGCCATTGGGTCATTTTAATCAACTTGACTCAAAAGAAACAAAATTTATCCTAATACGACACTTATTTGTACAAAAATGGACAAAAGATTAACTAAAAACGACTCAAAAAGTGTATATAAACTACACCGATCAGCGATGCATGTATGTTTTGATGATTTTCAAGACACTGCTCCTCCACCAATGGTGAAAACTTATCCACTCGTGGATTTAACTTCAGATGATCCGGTGATCCAGTTTGCATCACTATATCTCTCAAGTACTGCGGGATATTTATTATAATACAAAGCATAGTTTTTGGTGTGTTTTAAATACCCCAAGACTCGTTTCATAGCCATCCAATGAGTTTGATTGGGATTACTCGTGAATCGACTCAGCTTGCTTATAACACATGCTATATCTGATCATGTACAATTCATAATATACATCAAACTTTCCAAAACTCGTGCATAGTCCAATTGTGAGTCACTTTCACCTTCATTCTTTTGAAGTGCAAAACTTACATCAATTGACGTCTTTGCAACATTGAAATTTAAATACTTGAACTTGTCAAGTACCTTTTCAATATAATGTGACTGTGATAGTGCTAGACTTTGTGGAGTTTTATGGATCTTAATGCCTAAGATCAAATCAGCAACTCCTAAGTCCTTCATATCAAATTTGCTAGCGAGAATACGATTCGTAGCATTTACATCGGCAATATCTCTACTCATTATCAACATGTCATCAACATATAAACAAACAATGACTTCATGATTTGGAGTATTTTTAATGTAAACACATTTGTCACACTCATTAATCTTAAATCCATTTGCCAATATTGTTTGGTCAAATTTCGCATGTCATTCTTTGGGTGCTTGTTTAAGTCCATAAAGTGACTTAACAAGTCTGCACACTTTCATTTCTTTACCAGGAACCACAAAACCCTCAGGTTGTTCCATGTAAATTTCTTTCTCCAATTTTCCATTTTAAAAAGCCGTTTTGACATCCATTTGATGGATTTCAAGACCATATACGGCCGTCAGTGCCACTAACACCAGAATAGATGTTATTCTTGTTACCGGCGAGTATGTGTAAAAGTAATCAAGACCTTCTTTTTGTCTATAGCCTTTGACCACAAGTCTTGCCTTATATTTGTCAATAGTGTCATCAACTTTCATTTTCCTTTTAAAAATTCATTTTGATCCTAAAGGTTTATTTTCAGGAGGAAGATCAACCAATTCCCATGTATGGTTATTCAAGATTGATTCAATCTCACTATTGACTGCTTCTTTCCAAAATGCTGAATCAGAAGATGACATTGCTGCTTTAAATGTTTGAGGCTCATTTTCAAGCAAGAATGTCACAAAATCTGGTCCAAAGGAAGTAGATGTCTTTTGACGTTTGCTACGCCTTGGATCCTCTTTGCTTGGTGTACTTTCATTTGGTTCTTCCCGCGGTCGTTTAGATCTTTCACTTGACGACTCATATTCAGTTTTATACGGATAAATGTTTTCAAAGAATTCAGCATTATCTGATTCAATTACCGTATTAACATGAATTTAAGGATTGTCCGATTTGTGAACCAAAAACCGACAAGCTTTGTTGTTTGTAGCATAGCCAATAAAAAACAATCCACAGTTTTTGGTCCGATTTTTCCCCTTTTGGGCAAAGGAACTTGGACATTTGCTAAACACCCCCACACTTTGAAATATTTCAAGTTGAGTTTTCTTCCTTTCCAAAGTTCATATGGAATGGATTGTGTTTTGCTGTGGGGCACCCTGTTCAGTATTCGGTTAGCTGTAAGGATAGCTTCCCCCCACAAGCTCTGCGGTAAACCAGAACTTATTAATAACACATTCATCAATTCCTTTAGTGTTCGGTTTTTCCTTTCCGCAATTTCATTTGATTGTGGTGTGTAAGGGGCATTAGTTTGATGAATAATTTCATATTCCAAACATGTCTCTGCAAAAGGAGATTCGTACTCTCCACCCCTATCACTTCTAATAATTTTGATCTTTTTATTCAATTGATTTTCCACTTCATTCTTGTATTGCTTTAATGCATCAATTGCTTCATCCTTACTATTAAGCAAATACACATAACAGTATCGAGTGCAATCGTCAATAAAAGTTATAAAATACTTTTTCCCACCACGAGATGGTATTGACTTCATATCACATATATCTGTGTGAATTAAGTCTAAAAGATTTGAATTCCTATCAATAGACGTATATGGATGTTTAACAAACTTAGATTCAACACAGATTTCACATTTTGATTTGTTACACTCGAATTTAGGCAATACTTCTAAATTAATCAATTTTCGCAAGGTTTTGTAATTGACATGTCCTAAACGAACATGCCATAAATCATTTGACTCCAATAAGTAAGACGAAGGTGAATTTTTAATACTGTCAACAACCATTACATTGAGTTTGAAAAGACCCTCGGTGAGGTAGCCCTTTCCTATGAACATATCATTCTTACTTATTACAATTTTCTCACTAACCAAAACACACTTAAACCCGTTTTTGACGAGTAGTACGGCTGAAACTAAATTCTTCCGAATTATTGGAACGTGCAAAACATTGTTGAGAGTCAGGACCTTGCCGGAAGTCATCTTCAGAAGTATCTTCACATATCCTTCAATCTTGGCTGTTGCAGTATTTTCCATAAATAGTACATCTTCGGGTCCAGTGGGAGCATAGGTTGCAAATGCTTCTTTTGAAGCGCAAACATGTCGAGTGGCACCAGAATCAAGCCACCACTCCTTTAGGTTTCCAACCAAATTGCACTCTGACAGCATTGCACACAAATCATTTATATCATCATTCATTTCCATCATATTGTCTTGTCCTTTTCCCTTGTACTTTTTCGGGAGACGATAATCTGGGCTTTTGTGGTCAGCTTTCCCACAATTATAGCAGCTGCCTTTGAACTTTTTCTTGTTAGAGTTCTTCTCTTTTCCAGAAGGCCTCTTCTTTTTCTTATTCCTTTTTGGGGCAGCTTCTTCAACGATGTTGGCCCCTTCAATTGGTGAACTCTTATGATACATCTTCTCAACGATTTTGTTATCTTCCTCGATCTTGAGACGAATCACAAGATCCTCCAACTTCATTTTCTTTCGTTTGTGCTTAGGATAATTCTTGAAATCTTTCCACGAGGACGACAACTTCTCAATAATTGCAGCCACTTGGAATGCTTCATTCACTACCATACCTTTAGCAATAAGGTCATGGAAGATAAGTTGAAACTCTTGAACTTGGGTTCCAACGGGTTTTCCATCAACCATTTTGTAGTCTAGGAATTTGGCAACCACAAACTTCTTCAAGCAAGCATCTTCAGTTTTGTACTTCTTTTCAAGTGCACTCCATAGTTCTTTGAAAGTTTCTACTGCACTGTAGACATTGTATAAGTCATCTTCTAAGGCACTTAAAATCTAGCCTTTGCACAAAAAATCAGCCTGTTTCCAAGCCTCAGTAACCATGAACTGCTGGTTGTCAGGCATGTCGACGGCAGGTACGGGAGGGTCCTCACTGGTGAACTTTTGCAAACCAAGGGTGGTAAGCCAAAAGAACATTCTTTGCTGCCATCCTTTAAAGTTGGCACTAGTGAACTTCGCAGGTTTCTTAGCCGGTGGTACTGCGGTACGGGTTGTAATAGTAATTGTTGGTGCAGTATTTGCAGAGGTAGTTTCAGTCTCAATTGCCATTGTTTGTCACTGTCAAATCGACAAACTGTTTTAGTTAATAAAATCAAAATAACAATTAATTCGCAGACTTCAACGATGAAGATTTAATTTCTTCAAATCGCAGTATAATTATGAAACTTTAGTATTCCAACGAAGTTTTTATATCTTCGAGTCAGAATACTAATATTCATATGGAGTAGAAAACTACACAAGTTTTAATCTCCTTAAACAGAACGACGAAGATTTTATGTTCTTCAAATCGTTGTACAAGTATCACATGAGTAAGTCAAATGCATTCTTACTACCTTGAAAATAATCTTCACGTATTTTATGCAACAAATATAATACACAACGGTGAAGATTTTATTTCTTCAAACTGAATCAATTATGCTTGAAACGAAGTGCAGTAGATTGTATGTTGTGTACTTGATGAAGTTTTTATATCTTCAAATCAAGTATCCAAATGAGTAGAAAGTTATGAAAACTTTAATCTCAACCGGAGTAGAAAATCCGAAGATTTTAGTCTCCAAACAACATACAAGAAAAACACATTTTTTTCCTTTTGGAAAAACACTTTTTTCTAGACTTTAATATTCCAACGAAGTTTTTATGTCTTTAAGTTAAAATATAAAATTTCATACGGAGTAGAAAACCACACATATTTTAATCTCCAAACCAGAATACAGATTAAAATAAAATAAACATAATTTCCTTAAGATTGTTGTCATAATAATTTGTATCCGGTTAAATAACGTTTCAACACAATCTGTTAAACACTTTATAAAACAGATTACACGGTATAAACATTACTTAACAGTAAATTGATCATGAAACGATGTGAAAGCGAACTGTTTTGGAAAATAATTTCAGAATGTAATCGAGCTCACTTAGTTCAAAATGTGTCCTTAAGAAAATTATCCCCTCACAGTACTCGAGGTTTAATGGAATATCGCCTCCTAGGATATAACGATTATCTTACCAGAATAGTAGTACTCCAAATTCCGATCGCAGCGAACCACTCAACGGTAGTACATCACACAGAATGAATAAAAATGAATTTTTGAAATGTAGAGAAATTTGTATTATGTTTTAATATATTGAATAAATTCTTGGAACAAACAAGAATTTATAGGTTTTGGAGGTACCATTTCTGAATGTATTCGAAAAGGAAAAGGAAAAATTCAGATCGGGTTCCAAAAAGATTATTAATCAATCCGAAGCCGTAGCCGAGCGAGCGACGACGACGGCGCGAGGGGTCCTTGCCCCCTCAACCCTTTTAGCAACTAGAGAAGGTGTAATGTAATATATACACCTCTCTTTCCTTCTTTTTTTTTGATATGGGACAAAGAACCTTTTGCATTCCCTTTAATTTACATCTCATCATTTCCGATTCACCAATATCAAAACCCAACAGGGACTTCGCTTACGATGAGAACCGCCTATCATCCTCAAACGGATGGGCAATTTGAGGCTCTAAATAAGTGTGTTGAGCAATACTTGCAGTGTTTTGTCGCTGATGTCCGGACCGACTGGGTTGCCATGCTGCCATGGGCCGAATATTGGTACAACACCTTCTATGGGTCTCCTCATATTCTTAAACGTAAGAATGGTCGATTCTTAAACATTGGACTAGAGCACTAATCAAAATAGTTTAAAAGTTGGACATACGATTCTTTGGGTCTCCTCAGATTCTTAAACGAGTTGGGGAAGTTGCGTACAAGTTGGAATTGTCGAAGGCTGCCAAGATTCACTTTGTTTTTCATGTTTTTGTCATAATTAGACGCTGCATGGGCACTCTGATACAACAAATAACTCCTTTGAACTTAACTGTCCATGTTTGTCCTATCTCGAACTTTAAGGACAAGGTTCTCATCGAGGAAGGGGTATTGTTTTGAATGAAAATATTGAGATGGAGGCCAGCATGGCTGAACCATTTGGTTATAAAAGTAGTGATAGCAGTAGCAAAGAGTAGGCAGTTGGTTATGGAAATACAAATACTCCGAGTCCTCTCATCCCCATTATGAGAAATCTAAGCTAGCTTTTCATCCCCCTTCTTCTCTTTTCTTTATATTTCAGTCTAGTATTATGATTTCTATTATTGCATTCTCTATAATAGAACAAATTGTAATTCAGTCATATTTTCAAGTAATAACAACAGTATTTGGAGTTCATATTGTTACAGATACTTCAACATTCAATGAATTTGCTACAAATTTGATTAATACCCAAGGGAATGAAACAAAAAGCCAGTCGTTGTCACCTCAACAATACAATTCTTGCAAGTCTTTACACAAAATTGCATCAATAAACAATGTGACTCAATTTGGAGAAATTGTGTTAGCATAAAGTCATGTCTGGCATGTTTGTAGTATCTGTGTAGTGGTGTCACGACCCAAAATCTCATTTGTGATGTGAGGGGGGCACCTACCCTAACACGTAGGTGAACCACTAATACTAAAATACAAAAATGCAAGAATATAGATGATGAAGAAGAGAAAAAATAAATAATATAACAATGCTCCTTTAACATTTACATCATTTAACCAAATATAATGTTTACTACCCAGAACCCTGGTCTTACTCGTACAAGGACTCTAAGATACAAAGTGAGAAAATAATTAACAACTATGCCCTGAATGAATAAGGACGGCCTGACTGAATGAAGACCAACGCTACCGAGAATGGATGGCCTGCCTTAATCTTCTCGTGCTCTAAGCTGCAACCTGAATAGACCGAGTACATGCATCCATGTAAAAGATGCGGCAAGCGTAGCATAAGTACACAACGTACCCTCGTAGACATCATAGTTCGACAACGACGAAATTTACATAACACATATATCAAGTTGACTCTCAAATAGGTCATATTCTATACAATTCAAATAGTCACATAAGTTACCTTGTTCATGTAAGAGTTCATGAATCATACAAATCACTTAGTTCATATAAGGTTCAATCATAGTCAAGTACAACTCGATTCATATAACACACATGGATTTTACTATCAATATCCACCAATATGACCCTCTGTCTAAGTCATATTCGTACTTAGTCCTCCTTACTCGACATAACACATTCAATAAGCAAGTTGACACTTAGGACACAACATCATTCTAAGAATGCTTTCCAACCCCATATTATAATTAGACTGACCAATACCACATTAGCCCTTTTTGTTAACCTTATCCTTAATACTTAGTTGCGACCTTATCTTTTAAACATCCTCATTATATTCTAGGTAAAAGTCTACACCTTTGTGATTAAGGAGGAAAGTCTACACACACATAACATACGAGTCACAACTACAACAACGCCACCTCACAACTTCTTTACTAGACACTCTATTGAATAACACTGTCAATCACCAAACAAACACAAAGACACGCTTAGTTCCCTTATTCTAGAGGATATTTCTGATAAATTAGCATTACCGACCACAATAACATATAACACTGCATACTTAAACTCATAAGTTATAAATCACTCACCCAATGCATAAGGAACAATCCCAACATGGCAACCAATCCAATTTACTAGAATCAATTCAATAATCTAAGTTTAATTACTCGTAAAAGTCACCCAATTTCCAATAATCAATCTAAATCACTTTACCAATAAACAATCAGGGTTTCCTCTAATAAGAGTCGCAAGATCATAGAGTCAACCATTATTCATCACCGAGTACACACAATATCAAATACACATCAATAATTATGAATGAAATGCAATGCAAATGATATGCATGTATATAATGGCCATATGTATATGGTCTACACATGCTCTTACAGCAGGTGTCAAGTGACCTATGTGGAACTCATGAGCTCCATATACCCATGCAGAATTTTCTATCGGATTCTAACTCTATGATTTTAGTGTCATCATTAATCATTACTTTCGTACTATGTACCACATCAAGTAATCAGTTTTCAAGCCCATTTCATCAAAATCTCAACATTTTAAATGTCAATAATAATGTGTATGAATGATATGGATATGTGTACATCATGCAATATCATAATCAATACAATCAGTATTTTCAAATTCTTTTCAAATATTTAGACGAGATGTAGAGTGATGAATGCATGAAAAGTCAAACCATAATAAGTTATCATACATGGCTACAAACTCAAATAACAAGTAACTTCATATACATCAGCTTATCATTTCCAAAGTAGTATGATAAATAAACACAACAATTTCAACAATGGTGACAAGCTCACATAATGGTGATGAGTCTAAACAACAGAAGTCTAAATCAACTGATTCTCCAAATAACTCATCATCACAATTCAATACCGATACCCACCCAAGAGTTCATCACAATCGCTAAGGTGGGACCCCCAAACACGCCTAATACCCCTTAACATTTATAACTAGTACGCACTTCTATTGAAGTCTATAATAGAGAAATCATAGCCTACCTCGTTGCTGAGCAGGTAACACGAACTCCCATTTCGTGAAGTCCTTCCGAATGAGTATTGGATGGTCATAACACATAACCGATCAAGCACATAGATGTCGTAGGTATCACACATATAATCAACACATAAGGTTATTGTTGACACCCAATTTTGTCCCTTTCTTCTTACTATTTATCGTAAAATTAAACTATTTTTTTAACACCGCAAAAATAACTTTAATTTTTAATAAATGCATACATATTCATACATAAATAAAGATCTTAATAATCACTATCTATTACCATTATTCACATCTTTTACCGTCATGACATTTTTCTCACAATCGTAATTTTAATCCAATATCCTAATATTTTATAAAGAGCGTCGCATATTTGTCGCACCCGATTTTGAACTCTCAGGCTTAAATGCGCGACGGAATAGTTATCCTCCCCAAAAATGTAAAGTATTAAATGTTTAAAATGTTAAGGGAGTCGCCACCTAATTAATTTGGTGAATTAGGACACCTAAATACTAACTGATTAAAGTCAGCATTAACTCCATTTAATGATCTGTGAAACTAAATAAGATTCTGAGTAAGGATTCTTTATTATCCTAAAGGGAAGGGGTAAGGCACCCTAAAGGATCCGCTAACTTGCGGTTGTCCGTTCAAACATAGGTTAATTTATTTGGCTAAGGGGTGTATATTTTAGAAAAGAGATTATTTAAGTAAAAGGGATGTGGTAAATATCTAAAGAATATATATATTGATAACTAAAAGGGGCATATTAGACTTCACAAAAAATAAAAGTTGATTATACAATTATAAGACATGAAATTATTTTATTTAACAAAAGTAAGAAAATGATACATTACTCCTATTAATATATTTAAGACTCTTATATAAAAGTTAGTTATGAAATTATTCTTTATACGTGTATGCGAAAATTACTTCCTATGATATTTATGAGGAGTTTATGAAAAAAGTTTAAGAATTAAATATGGAGGAATATATTAACTACATGACTAAAGCATAGCTAGGATTAATTATTTTAGATTTAGATTTATATGATGAGCCTAGACTAAGTAAAGACGAATTTATCTTTAAACTACCCCTTCCAAAGTATTCAAAGACTATTAGAGTTAATTATCCTATTAATTACAAGGTTAATAAATATGACAATAATAAATAAGCAAATAAATAAATGCATAAATAAGCAAAAGGAGGAGTGAGATTGGAGTTGTTGTAATGTCTAGAACGGATGGTGACACCATCTATCCTGTAGCTGTTTGGAAGCCCTTCGGCGGAAGTGTAGTTGGCAATATGGAAGTCATGATGAGTCTCATACCGAGACTCTTGATTATTCTCCCGATGCATGTCATGTAAAATAAGAAAGAAAAAGATTAGTAAATAATATAAACTCCATCATATGCGAAATAAATGAAATATTAAACTAAACACACATGCTGCCATCACTAATTACTGCCATACAAATATTCTACCAGTGATGGGCCTCAATATGCAAAAACGTGACCCAGGCCCCAATAGCATCAGATTTTGCTTTTCAGATTTTTAAAGAAAATATCAATGTTATCACCTCAAGCAGGCCCATTTATACAAACTGATTTCCAATGTATCTAACCATATAAGGTCGATACACACAGGACATTCGCATAACCCAGAGAGGTATACAACTCGTGTATATTGAATATATACTAATGTAATTTGAACATATCAGATAATGGGGAAATAGTGGGCAATTGAGCAGCAGTGTAGATATGCAGGTAAGTCAGCAGGTATATCTGTTGCAATGTATGACCACTACTACACTGGACGGGCAGGATTCTAAAGAAGATATGAGGCAGATATGTCCGAGACCCATAGTTTAGATATATTCCTTGTGGGACAAACTCATTTTTTTTTAATCCTAGGTAGACTGCTGGAAAAGTCACGTAACAAGTATATCTCCCAACCTATTCAGTTACACATAAATCAAGGGTATAAGAAAACATGTAGACAAAATCAGTCCGTCCGAAACTATCCCCCTGTCCACTAAATGGCAGGCCTCCAGATTCATGTCAAGTTATGGAATTACATCAAATATGTCCACAAACTGAGCATACAAATAACTTCATTAGCAGGATATGTGGGGCATAATGGTATGGTTAAACTAGTTAGGATGCATCAAATGCAGGTTTATCTACCAAACAAGTCTCGTACTATTATATTGGAATCACTTTAGCATAGACGACCTTCAACTTAATGTTCTTAAAACAAACTGAATTGATTCATATACCAAATATATCTAAGTAAAGCAGTATACGACTAATATTTTAGCATGATCTTGATATGCAATATTCCTGAAAAAATGAGATAACAACGTCTATACTTCTACCAAATTTTAGTTATGTGTCGGGGCTGTGAAATCCAGAGGCGATGTTCCTTATATACTGGATTTTGGATTATACTAAAGACAGGGGTAGAAATCTGAGATACGACAGTCGTCATCTATGTATTAGGCAGTCTTCATGAATTCAACAAATAGCAAGACATTTTCCAGGCCTGAATTAATCTTAACAAATATATAGTGGAATCATAATATCTCGACTATCAACACAAAAGTGGATCCAGGACCCTTATACAAATGTTATACACTTAACCATACCCACAGAAAAACCATGATCGAATACACATATGCTTAAAACAGAATCGACATCCCAAATACTGAAAACCACGACTGACAGGCTTATCAGGAAACGACAACTAAACCAAATCGAATAGATTCAACACAATGACGTGAATCTCCTTATACAGAGCGCACATTATCAATTTAAATGACTGAATAGTAGAAAGATAGTGGGTTTCCGGACCTTTTGCGGGTAGCGAACTGAGGCGACGACAAATGTTTCCCAGAATCGTCGAAGGAAAAATCCGCAAAAGAACTGTTTTGCAAAAAATGGAAAGTGATAAACTGAAAATAAAAGAAGGGTTATAGGCTCGACGCTATGAGTAATCTCGGTGACTGATGGCTCCTCACTTGCATGTCCAACGTTGGGTATTTATAGCCCCCCTATTTAGGCTTCGATTGATGGTAAGTTTAGGACGGGTGTTAGGGACGATTTTGTCTTGATTTTGACGCGGTTTCAAGGCTATTTTAGGACGATTCGCAGAAGATCTTGGTGTAATTTCTGTGAGTTTTGGTACTTGTTGACGCGGCTTAAGGATTCATGGTGATAGTTATGGCAAGCACGAGATTTTGTTGCCATTTTCGTACTGATTTGAGGATTAGTTGGTAAGGTTTGAAACAGAAAGGAAGGTTTGATTCGGGGCGTGATTTTAGGAAGAGATTTGGGATGTCTGCGCGTTTTGGAAGGGTATAGAATGGTGATACTATTGACTCGCCGGAAAATCCGGCGAGGATCTTGCTCGCTGTCGGCGGGGGAAGAGGGAGTTAGGGTTTTGCTATTTAGGTTTTCTAAAGGGGGGAGCAGTCGACGAGGAAGGGATCTGAGGGGTATCAAGGGGGAATGGGCTGAATGGGTGACTTAAAGTGTAGGGGAAGTGGGCTAAAGGGAAAAAGGGTTATGGGTCATGGTTTGGGCCAACTGTCATTTGGCGACGTGATTTAAAAAATAAGGTGGGTTTTGGGGGTATTTTAATTAGTGTTAGATTTATGTATTTGTTTAGATATATTAGTTTAGGTGTATTATTTAATTAATGGTAGATAAATTATTTAAATTGTGATTACTTTACTTAAATGTTTTATTAATCTAAGCTATTGTTATAATAATACACGAGGGCACGCTACTTAATTAGTGCTTAATATTTTATGATGCTAGGCCGTTATTAAAACCTAACTATTATGTGTATTTTGCGATGTAAAATTGTGGTTCTAAAAAAAAGAAAAATTATTTAATTTATTGGTTATTTATTTAAGGGGGATGGACAAAATTGGGTGTCAACAATATTTATATTAATCACTAAAATATTTTTCAAGATATTATTGTAATATGTATTATCACGTTATAATTTTTATAAATCATTTTTATATATATACCACAACCCACTTTAAATAAAACTTGTAAAAAAACTCTACCCAAGCATTAAAATCATAATTTCACGGGCCAAACACCCAATTCCCTATTTCTTATTTTCGTCCGACCCAGCCCATAAACCCCATCTTCCCCTAAGTCTCTAACCTAAAAAGAAAAGAACAAAAACAAAACAAAATCCCTAAGCCCAAAAAAATGCAGAGCAGTCGCAACACCTCTCCCTTTCATCTTCCATTTCCAGCATAACACCAAACTCCATTTCCATCATGACAGAAAGAGTTTGCCCATTTTCGTGCTATGTCACTTTCCAAAGAAAACGTTCATATTTTTTAACGTTATTTGGTTGACCCATTTCAAAAGATCTTGAATAATCCCGCCCAAAGGAGTCTCATCAAACCCTAAGAAAACTAGTCCTATAAATACTAAGCTATGGAGTCCACAAAAAAGAAGATCGTCGAGCCGACGCCTTACTCCCTCTTCAAGCCCTGAATTGCTTTCTCATTTTTATAGCTTTCTGGATGATAGAATATTTTCCTCTCTTTATTCATCCAATATGGTAAGAATATATACATGTAATACAATAAATATGAAGAGTGATATTCTCCTTAATATCTTCCTATTTAATTCTAATAATATCCTACTTAATTCTTTTACAACATACCATAATAGGCTATTTACATTAATAATATTATTAATAGGCATTAATAATATTATTCTAACACTCCCCACATTTGAAGTTGGAGGGCGCCGAATGCTGAGACTGTCCCGAAATTCTTTAAATAAAATCAGCGAAAGCCCTTTCGTGAAGATATCTGCGATTTGATGTCGCGTTGGGACATGTAATACTCGCACTTGTTCGCGAGCCATTTTTTCACAGACAAAATAGATATCCAACTCAATATGTTTAGTGCGTTGATGATATATCAGATTCCCAGAGAGATATATCGCACTAATGTTATCAAAGTAAACCATAGTAGCCTTCGGAATTGGGCAATGAAACTCTAGTAAAAGATTCTGAATCCAGCATGAGTCAGACACAACATTGACAACAACACGGTATTCAGCTTCAACACTAGAGCGCGATACTGTGGGTTGCCGTTTGAAAGACGATGAAACTAAATTATCACCGAGGAAGACACAATAACCAGATGTGGAGCGTCTGGTGTCTGGACAGCCTGCCCAGTCTGCATCTGTATAAGTAACAAGTTTGGAGATGCAAGATGGGTAAAAGTGTAATCCATATTCCTGAGTGCCCTTAATGTAGCGCATAATGTGTTTGAGTGCATGCATATGTTCTTCCATCAGATTATGCATGAATATGCACACTTGTTGCACGACATAAGTTATATCCGGTTTGGTAAATCTGAGATACTGCAACGCGCCTGCTAGGCTGAGGTACAATGTTGGATCAGCAAAGGGTTTGCTAGAGATGACACTTAATTTGGACTTTGTGTCCACCGGTGTCGCTGAAGGTTTGCAAGAAGTCATTCCAGACCATTCCACGATCTCAGATGCATACTTCTTCTGGGAGAGAAATAGCCCACCTGCATGTCGTGTCACATCAATTCCTAGAAAGAAGTGTAAAGGACCAAGATCCTTCATAGCGAATTCTGAACCAAGCTGAGACATGATATTCTTGCGAAGGAAGTCTGAAGAAGCTGTCAGAATAATATCATCCACATACAACAGAAGATAAGCCGTATGATTATCCTAATGATAGATAAATAGAGAATTATCGGAACGGCTGTGTGAAAAAACCCATTTGTGAGACAAAATCTGCAAATCACGATACTGTGCCACAGGTGCCTGTTTGAGACCATACAAAGACTTGTTTAGCAGGCATACATGATTGAGATATTTTGGATCTCTGTATCCCAATGGTTGATGCATGTAAACAGTCTCATTTAGGTGACCATGGAGAAAAGCATTTTTGACATCCAACTGGTGAAGTGACCATCCTCTGGAGAGAGACAAGCTGAGCACTGTTCTGATAGTAGCTGGTTTGACCACTGGACTGAATGTCTCCCCACAATCGATACCAATCTGCTGCGTCTTCTCATCACCTACAAGACGAGTCTTATGCCGCTCAAACGAACCATCATATTTTTCTTTATGACTAATAATCCACATAGACCGAATTATATTAGCATTAGATGGACGAGGTACTAAATCCCATGTCCTATTTTTAATAAGAGCATGATATTCATCATCCATGACCATTTTCCAATTTGGGTCTTTTAGAGCAGACAATGGGTTACGTGGTAAAGGATTTGGATACTTGGGTGTAAAGGTTGTATTTAGTGTTGGGTTTGATAATACCATGTTGACTACGGGTGACCGGACGCGTTGTCAGGCCAGTGGACTGGACGCCACTGGCCAAAGATGGTATTTGTAAAGCTGGGCCTGGATCAGTGGCTTGGGTTGAATTAGGCGGCAGGTTGCCAATGGTTGGTGTCAAAGCACATGGGCCTGGAGGTGGCCCATTCGGTACTGTGGAGATACCGTGACATGTTGGGCTCGGTATTGTGAAGGTACCGTGACAAGTTGGGCCAGATTGTGTATTAGTGTCCAAGACAGTGGGTTGGACGTCATTTGTTACGGACACGGATAATGGGTGTAAAGAATTCTGCCCATTAGTTGTGGCAGTGACCGAATTATGGGACAATGGTTGGGTAAAAATTGGGTGTATCCCGGCATCCAGAAACTCATATGTGGGAGATCGTGACTCATGGATTTTTCTAAACGGGAATTGAGTTTCATCAAAGATAACACGACGGCTAATAAAAATCCTATTGGAGGATAGATCATAGCATTTGTATCCCCGATGATGAAATGAGTATCCCAAAAAAATACATGGAGTAGATATTGATTGTAATTTATGGATGATGGTGGATGGGAATAATGGATAACACAAGCAACCAAAGACCCGGAGATGAGAATATGTCGGTTCTCGGAGGTAAAGTAATTGAAGGGGTGTTTGGTGTGGTGTATTTTTGTTTGGTAGTATATTCAACAAATAAGTAGCCATCTGAAGTGCATGATGCCAAAAGTTAGGAGGAAGAGAGGAATGAGCAAGGGATGTCCTGACAATGTTATTTATGGTTCGTATTTTTCGTTCCGCCTGTCCATTTTGTGAAGATGTGTGAGAGCATGAGAAACGAAAATTCAAACCATTTGTTTTGCAAAAATCTCAAAATTGTCTATTATCAAACTCCCGCCCGTTATCACATTGGATGTTTTTGATATCCCGTTCAAATTGTTTTTGGATGAATGCTCTAAAAATAAGGAATGTGGAAAACACTTGGGATTTTTTCGATATGAAAATGTCCACAAAAATTTAGAGTAGTCATCTAAAACAAGCAAGTAATATATATGCCCCGAAGAGCTCAAAACAGGGGATGTCCAAATATCACAATGTATAGTATCAAATGACAAAAAAATGTAATTAGAAGATGACTCAAATGGTAGTTGAATATGCTTACCCAAATGACAAGATTGACACTTATTAAGAGTTTGTGTACATGAAATAAAATTATTGCGTTTGAGAGAGTTTAAAACAGACTCTCTCGGATGTCCCAAACGTTCATGCCACAAATTGGAATTAAAAACAGCAAAATTAAAATGTTTCTTGTCCGGTTATAGTAGTGAAGTAACTGGATAAAGTTCTCTCTGGCTATCACATCTCATTAGTCGCGGCCCTGTCTGAAAATCATACACAGTAAAACCAAAAGGATCAAAAGCTACGGTAACCCAGTTATCTGAAGTAAACTTTCGAACGGAGATTAGATTTTTGATTAATTGTGGTGCATGAATAAAAATTTCAAAGCTAATGGTGAATTTTGGTTTGGACAATTTAGTAGAACCATACCCTTATATTGGAATGGAATGGCCATTTCCGACAGTTATACCATTTGATTTGCTCAAATTAAAATAGGACGTAAGATTACTTTGGGAGGACGTCATATGTGACGTTGCACCTGAGTCCATTTACCAATTCGTGTCCGGTGGATTAAGCCCGAGTGTGTGCATGGCATGTTCAATGTCCGTCGGTTGGCCCACTGCTGAGTGGGCCTCGTTCCACACTTGAGGCCCAAAAAAGGGTGTTGTCCTGCCAGTGTTACTGCTTCCAGCCTCGCTGTTGGGCTTGTTTAAATTCGGCCCAGCAGTGGGCTAGGCATATCCAGCAAAGACATTCTGTGAAGGAGGCATCATGGGCTGATAATTTGCTGAGTAATTAAATGTGGAGTTGGCCTGACCCAGTTGGTTGTAGGGTAAGGACAAGGAGGTCCAGCCCAATTCCACTGTGGCCAGGTCCACTGCGGTCTTTGTGGTTGCTGCTTGAATTGTCCGCCACTGCCGCTCCCGCCGCCGGTGTTGCTGCCATAACCGCCGCCGCCGCGGATGCCTGAACCACCGCCGGAACCCCGTCGTCGCCGGAATTCCGATAGCTCCCGTTTCTGTTGCGGTTTCCACCTTTTTTATTCCCATTTCGTCCTTTTTGATCCCGGTTATTTTGCGGGGTTGCAACATTATTTCCATCATTGGTGGCCATGTACGCCGATTCGGTTGTGTTAGCAACTTTTTTAGATAAGCCTTGTTCTTCTAGGATTAACATAGATCTTGCTTTGTAGAATAACGGAAGCGGGTTACTTTGACGGATAACGGTGGCAACTCCGCTATATGCCTCTGTCAAACCGGCAACAAGTTGTAGAACCAAACGGTTGTCGGAGACGGAGGAACCAACATTTTTCAATTGATCCGCCAACACTTTGAGGCGTTGACAATAGGCGGAAGCATTAGGAAAATCCTCCATATCAACACTGGAGAATTCTTGTTCCAAAGAAACTGCACGGGAGTTTTGATTATCATAAAAAATATCTCGTAATCGATTCCAAGCATCAATTGCCTTAGAATCTGTTTCCATGATCGTGTGCAACAAATCAGTGGAAATTGTTGAATATATCCAACCAAGAACAGTGACATCTAGGGTATCCCACAATTCTCTGTCTTCATCCGATGTCAAAACTTTTTCTTTACCTTTTTCCGGGGAAATGATGTGGTGAAGAACCCGGTGAGAACGACAACATATTTTGAAAAGTTCCGTCCAAGAAGCATAATGCACATTCTCCATTTGTAAAGTTATGAGAACATGAGTTTTGATATTAGATACTGTGAGAGCGGGGTGATAAAATGATTTGGATCCAGACATGTTGATGATAGTTGGATAAACGAACAATGGAAAACACAATGAACAGGAAAAAAAATCAAAATTTTCGGTTATGATGTTTGGAGGAGCCGAAAATTGTTTGGAAAAAAAAAACTTTGGTATTAGGAAGATGAATCTTTTTTCTTAAGCTCTCAATACCATGATAGAATATTTTCCTTTTTATTCATCCAATATGGTAAGAATATATACATGTAATACAATAAATATGAAGAGTGATATTCTCTTTAATATCTTTCTATTTAATTCTAATAATATCACCTATTTAATTTTAATAATATCCTACTTAATTCTTTTACAACATACCATAATAGGATCTTACACCATACCATAATAGGCTCTTTACATTAATAATATTATTAATAAGCATTAATAATATTATTCTAACACTGGAAATACAAGTCTACAAACGAAAAAGGGAGACACCTTTTCAGCCAGCCACCGCCTTGCACTCTTGAAAACAATAAAATACTTTGCATTTTTTATTAAAATTGGGAAAACCCTCAACCGCCGCCTTGCACCCTTTCAAAACTCTAAATATTTTTTCATTTTCTTACAAAAGCTTTGAGAGATAAGTTTTAAAGCAAATTTCCTAAGTCGATTTGAACTTAAAGACCTCTTGCGTTGCAAATTTCTTTCCTTTAAACTTTGTTTAAATTTTAACTGTTTTCATATGTGGTATGTGATTACTGGTATGATTAAACGAATATGATGCTTAGTATTTTAATTTAGGATCAGTTCTGTTATGTGTGACTTACTTAGATGAAAATATAATTCTAAATTAGAACCTACATTAGCTGTTAGACATAAAAGGGTGTTAATGAGATTCGATATAGTGTAATTAGAATATTTGTTACTGTGAGTCACTAACTGTTGTTACTGTGTGAAGTTGGCTTTTTCTACACTGAATCATGAGATCTGATTTATGTCTATTCTACTAAGTATAAAAGGTAAAAAGATTTCCACACAAAAATGGTAAAATATTTTATAAAAAGATTTGATATTTTTTCTTCACAAGACAAACCAAACACTAATTTTCCCATGTGGTATTAGACCCGTACTAAGTTTCTGGGTTTATGCATTCGTTGGTATTTTGTTAGCCCAGAATCCTGTTTGTTGTTTTGAACCATAAGTGATATCATATTTGTACCCATATGGACTTAGTATTTGCTGTTATGTTAGCCTATGTTAGATGCATATGAAGCCTCCTTGAAGTTTGTAGGAGTTCATGTTTGCCTATTTTAGGACTGACAGTTGTTTAATTTCATATTTAACAATCCTATATTGAAGCCCTCTTCCACCTGCTAATCCTTATCCTTTTCTTGTCTTTTCTTTGCATGAGAACCAAGAGTTTTAAGACTTACCACATTCGCAATCATATTCATAACATCCTTTGACTTCGGCATTTTAAAACAAAAAAAAAGACGAGATGACAATGTCATCCGCTTCAGTCGTCTTTCTTTAATCCTTAATTCCGTCATTTTTATTTTCTTGTTATAATATATAATCTTATATGAATATTGAAATGTGTAAAATAGGTAGACTTAAGACCAATAGATTAAGGGGTAGCTTAAAACAGAACATGCCCTTTTAGAATTTTCAAACAAATTACTTTTTATGCATTTTTAAAACAAACCTCGTGCAAATTTCTCAAAAAATATATACATCTTTCAACTGATTATTTGCAACATTCTTTCTTAACTTTATACTTTCAAAACATGCATATTTTATACATAATAATTAACTTAAGTTTAACCGGATAACCGTATTTAGCGGATCTTAGAGGATGTCTAACATCTTCTCTTTAAGATAATAAATAACCCTTGCCTAGAATCTCATAATTTTTTGAAGTAAACGTAGATCATTTGTAGCATTTTATGTTATGTAAAAGTATCCTAGTTCACTATAATAATTAGATGACGACTCCTTAAAAATGAATTTAGGAATCATCTATATGTCGTACACCATTTTTGACTCCGATTAAAATGGGATATTACAGCTATTTCTAACGGAATAACTGCTACCTAGACTAAAAAGAAAATATCAGAATTTTACTTCGAAAATGGTTTACCCAACATTCATGAAGTCCAACATGTCCACTAACTACTCAATCTAATGTCAATTTAAACAATATATCATAAGCCCCAACTTTTATAAGAAAACCGCTTTTTGATTCCATGTAGGAACTAGCTTTAAAACTCAATATTCAATTTAGTAGTTTTCCCTCACTAATACAAGATTAAAATCATAAAAACCATCTCAAAAATCCAAGTTTTAAGTTAAAAATTTGAGTTCCCAAAGTTGTTTTTTTAAACATCAAACTCATCTTCCTCACCCAAATTTCCACTATTAAAACATAATATAATAGCATAAGGATCATAAAAGATATTAACAAATCTTACTCTCAAATATTTATTGTAAAAACTCTTGAAATCACTTCTCTACCGAGCCTCTTAGCTTGTGAAATGATTTTGGGAAAATGAGGCTTTATTTGAAAGTTTTTAGGAATTTAAGTCTAGGTCTGTACAGTGATTTCTACTTCAGCAGAACATCGCTCGCCCCCGTTATATCACGTCTGCGGAAGGCCCTCCGCAGACATGAACTCACTAACTTCTCAGAATCCTCGCCGGAGCGGACAAAATACCGCTGGCGCGGGCTCGCTGAAGTGATACCTTTCTCGCAAGGGCATAGATAGAATTTCTGGCAAATTTCAAGTCGATTAAGCTTCTCCCTAATTCAGCTAAAAAGTTACTCTTACCCATAAACTCCACACGTAACAATTATCCGTGAGTATCTGAATGAGGGATAATTTTAGGAGAATAGATGAAAAGTTCATAACGACCTAATGAGTCATTACAACAGATACCAATTAAATAAATGTTCATCCTCAAACTAACTACATAGTGGAAAGGAATCTCACAAAATCGGTAAACAATTGGGGCATGTTGATCGGTGTATTTTATATACACCTCTTGAGTCATTTTTAGTTAGTATTTTACTCATTTCATTTATGTTTAGTATAGTATTAGGGTTGTTTTCCTTTCTTTTGTGTCACAGCAGTCAGAAATGAAGAAATGGCGAAAAGGAGATGAAATGAACATAAATGAGATGAAATTGCACACTAAAAGGGCCAAGAAATTAAGTCTAAGAAGTTCCGGGAATTATAGAGGAGATCAGACGAAGTCCGGACGAAAAAAGGACGACGAAACGGAATCCGCCAGAAAAACGTCCACCGGCCATGGCCCGAAGCAGTGCGGCGCTGATGTCTTCTGCGAAGTCTGAAAGTGGCAGTTTTTCTATGGCCATGGCTGATATCTGGCGCGCGCCGACGCTGGATTTCAAGTTAGGCCAAATTTGACATATTTTCAGAGTCCTAAAGGGATAACTTTTCCTACCTAAAGGGATAACTTTTCCTACCTTAAAACTTTTACCTAAAAGGATTCTAATAACTTTTCCTACCTACATAATCCATAACCATTTACCAAAAGAATTCTTGGTCTATAAATAGTCTCTACATCATTAGAAGAATTCTCATTCTACATTCCCCACCATTCACCATTCTACATCCATCCATCCACCAAACCATCATTGTAAATATTCCACAACACAACCCTTGGATGCTAGAAGGCGTGGAGACTCGTTCTTGAGTATTTTCTTTTCTTTCTTTTTGCTTTATTTATTTCAGTTCATGTATGGAGATTGTATTAGTTCTTAGTGTGACTATGGCTAGAAACTAATTACTTTATTAGGGATTTCCTTGTGATTCACTTGAAACTCTATTCATGAATTAATATGTTAGTTTGGTTTCTTCTTCACTTATTTAAGATTTATTCAATAGTTGTTTTGATTGCTTGATAATTAATTGATCACTAGTTATCATCACTTATATGATTTCTAACTGAAAGCCGAAAGTGGAGGTTGTGAATATGTTGTAGTTGGATAAACATAGGTTAAATCGTGGACGAAAGTACTCCGATACTTGTGTAGCTTAATAGGTTGTTGCTCTTAATCCTCATCTATAGTCAATCTTATCACATAAAGGTAGAAAGGTACTATACTGGGGTTGAGTGTTTATATAACCTTAACAGGAGTATAAAACGGTTTAGTTAACCTGCTATCTTAACGTAGAAGAAGAAGTCAGTCTAATTGTATTAAGGATTGAATAGAGTGGATAGTTGATGATCTTGGAAGCACTAATTATCCATCATAACCGATTTAAATCAAAGTATTTTTATAATTAGTTTATTTCCTGCATTATTAGTGTAGAATTCCAATTCAATTTACGTTAACCAAATAGATACCATAGGATAGATAATCGGTACTTGAAAACCAGTCCCTGAGGACGATATTCGGTCTTACCTAGACTATATTACTTGACACGACACGTGCACTTGCGTTAGTGTGTGCATAAATCGCGCACCACATGTCTATACGAGGGATTTCAAGCACATATAGCTTGTGAAATGATTTTGGGAAAATGAGGCTCTATTTGAAAGTTTTTAGGAATTTAAGTCTAGGTATGCACAACGATTTCCGCTTAAGCGGAACATCGCTCGCCCACGCGGTTTCACATTTGCGGAAGGCCCTCCACATATGCGAATTCACCAACTTCTCAGAATCCTCGCCGGAGCGGATAAAACACCATTGGCGTAGGCTTGCTGAAGCGACACCCTTCTCGCAGGAGCGAAGATAGAATATTCGGTAAATTTCAAGTCGATTAGTCTTCTCCCTAATTCGACAAAAGAGTTACTCTTACTCATAAATTTCACGCGTATCAATTATCGAGGACGAACGAACATGTCGTTACAAGTGGGTGTGCAATGTATCATAAATTTCATGAAAATCCGTTGAAGTTCGAGAAATTCAACAAGAACAAATAGATCACAAATGGACCCCGACATATTTAACAAATATACCGAGTGATGATAAAAAAGTACTTAAGTAACATAATGTGAATGATACATATTTTATTTTTTCACGCACACATAATGGGACTAAATTCTTATCGAGTCATAATATCGATTCTTTTAAGTGGGATCATGTTAGTAGAATTAACCACTAAAGTGGGATCATGTTCGAGTCATAAATTAATCAATTAAAATATGTCATATTCTCTAATTATACGCATTAATTTCAATACATCGTAAAACTGCATGTAGACGGTGATGTGTATAATTAAAGGATGTTAAATGTGGAAGAAAGCAGTTAAGGAAGATAGAATTTGTGGAAGCTTTACCAATTTCATTATGAAAAGCGACAAATGTCAAATGCTGCTCTGCGTACAAGTTATAGAGAAAAGAAAGAGAAGACTATAAAGGTAAAAGACCAATTTACCCCTGAAGTATGAAAAGACCAATTTACCCCTGAATAATATATATTTAACCACTACTTAACTACTACTTAATATCCTCAACACCCCCCTCAAGCGAGGACGTAAGAACATATTTTTCATTCCGAGCTTGGAAAAAAGATACATATGGTGTCCTGGTAACAAGGCCTTAGTCAGCATATCCGCTGACTGGTCATCAGTCAAGATATATGTCGGAGAAATCAGATCATATTGCACCTTCTCCCTGATGAAATGGCAATCGATCTCGATGTGCTTGGTCCGCTCATGAAACACTGGATTCGTAGAAATTTGGATTGCAGATTTGCTATCACAATGAGTCGAAACAGGAAGTCGCAAGAACACACCAAGCTCTGAAAACAGTCATTTAATCCATACAATCTCTGCTACCACTGATGTCAAAGATCTATACTCAGATTCTGCCGAGCTCCGATAAACAGTCTGTTGCTTCTTGGATTTCCACGAGATAAGAGAATATCCAAAGTACACCAGATACCCCGACACTAATCTTCTAGTAATAGGACAGGAAGCCCAATCTGCGTCGCAATAAGCCGAAAGAATGTTACTGTCTTCTGCTGCTATCAGCACTCCTAAGCCAGGTGCTTGCTTTACATACCTTACCACTCTTTCAGCTGCGACCATATGAGACTGTTTGGGTGCTTGCATAAATTGACTCAAACATTGAACTGCGAAAGATATGTCCGGCCTAGTATTAGTCAAATACAGTAGTCATCCAACCAGCCTTTGATAAGCTGCTGGATTCTTCAGTAGACTGTCAGTATGTAGTGAACTTGCTGCACCAACTTTGCCTGTTGCTGCCCCATCTTTCCCTGTTTCCTTCACAAGAGCATCATATTCAGCTGAAGTGAGTTTCACATTTGCTTCCATTGGGGAAGTTACTGGTTTGGAACCAGTTAAACCCATGTACTCAATCAGCTCCAGTGAGTACTTTCGTTGATGCATCACTATCCCCTCTTTGTTCCTTGCAAATTCAAATCCTAGGAAGTACCTAAGCTCACCAAGGTCCTTGATTTTGAAATGATGTTGTAAGATAGTCTTTGTCTCATCAATAAGCCCTTGATCATTACCCGTCAAGAGAAGATCATCCACATATATCAGCACCATAGCTATTTTATCTCCATCCCTCTTGATAAGCAGAGAATAGTCAAAAAAACTTTGGACAAAACCAGATGACATCAGTGCAGTGGTTAGTTTTATATTCCACTGCCGGAAGGCTTGCTTAAGACCATATAATGATTTAAGCAGCCTGCAAACCTGTCCTTGTTCATGTGCAACTCCTTGTGGCAAACTCATATACACCTCCTCATTTAGATCCCCTTGAAGGAATGCATTGAATACATCCATTTGTTGAATAGCCCAACCTTTAGAAACTGCAACTGAAATCACACTCCTGACTGTGACCATTTTCACAACTGGAGAGAAGGTCTCCTGGTAATCTACCCCTTCTCTTTGATTGTATCCCTTAGCTACAAGTCTTGCCTTAAATCTCTCCACCTCACTTGTAGCATTATACTTAATTTTATATACTCATTTGCAACCAATGGCCTTCTTGTTGCGAGGAAAGTCAACAACCTCCCAGGTTTTATTGTCTTCTATAGCTTGGATTTCTGAATTCATGGCTTCTACCCACCTTGAATCCTTGGCTGCTTCATGGTATGTTTGTGGCTCATGTTCTGCCGAGATTCTGGTTTGGAAACTGTGATACTGATCAGAGACCCCAGTATAATCTACCACATTTGACATTGGATATACACATCCTGCCTGACTGTGTGTAGGAAGGGGAAGTGTTGACCCTGGAAGCAAAAAATCATCCAACCAGATTGGAGTTCTCCTTATTCTGTTGGACCTTCTAATATCCTCAGCAATACTGCACTTCGCCAGCCTTCTCCATCTTCCAAGCTGGCTACATGGTTATCAGCAGATGATGGCCTCTCTAGTGGCACCTCTGTTGTCTCCACTTCTGCATGTACTGGTCCTCCTCCAGAAACCTGCTCATGATGTATACTCACATTCTCCACTGGAATAGACTGTGAGGGAACCTGTGCAATATCAGGAAACAAACTATGATCAGAGCATGAAGATATAGTTGATTCTCCATTCTCCTTGAATTGTTGGTAGGGGAATATGTTTTCATGGAAATTGACATCTCTGCTAACAAAAGCGCTCATCGCATGCAGTTATGCAGCTTGTATCCTTTCCTGTTGATAGCATATCCAAGTAATACTGCCTTAATGGCCCTAGGTTCAAACTTCCTTGCTTACCCAGTTTGAGGCATAACAAAGGCATCATATCACCCTCAAGTGTGAAAGTGAAGGTATTCTTTTAAACAACTTCTCATATGGTGAAACATTCCCTAATATAACAGTAGGAACCCTGTTAATGATATAAACAACAGCCTGCACACACTCACTCCAAAATTTAACTGGCAGATGACCTTGTAACTTAATTCCCCTCGCAATCTCCAAAATGTGTCTATGTTTCCTTTCAACTACTTCATTCTGCTATGGAGTATAAGGGCAGAACCTTTGATATATGATCCCTAATTTATTAAAGTGATCCAAACATGCAGTATTAACAAATTCAGTTCCATTATCTGTCCTGACACCCTTAACAGACACATTAAACTGAGTTTTTATCTGTAGAAACAAATTTTTGAGAACAAATATCACATCAGATTTAATGTGTAGTAAGAAAATTCATGTCCATCTAGTGTAATCATCCACCACAGTAAGGAAATATCTCATATTATCATAAGATGACACTCTATAAGGACCCCAGACATCCAGGTGTAAAAGTTGGAAAGGTATTTCAGTTCTACTCATACTGTCAGGGAAATGATTTCTTGTTTGTCTAGCTAATGGACAAACATCACAATGACATATTGAGAAATTCGATTTGAGTCTAAAAAGCAGTAATTTTCCTAAGAATACTCAATGGGGCATGCCCCATTCTTCTGTGCCAGAGCTCAGCTTCCAGCTCATCCTTGGAGATCACTGTCAAAGAGGCATGGACATATGCCTTTATTGCTTCATTGTAGCTTCTACCTGATTCCAGTATGTACAATCCATCAAATTCTCTACCAGTCTCCTTGACCTTCTCAGTAAACAGATCCTGCAGGACAAAGAAGTCAGGGAAAAATCTTGCACAACAGTTTAACTCCCTGGTTAACTTCGACACTGAGAGCAGATTGAACTTAAAAGTAGGAACACACAACACATGTTCAATGAGATCACCACTCTTCAATCTGCAACTCCCAGTATGTGTGATTCTAGCCACAACACATGTAGGGAGTTGTACCTGCCCTGCACTATCCCTATCTCTTTTCTCAATCATGTTCTTATCACTAACCATATGGTTAGTTGCCCTGTGTCCACTATCCAATCTGAATTAATGGTACCCCTATGTTCATAAGACATAAGGTTACCTGCCATGTGAGCCTCGCCATCGCTTGTCTCCGCCGTCCAACACATGTAGCACCTTTTCATATCTGTCTGGACTACACTGAGACAGCCTGCTCTGGAGAATATCATATTGCTGCTTAGACAACTCCCTCATGTCTCTGCAGTGGTCAGGAACAACAGCAGCCGCATTCACCTTCCTGTTCTCTTTGGAATCTGCCATCAGTCTATAACATTTTTCTGCAATATGACCTTGTTTCTTGCAGTAATCGCAGAATAACAACAATTTGAGACAATTCTCTCTAATGTGACCTTTCATTTTGCAATAATCACAGAAACCACCAGACTGATTTGGTTTCTTTTGTTGATACTGTGTTGACTTCCCATATAAAGCCACAGACTCTGTCGAATCAATGCCTCCGAATCTTCCAGTAATGGACTTCTGACTTTCATCTTGCGCAATCATAGCATATGCTTGATTGACACTAGGCGTAGGTAATAATAACAAAATGTGGCTTCGTGCTTGATTATAACCATCATTTAATCCCATCAAAAACTCTAATAACCTCTGGCTAGCAAGGTGATCAACATAAGCCCCGGGGCTGTCGCATTCACATGTAGGTGGAGGAATAATGGAATCGATCTCATCCCATAGATCCTTCATTCGCGAATAGTAACTGGCCACAGGAGACACTCCCTGCTGCAACATACTCAGTTCCTTCATATACTCGAGACAAGTTGATTTTGTCGAATCGCTCCTTCAAGTCCCTCCAAACAGCTAAAGCAGTGGAGCGATACAAGATACCACTCAACAAATTTCGACTAACATTCTTCATGATCCACGACATCACCATTGTGTTACAACGATCCCACTGCTTCACCAGGTTTCCTTCATACATATCTCTTCTCACTGTACCATCAATGAAACTGATCTTATTCTTCGTCAACAAGCTGAGCTTCATCGCGCGACTCCATAATGTATAATTTTCCATTCCCGTTAGCTGTATCTCAACAAACACACCAGGAGTATCGGATGAGCTCAAAATAATGGATTATTGTGATCCACTATGTTTGAACACGTTCAAGTTTCCTTCAGAATCATCGGTGTATTCGCGAGGTATTCTCCATCGTAATCTACTCTCACCAAAATTCAAAACAGAAAATTGAAACAAACAACAACTACAGTTGATCGATTGATCTTCCAAATCTCAAATATCATAGATCGAACTTCAGAATGTCGATCGTGTACGAACTGAATCAGAAATTTGATTTTCACATGTCGATTGTAATATGTATGCTGTAAACTGTGTTGCATGTGTCTGATTGTTCTCGAATTGAACCGCGAACAGAAAAAATTTCCAGAATCGATCTTCGATTTGCAGAATCGTTCTTCAATTAGGGTTTCTCTCCAGCTTCGATTTCTCAACAACAACCATTAGCTTTGATACAATGTTAAATGTGGAAGAAAGCAGTTAAGGAAGATAGAATTTGTGGAAGCTTTACCAATTTCATTATGAAAAGCCACAAATGTCAAATGTTGCTCTGAGTACAAGTTATAGAGAAAAGAAAGAGAAGACTATAGAGGTAAAAGACCAATTTACCCCTGAAGTATGAAAAGAACAATTTACCCCTGAATAATATATATTTAACCACTCCTTAATATCCTCAACAAAGGAGTATATTTTATGTGTAATTAACTTATATACGCTAACGATGCTTGGTGAACATGCCAAAAAACATTATGGGCCGAAAGTGTCAAATAAGAATATTTTATCATGTGTTTAAATGCTCAATTAGAACATATCATAATTCAAATATTTAAATAAATTTTACGAACAAATTTAAAAGGTTATCTATGTATTTAGCAGTATATAAATTTAATCATGTGAGTTTTACCAATATATATCAGATGGACTTCAAGAATGATTTATTTCTTACTTAAATCCAACAAAAAAAATGAAGAAATTGAACTAAAAAAATGTTTCACTGCGTCTTCTTCAAATTTCCAAATTTTAACCTCACTGCCTGAGTAATTGCTCCAAGCAAAGATTCCAACTTCCAATTTGATATTATATGTTTATTTGTTGTTTGGTGTTCGATATTCGCATTGAAATATGATTATATATATATTTGTATTCGCGCTGGGTAAAAATAAATAAATATTTTCTCTTATATAGGAGTATTGACTAAATTCTACACTACTTAAATTAGACGAATCATAGGATTTGAAATACATAATGAACAAAAAAAAAAGAGCATTAAGACCATCCGAAGTAGGGGTATTGTCTCCGATAATTACATACACTAGGAGACAATTTGAATGACATGTTGACGTGAAAATAATTGGAAATTATTGAATATATAGGAGATAATCTTGCCATGTGTAGACAATGTTTCATATTCATGCTGTTGAAGGGGCAGAAGACAATGTCTCATGCACCGCCACGTGACAACCTGTGATTGATTGTTAGAAATTTATTTTCCACCAGTATTTTAATTGCTATTTTGACGAATAATTTAACCGAATTTAAAAATAGAAAAAATACCATTTTTTTTTAATTTTTCAAGATCTATAAAAAGAGACTAGATTTACTTCATTTGGACCCAAAAATATTTTGGCTATTTTCTCTAAATTTCTATCTTCTTCCAAAGTATTTGCTATTTTTTAAATATGGATCCTAATCAAAATTTTAATCTTCCTCCAAATTTTATATTTCCTAACCAACAACAAAATTCAATATTCACGTCCACAAATTTTCAAAATATGTCATCCAATTTTTAATTGTCATATATAATGTACCATTCAATAGCGTTCTTGCTCAAATTCAAAATGTTGATGCGAGAATTCATCAAACTAGATGGTATAGTACCAGAAATATTGTTATCATCAAGATTTAATGTTGCAAGTACGTGCATATATTTTTAGAGATGGAGCAACCGAAAATTATTTTTTAATTTGTGATTTTTAATATTATCAATGTTTTAGTGTGTTTTTGATAAATTGTACGATTAATTTATTTTCTTTAATAAAATCATGTATTGTTGTATTTTAATATTATAATAATATTTGATAAGTATTAAAATTAAATGAATATAAGTAATTTATAATTTTATTATTATATGTATAATAAAATGAATTACAAGAATAATATCATATACAAAATAGAAAATGAGATAGAATGAATATATATGGTGGAGTATATGTATTGATGTGAAGGAATAAGAAAATAAATTATTTTTAAAAATATCTTATACTGTCAAGTGTATGTGATAAATAAAGATAATTGATAATGTGACAAATTATTCATATCCGATGTGGTAGAGAATTATCTGATGACTACTTTAAATGGTCTAATAGAATAGTGTAAGTATTGGTGATTGCAGAATCTCCATTCCCAAAGTGTTATAGGCTCACTTTTATAGGGTTTTGTGTGGCTCGATGCATCCCTGTGAAAAGGACATAAAAGCAACTTTTGCAGTATACTAGCAGCTAATATGTAGGTCACAGAAATAATTTGTGTTTACGTGGTCAATCTGATTTCCTAAAATCAATTGAGCTACCTTCATGAGTAAATGTATTCCCTAACAAGTGTTATCTTTACTAAAAGAAATACTAATATTAAGAATGGTAAATCTTTTCATTTTAAGAATTCAATAATACTAAGTTAATATGACAGGACCATATTTCCGACTAATTTATTTATTTATTTAATAAGTTTTACGTAACTTTGTTGTATTATAATAATCATTAACTCATGTTTCAATTAGGGGCAAAATTAACAAATGGTGTAAATCCTCATACTTTCTAGCTTGAGTTAAGTGTCTTACTTAAATTTAAAGTATAATTTGTTTGGAAAAGGAAAATAGTTTTCTTCAAAACGATAAGCACGATTTGAGTAAAAACTTAAAATAAAAATTACACATAATTGAGATAAAAAAGATGAATTAGTCCAAGCATTGGGTGAGTGAGAAACTTTAAAGAACATTAATGTCATTAAAACAGTTAAACAGTGGGTCCAGTCATGTGGCCAATGCCGTGTGAGACCCTTCCCCTTTTCTTGTGTATTTGATAAATATTAGACTTAAGTGTGTACCTTAATTAGTAGTGTAATATTATCATAATTATAAAGTTAGTCTTCAAATAGAATAGAGATTTCAAGGTAAAATAGGAAGAGAATTTCCCTTGTAAGTGTATATATATGTCTTTCATTAAGAAAAATAATCAAGAGATTATTTCTTTTATGGTATCAAGAGTCTAGGTTCTCTTTACCATACTTCCGCTCTTCAAAATTTCTTCTATTTTTTCTCGAAATTTTGCCCTAATTCTCGAGTTATGTGGGTTCTTCCTCCTTCACCAATACCGAGTATCTTCTCTTCCAAAAACCTTTCTCAGAAATTCCCTTCTAAGAATCTTGCTATTTCCTATGGCTGATAAGAACATTTTTCATCATGCCCTCTCAGTTTCTAACATCAAGAGCGGCATCCCTATTGTTCTTGATCTTGAAAACGTCCAATATGAGACGTGGGCGGAATTACTCAAGATTAATGTTAAAACACATAAAGTTCTTCACCACATCATCCTTCTTCTTCCTTCAAAGAAGGGTGATAAGACGTCTACATCTAATGTGCCCACTCAAGAAACTGACCCAGAATTATGGGACATGCTTGATTCCAAGGTTCTTCAGTGGATTTATGTCACTATCTCCTTGGATCTCTTACAGACGATTATGAAACCCAACTCTACAGCTATGACGGCGTGGAACCGTTTTATGGACATATTTCAAGATAACAAATATTCTATAATTGTTATTCTCGAAAGGTGAATTTTCGCAAGTGGCTATGACAAATTTTCCCAACGTCTCTTCTTATTGCCAACGCCTCAAGGACTTGGCGGATCAAATTCGCAACGTGGGTTCTCCTGTTTCTAACAGTCGTCTTGTTCTTCAGATGGTTGCAGGCCTGTCAGGGGCCTATAATGATGTTTCTTCAGTTATTCGACAGAGTAACACCTTGCCAGAGTTCTATCAGGCTCGATCCATGCTTAAATTGGAAGAAGCTGGCTTGGCTAAGAAAGCAACGATTGAGAATAGTCATGTCGGTATGGTGAATGCTTCCAATTTTTCTCCTTCCAATCCAGTCACCGTAACCCAAAGTCACAACAACGGATGTGGTAAGAAAAACTAGAATAAGAAGAATAATGGCAAGAATCTTGGAGGCAACAACCAACAACATCAACAACAGTCGTGGAGCCCACAGGACCCCGACAGGGCAGCTGGTCCTGTAACCTCACAGCGCTGTTCAACCTTACAGCCGCGACGCTCGCACCGCCAGATACACGCCGCCCAGCCTTTCTCCCACCCGCACTCGGTTCGCATCGGCGTATGGGCGCCTCAGCCTAGTATACTTGGGCCTCGCCCCCATTAGGCTCACCACGCAGCCGGGACATACTGCATCGACATCAAGCGATGACGCACACACTTGGCTTGACTCAACCAGACCTAATTGGTACATGGACACTGGTGCCACTACCCACATGACATCTGATCAAGGTACGCTCTCCTCTTATTCTAATTTGAGCACTAATCGTGGTATAACTGTTGGTAATGACAATTCTATTGCAATTAAGGATTATGGTCATAAAACATTGTCCCCTCCTCATCCACCACTTGTCCTGAAAAATATCCTTCATGCCTCAAAATTAATTAAAAATCTAGTATGTGTCCGTAAATTCACAACTGATAACTGGGTTTCTATTAATTTTGATCCATTTAGATTTTCTGTGAAGGATTTCAAGACGGGGAGTCATCTCATGGGGTGTAACAATAGGGGGGGGGGGACCTATATCCAATCACACCAAGTCCAAGCGTCTCGCGTCAAGCTATATCATCCACCTTTGCAGCTCTTGCTCCTTTCTTGTGGCATGCTTGTCTAGGTCATCCGGGGTCGTCTATTTTATCTTCTTTAGATATACATAAGTTTATTTCTTGTAAGGGTATGCGTAGTACTCCAATTTGTCAATCCTGTGCTTTAGAAAAGATTATTAAATTACCATTTGTAGCTTCAAATTCGAATACTTCTATGTCATTTGAAATTATTCATAGTGATTTATGGACATCTCCGATTCTCAGTTATATGGGTCATCATTATTATGTTCTATTCTTAGACGACTATACTAAATATTTATGGACGTTTCCAATTGCGAAAAAATCTCAAGTTTTTTTCATCTTCATAAAATTTAGAGCCTTCATAAGAACGCAATTCGAACGGGAAATAAAAAATATTCAATGTGATAATGGCAAATAATATGATAATGGATAATTTAGAGAATTTTGTGCTCAAAATGGGATAAATTTTCATTTTTCCTGTCCTCATACGTCTTCACAAAATGGGAAAGCTGAGCGAAAAGTTCGTACCATTAATAATATTGTCCGCACTTTATTGGTTCATTCTTCCGTTCCTCAATTCTTTTGGCATCATTCACTACAAATGGCTACCGATCTCCTAAATATTCTTCCCTCTAAAGTCTTGACATATTCATCCCCTCTAAAAGTGTTATACAATAAGACTCCGTCATACACTCATCTTAGGGTCTTCGGATGCTTATGGTATCCACTGTTTTCATCCACTACCATCAACAAACTTCAGACACGTTCTACTCCTTGTGTATTTTTGTGTTTTTCGTCAAATCACCGTGGTTATAAATGTTTTGATTTCTCCTCTAAACGAATCATCATTAGTCGTCATAATCTCTTTGATGAATCCCAATTTCCATTCTCTAAAGTAGAAAAACCCGTGTCTAGTTCCTATGATTTTTTGGATGATGCTATCTTCCCCATATGTTCTCTGACATTTTTCAGGTTTGCCAGAAAATACGCAGGTTTCCCAAAACCCGCCAAGATCAAGCGCCAAAACTCACGCGAGCCTCGCAGCTTCTTCCGCGCCACGGCATTCGATGTTACTTTCAGATATTTCCGAAAATTCCCAAATTTCACCCAATCCAGCCCAGAATCATGGTTCAGTCACTCGTAGTCAAATGAGTTTTTTAAACCAAAAAGACATTTCAACTTAAATTCAAATGTTCTTAAATCTCCATTACCCCGTAATCATGTGTCTGCTTTAAATGATCATAATTGGAAAATTGTCATGACCGAGGAATATAATGCTCTTATTGATAATAAGACGTGGGAGTTGGTACCCCGTCCATCTGATGTTAATATTATTCAATCTATGTGGATTTTTGTTCATAAGGAAAATTCTGATGGTTCATTTGCAAGGCATAAGGCTAGACTTGTAGGTGATGGTAAGACTCAGCAGGTTGCTGTAGATTGTGGTGAGACATTTAGCCCAGTGGTCAAGTCGGCTACCATTCGTACTGTACTCAGCTTGACTCTTTCGAAAACATGACCCATTCATCAGCTAGATGTGAAGAATGGTTTCCTACATGGTGATCTTCATGAGACAGTGTATATGAATCAGCCTTTGGGATTTAGGGATACTAGATATCCTAATCAAGTTTGTCTATTGAAGAAGTCCTTGTATGAGCTTAAGCAGTCTCCACAAGTTTGGTATAAGTGGTTTGCTGATTTTGTTTCGACTATGGGTTTTTCTCACAGCAGGTCTGATAATTCATTATTGGTATATCGTCGAGGATCTTCCATGGCTTATATTCTGTTATATGTTGATGATATTATCTTAACTGCATCTTCTGATACTTTGCGCAAGTCTATTATGACAATGCTCAGTTCTGAGTTTGCCATAAAGGACTTGGGCCATTTGAGTTACTTTTTGGGGATTGCTGTAACTCGTCATGCAGGTGGATTGTTCTTATCACAGAGAAAGTATGCAGCAGAGATCATTGAGAGGATTGAGATGTCATCTTGTAAGTCCACTTCTACTTCAGTTGATACTAAACCCAAGTTGGGTTCTGCAGTTGGCTCTCCGTATGAGGATCCGACCAGCTATCGTAGTCTTGCAGGCGCCCTTCAGTATCTGACGTTCACGCGACCAGACATTACATATGCCTTACAACAGATGTGTTTGTTTATGCATGATCCCAGAGTTAAACATATGAATGCACTCAAACACATTCTTAGGTACATTCAGGGAACACTTGAGTATGGTTTGCATTTGTATCATTCGTCGACGTCTACATTGGTCTCCTATACAGATGCTGATTGGGGTGGTTGTCCTGACACCAGACGGTCTACGTCTGAATATTGTATGTTTTTGGGTAACAACTTGGTCTCATGGTCTGCCAAGTGTCAATCTATGCTTTCACGTTCAAGTGCAGAGACCGAGTATCGAGGAGTAGCTAATGTGGTCTCTGAATCGTGTTAGTTACGAAATCTTCTTTTAGAGTTTCATTGTCCCATTGAGAAATCTACCTTGGTGTATTGGGATAATATAAGTGTCATCTACCTTTCTGGTAATCCTGTTCAGCACCAACGTACAAAACACATAGAGATGAATATTCACTTTGTTCGAAAAGAGGATGCAAAAGGACAAGTACGCGTCTGTCATGTTCCTTCGAGATATCAAATTGCAGACATCTTTACAAAGGGTCTTCCCTCAGTCCTTTTTAAAGATTTTAGAGACAGTCTCAGCCTACGAAGATCGCCCGTTATGACTGCGGGTGAGGGGTGTTAAACAGTGGGTCCAGCCGTGTGGCCCATGCCCATGTACCGTATGGGGCCCTTCCCCTTTCCTTGTGTATTTGGTAAATATTAGACTTAAGTTTGTACCTTAATTAGTAGTGTAATATTACCATAATTATAAAGTTAGTCTTCAAATAGAATAGAGATTTCTAGGTAGAATAGAAAGAGGATCTTCCTTGTAACTTGTATATATATTCTTTCGTTAATAAGAATAATCAAGAGATTATTTCTTTCAAAAATTTCAAATTACTTTAACATAATTTGAATTTGCTAGATAAAAGTTTAGAATTTGTCATAAAAGCATGTCACCTAGTAATAAATAAAACTCATGTCATCCAGAAACCTAACACTCCAGTAGTCCAAAGTTTCCAAACCCACAACTCGGCATAGGGCTCGTTTGTTACGTCGCATCGACTGTATAATTTTAGTATTGTAATGGACTAGACTGTATTAATATATAATGGACGATATTAGAGTATTAATATATAATTGACTGTATTTTTTTATTTTTTTATTTTTAGTACAGTTCAGGGGAGACTCATCTACAAAAATGACAGTTGAAGTGTACTATTTTTAGAAATAAAACAGTTCAAAAACGCTCACCAAACCAGTAGCGGATCTACGAGTTTTGAAGTGGATGTTCGAAATATATAAAAAAAAAAAATCAAGCAATATTACTCTTTGATGCAATAAAACTAGACAACAATCTTTATAAGCATAAATTCATAAAATTCAATAAAAAAATTACACTGATAATAAAATATTAACAATCTTACAACAAAAGTTACAAGACGATCATTTAACCATTGATCCCCCATCTTGTTCCTCATCTCACTCTTAACATGTTTCATCACTGAAAAAACTCGTTCAACGCTTGCAGTTGCTACAGGTAACACCAAAGCAAGTTTCACAAGCTTAAAAGCAACTGCATAGATCCTAGACTTTTCCGTTGCCACAAATCGTTTTGGTGTTTTACCAATAGTCATCGAATATTATCTGTATATTTTGTAATTATGATAAATATATATTATGATATATTATAATCCTTACCGAATTAGGATTTCACTATTGTACACAATATAAATATTTTGTAATAACGAGAATACTCTCCAAGAGAAATTATTACAATCATACATGGTATCAGAAGTCAAAACCCTAGGTTTTTTATCAAAAATTCTGATTGTTCAACTGAACAAGCATGAACACAATAGATCCGCCCCTGCACCAAACACTATATTATTTTTTTGTTCAGCGCAGCCCAGCGTAATACAACGTACCAAACGTGCCCGGCTAAACGGCTAAACAACAACTGTTGAAATTGAAAGTAAGGAAACACCAATATGTTATTCTGTTTTTGTTAATGCAATGACTAAGATAAATTATAAATTTATAAATTATATACAGTAGGATTTAATTATATGCATTGATAATGTCATGAGTTCTTTTTATATAATCAATATAATTTAATATGTTATGGCTAAGTTATTTATTTACTCTAGATATTAGTCTTATTAAATACTCTCTCTGGATAAAAAAAACGTATCCCTTTTCCTTTTTTCTTAAATAAAAAAGAGTGTTTACTTATCAAATCAAGAAAAAATTAATCTTATTTTTCTAGATTTGTCCATATTAAATGTTATGTGGTCAAATTTCAATACTTATTTAATTAGGGATAGTTATGTCAAATTACCTATTTTTTTCTATTAATAATCTTATTTTCTTAAAGGGTATGCAAATAACTAAGTGAAAATTCTTTTTTATCCGAATGAAATAATTACATGCAATTAACTTTTAAATGACATGACTGTGTAATATTCTTTTACAGCACCATGTGCATAAACTTAAACCCATTATAACATAATAGTATAAGATTGAGTATTTACACTAAATTATTGATATTTTAAATAAATTTATTTGCAATTATCATTTTAACTGACATGATTATAAACTATTTTTACACCACAATGTGCATAACTAAAAACAATTACGTATTTCTCTTAGTAAAATAAAATTTCAAATCCAACCTCCAAAGCGCATGCATTTCTCCCACATGCCTGATAGAATATTGTCATATCATTGTATATTTTTTATATTTGGTTAGTTAATATTCTAATTGTAATTAGTTACCTAGTTTGTAGCCTAACATGTAGCTTTGTCAATAATCATGTACTATATATTATACATAATAATGAATGAAAAGGCAAGAAACATATTTCTTTTTTGTATCAGTCAAACCCTAAAAATTCCCTTTAGCCGTCGGCAGCCCCCATCCCCCACCCACCCGTCGTCGCCCTACTTCGCCATTCTCATCCTCTTCTTCTCGAAAACCATCCCTCTCTTCATCTCCACTTTTCAATGGCTGAACAACTTAAATTTTATTCTGCTTTTGAAGTTAAAAACATCTAGAATTTCATTCTCATAATTCTTGAGATGGAAAAAGTTAAGTATTTATCTTGGGCGAAATTGTTTAAAATTCATTGTCGTGTGTACAAAGTCATCGATCACATAATCCCTCCTAAACCCAAGCCCACTGACGACCACATGGAGAACATGATGGTTTTGATGAATAATTTCAGTCACGATTAGATGTGGTTGTTCTACAATGGATCTACGACACAATCTCGAACGATCTCTTACATACAATAATTGAAACCGACCCTACTGCACACAACAAAAATGGGAGCGATTAAAAAGTATTTTTCATAATAACAAGACGCAACGTGCCTTGTACTTAGAAAATCAATTTAAGGGCATTCAACAGGAAAATTTTCCTAATGCGTCGGCCTATTATCAAGACATATAAATAATTATCGATCAAATTTCCAACGTTGGTACACCAGTCACAAATCAACGGTTGATCATGCAACTAATTGTAGGTTTAAATGAAATTATGATGGTGTCACTACAATCCTCCAACAAAGCACTCTGTTGCCTCTATTCTATGAGGATCGTTCGAGACTTACCCTTGAAGAATTCTGAAAAGCCAAGCGGACAACGGCTAACGCTAGCACCGCCGACTCCTCCCTCCTTACCACCGACGACCTACCTACAGACGAAAGGGGCTCGGGTTCTGGTGTGCATCATCAACACACCAAAAATCCACAATGAGGTTCACATCTCCGAAATAATAACAAAGGCAAAAATTCCAGCAGAGGCCACGGTGGCCGTAGCAGAAGCAACAACAGTGGCGTAATGGGACAACCACAGCAGGCCGGCAGCAACCCATAACGACAACACCTTTTGTCATGGGGTGCGTACCCACCGTGGACAACATGGGGCCAGCAAGCGTGGGTGCTCCACCTTGCCTTTACCCGACGTTCTTCTGGGCCCAATCTCCGACTCGACAGCCCCAGCTCGAAATTTTCGGAGTGCGTCCACCTCAAGCATACAATGCACATGTTTCTCCTCCATCAACCTACGCACCAACGAATATTGAGACGACAATGTACACGATGTCTCTCAATGTTCCGGATGAAAATTGGTACATGGATACCGGTGCAACATCTCATATGACGGCATCCCAATGTACTCTCTCGTATTATTTCGATATGAGTATTTTAAACCGTAATATTATTATTGATAGTGGACATTACATTCCCATTCGAGGTTATGGACAATCATCCATCTCCCCATTACATCCCCCATTAACTTTAAAAAATATCCTCCATGCCCCGAAACTTATCAAGAAAATGATCTATGTGCGTCATTTCACAACATACAATAATGTTTTCCTTGAATTTAATCCTTTTGAGTTTTCTGTGAAGGACCTTCTAACAGCAATACGAATAATGAGATGTGATAGCACCGGAGATCTTTATCCTATCACCACCACCATCGGCCATCTCGCCTCCTCTCCATCAACCTTTGCAACCATTTTATCTGTTATATGACATAATAGATTGGGACATCCGAGAGACTATTGTCACGACCCGACCCCGGGCCCGCGACTGGTGCCCTACCTGGGCATCCTTACAAGTATACATCAGAGATAATCAGCGGAACATACATAAACTTAACAGGAAATAAATAACAGGCTAGCCGATAACGCCACCTTCCAAAATATACACGTAACCCAAAAGCAGTTACCATTTTTTTTTTCTTTACACAACTCAATCCACAAGATATGACTCATGCACTCTAAGAACTTCGACATAACAACCGTGGACGGACAGTGGCTCGCCATACCCCGAATGTACATAAATCTACAACCTCGTGGAACTGTACTCAAAATACAAAGCCTCGTAAATAATGGAGCTTTCCAACCAAACAACAGTGATCCTAAGAATGAGGATCGCACTTCAACTCGCAGATGAACGCAACCCCCGGGCGAGGTCAAGACGAAATACGCAAGTATGTGAAATGAAAATATCAGAATGAAATCACAAATACCTATATAAAGTCGAGACATGTATGATAACCAAAATAATAAAGATAATCGTGGTCTTGTCAAAGTGAAAGTAATGAAAGTAAGTTTTACCTTTTAAAGACTATTTCAACACATGAACAATAGTCACACAGGGCTACGGACGCACGCCCTCAAATATCATAGCGTGCACGTGGAATCCCATCACCGCCGATACCATAAGTGTAAAATATAACCACGTGACGCGCCTGGCATCCCACCTCACCGTCGGGCATACATATACAATGCATATATATATATATATATATATATCTCCCGCCTGGAATCCTACATCACCGCCGACACTTTAAGTGTAACATATAACCACGTGACGCGCGTGGCATCCCACCTCACCGCTTACAGACACACATACAATACGATATATATATATATATATATATCATGCCCGTAATCCTCATCTCGTACGACTTTCACAAGAGCTAATCCATTGGTAATACTCAGATATAATACGCCTGGAATCACTCATCTCGTGTACATGTCTTCGTGGAGAGCTAATCCATGGAGTAATAATACATAACACGGTCGCATGCCTAATTCTCATCGATAAGCACGCTACGGGTAATAATCATATATAACATGTCCGTGAATCCTCATCTCTGCATTGTCTTCATGGGGAGCTAGTCCATGGAGTAATAATCGTACATAACATGGTCGCATGCCCCGGAATCCCACATCGTATAAGCATGTCCAAGGAGTAATAAAAACAATACGGGAATCTAACCCGCATCCTGGTCGCATGCCCCGAAATACCACATCGTATAAGCATGTCCAAGGATCAATCACAATGGAAGCATACCCGTGGAAGCCTCCGTCACTGTCGGTACGTCCAAGTAAATTTACAACAAGACAGCCGACCCTCCAACTGAGAGTCACGGCAGCGTAAACATATAATAATTGCACTCAGGGCTATCACAAGCAAGCATATGCAAGTTCATTAAATCTTTAGACTTTCATTTTATATACTCAAGGCACTTTCTTATTACATAAAAATCCGGAAATTTAACCCAAAGTACTACGTACTTCCATTCTTTTCAAAAGACTCATTTTCATATAAAATCTCAAGATACTAACACCCGTAGTATCAAGGCTTGTTTACATTTCACATAAGTCACTACACTTTTAGAAATACATTTCTCGGCTTCTAAATCAAGTGACCCTTACTTTAAAACTTAAGCAAGTGATACCTTTAAATCAAATTGTCCTTCCTTATTTCAAGTCATTCTTTGTTTACATTACTAGAGAAAACCATTCTCTTAACCTTCCATAAAGTTATTATAACCAACTTCCCATAAAGCCGTTATACTAACTTTATGCCTTAGACTAATTCATTCTTTTTATAACCAAGAGACTTATACTTTCAAATCAAGTTACATAACTTTTAAAATACTTCAAGTCTCTTAACTTTAGAAATCAAGTTTCTTAACTTAGAATTTCAAGTCTCTTATCTTTAGAATATCAAGAAATTCGTACTTTCCAAATCAAGTATTCTATACTTTTAAATCAAGTCATTTCTTCCCTTAAGAATCAAGTCCCATAACTTGAAAAATAAAGTTTCTTAACCTTTTAAGAATTCAAGGTTCATAGTCTTAAAACTTCGTACGTAAACTCTTTAAATTAAGTAACATATACTTTCATGCGTTGTAAATAGGTTATACTTGTTTATAACGATCTTATTAAAGCAGCCATGATCTAGAAAATGTAATACAATTTTGTCTTATCTTAGTTTCTATGCAGATGGAGGATTATACTCATTTTAGTTTAATTGATTGTCGATACATTTTCTTTTATTAGCGCTGCAGTGGCTTGTTCGATACTTATTCTCATTCGTGCAGTAACTTAGCAAAGTCAACTTGACTCCAAATACCTCCTAACGACTCTTACCAACATCCCCCATAAGACTTGGTAAGAACTTATGATAACTTAGACATAACTTTCACATAGAGTAAATCAACATACATACCTCTTAACTTCTAAGAGTAGAAGGAATCATGAAATAACACCACATGTATATTTCATACATAGAATCATGCCCAAAAGGAGGAAGAGGTTCACATACCTCGCGACGATTATCGACAAGTAGCAAAATGCTCCAAAGTACTTCAACCTTGATAGTTATTCCATCCTTTAAGTAGAATACGTTACTCGTAGTACTTCAACCTATATTAATCATAACATGTCTATCAACTCCTCCCTTTTAAACGTAGAATCATACTAAGTATAAGGACTCTTATTCTACGGAAAATCGGGCAGCACCTCCTTTGTTTCTACATACTTTCCACCTTTTTCAAGGCCCGATAATCAATAACCAACATGCCACATTTAAGGCTCAATACAACAACCAATCAAAGGGGATTACACGCCTTACAATACGTGTAAAATTCTGCCCCACAATTCATACGAAGTAGTTTAATATCCAAAGTCATTCTCGGCTAACATATACAACAACACAAAGTCCTTTCCAATTCTTTTTCAATCCAAGTTCTTAGGTCTAACATGTTATATAGTCATAAACAACTTCAACAACTATAATTCCTTCTTTATATAACATGTGACGACTAAACTAGTAACCAAATTGAATTACAATCTTAAGGACTAAACATACTAGTTTTCGGATTAGGGTTCCAATAGTCAATATACTTATCAAACTTCATACTATATACCTCATGCTTGCTAATATCCATAGCTACAACAATAAGTAATCTTAATTACTAAAACGACAAGAATTGTTACCTTTATAAGCCCTTATAAATTCCAAGATTCAAAGTCGCTCCTTAACAATTCTTAGCTCCTTTCCTTTACGCTCCAATCCGCTATTTGAAGCCTTTAGAAGTTCACAACCAACTTCTCTTCCATTTCCAATCCAAAACTATGAAAACGACTTAGGTTTTCGCCTTGCGACTAACGTGAAAACGTCGTTTTCCGAAATATTTCTATTGGGATATCCTTACAATACCCTTAGAGACCTTGGGTTAAAGTCTTGTGAATAATGGACCAAAATTACAAAAAATTTGTGTGGGAGAGTGACCAAACCCGAGAGCTATCTTGGCTAAGCTCAAAGTTTCTCTAATATTTTCTAAGTGTTGAAGACTTGGTCTTGCACTAGTGTGTATATATAAAACAATGGAGGGCTTAGATCACAACACTTGTGTGGCTTGGATGGAGGAGATTAAATGTTTAGCCAAGTGGACAAGTTGACTTGGTCAATAATCTCAAGCTAGCAAGACTTGATCTTTTACATTGGTCAATGACCATAAAATCCTTGTATAATTTCGTCCAAGACCATGTGTGTGTGTGTGGGGGGGGGGGGGTGCCACGTGTCTCCCTCCCATTCGTCCATAAAATTTCGTAACCCTCGTGGGCCCCACAAAACGTAAAATTTCTCGGGTGGGCCCCACGTGACCAAATCCGTAAAAATAAATTTTCATAATGTTAATAAGTTCCATACTCTTCAAATAATGCATTTTGAGAATCCAATTCTCATCAACAAATTTTTTTCCTTTCCGACGTTCGGAAGATTTTCCGTCGGAAAAACAATTCTTTCTTTCGTACCAATTTTCAAGTCTTGTGTACTCGCGTCTATTCTCTTATTCATGTCCTGGAATTACGGGGTGTAACAACTATATTTTACGCTCCCTTAGCAAAAATAAGTTTATTGATTGCAAATATTTTTCGTGCTCTACTGTTTGTGAATCTTGTGTCTTTGAAAAACATGTCAAATTATCGTTTTATTTTTCATTCTCTAGCACTTTAATGACATTTGATATCATACATAGTGATTTATGAACTTCTCCTATTTTAAGCACGGCTGGGCATCAATATTAAATTTTATTTTTTTATGATTATTCTAATTTCCTATGAAATTTTTCATTGGCGACAAGTAGGGTGCACAGTGGTCAAACCGATCGACCGACCGACCGAACCGATCAAGATCGGACCGAATTTCTCGGTCCGGCCCGTCAATTTTTGCCCTGTCCTATTTAATGGACCGATGGACCGAATCCTCCCCAGTGCCCCCCACCCCAGTGCCCCACCATTCACCCCCAACACTTTCACTTCAAAAGCGCCACAAATTTCCTGACGTATTGACATATGAAATATAGGTTGTAAATTGATCAAACTTTATACGGCCATAACTTTGCGCTCGGACGTCCGCTTTACCTAAAAAAATTTGATTTCGCAGATTGTTTCGAGCACGGTGGCCAAACCGGGTAAGCGGTTTGATTCCTCCGATTTCTCCAAAACGCCCATCTTGCCTCAATTTCTCTTTTTCCCAAATCGTTACATGCTTTTTCCCATTTTCAAATCTAAATATCTCGCGATGTACAATATATTTCAACGTAAAATTGCGTGGCACCGCGTCCGAGAATGTCAATTTCAGTATTGGAAATTCAATTTAAAAAACGTCCCTTAACCCAATTAAATTATATATATATATATTAGAATTTAGAAAATTAGGAATTATATATATTAGGAATTATATTATATATATATTAGGAATTATATATATTAGGAATTTAGAAAATTAGGAATTATATATATTAGGAAGGAATTTAGTAAATTAGGAATTATATATATTATATATATTAGGAGTTATATATATTAAATATATTATATATATTAGGAATTATATAAATTATATATATTATAAAAAAATTAAAAATTCAGTCCGGACTGACTTAATTTAAACCGAAACAAGATTTTTAAAGATCAAGATCGACCAAAATCTCGGTCCGGTCCAAAGAGGGTCGGTCCGGTCCGATTTTTCGGTCCGGACCGAAAATTGTGCACCCCTAGCAACAAGTCCCAAGTCTATTCTATTTTTTCATCCTTTAGTGCTTTAATTAAGACACAATTTTAAAAGAATATCAAATATTTTCAATGTGACAATGGGAGGAAATTCGACAAAAAATGGTCTTACTCTCCACAAAATGGCAAAGCCGAACGAAAAATAAGAACCATAATAACTTAGTTCGTACCCTCTTTGCCCACGCCTCCACCCCTATTTTTGGCATCACTCTCTATCAATGCATCATATCTATTAAACATTCTCTCAATCAAGTCTCTCAAACACAAGTCCCCGACTCAAGTTCTCTATGTTCGGGATCCTTTCTATAAGCACTTATGAACTTTTAGGTGTCTATGCTACCCCATTCATCCTTCCACCAAAATTAATATACTTCAACCTTGTTCCAACCCATGTGTATTCTTTGGTTGCCCGTCTAATCATTGAGGTTATACATGTTACGATTAATGAAGACGGGAAATAATCATTTCTAGGCATGTCATATTCGATGAGTCCTAATTCCCTTTTGCCAAGCTGCATTCTCTGCCTCCGGATTCTTATGACTTCTTAAATGATGGCCTTAATTCCATTTTAATTCATCAATTGCAAAATCAGTCTCTACTGTTACCAGCGCCTTACCCAACTCCCACCATCCTATGTCGGGTGGGCCACCGAACCCAGCCAAGGGAAACACGGGCCAACCCACCTGTCACTATCCGGGGCCCCGCTCGAGTTACGACTCTTCCCAGCCCAACCCCTGCCTCTTCTCGACCTGCAGAACAACGCCAATTTCTCAATCCAAGCTCGCCTGACTCTCCTCAAAGCCCACCGCTAGCCCAACCACAACCAATCCAGCACCCCATGGCACCTCTACGGACCATGAAAATTCGTGTTATGCACGATATTTTCAAATCCAAACAACAATTCGATTTGTCAACTTCGGTTGTCTCTTCCCATCTGCTTCGCAACCTGAAAAATGCATTATCCAATATAAATTGGAAAGTTATCATGTTAGACGAATATAATGCTATTATTGAAAATAAGACGTGGGATATAGTGCCCCGTCCTCCTGATGCTAATGTTGTTCGTTCTATGTGATTTTTTTGACATAAAAAATCTGATGGTTCTTTTGAGAGGCATAAGGTATGTCTTGTAGGTGATGTCAAGTCTTAACAGGTTGGTGTGGATTGTGATGAAATTTTCAACCAGGTGGTAAACTGGCAAATACTTGGACTGTTCTCAGCATTGCTTTGTCCAAATCATGACATATTCATCAGCTTGATGTCACAATTATCTTCTTGCATGAGGACCTTCATGAAACTGTTTATATGCATCAACCTATGTGATTTAGAATTCCGGTTCATCCAGATTATGTGTGTCATTTGAAGAAATCTCTATAGTCTGAAACATGCTCCTCGTGCGTGGTATCAATGATTTGTTGAGTTTGTATCCTCTATTGGCCTTTCAAATAGCTAATCATATAATTTATTTTTTATCTATAGCAAGGATAATGACATGGCATATATTATGTTATATGTTAATGATATCATACTAAGTACCCCTTCTGATGCACTCCACCAATCCATTATGTCGCTCATTCATTCTGAATTTGCGATGAAGAATTTGGGCCCCCTAAGCTATTTGTAGGCATTACTGTTACGAGACATGCATGTGATTTATTTCTTTGTCAAAGGAAGTATGTCGAAGAGATTCTTGAACGAGCAAACATAATTTCCTGTAAACTTGCCCCAACACCGATGAACATTAATTCCAAACTTAGTGCATCTTCAGGTTCTCCATATGAAGACCCCACTCACTATCACAGTTTAGCAGGAGCATTACAATATCTCACTTTCACGAGATCAGATATATCCTATGTCGTGCAACAATTATGCTTACATATGCACATCCTGAAAGGTGAACTTATGAATGCTCTCAAACATATTTTGTGATATGTCCAAGGTATTATCCACTTCGACTTGCACCTGTACAAGTCATCAGTCTATGGTCTCACCTCCTACACTGATGTTGATTGGGGTGGATGTACCGACACTAGACGATTCACTTCGGGTTACTATGTTTTCCTTGGAGATAACTTGCTTTCTTGGTCTTCTAAACGACAATATACTTTTTCGGTCCAGTGCCGAAGCCGAGTACAGAGGAGTAGCGAATGTTGTTTTCGAGTCTTGTTGAATACGCAACCTTCTGTTTGAACTTCACTGCCAAATCAGCGCACTAAACACATTGAAATAAATATTCATTTTGTACGTGAGAAAGTTGCTTGCGGACAAGTTCGTGTCATTCATGTCCCTTCTCAGTATCAAATTGCTGACATATTACTAAAGGACTTCCGCGCATACATTTTCATGATTTCCAAGCCAATCTTAGTGTACGAGAACCTCTCGCTTCAACTGTGGGGTGTGATAGAATATTGTCATATCATTGTATATCTTTTATATTTGATTAGTTAATATTCTAATTATAGTTAATTATCTAATTTATAGCCTAACCTGTAGCTTTAGCAATAATCATATACTACTCTATATATTATACACAATAATAAATGAAACGGCTCAAAACATATTTTTTTAATACCAACTAATCCAAGTTGTGTAGGCAGCTGCTCAACTAGCTACTAAATACCAAATAGAAAAGAAGTTCAAATGTCAATAAAAACGAAGATAATGTAGAGGGTAAAACAACAGTTATGGAATACAATCTTAATTTGAGTTTGAGGCAAGTTGGACAAAAGAGCACCTACATTACATCAAAGGGAAAGGAAAAAAAGTTGAAAATGTCGACAAAAACCGAAAAATGCGCAAAGAACAATAGAACATGATTAAGAGAGGAAGAATGGGGAGAAAAATTGCCACAAAAAGAAGCAAAATAATATTTTATATGATGGCTGGTTCATGTATCCAAAAAAAAACCATCACATCACTAACAAAGGTCCAATAGAAAAAGTATTATATTCGAAAGTTTATGTTAAAGATAAGAACAAAATAAAAGGTAGAAAATATAGGCATAAGGACAATTAAGGAGAAGAAGAAAAACTAGAGAATTAATAGGTCTATAATTGTAATGTTTCTCCTCCTAAGTACAAAGCAGAAAGACAATTTACAACTATAATTTATTTAAACTAGCAGAAAAGTAATTGTCTTTCCTTCAAAATAAACTGCTCGTCATTATCATGACAATCAAGACTGAACAAAACTTTCAACAGAAGCATATATAAATATTAAATAGTGACAAGAAATGATCAATCAAAACCACACTATCAATATATAACAAGTAACATGGAATAATAGTTTAGCAATTCACTCGCACTCTACATGTTTTGTTATTTGTTACACATACTAGAATAGAATACAGTAGTTGAGTCATGTATATTGATGTTATTCCTTGTGATATATAAGATCAAACAATGTTGAAAATATTTATTAAATGTAAAATATAATTAATTTTATTTAATTACGAATCGAATAATTAGGGGTTCCACACGTCGGAAACGTTGTTTCCACACACGTGTACATGCAATGGCAAGAATCATAATTTCCTTAAATGAAAGAGATATTGGTACGTATACGAATTGTTTGAGACGTAAGGTAATAGACGGTTATTGGCCAAATGACGTTGGTTTCACGTTAGTAAATGAAGGAAGAAATGTATAATGTGTTAAAAGATGAAACGTATCGGGCCACGACGGCAAGGACTATGGTGCTGGAGCGCCACGACGCCTTCATGCAGGGCCGCGGCGCCAAGTCCCTGAAGTTTCGGCGCCACGACGCCACTCTGCAGGGCCGCGCCGCACCTGGTTCTCGACGCCACTACGCAGGCCGCGCGCTGCGGACTGCTACCCATTGGAGAAGAATAAAAACTGACGTTTGAGCTGACTTTGGAGGATTAACTCCTCATTATTTCACTCTTGAATTCAGCCATTACTTGGCTGAATTGTAACTCCATACTAATGACCATTACTTGGTCATTCAAAGCCATAAATTGGCTAGTTGGAGGGTCTTCTTCACAACACTATAAAATGAAGTCTTTGGCTCATTTGCAAAACACACTTGACACATTACTAAACAATTCTCTGAAATTGTCTTCCTCTCTTGCAATCACAAACACTTAAAGATCTTTCTTCCAAAGTAAACACTTGAGTTCCCTTTGCTCATTTGTTTGATTGTTGTTTTATCTTGAGAGATAAGTTGTCATTACCACCGTTGAAAGGATATACGGGACAATATTATCTTAAGGATAGATCAAGAATTTGATCGACTCAACAAACCCTCATATTTAATCATTTCCAGATTTCTAACAAATAGTTATTGTTGTTATTTTCCAGTTTTACACATTACCACTCACAAATAGAGCATTTAAATTATAGCGTTAAAATATCTCAGCCTCAACCTACTAGAGTAAATAAATTAAGAAGTTGAAATTCTATCTATTAACCCTGTGAAAAATGTTCTATCGGCTCCTCTAAAAATAACATGTAATGATAAATTATTCATAATAAACTGGACTAATCACCTGAAAAATAAATCATATTACGGGTTAAAATTTATTTATATAATAAAGTTAGGTATAGAAAAGGTAATTTGGCATCCCTTTATAACCTAAAATACTACTGATCTTTTTTCTCTTTTTTTTTTTAATTTTCTTTCATTTTAATATCAATATGCTATCTATTAAATAATTCAAAAGCCACTCTCTTAATTACACCTCTTAATTACACCTCTTAATTATTCTAATTACACCTTTTCCTCCACCTCTATCCGTTTGTTTTCTTTAGCTTTCTCTAATAAAGTCATTCGTAACAGTTTTCTTTTAAAATTTAAAGGATTGTGTTCTTTGATATATATATATATATATATATATATATATATATATATATATATATATATAAAATCAAAGATTACATGAATATTTACTTTGATACAAACTAGATAACTATTTAACCTAATTACAAAAGGATTATAATTCTACCTAAAATAGAAGATATATAATTAATACATTTAATGAAAGAATATTTGGAAATATTCTATTACACTCCCGCAGTCGATGGGAGGTTCTCGAACACTGAGACTGGATCGAAAATCATCAAATAGTATGTGCGGAAGTCCTTTGGTGAATAAGTCGACAATCTGATATTTGGAAGGAACATGAAGGACACGAACTTGACCACGGGACACTTTTTGGCGAACGACATAAATGTTCATCTCAATGTGTTTAGTGCGCTGATGTTGGACGGAATTTCCGGAAAGATATATCACACTAATAGTTTCGCAGTAAACCAATGTTGCCTTTTAAATCGGGCAGTGAAGCTCAAGTAGAAGGTTACAGATCCAACAAGACTCAGAGACGATGTTGACAACATATCTGTATTCTGCTTCTGCACTGGATCGGGATAGTGTATCTTGCCTTTTGAAGACCAAGATAATAGGTTATCTCCGAGGAAAATGCAATAACCAGTCGTGGAGCGTCGGGTGTCAGGACATCCACCACAGTCAACACCAGAATAGGCAGTGAGACTAGTGAGCGAAGACATGTATAAATGTAATCCATAGAGAAGTGTATCTTGAACGTACCGTAAAATACATTTGAGGACATGAATGTGTGCTTCCATCAGACTGTGCACGTGCAAGAAGATTTGTTGAACGACATAAGATATGTTTGATCTCATGAATGTGGGGTACAACAGGGCCCCGTCCAGTCTACGATAGTGAGTCGGGTCTGAATATGAAGAGTTGGAATCAGCGTTGAGCTTGAAATGATGTCTATAGGCGTGTGAAATGATTTGCAAGATGACATGCCTGCACGGTCAATGATCTATTCGGCGTACTTCTTCTGACATAGAAATAGGCCGCCAGAATGTCGAGTGACAGAGATGCCCAAGAAATAACTCAGAGGACACAAATCTTTCATAACAAACTTAGAGGAAATGAGAGACATAATGGACCTGTGGAGAAGGGGGTGAGGATGCTGTCATCAACATATAATAATATGTAAGCCATGTATGTACCCTTGTTGTAGATGAACAGGAATGATCGGATCTGTTGCGTGAAAAAACGATAGAGAAAACATAATCGGTGAATCGCTTGTACCATGCTCGAGGAGCCTATTTCAGTCCACAGAACGATTTCCGCAACAGACACACATAATTCAGATGAATAGGATCCCTGAAATCCATAGGTTGATGCATATAAACTATTTCATGAATATCCATATGTAAGAAGACATTCTTGATATCAAGCTGATGAATGAGCCAGGATTTGGATATGGCAATGCTAAGGACGGTCCGGATGGTTGCGGGCTTTGCGATCGGGCTGAGCATTTTATCACAATCACTTCCACCTATTGAGACCTGTCATCACCTACAAGACGAGTGTTGTATCTCTCAAAAGAACCATCAGATTTTTTTTATGTGTAAAAATCTACATATAACGAATGATGTTAGCATCAGGTGGACGAGGTACTATCCCACGTCTTATTATCAATAAGAGCATTATATTCGTCAATCATTACGACTTTGCAATTAGGATCGGACAAGGCATCATTCGAGTTATGAGAGACATGGGAAGGGACAACTGAAACGAAAAGGCTAAACAATCATTTAGGTGTATGAATTCCATGCATGGAATGGGTTTCCATGGTCCGAAAGTGTGTCTCGCAGTTAAAGCTCCTTTCCTTTTAAAGTTCCTCTCCTTTTAGGCGAGTTACCGTGGAGTTCTACTTCCGCAGTGCTCTATGAGCCGACTGCGATGACAGAGGAAGCAACCCGTCTGCTGTGGCGGGGCAGCTTTGCTTGCAATGCTATGCCTATCAAAGTTGGCGAAGGGAAGGGGATTTGTCGCGGGACTGCCGGGAAGAGGATGAAGGACAAGGGTGATGGTACTGGCCAGCCGAACCTCGGTTTGCCGAGAGGTGGCTTTGGAATCACTTTGAGGCGGGCTATTCTGGGCCACTGTCAGCAAAATCGAGTGGGCAGCTAGTTCCGGACTGTCCGAGGTGGTGGCGCGTGCCGAGTTCTGGAATGACGGACTATGTTAATGGTGAATTAGAAGAGGGTTTATACCATCATCTAAGAAGTCATAGAAATGTTGAGGTGGCGAGTGTAGAGAGGCAAAAGGAAATTGAAACTCATCAAATATGACATGGCGTAAAATAATAATTTTACTATTAAAATTAATGAAAGAATATTGAGAAATATTTTATTAAAATTCTTAATATTGAGCATAAGAATTCTTCTACTATTTAAGTTAGAAAGAAGAAGGTTGCAAACAATCTTTCACTTGCAGTTTGTTCATCCAATTAAATTCTTGCATATGATAGAGTAATATTGTGTTCTTTTATTCTGCCAACGATTTGAGAGAGTAATACTATTTGTTTTCTGATGTATTATTCTGTTTTCCTACGTTGTTGTTTTGTTTCTAATATAATTAGTTTGATTTATTTATCATAGATCTTTCTATTTATTTTTGATGCTATTGCGAATTTTAGATTGTTGTATTTTTTCCCTTTCCCTGCTCTAGCAAAAGTCGAGGAATTGTGATTCAATTAAAATGCTTCGATTTTCTCCTATCATTTATCAAAATTAATATTATGTACCAGATCTTTTTTCAATTAGGTCTGTTTTTAGTGTTAAGAGTCTCACATCGATAGTGAAATGAGAACATGAACTCGTTATATGAATTTAAACAATCATCCCCTTATAAGTTAACTTTTGGAATTGAATTAGGCCAAAGAGGTCAAGATCCATTCTTACATTTACGATGAAACCTTCAAGGAGTTCTTGGGCGATTCAAGTGGGAGTAAAATATTGTTGAAAGACAGAAGAGACAAAGGCAATTCTTGGTGTAATGTTATATTCTCAAAAGGAACATTGAAGAGGAATTTTATCTTTAAGACATTTTTTTATTTACTTAATTATTCTTTATATATTTGAAGACAAGAATTAATTGACCATAGAGAAAATAATGGAAGAACGAAGACAAAAGGTGGCCGTAGAAATGGAAGACTGTAAAATCTGATATTTCATTCAAAATACTGTCACTCTTTGAAAATTAAAATCACAATTAGACAATTTAATTTGATAGTACGTATATTATGCTGAAATAATTTTATTATTTTGTCATAGATGATGCGTTTTAATTATATTTTAGGCACATTTCTGTAAGAAACTATTTTCACGGCTACTTTACTCCAAGACTCTCCTTCAATTCAAAAGTCCTATCAACTTTATTAAATTTTATGCAAGTTAAAACCAAACAATTATTTTAAAAGGGAGAGAGTAATAAATAGCGTCTGATAGAGGGCATAAGTTCTCAGCTTTTATAGTTGAAAGTTGAAACAAGCCAAGAGGGGCAAAGGTCAGAGCCTCGTGGATTCCAAAATTTTCCTTAAAAAGAAAAATTACTTATTATTGCAAATAGAGATTCTATTTTCTGTTAATTATAAAAGCTTAATTAGGGAACCACATAAAACTCAAAGAAGTTACATGTAAGAAAATAATAAAAATTATATCAATGTCATTTATAATGTGATGAAGAAATTAAAGATGATTGATTAAGTTACAAATACTCATTTCCTCAATTCTTTTATCCAAAGAGGAATAATTAATATAGTAACATGAATCAATTTATTGTGTTACCATAGTTTGATCCTCCAAGTAATCCTCCACCACCAGTAGAAGCAGCAGCATAAAGATCAGAAGTTTCATTACCATTACCACCCAAATGCAAGTCAGATAAATTGGGAAAATTATTACCATTATCTTTGCCTTCATCAAGGCCTTGATCATAGAGGAAACCTTTGAAAACATGGCCTCCAATTCTCACAACAGCTTGATATGCAAATTCATCATCTCCCTCATCCACTGAAGTCACTCTTACACACTTGAATACAGCTGGTGCCCTTACTTGTCCTGGCAATGATGCTTTAAAACTTGTATCTACAATGATTAAAGAAAAAAAATACTAGCATGTATTTACATGGAAAAAAAGTCAAGAAAATGAAACTTTGGGCTTTGATAGATTGTTGGAGGTAGGGGAGAAATCAAAAACATCATAGTTGAAAAATGTTCATCTCAAGAAATAATACCAAGTAAGTTTTGACTTTTATACACTGACGATATAAAAAATATTTATACCATCATATAGTCTAAAAGATAACAAACATAATAACTTTTGTTTCAGTGTAAAAAAAAAGTTTGAAGGAGAATATTTTAATGAAGAAACTCTATGAATTTCGGAATGCTTTTCACAATCTCTTTTGTTTTCTCTTTTATGTCTTGTTATGAAAATAGCTAAATAACATCCATATTTATAATAATCCGTAGTATAAGTAACTCAAAATATGAAAATTTACTCCTGTTCTAATTTTACTATAAATTCTAACTAGACATGGATTAAAATATTAAATCCCAACTAATTTTGGTTTCTTGCGACTTTGAATAATTTTTACCAACAAAGTTTAAGCGCATATAAGTTAAAAGTCGTGACAAAATTGCTTGAAAGTTCAAGGTTGCTGAGTCTGATCAGGGAATGAAGAAGATCGCATGCTATACTCACAAGTCTCAACAGTCAACCTTACTAAAAACTTCTTGAAAGTTTAGGTTGCTAGCTGTGGGGCTAGGCCCAGGAGTGAAGATCATACACGACACCATTTACTAAGAGATGACATTCCACGCGTAAACAATAATGTGTATAACTACTTAGTACTACTATTTTTTTAAATCCTGAAATGATATAGGATAACCATAATTAGCTAAGTACATTAAAACCAGCTAGCCCACTTCCAAAGCCAAACCTCTTAAAAGATGAGATCATTAGACGCTTGAACCAAAAGCTAGCATTCTTGAGAATTTTACAACATTTAACATCTTGATGTCTAGATCACTTTATTTTATTTAATATGAAAATAATATAATGTAAGCTAAAATGAAGAAATGGGGATTTATTCATTTACACGCCAACTTGTTTGTGACCAATGCAGTGTTGTTGTAACATCTTGATGTCTAGAACTAGTAGTTATGTAACGATATTTTTTGGTGAAAATATGTACCTTGATGACTAGAGCTAGTGTCAAAACTTCTTGGAGGAGTATTATTTGAAGTAGAAGTATGTGAAGCTGTTGTAGTGGTCTGAGAATTGACAAGTCTAGGTTTCTTAGCACTTGAAGTAGACTGAGAAGAAGATCCAGCAGCTACATTTGTTGTTGTACACCCCATTAGTTGTCTCTCTCTCCTTCTAGCAGCTGGTACCCAAGTACTCCTTACATGTGTGGTACAATCAAAACCTCTACTCTTACAACAAGTTCTACATCTCCTATGTGGGCAATCTTTTTTTGCTTGGTTTCCACAATCTTGACATGTTGTTGAACTTGTTGATGAAACTGAGCCACCAATGTTGTTGTTACCACTACCAATGTTGTTGCCACTACCACCGAGAATGTTACTACTATTCTTAGTATAATTAGTAGTAGAATTTTGTGGTTGTCCTTGGTTTGAAAAGAACTGAAACCCAGTACCATCATTATTTCCTCCTCTATTTCTACTAACCAAATCTTGATCATCAAAGCTAACCATATTGTTTGTTAAAGGGGTTGCTGTAAGGAGTGGGATAACACCAACACCAAGAGATGTGTTAGTAGCAAATGTATTTATAGACTGATGATGATGATGATGAGGGTCAAAATTGATGGTATTTTCTTGTTGATGGTGTTGGTGATGATGGAATGATGCTGGATGTACAACAAACATACCCATTTCTGGTTGGAGGCCATAGTTGATCTGCATCTGTCTAGACGACGAAGGTGCAGACCACATACCACTATGACCTCCTCCAGCACCTGTAGCGGTGGTGGGTCCATTCCCACTACCGCCGATGGTGGTACCAGCATTAAAACCTAAAGAGAGGTCACCAATAGCTGCAGCAGCAGATGTATTAGAAGAATTAGCAACCCAGTCTGCAAAAGCCCCGGAATCTGAAGCCTGCAGCAATCTCCTAGCAGTAGCCACAACTGCTGACTTTTAACAGTAAAAAAGTAGCAATTTTTTTTGTCAAGAAACACTGGAAGGAGCAAATCTTGAAGATATTGTGAGTGTCTGTATAATGAGAGGGGCAAAACAGGAAAAAGTGGGGTCTTGTCTGAAATTCTTTTCAGAAGAGAAGATCTATAGAAAAATTGTGGACTTTATTTAGGTCTATATATTGCTCTAATTACTGACTGGTGAAACAGTTGGCAGAACAGCTACTGAGGCTTATTTCTTCTTCTTCTTGCTGCTGCTGCTTCTGAGCTTCTACTGATACTATACTAATACTTCTTCTACGGTCTGCCACATTTAAAAAAAAAATTGTTTGTTGAAGGAGAGGGACTTGTAAGCTAAAAATAAGCTAAAAGGCAGCTTCAATAACGACCTTTCCTCAGATGGGCACTTACTTCTTCTTCTTCTTTACTTCTTGCAATATGCTAGTATAATTTTTCTTGTGTAACTTTCATCTCTCTAGTTATCATGAGATAGTTTCTTTTTATGCCATTCACTTGTTCTGGGCTTCTTTTTTATCCCCTCATTTTCCCCCGTATTCTTTTCTCTCTTCTTATAAAAAAAACTATAGGGAAATAAACTGATATTATTGGAGAGAGAGAGAATAGAGAGTGGGTGAGGAACTAGTCTGTTTTTTTTTTTTGGGGAGTGGGGGTGGGTTGGGGTGGGGGTTGAAAGGAGTGGAGAGGGAGCATTCTGTATTGTAGTAATTGCATCATTATCTCAAAGGTCTAAAGAAAGTCACATGACTAGCTTTCTTTTCCTTCTTTCCCGCACCACTTCCCTAATTCTTTTTTCTACAACCTATAATTTGTAGCACATGTAACTATATTGAATTAATCCTATATAGTTCGGCAGAATTCATTATTTTCGTTTCTAACTTCATATCATATATAAAAAATAAGTATAAATAAAATAAAAATATATTTTAGGATTATTTAGTTTTTTATTAATAGAATGACCTCCGTGGAAGATAAGATGAGAAAAGTGAGACTGAGATAGTTCATACATGTGAAGAGGAGGTGTGAGCATGCGTCAGTCAGGCGGTGTAGATAGAGGTAGGTCGAAGAAGAACTGAGAGATGTGATTAGACATGATATGACATAACTTTAGCTGACTAATGACATGATCTTAGATAGGATGATGATTTTAAGGTGGAAAATTAGGGTAGGATATTAGTGGGTAGTTGAGTTTTTGTCGCATTGTGTGGGAGAGGTAGGAGGCTAGCCTCTTCTTCCCTTTTTAGTCGTATTGTTTTGATATCAAGTAGATTTTTACTCTTTATGTGTGTATTACTATGTGTTGCTCTATTTGTTTTATATCTAGATATTTCATTGTCTTATTTTTCTTACAATCATGCATTTACTATTTTTACTTCTGAGCCGATGGTCTATCGGAAACAACATTTCTACCCGAGGCAAGGTCTGCGTACATCATATCCTCCACAGACCCCAATTTATGAGATTATACTGAATATGTTGTTGTTGTCGTAATCTAAAAAAATTAAAATATTAAATAAAAAATTATTTTATTTATTTAACTATATCTTCAATAATACAGCTTATAATGTGCCTGATAGTACATTTATGGGTCAAGTATGTAAAATTTCTGTGATACTTGAGTATATAGAACATTTATTTACTTTATTATCGTAATGAAGTAACTATTTATACTAAAATATAACACTTTTGTTAATTTAATTACACATTTAACACTCTCACTTCAGAATCTACAAGGTTAAATTATATTTTTCTTGTTAATTTATAATAATATGGTCAATGTAATCTCGCACATGGGATTTAAAAAAAGTAAAATATACACAGATTTTATTCCTATTTTGGAAGAATAATTTTCTTGTTAATTCCCAACCACAAATTAACCAAAAGATTATCTAATATATAATAATCATAAAAGTATCTATTGTTTCATAAATTCTTGCTTGTTGCAATGAGACAAATTAAAAAAGGGGGAGATGTGGAGGAACTAGGAAGCATTGGTAGAAAACATAGATTCTTCGGCCTTTTTCAAGCATTGGTAGGGCTTGTGAGAGTTTAGAAAGGGGAGGGTTCTTCGGCCTTTTTCAACCATGCATAGAATCTTTCTTTCTTTTCTCAACTTTTTTCTCCAAGTTTTATTCACTTCATATACTTTTGCTTGTTATTACTTACTCTTTTCCAAAAATATTCTTCTACTTTTTTTATTAGTTTTGTTCCAAAAAAAAACTGACATGTTTCTATATTTAGAAACAATTTTAATTTATGAGATGATTTACAACCACACAAACATTTAAGATTTATTTTGGATCATATATTTCAAAAGTTTTTAATTTATTTTTTAAATATTGTGTCAAATCTGTTAATTATCACAGCAAAGGAGATTGATAATTGATGAAGAGAAGAGGAGAAAATATTGGAGAGAAAGGAAGAGCCGAGACATTATTTTTGGGGAGCAAAATGTGCTCTTCAGTGATAGTTTTTCTATTATGAAAACTTAAAACTGATTACAACAATCCTAGTCCTATTTATAAGCTGTAACTAAACTAAATGCTAAACTAACCAAGACTAACTTTAATCAACATATCTCAACTGTATATCTCAACTGTATATCTCAACATTCCCCCTCAAGCTAGGCACATAAAACAAAGTTTTCAGTCCTAACTTGGAAACAATAGCAAAATTCGCAATAACGAACTCAGTCGCAGTACTTATACATTAGCTATATCAACAGCAGCAACAAAAATTCTTAGCCACAATGAGTTTTGCAAATGACCCTTCCATGTTACAGAATAAGCAGCTTCCTTAACTTGGCGACGCTCATAACAGGTTTCAATAATATAGTTCAATAAGCAACACTGCCTAGCAAATTACGAGCTCATCAGGATATCTTCGCCTTTGAGAAGTCCATTTTAGAAAGCTCTGCCATAAATTTCTTGAGAATATCTTGTTTCTGCGTCTCATCACTTGTTGGAAGACCCATGGATTTCTGTCGCTGATCAAACATCATCTTTTTCACAGTTGATCGTGTCTCGGGGTTCAAATCTGATAGCTTGATACTTTCAGGTTCTGCTTTCTGCATATCTTCAGGCTCACCTTTCACGCAGCATTTTCACCATTCCATTTGGTCCTTCTTGGTTAGGAGTACAGAGATGGATTTCTGATCCTCTAAGCTCCAGAAACAATCATCTACTTTGACAGGTCGATATAGTTCTCCATCAATTATTGAAGGCTGACTTCATTCCTTCAATGACTCGGATGCACCAAAAACAAGAATTTTAATGCAACCTTTATTATCAACAAGTATGTTTACTCCCTTAATATTTCTGTGCATAATTCCATTTTTATGCAAGTATTCCAGACCCAATAACAATTGTTTGGTGTACATTCTTATAACAGATTCAGGAAATGATCCAAATTCCAGACCCAACAGCAGTTTTAACAACACACCAGCAGTTTTAACAACACACCAGCACCAGCAATGCATCACCAGCAGCAGTGACCATTTCAACAAACAAAGTAGAAAGTAGCAAAGCAGCTATCAGCAGCAGCTTAAGAAACTCGGTTTTTTTCATTTTCAGAATCTATCAGTAGCAGCACCAGAGGATTGATAGTCCATTCAGCAGCAGCTTCAGTGGCTATCCTACAACAACATGAAATACTAGCAGCAACACAACATCAACTGGACAGCACAGCTGCATTTGCAGCAGCCAAAATCAAATCATCAAGAATGCGTTCAGCAGCCTAAAACCAAAATATCGGAAGAATAGCTTCAAAGAAACCACCATGCAGACTAATCACTTTCAAAACATGAGCTTCAAGCCCAATCTAACTCCACATTCCAGGCAATAGCAACCAGTAACATCACCACACCAGTAACATTACCGGTGAGCAAAAAACCAGCTGGTACAACATCATCGTGAGCAGTGAACGCCAATGTACAACACACCAACATTATCAAGATAGCAATACGGTGTGGTTCCACAACACCAGTAGCAGCATCATAACGAGTTGCATAGCAGTCAGTACACCAGTATATAACCAACACACCAACACGACAACAACAAATGCCACTTCTCTCCAATTCGACAACACAAAAACAGTAGCAGTTGCTGCTTTATGAACAATATTAATAGCCACAGTGAAACAACAGCAACAATCCAACATTCACTAACACGAATTCAATTCTAATATTATAAAACGATTCTCCAACACGAAATAATACGAAAACCTCTAAAAATACTTTCGGCGATCTTCGACGTCGCAATGATAACCAAAGGCGGAGTGTATCCGCACACACGATAACATATCCATACGACTCGATCGACAAAGACGATAATAGAAAATACCTCAATCTTCGATTCTCTGTTTTTTTGAAAAATCGCGATTTCGTTTTCAATTCTCAATTGCTGTGAGTCGAGTCGATAGAAATTATTGTCCAATCGATCTATTCTGAATCAGATCGATTCTGAATTTCAATTGATGTCCTCTCGATCGATTCTGAATCAGTTTCTTCAATTTCTCTCCTCTCGATCGATTCTGAATTCCTCCTCTGTATACTCTATTAGCTCATTTGATTTCGACTTCGAGTCGAATCGATTGCTTCGCGATTCCGCGATTCTGATTTTCATAACTGGAAATCGCAATTCTCAGAATCGATTCCAATGTCATTGACTTCCTCCAGTTTCAGTTTCTTTCCTTCGCATCGATTTCTTCGATCAGTTTCAATTTCTTCTTCGATTTTGATTTTCTGATTTTTAGAAATTTCTATCCGTTTTCTCGATCAATTTCGCGGTATGAAGGTCCTACGAATCGGTAGGCTTTGATACCATGTTAATTATCACAGCAAAGGAGATTGAGAATTGATGAAGAGAAGAGGAGAAAAGATTGGAGAGAAAGGAAGAGCCGAGACAGTGTTTTTGGGGAGCAAAATGTGCTCTTCAGTGATAGATTTTCTATTATAAGAGCTTAAAACTGATTACAACAATCCTAGTCCTATTTATAAGCTGTAACTAAACTAAAGGCTAAATTAACCAAGCCTAACTTTAATTAACATATCTCAACAAAATCAAACTAGACCAATCTTTTTAAGACGGAAGAAATACTTCATAAAGTCTAAAGAAACCCTTGAAACAATCCAAAGAATACTTTGGACAAAAAAAGAAGAATCAGACCACCCTTTCATTTACTTTTCCTACCTCTTTTGTGGTGTCATATCTAATGGTAACTTAATTAGTCTAATTATAACTTATTCTTAAATTTTTAATTTTAATTACAAGTAAAGTTGAAGATGAATTTGATTGAGACTTTTAGAAAAATAATATTTAAAGTTAATTTAATAAGGTATTTAAAAATTAAAATTATTTTTGGACATGAAAATAGAAATAAAGTAAAAAGTTTTATGATTGAAAACTTAAACAAAAACTTTAAAAACTCCTAAATATATTTTTCTAACTACAAAATATTTCAGGTAGTTGAAATAATGAGTCTGTTTACTAAGCAAACACTTATTGTAATAATTTCTGAATTTATTCATGGCCTAACAGATTAGTCGTCTAACAGTAGTGAATATCATAAACATAGTGATAAACCAGTTACGATTTCGAAAATCTGAACTCCAAAACATATTTGAGAAAAGTAGGAATGAAAAATATATTTGAGTCTGAAAAGAATATATAGTTTGACTGAATAAAAATCAGACGTCATGACATTGCAAAACAAGGCAAGCGACTCACCACTGAAGTTAGATCCCAAGCTGGAACTCAAAATCACAAACTTTGTTAGTATTAGGATCCTACCCTGCATAAAAATATGCAAAAGTGCACTATGTGTATATCAACACCTACACTAAGGCTGTCCAGTGGGCCGATCCCGCCTGGACCCGACCCGACCCTCCCTGATCCCTTTAAGAAAATGGTGTCGGGATTCGAAATCGGGACGGGACCTGGGCTCGTCCCGCTCCGGCCCGTCCCCCTTCAACCCGCCCCGACCCCGATCCCCCTACCCCTTTATAAAACTAACCGTTGCAACAACGACCAGATTTAGATTTTGGGTCGTTGTGCAACGGTTCCAACATCCATTTTTGTCCCCCCTTTATCCCCTTAATATTTATTTTAACCCCTAAATTAATATATTTACACTTTAATTCAATTTTTCAACTATAAATACTTCATTTTTCTCACAAATCTTCCTACCATCTCTATATATCTCTCTACAACTCTACATTGCTAACTAAAGTTTATATTTTATTTGCTAATTTATATCAAAGTTAAAAAATTGGGAGTGAAATTGACAATTAGTTTGAGGATCATCCATCGAGCAATGTTTCAATTTTCAACCTCGGTTACACGTCGGCGTTTGGTACCTCCGTTCCTTCTTTAAATTATTTTTGTTACTTAATTTTAATTATCACACTTAATTGCATTTACTTTAATTATTTATTTACATAATTATAATGGAACGCCTTTGACATAATTAAGGGTAAGTGTGCTTCTTCTAGTAGGTGAAACAAAGGCAAGTGTACTTCTTCTAGTAGGGGAAACAAAGACAATTGTACTTCTTCTAGTCTTCCTATTCCTAATCAAGATGATTTGATTGATTGCACTCATACAGATGAAACTGATTTTTTTTAATGATGTACCATTAGATGATGAGATATATTCTGCAACTGAACCAGATTTTAATTTAGACGATAATATAGATGACACAATCACTAGTGCACCTCAACCTCACGTTCAGATTGAGTCTCAGTTGTAACATCCCGTACTTTCGGGTCACGATTTGAACCGCTAAGCGTATACAAATCGCTAGGCGTGTGTAAATAGACCCGATTGTTGAGAAAATTTATGTTATATTTACATATGCTAATAAAAAAATGAGTATGCGAATGGAGAAGACTCCGAAATAATTTCGGGGGTAACAAGTGTGACAACGAGAATTGAGAATAATAGTTGTATAACCCTAAAGAGGTTATGGACTAGTGTCATATCACGTAGGTTATGGCATTGGATATATAAATATCTTATAAGTTATTAAAATTAAATTAAATTGGGGTCACGGAGTTAATTATGTATGTGGTTGATAAATTAGACGGAGGTTGGTCACTTAATTTAAATTAAGTAACCATGCAAGAGGTATGTGACATTAGAATAGAGCTCCCACCGCCAATTTTGGCTAGTGTGAGACCGAATTATGTAGTTATTTATGTCAAAGTTGTCAAGTCTCCATTAAGGAGATGTATATGTACATGGTACTTGAGAATTCATTCTCATTTAAGAATGAAAAGCAAACACAGATTGTGCCTCATTTTTTTGTTGACAACAAACAATTTATACTTCATTTTTTTTTGTCCAAATCATCAAATTCATACTTCATTTTGGTTTCAAACAACAATTCGTATTTCTTCTTTTTTTTCCAACAACAAATTCGTACCTCAATTTCTTTTCATTAAACAACAAAGTGATTTTAACATTTGAAATTTCCCATACAACTGTCTTATTTCGTGACCCAGTAGATAAATATGGCAAGAGGTGGGTTCCATTATTATCGAGGTATATTAAGATAAATTATTTCTTTCTTTTGGCATGGAAATGTTCCTTGTAACGAAACGTAATCGTAGTAGTGCTCCGTAATTTATTTTACTCTTAATAGTTAAGGATTGTTCATATTATTGATTCATATGTTAGCATGCCTAAATATATTCCTAAGTCCTTATTGAGGCATACGGAAAAGATGTTGATATTCACAGTGTTAGCCGAAAATATAAGGATATTATGTCACTCAGGAGGTTGTATTGTCATTCATGCATTTTCATTTGCATTACATTCATTTATTGCCTTTGATCACTTGTGCTATACACACTACTATATGATAAATATTATATATATGTAGGGGATATGAGAAAAGAGGAAAATGTGTTATATACACACACCACTTATAGCTGGTACATATTATCACAAAAGAGCCTGAAGAGGCCAACATGAATCGATGTCCATATGTGGCTGATTTAAGTCGGTGATCTATGAGACATATCCATATCTACACACGCACATCGAGCAGATTAATAAATCTCACTAATTCAATATTTTCTTCGTCTCAATTTCACAAATAGACTCAATAGTTCCCACATCAGCTCTATATTAGGCTGGATTAACACGGTCCCCAAATTCTCTACATTGCAACTCCACAAGTATCACATCACAAATACCGAGTAGAGAAAGAAATAACATGTATAATGTAATAGCATATAGAAGCTAAATTATAAATTTCAACAGATACAATGATAAATCACGCTCTTCTAGTTTATAAATAGTCCAAAATTCATCTGTTAAATTACTGCAACATCGAGTAATTACTTCAGGTCATGCATTAGCCACTAGTTCATCTTGTCAAATTAGCCATAGGAGATCAGTCTATTGCAACCAGTGATAAAGGATAGTTATGGAGAGAAGTTCCTTGTAGATGAAGAGGAGAAGGAGATACGAGAGAGATACAATGAAGAGAAGAGAAACATAATATGGAGAGTGTTACATCCCGTAGTTCCAGGACATATAAGTGAGAACGTAAGTATGGAAATAAGATAAAGGTTGGAAGGAAAGTATATTTACATTTTCGGATACGGAAAAAATTTGGATAAAAAAAAAGTGTGGCGACGAAAAATTTATTAACTCGGAGTTGGATTCCCTAATATGAATTTATGGATTTATGGACTTAGTATTGTATTATGAAGTCTTGGGATTAAGAATATGAGCTAATCGAAAATTTCATAATTTTGGGGAGGGGGGGTTCGAAAATTTTAAGTATTTTGGCTAGTATGGAATATTTTGTTAAGAGAATTATGGGCGAATAAGAGGGTGACATGTGTACCTCCCCACTTGTGTAACAAGCTCTAATTATATATATGTATATGTATTGCAAGATTGACTAAGTGGTGGTGAAAATTTTGTGAAGAGATTATAGTGTGGAAGATATTTTCATACAAGTGGACAAGAGGGTCCCCCATCCACTTGGCTTGTACACCTCTTATATTACAAGTCTCGAAGATTTAGCACACAAATATCTTCATCTTCAAACCCTCATATCTCTTCTCTCCTTGAAGCTCTCGAAATCCAAGCAAAAGTGAAGAACAAAGTTTAGTTATTTTCCAAGATTAAGCCCTCTACCTAAGTTCTAAGCCAAAGTTAATACTCCTAATGACACTGCATTCCTCTGTCAGTGTCACCATCTCATACTCCGTGAACTTCTTCTTCTTTTCCCAGAATTTCCTTCATGAATTTAAAATAAGTGGGCATTTGCTCCAATGCCTCAACGGCGGAATGTTAATGTGTAAGTCAATATCTCCAAGAACTCGAGAATTGCTTATCAACCACTTTCTTTCAAACCTCTGCGAAAGGAATCCTCTCGGTGTACTCCTTCACCGACCGTTGAGCTTTCTCATATCCGCGGTCTTCGTGAGCCTCTCACTCTCTGCATCTACTCTATTCAACCACACGGGTGTAAGTTGTTCTAACTGCTTTCCATTCCTCACCGCATCCGCTTGACATCGTTTCTGGGGTTCATCTTCAGATTGCAGCAACGTGCCTGTGGCTCGTTATTTGTCATCTTCGCTAGTTGTCCCACTGCGCTCCAAATTCCGATAGAGGATCCGGTCCTCGCCATGAACCGGCTCGTGAGTTGCGAGTGTCAACAGGTCGCTCTCAACTCATCCGCTTTCTTGAAAGTGCTGCACCAATTGTTGAAGATGGCCCGAGTGAATGGTCACGAGTTTGGTACTTGCCTCAAATTGGTTCTCACGCCTCGATCACCCCTCCATGAAAAGTTGGTGATTCCTCCACCGATTGTAGGTATTTGAATAGGGGTTGTTCTCGGGCCTTTGATAATTCCTCACCGCTGACATTCCTTGCTCGATAGAGATGTTGTTAGGATCAGCTGATGGGCACCTATCAAAGGTATGTGGACCTCCACACATCTCGCAACTCAATGGCATTTGGACTGCATTCACTGACACTGTGTTTTGTTGCAGTTGCTTGGTCAGGAGAGTAACTTGTGCATTTAATGCTGTGATGGCATCAATCTCATGGACTCATATTGCTCTTCTACCACGCACCCCTCTGTCCTCTGTTACATGATTATTGGTGGTCATGTCTTCCAATAAATCATGAGCTTCGTGTGTTGTCTTTCTCATGAAAGTTCCACCTGCGGCTGCGTCAATGATAGTTCTGGTAGTCCCACTTAGCCCATTATGGAAAATATGGACCAAATTCCACAACTGAATGCTATGATGTGGACACTTCCTTTGTAAATCTTTAAATCTCTCCCAAGCCTCATAGAGTGACTCTCCATAAGCTTGATAAAAATTGTTCAACTCCCCTCGACAGCGGCTTTGGACGTGGAAAGAACTTTGCTAAAAAAATTGTGTACCGCCACGTGAATATCGAATGCGGCAAGGAATTCAACCAAACTTTCGCCTATCCCTTAGTGAGCGGAAAGAGTCTCAATCGGATGGCGTCGTCAGTAACGCCATTGTACTTGAAAGTTGCACACAACTCCAAGAAGTTCGCTATGTGCATGTGAGGATCTTCCGATGGAAACCCTCCGAACTGAACAGTATTCTGCACCAAACTCAGGATCGCAGGCTTGATTTCAAAATTGTTTGCTCCTATTACTGGGAGCCTGATGCAAGTTTGTGCTCCATTCAACCTTGGCAGCACATAATCTCTCAAGTTTCTCTCAGCTTGGACCTGGACCCTCTCTTCTATATCCATTGGCAATCTCCGGGGCATCCTTTGGTTAGGTTGATGATCACCTAACCCTTCGTTCATCTCATTGTTATTCTGTAAGCCCCCCATCGCTATCAAGGCCAAAACTCGTTGGTTTCCCATGTTCTGTTTGCAAGTCTTTTCAATTTCCGGGTTGAAGGGAACAAGTGTGTTTGCTCCTCTTCTCCTTCGCATAAACTAGATGCCTGCAACAGATCAAAATCAACAAACGGATCACGGCACACTGGTTTTCACGAATAAAAGAAAAAAAATATAGTAATAAATAAAAAATAAAAACCAAATTAGAAATTAAGAATAAATAAAATTGATATTGAACTACGTCAATCCCCGGCAACGGCGCCAAAAACTTGATGCGCGATTTATGCACACACTAACGCAAGTGCATGTGTCGTGACAAGTAATATAGTCTAGAAGACCGAGTTATCGTCCTCAGGGATTAATGTTCAATTCTCAAATTCTATTCTATGGTATCTATTTGGTAACCGATGATTGATAACTTGTTTATAACTATAATTAAGAATGCTAACTATATTACTTTGTTTTACTTCAGTTATGGTGGAAATAGGGCTTCCAAATCTTCTCAACTATCCGCTCATCTTACTTGTTAATGCAATTAATTATGATTCTTCTTCTATTTTGAGATAGCAGGTTAACTAAGCCGTTTTATACTCCTGTTAAGGTAATATAAACACTCAACCCCAATATAGAACCCTTCTACCTTTCGGTGATAAGATTGACTATAAAAGAGGATTAAGAGTAATAATCTATTAATACTACACAAGTATCGGGGTACTTTCGTCCACAATTTAACCTATGTTTATTTAACTATAACATATTCACAATCTCCCCTTTCGGCTTTCAATTAGAAATCATATAGATTATGATTAGTGATCAATTAATTACCAAACATTCAAGACAATTATTGAATAAATCTCAACAATGATAAGAAGAACAAAAAACATGCATTAATTCATAAGAATAAGTTTCAAGTGATTTGACATGGAAAACCCTAGATTAAGTTAGTTCCTAGACATATGCATGACAAGAACTAAACTAATATCCAACATAAACTACAAAGAAATAAAACAAGAAACAAGAAATTACTAAGAAGTTGTCTCCAATCTTGATCTCCAAGGTTGTGTTGAATTGCAAGAGTTTGGCAACTCTAATTCTGACCTAAAGGCTGCCTTTTATAGCCTCCAATTCGTTTTCCAGGTTTTCCTTCAGGCCTTGGCCCATTCCCATTCGAATTTGCCAGTTTTCGCCGGCCATGCGCAGAATCGAGCCGACGCCAAACTCCCGCATGTCTCTGTAAATTGGGCGCCGTGGCGCTCAATCGGCTGGCCGAGACGCCGCCGCCTGCTTTCGTGTCTTGCCGCCAACTTTCTCATTTTTTGAGCTCTGGAACCTCTGTTTCTGCCATCTTTTTGCTCATTTTCCGCCAATAAGCCACTTTAAACCAATATGACTCAAAAGAAAGAAAATATATCCTAAGACGACACGTATTTGTACAAAAATAGGCAAAAGACTAACTTCAGAACTACAAGTATCACATCATATTTATAAGCTAGACTTAACTGGACTAACAACTTAATAACAACTAATCTAACAGTGTTAACCACATACTAACCACCTAACTAAATTGTAACAACTTTCTAACAACTTTAACTAACTAAAATATATCTCAATATCATCAACAAGGCGAAGATATTATGCACAATTAATCAACCACATATACGTGAAATAAGATCTACAAACTTGCAATTCAAGTAATCCATGGTCAAAATTTACAACTTTGTAGTGTCGTTCAAAAGTTGCAAATGACATAGTAAAATTGCAATTAAAGAAATTACATTTTCAAAAAAAACATGTTATATTTTCCTTATAATTTCATGTGGTTCTTCGGTTGGAATTGATATTTGTTGGTCAAATTGGTCCACGCCGCTATTCATACCTTCAGATAAGATGTCGTTGTAGTTTTCGTCCTCTTCTTAATTGATCTCCGGTTGGCCGCACCTCATACGCTCCGCACAAATTCAGTCTCTGAATAGAACTGCAATCTCCAATGAGTCTTCCGCCAATTAATGTCTCTGCCCCTCTATTTGAAATTTTCCCGCAGAAAAAAATACTTTCAGACGCCGTTGATGACGCTTGAATGTTTAAAACATCTCGTACCATTATTGAAAGTGTCAGAAATGTCTTCTCATTCTCCCTCGAGTATTTCAATAAGTCTTCATGTCCTTATTCATTGACAACTGCTTGGTACGGTAAAGCACAATGCAAAATAAAAATATCAAACTCGCTAATTTGGTTAGTAGTGTTAGCACCACACATTTTATTTTTTAAGACTTTCTATACTAGCCGCAGAAAATACATGTCTCTTTTGAGGTTGTGTTGAAGAAGAAGAAGAAGATGGTACGGAATCTGGTTGGTTGCTAGCACTTTCATGTTGATAGTACGTATATACTTTTTTGCATTAATCTTGTATGCTAGACAACACTTCTTCTTTGGTTTGTTCAATAGGTGGTGAATCATTTGGATTTTTGGGAGTTGGAGGTGGTAGTACTGTTATACAATCATAAATAGTTTCAATAAGTGATTTACATCCGTCTATTTTAATAAACGGATTTAATACAACACCATAGTGGGAATATGAATTAATTTTTTTTATTCTGATAAACATTTTTTAATAGCCGCCTTATAAGTTGGTTTAGCCATATATTCATTAAGTAATAAAAAGATGAGAGCTATATAAAACAACATAGTTGAAATAGTAGGATAATATATACCGAAAATTTTTGTTGTTGCTTGAAAAAATTTCTCTAAAAATACAATAAGTTCGACAATTTTGTCCCAATCGCTATCTAAAACCATATAAGCTGGATTTTGATTATGTGCGTTAAACAATAAAGTTATAGGTCTTCTATAGTCATAAGCAACAAGTAGTTGATGGTACAAGAATTCCACCTAGTGGGTACTTCTTCGGAAATTTTTCTATAAGGTAATTGACAATCATGACAAGTTTTTTATATTCATTTTTTCGTTGTATTATATTATTTTTAATAATATAGTTTATAGCAAATTGTATTTTATCAAGAATGTTTATAAAAAGTAATAGAAACCTGTCTTGGCTGAATAATTAAACTGGGTTTGTGGCTGCTACTGATAGTAAAATGGGTCAGGCACATGGTGCAGTGTTGGGCCACTTCCCTAGGCCAGCCCATGCTGCTGGGGACGCTGCCTGCTGAGGGCTATTCTTGCCTCCACGCCCTCGGCCACATTCATCTCTGCCGTTCCCGCGACCTTTTCTTTTTTTGCCACCACCGCAGCCACCCCGTTGTTGCTGGTTGTCCGGCGGTAGGGGCGGCGAGAATGGCGGGAGTGTCAACCAATAATTCTTTCTGATTGTGTTTGTCTTGTTTAGCACGTCGTGTTTCTTTCAACAATAATTGTGACCGAGCTATATTAAAACTGTGTAAGGGATCGACATGTTAGATCATCATGTCTAGGGTATCATACTCATCTTTTGGAAGACCTACCACTAGTTGGATAACCATCTTTGTGTCGAAAACATGTGTTCCCACATTTGATAATTGGCCCGCCACTAGTTTCAATTGCTTGCAATATTCGGACATGTTAGAGAAATTTTCAAGACGTGTATGGTTGTTGTCCTGAAAGATTTCTTCTAACCTAATCCATAACTCGCGAGCAGAGGCACCAATTTTCATGATAGTGTAGAGCAAATCCTGAGAAATAGTGCCATAGATCCACTATTTAACAACGGCATCAAGGCGACGTCATGTGTGTCATCAACCTCAATGGGGCGAAGGGGGGAGTCGTTTATGTGATCCAGTATGTCATAGACACATGCATGGATATGGAAAAGTTCCACCCACGAAGAGTACTGACCGTTTTCTTGATCAAGAACCATAGGGATGAAGTTCTTGATGTTGGGTACGGTAAGTGCTGCGTGAACAAAGGGTGAAAAAGATGATATATGTGCGGTAGAGGTGACATCGGTTGAGGTTGAGGCTATTATGAGAGTTGTGGGAGGAGTCATTATAGTGGATTAATTTGGATGAAGGAAAAGGAGGAAAGTAAACTTGGTCTCGTCGGAAATTGTGTAGCACGGCAGCCGCTGGTTGAAGGAAAAACCGAGGGAGGGTGGGGGGTTGGATGCGGCTTTGGAGACAAAAAGAACAAGAGAATATGATTTATGTAGGCTCTTGATACCATGTAAAATTGTATTAATCTCCCTTGAAGAGTCTTTCTCATTAATACAAATATATATAGTGTACAATGTGGAACTCTAATATAATAAAAATTCTAAATCTACCATAATTATACATTACTAATTATTACACAATATATAAAATATATTATAATTATGGTACTGTTATGTATACGTTAATATTATTATTTTAATTTAACATCAAATTGAAAATTTTCAAGCCTCAAATGCTGATTAAGACAAATTGAAGGAAATAGAGCATTGAGAGTAGTGAGAAATAGAGATTGGTCCCATCCCATATAAGTTGAGTAGTGTACGGCGGCATCACGCTTCCCTCTTTCCGTGAATTTATGTTCACTTTCTCTTTCTGGAAACTAGCCCACCACCCTAACCTCCTTTTTTCTTTCTTGAGCACCGTGCTTTGTAGGACTATATGTTTACTTTAATCTTCAATTTTCTTTTAACTTTTTCATTTCTCCTTTAAGTTTTTTTTTAAACAACTCCTTTAATGGTTAATAATGTAGATTTGAGCATCCGCATGAACGTAGCTCAGTTAGTTTCAGAATAGTAGATTACTTTTAGGTAAGCAGGTTGAGCAATGTGAGAGTTTCATTCCTTCTTTGTGGAAGATGACTCCTTATGGACACTAAACATTATCCCCCACCTTATGAGCCGGTGAATCGTAATGATTTACCTCATCACCAATTTGTATCGGGCCGGAGTAAAACCGTGTGGGGGAGAGATTTCACCTTTTGCCCCGAATAATGTAGATTTGAGGTCGTTCCTTCACGTGCTCACTTTGATAACGATATTTGTTGCGTAGTGAGTGAATGACAATATGTGAAATGATGCACTTATCTTAAAAGATGTTTTGTGCTTCATTATTTTTTTGTAAGATAATTACTGATGTGTATATAATTTTTATTATTCTATTCGTTTCAATTTTATGGTATTATTTGACTAGGTATATAAACTTAAAAAAAACTTAAAATATATGTATGATTATAAATTATATCATGAAAGGTAAAAAGAAAATTTTACATTAAATAATTTTTAATTATAAAAATATAACATTTTTTTCGAAATAAATTAAAAAAATGTATCATATAAATTGACGACGGAAGAGATTATTTACAGTGCCCCACACATAAAATAAGATAATATTTTATTTTTTTAGGCGGGGGATTAAGAATGAATAAAAAGTGTTACACAACTCAAAAGTGTTTTATATTGTAATTTTAACATTAATATGCCATAATTTTAATAGTTATAAAATAATTATTTTTAATGTTAAACATAAAAATCCAAATTAAAGTGTATTCAAATATTAAAAAGTGTCAATATTTTTTTAAACAGAAAGAAAAATATCATATTAAAATAAAACTGATACTATAAATATGCGGATTCCCACATACTTTATAAATAACCAACCCCCCCCCCCCAACTAAATGGTGAATTAATTAAAACGAGAGAAGGTAATGTATTTACAGAGTTCCTTTTATGAGAGATATTTTTAGGTGGATAAAATGAGAGAAGAGCCCGTTTGAACGTGCTTATGACTTTTGACTTATTTTTGTTATTTAAACTTAAAATAAATACACAAGGCACTTTTTAAATTTATCCAAACACTGTAAAAGGAGTAACTTATAAACTATTTTTGGCTTAACATCACTTAAAATAAGCCGGTCCAAACAGGCGCAAGTTTCTTTTGATTTGACATAAAATATAAAATATAAAGAAAGACTTTTGAAATATGTGATTCAAAACAAGTTTTGGATATTTGTAACTATAAATCATCTCGTAAAATTAAATTTCTAAATATAAAAATATGTCAATTATTTTTAATAAACTAATAAAGAAAGTATAACATTTTTTTGGGAGAGAGGAAGTAGTAAGTTTTAAACTTATTGTCCTGTCTCTGACATGCTTCCAAGAAATTAAACATATTTTTTTGTGTCATGTCAATTGTCATCACTCAAAGGATAAATTTATTTCACTTAAAGGAAATTTAAGGATGTAATAGATTCTCCTATAAAAATCGAGTGTGTAGCTGAAAATTAATTTATTTAATTGTCCTTATTTTAAATTTTGATTTGATGTTGCTTTTTACAAAAAAGAAAATCATTAATATTAATTTAATATAAAAATTAATTCAATGTCTTAAACTCAATATCCATATGTTAAATGGTGTTGGAAAGTTGTCATTGGTGGAGGTTGGGTCCGCCCATTTTCAATGACTTAAATATCATAATTTCATATGTTGGAGACCCTGGTTCTTCACATATGCATAATCTATTAAGTGAGTAGATGACCGTAGGGTCAAGAATCATCAAATTCCGTTGAGAAATAGAAGAGATATTGGTCCGCAGAGTAAAGTGTTTGAGACATGAAAGAGTGGTGTGTGACAAATCTACCACATCGATAGGAAATGGAAGAATTGTTCATGTTATAAGTCTCTAAACTAAATAAGTGATTAGGACCCCAAGGGGTAATCCATGTGTTTGAAGGAGGGAGGACTTAGGTGTGCTTGAGTTCGAGACTAGGTCCACCCGCCCGCCCGGTCCGCGTTGTGGGTCGCTGGGCTGATGGACTTTTACTAATATTATCTTTTTGGACTTTATTTAATTACAGTTCGGTCCCTGGAGTTTCTGGAAGAGACAGGCACGCGGTGCCTCATGATTTGGACCGCGGTGTTGCACGTCCAGTAAGCTCCCAATAACGGTAATATGTCAGAATGATGGCCATTACTTGTCAAAAAGTTTGGCACTTATGCCACAACGTTTATGACCTTTATGAAGGCCATTAACAGCCATCTTAAACACCTTTTAACACCTCTCCTCATCCTCCAAACTATATAAACAAGCCTTGTTTCAGATTTGAGGATATATACAATATAATATACATTGAACACACAATATATGAGAACATATATAGAACAGAAATAGAGGAAGAACACACATAGAATACATATTTCTATAAGTTCTTCCTAGTTCATGAAATCTCTTCCTTTCTTGCAATCTTACACACTCAAAGATCTTTCTATTATAGCGAACACTTGAGTTCCCTTTGCTCATTTGTTTGATTGATGTTTTATCTTGGGAGATAAGTTGTCATTATAATCGTTGAAAGGATATACAGGGCAATATTATCTTAAGGATAGATCAAGAATTTAGTCGACTCAGCAAACCAATTATATTGTTATATTTCCAGATTCTAAACATATTGTTGTTGTTGTTCTCGCAGCTGTAGCTTTCAACCAACATCTCAACACTTCAAGGAAGAAGATCAACACTTCAAGGAAGGATCAAAGATTGAAGATCAAGATCATCAACACTTATTGATGTTGTGACAACTGATGTTAGACTTCAAGCCTATTGTATTGAAATTGTAATTGATTATCCTTTCTAAACACTAGTGATAGTTGTAAACTATTCTCATACATTCACTGTAACACCAACAAATGGTACATGAGATTATTGAGTACTCCCTTTATTTCATTTTAATTGTTGTTTCAGCTTAAAAAAATATTCTAAAATAATTGTCAAGTTAAGATTCAAGAATAAGATTGACAGAATATTCAGCAACAATGGTAAATGAAACATGCGCAAACTCAGAAAGATTCTTCCAACCCATATTTGTGTGCATATTGTACGATAGAAATTGGCAATCAAAGCACATTTCGCGATTTACTGGTAGTAATGTTGAGGGAACAGTATTACTACCTACAGGACTAGTCTGACGCAAGTCGGAAACCTGAATATAAAAAAAAAAGGCTTTGAGATCTCTCATAAAGTGACAAATATTCTAATAAAACAACTTGGAACGTGATAAAACCAGAAGGAGTAAAACAGTTTCTAATCAGCAAGGTAGGACATTCATTTCAATCGCATATCTCCACTCATGATCATATCAATCGCATCACTATGTCTGGAATTATTTTTCATCTGACCTCACATATGTATTCTCATCTATAATATGTATGAGATATCTCAATCTTTAATCATGTAAATCATAAGTATTTGACATTTAGCTTTTTCACACTTTTAAACGAGTGTTTAGGAGTGATGAGAACACACAATCACATATAAGACAAACATATAATTGTAGAGATAGAAAATACGGGCTTCATACCTCAATCACAGATTCATAAGATTATACTATCTATCAGCTAGTGTCCAAAACGTGGCATTCAGACTGGACTATACAATTGAAACAACGCAAATAGCCATAATATGATACCGATACCCGATAAAGTGCTCGTCACCTCACAAGTATCAGGACCCCATTAATATCCCCATTACCCTCTTAATTAGTTAATTACACCAACATGACGCTTTAAATAAGGTCGTAAGTCACAACTTGCCTGAATTAGGAGACCGACGGTCACAACGAAACTTTCCGTAAAGCCTCATCTATTCATGTATGGAAAGTACGTTAACACACAATTTCGTAGACATCTATATCACTATATGAAAGTTTCGAACCCATAAGGTCACCAAAAATAGAATTTTGAACCTCGAAGTGCAAAACGGGAAAATAATTAAAAAATTAGTTTACCCAAAGTCTATAGAGGCTAGATATAAAAAATCAACTAAATTCAATATCAAATCCATGATTAACAGAATAAATCTCCATTTTCATCCACATGCAATTTCAAATCTCAAATCATGATTTCTAACATGCAAATCCACACTAAATCACTAATTGGTGATATAATCGTAAAAGGAGGGTTATAAACTTACTCATTTGAAGATCCTGGAATCTCCTCAAAAAGTTCTCCGAAACGAGACCCCAGGCTCCAAATTTAAGAATGAAATGTCTAAGTTTGAAAATAGGGAAATAAGGACATTTTTTCCAGCGATCCTCGCAGAAGCATCTTTCCCTAACCTCACAGATTTGAGTGTCCACTTAAAAGCCCAGGTCCGTAGATGCGGTCCAAGGAGCGCAGAATCGGCCAGCTCCACTCCTAGCTAAATCTCGCACATGCGGCCCACCTTGCGCAGGTGCGCCCCTCCAAGCCTGCAAAAGCGAGACACCAGAATCAACAAGATCAATATATATTTCAAGCTTCGATTGCATTTTCAAAACTCATCCGAGATATCCCGGACACAAATTAAATATGCAAATCACTCCTAAAACATGTAACGAACTTGCTCATGCATTCAAAATACTCATATGAGGTTATCTTGACCCGATGTTGACTGTGGTCAACTCCAATTTACTTAAAAGACTAGAATTTAAACAAAGAGTCCAAAATGCCCACGAATTTCTCGGGAACCGAACTAATGACTCAACTAAGTCATAAATGTCATACCAGACCTAATGGAATCGACATAACTTCAAAAAAGACTCGGTTGACCCTAGTCTTGACTTTAGTAATTTAAGAACTTCCTAGATTTCACTTTCATATCCAAATCTCGCCCAAGTCACTCGGGACTCATTTTAACCATCCATCTAATTTAAAAATTACTTTCCGGATCTAACAGAACCATCGAAATTTAATTTTAAATGCGTTTACCCAAAAGTCAACTTTTTCAACTTAGAACTTTCAATATTCAAAATTTAGATTTTCTTCTGTTATTTCCATCCGATTGTCTAAAAATTGCACCATCCAACCCCACAAGTCAAATACCACGTAAAGAAGCTAGGGAAATGATCATTTATGGAAAAACAAGCAAAAAATTCAAAATGACCTAACAGGTCATTACATGATGCTAATAACGTATGTAAGGCTAACTCTCTACGGGCGTGGACGTTATTAATATTTCCCATGCCTCGTTAATTACGATTGCTACGAATTACATCAGAAAGAAATAAAGGTTATGCCCTAGTTCATGAAAAGTTCAAAACTTTTATTATTTGAGAATATAATTTCATAGTTATTCATAATTATCATTATGAATATTTTGAGCACAATACATAATCATTACCAACTCACGTTTGACATTTCATTAGTCTGAGTAATAGAAAATGCTTATGCAAAAGTACTACTTTAAATCGCATGACTAGTTGATAAATTCATGTCTTAATTCATTGTAGAGGTAGTTAGTATTCCATATCAAAAACTTAGTATGAAATCATGTTTTAGTATCTCATATCATTATTTCAGTATGACTCTTAAATTCATGTTAAAGACTAATGATGAATATAGTTAATTATATACATATATGGACCATATATATATATATATATGGATCCGAGGTCACTTATGCAAAAGTACTACTTTAAATTTCATGAATAGTTCATGAATCCATGTCTTAATTCAGTGTAGAAGTAGTTAGTATTTCATATTAGAAACTCAATATGAATTCATATTTCAGTATCTTATATCAGTATTTCAGTATGACTCTAAAATTCATGTTAAAGATAGTAGAATGATGAACATAATTAATTATATACTTAATCTCGGGATTAAATTTAAGATGAGTTTATCCGACGTTTGGTTGGAATAAATTCTGTGATAACTTATTCCCCAACCAAACGAGCCCTTATGTATTAGTTATTCCATCTTCTATCCTGCATAAAATAATACATAGACTTCATAATAACTTATACATGTATTAGTTATGCATTAGTTATGCTGGTTTCTAAATTGCAAACTAAACACCGTATTAGGTGTGTTGAATTTTATACATAGCAAAAGAATGTTACCAAACATGGTATTACTTATGCATGATTTAATACATGATTTAATACATGAATACCTTAGCTTCCTAACCAGCAACCAAGCGATCCCTTAACTCTTTAAAAGTTTGTGATAGGAGTACGGACTAGTTACCATAAAGTAGACCTTTCCATGGGCAGCTTTTTATGTGCAAAGAAATGCCTAAAATCCGTTAATTGAACGGCAATGTGGTATGTGTTGTAACTTTGCTGATAGACTATATAAATTTGAGCATGCTAATCTAACTTTTTCATTTTGTTTTGTGAAGTTACAATAGCTCTGAATTTGTTATTTCTATATTTTTCCTGCATGGATGGCGTTTAGATGCGATACTGGGATTGAGTACATGGGATGGATTTTCATTTCAGAACAAAATGAAAAGCACAATGAGGAAACTCACCGAGTTGGGTGCGAGAATAACCATCACGGGGATTGTGCTGTTTGTTTGAATAAGATAGTGCTTCAAGAAACTGCCCTTATAAAAGGTTGCGAGCATGCCTACTGGTTTGTCTAAAGAACCATTCTCTTTTGTCTGTTTACTTCCATTTTGTCATCTCATACTTAATTCGGTGTTTTACATGATCTTATCTCTTTCAATTTGGTTTTGTACCTAAATGTCCAATAAGATGATATTGTAACTATTTTTTGTCACAATGATCATCACATGGCAGTAAATGGAGCTTAATGAATAGCTAAGGAGAGAATCACATATGTTTGCTAATTTAAGCAGTTCTTTTTCATTGAGAGACCGGGAAAGAAAAGGAAAAGAACTTTTCTTGGGTCTGCCTTCTTTAATTTTTCTTCCCTAATCTCTTCTAAGGGGGTATACTATGGTAACGATCCGTTTGGTCATTTTGGGTTTTTATACTTATTTTTCCAAGAATACCCTTCTCGTAGCCTTATTTTTGTAATTATGACTTATGGGGAGGGGTGGCACGATTCCTGAGGTAATCGGGCGAGTTTCGGATGGACTTTAGTAAGCTTTGATGTTTTAAGTTAAAGAGAAGAAGAGATTTGACTCAAAGTTGACTTTTGGGTAAATGAATCATTTTATAATTTTCGTCATTTTCGTTAGGTCCAAATGTGATTTATGACTTAGTCAAGTCATTGGTTTGGGTTCCGAGAGGTCCGGTTGAGATTTGAGTAGTTGGTTGAGATTTATGTCACTTTGAGAAAGTTATGATATTTTTATTGATAAGCGTGTCTTAACGACCTAGTATGGGTGTTTCATCAATTCGAACTTCATAGCATGGTTATAGTCAAGTTGCACTCTTGGTTGGTTTTCATGGGTTTCTGAACAAGTTTTGGGTTGTTGGTGAAAAAACTAGCTAACAATAAGGATTGGAGTTGACCATAGTCAACATTGAGTCAAGATGACCTTTCTCTGGTGTTTCGAGAAGGTTCAGAGCGTGTTTTATAATCAAAATGCACATTTGGTTTGTACCCTGGAGGTTCCAAATGATTTTCGAGGGTCGTTTCCGAGTTTGGAACACACCCAGAAATATTTGGTGTGCATTGATGATGTTGCTCTTCGCGATCACGTTGCACATAACGTGATCACGATCTTGACTTGTCATGCATTCATCACTCTATATCTCGTCTAAACACTTGAACATAAACTGATACTTATTGATTATGTTGATTGCATGGTGTACGCATATTCATATCATTCCTACATTGACATTTGAACTATTGTAATATTGCTGACAACGGCTTGGGAAGTCAGTTATGGGATATGGTACATGATAAGAGAGTGATGACTGATTATGACACTGCATCCATAGAGCTAGGATCCGATAGAAAATTCTGGATGATTATGATATTACAACCACAAAGCTGGGATCCGATGGTACGTTCCGTATGGATATATGGACCTTATGAGTCCCCCATGGGTCACATGAAGTAGCTACTGCAGCAGCGTGTGTATATCGGGTACATATGATCAGTGCATACATACATATCATCTGCATTACATGCATTCTCATTTTGATATGTATTTGATGTTGTGTGTGCTCGATGTTGATCTCTGGTAAACTATATGATCTTATAACTTGTTAGAGGGTAGTACTGATACTTGAGACTTATAAATTCTATCAAGGTAGAGTTGTGAGACTTGATGGGACTAGACGTCCGGTTATGTGATTTATGCTAGTGATAACGTATTGAGAACTAAAATGACACTTGTAAACGGATAGTACTTGTACACTGTCGAACTGTAGAGCTAAAAGATTTGACCTTTAATGGTAGACTTGCTATTTGGAGACGAGACTGAATCTTGATAGTGGTAGGAGCCTTAATTCGTGAAAGGGTTGTACCCTTATGAGTAACACTTAGGGTGCGTTTGGTTCGCACAGGTAAACGGAATGGAATCCAGTAAGAGAATGGAATGGAAAGAAAAGAAATTACCTTGATTGTCCCTACATGTTTGGTTCTGGGTGGTCCGGGGTCCGGGTTGGGGAAAGAGAATCCAAATACCTAGGGGGTAGGGGAAATTAAGGAAAGGAATGAAAGTGGAAAAGGGGTAAAGGGAATTAAAAAATAAGGCCAAACAAACAACAACAAAGGAAATTTCATTCCTCCATTCCCTTTCCCTTTCATGTTTACCCCGAACCAAACGCCCCCTTATTGAATTAATGAAAAGAAGTAATCTTTCAGGGTTTAGATGTCGATTTGGCTAAGGTTGAAATTTTATTGCTAAACTTATCCTAACTAAGGTAAAATTAGAGGTCTTCTGGTATCCCTTTGAAGAGCGATTTACTTATGACTTGGTACGAATGTAGAATTTTTACTCGAATTAGTTAAATTGCTTAGAAACGGTATGATTTGTGTTACACCCCGTAGTTTCAGGGTATGTATATGAGGACGTGCGCAAGAGAATGCGACGCTAGATTTGAAAAGGAAGAAAGATTTCATTTTCCTACGGAAAACGTTCCGAACCTTGTGAAGGAAAAAGATTTATTATTGGGAATTGGATTCTCAATTTTGGTATTTAAGACTTATAGAATTTATAAGAATTATGGATTTTATTTTTTCGGAATTGATCACGTGGGGTCCACTGAAAAATTTTACGGTTTTGTGGGGTCCACATTATTTTTGAGATTTTGGCCAATATGGAGGAAGATATTTGTGAGATATTTGTGTGGACAAGTGGCTTGTGGGACCCACACACACTTGTCCCCAATCTCAACCACACACTTGCTTGCATCCTAGCCCTTGGTTGTCTTATAAATACACCCCTTAGGATTGCAAGACTTCATCAACACTTAGAGGGTTTCCAAGACACAAAAATACTCCCTTCCTTTTCTAGTGCTCTCGGCACCCCCCTAGTGTGAAGAACAATTCTTCAATTGTTGTTGTTTAATCCCAAATACCTTAGCCAAGTGTCCCTAGTAGTGTTCTAAAGATATCCCAACACAAAGATCCCGGAAATACTACGTTATTCCAATAGTCGCAAAGTGAAACCCTAAGGTGATCTTCACATTTTTGGATGAAGTGTTAAGAGAAGTTGGTTAGGAACTTCTAAGGGTTGCTTGGAGTGGTTTGGAACGTAAGGAATAAGAGCTAATGTTGTCAAGGATCGACTTGTAGATCTTGGATAATTTTGGGCTTATTGAGGTAATGATCTTTGTCCTTATAATGAAATTGGAGATTACATGTTATAGTAGTATATAACTAAGTTTGTGATATGTGGAAGGAAGATTAAAAAGAATTGGACCTATTTTAAGAGGTAATGAAACAAGAATTGGCATGCTAGCCATTAAAACGGTAAAAACATTACCTATTACTTGTTGACAGTTAATAACAAGTTAAAGTAACTTATATAAAGATTGAAATATAAGTTGGAAGATTAAAGAAGTAATTCCGGCATGCTAGCAAAAAATTGGATAAGTTTGATTGTAGTAGTTGGCCAAGAACACCAACTAAAGGACCGTATTTACATTTGGACTGTATTTACGTTGGACTGTTTTTGTATTATTGTGGGGCAGAATTTTACACGTCCAGTTAGGCGTGTAATCCCCTTTGACTTGTTGTATTGTTGCGCCTTAAATGTGGCATGTTGACTATTGATTTCGGACCTTGAAAAAGGTGGAAAAGTATGTAGATACAGGGGAAGTGCTGCCCAATTTTCTGTAGAATAAGAGACATTATGCTTAGAAGTATTCTACGAAGAAAATTAGAAGTTGATAGACGTGTTATAGTTATTATAGGTTGATACTCTACGCGCGGGATATTCGACTTGGCAAGTGGATTTAGTCGAGGAGGTATGTGATTCTTCCTATCCTCTTGAGCATGATTGTTGTGAAATATATAGTACGGTAGACGTACGTGTGTTAAATGAATTTGATTTTATTTTTGATGTCCTTAACTTAACTTCTAAATCTTAAGAGCCTTGAATTATTCTAAAAATGTTGCGAATCATTATTTGGAAAGGAATTGATACTTTGTTTTAAAAGAATAAGTTCTCTTGGTTTTCCAAATAAATGTAGTTGTTTTGAATTATAAAAAAAAAAGTATAAGTGTTATAATAGTTTTATGGGAAGTTAGTTATAACGACTTGAGGAGGATAAAAAGAACGGTTTACTTACTTGATTATAAAAGCCTTGTAATGATTTCTGAAGGTGTAGTAAGTTGGTTTGATAAGTAAACATGTTATGATACTACGGGCGTTAGTGTCTTGAGACTTTTTGTGTTAAGGAGGTTTTCCTAATTTGCTTATGTTGTTTACGATGCTCGGTTGCGTTTGTATTATATCACTTAAACTTTGGCCATGTTACGTTGTTCATATGCCGCGGGCTAGCTACCCCCGATGCGAGGAATACCTCATGCGGGTCCACGTGACCTATGCGGATTGCGGGAGTCCAAGAATCACTCCGGGTGTGTTACCCCGATGCGAGGAATACCTCATGCGGGTCCATGTGACCTATGCGGATTGCGGGAGTCCAGGAAATGTCGCGGGTTAGCTACCCATGATGCGAGGAATACCTCATGCGGGTCCACGTGACCTATGCGGATTGCGGGAGTCCAGGATTAGGATTTGCACAATGATACTAAGGGCGAATGGCCCTACTTCGATCATTGGCCTAGTCGAACTTGGCCGTTACACCTATTTGCTCTCGTATATACTATGGCACTATGTACTGTTAATTGGTTTTTCATACATGTCTGTGGATTTGTTTTAGAGTGTTATGATTTCATTACAGTACTTTCAGTTTCACATAATTGGTACCTGTTGTACTGACCTCCTTCGGGGGGCTGCGTTTATGCCGCAGGTAGAGTTACATCGGTTGTTGATCCCCGCTCATAGGATCACCGTCCTGCGTTTTGGGAAGCTCCGTTTCTCCGGAGACTTATCTTTTGGTATGATTCCCTATCATTGTAGGTTCATGTACATTCAGGGGTATGGCGGGGCCCTGTCCCGTCATAGTTGTTATAAACTCTTAGAGGTATGTAGTCCTGTTGTAAGTTGAGTTTGTAAAGAATATAATTGTTCAGGCTTTGATTTTTATATACAAGTTGAAAGGCAACATTATCGGTTAGCCTGTTTCTTATTCTGCATTGTTTTATGTCTTTAAGTTTATTCCGCTGATTTTTCTCTGATGTATACCTACTAGGGTGCCCGGGTAAGGCACCAGTCGCGGGCCCGAGGTCGGGTCGTGACAATTTGACTAACCAAGAAAGAAGAGAAGTATTGGGGAGTACCAACCCTTATAGCTTTGGGAGTCCAAGATGAGCCGCAAACACCATTCCGACACTGGTACCCTCCCTTTTGTTATTTTACCTTTCAGTCCTTTATATTTCAGACAATAATTTATACATCATTTCAGACTTGTATTCCAGTTAATAGTTATGTACTCGTGACAATCAGATTTTGGGAGTTTACTTTCAAGGTTTTATGTATTGAGTTCTAAGACTTAATAATACCTATGTTGTTCCTTAATTCTTCCGCAATTATTTTATATTATTGTTGTTTGGATGTTAGTGATTTGCCTACATGTTAGGGTAGGTGTCCTCACGACACAATGAAATTTTGGATAGTGACATATATCGTCACCTCATGTATACTATACTTCCATATACATAGTATATGTTATTTGGAAAAAAAATCTCGTATTGAAGTCAAAGCTTTAACTTACCTCAATCTGGATTAGCCCTATCATGTGAAAACATGTACTGCTCATGGTCAACTCTAAATACTTCAAACTAGCCAATTCAACTCATGATTTCCCACTCACACGAACTGGATGATTAAGTACATATACGCAATGTATGTGTTTTAAAGAAAAAACAAACAAATTAAGAAGGTAAAGCCTCATTTGCCTCAAAACGACAAAGTTTTACTTTACTTGAAATGCTCAATTCCGAACAATCTCCAATAGCCCCAGTCTATTCAAATTTGTGAATATTGAGTCCAAAATAGTCAAGAAAAACTAATTTCAAAATTTTAGGACGCCTCGGGGTCAAAGTCAATTCTAGGTGAACTCAAATCTAAACATGTCTAACGGTCCGGGTTGACACGGAACCTGACAGGTAAGGGCTTACCGGGTTGGGTGTTGGGTTGGCCTCCAACCCCAACCCGCACGGGTTATATAAAAATTCGGTAAGGCCCGGACCGGTTAGATCCGGTAACGGAAATCGATACATTACCGGTTAACCGGTCCGGTAACACATAAATTAAAAAAAAAAATTGCACAGTTTTTTCGACCCAAACGGTAATGTTACCGTTGGGAGAGGGTGGGGGTGATGGGGGGATGCCAACAGTCATTTCGTCTGTTTGGCTGGTTTCTTTTTTTTATTTTTTTGTTTTGTTTATTAGTTTTTTAATTATATTTTTACCCTTTAAAAAATCTATAAATTCTCTACATTTTTTTCATTTTTGTCACACAACAATTCTCTCAATTCTCTTATTCTCAATTTCTCATACTCTCTTAATTATCTTTATTATCAATTTTCAAGTTATTATTATTATTAGTTTTCAAATTCAAAGTAGCAAGACGCAAGACTTCGAGCTTCGAGTTTCAATTGAATCAATCCCAAGTTTGGTACACTCGTTTCATTCTCTAATTATTTTATTAAATTGTCATATTTATTTGTTGATTATTTAAATATTTTATAATGTCTTCGCTAAGGGCAAATTTGTCGGGACTACACCGTAAATCTAGTTCAAGGGGTAAAAAATCTATAGGTTCTTCATCATCTAATCAAAATATAGATTATGATCAAATGCAAGAAGATTTTGGAATAGAAGATAATGAATATGATAACATTCAATTAGATAATATTGTTGAACTTGAAGAAAATGAACCTCCTACACCTACTAGTTCCTTCACAATGTTGCATCATAGTGGTAGCCGTAGACCTCCTTTACTGCATCCGTATAAGAAAAAAGGAGTAAAGTATGACTCTTTTATGATAAAGTTGTGGGCACTGATAGAGTTAGATGTAATATTTGTGGGAGAACTTATAAACATAAGACAGGGGGTGGTGACAGGGGGACGGACACTATAGGTAGACATATAAAAAACGATCATACGACACAATGGAATGTTGTCTCTAATTTAGAATCCGGTCAACAACAACTTAATCCATTAACTGGGGGTGGCTAAGTACGATCCAAAAAAGGATCGCATTGAATTAGCAAAAATGATTGTCGGAGGTTGTTTACCTTTTTCTTTTGCTTCTTCTTCATATTTAATTACATATATTCAAAGAGTATATAATCCTTTTTTTAAAGGTGTTCCTCGTATTACTACTAGAGCCGATATTTTTAGACTTCATAATGATTATGTTATTTTTTTGTAATATTTATTTGCTAACCTTCGATGTCTAGTTAGTTTTACTTCAGACATTGAGCATGCTTTAAACGGTTATGATTATTTAACAATTACTTGTCATTGGATTGATGAAAATTTTAGAATGGAAAAACGTATTAGTGCTTTTGCGTATGACGAGGATCAAAGTCATACTGGAAAATATATAAGCGAAACTATTTGTTCTTATGCCAAAAATTTAATCTTTATAATAAAATACTTTGTGTATCATCCGATAATGCATCTAATAATACTGCTGCTGTAGATATTTTAAAAGCGGAAGTACAACCACCACTTCCTGATATATTTCATGTTCGTTGTGCTTGTCATATTTATAATTTAATTGTTAAAAGTGGTATTGATTTATTTGCACCTGAAATAAAACTTGTCAAAAGAGTTGTTGGAGTTATTCAGGGTAATAATAGAAAAAATAGAATTATAGAATTTAAAGAAAAATATAAACAATTTAATTTGAGACATAAATTCATGTCAGAGGAGATTATTACACGGTGGATTATACTTATTTATTGTTAAAAGAATGTTATAAGTATAAAGACCCCATAACACATGTTGCAAATGCGCATTGTAAGAACGTGATGTATATGTTAACCGACGAACATTGAAAATCAATTGGTGTAACTTTTAAAAAAATTACGTAAATTTTACACTGCTACTGTTGAATTTTCAAGATCTTATAACCCAACGGTTTGTAATGCTTTAGCTCATATAGCTGAAATTTCATATTTACTTTATGGTTTAAAATCAAATGTGAAATATAAAGATGCAGTTACACTTCTTACACTTACACTTATGTTTGAAAAGTTTAAAAATTATTTTTTCCCTATTCCTGAGATTTATTGTATTGGTGCAGTCTTAAATCATTCTATTAAAAAAGTAGATTGTCATAATTTAGTATGTAGTTTATATACTTATATGGAAGTATGTGCAATAGAAACTCCGTCTTCATTTGATTGCATAAGTAAACTTGATACTAATTTAACTACATTATATGAATATTATGTTGCATTACATGATAACAACAAATCTGCTACTAATATTCCTTCTAGTTCTGCTTCTGTGTCTACACCTTCAGGATTCAATGAAGATGACGATGATGAATCTTTAGACATATGAAACACTTTTACAACACAAACAACCACAAGTCGATCTTGCGATGAGATGCAATTTTATTTGCAAAAGCCAGCGGAGTCGAAGAAAAATTTTGACCCTTTACAATGGTGACAGGATAACAAAAGGCAATTCCCGGTACTTGCAGCTATGACACGAAATGTTCTTAATGTGTCAATCTCAACAGTAGCTTCTGAAAGTGAATTTGGCCAAGCACAAGATCAAATAGGAGACACACGTCACTCATTGGGTGAAAGCACATTAGAAGTGTTAGTCTGCTTAAGGGATTGGATCAGATCAGAGAGAAGAAATCAAGGATGTGTAGACGTTAATTCTTCGGAAGATGAAGAAATAAATAATATTTTGGAAGGCGGGAGCGGAGGCGGGACTTGAATTAATACTCCAGATTTAGAGGCCATGGAGCATAACCAATTCAATCAACCTATAGATTACGAAGAACTTGCAAGAATGATGCATAATATGTAAATAAAATTATTATTACTTCATTATGTACTCTTATTAACATTATGAAAGTTCAAAAGTTTACATCTTATCATTAGTTTTAATTTTACTATCTATTTAGTTGTTAATTTGTTATTACTTATTTGTTAACTTATATCTACTAATCTAATAAATTAATAAAAGTATAATTACAATATAAAGTTATAAACTATAAAGTTAACAGTACTATAAAGTATAAACTATAAAATAAAGATAAAGTATAAAGTATAAAGTATAAAGTTATAAATTATAAAATAGAAAGTTAACTTTAAGTTTCAATTTTAATATATAAAACTATATTCTATATTCTATTATTATATTACATATTTAAATTGAATTTAGTTTACATTGTAGAAAATAAATACTAGAAATTAAAAAAAAAAAAAACCGGACCTACCCGGACCCGCACGGGCCGACCTGAAATCCGATAATGAACCGGACCGGTTGGCCCGGTAGTCCGGTGAACTGATCCGGAACCGGTTAAACCCGGTAAGGGGCTACCGGTCCGGACCGATTCGGCCCGTTAGACAGGTTTACTCAAATCTAACCCTCAGGTCAATGATTCAAAATTCAAAATTAATTAGGTAAACGCGTTACCCATTAGCTAAGGAGTCCAGTTCCATGCTGAAAATCGAATCTTGATTTAATTTACTTAGTTAAATCAGCATAAAATGTCATTAGTGAACCCATTTTAAAACACTTATCCCTTAATATATATCTAAAATTTATGTGTATTCATATAAATAACTCAAATAAGGTCTTAGAAATATTACCTGAACGTTCCATGATGATTTCTCTTCAAAAATAGTTCAATCTCGTAGCTTAGGGCGAAAAGATATTGGGTTTTCAAACAACCTGAGCCTTATTTGGCGTTCTTCACTTTTGTGAGCCTGGCTGCATTCTCTTTTGCCAAGCTGAGCCTCGGCTCTGACTTTCGCTTTTGCGAGCATTGACTTCACTTTTGCGAACAAATCTTCGTTTCAGCTTGTTCCAAAATTCATATGACCACCTCGGCTCCTAATTCAAATCCTGCCAACAAATTTCAAATAGTATTTTGAAGTTCTTTACTTGAAATTCGATGAAGTAACAATCAAACCAAACATCTATCTTAAAAGTAGTAGTGTTTGTGGCATGTGAAACAGCTTATTCGTGATTTCAGTATCTCATGAGATTTCACGCATAGCGCCTAAAACAACAAATTTTGTGAAATTTTTTTCGCTTTTTATTAAATAAGATATTAATCGATCAGAAAGCACTACGATTCGCAGATTTTAGCGCAATCAAAATAGGAGTTGATTAACTTGAAGTTTTATTAGGTTGTTATTTACCATTGAAAATAATTTGTAATTATTAAAATTGTATATTTAATTATATTACGGGCATATTTTTACGAATTAAAATATGACCCACTAAATGTTTGATACAACTCTTAAGATATCCATCTCCTTGTAGTATAGTATACTATATTAGTTCCACCTACGACTACAAGTCAATCACATCATAAGTCATAACTAACAAACCAAATTTCTTGAATTTATTCAATATTTTGGATCCCACACCGTACATTATAAATAAATTAGCCCCGTTCGCTAATTAATTTTTCTGTAGGAGCTAATTATTAGACTTGCTTACCCTAAATTTGACCAATTACAACAATTTAATTATCTTTTTTTTTCCAAACTAGTCTGCCGCCTTTTATGTAAACAATGTTATTATAGTTTGTAATATTGAAGTGCGACCATTTTAAAAGAGCTATTTACAGGTTCCACGAAAGAAATAGATTATTTTAAAAAAATCAGGTAGTATGTGTAAAATAAGTTTATTTAAATAATTATTATTTTGTATATCATGAGTTAAATAAATTTATGTAAAGAATTATTTTTTACAAAGCATAATCACAAGCAAAACAAGAGAAACGATCAAACAAAAAATTGAAATAACAAAATCGAATACGCTATAATAGTTCATTCTAACAAAAGAAAGCAGTAGCTAACACATCTAAATAAGATAAATAAAGTATATTAAAGAACACATAACAACATAAATCAAACTACATGAGACTATAAAGCAATACTGCGCATACAATAGACTAGTCAAGCTTATAGTAAGAACACTACAACTATCATTTTGTAAGCGTATGTAAGACTACGCTCGACTACCTGCTCTATCAAAGCTTTGAGTCTCTCTATTATTCTGATAATACACCAAGGAGGTTCCCAAATGCATTCCACAACTTTTTTCAATAAGAGGGAATCTGTTTACAAAATAAAAGGATGCAGCTCCTGCTCTACACAATAAGATAATCCCATCATCATAGCATTTGCTTCAGCAATCACATTAGTGCTAATACCTAACTCCTTGCATTCTGCATATATCAGATCCTCATTCTAATCACATAAATATTTATATAATTTCAAAAGTTTTTTTAAAACTTCGTCTCAATCAAATACCATCAAATAAATTGAGACGGAAGTACTAAAATTGTATGCTCTTGTTTTTTAAAATGTAATAGAGATTATTCAAATAAATAACTGGAATTTTATAATTAAAATGCAATATATGAAAATTTTATGACAACTTTGATAATTTAAAAAACAAAGTCTCTCCTAGGACAAATCCAAAATAATGTGTGCATAATGTAGGGTTAAAAGTAAACATATACATCAAACGTCTTTTCTCCAGTATAGCAACCAAGTATTTATTAGAGTGACCAATCTAAAATAACATATGAATAAATTAGGGATAAACTAAAAGCATACTTTAAATTATCTTCTCTAAAATAGCATCTAAAGATGTAGTGATGTAGCCAGAGTAGGACCAATTAATATAATGTGGGCATAAATTAGGTTTAAAATGGAATGTGTGCTTTAAAATTCTCTTAAAATTATGAGAGATCAGAATTTAAATTTTAGTTGAAATAAAAAAAAAGCCAGAATGTTTTTTTCAATCTATCTTACGTTAAAACTCTATAGGCAAAATTTTCAAATATATATACTAGTAAGAAATGATAGGTATTTGATAAAATAACTAAGATTTACACAAATAAATTCGAAAATCGCGAGTATTTAATCTAAAATAACATCTCCCAGTAAGTATTAACATGAAGTATATATGAGTTGGAAAAGGTAAGAAAGGTAAATCAATTGTGAGTAGAAGGTGAGATATAGTTTGAATTGAAGGATTTTGATCACTAAATATAGCGACCAGAAGGTGAGATATTGTTACACCCCGTAGTTCCAACACATGAATAAGAGAACGTACGTAAGACGTTGAGGTTTGCATCGTGAAGCGATAGAAGATACGCTTTTTTTCCTTAAGAGAAATTTTGGAAACTCGTGAAGGAAAAGTGTTTAATAATGAGAAGTTGATTCTCAAATTTGGGATTTGGACTTTTTGGAATATATTATAATTATGAATTTTTAAGTCCGAAATTGGTCACGTGGGGTCCACGGGAAAAATTTACGATTTTGTGGGGCCCACGAGATTTTTCGATATTTTGGCCAATATGGACGTTTTTGGGGATGAAATATTTTCGGACCAATAGGAGGGTGACACGTGTCACCTCTCCCCTTTGACTTTGGCTTGTCTTGAGATATTTTGAAGACAAGTGGACTTGTGGGTCCCACCCAAACTTGTCCACCATCTTGACTCTACACTTGGATTGATCTCAACTCTTGGTTGCTCTATATATACACATAAGAGGTGCAAGACTTGTCTTCCAACACTTGGCAAAAATTTCACACAAATATTATTGTGTCTCTAGGAGGGCTCTCGGCCAAGGGAGAAAATGGGGGACCAAAATTCTTCAATACTTGTTGATAAATCCCCATATTCAAACCAAAGATCCCTAGTGGTGTACTAAGCATAAACAACCTCTTAAACCCCGGAAACACTATGTTAATCCGTTAGTCGCACCTTGAAACCCTAAGGTGTTCTTCATATTTTGGGTTGGAACTTGAAGAGGAGTTCATCATAAGCTTATAGTGGTTGCATATTGTGGATTGGAACGTAAAGAAAATGAGCTAAGGATCGACTTTAAACTTGAATTATTTTGGGCTATATTGAGGTAATGATCATCTTTCTCTTAATGTAATTAGATACTACATGTTGTGGATAGGTGTAGATGACCTTGTGCTAGAAAGAATGAATATTAGAAATGGTTTGGACACATTTTTGGTGTTGAGGCCGGGAGTGAGGAACTTTCGGGTCTTGGATTTGTTGACCATTTTGGTTGTTAATTACACTTGTCGCATGTTATATAATGCATGAAATATTGTTGTTGATAATTAATATAACTTATATAACATGTTGGAACTTGATTTGGATTAAAAAGGAATTAAGGAAAATGGATTTGGATTTGGATTTAAAGTATGTTGGCCGAGAATGGCCCTTAATGTTGGTAAATAATGGATTGTTTTAATATAGATTGTGGGGCAGAATTTTACACGTCCAATTAGGCGTGTAATCCCCTTTGGCTAACTGTTGGTTGCGCCTTAAATGTGGCTTGTTTGTTGATGAATACAGGCCTTGAAAAAGGTGGAAAAGTACGTAGAAACAAAGGAAGTGCTGCCCAAATTTCCGTAGAATTAGAGGGCATTATTTGGTATAAGTCTTTTACTAGAAAGTATGATATTGATAGAAGTGCTATCGTCATTATATGTTGAAGTACTACGTGTAGCATATTCTACTTGGAAGGTGGAACAACTAATAAGGTTGAAATACATTGGAGCGTATTGCTACTTGTCGTTTGGGTTAGTCGTCACGAGGTATGTGAACTTCTTCCTTCTTTTGACATGATTATTTGGGAAGTCTATGTGACTTGATTTATTGAAGTAAGTAAATTGATTTTGAAAGTATACGAGTCTTGATTATGAAAGTATGAGTGACTTGGCTTGAAATGTGTAAGTTACTTGAAGTACTTTAAAGTTATGAGACTTAATTTCTTTAAAGATTATTGATCGGTGTATTTTATATACACCTTTTGAGTAATTTTTAGTTAGTATTTTACTCATTTCATTTATGTTTAGTATAATATTAGGGTTGTTGTCCTTTCTTTTGTGTCACAGCGGTCAGAAATGGAGAAATGACGTAAAGAAGATGAAATGAGCATAAATGAGATGGAATTGCACACTAAAAGGGCCAAGAAATGAAGCCTAAGAAGTTCCGGAAAATATAGAAGAAATCAGACGAAGACCGGACGAAAAAAAGACGACGAAACGGAATCCGCCAGAAAAACGTCACCGGCCGCGCGCTAATGTGTGAAGTCCGAAAGTCATGGTTTTTAGCCGCGCGCTATGTCAGCGGCGCCGACGCGGGATTTCTGAATTTTTGGGCCGAATTTGACACATTTTCAGGGTTCAAAAGGGTTAACTTTTCCTACTTTCATATTCCTTAACCCTTTTCCATAACTTTTCCTAAAACCTTTACCTAAAAGAATTCCATAACCTTTCCTACCTACATAATCCCTAATCATTTACCTAAAGGATTCTTGGTCTATAAATAGTCTCTACATCATTAGAAGAATCATTAATTCTACATCCTCCATCCTACATCCCATTCACCATCCTACATTCTATTCCATCTTGTAAATATTCCACAACACAATCCTTGGATGCTAGAAGGCTTGGAGACTCGTTCTTGAGTATTTTCTTATCTTTCTTTTTGCTTTGTTTATTTCAGTTCATGTATGGAGATTATATTAGTTCTTAGCGTGACTATGACTAAGAGCTAATTACTTTGTTAGGGATTTCCTTGTGATTCTCTTGAAACTCTTATTCATGAATTAATAAATTAGTTGATTTCTTCTTCACTTATTTAAGATCTATTCAATAGTTGTTTTGATTGCTTGGTAATTAATTGATCACTAATTATCATCACTTATATGATTTCTAATCGAAAGCCGAAAGGGGAGATTGTGAATATGCTATAGTTGAATAAACATAGGTTAAATCGTGGACGAAAGTACCCCGATACTTGTGTAGCTTAATATGTTATTGCTCTTAATCCTCCTTTGCAGTCAATCTTGTCACCGAAAGGTAGAAGGGTTCTCCATTGGGGTTGAGTGTTTATATCACCTTAACAGGAGTATAAAACGGTCTAGTTAACCTGCTATCTTAACGTAGAAGAAGAAGTTAGTCTAATTATATTAAGGATTGAATAGAGTGGATAGTTGATGATCTGGGAATCCCTAATTCTCCATTATAACTGATTTAATTCAAAGTATTTTCTTAATTAGTTTATTTCCTGCATTATTAGTTTAGAATTTCAATTCAATTGGCGTTAACCAAATAGATACCATAGGATAGATAATCGGTACTTGAAAACCAGTCCTTGAGGACGATATTCGGTCTTACCTAGACTATATTACTTGTCACGATACGTGCACTTGCGTTAAGTGTGTGCATAAATCGCGCATCAATTATGAGACTTTATTTTTCAAGTTATGGGACTTGATTTCTAAAGTTAAGAGACTTGATTTATCTTTGAAAGTTTGAGACTTTATCTTTCAAGTTATGAGACTTGATTTCTAAAGTCAAGAGACTTGATTTATTTTGAAAGTTTGAGACTTTATCATTCAAGTTGTGGGACTTGATTTCTAAAGTTAAGAGACTTGATTTATTTGGAAGTTATGAGACTAGAGTTGTCTGAAAGTCATGAGACTAGAATTATTTTAACAAGTATAGATTACTTGGTTTAAAGAGAATGCATGACTTGATTTTAAAGCTTTGAGTCGAAGTTAAAAAGGTGTAGTAACTTGATTTGAAAAGTATATGTTACTTAATTCAAAGAGAATAAGTAACTTGATTTGAAAAATATTTGTTACTTAATTTAAAGAGTAGAAGTAACTTGATTTAAAGACATAAATTACTTGATTTTAAAAAAGGGAGTTTACTTGATTTAAAAGTAAGTTACTTAAGTTTTGAAAGAAGAAGTGACTTGATTTAAATGCATACGTTACTTGGTTTTAAAAGTGTAAGTTACTTGAGTTTAAAAAGGGTAAGTAACTTGGTTTTAATAGTGAAAGTGCTTTTGGGTTCAACACCCTAAATATCGCATGAAACGATTCTTTTATAAAGAATAGATGTACAAAGTACTTTGGGTTCAATTCCCTTACATGATATGATAATGCCTTGATTTTTATAAAAAAGAAAGTGGTTATAACGACTTTATGGAAAGTTTGTTATAACAAGTTTTGTGGAAAGTCAAGAGATGGTTTAAAATGTTATAGGGGAATCATGTGAGAATGTCCATGATTAAGCCCTTAATATAGTACAGGAAACGAAAGTGTCTTGAGTTTATAAAGTGAATGTACGGCGGACGTACAATTGTTGTAATGGATCTTAATCCTTAATGGACTATGTTATAGTGCCTTGGTGTTATAAAATGAAAGACTTGTTAGTATCTTGGTGTTTCAAAGAGAATGATAGGTCATTCTATTTGGGCTAATGAGAGTCAAAAAGGTAATTTAAAGTGTACATAGTTGCTTGTGATAGCTTTATGTGTACAGTCCTTTATATTTACCCCGAATCCCAGAATGGGCCGGGACATGTTGTACCTCGCATGACAGTATTGTTTGGGTTATTTTAGCAAGGAAGGCATGGTATTGTCTTGGAAATTCTAAAAAGGAAGGCATGGTATTGCCTTGGTTTTTTTAAGGAGGAGAGTACCTCCTATTTGATCTAATGAGAGTTAAAGATTACTTAACTTGCATATGTTGTTCATGATAGCCATTGATGTTAGTGTTATAAGTATAATTGCGGGGTAAACCCCCAAGACATTATACATCTCCTGAGTATAATTGCGGGGTAAACCCCAAAGACATTATACATTTATGTGGATTTGCTCCCCACGATGCGAGTATGACGTATATACTCATTGCGGGCCCACATGGTCCATGCGGGTGAAATAGTCCTATGCGGGTGAAATAGTCTCATGCGGGACAAATTGCCCTATGCGGGTACACAAGACCTATGCGGGTGAAATAGTCTCATGAGTAGGATTGCATAATGATACTATGGGCGGGTGGCCCTAGATTGATCATAAGCTTCCTATTTTAAAACATGTAAAGTTTACTCTTATTACTCTACTTTTAAAAAGGCACAGTGTACTGGTATTTGATTTTTATACTTGTTACATGCCGACAATGATGTTGGAATTCCACGGGCCTGCTTATCTGATGATAGTTGTATATTATACTTGTTACATGCTAACAATGATGTTGTATTCCACGAGCATGCTTCTGTGATATTATATGTTGAGGGCAGGTGTCCCTGATTTTGACATGGCTTTCATATGTGAAAGTGGTACGGTGTTACAGTAGTACAGTTGGCTCTGATAGTTATATGACACGGTAGGATCTGGTATTTGACTTTCATACTTTCCCCTGACATTCTTTTGTACAGTTATGATCCCGCTTATCGCATCAGTATTCTGTTCCATACTTAGTACTGTTATCGACGCTGGGGGTTGTGTTCATGTCCGCAGATCTAGGTACTCAGTTGTGGATCCGTGAGCTTAGGATCCTTGTTCAGCATTTTGGGATAGCTCCAATATTCCGGAGCTTGTCATTATGGCTAGGTATATTCGTGCAGCGGGGGCCTTGTTAATCGCCATCGTCCAAAATCTTAGAGGTCTGTATTCATATGTGGGCTGGACTGACTAGAGTTGTATTTACATTATTGTACAGTGTAGACCCATTCGGGTGTGATATATATTATGGCAGCCTTGACGGCCTTGCCCTTGTTTTAGAAAAAAAAAACGAAAAAAATGAGTGTTATAATATCTTCCGCAATTTATGTATGTTGTATGAATAGAAGGGTGCCCAGGTAGGGCACCAGTCGCGGGCCCGGGATTCGGGGCGTGACAGATATAGTTTGAATTGAAGGATTTTGATTACTAAATATAGCGACTAGAGGTGAGATATAGTTCGAATTGAAGTATTTTGGTCAGTAAGTAGTACCTGCAGGGATATAATATCCAAAACTAGATTTAGGTGTGAAGACCCTAGTGCAGGTGCGACCCACTGGTTCAAGCTCCAACTTCGCACCTGCGGCTCATCTTGCATAGGTGCGGCTTCGCATGTGCGATGCACCAGAACCAGAAACTTCAAAACCAAGCTCAAACTTCGAATCAACCCTCGAAACTTATCCGAGATCTGCCGGACACAAACCAAATATGCAAACCTCTTCTAAAACATACAACAGACTTGCTCGCGCACTCAAAATATTCATACGAGGTCGCATTGACCCATTGTTGACTAAGGTCAACTCCAATTCTCGTAATTACCTAAAATCTCAACCAAGAGTTCAAAATGCACCCGAGTCCCTCGGGAATTGAACTGATGACTCAACTAAGCCGTAAGCGACATTCTGGACCTAATGGAATCAACAAAACTTTTAAAAAAACTCAATTACCCTCGATGTTGACTTTAATCAACTAAACTCATTTCTTTACTTAAGAATTTTCAAAATCCACAAACTCACCTGAATCACTCGGAACTCGATTTAACCATTCACTTAAGCAAAAATCACGTTTTTGAGCTAACGGAACTATCATAATTCGATTCCGAGTGTGTCTTCCCAAAAGTCAACTCCTAGTCAAACCTTTCTAACTTAAAACTTCCAAAACTCAACACTTTGATTTTCTTCCGTTGTTTTCCTCCTATTGCCTTAGGAATCGCGTCATCCATCTCCACACATCAAATACATCAAAACAAGGCTAGGAAAAGGTCATTTACGAAAAAATAAGAAAAATATTCACAACGATCTAACGGGTCGTTACATGAGCTTAGTGTTTTCTATAAAAAAAACCAACTCAAATAGATCGTGTACATCCTTAGTTCGATTGGTGACTTTTAGAGAGTTCATTGTACCTTATTCATATCCAGTTGTACGCAACCTTGATTTTGTTCTTATTCATATATTTTTAGAGGGTGTACTTTATTGAGATTTTAAAAGACTATTTATAGATAAATAAGTCAAATGAATTTTAAAAGACCATTTAGGAATGTAATGACTTAAAAGATTTTTTTTAAAAAATATTACAATTAAGATTTTTTATGTTTAGATTTAAAAAGATTTGTCATAAGATTTATAAAGATTTGAAAGGACCATGTGGATTTTTTACTTTTATGATACTAATCAACCTACTTAATCGGATGATGAGCAATGTTGATCTACTTTAATCATACGCGAAACATTCAGCGAGTACACAAATTTTGGATGAAAGACAGTTCTCTTTTTCATGTTCTTAACCGAATCACCATCGCAAGATGTCGTCCATCACAATTGCTGATTTTCTGAAGCAACCATCTTAGCAGAGTCAAGAAGCCAAGTCATTACGAGGCGTGCAACTTGAAATAACACCATAAGAACAGTTAATGTCACTTTAGACGCATAGCAAAAAATACTAAATAAGAGCAACTAATGTCACTTTAACCAAAGTACCAAATAGTTCAACCAAATTACAACCCAAATAGTTCAATCAAAGTAAAATAAAAATAAAACAAACAAAAATATAGTTCAACAAAACTCAAGATGATCAAAATACTAAAATCATCCTAACTTGAATTTTATCCAAGATGAGTGCTCGTCCAATGACATCTTCAAGAACAAGTCCTTATTTGCTTTATTACTAAGCAATTCACCCGCCATGTAACGAGTATTGTCATCCAAATTGGGTATCTCTTTTATAGCATCCCAAATATCTCTCTATGTCTCTTTCTCTTTTCTCCATTAGGTTAGATATTTTTGCAAAATTGGCAGAAATAGTCTCAATGCCAATAGAAAATTTTTCAAGAACTTTAGCTTGGTTGTTGGTCCCAACTAAGTTAGAACTCCTTTCATACTCCGATCTACTTCACTTATTGCGGTTTTGTTTTTCGGTGGGAACCTCCGAATCTAAAGGAGAATGAGATGGTGGAGTACATTAGTGGGGTGATCGAGGTTGGTATGATGGTTCATATTGATTTGGTGCTATGAATGCATCATTGTTAGGATCATATGAAAAGTCTTCAATCCTGAAATCTCTATTTTCTTCCCCAAAAGTTGTTGCATCGGTATCATCAGCGTCCAATGGAATTGAGCCGTTCCCATTAACAGTTACACCCCCAAAGACAATCTTCAAATCCTCATAATCAACAACACTCTTTTCTCTTTTTTGTGACTTGGGTGGGACTAGCAAAGAACAAATTATTCATTGTTAATACATTGCAAATAATATATTGTACTAAACTAGTAAACTATTAATATATTTAGCAAATTATGAACTAAGCTCACCTTCAAGTAATCTTTCCATACTTCATCAGTAGCTGTGAATGTCTTTGCAATTGGGTCCCACCCAAAGCCAGAGTTGTTACGCATAAGCGTAGACATCTTGTTATATTGATTCTTAAGTCACTTCATTCGGCTCAAGTAATGATTATAGGTTTTTGGGAACCTATTTTTTACATTAATACGATGAAGTATCACTCTTTCTACATTTTGCTTGCTAAGTGACCCATTAGCACCACACAATCCACTATTGATAGCATCCACCAAGCGGTACAATAACTCATTGGTATCGTTTATGGTCCAAGATTCATACTTCTCTTTCTCTTTGTCCTTTCCTTTGTCATAATTTCTTGTTGTGAATCTCCCATTAAATTACTACTACAACATATGTAAGAAATTTATAAATTATAAAAAATTTCTGATATTCTAAAAAACATGCTCCAAACATAATATAAAATATTGAACGCATATCAAATTGTTGGACATATATAGACAAATAACACATGTATACAAATTACTGGAAAGTATAATAAAAATAACACACACAATCTTCTCTATTAAGAATCACCCATGTAGACTAGTAAAATAAGCCCTAAATTAAACAATAACCCTAGTCCTCTTCGTGATTATTCCGTCTAAAAGCAAAATGGGCTGCTCAAGAAGAACATCAAAACTAGTCCGAAGAAAATACAGATAATAGGTATACCGTAATACCTGTTCATCTTCTCTAGCAGATAAAAAAAAATTCACATGATGGATTAGAGTGAGATTTTTTATAGAATTTGATATTTATATTTTCCACTAAAAAGTCACACAAAATTTATTTAGATTATTTAAAAGTCTTAATTAAATACCACAAAGCTTATTTATCCAAAATAATCTTTTAAAATCCATAATTGCTCTCTCTCAATTTGGCCGGGGGCTTAAAGCGAATTTTGACAATCAAACAAAATTATTATATACTTTCCATAGTACTACACATACAATGCAAGTCTTCGTCTTTAATAAGAGCGTTGAAAAATCTTTGCAATAATTTCCCATAACGCTCTTCTCTTCATCCCACATTTGATGATCCAAAATGATACCAAGAAAGAACATGGGTCGGGTTTCACCATTATTACTGATATTACTCGCATTAGGTTTCTTCTTCGCAACTTACAATTTAGTCACAATCATAATACACAACAGAGCAACAACAAGTAATAGTAATAATAACAATGGTGGTGGGTCGAAATCGTTCGACCCGGTTCAAGAATCGGGTTTAATAAAATCAGGTGAACGGAAATTCCACGTGGCATTAACGGCGACGGACGCGACCTACAGTAAATGGCAGTGTAGGATTATGTATTATTGGTATAAGAGAATGAAGGAAAGGAGTGGATCGGATATGGGTGGGTTTACTCGGGTTTTACATTCGGGTCGACCCGATAACTTGATGGAGGAGATTCCTACTTTTGTTGTTGATCCTCTTCCTGAAGGATTGGATCGGGTCAGTGAGCATATTTTTTTTTTTTTTGCGTATTTCTTTATCCTTATTATGTGTTTTGTTATGGGATATGATAGTAAGTTAGTAACTCTTAGGGTGTGTTCGTTATGTTCCAGTCTACTTATTTTCTTATGTTCGGTACGTAAGCAAAATATATTATCTATTTGTATATAATCTAGACAAATACTACAGAGTTGGGGTGGCGGGGTAGGTGGTGTGTGGCTGTGGGGATGGGGTTACGATCAGGACTTTTACTAATGTGGTTAAAAAACATAAAGAAGTAAACACATGAAAGAAGCCAAGGGGATTCAACTGTATATTTAATTAAAAAAATAATTTTAAACTTGTATGCATAGTGTAGTTTTTCACTGAAGGGGGTTCGGATGAACCCCTAGCCCCTGGGTGGGGTTGAAGATGAGGTGTGTTGGAGGGTGAGAGTACACAATCAATATGAAATGCAACTTGTGGAACTTGTTTTTCCTACTTTCAGTGGGAAAGTCATTTTCCTCATTTTTAAGGAACTTGTTTTCCTAGAGAAAGTATTTTTCCAAAAATTTGACCAACCAAACATGAAAATTTGAAAAACACCATACCGAAGACACTCTTACTCTTTAAATGTTTATTAGAACTCTGTGAGAAACTTGGAATTGATAGTTTCAGACTGAGGAAGTGAATTTCATTTTTTCATGTTAAAGTTAGTTTGGAAAGGTGTACTCTCTTTTGGTTTTGATAATTTGTTTATAACCTAGTTGAATTATAATTTACTCCCTTTTCTTGCGATTGAGTAGTTTATGGTTTCGAGGAAGGAGGTTTTAGTTTCTCATGTAAGTAGACCTTCATGAACACTAGAGTTCAATAGTTTAAGTTCTAAATTTTTGGAGAGATTGGTACGGTCTTAAATTTTTGTTACGGAAAGTCTGCGTGTATGGGAAAATGTTCTTGTTAGCGACATACACAGATTTTCATCGAGGGTGTTTGACAATTAATGTAGGCGGTGGCTGAACCCATGATCACCAAAGTAACCTGGGAGGGAGAAAGCTTCTTACATGTTCTTTCAGCTTTAAGTTCGATTTGGGAAAATAATGTTTCTTTCAGCTTTAAGTTAGAATTGGGAAAAGAATGTTTCTTTGAGCTTTAAGTTCGATTTGGGAAAAGAAACTAGCATTAGAGTTCTATTATTTTACGACAACTTACAACAATAACATACCCTTCCACAACTGGGGTCAGGTATTTTACAACAACTTACTTATAAGAAAAGAAACATAGCCTAATCAGGCCTAAAGCTTGTGTTATTCCCTTGAGGTATCAGGAGGGGAGTTGGATCCTACCTCAGTAATTCTTATTTCTGAGTAGATCTTTTTATGCTACAAATAAAAAGATTACACAAGCTGGGTTACTGGGACCGGCAATAGCAAGGGCAAGTACCCGCTTTTCCCTTCACTGTGGTGCTGAAATGTGTCAATGGCCTTCACTTGAAATATATATGATTTTTTCTTTATTTTCTATATTATATATTCATACATAAACAGTACTTTTTCCAACGAAAGGAAAAAGAGAGTATGAGGAGGGCTTTGCACAAATTGGAGCATGTCTTGTACTCCTGTCAGTTTCAAAGTTGGTGTAATAAATCAGATGAGAGATCTTCTTGTAGCCTATGGTACCATCCTTTCCAAATATTTGACATGACTTTGACCTGTTGAAATATTTTTTCTTTGTTCAAGGAAATATTTGTCAGAGGGAAACTTGAGTGATTCTTCAGAAGCTCAAAGCTTAGAAGAGGAAAATGATTTAACTTTTCCTCTTTCAACCGTTTACAAATGAATCAACGAATGGTCATCTGCTTTGAGAAACCATGGAGAGCCTCGAGTAGTTTACCGGAAATTGAGTTGTTGTGACAGTATCTTTTATTTCTGTGGAAGCTTTGGTTCTCTGTGTTTAATTACTTGAGTTGCTTCTCTAGCAGCACAATATATTCTCATCCTAACTTTTCCACAATAAATTTCACTTGATCTTCAGGGTTATATTGTCCTTAACAGACCATGGGCTTTTGTTCAGTGGCTGGAGAAGGCAAAAATTGAAGAAGAGTAAGTCACTATGCTGGATAATGTATACCATTTTCTCTTGTATGCATATAGTCTGAACAGTACAATATGCTATGACTGATGCAGATACATTCTAATGGCAGAGCCCGACCATGTATTTGCAAATCCCTTGCCAAACTTGGCTCGTGGAGATCACCCAGCCGCATACCCCTTTTTCTACATAAAACCATCAGAAAATGAGAAAATTATACGAAAATACTATCCAGAGGAGCTGGGCCCAGTGACTAATGTTGATCCAATTGGAAATTCTCCAGTAATAATTAAAAAGGTTTGCTGTAATATATTGAACCAAACAGTATTTTGTTATAGTTGGCGAAGGTCTTTTAAACTTCTTGCCTGTTGAATGGCATTAAGAATTACCATATGCTATGTGATGAAAATGCTGTTTGATCTCATTATTCTGTCTAGTTTTTAGGCTGGTCATTTTCTCTGGTTCATGTAATCAATTTGGTTTTCTGTCTGTTTTTCTGATTGTTGCAGTCCATTTTGGAGAAAATTGCTCCTACATGGATGAATGTTTCTTTGAGGATGAAAGATGATCCAGAAACTGACAAGGCTTTTGGCTGGGTTCTGGAAATGTGTGATGTTTATGTTTCTCATTTCAGTTGTTGCTCGTAGTTGATATTATGTTTGGCTTAAAACTGATTTATATTTCCTTGTTAAAGGTATGGCTACGCGGTGGCATCTGCTTTACATGGTGTACGGCACATTCTTCGTAAGGACTTCATGCTACAGGTCACAAGGGCTAAATGAAAATATCTTTTACTTCATTATGTTATCTTAACTTATCCCTGGCTAACAAACGTCAGTCACTTTCAGCCTCCATGGGATCTGGAAGTTGGCAAGAGGTTCATTATTCATTATACCTATGGATGTGATTATAATATGAAGGTAAAATAAACACTTACAGATTCCGTTCTTGCAAACATGGCATTTTCTCGGCATAACTTGTAACAAACATTGTCCTGCCACTCATTGACTCTTTTTGATTATTAAACAGGGAGAGTTGACATATGGAAAGATTGGTGAATGGAGATTTGACAAAAGATCTTACCTTCGAGGCCCTCCACCAAAAAATCTCAGTTTGCCCCCTCCAGGGGTTCCTGAGAGTGTGGTACGTTAAAACCTCTGTTTGCAGCTTTATGCTATGCTGTAGAACTATTAACTTACCTCCTGGGAAATCATTCAAATTTGCACTGTCAACTTTAAAATTGAGATTGCAGAGATTTATATGCTGTGTAAACAACAGAAGCTATCTTTAATTTTGATATTGTCCCATTGCATTTGTTTTGCATACTTTTATCGGAATTGACTTCCTTTTCTTGATGTGGTCGAAAGGTACAAAGCTTATGTTATGGCTTCCCTTTGCTTCCTAGCTTCATTTTACCTCATGGTCACTGCTATTTATCTTTCTTTTATCATAAAAGTCTGCGACTATAGAGCCTCAAGCAATAACAATTGTTTTACATTTTTTTCTCAAGATAAAACCATGGGAATAGATTGAATCTACTTCATACAAAATTTTATCCTATGTCTGTCATTACAACAACAACAACATACCCAGTGAAATATCACACGAGCAACTAATAGTAAGGTAGGAGCAATAGCTACAACAAAACAGTATGTCAAGCGGAGAACACGAGACAGTAAATAACAATAGGAATGGTTTGGGACAAGGCTCCCTCGTACATGTCCTTGATCACCCTAGTAAACGCCAAACACCATAGGTACACCTCTAGCCTCCAAGCACCTCCATCAAACCTCTCTAGAGACTTTATCGTAAGCCTTCTCAAGGTCGATGAACACCATGTGTAGGTCCTTCTTCCTCTCCATATACTGCTCCACTAGCCTCCTCACAAGATGAATAGCCTCTGTTGTTGAGCGCCCCAGCATGAATTCAAACTGGTTCTCTGAAATATCCACTCTTCTCTGCACCCTCATCTCCACGACTCTCTCCCAAACTTTCATAGTGTGGCTTAGCAGTTTGATACCCCTATAGTTGTTATAACTTTAAATGTCTCCCTTATTCTTATACAACAGAATCATCGTACTCCACCTCCATTGTTTGCACTTTTTCGTCGTTTTAAAAATAACATTAAACAACATAGTCAGCCACTCCAAACTTGTCATGTCTGCACTCTTCCAAAATTCCACCGGGATCTCATCAGGTCCGGTCGCTCTCCCCCTGTGCATCCTACAAATAGCACCCTTAATCTCCTCTACCTTAATACGCCTTCCAAAATTGCGACTCCTCTTTGATTGCTCCAAATTTTCAGCACAATGTCTCTGTCTCCCTCTTCGTTCAAGAGTTTATGAAAGTAGGACTGCCATCTCCGTCTAATGAATGTCTTCTCCGCCAACACTTTGCCGTCCTCATGATGCAATTCACTTGGTCCAGGTCACGGGTCCTCCTTTCTCTCACTTTGGCAAGTCTGTACAACTTCTTATCCCCACTTTTTCACTCTAATTCTACACACATGCATTCAAAAGCGGCCATTTTTTGCCGTCGTAACTGCTAACTTAGCTTCCTTCTTCGCCATCTTATACCCTTCCTTATTTGTTCGCTTTTCCTCCCCGTCCTTGCTTTCCATCCACTTCGTATACGCCTTCCTTTTCGCCTCCACCTTCCCTTGAACTTCTCAATTACACCACCGGTCCCCTCGATACCCACCAAATCTACCTCTCGAAACCCCTAGCACCTCTCTCCTAATGCAACTAGTTGTCGTATCCCACATAGTGATCGCATCTCCACTACTCCCCCAAGCCCCCATAACCATTAACTTCTCCCCCATCTCCATTACGCTGGCCGCAGTCAAGTTACCCCATTTGATCCTAGGTTGGTAACCCACAACCTCCTTCTTCGGCCTCTTGATCTCCAAATTCATCGCCCAGAGCTTATGTTGGGTTGTAAGACTCACTCGAAATAAACTTGCAATCTTTACACAACCCTTTATCCTCTTTCCTGAGGAGCAAATAGTCTATCTGAGTCTTAACCCTCGAACTACGAAAAGTTACTAAGTGTTTCTCCCTCTTCGGGAAGCTCGAATTGACTACCACCAATCCAAAAGCTCTTGCAAAGTCCAAAAGCGAGACTCCTCCTTCATTCCTATCCCCGAAATCAAAGCCACCATGCACATCATCATAATCCTGCGGAATAGACCCGATGTGTCCACTGAAATCTCCTTCCACGAAAAGCTTCTCTGAGGGCGGTATACCCCTGAGTACCTCATCCAAATCCTCCCAAAAGTGCTTCTTGACCTCCTCGTCCAAGCCAGCTTGCGGCGCGTAAGCACTAACAATGCTAAAAGTGGATCCTCCAACGACTAATTTAATCGCCATCATCCTATCGTTGACCCTTCTAACCTCTACCACTTGATTCCTTAGCTCAGAGTCAATTAAAATACCTACTCCATTCCTATCCCTCGATCTACATGAGAATCACAACTTATACCCGTCTACATCCCGCGCCTTAGATCCTACCCATTTGGACTCCTGGACACAAGCTATGTTAATCCTTCTCTTCTTGAGAATCTTCACTAGCTCTATGGACTTCCCCGATAAAGTACCTATGTTCCATGACCCTACTCTCAACCTAGAAGCGCCCTTAAGCCACTTACCACTGACCCTCGCCCCCACCCTCGACCGAGAACATGACTACCATCGTTCACCAGAACCACTACAACAAAAACAACCTAAGAAAGGGTTTAAACTATACACGCAAGCAAGAACCCAAAAAACTAGTAGCAATTAGAACTACAGCAAGTAGAGCTAAAGCAAGATTCCAATGGCAAAATCAATAAGGTCGGAAGCACTATCTAAAGATTAAACGCAAACAAGAATCAGTAAAACAAGTAGAATCGAATGCAGGAATCTAAAGGCTAGAATTAAGAGGTTATGAGACAATACTATTGCACAACCAAGCAAGAACTAGAATCAAGTAAAAACTAATAAGGATAGAGACCGAAATTTAAGGACTAGCAGCTGAAATATAAAGAAATCAAGCAATGTGCAGTAAAGAATAGCAAGTAGCAAATATGTTCCACAAATGAAAGACAAGAGACAAGACAGACCTGGTCGGTGCTGCAAAACCTGAAGAAAACAAGAAACCTGAATTTTTATCTTCGCCGGAGATCGTCGGAGAACGCCGGGGGTCGCTGTGCGAGGTAGACCACTTACTTACCACTCAGATCTGGACCAACCCGCTCTTTTCCGATCGCTGTGTGGCGTTACTGGTTGGGTCTCGCCGGAGACGATGAATGACAGGGTGAAACGGAGATGGAGATTTTTTCACAGATTATCTCTGAGGATTGTGGAGCGACACTTATTTAAACCTTCTAAAACTCAAAAGAGTCGACGGACTCTTCTATTCTACTCTCTCTGGAAATCCGAAGCTATGCGGGCGGCGGACTGTGGGGGGGCGGGCGGACGGGCGGCGGTGAACAGTGGAGTGGACGGTGGGGCAGTCACCTGTTTAGATGAAGAGAGGAACTGTGCTTCCTGAATAGTGCTAATGTTGAATACCCTGATCTACTGAACTATCACAGAAGCCCCAATAACATGTTACTGTCCGCAAAGACCCAACCAGTTCTAATATGATGAGACAGATCAATATACATGGCTCTTCTAGAAGAAAAAGGAAAAGACAAATCTTGTAACCAAAATTATGCATAGTTTTGATTTTAGGTCCTATATTTCTGAGGAGTCTTGGTCCTATTAGAGATTTATATGCTGCTACTAGAAAAATAGAGAACTTCTAGTATTTCTTTTATTGTTTTTCATTTTGTATAATATTGGCCTCCGATGAGCTTAAATGGAGAGGCATGGTGACATGTCTTCCTTAGTTCGAGTGTGACAAATCTGTTCATATCCTTTCCTCATAGCCTGTTCAACCTAAAGCATATCATTTGTCCTTTACCCCAGTGGCCATACGTGCGAACATTGAGTATTTGATATGAAGGTGATTAAATCTCATCATAATGATTGATGCAAGCAGACGTGCATGTTATATCATTGCACACATACAAGTGGAGAGGGAAAAATGCTAGTAGCTGCAAGGAGCCAGACTTGTTTTTATCGCTCATGTCCTTTTTTCCCCTTTTTGCAGGTAAGATTAGTGAAGATGGTTAATGAAGCTACGGCTAATATCCCTGGATGGGAGACAGAGTGAATGGACATGTATATTTGCCTATATTTATACTTTGCTCATTTTATGAAGCACATCGCATATCAAGAGTTCCCAGTTTTTGGCAGGCTTCAAGATGGATAATCTTTAGAACAATATATGATTTAAAACAAGTTAAATAGACATGGTGTCATACTAGAGTAGTTCTGTCCTTTATAGATATTTCTCTTTCTCCCTCCATGGTACTTCTGGACTAAACTATAAAGCTGGTATTCTTTTGTAAAAATCTGTTGTGTAATGTCTTTAAAGTGTACTAGAAGATCTGAGGCCTTTTTGAGCTAAATTAGGACACAAATGGTTAGTGTCTCAGAAATCTTTACTATACAAGGGAACTTTGATCGATAGCTGACTTATGCTGGAATTTTGTATTGTTTTTTTTACGGAGGCAATATCTGTAGTTGTATTACACTGATGTAACTTTCACTTACAATTGTTTCTTCTGTTGTTTTTCCTTTTGAAAGAATCAGCAAGAGTTATATAAAGTTGGAAATAAATGCATTGATATTCTAGCTTATTAAAATGCATTCGAAATAAATGTGCAATTCAGCTTTGGAAAAATCCTCCGAAGTCCAGAAAAAAATGAAATTTATAACATTCTTTTTTAATAATTTATGGATGTAATATGAACATAATTAATAGTTAAAGTTTATTATTTGTCGTCCTCTAGAGCAATGGATTCATTTACAATGGTTATTCGATTCATTATCCTTTCATGTCTTGGAAGTTGATCCCCGTAGTAGTTTTTCGTGCTTTTGTCATAACATAATAAAGTCTTGTCACTTGTGCGATAGAGTACAGTTTTTTGTGCGGAAAACAAATGAGGTCTTACATTGCATATCTACTATAAACTGGAGCTTACACAAGAAAATCACTACTTTCTTCAAGGAAGCTCATTCTTTATCAGCAAAAGTAAGAGCCTACTTTAAATAATGACAAGGATAAGCTGACCAGTTTTAATTAATATAGAACAGAAAAGATAACATCGTTTTTGGTTTCACAAATTTAGAATGGATGAACATCTGTAACATATGACATCATCCTTTTTTGCCTTCTGTTCTTTTGTTTTATGGGATGATGCCTATTTTATCCGTAGCATAAGTGTTTTAATGCTCCATCTCTCACCACAATAGCTAAAAAAAAAAAAATAAGAAAACACAAAAGCGAAGTCTAATACTAATAACTAAAGATCTAGTAGCTCAGTTGGTTGACTACATGAATTTTCACTTGAATCCTCTTCTCTTACCGATACCCCTATGTAATTAAAAAAAACTAATTCATGTTAACTTTAAAGTTGGCTATATTAGTACATGATAGGAGATTAATCTATCCTTACATCATATTCTTCAGTTTAACACAATTATCATAAATATGTTTTTCATAGCATTCACAACTAGTTTCTCCCGCTACGCATTAGACAGTTGGGGAGAAGATGAAGTGGAGAAGAAGGTAGTTTTCTGTGATTATTTTGAGGGTATTTTTATCCAACTAATTAAGAAGTGGCTAAATAGTATCAGGGATGTAAAAAGTGACTATTTACCCATTTTTCCTTTATTAACGGCTGTTGGCTAAATTTTATGTTATTTTACATTATATTGAGTTAATGTTATGAAAACTATAGCTTTTTTAAATAAATAACCTGGTCATAAAGTTAAATATACTACCTCTAGTCATGTTTCTATAAAAGAGAAAACCGTCCTTCAATGTCCTATCATCAGACCCCAATTATGGGATTACACTGCATAGGAAGTCTTGACCATGATAATACATTATCTTATCAGACGCTTAATAGATAACACAAAAATCCACAAAAGGTTTTAAAAATAGATGTTGTAGCCCCTATTGTACACACGAGTTCTTTTTAGGTACAAACAAGCTGATGTTAATTGCATGAACAATAGTACAGAGTTCAGAAGTTTTACATCTCATGAAATGCCTTAACGAATTACAGTACAAAAGCTTTCTACTCCATCCCATAACACGCTCTGCCTACTATATTATACAGGGAAAAAAATTATTACTTTTTTTTGGTGAACTTCAGAATGAATTACAACTAAAATGACCCTAGAGTTGATTTTATAATCAATAGATACTGAAAACAGGAAGAGGTGAAAAAACACAAAAAAAATGCATCTGGTAGTACATAAAGTACATTGCTATGATACAGAGGATGTACAAATGGCAAGAGGTCGCTCACCCCTTCAAATGTCTCATAGAAAATCTTCAGTTAGTTCCATGGAGGAGACGAAGGCTTGTACATAAAATCTTGAGATGTTGATCCATAGTTTAGGTCAAGGTTATGGAGTTGCTCCATCAGCTGAGAACGTCTTTCTTTGAAGAAGTCAAGACGCGTAGTTAATTCTACTAAAGTGGAAGATGCAGCTGGGGGATGTCGGCCATAACTCATAACCTGCTCAATTCATGGTCAAAGATCATCGGTATATGACACTGAACTTCTAAATAACCATATATGCACAATCACCATCAAAGGGGATCCAAGATTTAAACTCAATGGATTCAACCTTTAAGGTTCTTATCTTAACATTGAATTCATTGAACCTTTGAAACTATGGGTTCAAAATTTAATAGTTGTTGAAATTTTAGTGGTTTTTCCATATTTTGTTATGACCTGAAGTAATTCTGAGTAATTAAAGAAAAGGAATTAAAATGCAAAAGAAAATAAGACATGTATAAGGCTCAGATGCAGAGCTGATTAATGAGACAAATTGCATGTACCATTTCTCTCACGTCTCCCAGTTTTCATCTTCTTCGTCTCTCTTCTACTTCTTCCTCAATTCTTTCTCGATCAAATTTCTTTTCTCTTGTATTCTCTCAGGCATAATCATAATCAGTCATGGAGTTCAAGAGATAATTCGATTAGCTATCATTTCCATTCAGTTTTCCCATTAGTTGTAATCGTACTTTTTCAATTTATATAAACACTGAAAATTGTTTCAAATTCGTGGTAATTCTTTTAATTACTGATTAGTTCATTACAATTGCTATCAGAGCAATGAACCTATGTCGACTGTGGGTAGTAATTCGAAGATGTTCGAAGAATCGAGGAAGTGGTGGGAGGATTGCATATACAGTGTTTACTGTCAATGCAACTCTAGCGTATATGGGTGCATACGTTGTACGACATCTGTATCGAAAGTGATACTAGTCATTTGCAGAACCAGCGAAGAGAGCTCTTTATCCTAAGAACAGAGCTGAAACATTTCTGAAACCAAAGAGCAAATCCCACGGGGGATCGATCTCTGCCAAGGAAATCACTATTACTGAACCAAAACGAAATTGGAGAAATCAGTTCAAAGATGAATGAATCTATGATGCTTGAACGACGGATCAGAGGATTAGTGGCTCAAAATCTAGCAACTCTACAAAAGGTCGGGCTCTATTTTTCACCTTCTTTTGCTTCTTCAAAGAATTCCAGTAACTTGCCTCAGACTACTACTTTGATTGAAGATGAAAAAGTGGTTGAATTTGATTATGTTATTCCCGATTCAATGGAAGAGTTTGAATTGAGTGTTGTCCATTGTAACCTTCTCGTGAACATGCCTTTGCAAGTTGTTTTCCATTTGCTCGACAGGAAGGGTGAAAGTACAAGGTGTATGACATCTAGAAACACACTTAGTCAAGGTATATCGTTTCAGTTTCCATTTGATCCTGGTCCGAATGTGCTTGCTATCACAAAGAGTAATTCAATGGTCGGTGTATATAGTGAGTGTATGGAAATGTATTGTCAAGTCCGATTGGTTACAAAAATACCGCACCAAATTGCTTCATACGTTTTTGATCAAATGTCTAGATTCACTGAGTTGAGAGTTGCGCTAATTAGTGATCCAAAATTGAACTCCAGTTCAGTTAGTGAAATGCTGGAGATGTTTCATAAAGCGCACGAGTTACTCCCGAAGTTATGGATACAAGCAGGGTATTTGGATGAGGCTGTGCTGGCATATCGAAGGGCTCTAATCAAGCCAAGTAATTTGGACCCTCGAAGATTGTCCTGTATACAAAAAGACTTAGCTTCCACTTTACTTTTCGGACGGGTGGAAGTTGAAGTTCCTGCTCAATTTCAAGCCCCTAAAAGTAACTTGGAGGAAGTAATTCTCTTGTTGTTTGTACTCATCAGCAAAATGCTAAATGGTCAAATAAAATGGGATTCTGAAGTTATGAGCTACTTGACATTCACACTGACAATTTCTGGAGACTTTGAGTCTGTTGCACATCATATTGAGCAGTTTTTTCCCAGAGTTTATACCCGAGTAGAGAGGTGGTATTTACTTGCTCTCTGTTACAGTGCTTTAGGTCAAAATGATATCGCGCTAAAACTTGTCAATAAAAATTCTGGATGTTCGGAATCCAGCCAAGAACCTCAGGTTCCGTCTCTCTTGTTAGGACCAAGGCTGTGTTCTCAAAATCTGCAGCAAGCTCATGAGGGGATACATTTTGCTCGTGAAGTAATTAACTTGGCCAAAAATCAAAACGAACGTTCCCTAGTTTAGGCTCAACACACTTCTTGGCGTCTGTTATGGAAATGCTGAGAAAGTTTTCATTTCATTTCGAAAAAAATTTCTGCCAAAGAGAAGCATTGGCTGCCTTAAACTCGGATTTAGCAATTTGCAAGGAGGTTGATCCAGAAATTTTGTTTAGTATCGGATTGGAAAATTTCGTCCAAATAAACTTGACTCCAGCTTATAATAATGTAATGCAGTACTCAGAAATGTCGCCTGGAAGTAAAGCAAAAGCTTGGAAGTTACTGGCTTTAGTTATTTCTGCAGAACAGCGATTCGAAGATGCTGAAGCCATTGTTTATCTTGCCCTTAATGAGACTGGACAAGTTGACCAAATGGAACATCTCAGATTAAAAGTTGTCCTTCAAATATCTCGAACAACAGTCGAAGCAAGCCATAGAGACTTGCAGGATTCTGCTTGCTTTGATTCAAGCACGAACGGAGTCCATGACAAATGATGAGATAACTTCTCAGAGAAGATTGGAAATTGAAGCATGGCTTGATTTAGCAGGATTATACATAGAACTTGAGTCGTGCCGTGATGCTGAAATATGTATAAATAGAGCCAGAGCAATTGAATTTTTCTGCCCTAGGAGTTGGCATGCAAGGTGCATTATTTCAAGCTAAAGCAATATACAAGGAAGCTGTTGTTGCATTCTCAGTTTCCCTATCAATAGAACCATATTATATCCCCCATCATTGTTTCTACAGCTAAAATTCTTATGAAGATGAGTAACAACGGGTCCTTACAATTCCCATATGACCCTGGTGGTAGCTTGCCTTTGGTAGAGTCAAATTTATTCTCTGTTACATCTTCATTGGGCTTTAATAAAGTGCTTGACCTACCTACTTATTTGGCAGAAGGCACTTCCCAGGTTACATGTGAATGGGTATATGGTCCCTAAGGAGCAGAGGCTACACATGAAGGAAGCTACTTATGGTTCTCGAATAGCAGCTATAGATGACATGAATATAGCAATTTTGCGTCTTCTCCTTGTTGGTTCCAAGTATATTCTTAGATAGCAAGTTTCCATTTGATCCAGACGGCTCCATTTACACCATTAAGAAGTTTACTGCTCTGCTATTCAACCTGATTGTTGTAGCGCTCAACACTCGAGGCCCTTCATATCAATTGCAGTTTGATCCAGGCGGCTCCTTCATAAAAAGCATTTTGTTACTTGAGTGATTCTAGAGCCACCTTGCTGTTTTTACACCAAATGATTAATCTAGAGTTGAGCTGGAAAGTACATTCATATCGACAAAAGGTGGACCTTCCTGTTGAGACAATCTTTAAGGATTGGAGCAAAGCTTTTGGATGGGACACATATTATCTGTTCTCCTTGCTACAATATATAATCAGAGATAAGCGACTTTTGTGTGCTAAGCTTGGACAACATTGTTTGAATTTTCCTTTTGATCTTGGTGGCTTTAACATCCTCGAGGACAAGGATGCTGATCAACGGCAAAATGGTTTCCAAATTTCCTGCTTTTATAGCCAATCCTTGAGGTCAAGGATTTTTTCTAGCAGCCGGGATTGTTATGACCTGAAGTAATTCTGGGCAATTAAAGAAAAGGAATTAAAATGCAAAGGAGAATAAGACACGTGTGAGGCTCAGATGCAGAGCTGATTAATGAGGCTGAAGGGCTGTGATTAATTCAAGGAAAGAGGCATATAATGAGCCTGGCAGGGAACAATCACTAACAAATTTGCCGGTATCATTTCTCTCTCGTCTCTCAGTCTTCATTTTCTTCGTCTCTCTTCTGCTTCTTCCTCAATTCTTTCTCGATCTCATTTCCTTTCTCTTCCATTCTTTCAGGTATAATCAGTCATGGAGTTCAAGAGATAATTCGTTTAGCTATCATTTCCATTAGTTGTAATCGTACTCTTTCAATTTATATAAACCCCGAAAATTGTTCCAAAATTCGTGTTAATTCTTTTAATTACTGCTTAGTTCATTACATATTTAGATTCCTTGTAGAAAATACTGGGTTCAGTTAAACCCATCAAACAAAAGATGCATCCACCTATGATCCTTGTAGAAAAGTTGCTAAACAAAAGATGCATCCGCCTACGCATCGTATTTATGTTACTTGTAGAAAAGTTGCTAAACTTACCAAGTATCATGTTGCTAATCAAAGTGATAGGAGAAAACCAGGTAGTATAAGACTACTGGTACAAGAAACCCTGCCAAACTATGACGTAGAATTTCTAGAGTATGGGGTTCATCCAAGTATGCATGATTTGTTCATAAACTGTTGAGAACAAGAAGCAGTAGAAGTTTTTATTTCTGTTACCTCAATGGCCTTTGAAGTAGAAGGCCCACAGGGAGAATCAACAGCACCGAGTTCATCCAAGGATAAACTGGTTGACGTCTCACTACTCTTGGAATCACTTAAGCTTGTATCTGGGAATAGCTTCCGAGCAGGCTGCCTACTACTGGCCCCAGATGTCAGTACTTGTCCTTTGACATTCCTCATATCTGCACCCAGCAATTCCTGCATTTTTTTCAAGTGTCTTAGCATATATGCCAATTTTTACACAACAAAGTGATATTAAATGAATGTTGTGACTTACTACCTTGACGTCAGAATTTCAAGATGATATGCATCTAATCTTTTTATAAATAACTTCCATTGACAAAGGGACAAAAAAAATTACCCCAATAATTCAGCCCTAACGGCGCAAGTTTTGATGCTTTGCAAATTCTAGGGGTCACAAGATCATCTTGGAATAAAGACTCCTAAAATTTTTAGGTGATGAACTTCAACAGATGACTCGCAGAATATACCAGCTAACATATCGTCTCAGATTCTAAGATGCTAATCTCGGCACGAGACATGCAAATGAATCTAACAAGCTATAAAACTATAAGATGGAAAAAATAAGAAGTTAACCCACCAATTACCAAAGATAATAATTTCTAACAGCTTATATACAAATGGGAAGAGAACTGGCATTCACATCTTCAGGTAAGTGAATAGAAGAGGAAAGGATGCAGCAGTGGTAAGACTTTAACTTTTCGAAAAAAAGGATGCTACAGTGGTAAGGATCGACAGCCTTTGGATGATTCGAAGTATATATTTATGTAAAAAAAACTGAACTTCCATAGTCATCGATTCTATTTTGATTTTCACCGCATGCCACGGTTCCTAATTACATGTTCTCAACTTATAGCACGGGTCATGTCAACTCAGTACTCGCACCCATTTCCCTCAACATCCTGATAATCAGGCAGAATCTCCTCACTTAAGTTCATTCAGATGTTTGGGGCTCTAGTTGAGTCAATTCTACCTTGGATTCCGCTACTTTGTCAGTTTCATTGATGATTATTCCAAATGCACTTGGATATTCTTAATAAAAAATCGATCTAAGTTGTTTTCTATATTTTTAGACCTATGCTAAAATCCAATCAACTTGGTTTCCATTCACATTTTGTAGTAACAATGCACCAGAATATTTATCTTCTCCATTTCAGCAGTTCATGAGCCCTCGTGCGATCATTCATCAAACATCTTGTCCTTGCACATCTCAACAAAAAGCGCTAGCTGAAAGAAAGAATAGGCATCTCATTGAGATTGCTTATACAATCTAATGTTTCATTGCGTTTTTTGGGGATGTAGTCCTCACATCATGCTATCTTTTCTGAGATTGGTAACGTATGTGATATATATCAGCACTAAGCTAGTGCAGCACCATAATTACAAATAAGCCAAGATCCCAACTGTGCAAAAAGGAATTTACAGGGATCCTATCAAGTCTATGAGGGAATCTATCTCCTCTAATCTACTTTCTTTACACCAAAAATAGAACTGAATACAACTCATCTTGAGTTTCTGTGTTGAATTGTGCTTGCCTTAAAAAATTCTAGCACTTCTTTCCAAACTGACCAACATATACAGGCTGGCACCATTCTCCACCATCCCTTCTGTTTCACTACGCCTCCATTGGAATTCCAAGAGTTCAGGACATCAGCAGTGGTAGCTGGCATCACCCAATAAAAATCCACCATACTAATAAAGAGCTGCCACAACTGGACAGTAATAGGGCAGTGAAGGAATAAATGGCTATTGGATTCCACTGCTGCACTACACAAGGAACATGCATAGCTGGACACCTCTTCTTCTGAAATTTTCTTGAGTCACACAGGCTTTCTTGCTACTAACCAAGTGAAACAAACAACTTTGAAGGGGGGCCTGGTTTTCCAAATAGCCTTCCAAGGCCAGTTCCCTGTCTGTTGTTTGTATGCCTTCTTCAGTTATCCAAAATCAAGTTCGGCACTCTGTTTTGTTCCCTGCACTCACATTTGTTCTCTTTCCATCTTGTGTCTTTGAGAGCACGTGTTTTGTTCATAACCTTACTCTAGCCTTCCAAGGCCAGTTCCTTGTCTGATAAGTTAGCCCTCTATATTTGTGCTCCTAAATGTGTATTTCTTTCTTTATTAAATTTGTTTTTATTACATAGGGGTAGGGGAAAGGGAACGGGGGAGGGAATTACAAGGTGGAGAATCCAACCCTTACCAGGTGAGAGTTCAAGTAGTCAACCAACTGAGCAACTAAGATTCCCCTTAAAATAAAGTGTATTTCTAAGTTACTCGAGAGTGCAAATGGGATATGGATGTTATTCACCTAACCTCCAACGGCACCTTATGTCTGTTGATGTTACCTTCTTTGAAACCCAACCATACTTCATCAGTCCAGGTGTTCACTTAGACATTTCTGAGGTGTTACCGATTCCATCTTTTAGAGATTTAGACTTTTAGTCGCCATCTCTCCATCTTCCTCTACAGCTCGACCACCTACAACTCCGGTTCCATTTTCTACAGATCCATCTATGGTTCCAATACCTACAATATCACCTTCTCCCGCATCAGGTCCAAATGATTCACGTCTTGCACCAAATCCTTCACCTACTGCAAACTTGTCTCTTCCTAGTCCACCGATCGTACTTTAGAAAGGTATTGGATCCACTCGTAATCCTAATACCCCTTATACCTGCATGATTTATCATCTATCATCACCCTATTATGTCTCTGTGTCATCCGTGTCCTCTATTTCTACCCCCAAGTTTATTGGTGAAGTGTTATCTCATCCTAGACGGCGACAAGCTATGATAAAGAAATGTCTGATTTACATACTAGTGGTGTACTTGAGATATTGTTCTTCTACCTTCAGGTAAATCTATCAAAGTTGTCGCTAGGTTTATGTAATCAAGTTGGTCCGGATGGTCAAATTGATAAACTTACAAGCAAACATTATTACTAAATATGTGGGCTTGATTACACTGATACCTTCCTCCGTGGCTAAAATAGCATTTGACAGTCTTTTTCTATCCATGGTTGTTGACTGTCATTGGCCTCTTAGTTAATTAGACACTAAGAATGCTTTTCTGCATTAAGTATATATAGAGCAACCATTTGATTTTGTTCTTAGAGGGAGAGAAGTCGAGTGGTCTTGTATGTCGGTTGTTCGGTCCCTCTATTGTCTTAAATAGTCTCCTCAAACTATGGTTTGGTAAGTTTAGCACGGTTATTCAAGAATTTGGTATGACTCACAGTGTGATGCCAGATCACTTTGTATTCTATCGACATATCGCTTCAAATCTGTGTTTGGTAGTTTATAATATAGTCATCCATGCGATTATCATAATGGTATAATTAAATTAGAGCAGCATTTCTTTCAGCATTTCACCTAAGCAACACAAAGGACCGAAGCAACACAGGCGAATCTAGGATTTAAGTTTATAGGTTCAACCTTTAATGTTTTTAGCATTAAACACATTATATTTTTAAAATTATGGATTCATATCTACTATTTATTGCAATTTTCGTGGATTTTTACACAAATTTATGTTCTGCGTCGAAAGTACGTACTGGGTTCAAACGAACCGGTGTCAGCAGTTCAGATTCGCCTCTGCTACGCAAATTGAAGTATTTCCTAGGCTTGAGGTTACTTAATCCGAATCAGGAATTCTCATCTCACAACGTAAGTATGCCAAGAATGATAGCTTGTAGACCCTATTGACCGTCCTATGGATAAAAAATGTTAAAACTTCTATCACGACAAAGGGAGCCCCTTGGTAATCCTGAAAGGTATAAGTTGCTGCTTGGTAGTTAAGCTATCTCACAGTGACTCGACCTAAAATTGTCTTTCTTGTGAGTGTTGACTGCCTGTGTGATAGTCAGTTTTCTGTATTTTTTTATAGAATCAACCCCGGGCAAAGTATTGCTTTTTGAGGATTGAGGCCATGAGCAAATTGTTGGATACACCGACACTAATTGGGCAGGATCATCGTCTGATAGACGGTCTACGTCTGGATATTGTGTTTTGGTAGGAGGTAATTCGGTGTCTTGGAGGAGCAAGAAACAAAATGTGGTTGCTACATTTAGGGTTGAAGTAGAATATCGAGCAATGAATGTGGCAACTTGCTAACTAATTTGGTTGAAACTGTTACTTTGAGAATTGAAGTTTGGAGAAAATAGTCATATGGAACTTGTGTGAGATAACCAAGCTTCTCTTCAGATTGCATCAAATCCGATGTTTCATGAGAGAACTAAACACATTGAGATCGATCGTCACTTCATCAGAAAAAAGATACTCTTGGGAGATATTGTTACGAAATTCGTGATGTCCATGTATCAGCTTGCAGATTTCTTTGCCAAGTCCTTCACCGGTTCTTGTATCAACTATATTTGTAACAAGCTTGGTACATATGATTTATATGCACAAGCTTGAGGGGGAGTGTTAGAATCTAGACATTCATAGGATCTTGTAAAGATAGTATAGCATGTACTTATGTATTTGATTCTCTTTGCTTTCTTAGAATATGTATACTTAGCTATTTGAACCCCATAGCTTGAGGAGTAATCAAGCTGAGTTTTTCTCAATTCTATTTTCATTCGTCTTACTTCCTCACATAATCAAAGAACTCCACGACCCAGGTTGAGAACCCAGATTCAATGCAGCAAGTTCTTTTGTGTATGAGTCAATTTTGTGTGATGAAATGTGCATACCATCGATATGCTTATAAATGATAAAAATCACCTCACTCCTTTGTCTTCTTTCATGATTACAGAAAGCCAATGTTGTGTCAAAATTTTGCTGGAAATACTTCCTGCAAGTAAAACACATTTCGTAAGTATAAGGAAAAATTATCCAAAATCAAGATAAATGGTTCAGGTCTCCACAATTCTTTCAATATGCATGTCCCAAGACGAAATGTTAATGCAATGTCTCATGAACACTTCCCTCACTTTCTGTCACAAGGGAAAACACAATGCATTGGAGTGCTGAACATGAAGGCTGTACCAGCTGCAAAATAATCAAGCTTAAACAATGAATAGGCACAAATCCAATTATTCACTTTTAGAAGAGAAATATGCCTGCGTTAATTTCTGAAATGCCTAATAAAATGGATGAGTTGTTGGACATCAACAGATTCCCAACTTCCACTGACGAGATCGTTCCTCCACAATCGCCCCCCCCCCCCCCCCCGAAACAATCACTAAAACTTGTCTACACTTACACCTACTGGTCACCATTTTAATCACTTATTTGCTATTAACTATGATTAAATGCAAAAATAACTGGTTGGACTCTCCCCAAGAAAAAAAAAGGAGATCTCGTAGTTGTTGCTATTGAACGGCTATGTCAAACAACAATCACTTCTCAGCCAGATTATCACTACCTTTTTATCCCAATTTACATGACACTCATTTAAAGTTTGGGATTTCTCATGGTATTTTTTGATAAGGATAAAGTTTGGGATTTCTCATAGTATTTGATTCTATCCAGTAATAATGTTATCTCATACAACTTTTGCAAATTTCAGTTTGTTAAATTACTTCTGTTAAAGAATGAAAAATGTCCCACATCAGTGGTTAATTAGATGGGCGGTCTCCTTAATGGACTTGGGCAATCCTCCCCTCATAAGCTAGCTTTGGGGTTGAGTTAGGCCTAAGATCCATTCTTTACATAGTACCAGAGCCAGACCCGCCCAATTCATTATTTCAGATGTTGGACCTCCATATTAAATATGCCCACGCATCAGATGTCCAGCCCTGGGCGTCGTGAGGTGAGGTGTTAAGAGTCCCACATCGGTGGGTTAAAGGACATGGTCTCCTTAGATGGACTTGATCAATCCTCCCCTCATAAGCTAGCTTTTGGGGTTGAGTTAGGCCCAAGATCCATTCTTTACAACTTCAAATATTTAAGTTTAAACTTTGATGTTACACTTTCTGTTTCAAACAAATCCTTCAACAATTAAAAGAAAAGGGATTAACATGCAAGACTTTTGTGCAGTCAAATAGCATAACCAAAAAAAGGGAACAGACGGATTATAGTAAAATGACCTTTTATACATCAAACCATAATGCTTTACCAGCTTAAAACTTATTGATGCAGGCATAGTAGTTAGAAATGAGGCTATTCGTTGAGCCACGACAAAATCACAACTTTACATAAAGACAAATTGATCCTCCGCTCCTATAAATACACCAAAATATCGCCACACACCCACCACACAAATCTTTTGTTATAGTATAGAAGAAAAAGGGGTAGTATCACTAGCACTGGCAGTGGCAGTAAGTGATTCTCTGTTTGGAACAAGAATATATGAACAATCACTTTGCACTGATTTTTTTCATCTGTGTCTGGCATAGATCATCACTTAAATGTTTAATCAAATAGAAAATCACATGATGAGAAATGGAAATCGTTTCAAGAACTCCTCATAAATAACAACTACATTTGTTAACGACTGCATGCAACTAAGAAGTCCTTGACATTAAAGCAATTGCACCTGATAAAGTACAAAACTGATCCGAAACTCACAATTGGGAATTATGGTTTGGCCCATTTTGAAACCGCTCACAGGCATCAGATAGCGAGCCATAGTGATGCTGCCGTTGCTGATTAAGTTGATGATGCAACTCAGCAACTTTCTGCTTTAATCTAGCCACATCTGCTTCTGCCAGTGCTATCTCTTCGAGCTCAGCCCTAGTCTTTAAGAAAGTAAAACCTTTCAGAAACATAACAAAATCAACCGAAACAGGAACAATGTAAACCTACTGAATCATCAATACAAACCTTGGAATCCATACCGCGAGTGCCCGACAATTGTCCAGAGGACATACTCAAACCAACTTCCAACGCAGCTCTTAGATCCCTCTCAGCTTGTAGCTGTTCTTGTAGTCTTGCAACCTTCATCAAAATCACACATGGTATCTTGCACATTAGAAGATATATGGTAGCTTGTGGAACAAAAAGTTTCATAAACTAAAAGTGTATAACACATCTTAAGCTTTAATTAACACATAGAAGGACACTTATAAATATCAAAGAGGAACGCTGCTATAGTTTATATAGTAACCAAAATACTAAGAAAACTTGGATCAAGTAGAAAGAACTGCTTTTTTCTTTGAAAGGTTATGAGTAAATAATCAACCAAAAATCGGGCATAAATGAGAAAAGAAAAGGTTGCCAAGAATAAGGTATTGTAGTAGTTTAGCTCAGTTATGATGTCTGTGTATAGATAAGTGCAGCCAGCCGCTACATATTTACACAGACCCACATGGAAAGGAGAAAAAGTCAGCTTGAAAGGACACAATTACTGGACTTTCTAGGAATTAATTGCACAGGAAATAGAGCATACATCTTGTTCAAGAGCCAAGCGGCGCTCATGCAAGGCTTGCTTCCGTCTCTCCAAGCTTGCCTGCAGAATTGCATTTCCTCTTGCCTAGCAAAAGTTGTACGTTAATGGTATCAGAAAAAAGAAGAAATAAGATGAATTATGAGGTGTAAAAGCTACCGACGTAGATTACCTCCTTGGCAATCCTATGGCGCAAGTCATTTTTGGTAATCTCAAGTCTCTGTAGAGCAAGCCTGTTGACAAGTTATCAAGGCGTCATTAATGTTATATGGTCCAAAAGTGTTTTATCTTTCAGCGTTGCATGTCTCCATGAGGATTTGAATTCACAAAATGCAAATCATACAAATATATAAATGCACGGAAAGATAAAAGGACATCAATATCACATGGCACTGAAACTTCACTGCAAACAATTTACATTTGCACATAAGCATTTCCCCAAGAATAGCAACATTTTTCGCATCGACCCTCACCCATTACCCGTCCTTGTTATAGAACTCTCAGACCCAAAGAAAGTATAATACAAAAGTAAATATCCATGTTGATACCATAGAGATGTCTGTTGATAATCGAACTTCTATTATTTAAGTAAAAGTTAGTAAATATTCATATTGACATCAAAGAGGCATATATCTATTCTCGATCTTCCAAAATAATAAATCAACACATTTCACATAAATGGAACAAGTTTCTCTACACCAAAGGAGGGGGAGAGAGAGAGAGAGAGAGGGAGGAAGGGAGGAGGGGGGAGATAGAGAGTGGGGAAGGGAGGAGGGGGAGAAACGTACTCTTCCTCTCCAGAGGAATCAATTGTTTCCACTGATGGCGTCTTTCTAGCCTGTGCAAGAGAAAACAATCAAAAGATCAGATTCCCAATTTCAGCTGTTATGATACAAATGGGTGACAGACACAAGCCTGTTTTAGTTAAATCAATTTTTCTAGAAAACAACCACTAATTTCTTTTTGACACGTAATATATATTATATATCCAGATCCCACGTTGTGGGATTTCACTGGGTAAGTGGGTATGTTGTTGTTGTAATATATATTATATATATAGTAAGCACCCTAATTTATCGATCAATAATTTCTCCCAAGTTTGATTATCTATTTAAAGAACAGAAAGCTATTTGCTGTTTTCCCCACATATATAGAAGTTCCCTAATTGCAAGATCTAACATATCCAAAAGGTGAGAAATAATTTTCAAAATAGAAGTCAAATTCAAGTGTTCTAGACACTAGTGAAACGGACCCCGCAGATTTTGCAGATAAATAACCACGTGATTTAAACTAAACACGTGATAGAAAGAAATTGTTTATCAACAATAAACAAAAGAAACATGACGCTAACTACAACTGAAATGCAGTATAACAAAAAAAAAAGTTAAATAGTCCCAAGTGAAATCAGTCCGTAAAAGCCAAAAACTCACATTGCTTCTCCCCCAAAAGGTTGACCTTTTGACATTCAGGTTAGAATGAGTTAGCTTGCTGCTAGGCTTGTCTGCACGTGAATCAACTCCAGTGACACCATGAGGTTGATCCATAGATGAGAGTATTTCACACATAGATCGCTGAGACTCACTACCAGCTAATTCACAAGGACCATCAACCTCATTTCCACATCTTTCCAGCTGTTCGCTGAAGGGAACATTAGAAGCTGCATGGAGCTGAGTGTCTACAGTTGGTTTTAATGTCACTCCTTGTACACGACTATCCCTAGGAGATTCAACATCCGAATCATCACCACCGAAACCCTGTGTAGAAAATTAATGCACACCCTAATAAATACAACAACATACCCAGTGAAGTCCCACAATATCTGCAAAAATCTAATAAGCCCAGGGCAGGACATTCTAGTTGCCCAAACTTCACATAAGAGATTAGCAGAAATCAATTTTGTATGACACAAACCAGAGGAGTAACTTTACCCTTTTTACATAGATTATTATACAGATGTGACATTTTCATTCATGCATGAAAGAAGCAATAGACAAATAACTATACCTTTTGTACGGATAAGAGCCATGGGAAATGCTTCTCAAGGTTAGAACTTATATGAAAAAAAGGGAATAGAAATGAAGGGCATCCCGGTTCACTAAGCTCCCGCTATGCGTGAGGTTGGCGGAAAGGCCGGACAAATGGAGCTAAAAGGACAGTGAGGATTTATGAAGAGATTAAGGCAAGACTGTTTTTGTCATTGTTGAACATAGTGCCTTTATTCCGGTCAAAATAGGAAACAAATGCACACCATTTGTAAGTTCACATTCACATTCTCTACAAATTTGCCAAGAGTCTGCTCCGACGACATAAGATAATTCACATCCCTATTATATCTAGAACGTTATCCAAGATCTTAATATTTTTACTGCTCTAAGAAAAGGTGTCAAGTCTTGTACAAAAGAATCTATATTCTAATTGTCTGTCTTTGTGATCCAATTTTCAAGCTTTTATCTTAATAGTCTTGTACAAAAGAATCTATATTATAATTGTATGTCTTTCTAAATTTTGTGATCCAATTTTCAAGCTTTTATCTTAATTTATCCCCGAGACCAAAGTGATGGGCGAAAATCTCGTAGGATTAACACCTCGCTAAGTGAGACATTCGCCTCATGCACGCTTTACGTCTTGGATTGTTTGCTCCAGGAACGTCCCAATTGTTGAAGTGTGTGACCATCTCATCTAAAAGCTTAAGTTGTTAGACAGAGCACACTTTTAATAGTTTATTATACTCTCAACATGCCCCCTCACGTGCTGACCTGATTTTTTCATGGTCCAAAGCATGTGGAAATTCTTTTTGATAATGGGTGGCGGCGAGATTCGATCCCAGGACCTTTGGCCTGCTCTGATATCATGTAAAGATAGGATCTTGGGCTAACTCAACCCCAAAAGCTAACCGTTGGGGTTGAGTTAGGCCCACGATCCATTCTTTACATGATATCAGAGTTAGACCCATCCAAATTCATTGTTTACCCGATGTTGGGCCCCCTTCATATATTGTGCACGCTCCAAATGTCCAATACTGCGCGTGCACGGGGGTGTTGATTCTCCCACATCGGTTGTGAATGAAAATTTGGACTTTTTATATGGACATGGGCAATCTTCCTCTTATAAACTAGCTTTTGGGGTTGAGTTAGGCCAAATGTCCAATGTATCATGATAAAATGGACATTGGGTCTAACTCACACCCCAAAAGCTAGCTCAAAGGGAGGAGGATTGCCTAAGCAATATAAGGAGACCAAGGCCCACTTATCCCACCGATGTGGGAGAACTCAATATCCCGCCTCACGCCAAGGGTTGGACATCTGGAGCATGGACAATACTCTCAACACCAACACACCTTACGCATTGGATTTTAGCTTTTTACACCCCCATTAGCTTGTTAACAGGTGCATACTATTGTTATGTCTAAATAGTTAAATCAATTTTTGTACATTATTTGCTTTTGAATTTAAAATAATGCTTATTTTATTTTTTAAAAGTTTATTACTTTATCTACTTCCAATTTCATTTTGTTTGAAAAATAAAGTTTAAACATTTATAGTGCTTATGCCCCATTCCTCGAGCCTATTGCTTCATGATAGGTAAAATCCCCTTTGTGCACCTCTGCTTTGACTCTACGTAAAGTACTGACAGTTTAGGGCCCGTTTGGTACAGATTATTAAAAAGAGCTTATAGGAGTAGAACTTTTATCAAAAAGTTGTTAGGTATTTGGTTGCCAATAAAAAACAAAAAAGTTTTAGGCCAAAAGAAGCTCTACTCACATAAGCCCAATTTTGGGCTTATGGAATAAGTGTTTATGGCACCCATAAGCTCTACTACCTTTTTCAACCAAACACCTCTAAAACTTTCCATAAGTGCTTATTTTTTAAGCACTTATGAGCTTCCCATAAGCCCAACCAAACGGGCACTAAGTATTAACAAAAACAGTGATGCAACTCAGGAGAAAGAACAACGACAAAACGAAGATTGTGCTCTGATATCATCAGAAAACATGAGAAGTATTTCGCCAATGTGACTTTATTTTGGAACACAAAGTACACTGTACACCTACTTATGGGTGTGAAATAAACCATTGCGAACTATAAAAGAGTAATGTGATCTTAAGAATCCACTGCATTTATAGCATGAATTGACTGCAAATATATGCAATAGTAGCCAACTCTTAAATAGTTGACCAGACATAAATGCACCAAATGTTTCATTTGTGATGTTATTTCGATTATTACAAATATAAGCAAATCATGTACTGCACATATTCCAAGTCAAATATCCTAATAGGAGTATAGGACTATTCATAGTTAAATCATTTTATCACAGTTTACTGAGTAGGGATGATACCACCTCTTCCCTACTCACTCTTATGATTCTGGAGAGCCTAGAAATGTCTATTTATGCTTGGTTAGCAACAGGAGGAGCGACACTCACAGCTGAGAATTTGAGAAAGAGGAAGGTAATCCATGCCACTCAGTGCTCTACGTGAAAGAGATTGGAAAGGAAGTATTTGGAGCACAGTTTGGAATATGTTTGATATTGAATTGGTAATGCCAGCTACTGTCAAACGTTTGAGAAAGAGGAAGGTAATACATGCCAGTTGGTGCTTTATGTGCAAGAGATTTGAAAGGATGTACTGTGGAGCACAGTATGGAATATATCTAACATATGATGTCAGGTTAGGCATTTAAAAGGAAGAGGAGATTAGGGTACGGGAAGTGGTGAGTGGCAATTATGTGGATGATCTGAAAAGAGAGGAAAAAAGGAACACAACTTCTGAAAAGTTAAAAATGCTTTCACATACTGGGGGCAGATTGTGGGTTTCAGTAATTTTTTGAGCACCTATGAAATTCAAATTAGCATAGATAATTGGGTGCACTTTTTAGAGAATCATATTTGTCTAGATTCTCTATTTTCGCATACATATTATCCCCAATCAAGAAAGAAGAAATCATTAAGTGAAATGGAAAATGGAAACACTTCATTTACATGTCCCAAGAAAGAGGAAGAGAAAGAGCAAGAACCTTATAATCATATAGATCACTGGCAGCAGAGCCACTGCTTTCGCTTAATTTTCCACTCAATACACGCTCACGGTCATCGTCGGAATCTGGGTCAACCTCATTCTCTGCATCGTGAAAACCATTGTCCTTCATATCCATATTTTCATCATCTGATGACTCTTCACTCCCACTATTTACAATTTGAGAATCTGCTGAAATAGAGCACCTATGAAGATTATCATCCTGCAAGCAAAGGCAACAAATAGCTAAGCTCAACCATCAAACGAAATTCTGCAGAAGGACAGAGCTAGTACAAACAAATATGTACTATAGTAAGATAGACCAAATAAGTCAATAACCAAAAATACTTTCATGAGAAAGATGAAATCTAGAACCAATAAACAGAAAATACATGCAGAGAGATGAAAGAGAATCACATGGGATAAAGATATAGAACCCACAAATAAACGAGAAAGGTGAAATAAACTCTTAAATAGGCAGAAAGGACAAAGAAATCACACCACAAAAGAGAAAAGATATAAACTCTTAAACAACTTCAGGGTTTTACTATTTGGTGAACGCACTTTGTCTTTTATTTTGGAGCCACTTACATCAAAAATATTCTCATACTCCTCAAGAAGTGTCGTAATGATAGCCTGGGCATTATTGGCTGCATTAGCGGCGGCAAGAAGCTGAGCAGAGTTGTCTCCACTAACATCAAAGTCATCCTCCAACTCACATTCCCCCGCTAAAAGAGGGCGTAACAGCAATGGTGCCATACAAGCAGCAACAGCAGATGGAGTCATCCGATTTTCACATGCATGTGAAGAAATTGTATGCATCATCTTCAGAATTCTATAGGAGAAGCAACTTTACAGGTTAGGTTGGTATACTGCTGCATGCATTTGAAGATTAAAGAGAAACAAACAATACTTCTCTTGCTAGTATACAGAGTCAGCTTCCTCGAAAAGAGACGTAATAAACTACTGTGTGAATATGACCAGTTACTACAGAACAGAGACTTTAAGAGTATCCCTGTCTCTATCCCATGACTTGATCATTTTCTTGTGTGAGTCAGCAATTTAGCATAAAGGATCAATAACAACCATGGCAGTAGAGGAAATGTCTTACATTTAGTCAGAATACTGAGTTAAACTTAAACTGACAACCTCTCAGCAGAATAACTGTCAATGCGGATATAGGGGGAAATTGAGCACCAAAATAACACCAGTAAGCTAGCAATCACTTGAATGAGACAGTGAGTGGGAGAGAGTTTTTTAGAGAAACTAAACGGGGAAAGACAGGTTCTAGTTGAAAGAGTTGAGAACTGATAACCAACTTGGCTGTACATATCAATTCTTCTTCCATCAATAAATGTAAAACTACAAGCAGAACATACCAATCAACTAGATGGACTTCTTTCATCCTTCTGCTCTAAATAAAGAAACATATCATCATTCCCCATCCAAATTTCAATGTGAACACAGACATCATAAACTTTTCTGTGAAACAAAAACAAACTTCATACTTTTCATACTTGGGAATATTATCTCCTCATACTTTTTATACTTGTGGACAAACCTCCTACTGTCAGACATATTTCTTCCCAAAATATGTAATAAAACACCACAAATATCTGTGTCATTTATTCCATGGCTGCCTTGAATCGAGTTAATTGCGTTCAATTATATTTCGGTTCGCATTCAGTTTTCCACTTTTGTAATGAATTTAGTTTTTTCTCAAATCCAACTTGAGATATATAACTCTTTTTGTTTTGAAAAGGTAAAGCAATCTTATAAATAAACCAGCATAAAGGGTGTGGTAGTTTATCAAGAAAAAGAAGATAACAGCACCACCATAAAAGATTCCACAAAAAAATGAAACCAAAGGATCCAATCAAGAATTGCATGCACATTAATCAACATCATACAAAATGGATCTACCTTTGTAATAAGCGCCTGTTTGGTTCAGGAAACGTCTCAACAATGGCAGAGCGCATAGCATTAACCCGAGCTTCCTTCCTATCAATTTCTATTATGGCCAAAAGTGAAACAACTTGAAGTTAAAAAATAATTTGCTCAAGTTTCAATAGACTAAAGTGAAGAATGTTAACTGATCATAAAAACCAGCAGTTCAAGTAATCACAAAGAAAAGAAACTCCAGCAACCAAGACACAGATTGAAAGTAACTTCAACTAATTTAAAAAGACAGATAGACTGGTTAAAAACTCAGTCAATATGAAATGTACGTCCATATAATCACAATCTCTAGCAGAATTCCCAAAATAATAAACTAAAATCTTAATTTGAAAAGTTTATATTATTTGACCCCAGGAAGCAGAAATATATTATGAAGTGACTGTTCCCCAAAAAAGAGAACATGGAAGATGGAACGCCTTTTTCTTCCTTCTTGGTAGGTATGGGAGATGGCAAGGCATTATTTCCTGAAGCTGAAACTCTTTGTTTATAATTTCTTTCATTTCTATTCTGAATTGTCACTTGAGAGAAGTCCTGTCTTCTGTCGTTTTTTTCTTTTGGGAAGGGATGGGGGCCTTAATAGGCAAATAGATAGCCATATTTGCACGGAATTCAGTTACTGGTCCCCCAATTCCACGGACTCATCCAGACACCTTAACATATTAAAAAGTAAAAACCACTATCTTAATTGCTGGTCACCATTGACTGAGCTTATGTAGCAGTTATATGGCTGAGTTGGACAAAGTGTGGTACACGTGACATTTTTTAGTAAGGTATAAAATTCTTGAATACAAGTAGTACACCAAAAAATATAGAAACCTAGACCAAAATATGGTTCTCTATAAACGTCACCCAATCATCTATATAAACAAGGACCTCACCGGCAAACCAAAAAAAACTATAGACATGAGGCTACTCTTCACATGTAGAAAATTAGTCCTGATCACTTCAAAAACTATCATATTCCTCTCCCTCCACAGTACCCACATAAGAGCTATTTGAGCTACATCTCATGCCTTGGGTCTTCTTTTCCTTCTTCTGCAAGTCCAGCTATGAAATGCCTCATTTATTGTCCTCGGCACCAACTCAGAACATCCCAGCACAGGTGCCTCACTACTTGACAATGTAATAAAATCTGATCCACATCTTCTCCTGAACATTTATACTATAGCACCGAATCACATGTATGATTCTACCGTTCCTCAAAGTTGCAGTCAAAACAGCTCCCCTAGCTTCCAACCATGCAAAGAAGCACACTTTCTTGGGCGCCCTGGGTATCCAAACTGAGAAATGTAGGAAATCCACTTCATTCTTCACCAACAGTTATAGTTTGTGTTAGTATGATTTGACTAAGAACTGTCTATCTCCCTGCCTCCCATCTCCACTTGCCTTATGTATAAGATGTGATGTATTTTGTTTGCATAGTTCTAGTAGGCTTTGGAATTCATTAATCTCACAATCCTCCCAATTCTGTACAGTCCTATATGTGAGATCCCACTACACTCCCACATCATAATCCCTTCGAATATGTTGCATTATCAAATTTATTTGGCTTGAAATTCTGTAAATATTAGGAAGGACATTTAATACATTCTACCGCCACTACTAGTGTCCGCAAAAACTAATCTACTTCCATCACCCTACCCTGAATGTAACATATCTGCTGAACTCTTCTCATTTCTTCATGACTTTAGGGAGAGATAGCTACCAATAGTTAAAAAAGAAATGAAAAAGTAAAAAGAACAATAAAGAGGATATAAGACCTATTTTCTCCCCCCCCCCCCATTTCTCTTCCTTTTTTCTTCCCTGCTTCCATCTGACATTCCTTATTCTATTCAACAGTGTAGGAATAGTCCATGAGGTTAGTTAAGAGACTGTTGAATTTTTGACTTGGAATAGGAATAAATTGAAGAAAAGGAATTGATAATGGTAATAATAACATCCATTACCGTAGAGCAATATTGAACCCGATGGATCATTCCTTTTTCCCATTGGTTACCCCCCCCACACACACACTTCATCTCCCCTTCTTCCCATTAGTTTTTCCTCTGTTCTTCTTTCTGAAACAAATATAATGATTGTGGAAAATAATATTGGCCTAGTGAGAATCCAAATATGAGCTTCCGTAATTGGTGTAGTCCTTTCATGGAAATCCAAATTGACTAAGTCAAAGACCCAACCAGTTGGTAAAAATGGATGTAACTAGTGTAGGTCATGGCCATCATATGGACTTGTGAGAAATTATGGGAGAAAATATATTATTGGATTGTTGTATCTACATGATTACACTGAGCCCTACATGCCTATTAAGCCTTTCTTTTCCCTTTTATCCCAATCAGTAGTAGAAATCCTATAGTAAAGCTGAAGGCACCAGAGAGGTGCAGAAGCATAACTACATCATAGAACAGGCAAGATTATTACTCTATTCTGTTAAATTGATTGTTGACCCTATAATACTCTTTATTAATCTAGCCTGTTTTGCTTAACAGGAGAACAAGATATGGGGTTTGAAATAGTCAATGCAGTGCACAAGCATAGACTAATATTCTCTCCCTCATATCTCTTACGTTTACTAAACCATGATGGTCTCATCACTTCTCTGCATACTTATACAATGAGACAATCAAGCCTTCAGATCTATAGTCTTCTCAGGTTCGACCATCATGGATTGTAAGTTACAATTCATAAGCCATTAAATACTTGCTAACTGAATATGGACGCCTAATTATTCCACGTCTGGAAGCCAACTACTTGGGCACCTTTGCACTATAATTATACACAGTGCAGGATAAAGCAAACAAATACAAGTATAAAAGAGAATACAAGGAAAAACAAGAAAGAGAGCCCTGCGGTGATTGCCAGTGAGCAGAAAATAAGAAACTCAGAGAATGGTTGCAAAATCGCCTATAAAAGAGTTGAGAATTTACTTACTGTAAGCTTCCAACAAAGCGGTGCAGCAGGACGCAGGAACAGGAGAAGATGGAAGCTCACGAAGCACAAGCTGCATAAATGTCGCACCAATTATATCACACTTAAAGAGCATCAAGATATTATAATGAGAAATTGTGACAGAGCATCAAATGAGCGCAAGTTCATCAAATGTTATAACCAATACCTTAACACAGTCGCCAATTACATGAGCATCCTCTTCCAGGACAAATTCATTTTTTCCTATGGAGATCAATTCGACATCAGCAAGCTATGGACAATACATTATTTAACAGTATAATAGGACATAATAAACCCCAAAACAGATTCTTACATCATATTCTTTTGTTCTGTTTTTTTTTTTCAAAACTATTAGCTATAACACATCCACAACACCAAAAGCAAGGAAACTAAAAGAAGGGGGGGGGAACAGAAAAAGATAATGGTCATACTTAAGTTTCTTGTGAATAGCATATTTTCATCATCAGTCAAAAATGATAGATTGAACAAACAGATGGGGGCATTGCATTACAAAACACAAGATTGGACGATTAATGACCCATACTTCTGTCACAAAGCACTACATCGACCTTTACTCAAATGACATCAGTACTCTACGCTTCGTCAAGGGCACTTCTTCCAGGAGCAATGCAAAAGAAAGTGGGAGGAGAAGCATGGTCATTAACATTTTCCTAATCCAGGGAACAGTCCATAACAATCAGAGATAACCTAGAATAGAATGGAATTTCAAAACCAAATGCATTCCAGATCTTAAATTTACTTTAACTCCTTGAAATATAGTGAAATTAGATGGTACAGATAGACAAGCCTTTTCGAAATGCAATAATATCCAACAGATGGCATTCATTCTAAGCAGATGTACCTTGTTCATATTCTTTTACTCTCCGCTCCACTTCCTCGACATCTGCAGACTGTCGCAATATACCTTCGACCTTGGTTCCTAAATAAGAGGTTTATAATAAGAACAAGTTAGAAACGTAAACTGATCATCACTAAACCCGTTCAGCATCCTCGGTAAGGGAGAGAATACAATGTGAACATCATAATCAGTGTAAAAGGTTATGCAGATCTTCAATATTGCAAATCAAAGTTTGAACCATAACAAGGATCAGACAAAAAGAAGATGCAACCAGAACTAAAGGGAAACAAGAGATAAATTGGGGCTCTTCATGGAAGGAGAACCATTTAGGGAACAGAAGAAAATTGCATGGGCAGAAATTACAGCAGCTGCAGCAAGATATCCTAAATCACATGTTACCAACTAGGCATCAAGTAATAGAGGACCTCTTTATACTTAAGGTCACTGACTCAGAAATCCCTTCATTCAGTTTCCTCAAGACCAACATAACAACCAGAGAACAAACTAATGTATATACATATATAAAGTTATATACACTGACAGTGTAATGAATTTTTTATACCATCAGAGTAATTAACCCGTTAGAGCTTATTTACCATTTATTCAAGGTTACCAATCAATGCAATTAAATGGAGTTAGCTGCAATTACCTTTAAGTGATTTTGATTGTGTAAATATTTTTTACACCATCCATAGAACTTTATATATATATATATGAATACGATTGCTGCTATTGGTCCAGAATTCACCAAATAACAGCAACAATTTTCAGAACATTACCCTATTATGAAAAAGGATTCCCCTAAAGAAGGAAGAGGTTATCCATCGTCATGGGAAGAACACAACACTATTTTGACAGCTTATAGAAACCTGTTATAACTAATAGGAACGCACGACAAAGAAAGAAAAAGTCAGGGTTTGCTTCTTGCTCCTAACAAACCCACTTCATAGGTGGACTTTGCAGTAAATTCTTGACTATAGGTCAGCAGATTGACTCAGCTGAGGATCGGATAAGTGCTATACTTTAGAAAAAATCTTAAGCATCCGATTAATAATAACAAAGAAAATCTATAAGAACTTTGGCCTCAACTAGATGACCGAAGAAACACTTCAAATCAATATGCCTAAGCTTTCTATGGCTTTTTTCACACATTGTCCGGCGGTAATAAACAAGGATGTGATAGCTGCAGTCAAGAATTCCAGCCCCTATCATGGATTACTTTATACTGGTCTATTACATTGTTGGGTGGGCCAGCCCCTAATTCTTTTTTTCCCTCTATGGAATATTTTGATGAGACCAACTGAAATACACAAACCACACCTGCATGACTTAATCTTTTAGACAACAAATAAGGTAGAATTTAATCAAAACAAGAATGCTTAAAGATTCATAATTATATCAGTTCATTCACATTCAATTGCAAAGTACAAGCTTTCAACCATACTCCATCTCAACAGTAGAACACAAGCTCTTCTAGAATAAAAGAACTTTTGCTCTTGAAGCATGGGTGAGGGAATGAAGAAGGTTTCTACCGTGCCTTTGAGGGTTCAAAGTGTCGTTGATGGAGACTAGTTGTCCTGGGTCTTCAGTTGATGGAAGCGGCCTAGTTTAAGGTATATCCATGGAGATAAAGGTGGGGCTTTGGTGTGTTGAGAGAGATCAGGAATGGCTACACAGGTTGAAGGTGTGGAGAGGTTTCAGGTGAGAAAGAGTTTATGAATGGAGGTCATGAGTTTTGCAATGGAGTTAATAAGGCTCTGGGATTTGCAGTGGAGGAAATGTGGGCAGCTTGATGGTGGTGGAAGGGTGAAATAAGGTGATCGTAGAGATTTTGATGGAGTGGAAAGATACTATGTAATGTAGAAAGAAGCAAATGAAAAAAATACTGGAAAAAAAGGAGCGGGAGAAAAAGAATAAAAAGTGTAAAAAGGAAAATTAAATAGTAATCTGAGAGCATAATATACCTTCCATCATTCGATTAGTTATATAAGTCTTGAGGGGTGTTAGTTCCACTTTTGAACAAGATTAGGAGGGTAAGAGATCCCCCATAAAGTTTAGGTGTGTAACTGGCTTTTCAGGACAAGTTCAGGGGGCAACTTATGTATTTTCCCTTTCAATAAAAAACAACAATAATAAACATAACAAGATTATCCAACTAAAGTTTAACCATGCAATTTAATGCAAACAATGTCTCAATATTACTCTTACGCGACCAAATTTTCAGGAGGACAATGGATTGCCTTACCATACTTCTCAAGGAACCTTAGTGCCTTTTCAAGAAAGGATGGGCCTCCATCTATATCTTCTAAGGCGAGCAAAATCGGTCTTCCAACAACTAAAGATTTAACAGGGCGTTTATCCCTCCCTGAATAAAGAGAAACCTGGTCAGATCTTTATGCCCTAACAACAAACAGGGAAAAGGTGCAGTTTCATTTGGACATAGCAGCCAAATCTCATCTGGAGCATTGGAAGATGTGAACACAAAAGTCTTCGCAGATAACAGTAAAAGCGACTAACACTGATGGAAAGACCCTTCAACAAAATCACCAGTGTCATTCCGGAAAATGCCATTGTGTCCCATAACAAGAGCAGCACTTGGTGCTTGTGCAAGAGCATGCTCTAGGGCTGTCTTCCACTCATACAGATCCTCCAATGTCTCTGCCTGCAGTTCAAAGTTCAAATCTCAAAAGATGACTTCTACTAATGTATGCTCCAGGAATAAGTATACTGTCGCAGAATTGCATGGGAGCTTGGTGTATGTGGGGGGAGACAGGATTTCATACACACTACTTGCAAGTGAAGAAATATGCATTTAGAACTCATGTCATTTTGGAGTTGTTTCTACTGTTAACTGTAGCGTCCTGTATACATATGTACTCATCAGGCTTATGTAAGATGATAATAAGCCTAATTATAGATTTTTTTTTCAGAAAAAAAACTTATTTAACATCAGTTCAGAGCACTTCTTTGAGTTGCATGTTCAGTTTTCTATAATCCTAAAGTTAAAGAGTGTGAAAAAGACCAATGCAAAGTAACCCATGGAGGGTTCAATTATATATATAGAGAAAAGAAGCAGCTCTTTTGCTTCCCAAATCCTTCAAGTATATCACTTGTCACATACATTAACAGTTACTGGAATGATTTTCCTGTTAAGAAGAGAGAAAAGAGGTATAAGTACCTTAAGAGTAAAAGCTCGCCCATCACGTCCATCAGGAAACAGTACGGTCAAAAGTTTTTTATCTTCTCTAACAACAACACTGAATAGCAAGGAATTGTAGTAAGAGCAAGACAGACTCTGAACATACTATATATAACCAGATCATGACTCATTTATTACCTCCCCGAATTATTCAAGTCAATTCCTCCCAAAGTTAGATTCACTTCACCTCCTCGCTGTGGAAGTGTACTCTATATGAGGAGCCCAATGAATCAGTAGAGTGTAGATGATAAAATCAACAAGAGTAAAAGCTTCACATGTAAAAGTTAATACATGCACGGAGAGAAAATGAGATTTCCAGACATTAAACATCCAAATTATCATTTAAAAGCAGAATTAGACTAAGAGTTCTCATAGCCTTCCAAGTTTTTTCAGTATTTGACAGGTTCAAAATTATTCATGTTTTTATCTAATAATATTGAACCTAGTTCATTGTAATTGTGCATGTCGCAAAACTATTTGGTTGGGAGTATTAGATGGATAATTTTGCTTAGATCTAAGTTTTTTTCTTAGATTTAAGGTTTTTACTGATAGATCTTCACTTTTGCTTTGATGAAATGGTATACCATACTTGTAAATCTGGTTACTGTGCAATAATAGTGTTGGATATAGTTGGGATCTGAATCATGTTTATGATGATGTTGTTTAAGTCGGATCTTAACTTGCTTCGTCACCTGTGAGTCAAATCTTAATCAGAGGAATGTGATCTCCCATTTATATCATTCTTTCTTTTCTTTTCGTCTTTATCTATAGAATGGTGTTGGAGCTAGGTTGTGCACGTCTCGACTAGTCTATTCGGTACATGCATCCTCTCACCAACTTAGATATCAGGTAAATCTTCCACCAAGGCCTAGGTAGATCGGAAGAAATCACTTTCTCACCTCTGCTCAGATCTGAGCCTTGGTCTTCCATTGAATTCATTGCTCTTAAAGCATTCCAGATAAGTTTGTTTTAAAATCTAAAGTGAAAAAGAATCCTTCAAGCAAGATCACCTAGAATAAGCATTTAAGCAAGACGGACATGGTATAATTAGGAACGCCACTAATTTATGAAGACTAGTTATGTGGTTGTGGTAATTCTTGCATTGTGAAGAATCTAAAGATAAATCTCAATCAAGAGGGAATTTAAAACTTTGAGTTCAAAATTTGATTGTATCTGTAAAGAGCAATTGTATTACAAGGAAATGAACAAGTGAAGTTCAAACTTGTTAATGTTAAGAGACCGACAAATTGGTCAAATCAACTTACCAGCTACCATACATCATTGAGATGACCTTTAACCCTTGCTCATCCCACCATCCCAAGTGTGCATACATTATATCATTCATTAATAGTATAGTTTTTTTGATAATATAATTCATTAATATAGTTTGTAGATCAATCACTCCAGTTCCAAATCCACATCTCAAATAACAGATAATAAGATCGTCTTAATGGCATGTACGACCTAATCCTCATGGGATTAACACTTCATTTACGCTATATTACTTGTATTGCTAGTGCATTTGCCAGAATCTCTTAGTCTGCGCATCAGTGAGCTTATTGAAGATTCAAGAAAAGTGTATCCCGTGATGCCTTTTCTCAAAAAGAGTTGCTCACGGCAATAGGAGGAAAAAAAACAAAGATCTGGATGACTGATCTATAGGTGATGCAAGAAATAATCATTCCATAAACTGGCTTTGACTTGTATATAAAGACCCATATAGTACACATTTTCCATCTATAGAAAGATGATTCAAGAAATAAATCACAAGACAATATCTATGTTTGACATACCAAATGGAGATTGATATGAACTGAAGAGAACAAAGTCACTCATTAAATAAAATTAAACTATAAAACTTCGAAGAGCAAGGGGGAGGAAAGAGTAACTGGTAGGGGCTTTTCCTAAAACTAAAATAATCAGTGTGAATTCAAGCTACGTTTTCTCTTTTCTTTAGAAGTAGAACATGCACGAAAAAATCAACTTTGGAAGTAAAGAACAAAGTGAGAAATTATACTAACAGGATCATTCTTGAAAAAGACCAGAGATGTACGCGTAAGGATGAACCAACGCTTTTTCCAGGACTTCCAACCTAATCCTGCAGAAAGTTATTATCAGTTAGGATGTCAAGTGACCAAGTTGGTCTGATAATGGTGGAAAACAGAGGTTTCCGAATAAACTGGACTGCACCAAACTTGGTATTCAAGTAGACATTATTTTCTTATAATTCCATCATTGTACGATTTGTTTTTTTTATCAAGTAAAAGTATTTCATCTATAAGCATGGCCACAAAATATACAAGGGGGTATACCAAAAGGTAAAGAATCTACAAAACATGATTCTCTACAAAATCCACCCATTCTTCTATACAAATAGGAGAGCTTATGGGTGCACCAAAAGAAAATAAGAGACTGGGCTACTCCTCAACTGAGTAAAACTCGACTCTACCCCCTCAAAAGCTCTCCTATTTCTCGCTCTACAAACCACCCACACCATCGCAAGAGGAACCACTTTCCATGCCTTACGTCTTCTCCTCCTTCTCCCGCTCCTCCAACAAAACATCAAATATTTCACAGTTTTTTATATCCAGGATAGCAAATCTCCTCCCAAGAACACTTCGATCCCAATAACAAACAAACTTGTGCAAGCCCAAAAAGAAGTCCTATAACGCTTAGATTAGACCTGCAAATCCCAGCTCCTCATTTTGTATTTGTTTCTGACCTCATGCATTGAGCATTTTGACTTATCCAAAAAAAAATGTACATATTCATACTTTAGTGGTTTGCCGTAGGTGAAGAGAAATTGATGAAAATGGAGATCTTTCTGGCAGATGGGATTCCACGAGTAGGGACTGAGAGTGTTCTTGTTTCATTCAAAAGTATCATTCTGCTAAAGGATATGAATACCTAGCAGGGTAAGGAACACTACTGCACACTGCTCTCTTATTTTCAATCTAATCAATAAATTTTCCCAGGTTTACATCTTCATAACTAACATTTGCCTGTTTGTCTCCTATAAATATTGAATCAAAACCAACTGAAAACAGATCACCCTTTTTTTTGATACATTTCTTATCTTCTGAAAGCCGTCATCCTGGATTTCTCAGCATACCCCCCAAGGAAAAGTACCTCAGTGTTCTAAATTGACTATATTCCAAAATTTCCTCAACAATAAGACAAGAAAAAAGGTGTTAATGCCTTAAAGGAACCTCCTGGCCAATCAAAATCTAAGATCCTCCAATAATCACACCAGCCTTTCAAGAAAAATGGCAAAATTAGTCTTTTTATGTTAACGGATATTGTTGAACTCCTACAGACCGGAAAGTGTAGCCCTGAATTAATAAAAAACATAAAACCATTATCAAGTAAAGACTTGTTGACAAAGTTTTAACCAACTAGTGTAAGAAATAAGCCAAATCATGAGGGACCAGCATAATAATCATCAACACGAAGGCGTCAAGAAAACTGGAAAAGCATTACGGACCTTTTGAAGAGATAAACAGTGGCCCACTCTTGAAAACCTGCAAAGAGTTAGCCAATTAAAATTTAAAGCCCAAGAATTCTAACTGTAAAGCAAGATTAGAAGCAATTAAAGAAGAGGCAATACCGTCTTCATGAAGAAAGTATAATTATAGACAATGAACTATATAAGCCTAGGAGACTGTTATCATTATAAAGTTCAATAAGGACATAATGTTGGATTTTGAAGTTCAGCATGCAGTCATGCTCTGCATATTATTGAATCCTAAATGGCAGTAACTTCATTTGTTCAGACTTTATTTTGTTTCTGGATGAAGGCATTACGTAAAGGAGCAAAGATCTTATGACGTCGTGAAAAGATTTTTTTATCCCATCAAGAAGAAGATAAAAGCAAGAGACAAAGGACAATCAACAAAAGTAAGCAACAATAGAACAACAATAACAAGAATGAACAACAAGGGAAAATGCATGACCCGTGAAACAGGGGAAAAGCGATGAACCATGAAACAACTCCGTAAGCAGCAAAGACTATTTCGATAAAATTGAACAAGATAAAAACAAGATGATCAAAATGTGTTGGTAATAGAAGGTTAAAACAAAAGGGCAATAAAAACAAAATGATCAAAGCAAGAAGTTGGTTATAGAAAGGCTGAAGAAAAGGTTTCATCTCTTCTTAAATACATTTACCAAAGCAAAAGGATACCATGCGCTAGTGTGTCTTTTGGGTAATCTGTAGTGAAATCAAAGGTGGTATGAAAGCAACGTAGAACCTATCAACAAGCTTAAATATAAATTAGTTATATTTTTTTATGTAATTTGTTAAATGTATATGACATGGTTAGTCTGTTAGAAGTTCCCTGCATTTATACAGGGACTCAATTTTGCTTGTTCATCTTTGCAACTACTTTTTTTTATCAAGTAAAGTATTTCACTAATAATAAGAAAGCCGAGATGGCCATATACAAGAGATATACCCAAAAAGGAGAAACCTACAAAATATGGTTCACTCCAAAATACACCCAATCTTCAATACAAATAGGAACTACATGGGTGCACCAAAAGAATATAAGAGAGCGGAGACTACTCCTCAGTTGAGCAAAGCTCATCTCCGTCCCTTCAAAAACCATCCTGTTTCTCTCTCCAAATGCCCTACATTAAAGTGAGAGGAGTAACATTCCAAGCCTTTTGTCTTCTCCTCCTAACACTAGTCTTCCAACTGAATATCAACTCCTTCGCGGATCTTGGCCTCACACAAGAAACGCCAAACCATCCAGAGATATCCCACCATAATATCCTTGCTAGATAACAATGTAACAGAATATGATCCACGTCCTCCTCTGCCTCCTTACAAAGGAAACACCAGCCAATGCAGACAACCTTTCATTTTCTAAGATTCTCCACCATTAAAATCACCCCTCTAGCAACTAACCAAGTGAAGAAGCACACTTTCATCGGCACCCTAGGAATCCAAACCGAATCAAAAAAATGTCTTCCGGCCTAACCAGCAATTTTTCGTAGGACTTGACAGAGAACATTTTGTTACTCCCCATCTCCCAACACAAAGCATCGGGTCTATCGACTGGATCACATTGCTTATGAAATAAGGCTAGCAATCTCTGAAGCTCATTCAACTTCAAATCCTAGAAATCCCTACTTGGTGCAGTTTTACATTAATAAAATTGCTTTACATTAATAGCTCTGGTTTCCAACAACCATTTCAATGAAGTTTTGACAAGTATAACTTTATTGATGACTTTTCGACAAGTTTTCATGATTATTGTTCAAGCAACTTATTATGGCTACAACCCTCTGACAACGCTTTTTTGTGTTCTTAAAATAAAACAAACTCAAGCAAATTTTCCACCATGTGTTTGAGGGGTGTATTGTAATGTTTGTGTTAGAAGTAATGAGTTCTTAAGTTAGATTTTGTCCTACATTACACCAATGATATGTGTACTGTATTTGACAACTATAAATTGGTTCATTTGCGTATTCATCAAACAAGCAAATATCCAAGACATCAATACATCCTCCTCTTCTCTTCTTTTTCTCGTACAAAGAAATTAAATGGAGATTCCATCTTCTCAATCTCAACTAATAAGGATGCTAAAGGATGAAGTATTTGAAATACTGCTTTGTCAGAGAACTCCACCAGCATACGACCATCGAACATGTAGCTCAATCAATAGAGAGGGTGCAGAAAGTCGTTACTGGGATGAAGGTTTTCTTGATCCGGAGAAGCTCTACTGCTATTCCAATCCCTTTATAAGATGATGAAAGAGTTCAGTGAGAACACCATCAATGCATTTAGAGTTTCTTACTTTCTCTTCAACATGGGCCACTAGTTACATGGTGAAATGAGATGTGAATAAGAAGAAACCTATCACCTTCCTGAAAGTTACCAGTTTCAAAAAAGAAACCTATCACCTTCCTCATATGTTTGCTTTTCTCATACCAAGAAATTAAATGGAGATTCTATCTTCTCAATCTCAACTAAAGAAGGATGTTAGAGGAAGAAGTATTTGAGGTCCTTTTATGTTAAATGGACAGAGAACATGACTCGCAAGGACCATTGGACCTTGTATCTCGATCGATAGAGAGCGTGTGGAAAGTCATTAGAACTAGAGTGAAGGTTTCCTTGATTAGGAGAAACTCTATTGTTATTCCAACCCCTTTCTAAGGTGGACGATGGAAGACTTCGCTGAGAATGCCATCACATATACTCTTACTTGCACTTCCTCATGGGCCACTAGTTACATGGTGCAATGAGATATGAAGAAGAAGATGATGAAACCTATCTTTTCCACACATGTTTGCTTTTGACATAAAAAAAAAATGAAAATTCCATGTTCTCAATCTCAAGTAAAGAAGGATGTTAGAGGAAGAAGTATATGAAGTCCGTCAGAGAACTGGATTCTCATACGACCATCAAAGCTTGCAACTCGAACTCTAGAGAGGATGCAGAAGTCGTTATTAGGGTGAAGGTTTCCTTAATACCGAGAAACTTTACTGCTATTCCAATCCTTTCCAACATGGATAATGAAAGAATGAGAATGCCTTGTCATTCTACCCACATACGCCATGTCTCTTCTTTTTATTAAGGACATACAACATGTCTCTCTTCCCCGCCCTAGGCTCGGTTTTGAAAAGAATGGACAAGTTGAGAAGAGATTTCCTTTGGTAAGGAAATAAACTAACAAAGTTTTTCTGCCTCGTCAAATGGAGCAATGTCACCCAAGTTAGGAACAGTGGGGGGCTCAGGATCAAGAATTTAAAGCACCATGATGAAAGCTTACTGTTGAAAAGGCATTGGAGGTTCACCCAGGAGGAAAACGCACTTTGGAGATAGGTAGTAGTTGAAAAATTCTCCCACGGAAGCCCTTGGGTAACAAAAGGTTCAAAGGCTCCTCGTGGAGTAGGAATCTGGAAGCACATACAATCTTTATGGAGCAAGTTTAATGAAAATTCTTGGTTTTTACATGGAAACGGTAGGAAAATTAGATTTTGGGAAGACTATTGGTTGGGCACTCTCCTTAAAAGATATGTCGAAATTTACAGCATTTTTCTCTTCACAATGCTGAAATATCTACTGTGGAGGGCTTGGGATCTCCTTCTCACAAGAAATTTGAATGATTGGGAAGTAAGAAGTACTAGTGAGCTACTATTTTTGTTTGGTTACACTTCACTGGACCAATCAAAGATGGACTCCATTACCTGTAGGGATCAGCAAAGAGGTGTTTTTTCGGTCAAATCATGCTATAAGTGGCTGTCTGCACATGATTATAGAGCATTTTGGCCATGGAAATTTTGGCACAAGAAAGCAATCCTAAAGGGATCTTGTTTCACTTGGTTCATGGCTAGAGAGTCCTGTCTCACTCAGACAAACCTTCAGAGACGCCGTTAGCAACTCTATAGCAGATGCCTTTTTTTTTTGAAGAACAGCAGATGATGTCTGTAATCTTTTCTTACATTGCAAGGTCACTCACATGTTGTGGAGCATGTTCATTGCTACTTTGGGAGTAGAATGGTGCACGCCAAACTCCACTTTGGAGTTTCTACAGAGTAAAGAGGACTCAATGATCAGTCAAAACAAATTCTGGAAGACCATTCCATTGCAACCTGGTAGACGATTTGGACCAAAAGAAACTAAAAATTTTGAAGGTTCATCAACAAATTTACTTAGCCTTCTTTCTTTATTAGCTTGTTGGTGAAACCTGGTCTTTGTACATGATGTAGATGCCATGTTAGATATGATCCGGGATTTGCACAAATTTTAGCTATGTTTTGAAGCACTTGCCTGGTGATGTTCTTTCTTCAATAATATCTTCTTATTACTGATCAAAGAGAGTTCAGTGAAAACGCCAAGTCGCCAACAATGGTACAGAGATTTTCTTTCTCTTCCTCGTGGGTCATCACTAGTTACATGGTGCAATGAGATGTGAAGACAAAAAGACCTATAATCTCCTCACATTTTTGCAAGCTTAATCTTGGTGACAATTCCAGTTCTGATGTGCTAGCTTCTATAACTTATCTTGCCAAATCCAGATGTTGAGTTGCAGGTGATCAGTTTGCTCCCAGAGTTATGGTTATCAGGAAAAAAAAAGTTTGTTCCCAGAGTTATGTTGTGGTTATCAAGGAAAAAGTTTGTTCCCAGAGTTATTTCTATTTGAAGAAAAGAAAATTATGTTCTGGCCCTTAAAATATGTAAATTCATATTTATAATCGATAACAACTACATGCCTATTTTGGCTTTCCTTCTGGATTTTCCATTAGATTATGTTTAGCAAGAAACTGAAACAAATCTTGCAGCAACACATAGCTTGCCTTTTTATTTCCCTGATTATATAGCACGTAAAAGACTTCAAGGTGTTTTCTTCCTTTTAGCGTGAGAGGAGTTTCGCTTTTAGATTTCACTAAAGCTTTCGATTTGGCCATAACTAACTCGAACTTCCAGAAGAGGGAGGAGCACTGACCTACCGTAGTGTGGTGGCCGAGTCTGACTAAGACTCAGTTAGATTATCTACCCCTTAGGAAGGGTGATAGAGGTTAATGCAAGGACGCAAGGTTATCCCGAGCGAGAATCTTACAACTCAACATAAGCTCGTAGTTAAAGATTTGGATATCAAGAGGAGGAGGAAGAAGATGGCTCTATATGATCAGTCAAGGATTAAATGGGGAGGCTTGACTAATGCCAAAGCTCAGGAACTTGGGGGAGAGGTTGGTAGCTATGGGAGCTTTGGGGGAGCAATGTGTCGACTGTATATGAGAGGAGAGGGAGGCAACCGACCGGTGTTTGAATAATTGTATGTTGCTATCTGTATAAAGCCTCTCCCTTCCGGCTACAAGCAGCGGATGAAGCCTTGTTTAGCCGTTCTTGTAACAAGCAACGACTACGCTGCGCGGGTGCGCGACAAGCAGCGGATGAGCGCACCCAGTGGCCGTGATAGTATGTAGACTAGGACAGCGGACTGTACAGAGAAATGCTAGACTTAGAAAGGCAACTAGACTTAGAGAGGTGTTGGGGATCTCGAGGGGTACCGTAGGTGGACATAAAGGGGACCGGTGGTGGCATAGAGGGGTCCAAGTAAAGTTGGAGCCAAGAAGGTTGCTTATACAGTGTTAGTGGAAAGCATAGACGAGGAGGACAAGCGGAAGAATAGGGAGAAGTATAAGATGGCGAAGAAGGATGCAAAGCTTGTGTGAAAGAGGCTAGAACGGCAACATTTGTGTTTGCACACGTGTATGAAGAGCTCGAGTGCAAGGACAGGGATAAGAAGTTGTATAGGCTCACCAATGCGAGAGAGGAGAAGGGTATGTGACCTGGACCAAGTGAAGTGCATCAAGGACGAGAATAGAGAAATATTGGTAAAAGAGACACGTTAGATGAGCAGCCCGGTGCACTAAGCTCCCGCTATGCGCGGGGTCCGGAGAAGGACCGAACACAAGGATCTATTATACGCAGTCTTAACTCACATTTCTGCAAGAGGATATGGCAAAATTATTTTCATAAGCTCTTGAATAAGAGGGGGACAGGGATATGGTGCTAAGGAGTTAAGAGTATTCTGAGAGTCGTAGGGATTTTAGGTATTGTAGGTGCATAAAGTCCGCAGAGGTTAAGAGGACAATTCATAGGATAAGGAGGGGAAGAGCGACCAACTGGTGAAATTTTAGAAAAACATAGGCGAAATAGGTATGAAGTGGCCAACTGGGTTGTTTAATATCATTTTTAGGACACCTAGAATGTCAGAGGAGTGGAGATGGAGTACAATGATTTTCTTGTACAAGAACAAGAGTGATATTCAAAATTATAACAACTATAGGGGTATCAAGCTACTAAGCCAAGCTAAAAGAGTTTGGGAGAGAGTGGTCGAGATGAGGATGAGGAAGGGTGTGTCCATCTTCGAGAACCAATTCGGATTCATGTCGGGCGATCAACTACAGAAGTCATTCATCTTAAGAGTGTTAGAGCATTATAGTATAGGGATAGGAAGAGAGACTTCCACATGTTCATTGACCTAGAAAAGACATAAGATAAAGTTCCTGAGAGAATTTATGGAGATGTTTGGAGTCTTACATGTGACTTACATTAGGATAATTAAGGACATGTACAATGGAGCCAAATCCCAGTAAGAACGGTGGGAGGTGCCTCTAAACACTTCTCAGTCATGATGGAGTTGCACTAGGGATCAGCCTTTAACCCATTTCTATTTGCCTTAGTGATGGACAAATTGACGCGGCATATTCAAGAAGAGGTGGTGTGGTGTATATTATTTGCAGATGACTTAGTATAATCAACGACATATGGTAGAGTTAACGATAGGCTGGAAGTTTGAAGAAAAACCCTAGAAACTAAAGTATTCAGGTTAAGCGAGACTAAAACAGAGTACCTGGAGTGCAAATTCAGTGATGTAATGCATGAAGCGGAGGTGGAAGTAAAGATCGCTACACATGTCATACCTAAGAGAGGTAGCTTCAAGTATCTTGGGTTTATAATTTAAGAAAACGAGGAGATTGACGATGATGTTGCACATCGTATTGGAGCTGCGTGGGTGAAATAGAGACTCGTGTTCGGAGTACTATGTGATAAAAATGTGTCGTTAAGGCTTAAAGATAAGTTCTAAAGAGTGATGATTAGATCTACATTTAAGTTCTACAGAGTGATGGTTAGATCTACATTGTGGTATGTATGGGATAGAGTGATGGCCAATCAAAACGCACATGTTCAGAAAATGAAGGTAGCGGATATGAGGATGCTCAGATGGATGTGTGCGCAGTCTAGGAGAGAGAAGATTAGAAATGAAGTTATACAAGACAACAATGACCTATGTGGCGAACAAGATGAGGAAAGTGAGACTGATATGGTTCGAACGAGTGAAGAGGAGGTTCGTGGATGCAACAGTAAAGAATTGTGAGAGGTTGGCTATAGCAGGTTTTAGGAAAAATAGAGGTAGTTAAATAGAACATGGCACATATTCAGCTTATTGAGGACATAACCCTAGATAGAAAGGTATAGAAAATGAGGATTAGGGTAGAAGAATAATAGATAGTCGAGTGTTCTCATACTTTATCGTACTTTTATGTGGGAGAGACAGGAGGGCTAGTCTCCTCTTCTCCTTATTTAGTAGCACTATTTAGTAATGGCATTGAATCTTATTCTTCATTTTTACTACTACATGTTGCTTCATTTGCTTTGTTTATCCTGCTATTTTGTTGTCGTTATTTTTCTTTCAATCCTGCTTTGATTGACTCTAATCCAATCCCAAGAAAGGTTTCATTTTTCTCAAAGATTACTAATTTGACTATAATTGACTTTTCAGTTACCCAACAATTCCTTATACGCTCTACTTTATCATCTGCTTAAAACAACTATAACTCAATTAAAAAAAATCCTAAACTTTCAAATAAACCATAATTTTTCTTCTATTTTCTATCCTATCTATTGGTTAAAACTGGTATCACTCCAACAAAACATATTTTTCTCAAGTCATGCATATTATTTCTCATTGACCTAAATTTTTCTTCGATAATTCTAAGTTTCTAACTTATCAATTATGCTAGAAAACTCTAACCCATATAAAAATATCTTAATTCTTTTCCATTTTGACAGTATTAACACTATTCCCGTAGTTTCTTGTCCTTCGATTCTCTTACTACATGTTATTTCTTGTGCTTCGATTATCATATTATTTTATTGTTATTACTGTTCTTTTCTTTCCTGCTATGTAATGTTTTCCCTATTATTTGCTATGTCTTCTTTGCATATGTATTTTTTCTTTTTCAAACTTCTTTGATATCCCGGAATCAGCCGCTACCTACCAAGGTGGAGGTGAGTTATGTGTACATTCTACCCTCCCCAGACCCACATTGTGGATTTTACTGGGTATGTTGTTGTTTGATATGTGTCACTTTAGCCGAGGGCCTATCAAAAACAATATCTCTACCTCCACAAGGTAGGGGATAAGGTCTACATACACTCTACCCTTCTTGGACCTCACCTGTGGGATTATACTGGGTATGTTATTGTTGTTGTTTGACCATCATTGACTTCATGGTGACACCCCAACTTTCATCTCTTTTTCCTAACCAAAAATCCCATTTTTTTTAAAAAAAATATATATATGTCGTTCTACGTAGACCCAAATTCTTTCTTTCACAATCTAACTTACCCATTAGGCTAAGAAACTCTACTACCCAATTCAGAAAAGGTTCAAATTCTCTTCATTTTGATTATCATAAACTTCACAATATCAACAATTTTCTTCTAATCCCAGCAAGAAAACACAACAAAATTTAAAAACTTTTACCGAATTCTATCTTATTTTCTTGCAGCTATTAATGCTTATTATTGTTGTTGCTTTTCATTTCTAGTTGAGCTGGGTATGTTGTTGTTGTTGTACCGTATTCTAAGTTTCTAACTTATCAATTAGGCTAGAAAACTCTAAACCATCTCACAAAGTTTCAATTTTGACCATCATTGACTTCCCAACAACACCCCATCTTTCTTCTCATTTTCCTAACCAAAAGTCCTATTTTTTAAAGAAAAAAAATGTTTGTTTAACAATTCTAACTTATCCATTAGGCTAACAAACTCTACTACCCAATTCAAAAAAGATTCCTACTTTCTTCCATTTTGACCATCATTAAGTTCACAATTAAACACAAATTGAAAGAAAAACTAAAAAAATTACCGTATTCGAAGCGCCGATACGTGGACGCTCAAATGCAGCAAGTGAAGCCGACATTATCGTGAACGGGTTCAAGAAAGTGAAGGCAACATTGCAAAATATGAGTACCCAGTAACTGAGTTCAAGTCGGATCGAAAGTATAACTCGGTTACAACTCAGCAATGAAGAAATCTAATAGGAGATCTAAAAAGGGGTAGTAAGAAGAAGAAAGAAGAACCAAACAGAAATAAAACCAATACAACATAGAGAGCTTTGTATGTTGTGTCTACTTTTGTTTTGTTGTTTTGATATTAGGGGGTGGGGTGTGGTGGATAGGGTGAGTTCGTGGAGTAGATTGTAATAGTGGTAAAGTTGATATTTTTCTTCTTTTAGTCGAAATAACTCTTTTTTAATACTTCGCGCTCGAATTTGATACCTATTAATTTAGATAATAGCAATATCATTCATTGCACTACATCTTTAGTAATTTATAGACACTTTTTGACTGATTGGATCAATTTTTTATAATAGTATACATATGTTTTGTAATATTTGTTAAATATGGGCCGAAGTTCCATTCAATGTGTAGTTTGTATATTTGATATATTTTTCATATTAGTCTTATACCTTAATTAAAATTGTAATATTATTATAAGTGTATAGTTATTCTTCATATAGAATAGGTATTTAGATGTAGAGTAGGAATAGGATTATCATATTGTAACTTGTATATATATGTCTTTCATCAATAACAATAATTAATGAATTAATTTTTTCATGGTATCAAGAGTCTAAGTTCTTTTCCTTACTTCCGCTTCTCACTTTTGTTCTTGACAAAGCCTAGAAAAAACGAGAATCCCCCCTCGGAATTCCACAAATCTGAGACTCCTCTATTTCTTCCAAAATTCTCCCTAACAAATTCTCTTCTCTGAATCTTGTTATTCTATTCCTTATGGCTGATAAGAACAAGTTTCATCCTACTCTAACAGTTTCTAACATCAAGAGTGTTCTTCCTATTGTTCTTGATCTTGAAAACGTCCAATATGAGACGTGGGCAGAATTATTCAAGATTCATGCTTTGGCACGTAAAGTTCTTCACCACATCATCCTTCCCACTACTCCTACGAGGTGATATGACGTCTACGTCTACGTCTACAACAGTTGTGCCCACCAAAGCAGCAGATCCAGACTTATGGGTCATGTTTGATGTCAAGGTTCTCTAGTGGATTTATATCACTATCTCCTTGGATCTTCTACAGACGATTATGGAACCCAACTTCACAGCTATGGCGGCATGGAATCAATTGCGTGACATCTTCCAAGATAACAGTCATTCTCGCATTGTTATCCTTGAGCAGGAATTTTCTCAAGTTGCTATGACGAATTTTTCAAACGCTTCTACTTATTGCAAACGCCTCAAGGACTTAGCAGACCAACTTCGCAACGTGGGTTCTCCTGTTTCTAATAGTCGTCTAGTTCTTCAGATGGTTGTCGGTCTATCCGAGGCCTATACAGGGGTTGCTTCGGTTATTCGTCAAAGTAACCCCCTGCCGGAGTTCTATCAAGCCCGCTCCATGCTTACTTTGGAATAAGCGGGTTTGGCAAAAAGGACATCGATCGAAGCAAGCCCCGTCGTCATGATGACTGCTTCAAATTTTTCCCCTTACAATCCAGTCAACGTGACCCAAAATCACAACAACATGGGTGGTAAGAAGGGCTAAAATCGAAAGAATATGGCAAGAATCGCGGTGGCAACCGTCAGTAGCAGCAGCAGTTCTAGGGCCCACAGGGGGTCCTTGGACAGTGGGAGTGGGTCCCAGCGATGCACAGCACCGCGACTCAGCATTACAACGCCGCGTCGCCTCGGGCCTCACCCGCATGGCCGCGACTCAGATTCTTCCCGGTCGACTCGTGGTTCGGGATCATCGTATGGCAGCCCGAAATCCGGTATTCTTGGACCTCGCACCCTTCAGGCCCACCACGCAATGGGCCCACTCAGACCGACATTGAAGCAGTGATGCACACGTTTGGGTTGACTAAACCGGACCTTAATTGATACATGGACACATGTGTCACTACCCACATGACATCCGACCAATGTAATCTCTCGTCTTATTCCAACTTGAGTAGTAATCGTGGTATAATTGTTGGTAATGACAGTATTATTTCAATTAACGGATATGGTAATAAAACTTTGTCCCATTCTCATCCACCACTTGTCCTGAAAAATACCCTTCATGACCCAAAATTGATTAAAAATTTGGTGGATGTCCGTAAATTCACCACTGATAATTGGATTTTTATTGATTTTGATCTGTTTGGGTTTTCTGTGAAGGATTTCAAGACGGGGAGTCCTCTCATGAGGTGTGACAGTAGGGGGACTTTATCCAATCATACCAAGTATCAACATTTTGGCTAAAGCTATGCCTTCCACTTTTGCAGCTGTCACGACCCGACCCGACGGGCCGCGAATAAACATCCTAATTGGACGTCATTACTGACCTGTCACACTTAATCCATTTAATACCGGGATTTATAGAAATTTCGGCAGCACAACGCTGCTTTTACAACATCTCCCCAAAATGGGCGAGCCGGCAAGGCTGCTAAATCAACAACAGAACAACAATCATAACAGACTAGCATACTAGGCTGTCACCGACCAACATTACGTACACAAAAGAATAGTCAAAATAAGCAAGTCGACAAGGCTGCCACCAGATAACAACCGGAATAATCGGGAACGCCCCAACATAGAGTACAACAACATTACAACCCAAAACAAGGTACAAACGTCCAACCCACAATCAGATACGGACTTAAGAGTACGATCATCGATATACGACGGACGGGCCCCGTCGTGCCCAAAATATGCATAAGTCTGAAAGATGAAGATCTGTACCAAAATAGATGGCTCCGAAACAAATGAGCTTCCAGTGATGTCTGAAGTCCTAAACGAGGGTCACTGTCAACACTGAACTGCGGCATGAACGCATCCCCGAGAAAGGGGTCGACGTAAATAATGTATTGAGTATATAAGACATGAAATACTGAAAATAAAATCACAATTGTGTCAAGTAAAGATAGAGAGTCATCAAGATTAACAAAAATGAGAGTCATATCAGAAATCATGAATGCTTACTCATACAGTCACTATGTCTATGTATGTATATCAATCTGTATAACATGTTTCTACTTCAGTGAGGACTCGATGAAAGTCTCAGATATGTGCAGATATCATGTCTACTTCATGGAGGACTCGATAAAATATGTATATATATATATAACCTGTCTCGACCCTCTAGTGAGGGACTCGGTGAATTCTGTAAAGATGCGCACGAACATGATCCGGCCCGGGACTCGGTGGAGTGAAACAATAATACTTAGCACAAGTAGATATCATGAGCAACCATATGCAATTAAAATTTATCTTTGACTCTCGATAATTTCATCATAATAAACTCTTTTACTGAAAATCATAGACACTAATCAACAATTATCCTTTAAAACTGAACTTATAGAAATTGCGTACGTCCGCCGTACTTTCATTAAAGTCATGCCAAAAAGAAGGAAGGAAGAGTTTTACATACCTCTTAGTCGCTCAACCAATGTAAAACTAGGACGCGCCTCGTTTAATATGTCAGCCTATAATAACAATGATACGATCATTAATTCTAGGACTTCTAACGTAAGTTATTTGAATAACGGTTTCCTTAATTCTATAAAAATTTGGACAACATTTCCTATGTTTATGTGCGTATCCACAATTAACCAACAATCCAAATCAACCAGCAATTCAAATCAACCAATAATTTAAATCAACCGACAATCCAACCATTTCAATATGTAATCTAACTAGGCTCCATATACCACATATACGCCGTCATATAACCCCTTTCTCGTTACGTATGAAAGACAATAATTTAAATCATCAAGGTGATTATCGCACCTATTTACCATATTCATTCAATACTTAAAATGTTACGACAATGTCTAAAAAGATTTCATAATTCCTTTCTTGATTTCTTAAATCAATTTCGTCTCGCGTCACCTTATATAACTAATTACATCACCAAGTACCAATGCTTCTTTCAATTGTTAACACACAATTAGTGACGATGTCAATAATAGCAACAACGATTATATGGCACCAAAACAGCCCGTAAAGGGTCGCACAATGTCCAAAAGTTATTCATGAGTTTTAGGCCATTTGACATGCAACCATTTACTCTTTTCTTAATTAATAATCCAACTTATTTTCCAACAATTCCATATAATGAACACATCTTAAATCTTCACAAGTTATTCCATTTTTAACATTCAATTAGTAATGAAATTTACAACACAACATACAAATCCAACGCATGCCCAAAATAGTCCAATTTCGGTTCAACATCCAAATTCTCCATGCATTGTCTAAATTCAAGATTTCTTCCTAACACAAGTCCATTACTTAAACTACAACAATATGCAACTTTGATTATAGCATAGAAAGAAGAATTTTCATACCTTAATTTAATTCTCAAAACAGTCCCGATTTTTAGCCACTACTTCGTCAGCTGAACTTGTAACGTCAATAACTCTCTACTCCAGTTTCTTATCGACGAGCGGTTTGTTGCGTTGGAAACTAGACTCGACGAACTTCATTTTAGGCTTTTGAAACACCCAAAAACTCCTAATATGCTAGGAGATATTCCCTTCCAAATTTGACTAAAAATCTATCCAGCAGTCCCGAAAATCTGCTCACTGTCCCAGCGAAATATGCCACTGTTTTGGTCCTTTTCTTGCCCAATTCTTCATTTTTTTTAACCTCAATTCAACATGCAATCATTCCATAATGTTACTCCATCATTCTTTATGTTTTTCTTGCCAATAACTTCATCTTAAACTTGAAAATTCTGGGCTAAAACTCACGGTAACAATGGTGTCGAGACCCACTGTTTTTTTTTGGTATAAAACTTGGCTAGAATTGTAGAAAATTTTACCTATAATAGGAGTTGATAAGTGCTTCAATCTTGCTAAGAAAATGGGGGAGGTAATCGGCTAGGAGATGAGAGGATTTGAGTGAAAATGGGTATGAAATCAAATGGAAAATGAAGGGTTTTAAGTTAATATGAAATCTGGTTTTTTTTTTGTCTTTTAACCCCCTTCTCTTAATTGTTTAATTAAAAGGGGTTCCTCTATTAAAACAATCTCCCCATAAGTCTCATACTCCTCATGTCAAGATTTTTAATACCATACTTAATCCATAACTCCCTTGGGGCAATTTCTACTACCCGTATTAATTCTCGTCGTCACATGTATAGTATTTAAAACTATTCCGGGATAATATCCGTTTATACTTTATACACTAATTTTCCGTATTAACATTTGTAAGTATCCTTTATATTCAATATCTGAATCTTACTTCCTTAATGACGTTCTTAATTATCCTCTTAACTTACGAGGTGTAACAGCATCTCTTGCTCCTTCCTTGTGGCATGCTCGTCTAGGTCATCCAGGGTCGTCTATTTTATATTCTTTAGATAGACATAAGTTTATTTCTTGTAAGGGTACGCGTAGTACTCCACTTTGTCAATCCCGTGCTTTAGGGAAAATTATTAAGTTACCGTTTGTAGCGTCGAATTCGCATACTTCAATGTCATTTGATATTATTCATAGTGATTTATGGACATCTTCAGTTCTATGGGACACCGTTATTATGTATTATTCTTAGATGACTATTCTAAATATTTATGGATGTTTTCAATTGCGAAAAAATCTCAAGTTTATTCCATCTTCATAAAATTTAGAACTTTCATAAGAACGCAATTCGAACGAAAAATAAAAAATATTCAATGTGATAATGACAAAGAGTATGACAATGGGAATTTAGGGAGTTTTGTGCTCAAAATGGGATAAATTTTCATTTTTCTTGTCCTCTTCACAAAATGGGGAAAGTTGAGCGAAAAAATCGTACCATTAATAACATTGTCCGCACTTTATTGGTTCATTCTTCTGTTCCTCCATTGTTTTGGCATCATGCGCTACAAATGGCTATCGATCTACTAAATATTCTTCCCTCTAAAGGTTTGACATATTCATCCCATCTCCAAGTGTTATACAATAATACTCTTTTGTATTCTCATCTTAGGGTCTTCATATGTTTATGTTATCCACTGTTTCCATCCCCTACAATCAACAAACTTCAGGCACGTTCTACTCCTTGTGTATTTTTGGATTTTCCGTTAAATCGTCGTGGTTATAAATGCTTTGATTTGTCCTCTAAACGAATTTTCATTAGTCGTCATGTTCTCTTTGATGAATCCCAATTTCCTTTTCCAAAGTAGAAATACTCGTGTCTAGTTCATTTGAGTTTTTGGATGATGATATCTCCCCATATGTTCAACTTCATTTCCGGATTTTTCACAAAAAACGTCGTCAGCGCCGCGGCCCTTAGGGGAGGCGCCGCAGTGCCTACCATCCAGTGAACAATCAAATTTAAACTCGTCATTAGCACCGCGCCTAGGAAGCGCACGCGCCAAAACCGAGACCTCTGCAGTTCTTCCAAATGTCGCTACCGCTCCTCGCGCGACGCCTCCGACGGAAATTTCCAACACTTCACAAAATTCTCAAAATTCACCCACTCCTGTCCAGAGTCAATGTTCAATCACTCTCAGTGAACGGGGTATTTTTAAACCATAATGACATTTTAATTTGAATTCTAATATTTTAAAATCACCCTTACCCCGTAATTATGTGTTTGCCTTAAATGACCCTAATTGGAAAATTACCATGACCGAAGAATATAATGCTCTTAATGATAATAAGACGTGGGAGTTGGTACCCCGTTCATCTAGTGTTAATATTATTCGGTCGATGTGAATTTTTGTTCATAAGGAAAATTCTGATGGTTCTTTTGCGAGACATAAGGCTAGACTTGTAGGTGATGGTAAGACTCAGAAGATGGTGTGGATTGTGGTGAGACATTTAGCCCAGTGGTCAAGCCGACTGCCATTCGCATTGTGCTCAGCTTGACTCTTTCAAAATCATGGCTCATTCATCAGCTAGATGTGAAAAATGCTTTTTCACACGTGATCTTCGAGACAAATGTATACGATCGTCATCGGGTTTAGGGATACTAGATATCTTAATCATGTATGTATATTGAAGAAGTTCTTGTATGGGCTTAAGCAGTCTTCACGGGCTTGGTATAAGAGGTTTGTTGACTATGTTTCGACTATGGGTTTTTCTCACAGCAGGTCTGATAATTCATTATTCATATATCGTCGGGGTTCTTCCATGGCGTATATATTGTTATATGTGGATGATATTATTTTGACTGCCTCTTCTGATGCTTTGCGAAAGTCTATTATGACAATGCTCAGTTCTGAGTTTGTCATGAAAGACTTGGGCCCATTGAGTTATTTTTTGGGAATTGTAGTCACTCGTCATGCAGACAGATTGTTCTTATCACAGAGGAAGTATGCAACAGAGATCATTGAGAGGGTTTATATGTCATCTTGTAAGTCCACTTCTACTTCAGTTGATACTAAACCCAAGTTGGGTGCTGCAGATGGCTCTCCTACGCAGGATCGACCCGCCATCGTAGCTTGCGAGCCCCAGATTCGATGTTCACGCGACTTGATATTACATATGTCGTACAACAAGTGTGTTTGTTCATGCATGATCCCAGAGTTGAACATATGAATGCACTCAAACGCATTCTTAGGTATATTCAGGGAACACTTGATTATGGTTTGCATTTGTATCATTCGTCGACGTCTACACTTGTCTCATATACAGATGTTGATTGGGGTGGTTGTTCTGACACCAGACGATCTACGTCTGGCTATTACACGTTTTTAGATAATAACTTGGTCTCATGGTCTGTCAAACGTCAATCAACGTTTTCTCGTTCAACTGCAGAGGCCGAGTATAGAGAGGTAGCCAATGTGGTTTCTGAGTCATGTTGGTTATGAAATCTACTTTTGGAGCTTCATTGTCCTATTGAGAATGCTACCTTAGTGTATTGTGATAATATAAGTGTCATCTACCTTTCTGGTAATTCAGTTCAGCACCAACGTACTAAACACATAGAGATGAATATTCACTTTGTTCGAGAGAAGGTAGCTAAAGGACAAGTACGCGCCTGTCATGTCTCTTCCAGATATCAAATTGCAGACATCTTTACAAAGGGTCTTCCCTCAGTCCTTTTTGAAGATTTTAGAGACAGTCTCAACGTACGAAGACCGCCCGCTATGACTGCGGGGGTGTGTTAAATATGGGCCTAAGTCTCATTAATCTGTGAAGTCCCATTCAATTTGTAGTTTGTATATTTGGTATATTTTCTATATTAGTCTTGTACCTTAATTAGGATTATAATATTACCATAAGTGTATAGTTATTCTTCATATAGAATAGGAATTTAGATGCAGAGTAGAAATATGATTTTCCTATTGTAACTTGTATATATATGTTTTTCATCAATAAGAATAATCAAGGGATTAATTCTTTCAATATTATACATAATATGTTAATGATTCTTCTATAAATAAGAAACATAAATATCTAGAGACCCGAACTAAGTAATTTGTACATAAAATTGATAATGATATATGAAAATGAGTATCCGAACTTAGAGATCCGAACTATTCTTAGGAATATCAGTATTAATATGAATGTGTGATTATACACTATTATATGAAAGTATAAATAATCACATTTGACATAAAATACAAATTTTATATATATACAAAGGAAAAATAAAAAAATATCACATGAAATGATTTTGTCATATCATATTATATGTAGATTTTTAAATATGTTGGTTTATTATGATATTATAATACAAAAATGACACGATGTAAATTTAAGTTGAAGACATATTGATGTGCGTAAGAAGTGGTAATGTTGAGTAAGCGGGTCAGGTGTGAAGGATGTTCGGGTTGACCCAATAGGATGGTAATATGAGGTTCTCAGTTTCTCGAATTATCGGGACAATGAGGTGTTGGAAGGTGATTTTGGGAAACTATAGAAGGGTTCGGGTCAAGGCGTTTTGTGGGGTAGTTATATACTAGTTGAGGGTAAGTGTGATGATCGGACTTTGGTGGTTGGTGGAACAGCACCGAGACAATGATGTTCTCGGAAGTTCGTAGTATGCGGACTACTTGGTGGTGTTTGGATTGGACGGGTATTTGTGGATTGTTTCAGGAGTTGGCCTTTAGTGGGGATGGTTATAGATATTAAAGGATGTATGAGTAGTCGGTATATAGTATTTTGAGTGAGGGTTAAACACGAGTTGTAAGGTACAAACTCGAGTTAGGGGATGAGGGATTTTGTCTAAGTGTTGGCTTGGTTGTTTCGATTTGGATGTTTAGTGTTTGTGGTTTTGGTGAGGTATGGAAGATATGCCCAAAGATTGAGATATGGGAAGTAAATTTCCCGAGCCGATACCAAGGATTGAGTGATCAATACCACAAGGTCAAGACCGGGGTTTGCTAAACGCAATGCCAGTGAACTAGCCGAGTGAGGGTGATCGATGCCCCTTTAATGACCCAAGGCTTAGACTAAGTTGGTACACAAGTTTCAACCTTCGTTTACCACCAAGGGGGTTCCTCAAGCTTGGGTATAGACTAAGCCACACAATTCCTAATCGATACTTACACCGAAGGGAGGGTGATCCACACAAGGATCAGATAAGTTTCAACACACAAGTTGAAGACTTAGATTTTATATTAAACTTAACTCAAGTCTCTCTAAGTACAATAACCTAAGGTTCTATTTATAGTATCCTAAGGACCATTCTAGAAGGGGAAACAAATGGACACAATCTTACAAGCCATCTCGGTCGAAATGGGAACAAGGAAAAGATTGGTTTACCTTGAAGACCAAGTCGGTCCTTGGTCATAGTGAGCACAATGTGAAATAGCTTGGTCTTGCTTTGAGGCATATGTAAATCCAAACCTCTTCACAGCCTAATGCAGAGGCTGAGTAATACTTAGTTTTCCTAGACTTCATTCATCTTGAAAACTCCATTCCTTGCTTTGATCTTCGGCCAACCTTCAAGCTTCATAGGCTGACTTTGACTTGCCCTTGGGAGTTTCTTGTGCATGGCATCTTGTCGTCCACGTCATCTTTGTCCTTGCCATTGTTTGCTTTCGGTTTAGGCTCCTCATGTTCGTGCCACCTTAGCATTCCTTCGCCATATCATCTTCTCGGCTTTACCATCTTCTCACAAGTATTGAATGTGTCCTAAAGCAAACTAAGAGTGATTACATGAACTTAATATGTCCTAATATGACTAATAGCTAGACTATAAACTAAAGACAACAAATATAATGCAAGGTCTCGGTCAAGACCAACACATAAGGCCGAAAATACAAATTCTTTTTTATCTTTCACGTAACAACTCCAACTCTATTCCATTTTCCATGCCATAAACATCATCACCAGGATGTCCATCATACTATGGTGGATTCATCTTCTCAAGCTTATCCCACCTTTCATACTCCTCTACAGTTATAGTGGGATGAATAATTGGTCGAATAGAAACACCCTGAGCTATAAAACCCAGAAACTGAGGAGCCACAATAATAACTGGATATGCCCTTGGAGTCATATACCCTGCAACAGTCATTTGATTAATAGTTCGACCTCCAATTCTGGCATGGGAACCCTATGGAGTAACCGACGCGTACCTACCTGGTCCAACCTTAAAAAACGCTCAAAATATATACGCGCCAAGGTGTTCTAAAGAAGAAGAATATCAATGAATCCCTCTAGTGTCTGTGCAGGTCCAACCTCATTTGTCGGCACTAGCTCTTCCTCCGGAAGCTCCTATGGATTTGAACTTAAATATCAAGTAGGGGCCTGAGCAACAACTAGTGCTCGGCCTCTGGATGGTGTAGTAACATAAGCCTTAGCCTACTTCAACCTCTTTCATAGTCCGTACCTCTCCCTCGAGCAACGATACTGACAATGGGTATGGGTATAGGTGTGGGCTCCGATCTCCAAATGTAGTCGAATGTGTCCTCACCATATGTGAGAGAGTGAAACAAGAAAACTCTTAGAAACCAAGAGAAACAAGTAAACACGATAATGAATTAAATATTAGAGTTTTATTAGATGTGTTGTAACCTCTTGAATATAGATGCAGAGCTCATCATACCAATCTGCAAGACTCTACTAGACATTGTTATTGTACTTGTGAGACTAGTGAACCTAAAACTTCGATACTTATTTGTCACGATCCAATTTTAGTAAGTCGTGATGGCACTAACTCACACTAAGTCAATGAGCCAACCACAACACATTTAAATCATTATTTAAGGAAATTAATGTGGAATAGTAGAAACAAGTTAATTTAAAGTCTTAAATAGATCTCATAAGATATAAATATGCAGAAATAGAATGATGTCACTAGTACAATAACCACTAAGAAACTGATACAAGTATGAAATAAGTACTATCGCATTGTCTGTAGCAATGACACATAAATAAGTAAATAAAGAAGAAAAATCAGGTGCCACGGATCTGCAATAGCTCACCTTGAATCCTTCGACGCAACTTCTCAACGTGTAGAAAAGTCTTAAGCACCACACGTACCACAAACCGAACCTACACATAAAAGGGTGAACAAGTGTAGCGTGTGTATGAAAAACTATATCTACTCAGCAATATCATCGATCATTTCTAGTTAAAACGGAGACGAGGGTTGCCCTTACGATTACCACTTCCACACTAAAACTCTATTAGTTTGATTATTTGATATAAAGATTCAACCGACAATCATAAGTTCAAGATTCGATATAAGAAGTCTCCAAGTTTCCAGGTTCATATCAAATAGTCAAGTAGCGTGATAGTATGATTCAATGAGCAATTTAGGCAAATCTAACTTTCCATCATTGGTACACACACTCTTTCAATAAGGAGCGTGACCCATGTGGGACTCGCGAGGTTCATATACAATCCGAAATCATTTCCATTCGAGTTCCTTAGTCAATATTAGGCTCACATTACGTGTCTCTGTCTAATCGGGCTCATATTACGCATTACTCCGTCCGGAATCATTTCCCCTCATACTCACATATGTATCCGCAAATATATTATGCATGAAATATCATATGAAACATGTATATGGCATGAGCAACAGCAAAAAGCCAAGATATACAATAAATATTCAATCTTTAATCAAGGTAGGCCATAATGATTCGACCTTTAACCAAGTACACAATAAAGATTTGATCTTTAGTTTCTTTTCCACTTTCAAATGAGTATTTATGAGTGATGAGAAACATACAATCATAGATAAGACATACATATAATCATATAGACAAAAAATACGACTTCATACCCCAATCACATATCCATAGGATCATACGTTCTATCATCTAATCCTCAAAGAATTGCATTCAGACCAAACTATAAAATTGAAATAGCTCGAATACTCATACCATGACAATGATACCCGATACCAGTGCTTATTACCTCACAAGTATCGGGACCCCTTATTATCCATATCACACCCTCTTAATTAGTTTATTACATCAATCACGATGCTTTAAATAAGGTCATAAGTCCCAACTTGCCTAAATTAGGAGTCTGGTGATCACAATGAAACATTGCCCTTGCGTAGAGCCGGTCCCAGTCGATCCAAATACAGAAAATATATTAACACACGATTCTGTGGATAGACTATGTAAAAGTTTCAATCCAAAAAGTCATCTAAAATAGAATTCTCAGAACCAAAGGGTAAAATGAGAAAATAATCCAAAAAATAGTTTATCCAAGAGTTATGGAGTCTAAATACCAAAAATCAATTAAATCTAACATAAAATCCAAGATTCATTGTGGACAAATTAATTTTCATCACAGGGTTTAAAATCCCGAATTTCAAGTCTAAAGTCATGATTTATATCATGAAAATCCTTAACAATTGATGATATAATAGTAAAAAGAGGATTACAAACTTACCCACTTGATGAATCTTGCAAAAGCCCTCCGAAATCACCTTAGAATGAGCTCTCATGTCCCAAATATGTGAATGACATGTCCAATTCAAGAGTAGGGCCGCCCTCTATAAGCTGATTCTGCCAATGGATTCAGCAGTAGTTCGAAAGGTTGCCCTCCCCCTGCGTGCAATGATGTGGTGGTAAACCTCTCATTCTAATTCAGTGCTCTCCGAACAGTGCGAGAAGGACTCGAAAGTAAATTGACACCTTCAACAAGCGTCTGCCCGGCTTTCAGGTCACTTGCGAAGGGAACAAAGCTTAGGACTCAAAGAAATCCTCTCATCTTTAGAGGAAATAGGAGTGGACATCTATATTGGCTTCATGTGATTCGAAGACAACCATTCTGTATTGCAAGAAAGTCTTATGTATACCTAATGAAAGCCTTAATGAGCCTCTTAACACTTACCTGCCTAAGAGACTCGTTCTCGCGTGCTGCAAGATCGAGTTTGACTTGCCCAACGAACTCGATCTTCTTTCTGTCTTTCTCCACCGGGGTCGATCAAACGGATGAATTGGTTGATTCCCGCTTTTCTTTTAGTTTATACTTAATGTGTCTCACAACCGAGAAAAATTAGGGGGGTCATTTTTGTTACACCTTGTAAGTTTAAGGCGGTAATTAGAGAATGTAATTAAGATGCTAATATTGGATATTAAGTATGTTTATATATGTTAATCCGGAATTTAGAGGGATGTGATTCCTGAATAGTTTTGGTGAAAACGAGTGTGACGATGAGAATTGTTAATAGTAGTTGTGTATTTCCAACGGGGGTTGTGGATTAGTGTCGTATTATAAGAATTATGACATTAAGAATACGAGGCCTTACGAAATTTTTGGGATTTAAAAGAAATGGGGTTTAAGATTTATTTTTATTAATTGAGGGGTTGATTTAAATACAATTAGGGACCAAAGTGTAATAAGTAATTTTCATATTTTTCCTTTACACCTCATTAACCTCTCATCTTCTACATTATTCAAAACACTCTCTCACTTTTCCTTTCCCTCACCCTCTTAGCTGATTTTTCTCCCATTACCACACCAAATTGAAGCTCTTTAATTCCTCTTCCAAGATTAAATCACACGACCGAACCGGGCAGTGATCGTGCCTACCTGGCACCCTAGTGATACAACATCGAGAGAAAATCGAAATAAAAAAACATGAACATGAATTAAGAGAAAAGATAAATAAGCAAAGCAACCAAAGCAGTTGCCTTCATCATATATACATAAATACCCGACAGTTATCCTTTTACAAACCACGCTTGCAATTACAGACCTCTAAGATTTTTTACAACTATGACGGACGGGCGCCATACCCCAGATGTATAAGAATCTACAGACTCAGTAACATACCAAAAGATAAGCCTCCAAGGAACGGAGCTTCCCAATACGCTGAAAGGTGATCCTAAGCGGGGATCGGCTGATGTACCTTTTACTGCGGCATGAACGCATTTCACGAAGGAGGTCGATAACAGTACCAAGTATGTGAAATCAGAAAATCGTAAATGAAATCATAATAGTCTATATAAAGCGGAGACATGTATGATAACCAAACTCTGATTCACAACATGAAGCGGTCGTATCAAGTCGTGGACTCACGCCTCAAAGTCATCCTCACGTGGAACTTCTTCCTCACCGCTAGCGGTCTAGGTACAAATCATGTGATACGTATAACGTGTCTCGGCCCATCTTATGGACCCAATATAGAAAGCGTGTGGAATACATTCCGGATGAACCGGTAGTCGGTGAAATACATTCGGATGAGCCTAGTCAGTGATATACATTCGGATGAACCGTAATCAAGTGAAATACATTCCGGATGACTAATCAAGTGAAATACATTCGGATGACGTGTAATCAAGTGAAATACATTCCGGATGACCCGTAATCAAGTGAAATACATTCGGATGACGGTAATCAAGTGAAATACATTCCGGATGACCCGTAGTCGAGTAGAACACGATACTTGCACAACAAGGCTATCACACGTAATATGGTCAAGTTTCATAACAACAAGCATAAGCAAGTTACACACGACTCAAGGTACTTTCATTTTATGTCAAAGTCGGATTTTAACCTTAAAGTACTACGTCCGTTAAATTCCCTTTAAGATCCATTTCTTTTACAAAGGTCACCCGATACGTAGTATAAAATTTGAGTGACTAACATTGTTAAGTAAACCAAAATGCTTTACTTTGTAAAATCAAGTAACAACATTATTTTCCAAACGTTCAAGTTTGCCTAATTTCAAATGCTCAAGTTTCTCATTTTAGAAAAAGGTTTCGTAGTTCATAGTTTTAAATCCTTTAAAACATAATTCTCCTTTAAACGTTTTGAGAAACCTATGTCTTATAAGTGAGTAGGTTATTCTTGTTTATAATCAATCTTATTAAGCAGCCATGATCTAGGAAATGTCATTTTGTCTCATCTTAGCTATCGGATGGAAGTTTCTCCGGTTTTAATAATACTAAATCTGTCCAAAACATTTCTTTATTAACGCCGCGCAGTTGGTTTGTCGATACATTCGATTTAAATCAAGAAACATTTTTAAGCCGTTATACCTAACTTCCCATAAAGCTAGTATAACTCTTAAGTTTCAAAACCAAGTATTACTTCTTCTCTCAAAATGATTCAAAAATCTTTGAAATACTTCAAGTTCTTTATTATCACATAGCCACGATTATAGTTCAAATCGTTACCTCTTAAAAACCACAAGTACTTTCTACCTACATAAAGTCATTATAACTTCCCATAAAGCCGTTATAACACTTTTATGTTTCAAACCAATCAAATACATTAAACATACGTCTGCACCGTACTACATAGTTATACACATATCATGCTAGAACAAATAGGAAGAGGTTCACATACCGCGACGATTATCGACTAATAGCAAAACGCTCAGTACCTCAAACCGTTGGCCACACTCTCGATCAAGCAGATCACTCCACACGTAGTACTCTGACTATAGAGGCCTGGCGCTATTAATATCTTTAGATCGGCGTAGAATATTCTGCAGAAAAATTCGTGGCACTCTCCCGCACAAACAGCGTAAATCTCCTCTCTATCGAGCGGCTACCAAGCCAACCAGGGGTTAACACGCCTAACCGGGCGTGTACAATTCTACTACAAGAATGTTACACAAGTCTATGTCTGATCCTATGTAATTACGATTCGATTCTCTTCTTTAAATTCAGCTTAAGTCGCAAGACATTCTGTAAGTATTATTCAGCTTAAGTCAAAAGACATTGCCGCAACTATGTTCAGTTCTATATATAGTATACTTAACTATATACTCCTACAACATGTAATTTCCAATTACAACTGAAGGTCAAGAATGTTTACCTCGATAAGCCTAAAATTATCCGAGTTTATATGTCGATCCTGAACAACGTTTAGCTCCTACTCCGGGCGCTCAATCTGCTCCACCAACCCTTAGAAGTTCTAACCAACTTCTACTTATGACTTCAACTACTGGTGAAGATTTACTTAGGGTTTCGTTTTGTGGCGAGGAAGTATAATAGTATTTTCCGGGCTTTTGTAAAGTGTAACCTTGGGAATACTACAAGGTATTTGGGCCAAGGTATTTGGGCATTATAACAATACTTGGAGAGTATTTCTATACCACAAAAGGGGGTATTTATACGAGACAACTAGGCTAGGGGGGGTACCCCACGGCAAAACACCTCAAAGGGGAGGGAGGTGGCTCTCGGCCAAGGGCTCTCAAAGGGGGAGGGGGGTGTGGTGGGCCAAAGCTCGAGGAGAGGGAGTATTTTGAGACTTAGTTAGATTGCTCAAGTTTTGGATGAAGAAAGTCTTCAACTAGAGGGTATTTATAGGTCAAGTGAAGGCCAACCAATGGCAAGATCCATCCAAGTGTTAGGCAAGTGTAAGGTCAAGATTAATCCATGTGCAACCTTATCCATCTACCCAAAATATCCTACCAACTCCTTGACCAAAAATAATGCACAAAAAACGTGCCAACCTTCCCACTTTCGTCCGTCCACTCCTTCCAATTAGAGGGTGACAAGTGTCGCCCTCTCGTTGGTCCAAAATGTTTCGTCTCTCGGAAAAATCCGCAAAAATTATAAATGACATAGCGGAATTTTCCCTACGAAAGCGTGAAACGTTTAGTCGAAAACGACTCTAATCGGGTGTTGTGTACAAATTTGAAACTAGCCAACTTTAAGGCTCAAATTATAATACGTGCGCCACGCATACATACCTGAAATACGGGTATAACATTCTCCCTTAGAAACATTCGTCCGAATGTTCCTTCTCAAGACGGATAACGATAAAGTTCTTCTAATAAGTTGCCAACGCCACAACCGCCACGAAACAACACGTGCACGCAAATACTTATATCCAGTCCACGAGGAAACTCCTCTAACATCACAAACTTTTGTCACTTTGCGCGAGGTTCGAGTGTCACTCGGCGACCCAACAAATGGTGCGGACTGCACGCGATTCCCGAGGTCTAAAATATACATCCTTCGACCTTCTCCCTACAAGAAATGATCATATCTATGCTCGCAATACATGCTCGCCTCTACCCTTACTCGTCGTACTCTTCTCGAACTCTTGAACTCTTCCAAGATATCGCACCACACTTCAGTCATCACTTGATTCTCCAAACTCGAGTCACCACTCCAACTTGGTTATCTTACTAGCCTCAATCTTCCTTAAGGCCACTTGGCCTTCACGATCCGCTTCAGTCGAACATATCCACGAACTCATACGATGGTCATCTAAACTTGGGCCTAGCACCTCGTGATCCTACCGCTGGCGGGACCACCTGGTGACCCACCTCATTCCGGCCACGGGTTGACACGCAACACGCCCTCAACCCGAGCCTCGCCACGCCGACTCTCTCGCTTCGATCCGAACAACCGCTAATCACATCATGAAAGATACCACTTTCATTTACCCAACCAGCAGACTTATCACACAATATATTCTAGGCATAAAATGCACTCGACAAGGATCACTCGCAAAATCTTGTACTCAAGCGGCCTTACATCTAAGGTCTCAATCGTAATATTCTAAGGTTCATCATTTTCTCACCCTGTGCTTACCCCTTTTCTGACCAAAGTTCCTAAATCACATTTTAGCACAAAGCTATCCGAACATAACACTTAACACATTAACATAACATCAAAACATACAAGCCTCTAGATGGTTAAGATATACACGAAGCTACCGCCCACTCTAATCATAAGTGCGCCTGCAGGCATGCGTAGAAAGCGATGAACACGCCATCGATCCGGTAAGGCTGCGCTAGCTGCCGGTACCTCTCTATAAGCACGATCTCGTCACATGGCCCGACGGCGCAGTGAAGCAAGCACGATAAAAAGACGACATTTCGGGATGATGTTTGCCACATCGTGCACACCGAGGGACATGAATCCTGGCAGCTAGCACTCACGTAAACCCGTGAACGAAGCCTCGAGCTCGACCACTCGAATACCCGAACGACCAAGAAGGCGGAGGACCACTGCATCAAGGCGGAGGTACATAACTAGGCTAGCTGCAGGCGGTCGCCTCGAAAGTTACCAAAGGACCTCGCTGCTCGCCTCTTCGCGATCTCGGCCATTCCGTCGACCTCTCCGTGCCTCGCATCCTAGTGCATGAGCTTGACGCGGGCAATGTCCATGCGGTGAAGAGCTACACTGCATAAGCCTCTCGCCAAGTAATCGCCGGCCCGTGACGTAGCGGTGTACTCGTCCTCCATATCCGCTACTACGGCGGGAACATACCGAGCTAATGAGTCGAACTCACATTGTACTCTCTAACCGTCGCGCCCGCCTCAATGTCAAAATTTGTCGGCCCGAGCCCTCCTCATCCGTGGAGGCAAGAAATGTGCAAGAAATGCCCTCGAGAACTCGTCCCAAACTGCTGGAAGTGCATGCTCTTCCGGGACGGCTCGCGAATCAAACGATCAATCTGCAGATCACGCGGTGATGCGAACCAATACCACCGACTCGCCTCGAGGCTCGATCACTCTCGTGATCCGTGCTTGTCGGATAAACTCGAGGGTCGCCCTCGGCTCTCGATCCATGTAACATGGCGGGCTCTAACTCGGAAGTCCGTAGCCTCAATGCGCTCGGGGTGAACTACGGTGCGGTGAAATTGGCGAACTGCATCGGCCTATCTCATATCTGCCACGACCGCGGCGAATCGCCATCTCCTTGTACCCGTCTCATCGGCTCCGGTGTGGGATGGAGGCTCGTATCAGTAGTCTCGCAGCAGCCATCGCTGCGCTCTAAACTCTGCTGGTCTTTGGCGGCGTCGCGAAACCCGTCGAATCTTGTCTCAGTCTTGGCCAGGGCTCGCGCCTCGTGCTCTCAGATCTCACTACGACTCCTCGATCGCCTTGCCCATCTGGGCTCGGGTTTTACGCGAGGCATAACGGTAAATGAAAGGAATACGTCGGAGGGTCCAATTTATCACACAACTCAAGGCACGATCTCGGAATGAGAAGAATAGAAACTAATCCTAAATGTCCTGCACCTCACGATTATAGATGTGGTGCATGACACACCGATAATCAAGACTCTACTAGACACGATGCGTAGACACTTTCCGAGGACTAATCGCTCGATACCACTTTTGTCACGACCGAACCGGGCCGTGATCGGTGCCTTACCCCGCACCCTGGTGATACAACATCGAGAGAAAATCAGCGGAAATAAAAACATGAACATGAATTAAGAGAAAAGATAAATAAACAAAGCAACCAAAGCAGTTGCCTTCATCATATATACATAAATACGACGGTTTATCCTTTTACAACCCCGCCACAACAAATACTCTGCACCTCTAAGATTTTTTTACAACGGTATGGCGACAGGGCCGCCATACCTCGAATGTATAAGAATCTATGGACTGTGTAACATACCAAAAGATAAGCCTCCAAGGAACGGAGCTTCCAATACGCTGAAAGGTGATCCAAAGCGGGGATCGACAACCGATGTACCTTTTACTGCGGCGAACGCGGCCCGAAGGAGGTCGATCTAACAGTACCAAGTATGTGAAAGCGTAAAATCAGTAAATGAAATCATAATAGTCTATATAAAGCAGAGACATGTATGATAACCAAACTACGATTCACAACATAGAAGCCATGTCAAGTCGTGGACTCACGCCTCAAAGTCATCCTCACGCCTGCGGAACTTCTTCCTCCGCCGCGGCGGTCTAGGTACAAATCATGTGATACGATATCGGTCTCGGCCCATCTTATGGACCCAATATAGAAACGTGTGGAATACATTCCGGATGAACCGTAGTCGATGAAATACATTCCGGATGAACCGGTAGTCAAGTGATATACATTCGGATGAACCTAATCAAGTGAAATACATTCGGATGACGTAATCAAGTGAAATACATTCGGATGACCCGTAATCAAGTGAAATACATTCGGATGAGACGTGAATCAAGTGAAATACATTCGGATGACGTAATCAAGTGAAATACATTCGGATGACCCGTAGTCGAGTAGAACACGAGTCTTGCACAACAAGGCTATCACACGTAACATGGTCAAGTTTCATAACAACAAGCATAAGCAAGTTACACACGACTCAAGTACTTTCATTTTATGTCAAAGTCCTGATTTTAACCTTAAAGTACTACGTCCGTTAAATTCCCTTTAAGATCCATTTCTTTTACAAAGGTCACGATACAGTAGTATAAAATTTGAGTGACTAACATTGTTAAGTAAACTAAAATGCTTTCCTTTGTAAAATCAAGTAACAACCTTATTTTCCAAACGCTCAAGTTTGCCTAATTTCAATGCTCAAGTGTCTCATTTTAGAAAAAGGTATCGTAGTTCATAGTTTTAAATCCTTTAAAACATAATTCTCCTTTAACGTTTTGAGAAACCTATGTCTTATAAGTGAGTAGGTTATTCTTGTTTATAATCAATCTTATTAAGCAGCCATGATCTAGGAAATGTCATTTTGTCTCATCTTAGCTTATGCGGATGGAAGTTTCTCCGGTTTTAATAATACTAAATCTGTCCAAAACATTTCCTTTTATTAACGCTGCGTTGGTTTGTCGATACATTCGATTTCCAAATCAAGAAAACATTTTTAAGCCGTTATACCTAACTTCCCATAAAGCTAGTATAACTCTTAAGTTTCCAAAACCAAGTATTACTTCTTCTCTCAAAATGATTCAAAATCTTTGAAATACTTCAAGTTCTTTATTATCACATAGCTTGACCGGTTATAGTTCAAATCGATTACCTCTTAAAAACCACAAGTACTTTCTTACCTACATAAAGTCGTTATAACCAACTTCCCATAAAGCCGTTATAACACTTTATGTTTCAAACCAATCAAATACATTAAACATATGCGTCTTCCGTACTACATAGTTATACACATATCATGCTAGAACAAATAGGAAGAGGTTCACATACCTCGCGACGATTATCGACTAATAGCAAAACGCTCCAAGTACCTCAAACCGTCGGCTACACTCTCGACAGCAGATCACTCCACACGTAGTACTACAACCTATAGAGGCCACAAAGCGCCTATTAATATCTTTAGATCCCGACGAGAATATTCTGAAAAATTCGGCAAGACACTCCCGCACATGGCGTAAATCTCTCCTCTATCGAGGCCACTACCAAGCCAACCCAGGGGTTAACACGCCTAACCGGCGTGTACAATTCTACTACAGTAATGTTACACAAGTCTCATGTCTGATCTATGTAATTACGATTCGCTCTTCTTTAAATTCAGCTTAAGTCGCAAGACATCGCTGTAAGTATTATTCAGCTTAAGTCAAAAGACATTGCCGCACAACTATGTTCAGTTCTATATATAGTATACTTAACTATATACTCATACAACATGTAATTTCCAATTACAAATGTAAGGTCAAGAATGTTTACCTCGATAAGCCCAAAATTATCCGAGTTTATATGTCGATCTGAACAACGTTTAGCTCCTACTCGGCGCTCAACTGCTCCAACCAACCCTTAGAAGTTCTAACCAACTTCTACTTATGACTTCAACTACGGGTGAAGATTTACTTAGGGTTTCGTTTTTGTGGTGAGGAAGTATAATAGTATTTTCTGGCTTTTGTAAAAGTGTAACCTTGGGAATACTACAAGGTATTTGGGCCAAGGTATTTGGGCATTATAACAATACTTGGAGAGTATTTCTATACCACAAAGGGGTATTTATACGAGACAACTAGGCTGGGGGTACCCCGGCAAAACACCTCAAGGGAGTGAGGTGGCTCTCGGCAAGGGCTCTCAAAGGGGAGGGGTGTGGTGGACGAAAGCTCGAGGAGAGGGAGTATTTTGAGACTTAGTTAGATTGCTCAAGTTTTGGATGAAGAAAGTCTTCAACTAGAGGGTATTTATAGGTCAAGTGAAGGCCAACCAACGGCCAAGATCCATCCAAGTGTTAGGCAAGTGTAAGGTCAAGATTAATCCATGTGAAACCTTATCCATCTACCCAAAATATCCTACAAACTCCTAGACCAAAAATAATGCACAAAAAACGTGCCAACCTTCCCACTTTCGTCCGTCCACTCCTTCCAATTAGAGGGTGACAAGTGTCGCCCTCTCGTTGGTCCAAAATGTTTCGTCTCTCGGAAAAATCCGCAAAAATTATAAATGACATAGCCGGAATTTTCCCTACGAAAGCTGTGGAAACGTTTCGTCGAAAAACGACTCTAATCGGGTGTTGTGTACAAATTTCGAAACTAGCCAACTTTAAGGCTCAAATTATAATACGTACGCGCTCACGTACATACTCTGGAAATACGGGGTATAACAAAATCATTCTACAAATTTTTAAGCCAAAGAACACACCAAAATCAGTGGGAAAACAGTGGTAGAATCGGCCACTGCTGGCCGAAATTAAGGTTGGAAATTTCCAAGTTTTTGGACGAAATTTTGGAAGAAAAACGTGTAAGGAATGATGGTTTAAAATTGTGTAACACATGTATGCCATTTTGAAGTTGAAGAAATGGTGAAATGGTGAAAAATCTGGGCAGTGTATACCGAATTGTTGGGGACTGTTTTGGCTTGAAATTAAGGTTGAAGTATTAGACGAGACACATTCTAATAGTGAGTTGGCTAGTTCGACTAAAAGGTATGTGAAACTCTTCCTTCTTTCTTTTGGCATGATTTTCATAAATGAACGTACGACGGACGTACATGATTCCTATACAGTCTAATTCCTAGTAATATGAGTTATGAGAAGTGTCTTTGATTTTCTAGTAAAAAGTTCATTTTAATGATTTGATTAAGAGTCAAAGTGATGATTTAAATTGTATAGTTACCCATGATACTTTATTCGTGCTGAATATAATTATATGAATTCACTGAGTCCCATAATGGGTCGGGACACGTTATGTTGATTATTCCATGGACATGTATCCATGATGCGGGTATAGATACCCATGACAGTAGATATGATTCGATGGACATGTATCCATGATGCGGGTATAGATACCCATGACAATAGATATGATTCCATGGATATGTATCCATGATGCGGGTATAGATACCCATGACAGTAGATATGATTTCATGGATACTACTCATGATGCGGGTAGAGATACCCATGACAGTAGATATGATTTCATGGACATGCATCCATGACAGTAGATATATTATATGGATAAGTATTCACGATTTTGATATGACTCTCATTATTTTTGTAAGGCATAGTTGACTCTCATTTTTAGATGACACAGTTGGATTTGGTATTTGATTTTTATACTTCTCTTCTGTTACCTCTTGGCCAGATATGATCTTATTTACAGTACTTCAGGTTTTACATACTCAGTACATTATTTCGTACTGACCCCCCTCTCCTCGGGGATGCGTTCATGCCCGCAGGTACATGTGCTCAGGTTGGTGATCCTCCAGTCTAAGATCCTGTCCAGCCGTTTGGAGAGCTACTTTCATTCAGAGCTTAGTCATTTTGGTACATAACTGTCACGACCCGACCCCGGATCCGTGACCGGTGCCTTAACCCGGGCACCCTTGTGACACAACATCAGAGAAAAACCAGCGGAACATAAACTCATAATAATCAACCATAATGATATAAATAGTCTAGCCCAAAATGGCTACCCCAAAAGTACATAAAACCGAACAGTTACATCCTTAAACAAACCAAGTTATGACAAGACTACAGGCCTCTAAGAACGAGTAACACTATGACGGGACAGGGCCCCGTCATGCCCCTGAATGTACAAAACATCAACAACACCAGGGAGAACCATACCAAAAGTCGAGCCTCCGAAGAAATGGAGCTCCTGACACCTGAGTAAAAGATCCTAGGAATGAGGATCTACCACCGCTTCCTTACTGCGGCATGAACGCGGCCATGGCGAAGGGTCGACACAACGTACCAAGTATGTAAAACTGGAAAATACTGTAGTAATATCATAAGTCAACAATAAGCTGGAGTCATAGATAAAAATCAATTTTCTTGCACTGTGCCTTACTAACAATGAGAGTAACAAGTATAAATCTTATAGCATAAAAATAGGAGGCTCACGATCAAAACAGGGTACCTCGCCCGTAGTATCATTAAGCAATCCTACTCCTGGGACTATTTCACCCGCATGGGTCCTGTGGACCCGCATGAGGTCATCCGCCTCGTCATGGGACTATTTCACCCGCATGTGACTATTTCACCCGCATGGATCATGTGGACCCGCATGAGTACCATCGCCGTACTCGCATGAGACTATTTCACCCGCATGGATCCTGTGGTCCGGATCCGTATGAGTGCAAGCGCCGCACTCGCATCATGGGTAGCAAATCCATGGCATAAATAATAACTCGGGATTTACCCCGTAATAATATAAATATATAACATAGCTCATCCGACTATCATACATAACATAAGCACTACCGGCCTATCATATCATACATAAGCACTACCGGCCTATCATATCACAACATAAGCACTACCGGCCTATCATAACATAAGCAAGTTAAGAAATCCCCTAACTTCTTATTAACATTATTAATATATCCTCTCATTTTAGTATCCTAAGGCACTAACATGTCTTTTAATAGAAAATCCGGGAATTCAACCCAAGTACCATGTATTTCTAACTTTTTAAGAAATAATTCTTTTTATACAAAAACTCCAAGATACTAATCACCATAGTATCAAGTTACGATTTCTTTCAAGACAAGTCACATTTCCTTTTAGAAATATAATAGGCTTCTAAATCAAGTGACTTCATTTCCTTTAAAACCTTAGGCAACCAAGGCCTAAAAATCAATTCACCTTTCTTAGTTTCAAATCCTTTACCCGTACTTGTTTTAATTAGAGTAAACCTTTCTTTGTGAGCCTTTCAAGAAAACTAATATAACCAACTTCTCATAAAGTCATTATATTAGCGTTATCCCTTTGTCAAATACATTTTCCTAAATCCAGGACTTATACTTTGAAATGAAACAAGTAGCATATACTTTTAAAACAAGTGAAAGATATCAAATCTTGTACGTCTACCGTACTACATAGGTACAACTACTCATGCTCAAGAGATAGGAAAGTTCCACATACCTCTTTGGTCAATCCACTTGCTAAGCTCAACTACCGCAAGTAATATTTCAACCTATAATAATCATGGTACGTTTATTAACCTCTAACTTCAATGTAGAATAATCCAAGTTCAAAGTCACTAAATTCTATGGAAAATTGGGCAGTATTTCCTTTGTTTCTACATACTTGCCACCTTTCTCAAGGACAAATTTATCATCCAAACACCACATTTAAGGTTCAACAATCCAACATTTTAAAGGGGATTACACCTTCAAACTTGGGTGTGTAAAATTCTGCCCCATTAGGTACAACAATTCACTTAACAATTCTAAGGTAGTTTTTAGGCTACAACATGCTCATAATCTCTTCTTAACCAATCCTTCATATTCAAACCACATTTCTTACATGCAAGGACTCTAAGTGCATTATTCACTACCACAAGTTCTTTCTTCTTAACATGCAACACTAGAAACTAATTCTAAAGGAAGAAATGTTACCTTAAAGTTTTAGCCAAACTTATTCCAAATATTTTGCTAGCTTCCTTGCCAAGAACACCACCACAACAACACCACCAAGCTAGCCACAAGCTTCCTTCTTGTTCTTAACTTTCAGATTTTTCCTAAGGCTATAATTTCTCTTGGAATTTTAGAGAGAAGGAGGAGCTAATTTAGAGAGAGAGAGAGGTTTGAAAGATGACCAAGTCTTCAAGACTTGGTCAATATAAGGCATGCAAGAAAAATCAGATGGGGGGGGGGCACTTGTCACCCTCCCATGGCCTTTTTAAAAGAGAAAAATCAGATTTCCTAAGTTTTTCCGCCAGGAATCCCGCCTTTGCGCCGCGGCCCTGACGCCGGCGCCGCGGCTCTGAAACCTCTGCGGACTCGGAACTTCGCGCGCGGCTCGCTGTCCTGGCGCCATGGCGCAATCTCAGCGACCCAATTTCCGCAAGGCCGGCGCCGCCGCTTTGTCCAACACATTTTTGTCCGACCGACCGAACTTGTAACTCTCATAACTTTCTACTACCCGTCGATCGACGAGCGATTGGTTGCGTTGGAATCTAGACTCAACGAACTACGCCTAGGCCTTGAAACACTTAGGAACTCTCAATGTACCGGGTCATAACCCACCTCAAAGTTGACTAAAACCGTCCGAATAATCCACAACCTATCATTTGAAAATTTTAAGTCTTACATGCTTTCGTACACTCTCACGTAGGGTCCGAACTACGGTATAACATTCTCCCCTTAGAAACATTCGTCCCAATATTCCTTCTAGGCTTACTCAAATCACAATATCGACATAGACCTCTTAACTATTCTTTTGCAAAAAGAAGCTCCACGAGCCACAACATACTTAAGCGTAAATGCTAAATCAAAACTAACAAGCAGGAAAGTGGGTTACACGGAGGTGTAGGAAATAGGTGAGGGCACGTCTTCATCATGTCCTCTCGCTTCCCATGTCATTTCCTCCTGCTCGCTCGCAATAAGACGCGGGAAGCCACGTCTTTCATCCAAAGTCGTCTAACCCGACGATCGAGTATCGCTATGGGACTCTCCTCATACGATAACTCCTCTGTCACTTGGACATCATGAACCGGGTGAACTCTAGATGGATCTCCAATACATTTCCGCAACATGGACACATGGAAAACTCGATGTACCGCCTCCAAATCGGACGACAGATCTAACTCATAGGCAACCCTGCCTACCCTACGGACAATCTGATACGACCCAATGTACCTTGGGCTAAGCTTCCCTTCTTTCCAAATCTCATCACGCCCTTCATGGGCGATACCTTTAGAAAAACCCAATCATCTATCTCAAATTCTAAGTGTCGACGCCGATGATCTGCATACGACTTCTGCCGACTCTGAGCTGCCAACAACCGCTCCTGGATAAGCTTCACCTTATCCACTGCCTGTTGAACTAAGTCTGGCCCGACTAACTGAACTTCTCCCACTTCAAACCAACCTATCGGTGACCTGCACTTCCTCCTATATAAGTCATCATAAGGCGCCATCTGAATACTAGAATGGTAGCTGTTGTTATAAGCAAACTCCAAAAGAGGTAAATGATCCTCCCAGCTACCCCTGAAATCAATAACACAAGCCCGCAGCATATCCTCAAGTGTCTGGATAGTGCGCTCGGCCGTCCGTCGATCACGAGGGTGAAATGCGATCGAGACTCACCTGTGTCCCTAATCCCTTCTGAAAAGACCTCCAGAAGTTAGCCGAGAACTAGGCTCCTCTATCTGATATAATCGACACCGGGACGCCATGGAGTCTCACAATCTCTCTAATATATAATCTGGCATAGTCCTCAGCTGAGAACGTTGTTCTGACCGAAAGAAAATGGGTGATTTCACACCGTCGACAATCACCCAAATGGAATCACGCTTCGAGTGGTAGGTAGCCCCGTAATAAAATCCATATTTATCACCTCCCACTTCCAAGTCGAATATCAATACCGCAATAGCCCGCGGGTTTTGGTGCTCAACCTAACTGGCGACAATTCGCGTGCCACGAACTCCGCAACGCCCCGCAAGGCCATCCCACCAATACACGTCGAGGTCATGATACATCTTAGTCGACCGGATGAATAGAATAACGAATCGTGTGCCTCCTGAATCTGCCGAAGTCTGTCACATCGGGAACACACAACCGCCCTCGAATCTTAGCACCGGCGGCTACCTCAAATAGACCTTCTCCTTCCGGAGGCGCATCGATGCCGTACCAAAATCGAATCCTCATCGCCGCCTCTTCACCTCTCGACGATGGAAGACTCGACAACCTCTCGAATTCGTCACTATCGAATCAACCAAACGAACCCCAAGGCTCGCTAATGATGTAACTCCCTGACCATATCCCTTTCTCTGGTGAACATCGCACGGACTACCCATCGACCGCGACTGGGCATCTGCAACTACATTGGCCTTCCCGGGTGGTATAGAATATTAACATCGTAATCCTTAAGTAGCTCCAACCACCGCCTCGCCAAGTTCAGCTCCCTCTGGCTGAAGATGTACTGGAGACTCTTGTGGTCTGTGCAAATGTCCACATGAACTCCATATAAATAATGTCTCCAGATCTTTAAGGCATGAACCACTGTTGCCAACTCCAAATCATGTGTGGGATAGTTCTTCTCATGCTTCCTAAGCCGTCGAGACGCATAAGCTATAACTCTGCTGTCCGCATTGCGTGACGCACTCCAAGCCCGACACCGACGCGCCACAATAAACCATATATCCATCTAAGCCTCTGTAGAAGAGTAAGCTGGGCTGTCGTCAACTTCTCCTTTAGCTCGGAAACTTTCCTCACAAGTATCCGCCCACGGAACATAGCGCTTCCGAGTCGCCTTAGTCAAAGGTTTGAAATAGAAGCAAACTTCTCCACAAACCTCCGATAATAACTCGCAAGGCCCAAAGTGCGCACTCCGTCGGTGTAGTGGTGCGGGCCAAGTCTGATCGCTCAATCTTAGCTGTATCAACGAATACAATCGGCCCGATAACATGCCCTAAGAAAGCCGAAGCCGACCAAAACTCGCATTTCGAACTTGGCATACAATGCCGGCCACGAGGACTCGAATACCGCCTCCAAATGATCAGTATGCTCGCTCGCGAGCGAATACACCAAGATATCATCAATGAACACTATAACGAACATATCCAAGAATGGCTCAACACCTATTCATCAAATCCATGAATACTACCGAGCGTTGTCAATCCGAAAGACATCACTGAACTCATAGTGCCCCATACCGGGTCCCGAATGCGATCTTGGGATATCTGTCTCTAACTCGCACTGATGATAACTAACGCAGGTCTATCTTGGAAAAACATCTCGCACCCTGCAACTGGTCAAACAAATCATCAATTCTGGGGAGGGGATATCTGTTCTTGATAGTTACCTTGTTCAGCTGCCTGTAATCAATACACATACGCAGCGTCCCATCCTTCTTTTTTACGAACAACACTGGCGCTCCCCAGGGAGAAACACTAGGTCTGATAAAGCTTTTTCCAGCAAATCTTTCAGCTGGTCCTTCAACTCTCTTAACTCGGCAGGTGCCATTCTGTATGGCGGAATATATATCGGTCGAGTGTCTGGCGCCAAATCGATGCAAAACTCAATCTCCCTCTCAGGAGGGATACCCGGAAGCTCGTCTGGGAATACGTCTGGAAACTCTCTAACAACCGGAACTGAGTGAAGGTCCGGTATCTCAGCCTCAGTATCGAATACCCGAACCAAATGGTAAATATACCCCTTCCGTACCATCTTCCTATCCTTGAGGTAAGAAATAAACCTACCCTCTGACGCAAAGATTCCCTTCCAATCGAGCAACCGACTCACGGAAACCTGAACCGAACTAACCTCTCTCATACCCACATTGGCATAGCAAGACGCTAGCCAATCCATACCCATAATCACATCAAAGTCGGTCATATCCAACTCTATCAAGTCGCCAGAGTCCGACGACTATCTACGCCATCGGGCAAGCCTTATATATCCGCCGCCTACCACCAAGCACCTACGGCGTAGCCACCTCAAAAGATTCTATGGACTCTGCTCTATCCCTATTCTACCAAAGAATATGAGGAGATATATAGGACAAGGTAGAACTCGGGTCTATCAAAGCATAAACATCACAAAGAAGCAACCAACAATGTACTGTGACGACATCGTGACGCCCCGATCCCGGCGGCTAGACATAGCATAAATGCGCTCGAGGACCGCTGAATCGAACCCCCGCCACGACCCCGCCGCGCTCGCTGCCCGTGAACACCACGCCCCGGCGCATAACTATCAAGATGAAGACCCAAAGAATCGAATCGGGTTTACCGAGCCATAGCATTTCCGCCGCTGGTCTGACAATCTTCTTCAAATGGCCTCGCTGCCACAAGAGTAACAAGCTCCTGGAGAACACGACACCCCATAATGGCAATCACCACATCGACTACACCGAGGCATGGGTGGCCTCATCTCGATCGAACTCGTCCTCCGAAACTCAAGCCACGAACCCCGCCCCGCTTCCCGAATACTTTCAGACGTCCCAAGATAGTGGCGAGCGCCTGGACCGGCCGTGGTGCAAATCTGGTCTTGGGGTTGTCTACCCTAAAACTACCAGAGGACCTCGCTGCCCCGCCTCTTCTCGCTATACATGTCGATCCGCTTACCGCTCTCACACCTGCGCATATGCTCGCACGCGGCAATGTCCATGCCCGGCCAAGAGCTACTCCTGCAACTCTCGACCAAGTGATCATCGAGTCTCGTGACATACGGTGCACTCGCCCTCCATGTTCGCACTAGAGCGGCACATACCGCCAATGAGTCAAACTCCACATTGTACTCCCGAACCGCCCGCCCACTCGCCTCGGTCAAAAATCTATCGCCCGAGCCCTCTCAATCGCGAGGCAAGAAATGGCAACGCCTCGAGAACTCGTCCCAAATACCGAAGCGCATGCTCCCGACGCTTCCCATTAATCATACCAAACAATCGCAGTGTCCGCACCGATGCGAACCTAGTACCACCGACTCGGTCTCCAAGCCCCGATCACCCTACGATCCAGAATCGTTGGATAAACTCCCGAGGATCATCCTCGTGCCTCGACCCATAAAACTCGTGGGCCGCAACTCAAAAGTCCTCGCCTCAAGCTAGCAACTCAGGTCGAACTATGTACCGAATCGCTGCCTCAAGCCTATCTCGTGTTCGCCACGATCTTGGCAAGAATCGCCATCTCTCAGAGCCCATATCCTTCGCCGTCTGCTGGATCGAGGCTCAGTACCGCGGTCTCGTGAGCGCCGCCGCCTCGATTTCATCTGGGTTGGCGACGTAGAACTCGGCCGTCCAAACACCTCATCCGGTAAGGACGGGCATGTGCTCGTAACCTCTGCCCTACTAGTAGTTCCTCTCGCTTTGCCTTCGGGGCCGCGGTTCTGCGTGAGGCATAATCGATACATGAAAAATATGTCGAGGAAATTCAACCTAAAACACCTCTATTGCACGATCTTGAGTGAAAGAATGGAAACTAATCCTAAATATCTGCACCTCACGACATAGATGTAGTGACAACACACCGATAACCAAGACTTACTAGATACGACTGTAGACCCTTTCCAAGGATTAATCGCTCGATACCACTTTTGTCACGACCGACTTCGATACGCGTGACCTGCCTTAACCCGCACCTCGTGACACAACATCGAGAAAACCAATGAACATAAAATCATAATAATCAACCATAATGATATAAATAGTCTAGCCCTAAATGGCTAAACCAAAAGTACATAAACCGAAGTTACATCCTTAAACAAACCAAGTTATGACAAGACTACAGTGCCTCTAAGAAGGAGTAACACTATGACGGACAGGCCCCGCCATGCCCCGAATGTACAAAACATCAACAACACCGTGGAGAACTATACCAAAAGTCGAGCCTCCAAGAAATGAGCTCACGACGCCGAGTAAAAGATCCTAGAATGAGGATCTACCACCGCTTCCTTACTCGCAGATTTAACGCACTTCGGCGAAGGGTCGACACAACGCACTGGTATGTAAATCGAAAATATCAGAGTAATATCATAAGTCAACAATAAGCCGGAGTCATAGATAAAAATCAATTTCTCAGACCGTGCCTTACTAACAATAGAGTAACAAGTATAAATCTTATAAAGCATAAAAATAGGAGGCTCGATCAAAACAGGTACCTCACCCGTAGTATCTGGGTTACAATCCTACTCCTCGGGACTATTTTACCCGCACGGGTCCCGTGGACCCGCACGAGGTCATCCGCCTCGTCGTGGGACTATTTCACCCGCACGGGACTATTTCACCCGCATGGATCCCGTGGACCCGCATGAGTACCATCGCCGCACTCGCGTGGGACTATTTCACCCGCACGGATCCCGTGTCCGGATCCGCATGAGTGCAAGCTACCGCACTCGCATCATGGGTAGCAAATCCTTGGCATAAATAATAACCCGGTTTACCAGTAATAATATAAATATATAACATAGCTCATCCCACATTATACATAACATAAGCACTACCGCCTATCATATCATACATAAGCACTACCTACTATCATATCACAACATAAGCACTACCGGCCTATCATAACATAAGCAAGTTAAGAAATCCCCTAACTTCTTATTAACATTATTAATATATCCTCTCATTTTAGTATCCTAAGGCACTAAGTACATGTCTTTTAATAGAAAATCCGGGAATTCAACCCAAGTACCATGAATTTCTAACTTTTTAAGAAATAATTCTTTTTATACAAAAACTCCAAGATACTAATCACCATAGTATCAAGTTACGATTTCTTTCAAGACAAGTCACATTTCCTTTTAGAAATATAATAGGCTTCTAAATCAAGTGACTTCATTTCCTTTAAAACCTTAGGCAACCAATGCCTAAAAATCAATTCACCTTTCTTAGTTTCAAATCTTTTACACGTACTTGTTTTAATTAGAGTAAACCTTTCTTTGTGAACCTTTCAAGAAAACTAATATAACCAACTTCTCATAAAGTCATTATATTAGCGTTATCCCTTTGTCAAATACATTTTCCCTAAATCCAAGGGACTTATACTTTTGAAATGAAACAAGTAGCATATACTTTTAAAACAAGTGAAAGATATCAAATCTTGTACGTCTACCGTACTATATAGGTACAACTACTCATGCTCAAGAGATAGGAAAGTTCCACATACCTCTTTGGTCAATCCACTTGCTAAGCTCAACTACCGCAAGTAATATTTCAACCTATAATAATCATGATACGTTTATTAACCTCTAACTTCAATGTAGAATAATCCAAGTTCAAGGTCACTAAATTCTATGGAAAATTGGGCAGCATTTCCTTTGTTTCTACATACTTGCCACCTTTCTCAAGGCCAAATTTATCATCCAAACACCACATTTAAGGCTCAACAATCCAACATTTTAAAGGGGATTACACCTCTAAACTTGGGTGTGTAAAATTCTACCCCATTAGGTACAACAATTCACTTAACAATTCTAAGGTAGTTTTTAGGCTACAACATTCTCATAATCTCTTCTTAACCAATCCTTCATATCCAGACCACATTTCTTACATGCAAGGACTCTAAGTGCATTATTCACTACCACAAGTTCTTTCTTCTTAACATGCAATACTAGAAACTAATTCTAAAGGAAGAAATGTTACCTTAAAGTTTTAGCCAAACTTATTCCAAATATTTTGCTAGCTTCCTTGCCAAGAACACCACCACAACTGTTATACCCCGTATTTTCAGAGTATGTACGTAAGGACGTACGTAGAAAATTTGAAACTTGTACTAAGGCTTGGCCGAATTAATTTTGTTCACAACACCCGTTTAGAGTCGTTTTTCGACGAAACGCTTTCCACGCCTTTCGTAGGGAATTTCCGCTATGTCATTTTTAATTTTCATGGATTTTTCCGAGAGACGAACGTGTTGGCCAACAAGAGGGCGCCACTTGGCACCCTCCCATTGACGTGAGAGCTCGGTTGTGGCCGATTGGAATGGCTTTAGTTGGTAGGATATTTGTGTTAGTTGGTTACGGGCACTTGGCAAGATTCGCCCTACACTTGCCTTGCACTTGGCAAGATCTTGGCCATCGTCGCCATTGGTTGGCCTATAAATACCACCCTATGTTGAAGACTTTCTTCATCCTAAAATCTTCTAAGTGTTAAAATCCTCCCTCTCCCTTCGTGGTTCTCGCCCAAAGCCTTCCTCCCCTCGTCGAGAGTTCCCCAAGTGGGTAGCCGAGGGTATACACCCCCTCCTTGGGGTGCTAGTGGGGTACCCCTAGCCTAGTTGTTTTAGATAATACTCCTCCGGGTAGAAATACTCTCAAAAGTATTGTTATAATGCCCAAATTACCTTAGCCGTATACCTTGTTGTATTCTAAGGTTATACCTATACAAAAATGCCTTAAATACTATTATACTTCCCTTCCGTCATAAAAACCAAACCCTAGGAAAATCTCCATAGTCCGTTGAGTATTGTGTAGAAGTTGGTTAGAACTTCTAAGGGTGGTTTAGAGCTGGTCGAGCTAAACGATTGCCAGGATCGACTTTAACTAGGATAATTATGGGCTTATCGAGGTAATTATCTTGTCCTCTATTGTAATTGGAAATTACATATTGTTAGAATATATAGTTGAAGTATACTATATATAGAATCGAACGTAGTTATCGCAATGTCTTTGACTTAAGCCCAATTTAAAAGAAGAATCTCGAATCAGAATTACATGTGGTCAGACATGAGACTTGGTAGTAGTAGTGGAGTAGAATTGTACAGTTAGGGTTGACGATATAACCCCGGTTGGCTTGGTAGCTACCGATAGAGAGGAGATTTACGCTGTCATGTGGAGTGTCGCGAATTTTCGGTAGAATGTTCTACGATGAGATCTAAATATTAATAAGCGCGTGGCCTTATAGGTTGAGTACTACGCGTGGCGCGATCTACTTGGCAAGGAGTAGCCAACGATCGGAGGTACTGAGCGTTTTGCTATTAGTCGATACTGCCGCGAGGTATGCGAACCTCTTCCTATCTCTTCTAGCATGATATGTGTGAGAACTATGTAGTACGAGACGCATACGTGCTAAATGTATTTGCTTGGTTTAAAACATAAAGTGTTATAACGGCTTTATGGTAATTTTGATATAACACCTTTATGTTGGTAATAAAATAATTGTGGTATTTAAAAGGTAACCGATTTGAACTATAATCGCTTGTTATGTGTTAATAAAGAACTTGAAGTTTTTCAAAAGATTTTGAATCATTTCGAAAGGAGAAGTAATACTTGGTTTTTGAAAACTTAAGAGTTATACTAGCTTTATGGGAAGTTAGGTATAACGGCTTAAGAATGTTTTACTGATTTCGGAAATCAGAATGTGTATCGACAAACCACTGCAGCGGTAATAAAAGGAAATGTTTTGACAGATTAAGTATTATTAAAACCAGTAGAAACTTCCATCCGCATGAAGCTAAGATGAGACAAAATGATATTTCCTAGATCATGATCATTGTAATAAGATTGTTATAAACAAGAATATCCTACTCACATCTAAGTCTTATGTTTCTCAGATATTGTAAAAGAGAATTATATTCTTAAATTAATAAGACTATGAACTCCGAAACCTTTCTAAAGTAAGAAACGTGAACATTTGAAATTAGGCAAACTTGACGCGTTTGAGAAATAATGTTGTTACTTGATTTTACAAAGAGAAGTGTTTTGCTTTACTTCAAAAGATAATCACTCTATTTTCATATACTACGTATTGTATGACTTTTGTGAAAGTAACGTATCTTTTAAAAAGTTAATGTATGAAGTACTTTGTGGATAGAAACCCTAACATGTTGACACATAGTAGAAAGTACCTTATGGGTGAATAACTTGATTGTATTGGTTTGTGATAGCCTTGTAATACCTTCGTGTTGATTTGATAAGTAATCATATTAGGATGCTACGTGTTAGTATTCGTGATGTTTGTGTAAAGGGGTTTTTCCTCGATTGTACTTATGATGTTTAAACGATAAACTGTTATGTTTGTATTATACCACTCACCGTGTTTCCGGGGGTTAAGCTGCCCTCCGTTGCGGGGTAGACTCAGCGATGCAGGACCATGATTCGAGAATACCTCATGCGGGTCCCGGGGCCTATGCGCGAGCTACGAGAGTTCCGTGTTAGTGTCGCGCCTTTATGGTCACGCGGCTATGTGGCCATGCGGATCGCGAGTCCGTGACGACGCCGGAGTAGCTACCCTCGACGCGGTTATACTCACGCGCCTACGATTGGCCTACGCGAGTCGCGGGGAGTTCGAGGGCTAGACGCGCACATTTGATATCATGCGCGAGCCACCGCTTTGATCATGTGACGGCCTAGACAGATCTTATGATACGCTTCATGACCTTGTTGTACTGTGGGTTTTTAGTAGTCGGCCAGGCCTTCGTATTTACCCCGCACGCTTTTATTACATACACAGTGGACTCGTGTTCATGTGTGTTCCTCGGTGCTTTTATATCATAGATCGCCAGATGGCGGAAGGTATTCCACGCATGATTGATGTTGTGGCCCGAGACCCATTGTTATACTTGAGTGATGACTGAGGCGTGAGTCCCCGACTGACACGATCGCTGGTCAGAATCGTAGTTTGGTTATCATACATGTCTCGCTTTATATGATCGCTATGATTTCATTTACGTGATTTATTTTCGCCACATGCTCGCACTGCTGTTATCGACCTTTCGGGGCCGCGTTCACGCCGCAGTAAAGGTACACCGCCGTTGATCCTCGCCTTAGGGTCAGCAGCTTGGGAAAGCTCCGTTTCTCCGAGGCTTATTCGTATAGTCCCCGTTGTTGTAGGTGCTATTCGTGGTATGACGACGGCCCCGTCCCGCTGTTGTCATATCATTCGTAGAGGTCTGTAGTAATCGCTGGGAAGGGTTTGTAAAAAGGATTAAACCGCTCATGTTGAAAAAGATGTCATTTTTATATATGCCAAAGGCAAGTTTTTCTCATTATTGTTTCATATTTCATAATATGTCTTGTATCGCTTTATGTTCCGCTGATTACTCGATGTTGTATCACTAGGGTGCCCGGTAAGGCACCAACACGCCCTAATGGTCGTGACAAAAGTGGTATCGTGAGCGCTTAATCCTGAAAGGTCTACAGAAGTATCCGCAGTCTTGATTATCGGTGTGTGCACCACACCAATAATCGTGAGGCTATAGGATATTTAGGATTGGTTTCTATTCTTCTCACTCGAGATCGTGCCTTAGAGTGTGTTGTAAGTTGGACCTCCGACGTATTTTCTTTCCACCGCTATGCCTCCGCATGGCAACCCGCCCGTGAGGCGCGCAAGGCGGAGCCGCGAGTAGAGTTCAGAGGTGGCGAGCGAGGCACAGCCCAATCATTACCTAGGTAGTGCTTCATTCGGGAGTTTTGACACGCCACTAGCCCCAAAGCAGAGTTCGGCACGGCAGCAGCTCCACTACGCCATGATATTTGAACCTTCGCCCACGACCGAACAGTGAATATAGAGCGCAAAGAAGACGACCACATTAGCTACATGGATGTGGCTACCAGAGAGTATACCGATGTACCACTGGTCTTGACGACTATCTAAGAGAGGTTGTGCAAGAGTAATTCTTCATGGGCTTGAGCATGGCTCAGGCGGGCTTATGCGCAGCAGTCGAGAAGCGTAGAGATCGACGCGTTAACGGAGGACAGAAGAGGCCGAGCAGCAAGGTCCTTTGGTAACTTTCAGCGAGTCACCTCACCAATGGATTAGATTATGCACGCCCACCGCAAAGTGGTCCTCCACGGTTCGTGACGTTCGGGTATGCAGGAGTTGGTCAACTCCGTGGCTTCCTGCTCACACATGATGCACGCCATCCCGAATGTCGTCTTTAGTTGGTACTTGTTGCACTGCGCCGCCGGCCATGTGTCGAAAGGGTGACCTAGTATGAGGACTTTGCCTTTAGTACCGCGGGGTAGTTCGACACCTTCCTTAGCGCATGCTCACGGGCAGTGTTTGATTAGAACGACTAAGGAGTGAAGAAGAGATATAGATATATCTTTAACCCTCAGAGATCGATGTGTGATAAGGTGAGTATACCTTAAGTGTTATGTTCGATAGCGGTGTGTTAGTCGTGATTAGATCTGGTTGTTTAACCGAGTAAGATTTTGGGGATAGAGAAGGTGTGAGCCTTAGAGCTTTACGTAAAGACCTTAGAGCAGGCCATCTCGAGAAAAGGTGTAGCGTTATGTTTGACTTTATCGGAAGTGCATAGTGCACGTGAGTTATGTTGGGACAGTCCCTAGTAGTGGAATGAAAGGGGTAGTTGAGCTAAGAAGACCGCCAGGTTTTCAAACGTGATTAGTGAGATTGTTCCGGATCGGGAGCTAGTATTGCGCGTTACGGGTCGGGTTGAGGCACGCTGCGGGTCAACCCGCGTAGGTTTGGTGGTGGGGTCGTTCGGTGGTCTCGCGTGTTAGGTTGTGAGGTGTTAGGCCCAAGTTTAGTTAACCAACGTGCGAGTTCGTGGACGATTCGACCAGCCGGTCGTCGATGGGGCGCCATCGCGTTTCTTGTCGGGGACCGTTTACTCGTACCGTGTTGAGTTATCCAAAGGTTGTAAGGTCGCACGGTGCCTACCTTCACCTTACGACAGATGGAGCCTGTGGCAGGTCGTTGTTGTTTCCGGAAGTTTTGCCAAGCATGTGTTAAGAACTCAGTGAATCTCGACCGCATTCGCCGCCGGTGTGTGTATCTCGAGGTAGTCGTGGGATTGTTGTTCCTGTGGAGGAAGTGTTTAAGCTACCATTTCGTGTTCGGATATCGCCTTGAAGCCTCAGGCGGCGAGGTGTAAGTCACGGCCGATTGGTTCGATGTTGGCGCGTTCGCATATTGGTTCAGCTTGTTCCGCAGACCGTGGATAGTGGTGGTTTGTCTAGAAGAAGTTCGCACTTCGGAGAAATCGTCGCGGATAATCGGGCACGACGCTAGAGTTCAGTCCGACGGCCGGTCTTCAAGCGTACCACCCGGTTTGGGTGCGACGAGTTTTGTAAAACAGAGGAACTTAGCCCGAGTTACTTGGGCCTTTGTGAGTTCACGTGAAGGATAGGCGAGTGCCTATATGTTAGCATTTGCCGTCCGACGTAGGAGGCAAAGGCGTCCGGCCTTCAGATTGTTATGTTCGGGAAAGTATCGAGATCCATCAGTGTTCCCGATTAATGATGACCACGTTAGTGATAGTAACCGAGTTTTGGAACCGCCGTGACGAATGTGGTAAGAGTTCAAGTATACGACACCGTGGGTCGCAAGGCCGGCATCAATTGGGTCGCTCGAGAAGGTTAATGCCTCGTGCAAAGTGACAAAGTGGTATCTACGATTAGTAAAGAGAGAAGCGAGCATGTATGGCGGGCGTAGATGTGATCATTTCTTTTGTAAAGAAGGCGCGAAGGAAGTATATTTTAGACCGGTGAGGAGTGTTTTGTGGTGATGATTAGAGGTGTTTCTCGTGGACTTTGACGTAAGTATTTACGCAGTGCAGCCGTGCGTGATTGTTCTCGTAAGTATAGTAGTGAAGACTATATTGCGCCGTTTGTTTTGAGACTTATAAGGAACATTCGACGAATGTTTCGGCGAGGGAGAATGTTATACCTCGTATTTTGAGTATGTGCGTGACGACGTAGAAAATTTGAAACTTGTACTAAGGCTTGGCCGAATTAATTTTGTTCACAACACCCGCTTAGAGTCGTTCGACGAAACGCTTTCTGACTTTCGTAGGGAATTTCCGCCATGTCATTTTTAATTTTTGCGGATTTTTCCGAGACGAACGTGTTGGGCCAACAAGAGGGCGCCACTTGGCACCCTCCCATCGCGACGTGAGAGCTTCGGTTGTGCCGATTGGAATGGCTTTAGTTGGTAGGATATTTGTGTTAGTTGGTTGGGCACTTGGCAAGATCTCGCCCTACACTTGCCTTGCACTTGGCAAGATCTTGGCCATCGGTTGGCCGTTGGTCGCCTATAAATACCACCCTATGTCAAGACTTTCTTCATCCTAAAATCTTCTAAGTGTTAAAATCCTCCTCTCCCTTCTTGTGGTTCTCGCCCAAAGCCTTCCCCTCGTCGAGAGTTCCCCAGCTGGTAGCCGAGGGTACACCCCTCCTTGGGGTGCTAGTGGGGTACCCCACTAGCCTAGTTGTTTTCAGATAATACCCTCTGGTAGAAATACTCAAAAGTATTGTTATAATGCCCAAATTACCTTAGCCGTATACCTTGTTGTATTCTAAGGTTATACCTATACAAAAATGCCCGTAAATACTATTATACTTCCTTCCGTCACAAAACCAAACCCTAGAAAATCTCCATATCCGGTTGAGTATTGTGTAAGTTGTTAGAACTTCTAATGGTGGTTTAGCGGGTCGAGCTAAACGATTGCCTGGATCGACTTTAACTAGATAATTATGGGCTTATCGAGGTAATTATCTTGTCCTCTATTGTAATTGAAATTACATATTGTTAGAATATATAGTTGAAGTATACTATATATAGTAATCGAACGTAGTTATCGCAATGTCTTTTGACTTAAGCCCAATTTAAAAGAAGATCTGAATCAGTAATTACATGTGTCAGACAAAGAGACTTGTAAGTAGCATCGTGAGTAGAATTGCACTGCTAGGGTTAGACGATAACCCTCTGGTTGGCTTGGCAGCCACCGATAGAGAGGAGATTTACGCTGTCATGTGGGGAGGTGCCGAATTTTCGGTAGAATGTTCTACGATGAGATCTAAATATTAATGCGCACGTGGCCTTATAGGTTGAGTACTACGCGTGGCGCGATCTACTTGGGCTTAAGGAGTAGCCACCATCGGAGGTACTTGAGCGCTTTGCTATTAGTCGATACTCGTCGCGAGGTATGTGAACCTCTTCCTATCTCTTCTAGCGTGATATGTGTGAACTATGTAGTACGGTAGACGTCATGTGCTAAATGTATTTGATTGGTTTAAAACATAAAGTGTTATAACGGCTTTATGGGAAGTTGGTTATAACGACTTTACGTTGGTAAGAAAATACTTGTGGTTTTTAAAAGGTAATCGATTTGAACTATAAGCGGCTTGTTATGTGTTAATAAAGAACTTGAAGTTTTTCAAAAGATTTTGAATCATTTCGAAAGGAAGTAATACTTGGTTTTTGAAAACTTAAGAGTTATACTAGCTTTATGGGAAGTTAGGTATAACGGCTTAAGAATGTTTCTTCGATTTGAAATCGAATGTATCGACAAACCATCTGCGGCGTTAATAAAAGGAAATGTTTTGTGATTAAGTATTATTAAAAACAAGAGAAACTTCCATCCGCATAGAAGCTAAGATGAGACAAAATGATATTTCCTAGATCATGACTGCTGTAATAAGATTGTTATAAACAAGAATATCCTACTCACATATAAGGCTTATGTTTCTCAGATAGTTTAAAAGAGAATTATATTCTTAAATGAATAAGACTATGAACTACGAAACCTTTCTAAAGTAAGAAACGTGAACATTTGAAATTAGGCAAACTTGGGCGTTTGAGAAATAATGTTGTTACTTGATTTTACAAAGAGAAGTGTTTTGCTTTACTTCAAAAGATAATCACTCTATTTTCATATACTACGTATTGTATGACTTTTGTGAAAGTAACGTATCTTTTAAAAAGTTAATGTATGAAGTACTTTGGGGATAGAAACCCGAACATGTTGACACATAGTAGAAAGTACCTTATGGGTGAATAACTTGATTGTATTGGTTTGTGATAGCCTTGTAATACCTTCGTGTTGATTTGATAAGTAATCATATTAGGATGCTACGTGTGTTAGTATTCTGTGATGTTTGTGTAAAGTGGTTTTTCCTCGATTGTACTTATGATGATTAAACGATAAACGTTATGTTGGTATTATACCACTCACGTGTTTCGGGGTTAAGCGCCTCCGTCACGGGGTAGACTCGGTGATGCAGGACCATGATTCGAGAATACCTCATGCGGGTCACGGGGCCTACGCGAGCTACGAGAGTTCGAGGTTAGTGTGCGGCCTTTATGGTCAATGCGATGCATGTGGCGTGCGATGCGAGTCGGGGCGACGCCGGGAGTAGCTACCCTCGATGCGGGGTTATACCTCATGCGGGCCTATGAGATTGGCCTACGCGAGTGCGGGAGTTCTGTGGCTAGACGCGCATTTGATATTGCGGGCGGCGACGGCTTTGATCATGTGGATGCAGACAGATCTTATGATCTGATTCATGACGCTTGTTGATGCGTGGGTTTTTAGTAGTCGGCTAGCCGCCGTACTTACTTACCGTCTGATTTATTATGACACAGTGGGACACGGTGTTCATGTGTGTTCCTTGGTGCTTTTATATCATAGGCATGGCGGTGAGGAAGGTATTCCACGGGCATGATTGATGTTGTGGGCACGAGACCCATTGTTATACTTGAGTGATGACTTGAGGCGTGAGTCACGACTTGACATCGCTTATTTGTAATCGTAGTTTGGTTATCATACATGTCTCTCGCTTTATATGATCGCTATGATTTCATTTGATGTTATTTTGATTTCACATGCCTGTTGCATCTTGACCTCGGCCCAGTGCGTTCATGCCGCAGTAAAGGTACGCGATCGTTGATCCTCGCTCTAGGGTCATGATTCAGCGTTGGGAAAGCTCGTTCCTCGGAGGCTTATCTTCGTATAGTCCTGTTGTTGTAGGTGCTTACATTCGAGGGTATGACGAACCACTGTCCGTCGTTGTTATCATATCATTCGTAGAAGTGCAGTAATCTTTGTTGTGGCGGGGTTTGTAAAAGGATTAAACATTCATGTTGAAAAGATGTCATTTTATATATCGAAAGGCAAGTTTTCTCAATTATTGTTTCATATTTCATAATATGTCTTGTATCGTTTTATGTTCCGCTGATTACTCTGATGTTGTATCACTAGGGTGCCCGGGGTAAGGCACCAGTCACGGGCCCGGAATCGGGTCGTGACAACAACAACACCAACAAGCTAGCCACAAGCTTCCTTCTTGTTCTTAACTTTTCAGATTTTTCCTAAGGCTAGAATTTCTCTTGGGATTTTAGAGAGAATGAGGAGCTAATTTAGAGAGAGAGAGGTTTGAAAGATGACCAAGTCTTCAAGACTTGGTCAATATAAGGCATGCAAGAAAAATCAGATGGGGGGGAGGGACACTTGTCACCCTCCCATGGCCTTTTTAAAAGAGAAAAATCAGATTTCCTAAGTTTTTCCGCCAGAATCCATGGCGCGCCGCGACCAGCGCGGCGCGCGGCGCGAAACTCTGCGGACTCTGGAACTTCTGCCGCGGCCACATTGTCCTGGCGCCATGGCTGCAACTTCAGCGACCCTCCGATGCCGGCGCCACGGCCTGCGTCCGCGCGCCGCCGCTTTGTCCCAACACATTCTGTCCGACCACTGCCGAACTTGTAACTCTCATAACTTTCTACTCCGACGTCCTATCTACGAACGATTGGTTGCGTTGGAATCTAGACTCAACGAACTACGCCTTAGGCCTTTGAAACACTTAGGAACTGTCAATGTACCGGGTCATAACCCGCCTCAAAGTTGACTAAAACCCGTCTAGAACAATCCGTCAATCTATCCTTTGAAAATTTTAAGTCTTACATGCTTTCGTACACTCTCATACGTAGGGTCCGAACTACGGGGTATAACAATAACCTCTTTTTAGATCTATGTATATTTAGGGGCACGACGAGGCCCTGTCCTGACATATTTTGTTATTTTTTTCATAGAGGTCTGTAGACAGTTGTGGCTTGTACGTGTGTGGATTGTATCATATTGTGGTCAGATGTATTGTGGTACTTCATTTTCTTTTATGGGGATGCTCCCATGTATAGTGGCAGCCTTGTCGGCTCGCCTATTCATTATATTTGATTTAGATGTGACTCCTCAGGAGACAAGGTTGTTCATGGGTAAAGGCAGCCTTGCCGGCTTGCCTATTCGAACGTATGTTATGATTGCAGCGTTATGCTGCCGGATTTTATATTGTCCTTAGTGTCAGTCTGATTATGTGTGATAGGTGGGTATAAGGGTGCCCAGGTAGGACACCGGGTCGCGGCCCGTTGGGTCGTGACAATTTTGGTTTTGGGTCTGCGACGAATATGTTCAAGAGATGAGAGAATTAAGAATACCCACCAGTGAGAATTGAATTATTAAATATGGCAAACAATCGCCGCAGAAGCGGCCTTTTCCTCACATCTGCGGGCCCACTTTTGTGGCCTAGACTTCACAAAAGCGATGTCTACTTAAGTGTACCAGGTCCACATATGCAGCCAAGAGGTCTGAATCTAACTGAACCACCATAATTCGATTAAGGTCGAGTTTACCTAAAAGTCAATTTTTAGTCAAACTTTTTCAACTTAGAACATTCATAATTCAAACTTTTAGATTTTCTTGTGTTATTTTCACCCGATTGCCTCGAAATCGCGCTATCCATCCCCTCAAGTCAAATACACAACAAAAAAGTTAGAGGAAGGGTCATTTAGGACAAAATAAGTAAAATATCCAAAATGACTGGATCGTTATAAACAATATCCTATCAATAAAATTTGAGTAAACTGATAAAAAAAATTAAAACACTCAAAGGCATCTTATTATTTGATTTTTGAATCTCTAGCTACTTAACTTAAATGAGTCCACAAATAATTTTTCACATGCTATAATGCTTAGCTCACGTTTTTACTTTATTATGAAAGGAAAAGTTCATAAAAGGATACTTGGCTGATTTATATTGCAAAAACATAGCTCATAACTTACCTGGTAAAGTTTTAGCCCAAAAATATTTTAATACAATATTATATATAAAGACATACACATTATACACTTTTATATATAGGTATATACACTAAAAATGTAATTATACAAATATTACACACGAAAATACGTTATATCAACCCCCGATGTTGACTCATATCAACCATAATCTCTTCTTTAACTTACGAACTTCCTGGGATTCACTTTATTATCTAAATCTCACCTGAATTAATCGGGACTTGTCCCAACCATTCGTCTAAGTCAAAAATAATTTTCCGAATCTAATGGAACCATCAAAATTCAATTCTGGTCGCGTTTACCTAATAGTCAATTCTTAGTCAAACTTTTTCAATTTAGAGCTTCCATAATTCAAAACTTAATTTTTTTTGTTATTTTCATCTGATTGTCTTGGGAATCGCGCCACCCATCCCCACAAGTAAAATATACCACAAAGAAGCTAGAAGAAGGGTCATTTAGGACAAAATAGGTAAAATATTCAAAACGACCTAATGGATCGTTATAAACAATATCCTATCAAGAAAATCTGAGTAACCTGATAAAAAAAATTAAAACATTCAAAGGCAACTTATTATTTGATTTTTGAATCTCTAATTATTTAACTTAAACGAGTCAACAAATAGTTTTTCACATGCTAGACTGCTTAGCTCCCATTTTTACTTTATTATGAAAGGAAAATTTCATAAAAGTACACTTCGCTGACTTGCAAAAACATAACTCATACTTACATTGTAAAGTTTTAGCCCAAAATCACTTTTATATAATGTTATGTACTTATATACAAAGACATGTACATTATGTATATAGAGGTATAGAATTGTATAATGTGTACATACACTAAAACACGTAATTATACACAAAAAATGTGCTTATACATTTTTACACAATTATACAATATTGTATATGTGGGTATAAACATATATCTAATGAGACAAAGTCATCGTCGTCGAAGAAAACATCCAGCGAGGTAGAGAAGTCGATGCAAGAGGAGTAATTCCGGTGAGCTTCGATGGCAGCAACAGACTTTTCTGGCCAGATCTGAGCCACCACACCGGAAGAGGGAGCGTCAGAAAAGTAAGTACAACGAGTTAGACTTGATTTGTGCTGAGACAAAGTCGTCGTTGGCAGCGACAAACTTTCTGGCGAGATTTGAATCATCGCATTGAAGGAGGTGGTGTCTGAAAAGTGAGTAGGACGAGTTAGACTTGATTTTTTCTGAGACAAAATCATCGTTGGAGAAAACTTCTGGCAAGGAAAAGAACCCGATGCAACAGAAAGAGAGAGAGGGAGTAATTTTGGTGAGCTTCGCTGGTAGCGGTGGCACTACGATATCACTGTGGGTCAATTTTGATAGCATTATTATTCTAATTAATATACAATATAATTTTTACTATTACTAATAGTTAATATAAATGAAGCATATAAAATTAAGCTAATGGGTCATCACTTATAATAATGAAATTAATGGCTTAGAGTTGCATTCAATTCTTGCTTACGTAGAATCCTCCTGAATTATGTAAATCATTTGTGATTATCTAAAAAGGTCTTAATCTTAAATTTAGATCTCAATAATTAAGTACACTTATTTCTCGGATATGAATCCTTAATTAGTGCATTTATTTTTGTAAATTTATAATCACTTAATGAGCCTGAATAAATTTAAATGAAAAAGATCTATAATAAAGTTTTAATATCATTGAGATATTTATTCAAAGGTTTCTACAAAGAAGACAAACAGGTCATGACTACTCCAACCATTTTCACTGCTAACTATCGCCGCCATCCACCATTATCAACTACTATTGCGCACCACCACCAACTACCGTCAATAACTATAACGATCACCACCACTGTTAGGGTCCGTTGGGTACAACTTATTAAAAAGAGCTTTTAGAAGTAGAACTTTTAGGAGTAGAGCTTTTCAAGTAGAGTTTTTTATCAAAAAATTGTTAGGTGTTTGGTTATCAATAAAAAAAGTGCTTTTGACTTAAAAATAGACAAAAACAACCTCTACTTCCAAAAGCCCAAAATTTGAGCTTTTGAAAATAGACGCCAGAAGTGCTTTTGGAAGCCAAAAACACTTTTTCGATTTTGAACCAAACACTTCAATTTTTGGCCAAAAGTGTTTTTGGCCTTCCAAAAACACTTTTGGCAAATCTAAAAGCTCAACCAAACGGACACTTAGTCACGTAAGTCAGTTGTCACATTCATTAGCCATCATTTACAATTGTCACTATCAATCACTGGCGATAATTATCACTATCAGTTATCACTATATATAGTCGAAGCCATCACGATTGTCCACTATAATTGTCAGTTGCCAGTTTCCACTACCAACCACCATGATCAATAACCACTTTTATTCACTATTATCAGTGACCATCACCACTAGCTATTGTCTGTAACCACCACCATCACCCAACATAATCCCCAATCGGCACCTACAACCACCACCAATTGCCATCATCTCCATCACATATATATATATATATATATATATATATATATATATATATATATATAAGAATATTTTATTTAAGTTCATATTTATTAATTTTTAAATAAAGACAAGTTTTATATATACAGATATTGAATAAAACAAATAGTTTTAATTATTTAATATTTAGATATTAATACGATATCCTACTATTCAGATATATATTTAAATCCAGACATTCAATCTTAATTATTCAGATGCGCATCCCAAATGTCTCTGTCTTTGGGGAATTTGAATCTTAATACCAATATATTAACAAAAACTACTCATAAACTGACGTGTACAACACGAGAGGCGGGAACATTATTTCATAAACAATGGAGTAGATTTGTAATTACTTAATTTAATGCAATGGAAGCCATTAATAATTCCTCGTTTATGTTTATTTGATTACACATGTATTTACGTCAGTACTTCCTAATAAAGACGGTAGAATTCGAACTCGACTTTATTTTTTATTTTAAAATATCACTCCACCACAACTCTTACTAGTAATATTACTCTAAATTAAGATTCACTTTGTTTCCTAACCTGTATTCAAACATGTAATTCAGGATGACACAAATATGAAGCAAATAAACTAACATCAAAGTAGCAGAACTGAAAAATATATTCCTTGCTATACTATTGTCACACCTTTAATAGGCATATATGTTGAACTAAAATTATTGTACCAGAAGTCAACCCAGAAGGAAAATAAGAACCATATTCATCTCAAATTGATGTTTACATTAATTGTTCTACAAAGACTATTTTCTCTGTCTTAGCCTTAAAAATGAAATTTGCACTAGTTAATATTATAAATATTCAAACACATTATGTAATTTGAAACAAGTAGAATGTTTAATCGCTATAAAATACTATGCCTTAATAGCAACAAAATAAATTAATACAGTGGATTCAATGATTGATAGATTCTTAGCTTTAAGAGACACATACACAAATAGTTAATTAAAAAAGTTTTTTTCTTTTATAAATGACCTTCCTCCTTCATATTTTATAAAAGCAAAATGTAGATCTTTAGTTTCCTGCAACACTCTTTTAACTTAACGTTATCTCTCAATTTAGAAATATTAGCTTGATTGCCGCTTAAGATAAGAGGAGGATATATAAATTTAGTTACAGAAATATTAGCTTGATTGTCGCTTAAGATAAGAGGAGGATATATAAATTTAGTTGCAGATAGAAGCGAGTCTATTATGTAAGAGACATCTCTTCTTGAGAAGTAAAAATTATGTACAAGTCAACTTAAATCTATTACAAAATTTTACCAAAATTTCAAAGTTATCCGGATGCAAAAGTTACAACTTATAAAAGTACAATAAAATTAATAGGCTTTAGTCAATCTAGCTAGTTTGATTGCACTTGGGCTTAAAGGCACTTTTCAATCTTAATTTTAAGGGTATTGATTCAACCAACTTGGTGAAGTAGTCTGTGACAGTGATAACAAAATGGTGATCATGACTAAAAAAAGGCGGATGTATGAAATAGGGTTTGGAATAATCAGATTTCCATTCACATCAAGTTTGAAGTTCGTCCTCAATTGTTAACGGTCCAAAATGTCCAAAACAAATAAGTGATATCGATTCATGAAATATCACACATCAATAAAAAAATCCTTCAGAAAATAAATTTTCATATAAAACACTTTAAATCTAGAAAGTTTTAACGATTCAAACAACTCATAAAACTCACCAGAATAAACAAAAAAAGGTTGGACTTTGACTATCAACCAACTTATATTGAAATTTTAGTTAAATTGCAGTTTAACAATCTTTTAAGACACACTTAATATTGAAGTAGTGATGTACGTTACTTGTATAAGTCACACACTCATGTCTAATGTTTTTGCTATCCCTACAATTGAGTAAGTTGCAATAGTTTTATATTAGTTTTAACTATAGAGCTAGAAATTTAAAGTATCTTTTTTCAAATTGATATAAAAAGAAAGAAGGACAATATACGTTCAAGTGCTATTTTAAGCAAAACAGATGGTGAATTATGTCACTTATTACTTCTTTTTTATATATAAATAATATTATTTGGAAGAAAAAGTGAATTTCATATAATTTTAACCTTTTGAAGCAGTATTATTTACAAATTTCTTAATAATATCTTAGTTTGAACATATCTATTGAAATTTCATAGCGAGTGTCTTTATTTATATCTTGATAGATAAAACGATTGTTTCCAAGACACTGCTCAAGATAAAGCACAAACACTAACAAAACAAGAGAAATAGTCAGATTCAGACATGAAATTTAAAATAGCATAAAAATATTGATATTAAATAAGTTATGATAGCGCATTCTGAAAAAATAATTAATAATTAACACAAATAGATAAGATAAATAAAATACAATATAACACGTATCAAACAGAAATCAGACAGTGGACGCATATTAGACAAAATACATGACGAGAAAAAGGAGCTTTAATGTCGGTGGAAAATGCAGAAAAAACAGCAGAAAAACAGTACTACTTTACAACATCATACATAGTAGTAGTAATTGTTCTAGCAACTGAGTAATATGTGTGTACACAGTACACACTGAAAAGGGGATCTGTACAAACACATTTTTCTCTCTCCCCATCTGTATATCTTCTCTTATATATATATGCTCTCCTTCACCTGACTCCATTTGATCTCTCTTTCTCTCTATCTCAAGAAAATTACTCTTTTTGACTCGATCAATCTTTCAAGAAAGCTTCTTTTTTGGTTAGTTACTCTCTATTTTCTTGATATATGTGTAGATACTGTTTTTTTTTGTATGTGGGGGTTTTGTTCTTGGTGGTGTTTGTGGTATTTATACTTGGGTTTTGTTTATTAGCTTGAAAAGTTTTGATTTTTGACTTGGGGTTGACTTGTATAGTGAATTTTTTCAGGGTTGTTTGAGATTGGTGTGTTGACTCAGTTGAAAAAAGGAAGCTTTTTGGTTCTTGATTGGATTTGGGGAGAAAGGTTTGTGGCTTTTGGATTCTTTATGTGGATTGGATTCACTCAGATTTGAATCTATTCTAAAGGTGCCTTTTCTTGTTTGGGTTTATGCTCTTTTTTGTTGATTCCCTTTTTTTGATCTTTGCTTGACTTGTGATGTAGCTGAAATATGTATGATTCTTGTTATATGGGATTTTACCTTTTTGATGTCTAGTGAAGTAGCTGTGCTTGGAAATTTCTGTTCCAATCTTTGAGTTGTGGATTGCTAATTGAATTAACTGTTGTGTGTTATCTTTCTGTGTTTAATGACAAGGATATACTTTTAAGAATCAGGATGCAATTGTATTGGCAAAAAAACTTTTTTGCACCCAAATGCAGATCTTCTAAGCGGCAGAACATGTGGTGGTTGTGATACAGACACTATATTCCAGTTATATCTCTAAAGTAGGGGTTAGTAGGATGGGCTGCGAGTGTTCTAGACTCACCTCGTGTTGCTGGTCTGGACAGAATGGTCCCGTTCACGAGGCTCAGAATCCTGGTATGTAAAGCTTTTCTTGGTATACGTCTTTCACCGTCCGAGGTCAGCTGATTAATTGTAAATTTGTCGGTTTTCGTTCTTTTAATAGATGACGAAGAAAGAGCTGAAGTTAGTGATTTGCCTACATTCCGTGAGTTTACTGTTGAGCAGCTGAGAATAGCTACTTCTGGATTTGCGGTAGAGAATATAGTTTCAGAACATGGTGAAAAAGCTCCTAACGTTGTTTATAAAGGGAAGTTAGAGAACCAGAGGAGGGTTGCCGTCAAACGCTTCAATAGATCTGCATGGCCTGATTCCCGCCAGTTCTTAGTAAGTTATTCATAAAGAGCATTTATGTTAATTCCATCAGGTATTTAAGTTTCTATAATCATGTTATCTAAAATGATGTAATTCTTTTCCTTTCGGCTATTTTTGGTGATAATATGTTTGATCGCAAAAGGAAATAACAATTAAAACGAATGGTAATAGAGAATGTTGGAGATCTTAAGCTGTTCTAATGTCAGAAGCATCATTCCAGTCGCGAGAATAATTATTGTTCCTTATATGAGACAATTGAGCCGTAAATGGGAAATTGAAGTATAATGCTTTACATGTCTTATTTTTGTTGTTAGCATGCTTTACAACTGATTGTATGCACCTCTTGATGTATTAATAGCTTGAAATTGAGTATCTTGTCTTTTTCCTGCTGACAACTGCTTTACATTGTTTAAGCGATGGACTTTAACTTCCTTTTCGTTATCCTCCAAATTGAGAACTACAGGAAGAAGCAAGATCGGTTGGTCTACTCCGCAACAATAGGTTAGCAAATCTTCTTGGTTGTTGTTGCGAGGGTGATGAGAGGTTGCTTGTGGCAGAATTTATGCCCAATGAGACACTTGCAAAGCATCTTTTTCACTGTAAGTTTGTTTTATTTACCATCCTAGTCATGACCCTTGTATTGTTTTGTTTTATTTACCATCCTAGTCATGACCCTTGTATTGTTGCTTTACTTGTTTCCAAAAAAGCCGTATTAGGGCTTAGAAATCATGGGAATATTATCTTTTTTTAAATATCTCTTTTTCCTTTTTGGGGACTGATTCTTGAGTCGAGGGTCTCCCGGAAACAACCGCTCTACCTAGCAAGGTAGAAGTTAGGTCTGCGTACACTCTACCCTCCCCAGACCCCACGTTGTGGGATTTCACGGGGTATGTTGTTGTTATTCTCCAATTATTGGTGAACTGTGATTAGGTGTGGGCATAATAAATCACCGAAACCGAATAACCGAGCCGAACCAGGAATTTCGGTAATTTGCTACTCGGTAATTCGGTAACCGGTACGTATTTAGGAGTAAATTTCAGAATTTCGGTAATCGGTTTCGGTATACGCTTCCAGACAATCGGTATACGGTACTACCAAATACCAAAATTTCTATGCTCTTATCTCGTCTGTCTCCCATGAGATGCTGACAGAGTTGTAGACCTTTATCCTGTGGCATTTAAGATCTGAACCATTTCATTGTCTCCTTCCATCTCTAATGATGGTAAGTATCTGTGTTTAATGAAGATTACACTAAGATGCTTTGCTAAAAAGAAAAGAAGAGGAAAAAGAAAATATTCAACGAAAAATAAGAGGAAGAAAAGAAAGGCATCTTGTTGATGGTTTGATCTCTTATTACTGGCTAACGTAACTGCATATACATGGTATATAGCAGCAAATGAACTGAACCTGAATGGACAACGCAGCGTCGCGGTTTGTTTATGAAATGAGCCAAGTTATTTGACATATGTGCCATTATTTATGTCTTTCTAATCATCTACTTCCACAATTGTCTCGATACATTATGAACATATCTTCTCAAAATATTTTTCCTTCAATACCTAATTACCGTACCGTGATTTACCGTATTGGACCGAACTTTCAAAGTTCGGTATTTGGTATCTACTTTCAGTTACCTATTACCGTATTGCTGAAGCCGAACTTTGAAAATATTGAACCGAATACCAAACGCTCACCCCTAACTGTGATGATTGAATTTCCTTATTTAGTACTGTAATTAACTGGCTCAAATGATTTCCGAAGTCTCATTTGGGTGTACAACACTTCTGTTTTACTATTGTCAGAGAGTACACACTGTTCTTGAATAATTTAGCTGCAGATGTTGTGTTAGTACTTGATTTGTATGTTAAAATTTTCAATCTCGCCCACTCACATGATTGTCGGGTTTAATTGCATGTACTCCTTGATCTTTGGTGTTGCCGGTTATTCCTCGTCACATTTTCTTCCTCCATATTACTTCTCGGCAGATGCTATAATTATCCACTGTTTTAGGATATTCAAGCTCCATTTTTTAGAGAACGTTTCTATTTTCCATTTTTGATTTTCTGGTTCTGACAGCCTGAAAGCCTATCGAGTAGCTCAACTGATTGGAGCAAAGAGCTAGGATCCTTTCTTCTTTTTAATATACTTTGGCTCTGGATTTTTGTTCATAGGAGACTATGCTTAACCTTTTCTTTTTTGAGAATGGTAAGTGGCATAGCATTGATGATAAGACAACACTAAGTAAGTGCTTAGACATTTATAACATCAATAAAGCAGTAGCAAAAAAAAAAGGAGAAAAAGGCAAAAAAAAAAAGAAAGGCAAAAGGAAGATCTGGCTAATTGTTAAAGTCTCATATATACATATAGAAGGTCTAGAGCCTCTAGTACGGTATCCACACCCTTCACAAAATCCATTTTAAACCAAAAGTAAGTAAGAGGAGACTTCATTACTGGATTAGATATGTCCTCGAAACTCCTATGATTCCTTTCTTTCCAAAGAGTCCACCATATGCATGCATGTATCAACAACAACATACCCAGTGTAATCCCACAAGGTCTAGAGATGGTAGAGTGTACGCAGATCTTACACCTAGGTGGAGAGGTTGTTTCCGAAAGATCGTCGGCTCAAGAGAAAGCATGACAAAAAATGCAAGACAAGGATTGATGAAAGTAAAGAAGCCATGACAAAAAACGATAAATAAGAATCATGTAGAAAAGTAACAGTAGCAAACTAATACGATAGTCGAAGTACAAAAGAAAACAATAGTGACAAAAACTACAAAGTTAATACTACACCTACTAGTCTGGAAGGATACACGAGACACACACTACAACCTACTAACTTTCTACCCTAATCCGCATTCTCCACAACCTCCTATCTAAGGTCATATTTTCGTTAAGCTGCAATTGCGCCATGTCTTGTCTAATCACTTCTCCCCAATACTTCTTCGGTCTACTTCTATCTCTCCTGAAATCATCTATAGCCAATCTCTCACACTTCTGCACTGGAACCTCCGTATATCCCTTCCGCCGAGGCCCCCACCTTGTCCCGAATGACTTCATTTCTAATCCTATCTTTTCTAGTATGCCCATACATAACATCCTTATTTCCCCAACCTTTATTTTTTGGATGTGAGATTTCTTGACTGACCAACATTCCTAGGGGTGCGCATTCGGTCGGTTCGGTTTTTCGGTTTGGTAAAAGTAAAAATTGAAACCGAACCAAAATTAATTCGGTTTGGTTCATTTTTTTGAAATTCGTTCGGGTTAATTTGGTTCAGTTTTTCGATTTGGGTATTATCACCGTGAGCTTTTCATATCTGTGATTTGAAAGTCAATATTTTTTTAAAATAAACATATTTTAAAAGATCACATTATGAGAATCTCACTCAATTTATCATTTGATTCATATTCATGTACAAATAAATTTAAAAGCAAATCACATTATATTGAGGTGCTATTTCTCAACGTCTTGATTAATTTTGATAAGACAACAATGCGACTCTAGTGAATTTTGACGAACAACATATAATATTTAGACCCCAATTTTTTTATGACATTCTAAGATGAAATGATGAGGATAAATGCCATATAAATGCTCAAGAAAAAGATTGAATGATGAGCTAGCTGAGCTTGCAGCAGAAGTGTTGAACTATTTTTGTTATATCCATTTCTAATATAAGCACCTATATATTCTCGAGTTTTCAGGGATTCTATCTTATGAGATAAACTAGCAATTTTAGCTTTCACGTTTAACATGTCTTCTAACAAGACCAACATGAAAAACTTCAAATATCAACAATTTTTGTTTTTTGATTTAATAATTTTTTTATAAAATCGAAAATTGAACCAAATAATCGAATTTCTGAAAATTAAAATCGAAACCAACTGAAAATCGAAATTTTAAAAATTCGGTTCGGTTGATTTTTTCGGTTTGAATCGAAATATGCCCAGCCCTAAACACTCCGCCCTATACAACATAGTAGGTCTAAATACCACTTTGTAGAACTCGCGTTTAAGTTTCGGTGGTACCTTCTTGTCACACAAGACTCCGAAGGCGATCCTCTATTTCCTCCACCCTGCCCTAATATGGTGTGACATCATTGTCAATCTCCCATTTCTTTGGATAATGGATTCAAGATACTTAAAACTTCCTTGCTTTAGGATGGCCTGCACCTCAAGCCTCACTTTCGTGCCCTCTTCATGCGCGACCTCACTGAACTTATACTCCAAGTATTCCGTCTTAGTTCTGCTCAACTTGAACTCTTTGGACTTCAGGGTCTGTCTCCAAACCTCTAGCTTAGCATTAACTCTGTCGCAAGCAAGTCTCTTCAATCAAAATTATTTCATCCACCAATAACATACACCATGACACCCTCAATTTTCCGCATCATTTCATCCATCACCAAGACAACTAAAAACGAGCTAAGAGTTGATCCTTGATACAACCCCATCACAACTGAAAAGTCCTTCGAGTCTCCTCCTGCTGTCCTTACCCGAGTCTTGGTTTCATCATACATATTCTTAATCGCCCTAGTATACGCCATCGATACACCTATAGCCTCCAAGCATCTTCATTCACCTCCCTTGGGACTTTGTCATATGTCTTCTCTTGGTCGATGAACACCATGTGAAGGTTCTTCAACTCCCTGTACTACTCCACCAGCCTCCTAACAAGATGAATAACTTCTGCGGTTGAGCTTTTCGACATGAATACAAACTGGTTCTCGAAAATAGACACGTCTTTCCTTATCTGCAACTCCACCGCCTTTTCCCAAACTTTCATCATGTTAATTGATACCCATATAGTTGTTGCAACTCTGAATGTCACCTTTGTTCTTGTACAACAGAATCATCACTCCCTCTCCATTCTTCGGGCATTTTTGCCGTCTTGAAAACAACTAAACAACCTTGTCAGCCACTCCAAACCTGCCTTACCCGTGCTCTTTCAAAAGTCCACCGGAATCTAATCTGGCCCGGTCGCTCTTCCCCTACGCATTCTACAAATAACACCTTTGGCCTCAACTTTTATACACCTACAATTCCCTCAACACAATGTCTCTGTCCCCTTCGTTCAAGAGTTTATGGAAGTATGACTGTCATCTCCATCTATTGAGAGCCTCCTCCACCAATACTTTGCCGTTCTCGTCCTTGATGCACTTCTATTATATCTTATAGACTATGCTTAATTCTATTCTATGAACCTGTTTGTTTTCAAGGAGGTCACTTTGCAGAAGTGTAACTTTTACGTTTTTCTATCAGAAAAAAGTAGAAGCAAAAAAACAATATACAAACAAAAATATTCATACATGAAGATGTACAATACAAGGGCTCTTAAGATTAAGAATTGTACTAGAGATTATGTCCTTTTCTTGTTGAAGCACCACACAGGTGCACCTACCAACAAGGCCACAGGTGCACCTACCAACAAGGCCAGTGGCACCACTGTAGCCACCCCTCCTTAGGAGAACTATAGTAACTGGTTCCCCTTTTAGTTTCTCTATGGTCTGAATATTTAAAAATATTTTAGATCCTCTGTGACTCATGCTTTTCCACTGTCAATGAATCAATAGAGTACTCTGTATCCCAAAACGGTTGAGGTCAGCTATATAAATCATCCTATCAATTCAGCTTTATTTGGGCTCATTATTCCAATAATAAATAATGATTTCTAAGATAAACTTAAGAATCATGGAGGTCCAGTGATCATTAAGAAAAACTAGAAGTTCTATAAGTTTCAGAATTGCCCTATGATATACATGTTTCTAACCGGAATGAAGACTCTTTTTAGTATCCTGACAAGCGCTGGGCTTAATGCAGGTGTAATAGCTACAACTAAACCTTAATTCCAACTAGTTGATTTTGCCTTTATGGATTTTTTTTCCTTTAGTGTGTTCTTTTCTTAGTTATTTTGCGTTGATTCTATGAGGTTGTAGGTTTTTTTGGAGACAGCTTTGCTCCATCTGATTTTAGGACTTCTTCAACCAACAATGAAAATGATTTTAGGACTTACTTGCCCTCTTTTAATAACTTCAATCACGGTAGTGTCACAACCTCGTACCAGTGCATATGCAGGCTACATAGGACCTGACTAAAGTAGAGCTTCTCTCATTCTATCTTCTATGTGTACTACTTCCATTCTGTCTAATGTGATTTCTATCTTCTCCAGCCTTGTATCGCACATTTGTCTTAACATTTGTACTTTTATAATGTTCATGCTATGAGTATATTGAGCTTTAGAGGCCTAACATTCATTCCCATATTAAAAGCTTAACATTTGTTGTCATATGACTTAAAAACACCATTCTGTTAAACGTTATGTTTATTTGCTAGGTATCTTTCTATCACTAACACTTGTATATACTCCTTCATTTCATTCATCCTATTTTAATTTTGTGTGTTACATCTTCACTACTTAGCCTAGATACCTTGTTGTCTACATTTAGGTGTCACAACCTTACCTAATTTCACTTCGGACTATGGGGTACAACTTGCGGTGCACATATTCGTCTAACAACAATATACCCACTGAAATCCCACAAAGTGGGGTCTGGGGTGGGTAGAGTGTACGCAGACCTTAACCCTACCTTGGGAGGAAGAGATTGTTTCCGGTAGACCATCGGTACAAGGACAAACGATACAAAGCAATATGAAAACAGAAATAGCAGTAGCGACCCCTAAAATCAATACGATCATCGAGATACAAGAAACAACATGTTGCATAAATTAAAGGGTACAGAGCTACAAGAGTAGTAGTACTACTATTAGTATGAAAAGGATAAACGAGACACCGCTCAACTACCTACTAACCTTCTACCCTAATTCGTATCCTCCATAATCTCTTATTTATGGTCATGTCCTCGGTGAGCTGGGACTGCGCCATGCCCTATCTAATCACCTCTTCTCAATATTTCTTCAGTCTACCTCTCCTCTCCTGAAATCGTCCATTACCAACCTCACTCCTCTGCACTGGGGCATCCAGTCATCTCCTCTTCACATGTATGAACCATCTCAGCCTTGCTTCCCACATCTTGTCCTCTACCGAGGCTACTCCCACCTTGTCCCGAATATCTTCATTTCTAATCCTATCCATCCTAGTATGTCCACACATCTACTGCAACATTCTCATTTTCACAACTTTCATCTTCTGAACATGGGAGTTCTTGACTGCCAACACTCCGCCCCATACAACATAGTTAGTCTAGTCTAACCACTACTTTATAGAACTTGCCTTTAAGTTTTAGTGACACTTTTTTATCACACAAGACTCCGGATGCGAGCATCCACTTCATTCATCCTACACCAATACGATGTGTGAAATCATCATCAATCTCTCAATTTTCTTGGATAATAGACCCAAGATACTTGAAACTTCCTTTGTTGGGATGACCTAGGTATCAAACCTCACTTTCACACTAGCCTCATGTATTACGTCACTGAATTTGCACTCCAAGTACTCTGTCTTGGTTTTACTCGGTCTTAACCCTTTTAGATTCAAGGGTTTGACTCCAAGACTCCAGCTTAGCGTTAACTCCACTACGTGTCTCATCAATCAGAATTATATCATCTGCAAATAACATACACCATGACACCTCGCCTTGGTTTTCCCATGTCAAAATCATCCATCATCAAGACAAATAAAAACGGTCTAAGAGCTGATCCCAGGTGTAACCCCATCATAATCGAAAAGTGCTTCGAGTCCCCTTCCCCTGTTCTTACCCTTGTCTTGGCTCCATCATACATGTCACCCTTGGGACTTTGTCGTATGCCTTTTTTAGGTCGGTGAATACCATGTGTAAGTCCCTCTTCCGCTCCCTATATTGCTCCACCAGTCTCCTTACAAGATAAATGACTTCTGTAGTTGAGCGCCCCAACATGAGTTCGAACTGATTTTCGGAAATAGACACACCTCTCCTCATCCTCATCTCCACCATCCTTTCCCAAACTTAAAGCTTAGCAGCTTGATACCCCTATAATTGTTGCAACTTTGAATGTCCCCTTGTCCTTGTACAAATGAATCATGTACTCCACCTCCATTCTTCGGGCATTTTCGCAGTCTTAAAATGACATTAAACAACCTACTTAGCCACTCCAAACTTTCATTGTCTGCGCTCTTGATCCCCGGATTGCTATTCGCCTATACATCCTACAAACTGCACCCTTAACCTTTGCAATCTTTATACTCCTACAATACCCAAAATTGCGACGCCTTTCGGAGTGCTCCAAATCTCCACAATGTATCTGTCCCATTCGTTCAAGAGTTTTTGAGACTATGACTGCCATCTTCGTCTAATGAGAGCTTCCTTCACATAACTTTTTCGTCTTCATCCTTGATGTACTTGATCCAGGTCACGTACCCTCCTCTCCCTCACATTGGCTAGCATGTGCAACTCCTAGCCATTCTTATAACTTTTTCTATTCGTCCGCTTCTCCTCTTCATCCTTGCTTTCTACCAATTTCGCGAGCGCCATCTTCTTTGCTTCCACCTTCCCTTGGATTTCTCCATTCCACCACCAGTCCCTTCGATGTTCACCATGGCTACCTTTGGAGACCCCCAACACCTCTTTAGCTTTTTCTCTAATACAACTAGCCGTCCTATCCCACATATTATTCGCATCCCCATGATCCTTTTTTTTAGAGTGACCTTTTCAATTTCAGTTTTTGATTGACTCGTTCACCTCACCTTGTATACTACTTAAGCTTATCCATAAGTTAGGTAGACAAGTACAAACTCATGCCAGAAAGTCCGTAATTTGTGTTTTCCCTTTGATCTCTTTCTCAAATATGGTATACTGCTGCTGCCTTGGTGTTACCTGCAAGCTATGTGTAGACCTAAGAAATTGTTGTAAGGTTACTCTATGTTGGATGACTCAACCATGATTGATTTTCTATAGTAGTTCAAGTGTGTGATCAAGAGTTGGATCCACATTTTGAGAAGATAGGATGCAATAATTTGAAATTAAGCATAGTTGATTGATGATTTGATTCTTATAATATGTTTGTTGAGTCTCTCCCACATCGGCTAAGATACTTGGTCTCTTGATATGTTTTGGGCAATCCTCACCTCTTGAGCTAGCTTTTGGGGTTGAGTTAGGCCCAATGTTTCAGTTCTTTGAGTCGGACCAATCCCAATTCGTTGTTCATCGATGTTTGGCCCTCCATATTATATTGTTCACACGGGCGCGTGGGGGTGTTGAGTCTCCCACATCGACTAAAGGATGGGTACTTGGTCTCTTTATATGGCTTGACCAATCCTCACCTCTTGAGCTAGCTTTTGGGGTTGAGTTAGGCCGAATGTCCATTTCTTTGTCAATCTTTATTTACAACTCTGCTCTTTTGTCCTCATCACTTGTCTAGAAATTTGAAGAGAAGGAAACCTATAATGAAATCCAAACTTCACTTAGAAAGTCTGTAAACATAAAATGAGATTAGATGAGATGGGAACACTCATATCTTCTTACTGCTTTAACAAAGGAAAATGAAAATCACAACTTTCGTGAAGATTTAAGGGAATGTATTTCTTCGTGCTTAGTGAAGTTTCAGTTGACTTATTGTATTTACATATACAGGGGAGACGCAACCCATGAAATGGGCAATGCGGTTAAGGGTGGCTTTGTATCTTGCACAGGCTCTCGAGTATTGTACAAGCAAAGGGCGGGCACTTTATCATGATCTTAATGCTTATAGAATATTATTTGATGAAGTAAGTACATACTGTCATGGTCATTTATTTTGTTGTTCATTGGTAAGTATGAAGTTTTACAGATTAAAGGATTTGAGTGATTTTAATGATCTGCCTGTTTATTTCTCAGGAAGGCGACCCCCGTCTCTCTTGCTTTGGTTTGATGAAAAACAGTCGAGATGGAAAAAGTTACAGCACAAACTTGGCATTTACTCCTCCTGAATATTTGAGGACAGGTACATCTGTTAGTAAAGAAGTTGCTGTGTGTGGACAAATAGTATTTCATGTCCTGCTTAGTTGCTTAAGATTTTGCTTTTTAACACTTAGTTGTTTAAGATATTTCAATAACATGTACATCTGGTAAAGTGGTAATATGACTACTGTTGATAGATAAATGCAACAAGGAGAAAAGTTTATGCGAAGACAGTAAACTCTTTAACTATCCAAAAGTTGCCCCCTCTCCCTGAATTTTCCTTCAACTTTATGCAGCTTGTAACAATTATACAAGTACAAAGCTGTTCAAATATGACAATTTTAGACACTTGAATATTGTTGGATGAATTTTGATGATCAAAATACTGACTTAACTTCTCACCTCCATTGTCGAGATGGCATTAAGTGCGAGTGATTCATGATTTTGTACAGCCTATATATATAATATGTACATATGTATGTATGTATATAATACTGTGTTTGATTCATGTATACAACTCCGGATGCTCTATACTTAACACTTGTGTCAAATTAATTTATTACTTTATGCAGAATATAATATGCTGTAAGAATACATATATTAAAAAAATACTAGATAACAAAGCCTAATATGACTGAGAATACCCTAAGGGGATTTGTTTTAGTAAATATAGAAATATCTTTAGCGGATTTGTTTTAGTACATAAAACAAAATTCTTCTTTTGATATGAAATTATACAGCAATCACTTCTTCCTCATTTGCAATTTTTCCTCGCGAATTTGAGACCTTGTTCTCAACATTTTGGGCCTTAAATGGTGCATGCCCAAAACAATCCTACTATTCTGCAAGGATGGCATAGCAAAGTCTCAGAAAATCGTCCTCGCCCATTTGGAATATGTTACCTGCAGTAGTATGGTAGACTTAATGGCAAGAATGGAGTGCGCGTGTAGGAATTTGACAAAGAAGAGAAGACTTCTTTGTATTTCAGTATGTCTTTACATGTCATGAGAAGGGATAACATACAAGTGAATCCTAACAAATTAAGGGAGGGCAATTAATTATAATAAAAGGAAATATTCTATTCCTATAATTACACTAGGAAAAGGAAGAATAAAGTCTCATAAAATCTTGCTAATTAATTTACACAATCAATGACGAGGCTCTTTGAGAATAAAAGAGATATTGTCAATTAAGTCAAACGTAGATGTTTATTTCTGCTTGGGCTTTGGTGTAACATGGCAAATGGGAATGTTTTTGATCCTGTTGCCATTATAGATATCCTTATCAGTTATCACTGTACACAACCTGTAAAGGTGCTTGTTTTGGTTGTAAGTTTCCCACTACAATCTCTTCTCGCTGACTATTTATAGAAGTTATTATTTATTGAATCAAAAAAATTATATAACAATATTTCTTAATAAATCATAATTAAAAACTTTTCAAAAACTTTTACAAGTATACCAAATTACCAATCCCCAAGGATTTGCTTCAAAAGGCAAAGGTAGTATAACACTGGATTTGTGGTAGGTGCATGTCACAAATTCAAAATCCGATGTTGTACAAAGTTTGATATTTAAGTCAGAAGGGTAGCGGGGGTCAATCTGTCATCCCGATGAGTTTCGTAACTGGTCATAAAAAAGATCGGGTAAATGTATTTCATTCGTAAACAAGGCCAACACGGCCATATACAAGTTGTATACCAAAAGGTAAAGAATCTACAAAAACAAATGATTCTATACAAACTCCCAATCGTCTATACAACAGGGAACTTTCTGAGTGCACCAAAATAAATTAAGGGAACGAAGGCTACTCCTCAACCGGTAAAAGTTCGACAAAAGATTTTCTATTCCTCTCTCTCTAAACGACCCACATTAACGCAAGTGGAACCACATTCCACACCCTCCGTCTTCTCCTTGTCCTTCCTCTTTTTGAACTGAACATCAATTCTTTCACAGTTTTTGGCATCACCCAAAGAGTACCAAACCACTTGAACATATCCCACCATAAATTTATTGTCAACCCGCAATGTAGAAGAAGATGATCCACGTCCTCGGCCACCTCCTTGCACATGTAATTCCAACTTATGCAAATAATCTTCCGCTTTCTCAGGTTTTTTCCTTTCAAGATTGCCCCTCTTGTTGCTAAGCAATTGAAAAAGCACACCTTTGGAATCCATATTGCATTACATGGAAACACTTGCTCCTCCCTAACCAAGAGTTTCTCGTAAAGAGTCTTCACAGAGAACACACCATTATTTCCCTATCTCCACCACCACACATCAAGATTATTGCCCGGGTTAACTTGCCTATGTAATACATCTAGCAATCTTTGGAACTCAACTACTTCCAATCGTTAAAGTCCCTTCTAAACTCAAGTCCCAAAAGTCTCCATCTTGTGTCCCCCTAATTTGTTGAATAGTCAACTCTCTTTGGCAAGAAATTCTGTGCAAACTCTGGAATTCATCTTTCAAAATTACATCCCCACACCATCTATGTTCCCAAAAATTAACTCTCCCCCAATTTCTGACCCTGAATGAGATGCTTCCCCAAAAAGCATCCCATCCCTTCAAAATATTTCTTAAAAAGATACTGATTCTTGAGGAAGAGGAGGATCATGCAGACTAATAGGTGCGGCATGTGGAAGAATTTAGGGGATGATGTAAATCAGCCTGTCGACCATTTTCAAGTGGTGAGCAGATTATGGTAGATCATATATAATAATCTCTTTTAAATCCATCGGAAAGTCTTAAGTGGCTATCAATCCATTCTTAGATTTACGTGGTTTCTCGTTTCTAGACTCTTGATGTCTGGCAAGCATGGTTAAACTTGAACCTATTCCATTTATATTAAACACATAAAAGGTGACAGTCATAAACAAAAATCTAAAAGTTAATGTATGATGTGTGAAAGGACTTCTTTCCAAAGAACTCGTTATATTCTCTCCTCGATGACCTTGGTTATTGTTGTTTGATACTTCCCCTCCCTTCTTAAAAAGAAAGGGGGGGGGGGGTAGGGAGGATCAGGATGATTTTACTGCCTCTAGCATGTTCCCGGTAGATTGCTTGATTATCTTTCTTTGTTTACTGAAAAAGTTGAGGGGCGCCTATATTACAAGCGATTTTTACCTTTTATGGCATTTGTCTATTCATTTAGCTAGTTGCTGTAATCTATTTGGAATAATTGCTTCATTAATCTATATGGTGTTAATAGTATTCTGGCTATGAGTTGTTGAACTTATCAGGGTTCACTCAGTTATTCTGAAATTTCTGTAGGAAGAATTACCCAGGAGAGCGTCATGTATAGCTTTGGGACACTGTTGCTTGACCTTCTCAGTGGAAAACATATTCCTCCAAGCCATGTATGTCCTTTTCTGCTAATTGAAGATGATATTGCTTTACTTCTTTTGGGACAAGACAACATGACATGTGCTTCATTCGTCCTAGTTTATGTCCGATCCATCTTTTATATAAATGAGCAAATCTTTTTTCCAAGACAGTTATGAGTTCAAAGATATTGTTGATTAGTACTTAATGGATAGTATATCAAGGCGGTGATTTTCTATTTGTTTGAGCTCTAGATATAATGATACCCTCTCCCCCAGAAAAAGGAAGTCTTAGATGATTATTCCCGTTGTGAGCTCCAGTTAAGCGGTGCTACATCGACTAAATGGGTCGTAAAGTAGGATCAATTATATCACAACTGTTTATGACAAAAGATATCTGGTTGTTGTAATTATGTCATTGGCCAGGTACCCGTGAATTGTTTTTTGCTGTGCTCATCCCTTCTGAAACTGTGTTTTTGTCAGGCCCTTGATTTGATTAAAGACCGGAATCTTCAGATGCTTACGGATTCTTGCTTGGAAGGCCAATTTTCTTCTGATGATGGAACTGAATTGGTAAGGATAGCTTCAAGGTGTCTGCAATACGAGCCACGTGAGCGGCCAAATGCAAAGTCACTAGTTGCTGCTTTATTTCCTCTTCAGAAAGAAACCGAGGTTTTTTTCTTTCTTGTTCTGGTGTTACTATCTAGTAGTATCTTTAAGGTTTCTACTGAGTTTGATATTTGATTTTCTACCTGTGTGCTCTTCTTTTTTATCAAGTAAAACTTTCATTAGTTGGCATCCAGGGCATGCAAAATATACATAACAAAAGGACTCCTAAGTAAAATTGAAGGAGTCAATGTCTCGACGATATCCGAAAATTGATTTACATCATTTACATCAACAAACTTGTGGCAACTAAATAGATGCATAAGATAAGGCCCCCAATGTTTTGGTCTAGTGGTAAGAAAGCAACAAATGATGTGTGGTTTCGATGCTCGTCTCAGGTTCGTACACTACCGCAGACCAAAACTGGTGTTAAGTGGAGAAGGATAGAGGGGCGGACCCATTATTTTGCCAAGTTTCAAACCTTGCGCCACCAGCCCTCGGGGGTTTCTCGGTTATCCAAAGAAAGAAAAAAAAGGTTCATAAGACAGCTTGCTTTCTAAAAAGGGACTGAGGTTTCCAGTCCATAAAAAACGTCTTTTGTTCCTTCCTTTCCATATTGTCCCAAAAATTATAGCTGGGGATGGATTGCCATAGTTGCTTCTGTCCTGCTTTTGTGTGCTTTTCCACTTGTAGTTTTCAGTTTTTGTTTCTGCAGCGATTTTCTTCTGAAGTTTGTCCTGCGAGCTGTTTTTTTTGTCTAGAGCTCAATAACAATGAAAGTAAACATGATAAAGTAGTTTGCTAGACATTATATTGTGGATGGTCGTTGTCAGAAGCTGATATGTTGTCGCTGAATTTCTTTAGGTTTGTGTGACAACTAATAAGCACACTCTGATTGTGATACGTCATTTTGTTATTTTGTAATGTGATCAGTCATAAAGTTCCCGGACATCAAAATTTGCAGTGATTTCCAGTTTGTTTGAACAGGAAATCTAGTAAAGGTTAACACATGAAGTGCCTTGCAACCTGCAGGAATCTAATAAGTTGGTTTATTGAAAAGTAGCTGCAGTTTTGTGATCGGTATTCAAGTTTTATTGTTTGAGTGGTAAATAATGGGGTGTGGAAGTTGCTATAGTTGTCAGTGGGTGTACGATTTCCAAGCTTTTGTTGCGAAAATATGATTAATACCACTATAAACTCTTTGGAGCCTAATGCTCCCATGGATTTGGTGTCGTAGTAAGAATGCTGTACGAGAAAGGTAGACGGGGTTCCAATATCAAGCTAGTTTTGAACCGTATCCCAGCTCGCCGTCGGGGATTTCTCGGTTGTCAAAAAAATAGCCTAGTTTGATGCTTTTATGTATCTATGCACTCTCTTCCTGGTGTTATCGAGTCCCTCAAAGCTGTAAAAAGCTACCTATACAATATATACGAAGAATGCTTGATACCATTGTACACTCGTGATGCAACATTGATGAATGCTTTTAATTTTCTCAGTTAATCTGGTCATAGTCTGTATTAGTTAAATTAGTAAATTTGGTTTAGGTAAGAAACATTTTAGATTATATTATTGTCGTTAAATATTAATTTTCTATCTTGGCAAATGTAAATTGTCAGAGATCACATTAATGATAGAACTTAGCGGGAATGAAGTTTTGGTTACTTTTTTTGCAGGTTCCTTCTCATGTTTTGATGGGTATATCACGTGATGTTGAAACTATGTCTCTCTCTCCACTTGGTGAAGCCTGCTTGAGAATGGATTTAACTGCCATCCATGAGATTTTAGAAAAGCTTGGGTATAAGGACGATGAAGGAGCAGCTACTGAGGTTTGTCGATCAGTGATAATTTTGAGGAATCAATATCTTCATCTTGTACATGCATGCCCTTTTCTGTGTTTCATCTTCAACACACTGACTCACACTTTTAGCCTCATGCCATACTGCAGTTATTTTACATGTGTGCATGGGAGAGCTTCTTATGCTGTTTTAAGTTTAAGAAGCCGTGTTCCACATATTTCAACTGCTAAAGAAGGTTAAGTAGAGAGTCTCATCCAAAAAATCAGAGTAGATCATTGTTGTGCCTTCATCTTGAGAGGTCGTCCTGATGAGACTTGAGAGGATTTCTATAACCAAATTGATTGAATTTTGTCCACACCAATGTCCTCGTGGACAAATAGCCTGTTGCAAAGGAAGTTCTCATTAACAGTGGAGAAAAATATAATGAACTTGTGACTTCTTTTACATATTGCCTTAAGTTCCCAATGCCTATAGAATGATTGTGCTCAGGTATCCAACACGTGAGACACTTTGGGGCTGTTAAACAATTTTCTTTTTGTAACTTATTGCTTGTTCATATGGTAATCAAATCCAAGTTATTGTACACTCTTGGAGCCAATTATCAAAGTCTCATGATAGACACACTTTTGTAATGTTGCTTGCAGCTTTCATTCCAGATGTGGACAAATCAGATGCAGGAAACGTTGAACTCCAAGAAAAAGGGTGATGCTGCTTTCAGGCACAAAGATGCCAAGGCTGCCATCGAATGCTATACACAGGTAGGAAATTCACCATCCTCTTTGATTGGTTCTGTTGCCATGGGTTATAATACTTATAATCATCTCACTGAGGTTTGAATATGACTAGCAAGACCGTTCTTGTTTCTGATTCGTATTTTTCAGATGTGCTTTCTTAGACAAGATAAATGTTAGTAGTCTAAGGCCAACCAACAAAATGGTCTAAAGAGATGTTGACATATTATGGAGATTATTACTGAGCGCTTAGAAGAATAGATTTAATCTATTTAAAGTGCATCATTCATTTAATACTTGGCCTGGTTTTGCAGTTTATCGATGTTGGAACCATGGTCTCCCCAACCGTGTATGCTCGGCGTAGTCTGTCTTATCTCATGAGTGATATGCCACAGGAAGCCCTCAATGATGCAGTACAGGCACAAGTAATATCTCCTGTATGGCATATTGCTTCGTATTTACAAGCTGCTTCTCTTTTTGCACTGGGAAGGGAAAATGAAGCGCAAATTGCACTTAAAGAGGGTTCTGTTCTTGAAGAAAAGAAGAACACAAATTCCTGAAAGTGGCGATTTGAGCCAGTGTGATCGCTGCTGGCAGGGTTTGGACATAGATCACAGAAGTTTCTTGTTTTTCCAGCAGAATTGTGGGTGGAGAGGCTGTTCAATCTGTCGCCTCGTGCATGCGATCATTAAGTAGGTTTGGTTTACTTCAGAGCATTCTTTTGCAACGTAATTGGATGGGGTTGGTTTTGGTCACAACTATTCTCTGGGAATAATCCAAATGCCATTGGTTCCTAAAGGATCCAACATCTGTGGAAAAGGAAAGATGGACATTTCCTGTAATTTATGTACAGTGCTCTTTGGCTGCTCAACTAAGATTGTCTTGATTCTGTCTCTTGTTTTCTTGAAATCCTTTTCTTTCTTCTCTTGGAGTTGGGGGTCAATATCCTTTCTTTGTGGTGATAATTTACTTTGCAGTGCTTATTTTAAGTACTTGTAACTGGTTTAACTTGCAGAATATTGTTTGTAAGGTTTGCATTTTGTTTCAACAATCAATCAGTTTGAATGCTTGTCTCTAATTATTTGTACAGCTGGTAGTTCATTCATATATTGTTGAAATTTAAGTTGTCTTTTCAGCTTTGTTATATTGTGTCACATAGGTTGGGCAATCCATTCCTCACCTCAAGGGTTAAATTTCATGGGTGAGTTAAGTGTGAGGTTCATTTTTTCCAAATCAGGAGTAAGGTCAATTTTCTTTTCATAATACAAGAGTTAAAAGAATTGTGCATGGTAATGTTGAGGCGATACCAACCACAGTATTAAAGCTATAATCATCCTTGTCCTGGATTTATTCTATATTGGCCCTTCATGTTATGTTGTTTTTTATCAAAATATTCAATCCTAGGCGTCAGGGATATTAGATTACTCCACATTGGTTGAAGGAATGAGCCATCGTCTCCTTGTCATAGGTCATTCTCGTCTTAAGAATCAGCTTTTGGGGTTGAGTCAGGTCTTGGGATTCATTTTTCTTTACTAGCTTCTTTTCAAACAAAAACTAACATTTTCTTTTGCCCTCCTAGGATTTGGGAGTTTGTTAATGATGGGGTTTATATGTAGAATTATTATACCTCAAATTATAGCAATTTAGAATTCCTACGTTTGTGTGCATGAAGTGTTGACATTGAAATGGCATTGCTCTTGTGATACATTGTGGTCTAATTATAGCTAGTAGAAGAAAACAGGTCATTCATAGAGTGAATTAATGAAGATGAAGAAAATTACAGTGATTACTTCTAAACTTTGCACTGGTTTTGGTGAATCAATAAATTAAAATTTCCGTTTGTTCTTCACTTTCTTCAGTGGGATGCGTTGGTACGATTGTGCACGGATGCTATAAATAATTGAAAGAGTGAATTATTTGGTATTTGGGAAGAGGAACAAATTGTTTCACATGATACTACGTAGTTACAACAACAATATACCCAGTGTAATCCGACACAGTGGGTATGAGGAGGATAAGATGTACGTAGACTTTACCTTTGTGGGGGTAGAGAGACTGTTTCCGATAGACTATTGGCTAAAAAGAATGTAGTCAAGCATGAATTTAAGGAAAATAAGAGCAAGATATCATAATGCAAAACAAATAAAGCAACACATAGGAATACACACATAAGAGCATGGATCTAAGCGAAATCTAAATAATACTAAAAAAAAGAGAAGAGGAGATGAAGAGGCTAGCCCCCTACCCCTCTCACACAGTGCACACAACTCAACTAGCGATTAACCTTCTATCATAATCCTCGACCTCCAAATCTTCCTATTTAGGGTCATGTCCTCAGTCAGTTGAAATTGTGTTATGTCTTGTGTAAGCACATCTCCCTAGTTCTTCTTCGACCAACCTCTACCTCTCCGAACATCTGCTATTGCCAATCTCTCATACCTCCTAACTGACGCATCCTCACACTTCCTCTTCACATGCCCAAACCACCTCAGTTTCGCTTCTCTTATCTTGTCCGCCACGGAGGCCACTCCGACATTATCCCGTATAACTTCGTTTCTAATCATATCTCTTCTAGTATGACCACACATCCATCTCCTCTTCGTAGTTATTATTTATAAAAAAGAAAGGATAAGAAGGAAAAGGTTGAACGCACCCAAACGTATGACTTATTAAAGGGTAACTCGGTGCACTAATATTTCACTGTGTAAGATTAAGAAAAACGTCGGATCACATTATGTCTTATATACATTTCACAAGAAGTTGTTTACTCAATTTTAGCCCTCATTTTCTGGTCATACAACGACAACTTTTCTTGCTATGCTAAAATATCGCTTCTGGAAGCTCATAGTTCAAATTCAGTAGAGATAAAAATTTGCAAGACCATATCTTTCTATCTATTTAAGTTAAGAGTTTCTCGCCTATTTTGCATATGGGAAGTCGAAGTACTAGATATTCGAAGAAATAAAAGTGTGCACAAACTAGTTCTGCCTAAGAAAAACTTGAATATAATCATTTGCAGCCCCACGACCCCGTTTGCAAATTACCCTGGGCATAATCATTTGTTACCCAATAGATAATCAAACATACAAATTGAGAACTCTAGAAGCCAGTAAAAGTACATCCATAATTTGAATTGTTTAAGATGACAATAGGTAAAAAAAGATTGTTTTTCTGTTTCTTTGATACCACATGAAAAAATTATTATGAGCATTCAATCCAAAAACTTCAGGCAACACGTGAATGATTCAGACTATTAATTTCTAGCTTAAAAATACGTCATTTGGTGAATAGATCACACTAATCCAATAATCTTGATTAATTCATATATATTATATTTAATAATGTCGCTCTCTTTGACACTATTCTAGGAGCGTGTGGAGGTGGAGGATTAGGGTAGAGGGCTAGTACTAGGATTAGTATAGAGTAGGATCAATATTATTTCGGTCATTTTATTTTAGTATTCTCATATTTCTTATTGTTAATTTTCTATTCCTACACGTTTGTTCTTTCACTTGGTTATTTTATGTTAATAGCATCAATAATATTACTGTTGCTTTTTCACTTTCACTTGAGCCGGGAGTCTTATCAGAAATAACCTCTCTATCCGTCAAAAAATAGAAGCAAGGTCTGTGTACACTCTATCATTCCTGGAGTTCTTATTGTTAATTTTCTATTCCTACACGTTTGTTCTTTCACTTGGTTATTTTATGTTAATAGCAGCAATAATATTACTGTTGCTTTTCACTTTCACTTGAGCCGGGAGTCTTATCAGAAATAACCTTTCTATCCGTCAAAAAATAGAAGTAAGGTCTGCGTACACTCTATCATTCCTGGACCCACCTAATGGGATTATATTAGATATATTGTTGTTGCTCTCTTTGAGACTATATATTGAAGAATACATCACTTGATGAATTGGGTAAATATTTTCTAATTATTTTTGGAGTTTCATAATGAAAAAGAGTAAAGCTCTACTTCTGTAAATTTAGTCAAAAACATTGGCAGTACTACAGTTCTATTGTTGCTCGTCTGTACACAACAATTTTTGACATCAAAATTAACTATTAGCAAAAGAATTTAAATTATATACACATAGTGATACAAACTTTTTTTTAACTCTTAATATATTCCAATAGACTCATGATTTCTAAATTCTCATTTCTTTTTCAATTTGATTTTAGGAAAAATGATAGTTACATAATATGTTTCAGGTTGAGGGACTAAGACGGAGTACATGGGATGCAAGTTCACTGACATGACACAAGAGACGGGTGTGGAAGTGAAGATCGAGACACAAGTTATACCCAAAGAGGGAGTTTCAAGTATCTTAGGTTCATTATATAATGGAACAGGGAGATGACGATGATGTTGCCCACCGTATTGGAGCAGGGTGGATGAAATGGAGGCTTGCCTCCGGAGTGCTTTGCGATAAGAAAGTGCCGCATAAGCTGAAAGGTAAGTTCTACAGAGTTGTGGTTAGACCAACACTATTATATGGGGCAGAGTGCTGGCCAGTCAAGAACGTCCACATCCAGAAGATGAAAGTAGCGGAGATGTGGATACTCAGATGGATGTGTGGTCATAGTAGGAGAGATATGATTAGGAATGAAGATATACAGGACAAAGTCGAAGTGGCTCCTGTGGAGGACAAGATGAGGAAAGTGAAACTGAGATGATTTGGGTATGTGAAGAGGAGGTGTGAGAATGCATCAATCAGGAAGTGTGAGAGATTGACGGTCATAGGAGTTAGGAGAGGTAGAGGTAGACCGAAGAAGAACTGGGGGAGGTGATTAGACATGATATGACTCTACTCCAGTTGACTGAGGACATGGCCTTAGCTAGGAGGATTTGGCGGTCGAAGATTATGATAGAATGGTATTAGGTATTCGAGTTTTGTCGCGTTGTGTGTGAGAGAGGTGGGAGGGGGGTAGCCTTTCCATCTCCTTTTCTCCTTTTTTTAGATGTATTATTTTGGTATCACGTCGTTCATTATCTTTTTGTGTTTATCACTATGTTGTACCATTTGTTTTATATCTTGATATTTTTTTACCTTATTTTTCATGCAATCCTGTACTGATTACGTTTCTTTTGAGCCGAGGGTCTATCGGATACAACTCTTCTACCTCGCAAATGTAGAGGTGAAGTCTGCGTACATTCTACCCTCTCCAGACCCCACTTGTGGAATTACAATGGGTATGTTGTTGTTGATAGTTACATAATATACAAAGCATACATGAAATTGTAAAACTTCATGAATAGCTCGAAAAAAATTACACAAAATAAGTCTATGGTGTTTGGCTTATAGTTATAGTTTCAGAAACAGTTTCCTGTTTGGTTCACATTTATGCAAATTTACTAGAATATTCTTTTTAATAGATTTAAAACTATTAAAACTATTCTTTTCTATCCTATGTTTCTAAAAATTAGTATATCTTTACAATTTAATAATTTTTTTTATTTAATTGCAACATTTAATCAAAAAAATATATTATATTGTACATAAGAAATGTAACGACAATATGATAGTCAATGACTCAAATATGTCCAAACCTACTCCCGCCCTACCGCCCACCACACCCCATACCCCTACCTCATCCTCAAATTTCTATTTCATATTTTTTGTTACTTTTATAAAAAATGATTGAAAATATGAAAAAATTTCTTACCTCCCCTATCCCCTCGAAAAGAAAAGGATAAATGGGTCCAAAAAGAAAATCATTTAATGAGCAAAAAGGGTTTTTCCAAAAACACCAAATTGGTGTTTCTGCTTCTCTTCCCATCTAGAAACACTTTTTGGCTTCTGGAAAAAGTGTTTCTGTTTCTGAAAAAGTGATATTTGACCAAAGAAGTGTTTCTCTTGGCCAAACACCACCTTAATACGCTAGAGTTTTTCAGTCAACTAGCTTAATCATAAATGGAAAAAACCCGATGTGAGTTATGAGATACCTGCCCAAAAAGGAGGAACACCGGAAAGAAGAATATATAACAGAACCCCAACACTCCATATATCAACTTCTGGACCATATCTTCTTTTCAATACTTCAGGTGCAATGTAATATGCACTACCCACTATGTCCTTAAACACATCTCCTGCACAATACAAAATTAAAAACAAAATTGAATATTAATACAGGAATATGCTATAGATTTACAAGATTCAATGAGATTCTTATTTATGTATGACTCCCCGTCCTCGATTTTGTTTTGTTATCTTTGTCTGTCGTTTTTATAATTACAAAAAGTATATCCCCAGCAAAATCAATTATGGTTTCATTTTCTCTAAACTAATTATATTAATTTCTTTGTTTTCGTATATACATTCCGACCTATCTCAATTAAATATCCTACTTTATTTATTTATTTATTTTGACGATATTGGTGTTCAAGTACGTACGAGCTAGCGCATCTTGACTATTCTAACTGTGTACTTATTACTAAGTTAGACAGAAGAAAAAAGTCACCTAATGATTTGTCTATGCTAGGCTCGCTTTGCATCTCCACCCATTGACCACTAGGTCACATTGGCCCCTTGGTTGTTCCTACCTGGCTAAATGTCAAGGGATATTATCTTTCACTATTAATTCACTAGTGCTATAAACGTGCATGTATTATACAAAAAAACTGAACAATTATGAAGCGTTTGATTTATCCTTAAATTCATTCATATTTACCTTGCTTATAAAATACGGAAAGACAGAGGTGAATCCTCATCTTTATTAAGGAGGAGAAAATTCTCAGGCTTGAGATCTCTATGAATAACACCCATAGAATGACAAGTATGCACAATTTGCACAACTGTTCTAAGCAAAGTAGCAGCAGCACGTTCAGTATAATGTCCATTAGCAATAATTCTATCAAAAAGTTCTCCACCAGCACATAATTCCATGACCAAATGCACTGAATGTTTGTCCTCATAAGCTCCTTTAAGTTCCACAATATTTTGTTGACCTGTTAAATGGTTCATTATTTGTACTTCCCTCTTCACATCTTCAATATACTCTTTATTAACCAACTTCCTTTTTGCTATAGTCTTACATGCAAATTGTTCACTAGTTTGTTTATGTGTACATAAATGTGTCACACCTCCCTAATTCTTTCCCTATGGACTATGTTTTTCTAACATCTTCCATTGGCCTGCCTAAAACTGGTCCTATAGGGGAACTTTTAGATGGTTTTGAAGAAGGGTCAGGAGATTTTGGTGGTGTAACTGAACCACCTTGTTGTACATTGTTAGAATTATTTGCACTTGATTGATGATGATCACCATTTTTGGTATTGGATTTATCATCATTAGGTTGGCCCCTTGAACAAAAGTTCCCCATTGTATTAGGGGGACTAAAAGGGCAAAGAAATGAAGATGATGAAGAAATAATACCAAAGAGAAATATGACAACAGAGAAAGAGAGAGAGTTAATCTAGGAGAAGGAAATAATTGAGTGAATGAAGCAAAGTGATAGGTGATGATTGAGGGTGGCAATGAGAGAGTAAACTTTGCATTTGGAGGGGTCAAAAAAAAAATTGTTAGCCAAATTAATGTTAGAGGTGGAGAAATTGTCTTTATTATTTTCTTCTATGCCCTTTGACATTAAATTCATTATACTAGGTAGAATATATTACGTCATTCAATTCATAATATCTGTCTTTTAAGGTATTTATATACTCTTTTAGAAAGATATTAAAAGGATGAACATGAACTATGCATGAATTTTCTTTTAATAATTATTAATTATAATTATTGAGAAACTAAAAGATGAAATTAAGTTAAATTATTTAACAAAAAAGCTAGTAAATACGTAATACATGCATGAGCTTTATATTAATATTTACTTATTATTAATTGAGGAACTAAAATTTGAACTAAGTACTTTGTAAGAAACAAAACACATGAATTGTATATTGATAAAACAAAGTACATTGTAACAAAAAAATATTAAATGTTATGCATGAACACAAACTCTACAAATACATTAGTTTTCTTTTCATTCTCAAATCACTAGATTTTTCTTTTATTTCTCCTTCATGACTTCAAATTTCAAAGGAGTGAAAAAATCCACCTGGACTAATGAAATGAGAATAGTATTATGTGAGCATAAAAATGAGCATCCACTTTAAGTAAAAAAGATTTACAGTTATGGATGAAGCAAAAGTTCAACATCTCTATCAGTCAATTAATAATATCAAATACTCTTAAAAAAGCAGCAGAGTATTATCAATGGAGATAAAGAATAAAAATGTCAAGAGACACAAGTCATCAAAATATCCAGAGTTAGAAAAAGTGTTGTATGAATGGTTTCTCCAATATCAAGAGAAATTTAATATTAGTAGAGAAATAATCCAAGCTCAAGCAAAACAATTATGGCAAAAATGTATGGAAGCTTGATCAAGGATTTAATTTCTCAAGTGACTGATTAGAATAGTTTAAGACGAGACATGGAATTAAATCTTATCGAAGGCTTGGTGAAAGTGGTTCAGTTGCTATGGAGAATGTTGAGGATGCTTTATCAAGTATACGAGCTAAATTATATTAGTTTCAATGGGAGGATATCTACAATATGGATGAAACTTGTTTATTTTATCATTTGGAAGCAGACCATTCACTTGCAACAAAGCAAATGGAAGAACGAAAGAAGGACAAGGAAATAATTACGATTGTTGTTTATTGCAATGACGACGGTTCTAACAAAGTGCCACTTTGGATAATTCGTAAGTATATCAATCCTAGATGTTTTAAAAATGTGAATTTGAATAACCTTAATTGTCACTATCGAGCTAACAAGAAAGCATGGATGACTAGATTACTTTTTTAAGAATGTGTTTGCTGGTTTGATAAACGAATGAATGACAAAAAAGTTATTTTGATAGTGGACAATTGCCCTTCACATCCTAAGATTATTGAGGGCTTTTGAAATGTTGAACTATTTTTCTTGCCTCCAAATACAACCTCAAAGATTCAACTATGTGATGCTGGAATTATTCGACATTGAAAATTCATTATTGACGATTTGACGTCATATTTATTCAAGCATCTTGCAACTCTACGAGTCAGGAGAGACAAGTCCAAACAAAATTAGTGTGTTGAATGCTATCGATTTTATTAGTGGGGCTTGGAATATTGATGTGAAAATAACAACTATTGCCAATTGTTTTCATTGCAAAATTCGGTCAGACGAATATATGAATAGTGAACTACCATTTGGTGAAAATGAAGGCATCCAGGGATTACATGAAGTTATCAATGATTTAGGTTATAGAAATGCAATGGATGTGGAAGATCTTTTAAAGTATCCTAGTGAAAATGATGCACTGATGGAGTCTCCTACTGATGAAGAATTTTTTCAATGAGTAATGAAAATATTTGCTGATACTGATCAAGATCCAGATGATAGTTAGAATTTGTCAATGATATCAACAAAAGAAGCAATGCAAGCAGTGAAAGCTTTAAATAACTATTTTTTACAACAAAAAAAAGATGCATCAAATGCAATGCATGCTTTGCAAAAAATTAAGAATGAGATTGAGTTAAACATAGGACCAAAGAAAAAACAAAAAAAAAATTAGATGAATATTTTCAAAAGAGTTGAATTTGAGAAGTTGTCATAGTAATATCAATAAAAATAAGAATATGATGTGTTATTTTCAATTAACATTTTATTTTACATTTTATCAATTATTCATTTATATTATTATTGGACCTTTAAGGATTTTTTTAAAAATCAGCTTATGCATTTAGCAAAATTATTCATTTAGTACACTGGCCCAAGTCGGGACTGGAAGAATTTATTCATTAATCGAGGTTATTCATTTTTCGAACATTCATTTATCAAGGTTTTACTATACTAGGGACACGGAAGGATAAGAACAACTTTAATTTCCAATTATATGAAATATGATTTATACCTCCTAATTTTTTAAAACTAACAAAACCACCAAAAACAATTAATAAACATAACGAGTGCGTAAATACCACAAATCAATCATTTTCACATTAAGCATGATTTATACAGACTTTCTTCAATACGATGATATAATCAAGTTCACGAAACTCATCGGTCTAATATACTACAGGGTCAAATTTATGAAAATAAAAAATGTAGGGTGAAATTTGAAAAGTGAAAGATAGATGTGAATATGTTTGAATGTCATGCTTTGGGCTCTAGCTAATAGCTTAGTTGATTTTGTAAATTGTGATTGGAGCATGAGGCCCGTACTTAATGTATCCATGATTATATGCCTGTTTTATTTGTGATTGTGTGTTCTTATCACTTCGTAATACTTGTCTAAAAAAGGGAAAATGATAAGGATTGAATTTTTCTATTTATTAGCCTAGTTGCTTATATTGTATATGTCATGTTCATGCTTTCATATGGCATCTCATGCATATTACACTTGAGGATATATATGTGATGTCCGATGAGAAATGATTTAGTATGGAATGATGTGAATGGTAATGTCACACCCCAACCTTAGAGGGTGTGACCGACACCCAGCGCCTGAACGACCCGAGCGTACCACATGTATATCATGACATGTACATAGAACTATCTGGGCCGACAAGGCCTCAGAAAACAATCATAAGGATGAATCTGGATATGACAACCTGTAATAATGGAAAGCTACTGATGCGCGAAAAGATGCACACACTTTAACGCAAGTGCACGTTATCGTGACAAGTAATATAGTCTTGGTAAGACCGAATATCGTCCACAAGGATTAATGTTCAAGTACCAATTATCTATCTTTTGGTATCTATTTGGTAACCGATATTTGATTTTGTTGTTTATAACTAACAATTATAAATACTAATTTAACTAATGTGTTTACTTCAGTAGTGATGGAAATAGGGCTTCCATGTCTCCTCAACTATCCGCTTATGTTACTTATTAATGCAATGAATTATGGTTCTTCTTCTCTTGGAGCTAGCAGGTTTACTAAATCGTTTTATACTCCCGTTAAGGCTATATAAACACTCAACCCCAGTATTGCTCCTTTCTACCTTTCGGTGATAAGGATGACTCTATAGGAGGATTAAGACCAAAAACCTAGTTAACCGTCACGCGCCATGCGTAAAATTAGGTGTTTTAAGCCTCTCATTAACGCTACATCGATGGTGAGGTATTTTCATCCCCAATCCAAAATATGTCTACCCAACTTACAACATATTCACAACCTCCTCCTTTCGAAGTTTGATTAGAAATCATATAAATAATGATAATTAGTGATCAATTAATTACCAAACATTCAAAGCAATTATTGGATAAATCTCAACAAGAAGAAGAATAACCATAAACATGCATCAATTCATAACATAAGTTTCTAGTGATTTAACATGGAAAGCCCTATAATAGAATTAGTTCCTAGTCATTGACATGACAAAAACTAATTCAATGTCCAACATAAAAACTGAAATAAATTAAAAGAAAGAAAAAAAAAAACTTAAGAATGAGTCTCCAAGCCTTCTAGCATCCAAGGGTTGTGTTGTGGAATATTTACAAGATGGATTGGTGGAAGGATGGATGTAGAGTGGTGAATGGTGGAATGGAGAATGAATTCTTCTAATGATGTAGAGACTATTTATAGACCAAGAATCCTTTAGGTGAAGGGTTAAGGATTTGTAAGTAGGAAAAGTCATTAGAATCCTTTTAGGTAAGGGTTTTAAGGTAGGAAAAGTTATCCCTTTAGGTAGGAAAAGTTATCCCTTTAGGTAGGAAAAGTAATCCCTTTAGGATTCTGAAAACATGTCAAATTCGGCCAAGACTTCATAAATCCCGAATCGGCGCTGCCGCAGATCAGGCCGCGCGCTGAAAATCAGCAACTCGGTCTTTCAAAGACTTTGGTGCCGCGGCCGCTGCTGCGCCAGCGCCGCGTGACGTTTTCAGCGGATTCTGCTTGTCGCCCTTTTCGTCCGGACTTCGTCGATCTCTCTATAATTTCCAAACTTCTTAGACTTCATTTCTTGGCCCTTTAGTGTGCAATTCCATCTCTTTTATGCTCATTTCATCTCCTTTTCGCCATTTCTCCGCTTTCGACCGTTGACACAAAAGAAAGGAAAACGATTCTAATATTATACTAAACATAAATGAAATGAGTAAAATACTAACTAAAAATGACTCAAAAGTGTATATAAAATACACCGATCAAATACCCCAACTTAACCTTTGCTCATTTCCGAGCAAAGATAAAAAATATAAACAAAGACGTGAAAGAAAAGAAAATAAAATGACTCAAAGACATTGATCAAATTGCTGTATAATTGTCACTTAGAAAAACATGAAGGTTAGTAGGATAATATGTAGGAACATATAGCATGGATTTGTAGCATTCTAAACACTCAAGTCAGATATTTCGCAAATTCAATTTAATCATACTCAATGGAAGTAAGAATACCTAACTATGCATGTTAATTTCAAAATCCTATGACATGTTTATTTGCTATTCTCCACTAATCATGGATACACATATTAGAGATCTTCAGGGCTTTTCAGGGTTGTAATGTAGGCTTAGGCAGGGGTAGGTAAAAATAGGCATTTTAGGCTCAATTTACGTACCATAAGCTCTTTTTCTTTCAACTCTTCCCTTTTCTTTTGATTCTCTTTTTCACTTCATACCTATCTTTCCCCTCTTTTGTTTTGAGAGAATGAGGTGTATGATGAAAAGCAGACACCCTCAAACTTAGGCTTTTGCCTATTTCTTATTACTTTTTCATTGGGGTGCATAAAAATTGTTTACTCTCTTTTTGTCTCTTTTTCAACACTTTATATTCCAAACATCTCAATTTTTCACTTATGGCACAAGTATGGAATTATAGGGTGTCAAAGAAAGGTTTTATTTTTAGGCTCAAAGGGTCGACTAGGATATAATTGATCGCTGTGATAGGCAAAAAATGGTAAGAAAGGGCTAACAAAGAAATGCCTGAGTCATCTCCCTAACATGCATATCCTAACTATTTCGCCTCAAATAGCAAGCAAGCAGACACATAGGTTTAATCACTAACAATGCATAAATCAAGCAAGATACCCCAAATAGTTTGATTTCATGAATTTTTGGCATATATATCCTAAGTGTTCAGATGGTTGCTTCTAATTCCATTACATTATTCCACTTTACTTCATTAGGCGTTTCAAGTAACTACAACATTCATGATCATAAAAAAAAAATTATGACTAAAAAATGACTAAAAAATTACTCAAAAATACACAAAACAATTCAAAAAGACTTAAAAAACAATAAAACATCCCCCCAAACTTAAATCACACATTGTCCACAATGTGTGCATGACTCAAAAAAAATATAGACAACTTACTGACACAACACAGCGGTCATAACGGAGGTCTAGGAGGAAAAAATCTGGAATTTGCACTAATTGGTTTCGAGTTCCGCGCACTCGAGATTAGCACCGCGGCGCTGGCTCTGGGCTGGCTCAGCTACGCGCGCTTTACAGGCACCGCGCAGCACGACGCTTTTCCTTTTTTTTTAGCGTTTTGCTCCTTTTTCCTGCTTTAGCTTTCACCCACTGCCATCCAACAACACAAAACAAGAACCCAAGACCGTGAGATCGTTTCAAGACAAAATAAAATAAACTAAAGACAAATTAAAATAACATAATTAAAAACATTGGGTTGCCTCCCAATAAGCGTTCTTTAACGCCTTTTAGCCGGACGCAATTAACCTTTACGAGTGCCCATCGATCCTTCTGCGAATCGCTTGCAATCATGAGTTATTGCGCAGTCTCACTTCAACTACAACAATTGCTTCAAACAAGGGCCTCAAATATACGATTATCCCCAAGTACACAAGACATGCTTGTTTTTAGGCTCTCTCTAATGTAGGGATCGGTGAGATTCCCAACATCTCTCAACTCTGGGTGCCTGATGGTATGGACTTTCTGTTTGGGGTCAACATCGATACTGGTGGTGTTTCTTCTGCAATAGGTACAAGAAAAAGATTTTCCAAGGAATCCAAAAATATGAATGATTGGATCTCAGTACCCTTTTCCTTCTCTACACCAATTATCTCGCCAGATTCCTCAACAGCTGAGTGTGGTTCCGGCTCTTCTATTTGCTTACCACCTCCAATAATGATGTCGCTAGGCAGATTTGCTTGAGTTGTATTGCTCATCTCATCCATCAATTGCCCTATTTGTGTCTCCAACTTTCTGAGGGACTCCCTTGTCTCAGCCATAAACTGAGCCTGACACTTGGCGAAAATAAGTATGCCTGCCTGCAACTCATTTCGATCTTCCTCTTACATCTGTGGGTTAAGCTGCTGTTGATGACTCCACTGTCTCTGATAGTAGTAGTCCATGTGTCCTGATTTTATTATATATATATATTTTATTATTTTTTTCGTTTTTTATTTTTATTTTTTTTCCATTTTTTTTTATTTTTTTCGAATTTAACCTGCAAAATAAGAAAACAACAAAGGGTGATAAAACGATGCTCGCAGAACAAGTTAGAAACTTGTTCTTGGAGCAAAAAAAAAACAAATAAAAAAAAACAGAAATAAAACCAAATTAGAAATTAAAAATAGATAAAATTGATATTGAACTATGCCTAATCCCCGGCAACGGCGCCAAAAACTTGATGCGCGAAAAGATGCACATACTTTAACGCAAGTGCACGTTATCGTGACAAGTAATATAGTCTTGGTAAGACCGAATATCGTCCACAAGGATTAGTGTTCAAGTACCAATTATCTATCTTTTGGTAACCGATATTTGATTTTGTTGTTTATAACTAACAATTATAAATACTAATTTAACTAATGTGTTTACTTCAGTAGTGATGAAAATAGGGCTTCCATGTCTCCTCAACTATCCGCTTATGTTACTTATTAATGCAATGAATTATGGTTCTTCTTCTCTTGGAGCTAGCAGGTTTACTAAATCGTTTTATACTCCCGTTAAGGCTATATAAACACTCAACCCCAGTATTGCTCCTTTCTACCTTTCGGTGATAAGGATGACTCTATAGGAGGATTAAAACCAAAAACCTAGTTAACCGTCACACGCCATGCGTAAAATTAGGTGTTTTAAGTCTCTCATTAACGCTACATAAGTAATTGAGGTATTTTCATCCCCAATCCAAAATATGTCTACCCAACTTACAACATATTCACAACCTCCTCCTTTCGAAGTTTGATTAGAAATCATATAAATAATGATAATTAGTGATCAATTAATTACCAAGCATTCAAAGCAATTATTGGATAAATCTCAACAAGAAGAAGAATAACCATAAACATGCATCAATTCATAACATAAGTTTCTAGTGATTTAACATGGAAAGCCCTATAATAGAATTAGTTCCTAGCCATTGACATGACAAAAACTAATTCAATGTCCAACATAAAAACTGAAATACATTAAAAGAAAGAAAAGAAAATACTTAAGCATGAGTCTCCAAGCCTTCTAGCATCCAAGGGTTGTGTTGTGGAATATTTACAAGATGGATTGGTGGAAGGATGGATGTAGAGTGGTGAATGGTGGAATGGAGAATGAATTCTTCTAATGATGTAGAGACTATTTATAGACCAAGAATCTTTTAGGTGAAGGGTTAAGGATTTGTAAGTAGGAAAAGTCATTAGAATCCTTTTAGGTAAGGGTTTTAACGTAGGAAAAATTATCCCTTTAGGTAGGAAAAGTTATCCCTTTAGGTAGGAAAAGTAATCCCTTTAGGATTCTGAAAACATGTCAAATTCGGCCCAGACTTCATAAATCCCGCATCGGCGCCGCGGCCCTGCAGTGGCCGCGGCTCTCAAAAATCAGAAACTCTCGGGTCTTTCAGCACTTTGGGTGCCGGCGCTGCCGCCAGCGCCTCGGTGACGTTTTGAGCGGATTGCTTTCGTCGTCCTTTTCTCGTCGGACCGTCGATCTCTCTATAATTTTGAACTTAGACTTCATTTCTTGGCCCTTTTAATGTGCAATTCCATCTCTTTTATGCTCATTTCATCTCCTTTTCGCCATTTCTCCGTTTCTGACCGCTGTGACACAAAAGAAAGGAAAACGACCCTAATACTATACTAAACATAAATGAAATGAGTAAAATACTAACTAAAAATGACTCAAAAAGTGTATATAAAATACACCGATCAGCTACTAAGGCCGTACAAAATAAATATACAACGACCACTAGTCTGCAAGCCTCTAAGAGTACTACAATATGTCAACAAGTTGGGACAAGGCCCCGCTATACTCAAAATGGGTATAAACATAAGAAACAATGCCTACTAACTCTGTACAACAACTCTGAGAAAATGGAGTACGACGACCAACAGCCGAATCAGATAACCTAGTAAGGAAGTGCGTCCATCTGTCTACCTGCACCTGTGGATATGAAACAAAATGTCCCAGTAAGGGGACGTCAGTACTAAAGAATGTACTGAATATGTAAGGCATAAGTAAACGTAAGTAAGGGCATCAATGTGGAAAGGAGACCAAAAGGAACAACTTGTAACTCAAAAAGTGTCACTGTGGACCATACTGTACATAAATGAAGTATAGTTGCGTATATAATGACGTAGGTCTCTGTGGGCAGTATATTTTATATAGTATACCGCATATATAATATTGTAGGCCTCTGTGGGCAATATCATACATGTATAGATTGTGTATATAACGCCATAGGCCTCTATGAGCGACATAGGTACATAATGCATACAAAGATGTGTGTATATATATATATATATATATATATATATATATAAGAACCATTCGAAGAACATATAATACTCTTTAAGGCCGTTGGAGTGACGTAAGGTCGTTGCACCTCCGACTATCCTTATGCAGAACAACCTATCATCTTACTTTTCCGTATGAATCAATGAAAAGAGCTACAACAGACCATTTCTAGCTTTCCAGAAATTAACAAAAAACCACACTATATCAATATAGGAGGAATGATTTAAAGTGCGAAAGTACTCCCGGTAAGGGACATAGAAGATCTATACGACATTTCACACTAAGAGTAGACATGCTTCTTAGACAAGAGTAGAATTAGAATAAGGAACATTTGTCTTACGACATTTTCTGTACGATCATGCCAATAGAAATAAGGGTAAGCCTTACATACCTTAACGCCTTAACTTATACGAATTCCACAAGCCCTCGGGTGTTCTACAAACGATTATCTACGATGGGCAATTCATGTCAACAATGAATTTCGTAATTCATAAGAAGGCCCACTTAGACATTTTGTCGAACACCTTGCGTTCATAGAAAATATACAATCTTTTACATCCAATTTATATGAATCTCAACGCCACAAGATTTTTCAATTTTCCCTCCTTAACTTCACAACACATACAATAAGTACCATCAACATCATCCCTTAACTTCATATAAAATAGCCCAACAATAATACAATTTTAGCTTCAAGATTTCTGAAACTTGTTTCCTAAGGTTTTCCAACAATTACTTTTCTAATACTAGCATAATCTTAAGAACAAGAAGTAGATGATGAGACTTACCTTACCACAAGGATTTCTCGAAATGAAAGGTTACTTCACCTCCAAGAGTATTCCAAAATCAACACGACGAAGAGAAAGACGATATGATAACATAATTCCTTATGTTAGATTTGCCTAAGTTTTTCTTTTATTTTAGTTTAGGATCACGTGAGAGCCTTATGATATGATATAAGAGTCGTTTAGGGTTTAAAGATATGAAAAATGAAGCTTAGGGTCGAGCAAAATGTAAGAAGTTAAAAAATTTCCACGCCTAGATGTTGTTGGAACTTGTATGGAATGAAGAAGAACAAGTGATTAAATTAATTTGTGAAATTTTGGCCGATGCACCGCGGCGCCTCACATCCAGTGAGCAGGGAAATCACCATCGACAAGGCTGCGACGCAGGATTTTCAGTAGCTTACTGGAATTGACGAAACAAATTAGGGCCGCGGCGCTAATCTCAACGGGAAGATTTCCAGAATGCCAAAAATTGTGTCTCTTCCCATGAGTCACAATCTTTGGAATGGAGAGATGTCATGGACGAAAATTCATGCTATAAAAGCATATGGATCATTAGTTTGAATACACATAATACACATTACATAACTGTCACGACCCGACCCCGGGCGCGATCGGTGCCTACACGGGCACCTGCTCGTATACATTAGAGAATAGCAGGGGAACATAAATGAAACTTATAAAATAAAATAACGACAGATTAAACCACAGTTTAGCCGATAAGGCTACCTTCCTGGACACATATACATATACATAACAAAGATTACATCCCTTTCTTTTTATTTTACAAACCGACCCACAATATGTAACTATGGACCTCTAAGAATTACAAGCTGCGGCGGGGAGGGCCCGCCATACCTGAATGTACATAAGTCTACCACATCGTGAAACGTACCAAAAAGACAAGCCTCCGGAGTGAAAGGGCTTCTTTCCAAAATCAACAGAGATCCTAAGAGCAAGGATCACCAACTGTACTATCACTGCGGGCATGAACGGCCCAGAAGAAGTCGCATAACAGTGCAGAGTATGGAATAGAAATAAAATGCAATAACCAAATCATATCGTATAAAAGAATGTCCTTTTTACTCCCGAAATCAATCATATATTAACTTCCTTTCCTTCTTTCGATAAGATTTAACAACATATTCTTACATACTTACTTAAGAGTTTAATCCATCTTTTCACATAACTTACATATCTTACATAACATAATCCGGCCCATTTGCGGGACACGGTATCTTGATGAATCATGTGACATAATCCGCCCGCTGTGGGGCTCGGTTATCTTGTGGAATCATGTTGCATAATCCGGCCGCTGTGGGGCTCGGTGTCTTGTGGAATCATGTAGCATAATCCGGCCGCTTTGTGGGGCTCGGTGTAAGATGACGTAACGGCCTATGTGAAGGCTCGGGGTAATATGGCGTGTCCGCTATGTGTAGGCTCGGTGTATCTCATAACGTAATCCGGCCTATTTGTAGGCTCGGTGTATTTCATAACGTAATCCGGCCTATTTGTAGGCTCGGTGTATTGCATAACGTAATCCGGCCTATTTGTAGGCTCGGTGTGATTTTCCTTACATAACATTTTCAAACCATCTTTTCACTTCTTCTTAAGTCGTCATAACAACTTCCCATAAAGCTATTATAACAACCATTCATTTTAGAGAACTTAAGGCCCTTTATTCTTGCAACATTAGGGAAACTAAACCCAAAAATACTACGTACATACATACTTAAAAAGAATCATAGAACTCCTTTATTTTTAAAGCTCAAGTCACATACTCCTTTGGAAGCCATCTCCTTATCTTTTGAAATAAATTAAGAAGCCATACTTTGTAAAATTAAGTCATTTCCACTTATAAAATCAAGGCTTATAGCCTTAATGTCACGCCCCGAACCCCGGGCCCGTGACTGGTGCCCTACCTGGGCACCCTTCTACCTTAACAATACAAGTAAACTGCGGAAATTAAATAACACCTCATTTTTTTTTCTTTTAAAACAACCAGATGCGTGTAAGGGCAAAGCCGACAAGGCTGCCATATATACATAACCAAAAGACACTACACGCATACGAGTTCAATCCTACATATGAATACGGACCTCTAGGAGTTAAATCGAAATGTGACGGACAAGGCCCCAGTACCAAATCAGACAAAGCACATCTTGAAGGACATATACCAAAAGATAAACTCACGGATAGAGGAGCTATCCAAAACCACGAGCAGGATCCTACACTGCCGATCACCAAACAACAGACCTAAACTGCGGCGATGTAACGCAGCCCCGAAGGAGGTCGATGCGAAGAATGTACCAAGTATGTGAACAATAAATCGTAATGAAATCATAACGATCTAAGCAAAACAGAGACATGTATGATAGCCAACCTACAAGATACAAAACACATAGCGATCATATCAAGTCGTGGGCGCAAGCCCTCAAGGTCACTACTCGGATATAACTATGGGTCTCACGCCCATAATATCAATCATGCGTGAAATCCTTTCACCGCCGATCCATGATATAACATAACATCAAGTCCCACCTGGTATAACATCTTGGGGTTTACCGCCACTTATACTCTTACCTCGAGAAGGTGGTAAAGCGGTGGTATAGCGTCTTGGGGTTTACCCTCACTTATACTCTTACCTGGAGGAGGTGGTATAACGTCTTGGGGCTTGCCGCCATTTATACTCTTACCCTATCTCAACCGGCCGTCAAACAACACATAAAGCGGGTGGTACAGCGTCTTGGGGTTTACCCTCACTAATACTCTTACCACGGGAGGTGGTATAACGTCTTGGGGCTTGCCGCCATTTATACTCTTACCCTATCTCGATCGACCATCAAACAAGACATAAGCACCACCATGTCTTCTATAAAAATCCGGGAATTTAACCCAAGTACTACAAGTAACGGAAGCATACCCGTGGAATCCCACATCACCGCTTGTCGACGTCCCAAGAACTTACAACAAGACAAATTCTTCAACCGAGTCGCGACAACTTAATAAAACATAATACTTGCACTCAAAGGCTATTACCGTACATATAGGCAAGTTCTCAATTAACCAAGTCAAAGTACTTATCAAGGCACACATAGGATAATTCTCATTTTATCAAGCCAAAGTACTAATCAAGGCATACATAGAATAATTCTCTTTTAACAAGTCAAAGTACTTATCAAGGCACACTTAGACAAATTCTCAATTTATCAAGCCAAAGTACTAATCAAGGCATACATAGAATAATTCTCTTTTAACAAGTCAAAGTACTTATCAAGGCACACTTAGACAAATTCTCAATTTATCAAGCCAAAGTACTAATCAAGGCATACATAGAATAATTCTCTTTTAACAAGTCAAAGTACTTATCAAGGCACACTTTAGACAAATTCTCAATTTTTCAAGCCAAAGTACTACATAATGCACATTCTTTTATAAAAGACTCCTTTCTATGTAAAGCTCCAAGATACTAACACCAGTAGTATCAGGCGTGTCTATTTTTCAAAGTAAGTTACTACACTTTTAGAAAACTCATTTCAAAGCTTGAAATCAAGTAACTCCAAATTTTCACAATCTAGGCAACTTATGCCGATTAATCAAAATAGACAACTTTCTAACCTTCCATAAAGCCGTTATAACCAACTTCCCATAAAGTCGTTATAACCCTTTGTAGTTTTAGACATATCCATTCCTTCAATAACCAAGAGACTTATACTATTAAAACCAAGTATCACATACTTACAAATCAAGTTCTTAACTTTCAAAAATACTTCAAGTCTCTTAATAGTTAGAAAACAAGTTTTCTTCTACTTTTAAACCTCAAGTAACTTCACCCTTAGCACAAGTTACTTCTCTTAAATCATGTCATTTCTCCTCTTTTAAATCAAATAAGTAAATCACTCCTTTGACTTCTAAAGTCATTATAATGACCTTTAGGTTTTAAACAAGGCACTAGCCAAAAGATTTGAAAACCACTTCCTTTTCAAGTCTCTATGCACTTTAAGAAAAATACCTTCACCTTTAAGAATCCAAACTTCCTAAGGAAATGGATTATACTACTTACAATTTAAACATCAAAGTACACTCAGGAAGTACATAGAACAAATTCTATTTTAGGCAAATCCAAATACAAGCAAGGAATGGATCATTCGAGTAGGACTTACTTTCTTTATTCTAGGAATCATGCTAGAAGAGGAGATAGTTCACATACCTTTTCGCTAATATCCACAAGCTGCCGAATACGCGTGCGTAGAAGTGTCAACCTATAATGGTCACAACAAGACTATCAACTTCTAGTCTCAACGTAGAATAATACTAAGTATGTGGTCTCTAATTCTACGGAAAATCGGGCAAGACTTCCTTTGTTTCTACTTACTTTGCCACCTTTTTCAAGGTCGAATACAATAACCAACACGCCACATTTAAGGCTCCAAACAACAACCAAACAGGGGATTACACGCCTTACAATACGTGTAAAATTCCGCCCCACAATTCATACGAAATAGTCTAAGACACTAGCCAATTCTCGGCCAACTTACATAGCAACACTAAGTCTTTTCCAATCCTTTTCCAATTCCAAGTTCTAAGGTCTAACATGTTATCTAGTCATAAACAACTTCAACAACTACAATTTCCTTCTTTATACAACATGCGACGCTTAGACTAATAATCAACTTGAATTGTAATCTTAACGCTAAACATGCTAGTTTTCGGATTAGGGTTCCAATAGCCATAAACATATCAAACTTCATACTATATAACACATGCTTGCTAAAATCCATAGCTACAACAATAAGTAAGCCTTAACTATTAAAACGACAAAATTTATACCTTTCAAAGCCCTTAAAATTTCCAAGATTCGAAGTCGCGCCTTAGCAATTCTTAGCTCCATTCCTTAGGTTCCAATCCGCTCCACGCACTCCTTAGCGGCCTATGAAGAACCCATCTTCAAGTTCCAACTTCAAAGTTGAAGAACTCCCTTAGTTTCCGCCTTGCGACTAACGTAAAAATACGTTTTTTCCGAAATCTTTCTATTGAGGTAACCTTACAATACCCTTGGGGACATTGGGTTAAAGTCTTGTGGCTAATGGAGGAAAATTACAAAATTTTCTTGTGAGGAGGCAGCCAAAGGAGAGCTCCCATGAAGAACAAGGTGTGTGATTTTTCTAAGTGTAGAAATGAGCTTGTCTTGCACTAGCTTAGCACTTATAACACTATGGATGGCTTAGATAAAAACACTTGTGAGGCTAAGATGAAAATCACGTGGATCGCTTATGTGGCAAGTTGACAAGTCAACAATGTCGCAGCAAGACTTATCTTCCACCATGGTAAATGACCATTTTACCCTTGGAATAATTCGACCAAGACCATGTGGGGGTGCCACGTGTCGCCCTCTCATTCGTCCATAAAAATTCCGTAACTTTCGTGGGCCCCACAAAACATAAAATTCCTCGGGTGGGCCCCACGTGACCAAATCCGTAAAAATAAATTTTCATAATATTAATAAGTTTCATACTCTTCAAATAATGTAATTTGAGAATCCAATTCTCAACAACGAACATTTTTCCTTTCCGACGTCCGGAAGATTTTCCGTCGGAAAAACAATTCTTCCTTTAGTACAAATTTCCAAGTCTTGTGTTCCTTACGTACCTTCACTTACACATGTCCTGAACTTACGGGGTGTAACATTCTTCCCCCCTTAGAAACATTCGTCCCCGAATGTTCTTAGTCGGTTTTCAAGCCATACAAACTCCGGCATAAACTCTATACTATGCCTCTCAATCAAAACTGCACAAGACCAACGATGTCACACGCACCACATAACATACGTAAACATAATAATGGACCTTCCGTATGTGGTCCCTTCTCCCAAAACTCGAAGGTTACAGTCTTCCCAAACACGGGATCCTTAGAGGTTCCTTTCTTTCCTTACTTGTCATACTTTCTCGTACCTTCAAACTCATCTAGTACACGTACAAAATCTCAAATTCTGTTTGTTCCCAATCCTGGAGTTACTAACCAACTTGGCCATTATGCTACTTGAATTTCCGCTAAGGCCCTTCTCGGTCCTTACGACCTAGTTCGGTGGAACGCGTCCCACAAACTCGCATAACGATTAACTAAACTTGGGCTCGACATCCTCGGGACCCTATCACATAATCTGACCATTTCTAATCGACATTACCCCATACCAAACTATCGGCTGACCCGAAATGAGTCCATAACTCGACTCATCGTCACTCGTAACTTCTCATTCTTAGTCAGAAATAAATCTCTCTCTTATCTCAAGGTACTTCTTACCCTACCCCCTATTCACTAGAGGTTCGTCACATAAGCCAAAGTATTTCTACTGCACAATCTTCCCTATCGGTCTTACACTTATACGGGGTAATTACAAGTTGTGAACTCTATACAACTATAGTCTCAGTTCACCTATCATTCTTGTCAACATTCTTACTTCTCACTTTACTAATCAAAGTATCCCTAACTCTGGGGTACTATCACTTACTCTTGCTAGCACGCTTATCTTGGTCAAAAGCATAATCGCTTCCTCATGACCTATAGTCTTCTCCTAATCGAAACCGGAGGCTCGTGTCTGGGGCCTCAAAACCTGCGCAGAAGGACTCGATCATGAACAACATCCGGTATAACACAGGGCATAAGCCCTATCAACTCCTCGAGTCCGACTAGTAGCTCCTGCTACTCTTTGCCCTTCTACAGGCGGTGTTGCCCTCTCGAGGCATAATCAGAACACAACAATACGTCGAGAGGAATTATCTTACTAACACGACTCATGGCACGATCTTAGAGTGAGAAGAATAGAAACCAACTCCTAAATGTCCTGTAGCCTCATGTTTATGGGTGTGGCGCAACACACCGATAATCAAGACTCTCTACTAGACACGGCCTGTAGACATTCCGAGGACCGATCGCTCGATACCACTCTGTCACGCCCGAACCTCGGGCGTGATCGGTGCCCTACCAGGCACCTTCTACCTTAACAATACAAGTAAATCTGCGGAAATTAAATAACACCTCATTTTTTTTCTTTTAAAACAACCAGACGTGCGAGGCAAAGCCGACAAGGCCGCCATATATACATAACCAAAAGACACTACACCGCATACATGAGTCCAATCCACATATGAATACTGCACTCTAGGAGTTAAATCGAAATGTGACGACAAGGCCCCGCCAGTACCCAAAACTGCATAAAGCTTGAAGGACATATACCAAAAGATAAACTCACGGATAGAGGAGCTATCCAAAAACCCCGAGCAGATCCTACACTGCCGATCACCAAACAACGTACCTAAACTGCGGCGTGACGCGGCCGAAGGAGGTCAGTACGAAGAATGTACCAAGTATGTGAACAATAAGTACTGTAATGAAATCATAACAGTCTAAGCAAAACAGGAGACATGTATGATAGCCAACCTACAGTACAAAACACATAAGCAGTCATATCAAGTCAGGGACGCAAGCCCTCAAGGTCACTACTCAGATATAACTATGGGTCTCACGCCCATAATATCAATCATGCCCGTGAAATCCTTCCTCACTGCCGGCAGTCCATGATATAACATAACATCAAGTCCCACCGGTGGTATAACATCTTGGGGGTTTACCCCTCACTTATACTCTTACCCTGGAGAAGGTGGTAAAGCAGGTGGTATAGCATCTTGGGGTTTACCCCTCACTTATACTCTTACCCTGGAGGAGGTGGTATAACGTCTTGGGGCTTGCCCCTCATTTATACTCTTACCCTATCTCAACCGGCCGTCAAACAACACATAAAGCAGGTGGTACAGCGTCTTGGGTTTACCTCACTAATACTCTTACCTCGGAGGTGGTATAACGTCTTGGGGCTTGCCCCTCATTTATACTCTTACCCTATCTCGACCGACCATCAAACAAGACATAAGCACCACCATGTCTTCTATAAAAATCCGGGAATTTAACCTAGTACTACAAGTAAGCATACGTGGAATCCCACATCACCGCTCGATGCGTCCCAAGAACTTCTGACAAGACGGTAGACCCTTCAACCAGAGTCGCGACAACTTAATAAAACATAATACTTGCACTCAAAGGCTATTACCAGCACATATAGGCAAGTTCTCAATTAACCAAGTCAAAGTACTTATCAAGGCACACATAGGATAATTCTCATTTTATCAAGCCAAAGTACTAATCAAGGCATACATAGAATAATTCTCTTTTAACAAGACAAAGACCTTAACAACCAACACTAAGACAAATTCTCAATTTATCAAGCCAAAGTACTAATCAAGGCATACATAGAATAATTCTCTTTTAACAAGTCAAAGTACTTATCAAGGCACACTTAGACAAATTCTCAATTTATCAAGCCAAAGTACTAATCAAGGCATACATAGAATAATTCTCTTTTAACAAGTCAAAGTACTTATCAAGGCACACTTTAGACAAATTCTCAATTTTTCAAGCCAAAGTACTACATACGTACATTCTTTTATAAAAGACTCCTTTCTATGTAAAGCTCCAAGATACTAACACCCGTAGTATCAAGGCGTGTCTATTTTTCAAAGTAAGTTACTACACTTTTAGAAAACTCATTTCAAAGCTTGAAATCAAGTAACTCCAAATTTTCACAATCTAGGCAACTTATGCCGATTAATCAAAATAGACAACTTTCTAACCTTCCATAAAGCCGTTATAACCAACTTCCCATAAAGTCGTTATAACCCTTTATGGTTTTAGACATATCCATTCCTTCAATAACCAAGAGACTTATACTATTAAAACCAAGTATCACATACTTACAAATCAAGTTCTTAACTTTCAAAAATACTTCAAGTCTCTTAATAGTTAGAAAACAAGTTTTCTTCTACTTTTTTAAACCTCAAGTAACTTCACCCTTAGCACAAGTTACTTCTCTTAAATCATGTCATTTCTCCTCTTTTAAATCAAATAAGTAAATCACTCCTTTGACTTCTAAAGTCATTATAATGACCTTTAGGTTTTAGAACTAAGGCACTAGCCAAAAGATTTGGAAACCACTTCCTTTTCAAGTCTCTATGCACTTTAAGAAAAATACCTTCACCTTTAAGAATCCAAACTTCCCTAAGGAAATGGATTATACTACTTACAATTTAAACATCAAAGTACACTCAAGGAAGTACATAGAACAAATTCTATTTTAGGCAAATCCAAATACAAGCAAGGAATGGATCATTCAGGAGTAGGACTTACTTTCTTTATTCTAGGAATCATGCTAAGAGGAGATAGTTCACATACCTTTCGCTAATATCCACAAGCTAAGCCGAATACGCTGCGTAGAAGTGTTGTCAACCTATAATGGTCACAACAAGACTATCAACTTCTAGTCTCAACGTAGAATAATACTAAGTATAGTGGTCTCTAATTCTACGGAAAATCGGGCAAAGACTTCCTTTGTTTCTACTTACTTTGCCACCTTTTTCAAGGTCGAATACAATAACCAACACGCCACATTTAAGGCTCCAAACAACAACCAAAAAGGGATTACACGCCTTACAATACGTGTAAAATTCCGCCCACAATTCATACGAAATAGTCTAAGGCACACTAGCCAATTCTCTACCAACTTACATAAAGAACACTAAGTCTTTTCCAATCCTTTTCCAATTCCAAGTTCTAAGGTCTAACATGTTATCTAGTCATAAACAACTTCAACAACTACAATTTCCTTCTCTTTATACAACATGCGACGCTTTAGACTAATAATCAACTTGAATTGTAATCTTAACGCTAAACATGCTAGTTTTGGATTAGGGTTCCAATAGCGATAAACATATCAAACTTCATACTATATAACACATGCTTGCTAAAATCCATAGCTACAACAATAAGTAAGCCTTAACTATTAAAACGACAAAATTTATACCTTTCAAAGCCCTTAAAATTTCCAAGATTCGAAGTCGCGCCTTAGCAATTCTTAGCTCCATTCCTTAGGTTCCAATCTCCACGCACTCCTTAGCGGCCTGAAGAACCCATCTTCAAGTTCCAACTTCAAAGTTGAAGAACTCCTTAGTTTCCGCCATGCGACTAACGTAAAAATACGCTTTTTCCAAATCTTTCTATCGAGGTAACCTTACAATACCCTTGGGGACATTGGGTTAAAGTCTTGTGGCTAATGGAGGAAAATTACAAAATTTTCTTGTGAGGAGGCACTGGCGAGAGCTCCCGTGTGAAGAACAAGGTGTGTGATTTTTCTAAGTGTAGAAATGAGCTTGTCTTGCACTAGCTTAGCACTTATAACACTATGGATGGCTTAGATAAAAACACTTGTGAGGCTAAGATGAAAATCACATGGATCAAGCTTATGTGGCAAGTTGACAAGTCAACAATGTCAAGCTTAGCAAGACTTATCTTCCACCATGGTAAATGACCATTTTACCCTTGGAATAATTCGACCAAGACCATGTGGGGGTGCCACGTGTCGCCCTCTCATTCGTCCATAAAAATTCCGTAACTTTCGTGGGCCCCACAAAACATAAAATTCCTCGGGTGGGCCCCACGTGACCAAATCCGTAAAAATAAATTTTCATAATATTAATAAGTTTCATACTCTTCAAATAATGTAATTTGAGAATCCAATTCTCAACAACGAACATTTTTCCTTTCCGACGTCCGGAAGATTTTCCGTCGGAAAAACAATTCTTCCTTTAGTACAAATTTCCAAGTCTTGTGTTCCTTACGTACCTTCACTTACACATGTCCTGAACTTACGGGGTGTAACACTTAACACCTCGTAGCATACACTCTTTCAAATCATGTCGCTTATACTTTAGAAATCAAGTCCCATAACTTGAAAAATAAAGTTTCATAATCCTTTAAAGAAAATCAAAGTTCATAGTCTTAAAACTTCATAACATACATTCTTTAAAGTCCAATTACTTATACTTGTAAAATCATGTCATCTACACTTTTAAAACCAATCCCCTTTTCACATATAAATTCAAGTCATTTTCAAACATAAAAATCAACTTACATACTTACTTTAAATAAATCAAGATACATAGCTTGAAATCAAATCTCATAATTTCCTAACCATTCTTACCAATATCTCCCATAAGACTTGGTAAGGACTTAGGACAATTTAACATACTTAATTTAGAGTCAACAATGTGGATACTTCTTAACTTCTAAGAGTAGAAGGAATCTTAAAATGTTATCACATGGATATTTCATACGTAGGATCATGCCAAAGAAAGAAGAGGTTCACATACCGCGACGATTGTCGACAAGTAGCAAAATGCTCCAAAGTACTTCAACCTTGAGCTATTCCATTCTTCAAGTAGGATACGCTATACTTAGTACTTCAACCTATAATGGTCACCATACGTCCATTAACCTCTTTTTTCAAACGTAGAATATCCTAGGTGCTAAGTCACTAAATTCTACGGAAAATCGGACAAAGACCTCCTTTGTTTCTACTCACTTTGCCACCTTTTCAAGGTCGAATACAATAACCAAACAGCCCCAATTGGCTCACAACAATATAGAAGGTAGTCCAATACAAATGAATAACTAAACAGCCCCAATTGGCTCACAATAATATAGCAGGTAGTCGATACAAATGAATAACTAAACAACCCCAATTGGCTCACAATTTAGAAAGTAGTCCAATACAAATGAATAACAAACTAAAAGTACAAATTCGGCCACCTTAAGTTCAACAATACCAATTCTTAACCAATTTCCAATTCAATCCAAATTGGTAGCATATCAAGATATCAAGTCGCATTTGATCATATAAACCGTAATCTTCAAGTAATTAACATGCGACTATTCTAATAACGATCAAATTGTAATCCAACTTAACATGGCCTACATTACATTTCGAACTTCCAAGACCACAATCGATCTATAATCCTTATAAACTTCAACTTAACAACTTCATGCTAGCAACATGCAAAGCTAACAACAACAATATAAATATATAATCTTGTAACACTTTTAAAAGACAAGATTATACCTTAACGATTCTTAATCCAATTCCAATCCGAAGTCGCTCCTTAGTAGTTTAGAACCTCTCCAAGACACTTCAATCTGCTTGTTGAGACCCTTAGAACCATACCAACAACTTTCCTTCAAACTTCCAATCCAAAACCTAGAAAGCCACTAGGTTTTCATTTTGCGACTAATACGAAAACTCTCTTTTAGGATTTTTCTATTGAGATATACTTACATAACACTCATGAACCTTGGTTTAAAGTGGGGGAATTATTGGACAACAATTGAAAATTTTCCTTTGGAACCCTAGGTTGGCCGAGAGCTCCCTTCCATGCTCATCCAATTTTTCTTGAAAATTTGCTAAGTGTTAAGCCTTGTCTTGCACTAGGGAGCTTATATAAATAAATGGAGGGTCAAGATTAGAACAAATGGGTGGTTTGTATGCTTTTCACATGGATCAAGCCAAGTGGCATTGACCTAGTCAACAATGTCATGCTAAATGTCTTTGCAAGACTTGATCTATTAATTTGTGGTCAAAAGACCATTTTCTCCATCACATTTTCGTCCAAGACCATTAAGGGGGGGTGACACGTGTCGCCCTCCCGCTCGTCGCAATATTTCGTTTTCCGACAAATTCCAAAATTCCGATAAATTTTACTCGTCTCAAACCTTAACCTTTGAGTTCTTACGTACGTTCTTAAAACATGTCCTGTAAGTACGGGGTGTAACAATAACAATCTATCATTAAACACAATTAATGATCTAAGATTGTTGCTCTTGTTCTTCTTCAAAAGAGATTTTATGGAAAAACACTTAAAGTAAATTCGCCAGAAATCAAGTTCTCGTGCAAGAACCTGAATCAGATAGTTGTATCCTCAAGATAGACGTTCGTGAAACTACAACACGAATGAGGGCGAATTTCTATTTTAAGTCACTGCACTGCAGGCCTATCTACACAAGTTAGTGTGTGTTTTTCTTATTTGATGTTTTCTTTATTGTTGAGTTCAATTATATTTGAATCATGTTATATCACTGTGATTATTCATTGAAAGGTCTAGATTGGTAATAACAATATAAGACAGAAATTCCAAAAAATACATTTTTCTGACATTGTTGAGTTTGCAAAAAAAATCAGAGAATTATTATTTCCTGATTTTCAATAATGGATCTATCTATATCATCAATGGTGAAAAACCATGTTGAGAAACCCGATAAATTCAAGGGTTCTGATTTCAAACGCTGACAATAAAAAATATTGTTTTATTTGACCACTCTCCATGTAGCAAATGTATTGAATGTTGAGGCTCCAACAGCATTACCGAAAGGAGAAGGGGAGAATGCTCCTACTGATGCGGAGAGAGCCGAAAGGCTGAAGGCTATTGAGACTTGGTGGAGCCAAGAGTTTCCTTGCAAGAACTACATTCTCAACGCCTTGGATGATACTCTCTATGATATATACTCCACGTTCGGATCAACACAGGAGTTATGACTGTCATTGGAGAACAAGTACAAAACTGAAGTTGTTTGTTCTAAAAAGTTCGTCATCGAAAAGTTTCTCAACTTCAAGATGAGCGATGCAAAGGCAGTTGTCAAGCAAGTGGAGGAACTCCAAGTCATTGTTCATGAACTAGAAGTTGAAGGTATGGGCCTTAACCAATATTTCCTTGTTGGTGCTATTATTAAAAAATTACCTCATTCTTGGAAGGATTTTAAAGTTTATTTGAAGCATCTAACGGAGGAGATGAGTTTTGAGCAACCGATCTGAAAATTTGTGTTGAAGAGGACAACCGAAAGAATGAAAGGGCTGATATTGTTTCATTGGAGCCTAATGCCAATATGGTAGAAGACAATTCTTCCAAGACCAAGTTTCAGAAATGCAATTACAAATTTGTTGGTGCCAAGCCATATTTTGCAACCGGGAGGAATGCACTAGCCCCACAAAGGACCAATACATTCAAGAAATCACAACCAAGACTATGTTGGGTATGTGGCAAACCTGGGCACATGACAAAAGATTGTCGCCTTTGCAAGAGTCAAGGTGATGTTGGTGGAGGTTCGAGTAATGTCAACCAAACCAACCGGGCTGAAACTAAGAATCAATTCATTGGGGTTGTTGCTGCTCAAGCAAACATGATTACAGATTCAATCGATTGGTGGATGGACACGGGTGTTACAAGACATGTATGTTCAGAGAAAGACATGTTTTCATCTTACCAAGCCATCAAGGATGGAGAACCATTATTCGTGGGAAATGCCGCTGCTGTGAAGGTAGAAGAGAAAGGAAATATGACTTTGAGACTCACTTTCGGGAATGATCTTGTGCTCACAAATGTTTTGCACGTGCCTGAAATTTGTAAGAACTTAATTTTTGAGCATGTTCTTAGTAACAAAGGCTTCGAAATTGTAATAGAGTGACAAATTTGTACTCACCAAAGGTGGGGTGTATGTAGGAAAGGGTTACCTCAGTGAGAGGCTCTTCAAACTAAGTATTGTACCTACTCAGGCTGTTGCTATTATTAATGAAAATACAGGCACTAGCACTACTTCTATGTATATGGTTGATTCCCATTCTTTCTGGCATTCTCGATTAGGTCGTGTTAATTATCATTCCTTACAAAGAATGATAAAGATATGCATGTTGCCAAAATGTTCTATAAACAAAATGACTAAATGTGGGGTTTGCATAGAATCAAAATATGCAAGTCATCCTCATAAATCTGTTGTGAAATCAAATGAAGTGCTTGGTTTAATTCATAGTGATTTGTGTGATTACCAAGCAACCCCATCGCGTGGAGGAAATAATTATTACATATCGTTTATCGATGATTGCAGTAAATTTTGTTATGTATACTTAATACATACCAAAGATGAGACTTTGAACATGTTCAAAACATACAAAACAGAGGTGGAGAACCAACTTGACAAAAGAATAAGATTCTAAGGTCAGACAAATGTGGTGAATATCAATCAAATGAGTTCAAAGAATTTTGTTCTACTCATGGTATAGTTCATCAAACCACTGCGCCATATACTTCAAAACAAAATGGAGTTGCCGAACATATCTATAGAACATTGAAAAATATGATAAATTTTATGTTGATTAGTTCGGAGACACCCCTTAGTCTATGGGGTGAGGTGTTAATGACTGCAAATATGATATTGAACAAAATTTCTCAAAAGAAAAATGATCAATCTCCTTATGAATTGTGGAAAGGTAGACTACCTACTTTCATAAGGATGAAAGTGTGGGGTTGTCTAGCGAAAGTTCAAGTTCCTTTACCAAAGAGAACTAAACTTGGACAAAAAATGGTGGATTACATATACATTTGTCATGCCAATAATAGTGCAGCATATAAGTTTTTAGTGTATCATTCAGATGTTGAAGGTATTCACAAAAATACACTTATGAAATCTGCTGAAGCAGAATTTTTTGAGGACATTTTCCTTACAAGGACAAGGATAAAAGTTTTCTTAATAATAAGAAGAGGACACTGCCTCAAAATGAGACAAACCAAAATGATGATAATCTTACTTCATCGGTTCAAGAAAAAATTCTGAACCCAGGAGAAGTAAATGTGGAAAAGTCGCCAAAGAATTTGGACCGGACGTTATGACCTTTTCCGTTGAAGGAGAACCTCAAACATATAGGACTGCTATGGAATCATTTGAAGCACCTTGTTGGAAGGAGGCTATCCAAACTTCCAAAGTGAGGTAGAATTCATTGTACAAAATAATACATGGAAATTGGTTGATCTCCCCCCGGGACAAAACAAATAGGCCATAAATGGATCTTCAAACGAAAACTAAGACCTGATGGTACTATAGAAAAATACAAAGCGCGTGTAGTAGCCAAAGGGTTTAGACAAAATGAAGGTGTAGATTTCTTTGATACCTACTCACCAGTATGTAGAATTACGTCTATAAGAACGTTAATTGCTATCGTAGCGATTCACAATTTCAAAATACACCAAATGGATGTAAAAACTGCATTCTTGAATGGTGAACTAGATAAAGAAATTTACATGGAACAACCCGAATAATTTGTTGTGAAAGGTCAAGAGAAGAAAGTCTGTAAATTGATTAAGTCTTTATATGAACTTAAACATGCTCCAAAATAGTGGCATGAAAAGTTTGATAATACATTATTATCAAATGGTTTTCAAATAAATGAATGTGACAAATGTGTCTACATTAATGAGTGTAATAATGCATACGTCATTATATGCTTGTATGTTGATGATATGCTGATTATGGGAACAAGTAAGGATGTAATTAACCAAACTAAGAAGATGTTGCATGCCGCTTTCGATATGAAAGATATGGGAATAGCGGATGTAATTCTTGGTATTAGAATTCAAAGAAATTATGAGGGTTATATATTATCTCAATCCCATTATATTGAGAAGGTCCTTAGAAAATTTGGACACTATGATGATAGACCGGTTGTTACCCCATTTGATCCCGCTAGTCACCTTAAGAAGAATGAATGTGACAATGTGTCTCAATTGGAGTACACACAAGTTCTTGGAAGCTTGATGTACATAATGAATTTTACGAGACCAGATTTAACATATACAATGGGTCGACTTAGTCGATACTCACATAATCCTGGTAATAATCATTGGGTTGCACTAATAAGGGCACTGCAATTTCTAAAGCATACAATGAACTATGGGTTGCATTATACAAAATATCCTCTCGTGTTAGAAAGATATTGTGATGCTAATTGGATTTCCAACCATTCAGAAAGAAAGTCCACAAGTGGGTATGTATTTACACTTGGTGGAGCATCGGTATCATGAAAATCATCAAAGCAAATGGTAAATACGAGATCAACTATGGAAGCAGAGTTTGTAGCCTTGAATAAAGCTGCCGAAGAGGCAGAATGACTGAAATACTTTCTAGAAGATATTCCGTTGTGGACAAAGCTTGTGACAGCCATTTGCATACATTGTGATAGTATGACTTCCCTGACGAGGACAAATAATCAAATTTACAATGACAAGTCAAGACATATAAGGCGATGTCATAATACAATACGAAGCTTGATGAAGAATGAAATTATATCCATTGATTATGTAAAGTCAAATGACAATATAGCGGATCCTTTGACAAAAGGTCTTAAGGCTTGGAGACTCGTTCTTGAGTATTTTCTTTTCTTTCTTTTTGCTTTAATTATTTCAGTTCATGTATGGAGATTATATTAGTTCTTAGCGTGACTATGGCTAGAAGCTAATTACTTTATTAGGGATTTCCTTGCGATTCACTTGAAACTCTATTCATGAATTAATATATTAGTTTGGTTTCTTCTTCACTTATTTAAGATTTATTCAATAATTGTTTTGATTGCTTGATAATTAATTGATCACTAGTTAGCATCACTTATATGATTTCTAATCGAAAGCCGAAAGGGGAGATTGTGAATATGCTATAGTTGAATAAACATAGGTTAAATCGTGGACGAAAGTACCCCGATACTTGTGTAGCTTAATAGATTATTGCTCTTAATCCTCCTTTGTAGTCAATCTTGTCACCGAAAGGTAGAAGGGTTCTCCATTGGGGTTGAGTGTTTATATTACCTTAACAGGAGTATAAAACGGTCTAGTTAACCTGCTATCTTAACGTAGAAGAAGAAGTTAGTCTAATTGTATTAAGGATTGAATAGAGTGGATAGTTGATGAACTTGGAAGCCCTAATTCTCCTTCATAACTGATTTAAATCAAAGTATTTTCATTTATTTCCGGCATTATTAGTTTAGAATTCCAATTCAATTGACGTTAACCAAATAGATACCATATGATAGATAATCAGTACTTGAAAACCAGTCCCTGAGGACGATATTCGGTCTTACCTAGACTATATTACTTGTCACGATACGTGCACTTGCTTTTAGTGTGTGCATAAATAGCGCATCAAGTTTTTGGCGCAGTTGCCGGGGATTGGCGTAGTTTCAATATCGATTTATCTATTCTTATTTCTAATTTGGCTGCTCCAAGAACAAGTTTCTAACTTGTTCTGCGAGCATCTTTTTATCACCTTTTGTTGTTTTTCTTATTTTGCAGGTTAAATTCGAAAAAAAAAATCAAAAAAAAAAACTCAGGACACATGGACTACTACTATCAGAGACAATGAAGTCATCAACATCAGCTTAACCCACAGGTTCTAGAGGAAGATCTAGATGAGTTGCAGGCAGGCATACTCAAGCTCACCAAGTGCCAGACTCAGTTTATGGCTGAGACAAGGGAGTCCCTAAAAAATTTGGAGATCCACATAGGGCAACTGATGGATAGGATGAACAATACACTTCAAGAAAATCTGCCTAGCGACATCATTATGGGAGGTGGTAAGTAAATTGAGGAGCTTGAACCACACCCAACTGTTGAGGAATCTGGCGGGATAATTGGTGTAGAGAAGGAAAAGGTTACTGAGATCCAATCATTCATCTTTTTGGATTCCTTGAAAAATCTTTTTCTTGTACCTATTGCAGAAGAAACGCCACCAACTGTCAATGTTGATCCCCAAAAAAAAAGTTCATACCATCAAGGGCACCCCATAGAGTTGAGAGATGTTGGGAATCTCACTGTTCCCTACATTAGAGAGAGCCTAAAAGACAAGCATGTCTTATGTACTTGGGGGATAATCGTATATCTGAGGCCCTTGTTTGAAGCAATTGTTGTAGTTGAAATGAGACCTGCAACAATAACTCCGCGGATTGCAAGCAGTTCGCAGAAGGATCCAATGGGCACTCGTAAAAGTTAATTGCGTCCGGCTAAAAGACGTTAAAGACATCGCTTGTTGGAAGGCAACCCAATGTTTTTAATTATGTTATTTTAATTTTTGTTTTAGTTGTTTTATTTTGTCTTGAACAGTCTCACGGTCTTGGGTTCTTGTTTTGTGTTGTTGGATGACAGGTGGACTGAAAGCTAAAACCGAGGAAAAAGGAGCAAAAACGCTGAAAAAAGGAAAATTCATCGTCAGCGCCGCGGCGCCCAGAGTCAGCGCCGCGGCACCGGAACTTCAGAGAGCCACAATACTTGGGGCGCCGCGGCACCGAATCTCAGGGTCGCGGCGCCGGAACTTCAGAGAGCCATATTCCGTGCAAATTACAGAATTTTTCCTCCTAGACCTCCGTTATGACCGCTGTGTTGTGTCAGTAAGTTGTCCCTATTTTTTTTAGTCTTGCACACATTGGGGACAATGTGTGATTTAAGTTTGGGGGGATGTTTTATTGTTTTTGAGTCTTTTTGATTTATTTAGGTATTTTTGAGTATTTTTTTTGAGTCATAATATTTTTTTTAAGATCATGCATGCTGTAGTTACTTGAAACGCCTAGTGAAGTAAAGTGGAATAATGTAATGAAATTAGAAGCAACCATCTGAACACTTAGGATAGATATGTCAAAAATTCATGAAATCGAACTATTTGGGGTATCTTGCTTGATTTATGCATTGTTAGTGATTAAACCTATGTGTCTGCTTGCTTGCTATTTGAGGCGAAATAGTTAGGATATGCATGCTAGGGAGATGATTCAGGCATTTCTTTGTTAGCCCTTTCTTACCGTATTTGCCTATCCCTGACATTCAAATTATATTCCTAGTCAGCCCATTTGAGCCTAAAAATAAGACCTTTCTTTGACACCCTATAATTCCATATTTGTGCCATAAGTGGGAAAAATTGAGATATTGGAATACAAAGTGTTGAAAAAGAGAAAAAAAAAGTGTGAATAATTTTTGATGCACCCCAATGAAAAAGAAAATATAAATAGGCAAAAGCCTAAGTTTGGGGGTGCCGGCTATTCATAATACACTTCATTCTCTCGAAACAAAAGGGGGGAAAGCTAGGTATGAAGTGAAAAAGAAAATCAAAAGAAAAGGGAAGAATTTAAAGCAAAAGAGCTTATGATACGTAAATTGAGCCTAAATGCCTATTTTTACCTACCCCTGCCTAAACCTACATGACAACCCTGAAAAACCCGGAAGAACTCTAATATGTGTATCCATGATTAGTGGAGAATAACAAGTAAACATGTCATAGGATTTTGAAATTGACATGCATAGTTAGGTATTCTTACTTCCATTGAGCATGATTAAATTGAATTTGCGAAATATCTGACTTGAGTGTTTAAAATGCTAAACATTCATGCTATATGTTCCTACATATTATCCTACTAACCTTCATGCTTTTCTAAGTGACAATTGTGCAGCAAAATGATCAGTGTCTTTGAGTCATTTTATTTTCTTTCGTGTCTTTGTTTATATTTTTTATCTTTGCTCGAGGGCGAGCAAAGGTTAAGTTTGGGGGTGTTTGATAGGTGTATTTTATATACACCTCTTGAGTCATTTTAAGTTAGTATTTTACTCATTTCATTTATGTTTAGTATAGTATTAGGGTCGTTTTCCTTTCTTTTGTGTCACAGCAGTCAGAAATGGAGAAATGGCGAAAAGGAGATGAAATGAGCATAAATGAGATGAAATTGCACACTAAAAGGGCCAAGAAACGGCTAAGGCGTCCGAAATATAGAAGAAATCGACAAGACCGACGAACAAAGGACGAGCAAACGAAAAATCCGGAAGAATGCCGTCACCGGCGCCGCAAGCGGCCGCGCCAATGTTCGAATGTTTGAAAGCCTTCGATTTTCAGCGCCACACGCCATCAGGGTCGCATGGCGCCGACGCTGATTTCTCGAAGTTTTGGCGAATTTGACACATTTTCAAGGTCCAAAAGGGATAACTTTTCCTACCTACATATTCCTTAACCCTTTTCCATAACTTTTCCTAAAACCTTTACCTAAAAGGATTCCATAACCTTTCCTACCTACATAATCCTAACCCTTTACCTAAAGGATTCTTGGTCTATAAATAGTCTCTACATCATTAAAAGAAAGCCACATCCTACATCCCATTCTACATCCATCCTTCATTCCACATTCCACCATCCCATTCCATTCTGTAAATATTCCACAACACAATCCTTGGATGCTAGAAGGCTTGGAGACTCGTTTTAGAATATTTTCTTTTCTTTCTTTTTGCTTTAATTATTTCAGTTCATGTATGAAGATTATATTAGTTCTTAGCGTGACTATGACTAGGAGCTAATTACTTTATTAGGGATTTCCTTGTGATTCACTTGAAACTATATTCATGAATTAATATATTAGTTTGGTTTCTTCTTCACTTATTTAAGATTTATTCAATAGTTGTTTTGATTGCTTGGTAATTAATTGATCACTAATTATCATCACTTATATGATTTCTAATCGAAAGCCGAAAGGGGAGATTGTGAATATGCTATAGTTGAATAAACATAGGTTAAATCGTGGACGAAAGTACCCCGATACTTGTGTAGCTTAATATGTTATTGCTCTTAATCCTCCTTTGCAGTCAATCTTGTCACCGAAAGGTAGAAGGGTTCTCCATTGGGGTTGAGTGTTTATATCACCTTAACAGGAGTATAAAACGGTCTAGTTAACCTGCTATCTTAACGTAGAAGAAGAAGTTAGTCTAATTATATTAAGGATTGAATAGAGTGGATAGTTGATGATCTGGGAAGCCCTAATTCTCCATTATAACTGATTTAATTCAAAGTATTTTCTTAATTAGTTTATTTCCTGCATTATTAGTTTAGAATTACAATTCAATTGACGTTAACCAAATAGATACCATAGGATAGATAATCAGTACTTGAAAATCAGTCCCTGAGGACGATATTCGGTCTTACCTAGACTATATTACTTGTCACGATACGTGCACTTGCGTTTAGTGTGTGCATAAATAGCGCATCACACCCTATTAGTGTATAGTTGTGTCAAGCATTTAAATATCGTAAAGAGTAGTATTAATCGAAAAAATGAAAAAGCAAAGCAAGGACGTGCATCGAACCTCTGGAGTTCATATTCTCAGTTAAGGAATTAAAAGAAGGAATATGGTTATTGTGGAAGCCTCATCTCTATGAGGTAGATATTAAAAAAAAATTGTACAGAATTATTGATACACCGCGGGGTGACACATAAGGGTATAAAGAAAAGTTTTCATATGACCTTGGTGTATGCGTTCAATGATGTGGCTCTTAAAAGGGAACTGTGGATATATATTGGAAGGTTACATGACCAGGTACAAGGACCATAGGTAAAAATGAGTGATTGCAACTGTGTATTAGAGAGAAATGAAATGGTGAAATGTCCGGTTACTATGACTAAGATAAGGGATTTTAAGCAGTAACTATTAGAATGTGATTTGACAGAACTAAGATCATCAGAGGCATACTATACATGTGTTATACCCCGTAGTTCAGGCCATGCGTGTGGGGCCATACGAAAGAAGTTAAGACTTAGGTAGGTTGATGAAAATCTCGATAAGGGGCCTCAGCGCGACGGAGGCGCCGCGCGCTGGTGATTGTAGGCGCGCGCCGTACATACGCCGCGCCGGAAGATCTGAAGGTCGCTGAGTTTCCGCGCGCCGGGAAGCAGGGCGCGCGGAAAGTCCTAAGGCGCGGCAGAGTTTAGCCATGCCGAGGCGGGTTCTGCGAGGGTTAGTGGAAATTTCTGCACTGTTTTGTTTTAAAAGAGGTCATGGGTGACAAGTGTCCCCATCTGAAATGTCAGATGCCTTATATTGACCAAGTCTTGAAGACTTGGTCATCTTTCATCTCTCTCTCTCTAAGCTAAAAGCTCTCCTTCTCTCTAGAAAATCAAGAGAAACTCCAAGCTTAAGGAAAATCAAAAGGGTGTTAAGAAGGAAAGTTATTTGCAAGCTTGTGAGGTTATTGTGGTGTTCATGAAAAGGAGGCTAGCAAAATTGTTGGAATAGTTTTGGCTAAAGCTCTAGGTAACCTTTCTTCTCTTGTAGCTAGTTATTGGTGTTGCTTGTGAAGGAAGGAACTTGCAGAGTAAATAATGCTCTTAGAATCATCATGTAAGAAAAATGGTTTGGTTATGAAAGATTGGTTAAGGAGATATTATGAGCATGTTGTAGCCTACAAACTACTTTAGAATTGTTAAGTGTATTGTCTTAACTATTGGGGCAGAATTTTACACACCTAAGTTTGGTTGTGTAATCCCCTTTGAAATGTTGGATTGTTGGGCCTTAAATGTGGCGTTTGGATATTGAATTCGGCCTTGAAAAAGGTGGCAAAGTATGTAAAACAAAGGAAATGCTGCCGAAATTTCCTTAGGAATTAGTAACTTGAACTTGGAATTTCTACATTGAAATTAGGGGTTAATAAACGTATTATGGTCATTATAGGTTGACATATTACGTGCGGTATTTCGGACTTAGCAAGTGGATTAACCGAAGAGGTATGTGGAACTTTCCTATCTCTTGAGCATGAGTAGTTGTACCTATGTAAGACGGTGAGCGTACAAGATTTGATATCTTTCACTTGTTTTAAAGTATATGATACTTGTTTCATTTTAAAAGTATAAGTCCCTTGGATTTAGGGAAAATGTATTTGACAAAGGAATGACACTAATATAATGACTTTATGGGAAGTTGGTTATATTAGTTTTTGAAAGGTTCACAAAGAAAGGTTTACTCTAATTAAAACAAGTACGGGTAAAGGATTTGAAACTATGGAAGGTGAATTGATTTTTAGGCATTGGCTGCCTAAGGTTTTAAAGGAAATGAAGTCACTTGATTTAGAAGCCTATTATATTTCTAAAAGGAGATGTGACTTGTCTTGAAAAGAAATCGTAACTTGATACTATGGTGATTAGTATCTTGGAATTTTTGTATAAAAAGAGTTATTTCTTAAAAGGTTAGAAGTACATGGTACTTGGGTTAAATTCCCGAATTTTCTATTAAAAGACATGTTAGTGCCTTAGTTATACTAAAATGAGAGGATGTATTAATAATGTTAATAAAAAGTTAGGGGATTTCTTAACTTGCTTATGTTATGATATGATAAGCCGGTAGTGCTTATGTTATGATATGATAGGCCGGTAGTGCTTATGTTATGATATGATAGGCCGGTAGTGCTTATGTTATGTATGATATGCCGGTAGTGCTTATGTTATGTATGATAGGTCGGTAGTGCTTATGTTATGTATGATAGCCGGATGAGCTATGTTATATATATATTATTACGGGTAAACCCCGGGTTATTCTTGTTATTTCCTTTGGACATACTGACACGATGGGTGGCCCACGGGTATGCTCCAATAGGATGGTTTACTACTTATGCCATGGATTTGCTACCCATGATGCGAGTGCGGCGTTTGTACTCATGCGGATCCGGTCCACAGGATCCATGCGGGTGAAATAGTCTCATGCGAATACGGCGATGGTAGTCATGCGGGTCCACAAGATCCATGCGGGTGAAATAGTCCCATGCGGGTGAAATAGTCCCATGACGAGGCGGATGACCTCATGCGGGTCCACAGGACCTATGCGGGTGAAATAGTCCCAGAAGTAGGATTGCTTAATGATACTACGGGCGAGGTACCCTGTTTTGATCATGAGCTTCCTATTTTTATGTAGTATATATATACATTTGTTACTCTCATTGTTAGTAAGGCACAGTGCAAAGTAAACTGATTTTCGTCTATGACTCCAGCTTATATTTTGACTTATGATATTATTACGATATTTTCCGTTTAGCATATTTGGTACATGTTGTCTTGACCTCGCCGAAGTGCGTTCATGCCGCAGGTTGAGGTTCATAGCTTGCTGATCCGCACTCTTAGGATCACTGTTCGGTTCTCGGTAGGCTCCATTTCTCCGGAGGCCTCGTCTTTTGGTACAGTTCCCTGAGGTTGTAGACTTTTGTACATTCAGGGGTATGGCGGGGCCCTGTCCCGTCATAGTGTTTATACCTTCTTAGAGGCTTGTAGTCCTGTCATGAATTGGGGTGTAAGGATGTAACTGTTCGTTTTATTATATTTAGAGGTAGCCACTTTGGGTTAGCCTGTTTTATATTCTTATATGGTTCTTGTTTGTGAGTTTATTTCCGCTGGTTTTCTCTGATGTTGTATCACAAGGGTGCCCGGGGTAAGGCACCAGTCACGGATCTGAGGTCGGGTCGTGACAACATGGTAGTGCGCTAAAAAGGGTTTATAACAGTACTTACTAACCAAGGAGAGGTTGATAATCTACATACTCCTAAAGTGCATTTCATGAAACCATGCCTATATGATCATTCTCTTGGAATAATTATGTGGGAAGTAGGCATAAAGACTCAGTACAAGTTCAGAAATTTTAATATATGAATGAGAGATCCTGAATTTCTACAGACAATAATAGAAGAGTGGAAAACAGATAAGAGAGGTACAAAGGTATTTGAACTAATGGGCAAACGGAACAAGCTCAAAGAGGTTGCTACACCGGTAAAAGATTCTGTTATAGCTAAGCGAGTATATAGTAATTGATGAATTACATGTGTGTTGTGTTGTGACTTTGTGTGGCATCTGTTGGGTTGCTGAATATTGGTGGATAATCATAGTTATAAAGGAGACTTTGTCGAAATTTCTAGAAACATAAGACATATTATGAACATTCGAGGACGAATGTTTCTAAGGGGGGAAAAATGTTACACCTCGTGATTAAGGACATTAATTAAGAACGTCATTAAGGGAATAAGATTTGATTATTGAGTATAAAAAAATTACATACGTTAATACAGAATAATTTTGGATACTACGAGTGTGACGTTGGAAATTAGTAATAAGAAGTTGTACATTCCCGTTATGGACTAGTGTCGTATTATAAGAATTACGACCTTGAGAATACGAGACCTTGTGAAATTATCGGAAATTAGAAGAAGTGTGATCTAAGTTTAATTATTACTTGAGAGATTAATTTAATTTGGGGACCAAAGTGTAATAAAGAATTTTCAGATTTTTAATTTTATTAACCTAAGAACCTTCTTCTTCTTCACTTTCTAATTCAAAAAAAAACCCTCCCTCTCTTCCCATCTCCTTAAGGTCGAGAACCTCCCCCCTTATCATAGCATTGATGCTTTTGATTCTTCTCCATAGATTAAGTCTTCTACACAATTATAAAGCCTTGAAAATTCAAAAAAAAAAGAAGAAGAGAAAAACAGTGAGAAAACGCTGCTGCTAGGGCCCAATTTTAGCCCAAGAAATTTTTAGTTTAAGATGAAGTTTTTGGCAATAAAAACATAAGGAATGATGGATTAACATTATGGGATTCATGCATGACGATTTGGAGTTGAAGAATTGTTAAAATTGGGCAAGAAATTGGGAAATTGGACTGATTTTGCTAGGGATTGTTTTGGCTTCAATTTAAGGTTGAAGTACTAGACGAGACGTATTCTGATATTGAGTTGGCTAGTTCGACTAAAAGGTATGTTAAGACAAATCTTCCTTTCTCTTGACATGTTCTACGTATGAACTATAATTGTGGTATTGTTCCATAAATTATTCTACTCTTAGAAGTTAAGGAATATTCGTGTTATTGATTCTATGCTAAAAGCATGTCTAAGTTGTTCCTAAGTCCTTATTAAGACATATAGGAAAGATGTTGGTATTCATGAGAGTTTTTAGTAAGCACTGAAGCCAATTTGACTCTGCTAATCTAACGTAACTGATAAGTATTAAGTGCTGGAACTGGTTTAATAAATAAGAAGGTATATCTTTAGTAGATATGTTAAAATAAGTCATTGCAGCGTTAAGTGATTAAGGCATCGATAAACAATTATATTAAAATGATTAGAATTCCATCTGCATAGAAACTAAGATATAACCAATTTGTTTTACATTTTCTAGTTCACAACTGATTAGATAAGATCATTATAAAAATATAACCTACTAACGACTCATATAATGAATTAATTAGACAATTAGGATCTGTTATCACAAATCAGATATTTCCATAATGTTAGCCAGAAGAGTAAAGATATTATTGTCAGCCAATAAATTTAGGGAATGTTTATGGTCATTTATGCATTTATATTTGCGTTTACATTGCAATTCATACTTTACCCAAGACGATATGATATGAGTTGGTGCAGACGACAAACGGTATGTGAAATTCTTCCTTCTTTCTTTGACATGATTTATATGAAAGGAACGTACGACGGACGTACATGATTCCTATACAGTCTAAATCCTAGGAATATGAGTTATGAGAAATGTCTTTGATTTTCTATTAAAAGTTCATTTTAATAGATTGATTGAGAGTCAAATGATGATTTAAATAGCATATGGTTACTCATGATATCTACTCGTGCAAGGTGTTACTAATCCATTCCACCGAGTCCCTCACTAAAGGGCCGACAATGTATATAGATATGATGATCCCACCGAGTCCCTCACTAAAGGGTCGACAATGTTATATATATGATGATTTCATGGACATGCATCCATGATGCGGGTATTGATACCCATGATAGTATATATGTGATTATTACATGGACATGTATCCATGATGCGGGTATAGATACCCATGATAGTATATGTATGATGATTCCGTGGACATATATCCACGATGTGAGTATAGATACCCATGATAGTATACATATGATGATTCCATGTACAGACACTCATGGTTTTGATATGACTCTCATTGTTATAAGACACAGTTGACTCTCATTTCATAAGGTACAGTCGTATTGATATTTGGATTATTATATTTGTCTCCTGTTATCTCTTGGCCTGTTTTGATTTTCTTTACAGTACTATATGTTTTACATACTCAGTACATTATTTTGTACTGACCCCCCTTTTCTCGGGGGGGCTGCGTTTTATGCCCGCAGGTACAGGTACTCAGTTTGGTAATCTGCCAGTCTAGGGTTCCACTCAGCTGTTATTCAGAGCTCCTTTTATTCAGAGCTTGGTTTTTTTTGGTACAAACCCTCTTTTTAGACTTATGTATGTATTAGGGGAACGACGGGGCCCTGTCCCGTCATATGTCGTTATCCTTCTCATAGAGGTCTGTAGACAGTCGTGGGTTGTACGTATGTAGAGTTGTGAACCTGTTTTTGTGTATGTGTTGTTGTATTCTATTTTGGGAGATTCCCGTATATAGTGGCAGCCTTGTCGACTCGCCTATTCGTATATCTGATTTAATTGTGACTCCTCAGGAGACATGATTGTTCATATGTAAAGGTGACCTTGCCGGCTTTCCTATTCGGACATATGTTATGATTGCAGCGTTATGTTGCCAGATTTTCTATTGTTCTTAGTGTCAATCTGATTACGTGACAAGTTAATGTAATGACGTCATTAGGGCGTTTAGTCGCGGCCCGTCGGGTCGGGTCGTGATACTTTGGAATGGAAAACTTTCATGGACGAAAATTCATGCTATAAAAGCATGTGGATCACTAGTTTGAATACACATAATACAGATTACACAACAATCTATCATTAAGCACAATTAATGATATAAGATTGTTGCTCTTGTTGTTGTTCTTTTTCAAAAGAGATTTTCTGGAAAAACACTTAAAGTAAATTCGGCAGGGATCAAGTTCTCGTGCAAGAACCTGAATCAGATAGTTGTATCCTCAAGATAGACGTCCGTGAAACTACAGCACGAGTGAGGGCGAATTTCTATCTTAGGTCACTACACTGCAGACCTCTATCGACACAAGTTAGTGTGTGTTTTTCTTATTTGCTATTTTCTTTGTTGTTGAGTTCAATTATATTTGAATCATGTTATATCACTGTGATTATTCATTGAAAGGTCTAGATTGGTAATACCAGATGTGTGGCCAAATGTACGGTTCATACATTGGATCGTATGTCATGGGCAAAAACCTTAAAAAATTCTCAAACTTCATACGACCATTTCACCCTTTATACAGTCCGTACATTAAATATGCGATCTGTACCTTGCATGATGCCGGAGAAAACTTGTCGAACTTCTAGGTTTAAAACGTCATTATCCTTTCATAAAGTCTCATACCTTCTCGGGATACTTACGTTAGTCAATGACACGACTTGACGTAAACTATTAGGTGTAACATGTAAGAAACCGAATGGGCTAAAGATAGATAGTATGAGCCAAGCTGGCTCTGTGATTTATATTTGGTACCTAAATGGCTAGAATTCAATGGGAAATAATTTCTGGTAGCGTATGGACGTTGCGAGTTCCCCATGTGTCATGTATTTCTATATTACGGAGCATGTGTATATCAGTGTTGGAAAAGCCTTGCATTTCATTGTATTGCATATGCATATAATTTAAATTCATGGATTTCTTGTCAGATGACTTACTTGAATTGTTGATTGAAATATACTTATCATGTCTAAAGGACTATTTGAATACTTGTGAAATTGGAGGTTCCCTCACTTAGACTAATTGGATTATAATTATTATAATGTTATACTAATTGCGGTTAAGTGTGGAATAATTAGTCGAAAAGACCAACCCTAATCACCATTTTAGTTTAGGGTCGGTCGATTGCTGAGCACACTTTAATTTCTCGTACTCACTCAATACTTGTTGCACCTTTTTGTGTGCAGATTTAGTTCATCGCACGAGCGACGCTCGAGACTCCATCACCATTTGAGGAGTGTTTTTGAAGAATTCGGGGTGAGCTACTGGCTGATCTGTGACACTGAATTCTTCCTTATCTTTCTTTTCTGTCTTTTCTTATTCAAGGCAGTGTATTATGGTATATTCTAGACTTGTACGCTCATTCCAGATGTTCTTGTACTGATGACTCCAGGTTTTGGGATTTGTAGCACTTATTCGTATTTCAGTATTGTTACGAGACGTATTATAACTTGAAAGTTGTCTTGATTTGCTTAATTTCATACTTTTATACTTATATGATCTAACTAATCAATTGTGGATGGCTTGCCTACCGGGTGGGGGTAGGTGCCCTCACAACTTTGAAATTGGGTCATGACATTACCTTAGAATATAAACTTAAAAGTCAAATTCAACACTAGCTGAGTAAATATTTCTCCATCGTATTTCGCGTGAAATTTGATATTCAATTTTGTTGGATTTTATATTTGATAATAACCGTTTTATATTCTTAAGTGGGTATAATTTGAACTTATTAATATATAACAAGTACTATATAACTACTCATGGGCTTGATTACGGTAAGCTTCACTATAAATGAAGGTTCGTTACTATCTTTACTATATAAAGTCTTAATTGTCTTCTTCAAAATACAAGAGAGAGTTTGGATTGACTTGTTAAAAATATCTTATAAGCTAAAAGTCATAAGTCGGAAATACCCAACTTTTGACTTTTAGCTTATTATTATACATTTTTAGCTTAAAAATAAATACTCAAAAATACTTTTTATCTTTTCAAACACCAAAAAATATATAAAAGTACTTAAAAACCAAAAACAATTAAAATAAGCCAATCCAAACATCCTCAAAGTCTTCTTCTCCTACCTATTAATTGGCAGTACAAAGTACAAACTTATCTTGCTTAATTTATTAATCAAAATGATACCTAAAACATTCTTAAACCTTTGAGATGAGTAAAAGTTTACTGATACTTCAAATCCAAATATCAGTAAGTAGCTTACTGTATAATAATTTACATGAAATTGACATGTTTTGAAACACTCCAACTTCTAACAACTCATCTTTCTGATAATATTGTTATATAGTATTTATATATCAATTATTTAAGTTCATTAAATTAATTAAAGTTCACCTTTAATGTGATTAATTTCTTATAAAAGTAGCATATCACTTGTTATGTTATGTAGTACGTTTTCAACTAATATTTCTACAATAGACAATTTACATAAATCTGTAAAATTCAAAAATCAATCAAATAATATAAAAATAATTTGAAGATGTAATTACCATCATTACCATCATAGATGTAATTATTATCATAAGATCATGATTTTGTTTTATGTTAGCCTTTTTTTGGCTCTTTCCTTTTCTCGTCCTCTTTATTTTTTTTATATAAAAAACTGAAGAATAAAGTGAAATTTAATAAAAGAATATTCTTAATAGAATTCTTTATTCATGTAGCATATACCAATTGGTGTTCATTAGTTGTGAAGTTCAAAAGAAAAGTAGAATTCACTTTTTCCTATGATTAATTTGTTTATAACACTTGTTTGTGTGATTAGATGACCTTGGTCATGTCTAGTACAATAAAGTTATTTTACTTTTTCACTATCAAATTGACTACTTTTAAAATTAAAACTTGACATGAAAAATTCATCAACTCTACATAAAAAATATTAAAATGATGACAAAAATCGTTATTTCAATTTTAAACTTATTTTTATTAAGATTGGTACAATTGATCCACTCGACAAACAAAAAAAAAATTCTTTCTACCTATCTAAATTTTACTGTGACATAATTTTTTCACATTCATACATATAAAAACAACAAGAAATTAATTAATGCATATGCAAATTGGTTCGAACACGACAAAATAACTAGGATTTTCCACCACAAATAATTGGAACAAGTTTTGGAGTTTTCTCCATACATAGTGAGGTAAAAATGAAATAAAATTAGAGATAAATTTTTTTAAAAAAAAACAGGAAAAAAGATAGTGAGAGTGGTGACCAAAAAGTCAAAAATTGGGTTGTAAGAGAGGTGACAAGGTTCAGACGTCATCCCAACTTTCACCTGCTTCTCTCATCTCCGGCACACCGATTTCATTTAGTGAACTCCACTTCATTTTATCACTGATTCATAGAAACAAGAGGGATCCAGAAAGAGTAGGGACAAAAAAACCAACAAAAAATATCAAGATTTGATGATTCTGTTGTCTTATTATGTTTTTTTGGCAAAGGTTGAGCCTTTTGCTATAGACCCTTTTCGTTTATTCAATTGTAAGTGGTTTTACCTTTCTTTAATCTTTGAATTATTATTATGTAAGTTGCTACTGTATTTGCTTTAATCTTAAGTTATTTGGTAACTTGCTACTGTATTGCATAGTGCTTTTCTGAAGTTGGGTGTGGAAGGTTATAAAATTTGGATTTTGAGGACTTGGTGAGCACAGTGTTTATATTATTTTCTGTTGAGGATGGAGTGGAATGGGGTGTGAAGTGGATTAGGGAGGATTTGATGTTTGGATTATACTAGATATGAGTTGTGAGCATGATTCTTGATCACTATATGAGTTCTGTCAAAATTTTAGCCTTTTGCTGTAGACCCTTTTCGTTTCTTGAACTGTAAGTGGCTTTACCTTTCTTTAATCTTTGAATTATTATGTTACTTGCTACTGTATTTGCTTTAATCTTCAGTTATTTATGTAACTTGCTTTACTGTATTGCTTACTGCTTTTTTGAAGTTGGTTGTGTTTGCTTGGGAGTGGAGGGTTATAAAGTTCGGATTTTGAGGACTTGGTGAGCAAAGAGTTTACATTTTTTGTTGCTGTTGAGGATGGGGTGGGGTGTGGAGTGGATTCCGGAGGAATTTTTGTTTGGATTTTACTAGATATGAGTTGTGAGCATGATTCTTGATCACCATATGAGTTCTGGCAAAGCTTTAGCCTTTTGCTATAGACCCTTTTCGTTTTTTCAACTGTAAGTGGTTTTACCTTTCTTTAATCATTGAGTTATTATGTTACTTGCTACTGTATTGTTTTAATCTTCAGTTATTTGGTAACTTGCTCTACTGTATTGCTTACTGCTTTTTTGAAGTTGGGTGTGGTTGTTTTGGGGGTGGAGGTTTATAAAGTTTGGATTTTGAGGACTTGGTGAGCAAAGAGTTTACATTTTCTTTTTTGTTGAGGATGGGGGAGGGGTGGGGTGTTCTTTTGGATTTTACTAGATATGAGTTGTGAGCATGATTCTTGATCTTCATATAGCTTAGGAAGTTCCTTCTAAAAAAAAAATCTTAGGAAGTTCATTTGGAATTAGTAGTGTGTAGTATTTGAGAATTAGATGAGTGTGGAAGGTCCAAATTTACCCTCAGCTTAAAAAAATGCAAATTTACAAAAGGTGATTGTGGTGGAGGTAGTGGCGGGGAGAGAGAAAGGAGGAACAAAAAAATTTAAAACTCAAAATTAGGGTGAAGGATCAAGTTTTCCCCTGAACTATGTGAAAGGTTCAAATTTACCCTCCGTTTAAAAATTAACCCTTAATTGAGGGACACATGGCATTACAGAGTGCTAAGCTTTCACCCTTTGAAAATAAGGACAAATTTAGCCCATTTTAGTAACGGCGAGGGCATATATAACCCCAACTATTAACGGAGGGTAAATCTGTTCCATTTCGCTTAGTTCAGGTGAAAATTTGCCCTTTTGCCCTTTTGCTTTTGATATAAGCTCTGAAGATGTTCTTCAGCTTAAGCCAAATTACTTGATGGAGATGCATCTATCTCAATGTTTATGTGTGTATGTCTATTGGTGAGGCTGTGTATTCAGCCAATCTGTTGTTTCTGATAGTTCTGTCCTCAATAGAGAGTCGGGAGTAGTACATGGCTAGTATTTGTTGTTTTATCTTAGATAAACATTTTCATTTGTTTATAGGAAGCTATGGAGGTCTAGGATTAGGGTAGAAGGCTAGTAGTAGATAGCTAAGTATGGGAGGGAGGGGGTGAGTTTTCCTCCTCTCATCTTTTCCTTTTAGTAGCAGTTGCTAGATATCACATTGTTTTTATTTCCTTGATGAGTATTACTATATATTTCCGCATTTATTTTCTATCTTGCAATTTGTTGTCCCTTTATATATTTCTGCTACATGTACTTTTCTTCTGAGCCGAGGGTCTACCGGAAACAACGTCTCTATCTCACAAAGGTAGAGGTAAGGTCTGCGTACATCCTACCCTCCCCAGATCCCACCTTGTGGGACCACACGGGGATTGTTGTTGTTGTAAACATTTTCATTTGCTTCCTTAATGTTGGTTAGGTTCCAGTACCTTGTTTTCTAGTTACTGTAATTTGGTATAAACATTTTCATTTGCTTCCTTAATGTTGGTTAGGTTTCTGTACCTTGTTTTCTAGTTACTGTAGTTTGGTGCAAAATGAATAAACATTACCTACACTGAATAGAGAAGTAAACTATATCAAGCATTTGAAATACCAAAGGTGTTAAATAGATATTGTCAACGTTTCCTGTTCTCCCTGATGTGACTTATTACTTGATAGAATCTAGTAACATAAGGTGCCAGAATAATGAGTCTTTGAGTCTAAAATTTAGTTTTGTTTGCTTTGCAATGAAATAATTTAGTTTTTAGCATCTTTCCGAAGTCCATGCAAATTCAAGTCCCTGGCTAAGAAATTTCGGTTTGCAGCAAATAGTTTGGGCGGTTGAATGGCCACAACTGATTCTGAGATTGACCCTAACAACTAATATTTGCTTCAAGAAGCTCACCTGGAGCATGTTACGTGTTAAAGAACCTAGGCAATCAGAAGTTTAGCGTTAAATGACAGATACGTGTGCATTTTCTTGCCAGATAAATACTTGGGAGACGATGTGCATTTCTTTTTTTTGATCAAGTAAAAGTGTTTTCATTCATAAATATGGTCAAATTGCCCGTATACAAGGGATATTCCAAAAGGTAAAGAATCTACAAAATATGATTCTCTACAAACTTCGCCCAATCATCTATACAACAAGGGACTTTCTGTTCACACCAAAAGGAAATAACGGAGCGGAGACTACTCCTCAACGGAGAGAAATTCGATTTTACTCCTTCAAAACTCTCTCTCCATACTACCCACATTAACACAAGCGGAACCACATTCCAAGCCCTTCGTCTTCTCCTCATTCGCACACTCTTCCAACTGAACATCAAATCTTTCACCGTGTTTGGCATTGCCCAAGAAGTGCGAAACCACTTAAACATATCTCATCATAATCTCATAGAAAGCCCGCAATGTAGGAGAAGGTCGTCCACATCCTCGCCCATCTCCTTGCACATGTAACATGCAAACAACCTTCTGCTTTCTAAAATTTTCCACTGTCAAAATCACACCTCTAGTGGCTAGCAAGTGAAAAAACATACCTTCTTCGGTACACTTGGAACCCATATTGCATTACATGGGAAATCAACCTCCTCCCTAACCAAAAGTATCTCATAAAAGGACTTCACAGAGAACACTCTATTATTTCCCAAGCCCCACCTCTACCCACCGCATTAACTTGCCTATGCAGTAAGTCTATCAATTTTTGAAACTCACTTACTTCCCAATCTTGAAAATCCCTAGTAAATCTCAAATACTAAAAAAATTCTCCACCATGTGTCCTCCTAATTTGTTGAATTGTCAAGTCTCTATGGCAAGATATTCTGTACAAACTTTAGAATTCATCTTTCAATAATATGTTACCACACCAATTATGTCCCCAAAAATACTCTCCTCCTATATCCAACCTTGAATGATATATTTTCAAAGAAATAATCCCATTCCTTCATGATATTTCTCCACAAACCACAATCGAAATGCAAAACAATATCTCTAGTTTTCCACCCCCTTTCATAATCCCATATTTATCAACTATCACCCCCTCCACAAAGCTTGTACCTCTATCCCAAACCTCCACAACCATTTGCCCAATAAAACTATATTAATGTTTTTTAAATCTTTAACTCCAAGGCCTCCCAATATTTTAGGAGATGTGACTGTCCCACACCGCACCAAGGGAAACTTTTTTGTCTCATCCGCCGCATTCCAAAGAAATTGCCTCTGAATCTTTTCCAACTTTTTAGTGACCGAAGTTGGTGCAAGAAATAAAAACAAGTAGTAAGTGGAAATACGATGGCGTGCTCTTAATAAGCACTTCCTTTCTGCGGACAAATATTTGTTCTACTACCTTGCGAGTCTCTTCTCAACCCTCGGAATAACCGGATTCCACACCGTCTAATCCTTGTTCGAAGCACCCAACGGTACTCCAAGATAAATAGTCGGAAGAGCCCCAACCCTACAATTTAATACTCGAGCAAGCGATCCAATGTCACTCACCTCCCCAACCGGAATAGTCTCATATTTCTCCAAATTAATTTTAAGTCCTGACACCGCCTGACACCAAGTGAGAACTTGGCCTAGATAATCTAGTTGTGTCTCAACTGTATCACAAAAAACCAAGGTATCATCTGCAAACAACAAGTGTTTGCAAGTGAGACACTGATAATGTCCCTTCACCCCTAATTACCGCATCAAAACCCTTCAAGTAGCCCCCCAAAACAGCTCTATCCATCATCCTATTCAGGGCTTTCATGACTAAAATAAACATCGGTGATAAAGGATCCCTTGTCTCAAACCTCTCGAGCTCCCAAAGAAACCACACGGGTTGCCATTCACCAACGCAGAAAATCTCACCGAAGAGATGCAACAATAGATCCATTTCCTCCACTTTTCCCCAAATCCCATTTGGAGCATAATGAAATCCTGAAGTTTTCACTTCACATGTTCATATGCATTTTCAAGATCAAGCTTGCATAACACACCTGGTACTCATTGCTTTCTCCTTGAATCCACCACTTCATTTGCCACCAACGCTGCATCCAAAATGTCTTCGCTCCACAAAAACATTCCGTGAAGTAGAAACAGTCACTACACCTTCTTAAGTCTAATGGATGATCTTGTAGATGCTTCCTACTAGACTAATAGGTCTATGATCCTTCATGCTTGTAGATCCCTCCCATTTAGGAGTAATGACAATGAACGAGGCATTCAAACTTTTTCAAATTCACCACTATTTTGAAATTCATCAATAGTATCCATCACATCGGTTTTGACCGTATTCCAGCAATGCTGAAAAGAAGCCAAAGAGAAACCATCCGAGCCCGGAGCTTTGTCACCCGCACAACACTCCATTGCTCTTTTCACTTCCTTCTCCTCGATAGCCCTCTCCAACTACTCACCCTCCTCCCCTCCGATTTGGTTGAACCCTAAACCCCCCACAGTAGGCCTCCACTCCGCTTCCTCTTTAAACAACTTATCATAATAATCTACAACTGCCCCCTCTACTTCCTCCTACCATACATGGCTCACCCCATTGATCTCTACCGATTCTATGAAGTTCCTTCTTCTATTTGCAACTGCTACCCCGTGAAAGAATTTTGTATTAAAATTTCCCTCCTTCAACCACAACGCCCTCGATTTTTGCCTCCAACTAACCTCTTGGGCCAAAGCCAAGTCAGCTAGCTCCCTTTTTAATCCTTCTTTCCTCTCCTTCTCCCCCTCTTCTAACTCCCTCCCCACATCTACCCTCTCCAACTCCCCTATTTCGATCATAATCTCCCTCATTTTCTTGCCAGATAAATACTTGGGAGACGATTTGTTCTTGAGTTAGTTATTGATTCTATAGTGAACATACTTTTGCTTGTTGTGGAATCCAGTATTACAAATGTTTAGTCAGTTCAATTGGAAAATATAAATTCAGTCTAATCTGGCTTTAGGCTGTTCAACTGCCTTGGTACCCGTATGAAAGGGGTGTGACATGGGCATAGGTTTTCTGCCGATCCTCCTAAATATACTCAAGATTAGCAAAAAAACTCCACGTGCCCTTACCAGATACTTACACCCGTAATGGATATGTATGTTTTCCGAGTTTATGTAACCTACTAGCAAGACGCCACAACCTTTGTACATTTGATACCTGTGAATAAATCATGCTTGCAATTCTCAAGGACTGTGTTCACACTTTGGCAATGCCGTTATGACATTGTGGGAGCTGATAGAATAAGCATGTGTTCATCACATTGGAAAGTTAAATAACAAGATCTGCTAAACCTACTTCAAAGACAAGTCGTTTGTGCTTTGATACTGTTACCCTAATATCTTTGGCAGTTATCAGCTTGATGTCTGCAAGTCAATATGTACTGACATCCACTTCTGCCTTGGTGATTTTACAGGAGATACTACATCTGATTCGTGTTTCAATTTCAATTGATAATCCACAAAGTTGGCTATAGTCCACGATGACTGATGTCAGTCCTAGTACATCAACAGACGCTGATACTGAAGAAAAGAACAGGGTAAGTCAATTACCTCTCAAATCCATATCTAGTCTTTATTATGTAATTTTATGTTTTGAACTATGACTAGTCTTGACTTCAATAAGCACAAATTTTGATTGATTATTACGACATAGTAAGTTGAATTTGGTTTTCCTTTAAAACCTGGTTTGGTAAGTAGACTTATTTTATTTCCCTTTATCAAGGAAAATATAAACATGTTCATGCTCTTTTACTTGGCGATAAGTGAAAGGGAGACATGTCTGTAGCACATTTAACATGAAACTGGCCTTGGCATATAATTTCCCTTAATTTATGTTTGTAGTAATAAATGAAATATCAACCAACTCCTTGAGATACTATCGCAGCAAAAGTTTCTTACCTATTTCTGCTTCTACAAACTGGGTGGAGCCAATAGTTGAGGAGGAAAGTAGGCTAAAGATGGGTGAACGGTGGTGAACGTAATAACGTAAAAATAATATTTTGATGGAGGAAAGACATGCAACCTTATGTCTTCACTATTTATTCAACCAAACTACCGGTTCATGATAATCTTTCTGCATTGTTATTGAACTTTGAACTTGACAATGCAGTAAAATATGATTCATGGAGTTATTGAAATAATTGAATGAACTGTGAGGGTGGAAAGTGTGGGGCAGATCAAATTGAAGGACTAAGAGGGTTATTTAAAAAAAGAGGGACAAAGAGGAGATAGATGTAACAATAATAAAAGAATGAGAAGAGGACATCAATTCAACAGAATATCCCGTTTCTAATAACCAAAAATCTTCTATAAGATTCAAAAGAATATCTTGCCAACACGGTTTCACGTTAGGTTGGTACACTAGTAAGTGGTATTAAGAACGAACACCTTACTGACTAGGCTTATCCGACTAAGCTACATTACTTGTCTTGTTTATATATGTGCTTTGAACATCTTGAAACCACAATGGATTCTTGATAGTTGATAATTATTTATCTTTTTGATTGGTTAACCTAATTCCTAGATATTGGATAAGAACAAGAAATATAAAACATTCCTGGTTAAAGAAGGCCATTAATGAATTCATCCGGAACTTTCCTGAATTTGGTTGTGTAGCTTTATCCTTGACACTAATCTGTATTAAAAGTTAATGAAATTGATATTCTTATTAAAAAAAAAGTTAATGAAATTGATATTTGGTCTCTGTTGGTGCAGTTCCAATTACAACAACTGGGTGCCGTAGCTTCTGATGGAAGTGACAGACCGAAAGATCAAAAGGTATCACATATTGAATGATGGAATACGAGTGGAAAAGAAAAGTTTATATGATATTGGCCTCTTATTGTGCAGACACTCCGTAGACTTGCTCAAAATCGTGAAGCCGCTCGAAAAAGCCGTCTGAGGAAAAAGGTATGTTCTCTTGCTATGGCACTATTTGCAGTTTCATTTGATATACACTATTCATTTTACTTGAGGCTAATTTGGAAATGTAATTAACAGTCTCTAGGTTAGTGGTCATCCAAAACCTGCCGGACTAGATCTTCCCATTTAAATTTTATCTGGTGGTGTCTGGTAGTTCAGTGTCATAATACTAGTCAAGATGGAAAAAGGTCTAATGTTAGAATCTATTAGTTCAGAATCTAGTTGACCCTGAATAAGTTGCCCACACGATAAACGCTTGTAACTGTCAATTTCAAAGCCGAAATCCTGATTCAGCAATTTCTCCTTCTACAAATGTGAGACATAATAAGCTAGAGTGTCACACTTTCAATGGGTATCAGGACTTCATAAATGGGTAAAAATACTTTTTTTTTGATAATGTAACAGCTATAAATGGGTAAAAATACTACGTATATGGATATCGGTACTACATAGATGTGCACCGATTGACATATATGGATATCGGTACTACATAGATGTGCACCGATTGTAATGATTTATAGTTCTAGTATCATAATATAGTAATTTCTATGTTGTTTTTTGTTGGTCTAGGCATATGTTCAACAGTTAGAGAGCAGCAGGATGAAGCTGACACAACTAGAACAGGAGCTTCAACGAGCTCGGCAACAGGTTTGTTCAGTATTTCTTGTGTCCTCATCTGTTTTTCTCTTGACCACCTAATTATCTAGCACCTCTGTAGTTATTAGATCACAACCTTTCCGATACTCAGCTTTTTTGTGACAATCTTTTTCTTTCCCCAAAGGGCATATTTATTTCAGGTTCAGGAGATCAATCGCAGTCGATGAGTGGAAATGGTATGCTCATCTTCTGCATTCAGACTTTCATCATTAAAAAAATTTCACTTCTCATTTTTATGTTGGATAATCTAGTATGACTGATTTGTCAAAAACATTAACAAAAAATTATGGCTGAGTAACGATCTGTTATTACCAAGTAGGCAAATACAAGTAGATTAACGGTGGAATTGATGTGTGGAACCTAGACTATAATGCCTCTAAGTAGTTTATTGGTGACTTCGAGATGCTTCCACAGAAACTTAATATATAATCATTAACAAGGTTCACAGTGACTTGGACTAAGAAAGACACAGTTAAATGAATTATCGTCAATTACGGGAATTATCATTTATTCCTCAGTTGATCTGATTTATTCAACTTTTCCACTGTACAATCTTTGATATACAACCATTACGACATCTAGTTGTTTGGAAAGAGAGAAATGAAGGGCATTTGAAGGGGTGGAATAAGATTTTGTAAAATTGCAAAGTAGTCTCTCGTCTCTAGTTTCCTTTTGGTGTACTTATGAGGTCCCTTTTTGTATAGAGGATTGGATCTCTTCTGTTCAGAACCATAGTTTGGTGTAGGTTCTCTTCCTTTCGGTTTATGACTTGTATACAGTGTTTCCTATTTTGTTAATAATAATATTTACCTTATCAAAAAAATTACCATAACAACATCTAGAAGTTTGATATGTTAGTCATATTTCTCAGTTCACTTAGAAATATTTGGGGCAAAGAAGTTTCACTTAGTTCTTTGGGAGACCGTGACATCTCCTAAACGGTGGGGAGGACTTGGGGTTAAGGACTTGAAGGTCTTTAACAAAGTACTTTTGGGTAATTGGTTGTGGAGATTTGGGGTGGAGGGAGAAGCTTTATGAAGAGGGTTGATAGCTGATAAATATGAAGAAATGGAAGAGGGATGGAGAACAAATGTGATCATTATGCCTTTCGGGTTTTTTGTGTGGAGGAATATAATTAAGGGTTGGGGATAGGAGTAGAGTTATTTTTGGGGGCAAAAGTGGTGTGGAGGTTTGGTGCTCAAGGATGAATCCCCTGTATTGTAGTCTTTTTCCAAAGGGGATTATCTGTTCAGCAGGTTAGGGGGACACTAGGGGGATATGGCTTACTTGAGGTTTAGGAGGAATTTTCGGGATTGGGAGGTGACCAGAGATTGCTAGATTTACTTCAAAAGCAATGCGAGTCAATTGACAGACCCAATGCTTTGAGTTGGGAGTTGGGGAATAACAATTTGTTCTTAGTTAAGTGTTTCTATGAGAAACTTTTGGTTAAGATAGAGGTATCTTTCCATATGTCTCGGTCTGGATACCTAAGGTGCCGAGGAAGGTGTGCTTCTTCATGTGGTTAGCTTCTAGAAGGGTGATTTTGACGGGTGAGAATCTTAGGAAACAAAAGGTTATCTGCATGAGCTGGTGTTTCCTTTGTAAGGAGGCGAGTGAGGACGTGGATCATATTCTGTTACTTTGCAAATTAGCCACGAGGTTGTGGGAGGATATCTTTAGATTCATAAAGGAGTTGATGTTCAGCTGAACGAGTGGAGCTAGGAGAAAAAGGCACAAGGCTTTGAATGTTACTCCTCTTGCTTTAATGTGGGTCATTTGGAAAGAGAGAAATAGGACAGATTTTGAAGGGAGGGGGGGGGGGGTGGAGATGACCTTTGCTCAATTGAGTAGTAGTCTCCGATTCCTTATTTTCTTTTTGTGCACCCATGTAGTTCCAGTTTGTATAGAGGATTGGGTGTCTTTTGGAGAGAACCATATTTTTTAGGTTTCTCCTCTGTTTGGTATACCACTTGTATACGGCTTTGTTATTATTAATGAAATCTTTTACTTGATCAAAAAATAAAATTCTCAATTCAGCCCAAGATGGCGCATATTAATCTGTCGATAAAAAATTAAAAAAGTGAAAGCATTACAAGTGGGTAATCAAACAATATTTCTGAAGTGAAAGTACTGTATTTGAAAGTGATTTTGAAAAGGTGAATGCCTCTGTAGTCTAACTACATAAACCGAGGGCCGAATTTGTCTGAAGTTGAAATTTAATGCCCAATAAATGGATTTCAAGTGGGTAGTCAGTATGGCTAAAGATAAATGCATTGGAAAAGGAACCATTACTTCTTTACTTTATGTATGTTTTAGCGGCATTCAACGAAAAACTAAAAGATATGGTTGAGGACACTGCCATAAATAATATCAGGAATATAGATAACTGCAATTTATCATCGTGTGGCACGTACTTGAAGTTTGATTTTTAACGTTGATGAGCTGCCTTGTTCATTACTTTCGCGGGCTTTGGTTGAGAAATGTGCAGTTTGCTTAGTTAAAATATGGGTATCGGGTCCTTCATAACCATGGATATGTATAGACTGGAGGGAATGGATGGTTATTGTCTTACTGAGCGATAGGCTGTGTGATGTTGAAAGGGACAAATTTGGAGCAGTAAGTGGGCGATGATGATGTCCATGCTGGCCATTAATTAAATTGAAAGAAGTGACAAAGAAAACAAGCAAAAAACTGAAAAGGCAACGTAGAGATGAACAAATGTGTCAACACAATTTGGCAGGCTTTTTTAATTCTGTGGTCGGTTTTAGTAGATTTGAAAAGATTTATATCTCTTTGGTCTTATTAGGCTTTAACTAGTCAAGGAACAGGAGTGCCTTAGTACAGGAGCCCAGGGATTGTCTTAGTTTTGCAATTTCTGTTCTATATCCTTTCTGATGTGTTACTTATTAGATACCCTATAGATTTGCATCTTAATGGTGGGCTTCCTTATTTTTTTTTGAGAATGTGATGGTGGGCTTCCTTATAGTTTTCTAAGTTGATTCTTCGAAGGCCTTGGACAGATACTGGGTTCTTACTTGCCTTTTTTTCGTTATTTGATTCCATTATTTAATTTTACCACTTGATGCTGTAATTGAAATTTAATCTATCGACAAAAGTACTATTTCTCCTGTAGACTTTTGGATTTCATTAGTGGGCTTCATTTATTGGAATTGTCAGATCTATATTGCTATATTCATCCATATGTTTCATTATGCCAAGGAAGTTATTGCCTGAATTTTGGGCATTGGACATGTAGCACATTCCATTAAAAAGGAAAGGGGAAGGCTGTAGCTTTGATAAAGAATGGAGAAGAATCTAACCAGAATAGTTGAAGTAGTTTAGTATAGAGGTTATTGCATTCTTTTTCTTTTACCTTTTCTGGACAAGTGAAATGCATTTCATTAATTACTTACCAAGATGGCGGGGGAAGTATGTACAGATAGGATGTCTGCTTAACACATTCATCCATCAAGACAGTCCATTTGTCTATACAAAATTGAATTCTCTCCTCGCGCTCAGACTCGATGTTACATCTTCATCTATTCTTGGCTCTTGGGAACACCCATGAGATGCTAAACAAGGAGTACACAAGGTTCCATAGCAGTGATGTGAAACTAGAACCACCAACACATTGTTTGGATGGTTGTTACCTATTGTATTGTGGTGTTAGTTTAAATACAATGTTTGTTTTGATTGTTACTTAGGTGCAACTTACTGATGACATGACCTTAGATAGGGGGTTGTGGAGGACACGGATTAGGGTGGAAGGGTAGTAGGTAGTCGAACGTAGTCCTACGTACGCTTACCAAATGATAGTTGTAGTGCTATTATCGTAGGCCCGATTAGCCTATCACACTCATAGGAGCAATTTTGCTTTATAGTTCCCTATAGTTTGATTTCTGTTGCTATGTGTTTTTTAGTGTACTTTGATATCTTATTTATCTGCGTTAGCTATGCTTTCTTTTGTCAAAATGTTCTACCATGGCGTATTTGATTTTGTCATCAGCATGTTCATACTGCTTTAATTTCTTGTTTGAGTCTGATCGTTTCTATTGCTTTGCTTTGCGTGTGATTATGCGTTGTCTTGAGCCGAGGGTCTCCCGGAAACAGCCGCTCTACCTACCAAGTTAGATGTACCCTCCTCAGACCCCACGTTGTGGGATTTCACTGGATATGTTGTTGTTTTGATTGCTACTTAAATTTCATTGTATCATTTCGTTAAATCAATCGTTATGTAACGACGAAAAATCTCATTTTATGTAACGACCTATTTGTGTAATTGCGTCGTTACCTTTTTTCTTCCCATTTTTTCTTTGCTTTTTATCTAATAATCCTATCTTATCCAATACCCTACCTTTATATAATAGCTCTACCCCATACCCTTCTTTTCTTGTAGATTTATCCTTCAAATTGCTGATGTGTGACATCACATTACGTAATGACGGAAAATGATACAATCTAAAACATTGTATTCATCAAACAATACAGTACAATACAATATAATACGATATGAAACAATGTTTAACAACCATCCAAACAAGATGTAAGAGGCGATTTGTGGCTTCTATATGCCTCTTGCATAGGCTGCACCACCTTGTAACAGTTTCCCTCCTCCTTGGTTATCTGTTGTCATGGAGGAGCATAAACGATGAAAGTAGCTTTTAGATTAGTCATCAATAATTGTTCTGTGGAGTAGTAATTCATCTATTGCCCTTCAGTTCAGAATAAGTGGTTTTGTAAAACATACTTTGAATATAAAATTCCATTAAAGTAAGTAATGCTAACTTCTGGTACTTCTAGGAGCTTTGGCATTTGATGTGGAATATGCCCGATGGTTGGAAGAGCATAACCGACGAGTTAATGAGTTAAGGGGAGCTGTTAATTCTCATGCTGGTGATGCTGAACTTCGCATAATTGTCGATGGCATCTTGGCACACTATGATGACATGTTCAGGATAAAGGGGGATGCTGCAAAGGCTGACGTCTTTCACATATTGTCGGGCATGTGGAAAACTCCTGCAGAAAGATGCTTCTTGTGGCTTGGTGGATTCCGTTCGTCTGAACTCCTCAAGGTGAGAGCCTTTGTCTTCCCACAAGTGAATGTGAAGCTCGGTGAATAGCTTTCTCCCCCCTCCCTTTGTCTAAAAAGATAACAAAAAGAGAAAAGAAAAGAAAAGCTCATAAACTTGTGAATGGTGGTTGGACATGTGAGATGATAGTGCTTGTGCTAGAATGAAACAGGCTGTATTTGGAAAATTTAAATTGGGAGTGCTTTTTCATATTTCCACGTCCACCATTGGCAGGACCTGCAGAGGACAAATATCAATGTCTGACCCAAGTTCTTTTTTTCTTTCTTTTAAATTAAAGACAATTTCTGACCTAATTTGCTGCTGCATGTTGATGAACTACCTTTGTATGCTGCTCTAGCTAGAAGTTCTCAGTAAGGACGCTCTTTTGGGGTGCACTATTCTGATCTCAGTCGTGTTAGTTACTCCTTCCACTCTTACCTTCCATTCTGGTTCGTCTCATACTCTCATTAGGTTTAGAATCTAAAATCTCCTCCTCATTCTCTCTCTCTCTCTCTCTCTCTCTCTCTTGTATCTTTCATATGAAACTCCTTTAGCTTATACCTTCACTATGAAACATAGAGTGAACTTCTGACCTTAGTTACAGCCACCTTCTTGATGAATGAGTTCTGCTTATTGGCTTAGTTGATCCATGATTTATGTTTCATCTTTCTAGCTGGAAGTTCTTGGTGAAGATTTTCTTTTGCGATGCACTGCTCTTATTTCAACATGCTTGCAACTCCTATTTATTGTCTTTGTATCACAGTTCTTGTCAGTTAAGTAAACAGCTCTTAATGTTTCGATTTCTCTGATGGATTTGTTTTAGTCAGACCTCTCCTTCCACCCCTATCTTTCTGTTTACAAAATTAGATACACTGTAATATCCGTTGGACATTTCCTTTCTTTTTTCCTTTTTCTTTCAAGGGGTAATGGTGATGGGAAGATATTATTGACTTAGTGTTCCTGCAAATTCTTAAATTTCTTACCACTTGGTTGCAGCTGCTCATTAATCAGTTGGAGCCTTTAACCGAACAACAATTATTGGCAATCAACAACTTGCAGCAGTCATCCCAACAGGCGGAAGATGCTTTATCCCAGGGAATGGAGGCACTGCAGCAGTCTTTGGCTGAGACTCTTGCAGGGTCTCTTGGACCTTCAAGTTCCTCTGGGAATGTTGCCAATTATATGGGTCAAATGGCCATGGCAATGGGGAAGCTTGGAACTCTTGAGGGCTTCATACGGCAGGTGTGTAATCCTTCACATCTGTGTCTATCCCTTTGAAATAATATGCTGGGTTGTCTGAACTGCTTCCTAACAGGCGTAACAGCCCTCAGATTCATCATTGATATGTCAAGCTTGTGCATCTTTGTGTTGGCTAGTGTTTTCCATAGTTATCTCCTTAAAAAGAAAAATGAGAGATGCATACAGAGAAGGAAAAGGGAAAAGTAATAAATACCAAGTCTTGTTAGATACTCATATTCCAACTTAATCCAAATAAACTTGTTTACTGCACCATCATATTATTATAATCATCAATACTTTTTGAAGTACAAGCGATGAGAGGCCTGGGCAGGGGAAGGGAGGGAAAACCGAAGTTCCTGGTTAGAATTGAATGCTTGCTTACTCGAAAGCAAGTGAAGCTGGGAACCACTAATTGTTATTTACTGCCCAAATTAAACATCTTTGAATGGCTTTAGCTCCCAGCCAAATCCAAAGTGTCCATTTCACTTCACAATACCACCAGGCAAATGATGGCGTACGACTGGCTGAGAACATTTTAAGTTTTACCACTCCTCATAGTGGCTCTTGTAACAGAAGGAATTCAGTTTTTAAGTCATTTGCAACTTCCAGAGAATGTAGTAAATGTCATAAGCAGAGGAGAAACATCCAATGTATGCCATGATCAGGGGCTGAGCCATGTAGGGGCAAGGGGGTTCACCACCTTCGGCGGGAAATTATAGTATATATATAAGGTTAAAATTATTTTTTACGTATATATAGTAGATGTTGCAGCCTCTTGCAGAAATGCATGCGTACAATAGACCCTTGTGGTCTGGCCCTTTTCCGGACCCTGCGCATAGCGGGATTTTAGTGCACCGGGCTGCCCTATATATAGTAGATGTCGAATCCTCTTGTCTTTTTCGTGTGTTTACTTCTTTATATTTTGATCGCCTTAGTAAAAATCCTGGATCCTCCACTAGCCATGATAATTGCACCTCTTCATACCAGCTGTGGTCACTTACTACTGCCTTGAATTAATAAAGTCCTAGTTTGTGCCATGGCCTATTTGTAAGTTGGTTATTCCTTGTTAATTTGGAGTTGTACAGATTCCTGGTGTGTGATATTTGGATGAATCTTTCGGCCATAGATCTGGGATTAGGCGTTATTAGTTGCATTTAAGATCTATCTTGGGGAATGTTCTCTCTTCTTTAAGCCTTAGGGTTTGTGTATCTGTTTTGAAGATGGAGGGGGAGGAGAAGGGGTTTTATGGGTCTCCTACTCATTGCTTAAAGTGCAACTCCTATATAATGATGATAATTTGCATAAATTTGCTCCGACACATTGGGAATTAGTGGCAAATCCAACCATGGGTTCACGGTTCTGTACAATCCATACTTCAGGATCAAACTATATGTATGTGTGTGCGTGTGTGAGATACATTTCGGAACTCACTCTCACAATTTGCCGCTGCTAGGAATGTGTACCACATTTTGCTCATGTTTGAAGATTTTTTTATTCTTTTCACATAAATAGACTGACCTACAAACTAAAATGTCGTCTCAGGCTGATAACCTTCGGCAACAGACGTTGCAGCAAATGCATCGCATATTGACAACTCGCCAATCAGCTCGTGCTCTTCTTGCGATCAGCGATTATTTCTCTCGGCTTCGAGCCCTGAGCTCTCTCTGGCTTGCTCGCCCTCGGGAATAACGTCTACTTTCTTCTAATAGTGTGTTCTGAAGGATTCTTGGTGACATTTGTAAATGAGAAACCTCTTTTGTGGGAAAGCTGCTGGGCTTTAATGGATATATTTTTTTTTCTTTCGAAATTCGTGGTGGCTGATAATACCTAACAGTTTAGTTTTTAAGTCTTAATTATTCATCTCTTGTAATGTTATTTGTAACATTGTTTCATATTAAACTTGGATAGACAGTGTGTGATCAATGAATTGTTGTATTTTAGCATATCTAATGGTTTCAGTTAGGTTAATGGAAATGGAATTTCACTGATTTACCTCCAATTTTTGCATTGTTATTTATTTAGCTGCTGATTTTGTAATTGTATAGTTTTGTATGAGTTTACCTTAGAGATATATTATTCACATAGTTGTATACCCCGAAGGTATATAACAGTAACAATAGTTGAATCATATTATTCTATACTATTAGGGTATATTAACATATAAATTGTATACTCCGAAAGTATACCATTTCAAGTAATTAGTTTTGATTGCGTGGACATTCCCGTTAATTTTCCTTATATATTTATGGGTTATATACCTTTCTCTTTTTTTTTTTGGATATTCGAGTTCAATTTGCTCTTTTGGGTATTCGAATCATTTTTTGGTGCGGATTTCAAAAGCACCGGTCTTTAATTTTTGCCCCTCAAATTGGTGATCTTTAATTTTTTTTTCCCTACGCCTAATACCATGACGTTTGGGATTTGAACCCCAATTCAGTAAAAAATAGCAAAATTAGGCCTATTCGGACAAAGGTTAGACGTGAAGGTAGAAAATTTGCCTTAAATAGAGTTTTCGGTCAAACTCTGTCTGATCAGGGCAAAATTCTGCCTTGTGAATCCAAACTCTACTTTGTGAAATTATTTTTAATTTTTGTGTGAGCCAAAGTTCGAACCCGAAACCAAAGGTTTTTAGCGAAGGGAAAAAAATTAAAGATCAACAATGTAAGGGGCAAAAATTAAAGACCACCCCAAAATAAGGGAATTTGTGCGAATGACCCTATTGGAATTCCATTTGCCTAACTAATGGTAATATGATATTTTTGCTGTCCTAAGGCAATCGTTACTACCTCTTTTTGTTCTTTTCGTTTTACCTCAGACGTTCTCTTGGTATTTTTTGGGCAATCCGCATGAATGCGCCTGTATTTAATTTTTGCCTCTCGAATCGCGTCTTTAATCTTTGCACTTTGACATTTTAAGTACAAAAAAGTGGCCGAAAATATCCCTAACATAAAAAAAACAAAAAACAAAAAGAAATTTGGCCTACCCTTATCTATGAGCTGACTTTGTCCTGTTCGACATAAGTTCGATAGGAATTAAGTTATCCGACATAACTTTATTTCACAGAACTTATGCCGAACAAGGCAAAGTTTCTATAAACTCATGTCGAGTGAATTAATTGCTACACAACTTATGTCGGACAAAGCAACGATTTTTGCATGAATGAATTGATGGGAATAAAACCAAGAACTTGAAATATTAATATTTACTAATATTCCTTAGAGGGGACAAAAAATCATGGCACATTCACCATAAAGTAAGCATTACAGAACCACTAATCCAAATTGCCATCAAATACAATATTCAAACAGTTTATGGCCAAACCTGACTTCCGTGCTCTGGCAATTTCTTCCATCGCGTCGATGTTCATGACATGAACAACATACAATGGAGTGTTCACAAAGCTAGCCAAACGAATAGCCCGAGCTGTAGCCTTTCCTTCCAGCTGCAATTATTAATGACATTGCAAGGAGCACCATTAGGAAAGTTATTCAAAGGATGAAATAGCCTTGTCAATCAAAGCACAAACATTCACAATCACAGTGAGGACATTGTTGGATAGAAAGAACAAAAATACAACAAATAAACCAAAAATCTTGAAGAAATCACCATAATTAACAAATAATTAATTCATATAACTATGCAGCATTGACACTTCTGAAATTCTGTGTCCATGATTATCCATGACTGACAACTACAGTTACCAAGCATCTTACACACCTTGTCCTGTCTGCAAAACAATATTCCATTATCTGACCAACGGTCACTCGTCCATCCTTTGTCGTCAACATATGCTGAAAACCTCAACATGTTTATTACTATTCATATGCAATCCAATTATATGTGTACACAGTAGCTTGTCTATACAATTTATTGAATTAGCTCACATCAGAGGCTGAGTCGGGATATTTTAGTTTATGGGTTCTGAACCACAATCCTTTTTGCTTACTGAGTTTTGGATATATTCTTTATACATATTAAATAAAAAATTTAACACAAATATTGGATTTGAGCCAAAGCTACTGGGTTCTACTGAACCCATAGCTACAATGGTAGCTCCGCCCCTGGCTCATATATTCAGTTTAACCCACTAATAGGAATGAAACAAGTACTTCTATTTCTTCATCGCAATCACCTATAATCTATCTAGAAAGTAAGTTCTGTCATGTCGAACAACACACTACCTATGCTGCACAACTCTCATCCTACTTTTACACAATTAATTTCACGAAAGATAACCAGAAATAGTAATGCCACACTTTCATGCTATACATAAAAGATAAAACTGAAAGACATTATTTGGTGAACTTGCCAACGAAAGCTATTATAACGATGAGTAGTTTTTTTAAGACACAGTTGGCCAAAAAGAGAAAGAGTACATATATTCAAGAAAGAGAAAGAGAGTTTTTCAAAGGAACCTTAACCATTAAAAGCTTGAAGTAAAAATACTTCACTTCACTATCCCTGCCGAGCTGTCACATATAGAACTGATATCTTGTAGGGTTGGTAAACATGCCTTAATATCTTGCCTCAAAAGATTATGCCTTGTAATATACATTCCTGCTAGAAAATGAAAAATATTTCCTACATTGCAATATCCTAGACATTTTTCTCTGTTCTTATCACTTTACAGGTCCCAATAATGAGAAAGAATTACCATCCAATAACACAAATTTCTACCAAATAATTGGTTCTTTCTGGAAAAACAAAGCTCAAGTTACTTGGTGTCAATAAATGGAGCTGAAGTGCATGCATGCATGTAGACAAGCTAGAAGACAGAAAAAAATAAAGCAGCTTTATCCCTAGGCATGAATATTGAAACAAAATAGGTTGACTTTACCACTGGAGGCCTTGATAGTGCATGTCCCTCTGGACCAGTAATACCAAGTTCGATCATTCTTTTTTGACCTTCAAATACAGCATCCCCATTTTTCTGCATGAACCATAGCTAAGGCACCAAGGGACTTGCACTTCTTCAATCCCTCCATCAGAAGCTCATCATTAACCATAAAGGAACCTTTGTAGGCAAGGAAGAACTTGAAAGAGTTCATACCTAGGGTAAGAGAAAGATAGTCAAGAGGAGTACTTAAAGAAACCAAAAAGTGCAGCACGAAAGATGCTTTCCCCATGAATTACCCTGCAAGTATGAATCGAAACTTAAAAGGTATTCACGAATGACACAATCTCTAGAAATAAGAAAAATCTTTCTCATTGACCATAATTTCCATCTCCTCTGAAACAGTTCCATTCCATTTTGTAATTGCCATGTGAAAACCATAATCCATGCATGACCTCTTAGCTTTCTCTACATAAGCTTCATAACCTGCAGATAAGCGTCTATTTACCGGAATAACAAAGTCAATATGCATTGTTGTTCCACCAGCTAATGCAGCCGCCTGTCCACTGAAGAAGTCATCAATTGTCTCAGATCCCATAAATTCCAAAGGTGTGTATGAGGATCAATTCCTCCTGTTATCATCGTAAGAGTCAGCAAATGAAGGTAAATTGTCTGTTAGCCAAGGTTTACTAGTGAGACTGTTTATTAGGAACTATAATTTTGAAAAAATGCTCTCATGCATATTTTACCACTCAGACTCGAATATTTTGTATTAAGCAAGGGAAAATATAGCAAATCTTGCTAAAGAAAACTCTCCACTTATTATTCACATAAAACTAACACAAGTGGAACTGATGTAAGAGATGCACATATGATACTAAAACATATTCGTCTACAGTAGCCATGCCTTATGGGTCTTTTTCTGGTATGGAAAAAGCAAAACTATAGTCCTGAGACTAGATATACAATCAACGGAGCACCACATCCCTGAAAAAAGAAACTCTACCTGGCATGACAAACTTTCCAGTTGCATCAATGACTTTGATATCGTCACCAACCTGCAGATGATCTTGTAAACTGAGATGTGCATCACATTCAGATGAAAAGCAATGAAACTACCCGCTAAGGTAGAGATAATCAACCAGTGAACATAAAAAGAGTTTTAGGAATATGTGAAGCCAGCTTGAGGGTGAAGCTGTTGCATATTAGTAGGTAAACTTAAAAAGTAAATGTGACCACCGCGCTGACCAACAAGTGAAGACACAAAAGAGCCTAAAACGGAAAGTGAAGGAGTAGAAGACTAAGCCAATTCTCCCAGCACAGTGAACTTCAGCATCATAAAATGAGAAGACAAGAAGTTCTTTTAAGTAATCAGGACAATTTATATCCAGTGCTAATGATGTGACATTTAGCAAAATGATAGAAGTCAAAAAAGCTACTCCTTCCTCAGTAAAAACTTTTATACGATCCTAGATCCATATATCCACCATATTGCGTCCAGGGGTTTCTTAAGACATTTGCTAGGGAACATCCTCTAGAATCGCATCTATTGACTCTTACCCATCTCTAGATTAATTAATAACATATTTTCGTTGCAAAATTAAGCAAAACTGCCATTTGCTAGGGCACAACCCAGGACTTCCAAATATTTTTCCACACCTGAACATTCTAGCTCACAGTTCGGACATGAAAACCGCTTGTTATTATAAACCATGTGAATTCATTTGGATTTGGCTTCAGAAAAATCCAGAAAGGAAAACAAAACAAGAAGATACCATCTTACTGGTGTAGCAGGGACCAGGGTTTATTTCAGAATTATACCAGTCAAACTTTCACATATGAGAAACGTTTTTTGGTTGTTCAGATTGTTAACAGAATAACAGATTATTTGTTAAACCCTTTCGTTATTCCCATAACAGAACATAGCTAGCTACAAATGAATAAAAAATAATAGATGGCATCAAATTCAACGCTCATTTCAGAGAGATCAATTACAATAGACAAGCGGCACTAGCTCTCCTACAGAACCTTTATTACTCACTTCCCAGGCAATTAAGAAAACTCAAACTAAAAAGAGAAACTTCAACAGTTACCTTAATGTTAGGCTGCACTGCCACAATTATTCCATCTTCTATATACACATCAGCAACCTCCTTATGATGAGCATTCACTACAGTTCCTCCTTTTATCAGTATCTTTGATGAAACTGAAGACGGAACATTGCACCCAGAATTTCCATAAATATTTGTGGCATCAAAAAACTGAGAAAGATAAAAGATTTAGACCATCCTTGAAAAGTAACTGCTTGACATTGATATGAAGGCAGAAGATTCTGTTTATTTTCTTTACTTAAGTACAAATGACAGTTCATATTCCTTATCATATACTCCCTCTTTTTCAATTTATTTGTCTTGCTTTCCTTTTTAGTCTGCTTCAAAAAGAATGTATCTTTCCTAATTTGACAACTGTTTAGTTTCAACATCTCACATTGCATGTTTAGAACAACAAGATTAAAAGACATTTTGGTACAACATACATACCTTTAACTTAAGACCACAAGATTTAAAAGACTTCTTTATTTTCTTAAACTCCCGGTGCACTAAGCTCCCGCTATGCGCGGAGTCCGAGGAAGGCCGGACCACAAGGGTCTATTGTACGCAGCCTTATCCTGCATTTCTGCAAGAGGCTATTTCCATGGCTCGAACATGTGACCTCCTAGTCACATGGCAGCAACTTTATCAGTTCGCCAAGGCTTCCCTTCCCGTCCCAGACAAACTAAGACAAACAAATTGAAACAGAGGGTGTGCCACAATTCAAATGGGAGGTCCTCCGCAAAATCTGAAGCAGTTCATTGAGTATAAAAACAGAAGGAACAATGAAACAAATCTATGGACAGTCTAGTGGTCAAGAAGTCATAATTCAAACTACAGCATTTGTTAATAATGGTTTGGCCATTAGTATTTGAAATGTGGGCGGGGGGGGGGGGGTATTCATGTCCAAACTCACAACTTAAATATCTAAATAATGTCATCTCTTTAACTTCAAATTCCAATACTCTTTTAGTGTTATCAAGATTGAATGTTTCCTACTCTCATAAACTATATAACCAAGAAATTTTTAAAAAGTCAAATCAAATACAGAGACATACCTGATTTTGGTTGGAGTGAAAAGGGTGGAGAAAGAACAAGCACTAAAACCAAAGAAATCAAGAACTCCATTGATGGGTCCATCAAATTCTTGAGTCTTTTCTAATTGATGGGTCAATAACACTATTTAGATTGCATTGATATTGACTTTCAGTTCTTGATTGCTGCAAGAAACCTGGTGTTGATTTGTCACATGGGTCCCACGATAGAGAATCTTGTACAGTTAAATTCTGAAATTTTTGGAATCTTCAACGTTGTTGTTGGTATAACAAGCTACTTTAGGATAAGGTTTTTTCTGGTTATTTTGTCACTCACGCTGTTATCGGTCCGGATACTCCCGGTAATTACCTGAGAATCGGACCGATAATCGGTCCGGATTTCTTCCTATACCTATGAATTCCATTGAACCCATAAATGATACATTCGAAGAATCCGTTGGGTCTTCCGATATCAATAGGTTGATTGTTTCGCTAGAATGTCTTCCCCACTCCTGTGATGTACAATTCGGGCATCCAATAACATTAAGTACCTAGAGGAATGAACTAAAAAAAAGACTTTCCCTAGGACCAGAAATAGCTAAATCATAGGATCAAGTAACTGAAGCTGAACTTTCTTTTTCTTGATAAGAACGAGTGGGTAAGTGTGGGCTGCTCAGTGAGAAGAAGCTTCAAATGATCCGGTCCGATAACCCGATAATATACTCGATAATTACCCACCCCCAACCTCAAGCCCCTGAGTCAGTTCTAATTATATTTAATTGCAATATCAATATTTCCTAATGTTGCACTATTTTGCATGTTTTAAGAATATATGTGATGTAGACTTTATGTTTTAATTTGAAGCATTGACATAAAATATAGGTAGGGAGAGAAGAAAGTAAAGTTGTTGTGAATTGGTGAAACTCTAAATGTCATAACTTTGCGCTCGGACGTAGGTTTCACCTAATTTTTTTTTTATTTAGCGTATTTTTTCGAGACGAGGCCAGACTTTGGCACAACAGATTTATAAAAAAACGTCCGTCTTGCCAATCAATTTCACTTTTTCCCCAAATCGGTTACTAATTTTCCCTTTTCTTCGCTAAATATCTCGCGATATACAATAGATTTCAACGTCCAAATTTCGTGGTAATGTGTTCGAGAATGTCAATTTCAGTATTGAAAATTCAATTAAAAAAAAAACGGGCCACGGACCCGACCCGGAAAAATCTTACCGAAAACCGGACCGATAAGGTTTCGATCTGGTCCCGGATATCGACTCAGGACCGAAACCTTATCGGACCGGTTCTCAATCCGATCTGGATATGTCGATACCCGAACCGGACCAGACCGATAACACCCTACTCACATTGGGGGGAGGTTTTGAAAAAAATTTGGTTGCATAATTTGGGTTTTCGCTTAGTATTATTTTATTTGCCTTATTATTATTATTATATTCAATTAATTTGGCATGATTTAATTGCATTAAGTTATATTCAAATATGTGGTGTAATGGATAGAGTTACTTTTTAATTTTGGTGGTTTTGAATTCGAGTCGTGGATATATAAATTTTTTGATAGGAATGTTTCCACCAGAAATTGATCATATCTTACACGAATTCGAATATAGCCGAACTCCAATGCGATTACCAGACATCGAATGGAAAAAAAAAAGGTGTGGCATTAAGTCGGCAACTATAATTTGTTCCACGTCAATTTACATAATATACTCAAGGAAAGCAAAAGCAGTTTCCTTCTTTAATTAATTATCACATAAAAGAAATTTCAATAAAGATACACAATAACTATAATGTTAGCATAATTTTATAAGTAAGAATCAAAATGTATACAACTCTAACAAAAAAAACAATACAAAAATAGTATAAAAAATCAAAAATTAAGTTGGATGTCTTAAACAAATATTGTTTTCCAAGATGGCATTAAATGTGATTTGATTTATTTACTATTTTATTATTTTAATTTACAAAATTTGTTAACTCTTATAAATATATAATTATATTATAAGTCTTTAATATTTTCTAATCAATTATATTTTAGATCTTAAGCTATTTATTCATTTATTTAGTTTTATTTATTATTATAATAATCAAATATATAGTGATTGTTAAATGTAATTAAATATTGGGAAAATGATACATGGTGTCTACTTAATATGTATTAAGTAGGTATCCTGTGTCATTTTCAAATATGGAAGAATGATGTATATATATATATATACACACATGAGAATATGATATATTTACAAAATATGACTATATTTTTCAGTTTACCAGACTTAGCAATAGATTTGTTATAAAACATACACGAAAATTTTCGCTCAAAATTTTGTGTATATCTCGCTCAAGACTTAAAATTTTTGCTTAATATTTTATATATGAAAAATTGTATGAAATGTGCATATCTTCTCACATTTTTCGTGTATGAAAATTGTATAACAACGGTATGAATATGAATATAAGTATATAAAATTTGTATAAAGTTCACACGATGTATTTATACAAATTTAATACGATTTTGAAACTCACTTTGAAACTCGGATGAAATTTAATTCAAATACAATAACATTGTATCCAACTTTCATACAATATTAATACATATTTACCTAGTGGTACCTATTATCCATGTAATATGTTGAAAAACTATCAGTCATAATGATAAACTAAACTAAATAAACCGATTACAATTTTACTTCACTTAGCTTTACAATTTATTTTCTCCTCCAAATTTTGGAAATTCAACAAGGTGTTGCTTCGTAGATCATTCCTGATATCCATTATACGAAGCAAAAGTAAAATTTCCCCTTTATGATCAGCAACAAGTGATATTTTGGTGTCAACGGCTTCAAACTCAGAGAAATCTGGTTGGCTACTGAGGCATTGGAACAAATCAATATTTGGGACTACAATTGGATTTCCTCTGCTTCTAATTTACCATCTCTAATTGATGTCTGTATTGAAATTCAATTAAATTTAAATCGCGCATTACAGAGCTCATTTTGGGAGCAACATTCCCAACGTCAAGATATTTTTTATTTCCAAGACTCCAACACAAGACCTCTGATTAAGGAAGGAAGGACGTCAACCATCCACCACAACCAATGTTAGGACATGAATCTCTTCTAGATCACAATTTGTTTGTTTTCTTTTAACATCCAAGGTTTTCTTTGAGGTTTAACTCTCTGGTATTAAAAACTTAAAGACCCGATTAATTAGAAATTATATTAGATATGCCTATTAAAGAGAATAAAACGCTACCTGCTGAAAATAAATAAAAAGAAAATATTCATTCTTAAGCTTACCTTTGATCAAACCTTTAAAATAAGTAGACAGAGTCAATCAAAATCAACACCATTAATATCAAAGCTCTTATACAATCGAACGATGAAGAATAGTTCTACAGGGGCGACCTGAGAACATGTGTCACATATACACAAACATGTGAAAAAACAAAACAAAATATGCACATACATATGTTCTCAAATCATCCCTATTGAACACATCTACATAATGTGGGAAATTATGTGGATCTTGAAGACACATATAAAGGAACAGAATTTAAATAGGTGTAGAATTATCACACTGTACTACAATTAGTACTTGTACTTTTTTTTTCAAAGAGTGCTGGTACTTCAATTCTAGGACAATATGTAACTTCTTCTTTTTTATAGTCGAGGTTTTCAGTGTGTCATATCAGTATAACCGATCAACGGCATAAAGATCAAATTCCCAACACGCATAATTTCTTCGTCTGGCGAATCGAACCCATTTGTCCACGCCAGAAATACTTTATAAGCCTTTACCATTAGACTATACCCCGGAAGACAACAATATGTAACTTTGTAATATCATGTGATGTCTTTGTCTATAAAGTACTACAACAAATTATTGTACTCCACACTACTTCACTTATTTGTACTACAGTCCAGCAGTTGAAGATTTTGTTGGTACGTTATATTATGGGATCAGACTCTGACAAAAAATAATATAACGTTTGATGACGTTTTAATGGATCAATCAGATTTATTTCTAAAAATAGCACACTCCAACTGTCATTTTTTAGACCCATCTAGTTATGGCCGCACAAAATTCGGTCCGGACCGAAAAAAAAGATCGGACGCTGTTCAGACCGGACCGTAAATTCGGTCCGGTCTCCGGTCCTAATTTTTTGAATATTCGGTCCTCGGTCCGATTTTACCCTGTTGTGCAGCCCTAGTCCATATAACCGTATCGGATCGAAAAAGACTTGGACCGGACCGATAAATTCGGTCCGGTCTTCGGCTAATTTTCTGAATATTCGATCCTCGATCCAGTTCAAATCGGTCCGGTCCGATTTTACATCGGTCCGATCTTCGGCTAATTTTCTGAATATTCGGTCCTCGATCCGGTTCAAATCGGTCCGGTCCGATTTTACTCTGTTGTGCAGCCCTACATCTAGTAGATGGATCTCCCATGGACTGTATTAAAAAAATGCAATCCATTATATATTAATATTCTAATACCGTCTATTATATATTAATACAGTATAATCCAATATAAAAATATACAGTCTAGTGCGACATAGCAAACGAGCCCCTATAGTTTAATTAGAGTTTAAGATTTTGTACGTCTGATGTGTAACAAGTACTGCGAATGATAAAATACAATGGTGAGTACAAAATCGTAACACACACACACACTAAAGTTGTACCACATGAAGCCTCAATATTCTGACCCAAAGGAAGAAAAAAAAAATCTAAGCAAGCTCTTTCATAATTATAAATTTCTTATTATAAAATTGGGCTAAAAACATTTTGGTCCCTCAATTATTGCTAAATTTTGATCTTAGTCCTTGAAATGTTTTACTAAACACATTTAATTTTCAATTACTTAAAATGTATACTTTTGATCCCTTTACTTCTGAATATTCACAAATTTTTAGAATTAATGTTCTACCTTTTAATTACCTATGTGTCATATTAAAATTATATTATTACTCCGTAGTTGAAGGTAAAATACATCTAAAATAGTCTATATAACATGTTTCCTACATAAAGGGATTAAAGACACACATTTTAGTTAACTGAAGTTTAAAAGTGTTGAATCATATATTTTAAGGACCAAAATCAGGAACAAAAATACTATTTTTCAATAATTGTTTTGAAAGTTATTTATAAAATATTGAAATTTAAAGTTTATTCCATTTTATAAGCAACTATCACTAGCCTTGAATTATTTATGCCTCTTTAGTTTTATCATTGATTATTGTGGTAAGATCGTAAGAGGTTGAAATTTTATTATATTTAATAAAAGGATAAATTTCACAGATGGTCAGTTAACTATTTTTTTTTTTTATAAATGTCACTTAACTATTTTTTTTAACACAAAAAAACATTTAATTTTGAGCAACTAACACAAAAATCATTTAATTTTGAGCAACTAACACAAAAGTCACTAAAACCACTTTCAGTGTCACTAAATCACTTTCCCTTGAATAACTTATTTCTTACTCTTTCCCTTGAATAACTTATTTCTTACTCTTTCCCTTGAATAACTTATTTCTTACTCTTTTTTAATTAAAAGTTAATAAATAAAATTTTAATTAAAAAGGTCCAATCCGATTCGACCCAAAACCTAATATAAGAAAATTAAAATATTAAACGATCGAAAGTCGGAACAGAACCACAATACGATATTCTCTGGGGTTAGGAATGATAATTGGGACAGGACGGGTGTTCACCCGTAAAATGATACAGTTGAATTTGTATATGTGGTGAAGGACACGTGGATCTCAAGTGACTGATTTGGAAATAATATTAGATAAAATACGACAAGTAAATAATATCAAGACAAAGTGAAGAGATAACTAGTCTGAGACTTGTGTAAGCCTCTGGGAGAAATCTCTATAAGTAGTATGAAAGCAATGTAATCAAGAGAAACATTAAAGAGTGTATTGTAATAGCTTGAATATGATAGTGTTTGCAGCTCACACTAGACTCCGAAGAAAGCAAACCAATATGTCGCAGATATGCTCCACTCATATCTGGATCAGTACCTGCACATAGAGTGCATCAAGTGTAGATTGAGTAGGGGAATCACGTGCACCCAGCATTAGGGCTGTTAGCTGTCCGGATACTCTCGGTAATTATCCGAGAATCGGACCGGTAAACCCGGACCGATACTGCACCAAAAATTAATTGGTCGTGATACGAGTACCAAAAATACCGACCGAGATGAGTCGGACCAGAACCGATTAAATATCCCAGAACCCTCCCACTTCAAAGAAAGCCCTGATTATATTGAATTGCAATATTCCCTAATGTTGGACTATTTTACATGTTTTAAATATATGTGATGTAGACTTTATGTTTTAATTTGAAACATTGACATATAAATTAGTTGTAAATTAGTGAAACTTTAAATGGTCATAACTTTGCGCTCGGATGTCCGTTTGACCTAACAATTTCACTTTTTCCCCAAATCGTTACGTTTTTTCCCTTTTCAAAACTAAATATTGTTGACACCCAATTTTGACCCTCCCGTCCAGTCATTAACTATAAAATTACACTAATTTTGTAAAATAATTTTTAGGGATTTTTATAATAAAATGCAGCGAATAAAACATAAATACAGGCATAAATAAATAATTTAATAATGGCATCGCGTCTTACGTAGAGCTTTAAGCACTTAGAGTCCCGCGCCCGCATTAATTAATTTCAAGCTCTGTCGTAATTCTTAAATAATTAATAAATACATAAAATAAATAATTTAGCAATGACGTCGTATCAAGTAGCATAGCCGCATTTATTAATACGCAAGAGAATTTCATAATCATTTGTAATCAACTAATATATGCATTTAATAGCGTCGCATTTATAAAAAAAAGCTTTAAACAATTCTTTAAATATCATACTTGCATTTAGCATTTAAATAATTTAACATAAACTCAATTCAATTTAATAATACAACATCGCAATAATAAATAAGTTTAATAACGGCATCACATTATAAAATATTAAGCACAATTTACTAATTTAATTCACCACTAAAATAATTAAACACTTAAAACTCTACCTATTTAAATACCTAATTAAAAGCCTAATTAAACTAACTAATTTAATACTAACCTATTTCTACCCAGCCCACTACCGCCTGGCCCAATCATCCGCGACGCACCACAGAGCTCCAATACCGCGCCCAATCCCTTTTCCTTATCGAATTTCGCGACTGCATCTTCACTTCATTTCGTTTTTCATTCCCATCGTCCTCAAAACAGACCTAGACGAAGCCCTAGAAACCAGCAACCCTAAAACCTTCTACTTTCGTCGCCGCCCGGATTTCTCACGAGAATCCGGCTTTCTTCACCCACGCACCTAGCCGCCTTTCCTTACCCACGCACTCCACATCCAACGATACCTTACCATATAAACACCTAATCACACCAAATCTCCTTAAAAATCGCTCTAAATCAAGACCCAAATAGCACAAATCTCAAATTTTTAAACACTTACCAAACTTAGAACCCAAAATCCTAGCTATAAATATAGAACCAATACGCATGCAATAGGATCGAGGCAGAGCGAGCATAAGAGAGCATATACGAGAGCTTAGTCTGGGTAGCGATCGAAGCATCGATTTTCATCCTAGCAGCAATAACTACTCGCAGCAAAGGATAGAACATCCAAAAACTAGTAAGCATCGACACCTTTTAGTCGTGACCACGACCTTTCATTCGTGATCGCAAAACCCAAAACCCGTCGATTGGACCGACGACTTGATACGCCTGCTCGCCGGAGAAGGTAAACTTAACTCACACTGATTTTAGTCTATTCGTGTTCGATTGTTTGCATCTGTTTTGTATTGTCAATTCTGTGTTAGTTCTGTTCCTATACAAGCCATTTAGTTAACTTAATGTTTAATACAAGATAATGCCCAATCCTGTTAATTTCTTGTTTTTAACATATTGAAAAAAATTCATATTGTATCTGTGTTAAATATGTGTTAGGTAGATTCTCGCTTTCATCAATATGAGGCTATTAATTGGAAACATGTCCGATAATCTGTTTTATGTCACGTAGGATAGGTTTGGTCTTTAAATCTTTATTAACTTGCTTATAAACTCACGGGTATGAATCTGGGAAATAGCAAAATATGAAAGGTGATAAGAAGCAGTATGTATGCAGGCATATAAGTTTGGACTAAAGATTCAAATACTGAAGCCTGTCGTGTGTTATTAAAATCAGATTATTCCTAATAAGTATCTGCCTGTTATTTTGGACATAATAATGTTAGCTGATTCAGTCATATGATTGATAACCATTCGACCACATTATGCCGTGCTTCTGAAGTGTCCACCATTCATGCACTTCTATGTTACTATCACCCCCTGTTTCCCTCTTAATGCATAGCCTAGTATGGTAGAATATGTCTAAATTTGGTGTAAATGATTCGGTGTAGCTAAGAAGTGTTACCCAAATAGTCAGTGAATCGTTCTTATTTGCCTTACACACATACTGGAATGTTCCCGTTTCTACTACGCATGTTTATGTGAAATAAAACCAACTGCATCAACCTTGTTCTAAGAATTATACTTGCTTAGAAAACTGCTAAATGATAAATACACTGGATAACCGTATACCTTTGTCCAAATTAGCTATGTCGTCGTTTACCTCGTATGTAATGGGTGTTGTTTGGATAGGATCTGTCATAACATGCTAAAATTCTTGGAGAATATGTGTTATTTCATTTGGCTAAGTCACCCATTTGAAGCTACCTGCTGGTTCCCCTGCTTAAAATTTAAATATGTTAAGGTGCTCTCATTTTCCTTCTAAAATAACTGAACATGAGAATGTTGGAATTCTGTCTTTCATTTTATAACCTGCCTGTATCTATATGAAAGCATTAGCCCGACCTCCCAACACCCAGTTTAATATCTACTTAAAGAAGGCCCGTTGCTCTCTGATGGTCTATTTGCATGTTAGCCTGAAATCTAGGCCTGATGACTTCCTCTCTGTCACGACCCAACCTCGGCCGCTGATCGTACCTACCGGTACCTGCAGTATATGTCGAGAATAGCAAATGAACATACATAACACATACGATAAAAAGGTAATATCATCGCCACCAGAAGGTCGCTTTCCATAAAACATACTTAACAAAAGTATAATAGTACAACCGGTTCTTATAGCCCAAAACATAAATGTGACCACGCACTTAAAGATAACAATCGTGGCGACGGCCCCGCCATACCCCGAATATACAAAGTACCTATAGCATCGTGGAAATCCGTACCAAAATAACAAGCGTCCGAGGATGGAGCTTCGACATCGGAAGAGTGATCCTAAGAATGAGGATCCACACCGCTTACCCTTACCGCAGATTTAACGCAGCCCCAGGAAGGGTCGCGACACATATGTACCAAGTATGTAAAGTCGAAAATATCGTAATATCGATATCAAGTCTAAAAGCAAGCCGAGTCATGAAAGACAATAAAAACCTTTATCGTGCCTTACTAACAATGAGAGTGACAAGTATATATATATAATAATCGCATAAAATAGGAGGCTCATGATCAAAACAGGTACCTCGCCCGTAGTATCAATAAAACCATCCTACTCCTCGGGACTATTTCACCCGCACGGGTCCCGTGGACCGCATGAGGTACTCCTCGCATCGGTACCACGCAGACGGGAGTATTTCACCCGCATAAGCCCATAAGGACTCGCATGAGGTATTCTCGCATCATGGGTAGCAAATCCACGAACAGTGGTATAACGATCTGGGGACTTTCCCCGGATATACTCTACCCCAGCAGATGGTATAACGATCTTGGGGTGCACTCGATATACTCTACACAAGCATATGGTATAACGATCTTGGGGCTTGCCTCGATATACTCTTATATCGTGCAGATGGTATAACGATCTTGGATCCGCCTCGATATACTCTTACATGGCGGATGGTATGACGATCTTGGGGCCGCCCTCGACATACTCTACATCGGCGGGGGTGGTATGACGATCTGGGCTTGCCGCATATACTCTTACCCTATCTCAAATCACTATCATATCATAAATAAGTTAAGAAACTTATAACTTCTTTTAGTCTTGTTCATATACTCTCTCATTTTAGTTTACTTAAGGCACTTAATCATATCTTTAATAAAAGAACACCGGGAGTTTAACCCAAGTACTATATGCTTCAACTCTTTCAACAATGACTCTTCTTTATACATAAAAACCTTTGGACAATTGATACCTTAAAATCAATTTGCCTCTTCACATACTTATCTTATTTAGAGAAAATCTCTTCTCATTAACCTTTTATGAAGCTAATAAACCAACTTCCCATAAAGTTGTTATATTAACTCTATACTTTAGTAAAATCATACTTTTTCCTAACTAAGGGAATTATACATTCTTAAAATGAAACAAGTCATTATATACTTAAAACAAGTAAGAATGCCAAATCAGACGTCTACCGTACTACATAGTTTCATCTATTCATGCTCAAGAGATAGGAAAGCTTCACATACCTCTTTGGTCAATCCACTTGCCAAGTCCAAACTACCGCAAGTAATACTTCAACCTATAATAGTCATGATACGTTTATTAACCTCTAATCTTAATGTAGAACAATCCAAGTTCAAAGTCACTAAATTCTAAGGAAAATTGGGCAGATTTCCTTTGTTTCTACTCACTTTGCCACCTTTCTTAAGGCCAAATTTATCATCCAAAACACCACATTTAAGGCTCAATCAATCCAACAGTTCAAAGGGGATTCCACACCCAAAATTCGCCCAACAAGTTTACAACAATTCACTTAACAATTCTAAGGTAGTTTTAGGCTACAACATGCTCATAATCTCTTCTTAACCCATTCTTCATATCCAAACCACATTTTCTAGCATGCAATGACTCTAAGTGCATTATTTTACTACCACAAGATCTTTCTTCTAAGCATGCAACACTAGAACTAAATCTAAAGGAAGAAATGTTACCTTAAAGTTTTAGCCAAAACTTATCCCAAATATTGCTAGCTTCCTTGCCAAGAACACCACCACAATAATGCCAACAAGCTAGCTACAAGCTTCCTTTTCTTGTTCTGAACTTTCAGATTTTTCTTGGTTTTTTGTGAGTGAAGGAGGAGCTGATTTTTAGAGTGAGGAAGATGTTTGCGCGATGACCAAGTCTCCAAGACGTGGTCAATATAAGCCATGCAAGCAAAATCAGATGGGGGACACTTGTCACCCTCCCATGGCCTTTTAAAAGAGAAATCGACTTTCCTAAGTTTTTCCGCCCAAAATCCGCTCGGCCATGCGCTGGAAACCTCCGCCGGCTCTGGACTTTCGGCGCCTCGCTGTCCTGGCGCGCGCGCTGAAACTTCAGTGACCCTCAGTACTTTAGGCGCCGCGTTCTCGCATCCGCCGCCCTCGCCGCTTTTCTCAAACGCATTACCGATCACGCTGAACTTGTAACTCTCATAACTTTCTACTCCGACGCCCTATCGATTTAACGGTTGGTTGCGCTGGAATCTAGACTCAACGAACTACGCCTAGGCCTTTAAAATACTTAGGAACTCTCAATGAATTGGGTCATAACCCGCCCCAAAGTTGACTAAAACCCGTCCTAATAACCCACAACCTATCCTTTGAAAATTTTAAGTCTTACATGCCGTGCGCTCTCACACGTAGGGTCAGAACTACGGGTATAACATTCTCCCCTTAGAAACATTCGTCCCGAATGTTCCTTCTAGGCTTACTCAAATCATATTATCGACATAGACCTCTCAACCACTCTTGCAAAAATAAGGAAGCTCCACGAGCCACAATGCACTTGCGAACTTATCAATCAAAACTAACAAGCAGAAAGTAGGTTACCCGGAGGTATAGGGAATAAGTGAAGATACTTCTTCATCATATCGCCTCTCGCTTCCCATGTCATTTCCTCCTGTTGCTCCGCCATAGACTCGACGGAAGCCACATCTTTCGCTCAAGTCGCTTAACTCGACGATCGAGTATCGCTGGGACTCTCCTCATACGATAACTCCTCTCACACTTGACATCCCGAACCGGTGCACTCTAGATGGATCTCCAATACATTTCCGCAACATAGACACATGAAAATCGGATGCACCGCCTCCAATCTGGACGGAAGATCTAACTCATAGCAACCTTGCCTACCCTACGGACAACTGACACGCCCAATGTACCTTGGGCTAAGCTTCCCTTCTTTCCAAATCTCATCACGCCTTCATGGGCGATACTTTTAGAAAAACCCAATCATCTATCTCGAATTCCAAGTGTCGACGCCGATGATCCGTGATACGACTTTGCCGACTGAGCCGCCAACAATCGCTTCCCGGATAAGTTTCACCTTATCCATCGCTGCTGAACTAAGTCCGCCCGACTAATCGACTTCTCCCACCTCGAACCAGCCTATCGGTGACTGCACTTTCTCCCGTATAAGGCCTCATGCGCGCCATCCGAATACCGGAATGGTAGCGTTGTTGTAAGCAAACTCCACAAGAGGCAAATGATCCTCCCCTACCCTCAAATCAATAACACAAGCCCGCAGATATCCTCGTTGTTCGGATAGCGCTCGCCGCCCATCACCGAGGGTGAAACGCCAGATCGAGACTCACCAGGTCCCTAATCCCTTCAAAAGACCTCCAGTTAGCCGAGAACCGGCTCTCTATTCGATATAATCGACACCGAACTCGTGCGTCTCACAATCTCTCTAATATATAATCCGCATAGTCCTCACCGAGAACGCTGCTCGACGGAAGAAAATGGGCTGATTTCACACCGTCGACAATCACCCAAATGGAATCACGCTTCCTCGAGTGGTAGGTAGCCCCGTAATAAAATCCATATTTATCACCTCCCACTTCCAAGTCGGAATATCAATAGCTCGCAATGACCCACCGCTTCGTGCTCAATCTTAACTCGACGAATTCGCATTGTGCCACGAACTCCGCAACGCCCTCTTAGGCCATCCCACCAATATACGATCCGAGGTAATGGTACATCTTAGTCGACCGGATGAATAGAATAACGAGCACCGTGCCTCCCCAAAATCTGGCCGACGAAGTCTGTCACATCGGAACACACAACCGCCTCGAATCTTAGCACCCCATCAGCGCCACCTCAAATAGACTCTCTTTCAACAATGCATCTCTGCATCGCATCAAAATCGGATCCTCATATCGCCGCTTCTTTACCTCTTCGACGATAAGACTCGGCAACCTCTCGAACCCGAATTTCACTATCGTAATCAACCAAACGAACCCCAATGCTCGCTACCGATGTAACTCTCTGACCATATCCTCTTCTCCGTCAACATCGCATGCACTACCCATCGACCGCGACTAAGGCGGCATCCGCAACCACATCGCCTTCCCCGTGGTATAGAATATCAACATCGTAATCCTTAAGAGCTCCAACCACCGCCTCGCCGCAAGTTCACTCCTCCGGTCAAGATGCATCGAGACTTCGGTCCGTGTAAATGTCCACGAACTCCATATAAATAATGTCTCTGCATCTTTAAGGCATGAATCATCGCGCCAACTCCAAGTCATGCGTGAGATAGTTCTTCTCATGCTTCCTAAGCCGTCAAGACGCATAAGCTATAACTCGCCGGCCGCATCAAGACGCACTCCAAGCCCGACACACGACGCTGGCCACAATAAACCACATATCCATCTAAGCCCTCAGAAGAGTAAGAATCGGGCGGTCGCCAACTTCTCCTTTAGCAATCAAAACTTTCTCACAAGTATCCGTCCATCGAACATAGCCGCTTTCCGAGTCACTTTAGTCAAAGTGTGAAATAGAAGCAAACTTCTACAAACCGCCGATAATAACTCGCAAGTGCCTAAAGTGCGCAGACTCCGCTTGCAGTAGCTGGTCCGCCATGTCTTGATCGCTTCAATCTTCGCCAGATCAACCCGAATACCATCGCCCGATAACATGCCCTAAGAAAGCCATCGACGCCGGCTAACTCGTGACTTCGAACTTGGCATACAATCGCGGCCTCGGAGGACTCTAATACCGCTTCAAATGACCAGATGCTTCCCGCTCGGCGCGAATACACCAAGATATCATCAATGAAAACTATAACGAACATATCCAAGAAGGCCTCGAACACCCTATTCATCAAATCCATGAATACCGCCAGCGTTGTCAACCCGAAAGACATCACCTCGAACTCATAAGGCCCATACCGGTCCCGAATGCGCTTTGGGATATCTATCTCTCTAACTCGTACTGATGATAAACTGCATCCGCAGTCTATCTTGAAAACACTTTGCACCTCGCAGAATCGTCAAACAAATCGCCAATCTCGGGAGGGATATCTGTTCGATAGTCACCTTGTTCACCGTCAGAATCAATACACATACGCAGCTGGCCCCATCCTTCTTCTTCACAAACAATACCGTGCTCCCAAGGAGAAACACTTGGCCTAATAAAGCCTTTCTCCAAAGAAATCTTTCACCGGTCCTTCAACTCCTTCACTGGCGGTGTCATCCTGTATGGCTAATAGATATCGGCCGAGTATCCGCGCCAAGTCAATGCAAAACTCAATCTCCTCTCGAGGATACCCTAAGCTCATCCGAATACGCCCGAAACTCTCTAACGATCGAATCGATCAAGGTCCTGACTTCTACCTCGTGTCGAATACCCGAACCATATGGTAGATGTACCCTTTCCGCACCATTTTCCTAGCCTCGAGGTAAGAAATAAACTTACCTCTGGCGACGCAAAGATTCCCTTCCACTCGATAACGCCACGAACCGAACCGAACTAATCTCTCTACAGTCCACGTTAGCATAGCAAGATGCTAGCCAATCCATACCCATAATCACATCGAAGTCTGTCATATCCAACTCTATCAAGTCGGCTAGAGTCTGACGGCTATCTATAGTCACAGGACAAGCCTTATACACTCGCCGCCTACCATCGAATCACCATCGCGTAGCCACCTCAAAAGGTCTTATGGACTCGCTCTATCCCTATTCTACCGCAATATGAGGAGATATGTAGGACAAGGTAGAACCTCGGATCTATCAAAGCATATACATCACAAAGAAGAAACCAATAATGTACTGTGACGACATCCGCGACGCCACGGTCCCGCCGATCGACATAGCATATATGCGCTCGAGGACCGCTAGAATCGAACCCTACCACGACCTCTCGCCGCGCCGCCGCCCATAAGTACTTTCTCTCCGGCGCCTAACCATCAAGATGAAGATCCAAAGAATGCACCCGCCGACCGAACGTAATGCTCCCGCCGCCAAGGCGACGACAATCTCTTCGGGATGGCCCCGCCGCCACAAGAGTAACATGATCTCGAACCCATACGCACTCGCCGGATGAGACCTACCGCATCGAACGCACCGGCAGGTAGGTGGTCTCGATTGCGCCGGTCTCGCCTCTCGAAACCTCAAGTCCCGAGCCTCGACCGCTCGAATAACCTCGCTGATCGACCTCCCGCCGAAATCGAGAAGGAGCACTCAGGCCGGCCGGAAGGTGGACTAGTTCGCCGAGGCCGCCTAAAATCGCCCGAACTCGATGTTCGCCTCTGGCCGCCCAAATCTAACCGATCCCGCCTCTCTGCCTCAATCCTCGTATGCTCGCATCCCGCAATATCCATCCTCGGGTCAAGAGCCACTCCTAAGCAAGCAGAATCATGTGACGCCTAGCCCCATCACGTATCTATGAACCCCGCTCGCCATGTCGCTACGATGGTGTGTGCATATCCGCCAATGAGTCAAACTCAAGTCAGACTCCCGATAGTCCTCCCGCCCCGCCTCAAGGTCAAGAACCTATCTACGCGGCTCTCCTCACCTCGTGAGGCAAGAAGTGGTCTAGAACGCCTCGTGAACTCCTCCCAATCACCGGAAGAGCGCCCTCACCTCGACAATACCCATGACTCAAACCGGCCAACGCAATATCGCAGAACCGTAGAGTTAGTATAATGCACTCGCCTCGATGCCCTAAGAACTCGCATGGTCCGTCAGAATCGCCGGAAAACTCGCGATCCTCATCAAATCTCGAACCATAGAACTCGGGTGACAACCCAGAAATCCCGAATCCAGAAATCGCTTGGCCAGTGGTCCGCCGCTTCGCCTGCTTGCCGCTCGCCACTACGCTGGTCAAGAATCGACTGTTTCGTAATCTTCGTACTCAGTTCGCTCGCGAGCCGAGGCTCCGCATCGCGGTCGTGAGTCGCGCACGCCGAACTGCTGAGGCCGGGCGACGACGTGGAACTCGCCGCCTAAACATCATCTTCGTAAGGATTGGGCTGTGCCCTCGTGACTCTCCGCGCCCCACTAGCAAGACTCTCACCGCTTTGCCTTCTCGGGCCGCGGTTGCCTTGCGCGAGGCATAATCGATACATAAAGGAAAACATCGTGGAGATTCAACCTATAACTCACTTCTATTGCACGATCTTAGAGTGAAAGAATGGAAACCAATCCTAAATATCTCGCACCTCCTCGATTATAGATGTGTGCACGACACACCGATAATCAAGACTTACTAGACACCTGCTCATGGACACTTTCCGAGGACTAATCGCTCGATACCACTTTTGTCACGACTCAACCTCGGCCGCTGATCGTACTTACCGGTACCGCCGTATATGTCGAGAATAGCAATGAACATACATAACACATACGTATAAAAGGTAACATCACCGCCACCTAAGGTCGCTTTCCATAAAACATACTTAACAAAAGTATAATAGTACAACCGGTTCTTATAGCCCAAAACATAAATGTGACCACGCACTTAAAGATAACAATCAAGTGACAGGCCCCGCCATACCCCGAATATACAAAGTACCTATAGCATCGTGGAAATCCGTACCAAAATAACAAGCGTCCGAGGACGGAGCTTCGACATCGGAAGAGTGATCCTAAGAATGAGGATCCACACCGCTACTTACCACTCGCAGATTTAACGCAGCCCGGGAAGTGGGGTCAAGACACAATATGTACCAAGTATGTAAAGTCGAAAATATCAGAATATCGATATCAAGTCTAAAAGCAAGTCGAGTCATGAAAGACAATAAAATACCATTTATCGTGCCTTACTAACAATGAGAGTGACAAGTATATATATATAATAATCGCATAAAATAGAGGCTCATGATCAAAACAGGTACCTCGCCGTAGTATCAATAAAACCATCCTACTCGGGACTATTTCACCCGCACGGGTCCCGCGACCCGCATGCGTGATCGGCCGCACTCACGGCACGGGACTATTTCACCCGCATAAGCCCATAAGGACTCGCATGAGGTATTCCTCGCATCACGGGTAGCAAATCCACTAACAGTGGTATAACGATCTGGGACTTTCCTCGATATACTCTTACCCCAAGCGGATGGTATAACGATCTGGGTCAGACTCGATATACTCTACACCAAGCAGATGGTATAACGATCTGGGGCTTGCCTCGATATACTCTTATATCGTGCAGATGGTATAACGATCTCGATCTCGCCTCGATATACTCTTACATCAAGCGGATGGTATGACGATCTTGGCCGCCCTCGCATATACTCTTACATCAAGGGCGAGTGGTATGACGATCTGGGCTCACTCGACATACTCTTACCCTATCTCAAATCACATCATATCATAAATAAGTTAAGAAACTTATAACTTCTTTTAGTCTTGTTCATATACTCTCATTTTAGTTTACTTAAGGCACTTAATCATATCTTTAATAAAAGAACACCAGGAGTTTAACCCAAGTACTATATGCTTCAACTCTTTCAACAATGACTCTTCTTTATACATAAAAACCTTTGGACAATTGATACCTTAAAATCAATTTGCCTCTTCACATACTTATCTTATTTAGAGAAAATCTCTTCTCATTAACCTTTTATGAAGCTAATAAACCAACTTCCCATAAAGTTGTTATATTAACTCTATACTTTAGTAAAATCATACTTTTTCCCTAACTAAGGGAATTATACATTCTTAAAATGAAACAAGTCATTATATACTTAAAACAAGTAAGAATGCCAAATTCAGACGCTCACCGCACTACATAGTTTCATCTATTCATGCTCAAGAGATAGGAAAGCTTCACATACCTCTTTGGTCAATCCACTTGCCAAGTCCAAACTACCGCAAGTAATATTTCAACCTATAATAGTCATGATACGCTTATTAACCTCTAATCTTAATGTAGAACAATCCAAGTTCAAAGTCACTAAATTCTAAGGAAAATTGGGCAACATTTCCTTTGTTTCTACTCACTTTGCCACCTTTCTCAAGGCCAAATTTATCATCCAAAACACCACATTTAAGGCTCAATCAATCCAACAATTCAAAGGGGATTCCACACCCAAAATTCTGCCCAACAAGTTTACAACAATTCACTTAACAATTCTAAGGTAGTTTTTAGGCTACAACATGCTCATAATCTCTTCTTAACCCATTCTTCATATCCAAACCACATTTTCTAGCATGCAATGACTCTAAGTGCATTATTTTACTACCACAAGATCTTTCTTCTAAGCATGCAACACTAGAACTAAATCTAAAGGAAGAAATGTTACCTTAAAGTTTTAGCCAAAACTTATCCCAAATATTGCTAGCTTCCTTGCCAAGAACACCACCACAATAATGCCAACAAGCTAGCTACAAGCTTCCTTTTCTTGTTCTTAACTTTCAGATTTTTCTTGGGATTTTAGAGAGAAGGAGGAGTTGATTTTTAGAGAGAGGAAGATGTTTGAGAGATGACCAAGTCTACAAGACTTGGTCAATATAAGCCATGCAAGCAAAATCAGATGGGGGGGACACTTGTCACCCTCCCATGGCCTTTTTAAAGAGAAATCGACTTTCCTAAGTTTTTCCGCCTAAAATCCCGCCGCGCCACAGGCGCCACAATGAAACCTCCGCCGGCTCTCTGGACTTTCGCCGCGCCGCTGCCTGGCAGCCGGCGCTGAAACTTCAGGACCCTCAAGATTTAGGCGCCGCGCCTATCGCTTTGCTCGAAACGCATTTACCCGATCACACGAACTTGTAACTCATAACTTTCTACTCCGACGCCCTATCGATTTAACGGTTGGTTGCGTTGGAATCTAGACTCAACGAACTACGCCCTAGGCCTTTAAAATACTTAGGAACTCTCAATGAATCGGGTCATAACCCGCCCCAAAGTTGACTAAAACCCGTCCGGAATAACCCGTCAACCTATCCTTTGAAAATTTTAAGTCTTACATGCTTTTGTGCGCTCTCATACGTAGGGTCAGAACTACGGGGTATAACACTCTCTTTGCTGGAATTCTGCATCTTAGTTTGCATACTGGCTGGTGTGACTGAATTGTACCAGTCTAAGTAGCGCATATAGAGGTGAGAAAAAGGAAAATACTCATAGCTTTGACATGGTTATACAAAGGTCGCATATAAGATCGCTGCATTACTCGCTAACTTTCAGCATCCAAGGCCCAAATGATCGTGGCCGGGCCGCTTCTTTTCTTTTTTAGCCTTTTGAATCATTGTTAAATACTGATCAGCTTCAGTCTTTGAAATCCTCACTGTTTGTTCATGGATACACTAGGTTTTGACACGAATTATGTTCCGTTAAATGCTTATTTATTTGGGTTAAGTCCTGTGTGCTTCTCGTTGTTTATTGCCCGCTGCTACCGATCCCAACTGTTATTCCAGATTGCTGGAATAAAAAAATGATTCAAATATGTCAAATACTTGCCTATTATTCAATAAAGTTTTGAGCGGGTACTAATCTTTATCTTCTTTATTTTGCATGGCATGCATCGGAGCAAAACGAAGAGTCTCACGGCGAGACTCATCGCGAGCCACTTCAAATGGCAACCTGCGTCTATGTACACCCGCGTTTGCATTCCCGCTTCAGAGATCCTAAGACAAAAATAGAACAAGATGATGTCGCCACTCGTCTTGAGAGCCGTGATCATATCCATCTTTTATATTATTTGTTTAAATTGTTGCCTAATCCTTTAACTTTGTAATTAATAGGAGACATAGAACAATTAGCCCGTTGGAATAAATAAATTGGGTGGGTAGTTTTAAAATCGGAAACGCACTTTAAGTTACTTGTCATGCATGTCTAAACTTTATTAAATAATTCAACTCGCAGCTAACACGATAAAATAAATCGCATTTCCCACAAGCACTTTTATTAGCACAATATAAATAATTTATATTGAATAGCCTTCTTATCATAAAATTACAAAAATTATCTTTTGCACTACGTCATACATGTTTGATTTTAAAAGCATATCTTTGATCATAAACCAACATTGCATATATCTATAAACAATATAAATGCATACTTTAAAGCTTTATTTTTATAGCATTAGTTTTACGGATTTTTATCAACATGCCTACTTTTATATTCTGAAGCATCTTTTATATTTTTAAAACACGCATTCTTAGCATAATAATTACCCTAGGTTTGAACGGACAACCGCGAGTTAGCGGATCTTAGAGGGTGCCTAACCCCTTCCCTCTAGATTAATAAAGAACTCTTACCCAGAATCTCATTAAGTTTAGCAGACCATTAAAATGGAGTTAATGTTTTACTTTAAACTAGTTAAACATTTAGGTGTCCTAATTCACCCAATTAATTAGGTGGCGACTCCCGCGAACCCCTTAGCATTCTAGCAACCCCTTTGCACTTTTAGCATCTTTTTAGCATTTTTATATTCTAGCACCCTTTTATACCTTTTAGCACCTTTATTTATTTTCTAACACCTTTTTCTAAGCAGGATTCGAGTTTAGAAAAAGTCGCGGCCGAAAAAGGGCGCGACAGAAATGGCGACTCCGCTGGGGATTTTAGGTTCTTAACCACAACAGACCTAGGATTATTATTTGGCAATTATTTTGCATTCAATTTTTTGTGTGTTGTATTTTGTTTATTTTGCTACATGCTCTACTGCTTTCCTTAAAACTGACATTCCGCTCATATTTCTTCCACTCTGGAAAATTCACACTATCACACACAACACGCGGGTGTGCTTCGCGCACTTGCAAATTTCTTTCAAATATCCAAATTTTAAGAGAGTTGGCGCCTGCGCGGAGTTAGATCGGTTCGTCTGATCAGCCGCGTAGCCTTCTCACTCGAGTTGTCCGCTCAGAACTCAAGGCCTAGAAAAGCCAAATCTTAGAAACTTAAGATAGAGCTATACCACCCTTATTTTAGGGCATGCATGCATTTACCTTAGGCGGGTCGGTCCTTGGCATCGACACCACAATTAGGAAGACACCAAGCTTGTCGACGGGTTCCTCAACCTAACGACCAACCAGCATATTATGTGTAGCGTGGCAATGATAGACAAATCCAAACCTAATCATGTCATGCTAAAATTGGGAAAAGTGCACCGTCATTTGGTCGCCATTTCCAACAAAAGCATTACAGTTGGGCGGCTTGGACAAATCCATCTTAACCTCGCATATTTGACGTTTAGGCTTACCTCTGGCATAAAGAGGTCCCCCGGCATGTTAGGAAACATATCTGTTACATACCTGCAAATTATGTGCTTTATGCTAACACCGTTTGTTGCATTTTTTTTTTTTAGAAAATTTATCATCCTCCCCAAAAGGTCGGTTCGTATTTGACTCAACAATGTCGGAGCATCCACACTTTACCAGGTCCAAGGCACGAAACGAGGATATGACTGGCTGGCGCTCGAGCCAAATGGTTTGGGAATTATTCTCACAATAAAATGTAACCTTGAAGGAGGAATGTCACCATCAGAAGAATGTATTGCAAATGCTACAACAAATTGCTGATATGCAGGTTGAGACGGAGAGGCTACGGAATCTGACCAACCTATCCATTAGTTTGAATACCCCTATGCCAGAGCAAAGGGCCACTACCTCGCAAACCATCCCAGAGCGACCTCCACCACCACATATCTCCCAAAATTCCCCACAAAGGCCACCAGTCACCGATCAAACCGACCCTCGCCCAGCCAACCCTCAACCCCACCTTCAAAATGACCCTCCTACTACCCATGTACCTCAGCCCCCGCCTACTTACTTCACCACAATCAGCCCTAATCGCCAGGCCAACCAATACCCACGCACCACACCCATTACCAAATTTCAAAGAAACAACCGAGCATACTAACTTACGCAAATGTAAGCCCGCCTTTTACCGTCCCCGTGCTTCACCAAGAAGGGGATCATTACGAAGAAATGGAGAGGGAAGTCCGAGCCAAAATGGACGAGGACGTGGCCAAAGAAATTCATAGTCTGAAAGAAGCGGTTAGGGGCATGCGATCAGACAAAGGTCACGAAGGACTAGACTACGAGGACCTTTGCACGATCCGCACGTAAACCGCCTATGGGTACAAGGTGCCGAAGTTTGAACTATTTGATGGGAAAGGGAACCCCCGTGCACACCTAAGGTCATATTCCGACAAGCTAATCGGGGTAGGGAAGAACCCAGCGGTCATTATGAAGTTGTTCATTCGGAGCTTGACCGACGAGGCACTAGGTTGGTATACCAGCCAAGATCCGCGGAAATGGCATGGCTGGAATGCATCGCCCAAGATTTTGTGAGCGATTCAGTTCAACACGTAAACCGCCGCGATGCATTCTATTTAATGAAGTCGAGAAAAAGCCTACGAAACGTTCGGAGAATACGCCATGAGCGGCGCCAGAGGCGTGAAAGTACAACCACCCACGCGAGAGTGAGATGACCACACTGCTCGCACAATCTTTGAAGGATGCAACCTACTATAAGCGGATGATAAGCGCCATCGGGCGGAATTTTGCGAAGTTATTAGAATGGGCGACTTCGTAGGTTAAGGTATTAAACCGTAGGATTACAACCGCAAAGATTACAGCATAACTAATAAGGCGATTGATCGGGGACACTCGGGAGTACTTCACAAAGGAAGAAAGAGACAGTTTCCCCTTCTATGTTTGTACAAGAACGCAAACCCGAAGCATTCATAACCTACCAAAATCCATCATACTACCACAACTACCACACACAGCCTATATATAACACTTCACAAGCACCCGTTTATCCTGCCCCGCATAGATCCACCCATCAAGCCCGCCAACAGAATAGAGCACCCAATGCACCCAGAGCAAATAAGAATTTTGAAGGAAAACCACCCAAAGTTCGCACCCCACTAGCTGAACCCATACCTCAAATATATGAAAGGTTGCGAGCTGCAGGCCTAATCCAACCGGTTCCAGGAAGGATTCCTGACCCTATCCCAAGATGGTATGATGAGAACAAGCGCGCATCACTCCGATAGCCCGTGACACGACATCGGGGTTGCCACTCTCGCGACGTAATCGAGGCGTTGATCGGAGAAGGGTAATTCAAAAGATCCCGCCCAAATGTGCATGATAACCTCGCTGCACCACGGCCACGTCAATGTGCACCTGATAACCTTAGATGAGGAATACACTCCCCTGCCTATGCCCATTCCGCCCTCGAATCAGTCATTTATCCGAGCATGCACCACGCAGAGGCCAAAAGAGGGGGATAGCAGAGCATGAAGACCCAGCCATCCACGAGGCAGAGCATGAAGGCGTATTGATTGGATTTGCACCCTTGTCTTGGTCCGCCTAGAGCCTGGATAAGAAAAGCGATTTATTTTAGCAGAATAATTTATAAACTCATATTTAAGCTTTAATAATGTTTTCTTTCGTTTTGCTTGTAATGAACTACGTTTGACCTGATTCCCTTGGTGGATACGTAGGCGGCCGTCTCGGCTTCGGTCCCACATCTAGAAATTTTAATTTTTTACCCAAAATTTCGCTTGTAATGAACTACGTTCGACCTGATTCCCTCATGGGGATACGTAAGCGGCCTAAATCGGCTTCGGTCACACCATTAGGAAACTTTCCCTTCATTCTGAAAATAACAAAAATAGATATAGAATACAAGCAACCCCATTGAGACCCATTTTAGGCCAGACACCCTTTTCAAAACTGGGATCATGTAGGAAACCAGACTGGGGTTGCAAGTCCAAACAGGCCAGGCACACGGATATCAAGGGACAAGGCGGCGAAGTCAGATACGAATCGACCCCCCCCCCAAAACTCACAAATTTTTCTTTGAGCGCAGGTCTTTTCATATTAACAGAAAGTGCAATGTAGCGTAAAATACGACAAAAAGTCTCGCGCAGCGAAGCAGCAAAGCGAGAGGATGACAACAATCCAAAGTCCGCAGCAAAGAGCAACAATGCAGAAGGGGCATCAACAATCGCAATCAAAGTTCGAGTTCGCAACAAAACCTAGCGCATCAACTCGGGCATCAAGTCAAATTGGCAACCAGCATCGACGCACCAAAGCGCATCATGGCAATTCATCATTTGCGGCGTCTAGCACGTCGTGCAAGGACACCTCGCACTATCTCGCATATCGTGGGCGATATCTCTACCCATAAAATTGCACTTCTCATATGTATTTATCATTTTTAAACAGGTATACACTAACGTTTTTCTCAAGCTTAGCTTGCAGGAGCATTTATTCTACAGGAGCAGCAGCAATACGTCCAGACAACGACGTGATCAGCAAGTCCATGCAACGACGCCAGCAGCAACACGTCCAGACAACGACGTGATCAGCAAGTCCACGCAACGACGCCCGGCAAAGAATACGCCCAGCAATGACGTTATCGGACGCAGAAGTCCACGCAACGACGCCAAAGAAGAACACGCCCGCATAACGGCGTTATCGGCCGACATCAAGTCCACGCACGACGCCCGGAAGCAATCGCCCGCATAACGGCGTGATCGCGAAGTCCACGCAACGACGCCACGAAGAATACGTCCGTGCAATGACGTTATCGGACAAAGAAGTCCACGCAACGACGCCGAAGAATACGTCCAGCAATGACGTTATCGGCGACAATCTACACGCAACGACGCCAAAGAAGATATCGCCCGCAGCGACGCTATCAGCCCAACAAGCCCAAAAACGACGCCATCATCAGCATGTCACATCCTCGCAGGGACGATTTCTATACTCCCGAAATTGCATTTCTTACGCTTGCTTTATTATTCTGTCTTAGCAGTTATGCACTAACTCTTTCTTGAGCTTTAGTCTACAGGGACATTTGCAGCAAGGACGACATATCCGCATTCACAATCGCAACACGTCCGTGCAAGGGCGAAATCACAACATTTGCAGCATCGCATCAACACCAGACATCACATTTTTGCAGGATAACATTTTCTACTCACAGTTGCATTGCTTAAAATTTTATGCATCATCATTTTGCCTTAACAGTTATGCACTAACCGTTTGTTTAAGTCTTAGCATGCAGGAGCAGGAGCACAACGTGGATTTTCTCTTACAAATAACCGGGCAATTTGTTGGGGCCAACCTTCCCAATGAATGGCGGCGGCCTTAGCGTCGGTCCACTCGCTCACATCACCATAGAACCCAAAGACCACAAGCCATAGCAAGACACCCTGTGTTCAAGCCCGTTTATTTTATTTTATTCTTTACACCACGCCGGTGTCGCCATAACTCGACACCGACCTTTGAGCCCGCATTAGCCCGCGCGGTGTTTTGACGGGGTAGCCAGTGTCGTCATAACTCGACACGGGGCGACTGAGCCCGCGTTAGCCCGCCCGCAGTGTTTCGACCATGGTAACCCAAAGGTCATCATAACTCGACACCGACGATTTTTTTTTTGCGTCACCGCCCAACATTTTTGCTTTTTTTGCAATTCTGAAGATCGAGACAAAATTGGCTATGAGTCAACGTCTTTGTCCGAAGATTCTTCCATCATCTCCATACAAAGAGGGACAGCTGTTGACACCCAATTTTGACCCTCCCGTCCAGTCATTAACTATAAAATTGCACTAATTTTGTAAAATAATTTTTAGGGATTTTTATAATAAAATGCAGCGAATAAAACATAAATACAGGCATAAATAAATAATTTAATAATGACATCGCGTCTTACGTAGAGCTTTAAGCACTTAGAGTCCCGCGCCCGCATTAATTAATTTCAAGCTCTGTCGTAATTCTTAAATAATTAATAAATACATAAAATAAATAATTTAGCAATGACGTCGTATCAAGTAGCATAGCCGCATTTATTAATACGCAAGAGAATTTCATAATCATTTGTAATCAACTAATATATGCATTTAATAGCGTCGCATTTATAAAAAAAAAGCTTTAAACAATTCTTTAAATATCATACTTGCATTTAGCATTTAAATAATTTAACCTAAACTCAATTCAATTTAATAATACAACATCGCAATAATAAATAAGTTTAATAACGGCATCACATTATAAAATATTAAGCACAATTTACTAATTTAATTCACCACTAAAATAATTAAACACTTAAAACTCTACCTATTTAAATACCTAATTAAAAGCCTAATTAAACTAACTAATTTAATACTAACCTATTTCTACCCAGCCCACTACCGCCTGGCCCAATCATCCGCGACCCGCACCCGCGTAGCCCAATACCGCGGGCCCAATCCCTTTTCCCCTTATCAGCAGCCCGCGACCAGACCTTCACTTCATTTCGTTTTTCATTCCCATCGTCCTCAAAACAAACCTAGACGAAGCCCTAGAAACCAGCAACCCTAAAACCTTCTACTTTCGTCGCCGCCCGGATTTCTCGCCGGAGAATCCGGGCTTTCCTTCACCCACGCACCCTAGCCAGCTTTCCTTACCCATGCACCCACATCCAACGATACCTTACCATATAAACACCTAATCACACCAAATCTCCTTAAAAATCGCTCTAAATCAGCACCCAAATAGCACAAATCTCAGCCTTAAACACTTACCAAACTTAGAACCCAAAATCCTAGCTATAAATATAGAACCAATATGCATGCAATAGGGATCGAGGCAGGCAGAGCGGAGCATAGTAGAGCATATACGAGAGAGCTTAGTCGGGGTAGCAGTCAGCAAGCATCGATTTGCATCCCCTAGCAGCAGTCAACTACTCGCAGCAAGGATAGAACATCCAAAAACTAGTAAGCATCGACACCTTTTAGTCAGGACCAGTCGACCTTTCATTCGCATCGCAAAACCCAAAACCCGTCGATTGGACCGACGACTTGATCTGTTGCCGGTTCGCCGCCGGAGAAGGTAAACTTAACTCACACCTGATTTTAGTCTATTCGTGTTCAGTTGTTTGCATCTGTTTTGTATTGTCAATTCTGTGTTAGTTCTGTTCCTATACAAGCCATTTAGTTAACTTAATGTTTAATACAAGATAATGCCCAATCCTGTTAATTTCTTGTTTTTAACATATTGAAAAAAATTCATATTGTATCTGTGTTAAATATGTGTTAGGTAGATTCTTTGTTTTCATCAATATGAGGCTATTAATTGGAAACATGTCCGATAATCTGTTTTATGTCACGTAGGATAGGTTTGGTCTTTAAATCTTTATTAACTTGCTTATAAACTCACGGGTATGAATCTGGAAAATAGCAAAATGTGAAAGGTGATAAGAAGCAGTATGTATGCAGGCATATAAGTTTGGACTAAAGATTCAAATACTGAAGCCTGTCGTGTGTTATTAAAATCAGATTATTCCTAATAAGTATCTGCCTGTTATTTTGGACATAATAATGTTAATGATTCGATCATATGATTGATAACCATTCGACCACATTATGCCGTGCTTCAAGTGTCCACCATTCATGCACTTCTATGTTACTATCACCCCTGTTTCCTCTTGTCATAGCCTAGTATGGTGGAATATGTCTAAATTTGGTGTAAATGATTCGATTGTAGCTAAAGTGTTACCCAAATAGTCGGTGAATCATTCTAATTTGCCTTACACACATACTCTAATGTTCACGTTTCTAATACGCATGTTTATGTGAAATAAAACCAACTGCATCAACCTTGTTCTAAGCATTATACTTGCTTAGAAAACTGCTAAATGATAAATACACTGGATAACCGTATACCTTTGTCCAAATTAGCTATGTCGTCGTTTACCTCGTATGTAATGGGTGTTGTTTGGATAGGATCTGTCATAACATGCTAAAATTCTTGGAGAATATGTGTTATTTCATTTGGCTAAGTCACCCATTTGAAGCTACCTGCTGGTTCCCCTGCTTAAAATTTAAATATGTTAAGGTGCTCTCATTTTCCTTCTAAAATAACTGAACATGAGAATGCTGGAATTCTGTCTTTCATTTTATAACCTGCCTGTATCTATATGAAAGCATTAGCCCGACCTCCCAACACCCAGTTTAATATCTACTTAAAGAAGGCTCGTTGCTCTCTGATGGTCTGTTTGCATGTTAGCCTAAAATCTAGGCCTGATGACTTCCTCTCTTCTTTGGAATTGCGATCTTAGTTTGCATACTGGCTGGTGTGACTGAATTGTACCAGTCTAAGTAGCGCATATAGAGGTGAGAAAAAGGAAAATACTCATAGCTTTGACATGGTTATACAGTGATGCATATAAGACTGTTGCATTTCTGCCTAACTTTCTGCATCCGTGGGCCCGTATCTTTGGGCTTTTTAGCCTTTTGAATCATTGTTAAATACTGATCAGCTTCAGTCTTTGAAATCCTCACTGTTTGTTCATGGATACACTAGGTTTTGACACGAATTATGTTCCGTTAAATGCTTATTTATTTGGGTTAAGTCCTGTGTGCTTCTCGTTGTTTATTGCCCGCTGCTACCGATCCCAATCGTTATTTGATTCTTTGGAATAAAAAAATGATTCAAATATGTCAAATACTTGCCTATTATTCAATAAAGTTTTGAGCGGGTACTAATCTTTATCTTCTTTATTTTGCATGACATGCATCGGAGCAAAACGAAGAGTCTCACGACGAGACTCATCGCGAGCCACTTCAAATGGCAACCTGCGTCTATGTACACCCGCGTTCGCATTCCCGCTTCAGAGATTCCTAAGACAAAAATAGAACAAGATGATGTCGCCACACGTCTTGAGAGCCGTGATCATATCCATCTTTTATATTATTTGTTTAAATTGTTGCCTAATCCTTTAACTTTGTAATTAATAGGAGACATAGAACAATTAGCCCGTTGGAATAAATAAATTGGGTGGGTAGTTTTAAAATCGGAAACGCACTTTAAGTTACTTGTCATGCATGTCTAAACTTTATTAAATAATTCAACTCGCAGCTAACACGATAAAATAAATTGCATTTCCCACAAGCACTTTTATTAGCACAATATAAATAATTTATATTGAATAACCTTCTTATCATAAAATTACAAAAATTATCTTTTGCACTACGTCATACATGTTTGATTTTAAAAGCATATCTTTGATCATAAACCAACATTGCATATATCTATAAACAATATAAATGCATACTTTAAAGCTTTATTTTTATAGCATTAGTTTTACGAATTTTTATCAACATGCCTACTTTTATATTCTGAAGCATCTTTTATATTTTTAAAACACGCATTCTTAGCATAATAATTACCCTAGGTTTGAACGGACAACCGCGAGTTAGCGGATCTTAGAGGGTGCCTAACCCCTTCCCTCTAGATTAATAAAGAACCCTTACCCAGAATCTCATTAAGTTTAGCAGACCATTAAAATGGAGTTAATGTTTTACTTTAAACTAGTTAAACATTTAGGTGTCCTAATTCACCCAATTAATTAGGTGGCGACTCCCGCGAACCCCTTAGCATTCTAGCAACCCCTTTGCACTTTTAGGATCTTTTTAGCATTTTTATATTCTAGCACCCTTTTATACCTTTTAGCACCTTTATTTATTTTCTAACACCTTTTTCTAAGCAGGATTCGAGTTTAGAAAAAGTCGCGGCCGAAAAAGGGCGCGACAAATATCTTGCGATATACAATAGATTTCAACGTTCAAATTTTGTGGTAATGTGTCCGAGAATGTCAATTTCAGTATTGGAAATTCAATTTTTTTTAAAAAAAAACGGTCCCCGAAACCTGACCCGGAAAATCCTTACAGGTCCGGACCGAGAACCGGACCGATAAGATTTCGGTCCGGACCGATAACACCCTTACCCAGCATCATCATTGACCGACCCTTACTATAGCGATGGCGAGGGGTGGTACTTTATGATATTTCTCTACTAGTTAGTTAACTAAGTATAAGCAAATCAGTTATCCAACTCTACCCGTAATTTCTATAGTGCAATTAATTACAAAGATCATCGATATTCACAAGTCTTTTCACAATTTTCAACTTTACTAAAGTTAAGACCAAGTAGGTATTTTATCGGGTTACCGGCCCGGCTCCTTATCGGTACAGATAATTTTTTGGTATTCGTATCCGGACTGTTAACTTTTCGGTCCGAGTATCGGTACGGATTTACCGGTCCGGTTCTCGGATAATTACCGGGAGTATCCGGACCGCTAACAGCCCTACTTAGCCACGAAGGAGCATATGAAATAACTACACTTGCAAAAAGATGATGAAATTAGCATTAGAAAGTTGGTACTGGGTTGCAAAAATTAAAAAACCAAAAGGACTTCCATCACTGATTGATATTGTGAGGAGGACACTGCTGCAAACTGTAATTAGTAGGTAAGTCCATATTGAATAAATGCTCAACATATTTGTACTATTTTGCAATCATAATATAATTAATTTTGATTTACACACCTCCAAAATATGTGTTCCAGCCAAAGTCAATAATGTTTGTTTGAATATGTATCCACTTATATTTTGATGTTAAGAAAGTCCATGCAATTCTCCTTATTTGAAGTCTTCTCATTAATACAATATATATATAGATGTTTACAATTATAATCTTAATCGTATGACAATATTGACTTTACATAATTACACTTAAATAATAATTACATAATATATGAAGAATATTTACGTATATTCTCTATAACACTCCCTCAGTCGGAGCGAAGGAGGTCAGACGCTCAGACTAGATCGAAGTCAAAGAACAGCTGCCTGAGAAGTCCCTTAGTAAAAATATATGCATAATGATAGGAAGAATGAATATGTAAGACTCGAACATGACCCGTGACAACCTTCTCACGAAAAAAATGAATATTCATCTCAATATGTTTGGTTCGCTGATACTGAACCGTGTTATGAGACAGATAGACATCAGATATGTTATCGCAGTAGATAATAGATGTCTTACATAAGGGACAATGAAGCTCGAGAAGTAAATTTTTGAGCCATTTGGCAGACCACGAGATGAGGTTATCACCCAAAAATACACAGCAGGCGAAAATAGATTTACGTGTGTCTGAACATCTGCCCCAATCGACGTTCGTATAAGATAGTCGGTGCAGATGGATAAAGATGTAATCTGTAGTCAAGAGTACCCTCAACGTACTGAATTATACGTTTAAAAGCGACAAAGTGATGCTCTCTGGGAGCATGCATGAAAAACCATACCTGCTGAACGACATAGACAATATTAGGCCTAGTGAAGGTAAGATACTGAAGTGCACCAGCGAGACTCCTGTAAAGAGAAGGATCGAGCACTGGATCCCGTCATCAGTACTAAGTTTCGACTTTGAGTTGACTGGAGTGGACATGATTTTACAGTTTGCCATTTTAGACATGTACACAATCTCTTCATCATACTTACGCTGACACATGAACATGGAGTTCTTGGATCTAGTCATTGAAATCCCCAAGAAATAACTCAACTTACCGAAGTCTGTCATGGCAAATTCAGATTTGATCATGGTAACGATATCATTTTTCAGCACATCTGAGTAGGCAGTCAGGACAATGTCATCCACATAGAGCAAAAGGTATGCAGTGTCATGACCTCGATGAAAAATAAAAAGTGAGTTATCACTTTTGCCGCACATGAACTCAATCTTCAAGATATAAGTGGCAAAGTAGTCATACCAAGCCCTGGGGGCTTGTTTCAAGTCATAAAGTGATTTTTGAAGTCGACAGACATATTGAGGTGCCGAAGGATGCACAAAGCCAGGTGATTGATGTATATATACGGTTTATTTAAAATTCCCATGTAAGAACACATTTATCAAGCTGATGAATCGCCCAATTCTTGCCCATAGCAATGCTAAAAAAAGTGTGATCGGTGGCTGGTTTAACCAATTGACTAAATGTCTCACCACAATCAACCATTTTTTGTTGCCATGTGTCATTTGCCACAAGTCTCGTCTTATGGCGATCAAGTTCACCACTATCTCTGAATTTTTGAAGATAAAGCCACATGCAATGAATCACATTCACCCCTCTGGTTTCGGGACAAGATCCCACGTGTGTTGTGCAATGAGCGCATCAAATTCCCCATTCATGGCCGCATTCCAATTTGGGTCAAGTTTGGCTAATTTTGAGTTTTTAGGTAGATGTGAGATAGTATGAGTGGATATGTTAAAATGGACTTTCGATTTGAAAATTCCGTGTTGGGCACGTGTTTCCATGAGATGGGTCAAGGTCGGGACTGGTTGGGTGACGGGAACCTGGGGCAGTGGGGTTAGGCTGGGCAGGGGGTTGTCAGGGGCCGGGGGTGGTCGAATAGTGCTGCGGGGCTAACATTATAGGATTCGAGCAGTGGTCCTGTAACATCACTGGATTCAGGCAGTGGGGCAGTGACATCACGGTATTTGGGAATAGTGGGGCCGTGACGAGAGTAGTGGGTAGGGGGTGGTCGATAGGATGGGGGTGGTCGACGGGTTGTGGGGTTGTGGCGGGATAGCTAGCTGGCAGAGGTGGTGAATCGGTGCTAGTCAAGAAGGCAGTGCTAGTTAAGAATTTTGGAGAAACACAAAAGGGATCATTAACCTAAAACTCGCTTAAACTAGAAAACTCTATATGACTATGTAAGATGATATTAATCTTCCTTGGAGACTCTTTCATTAATATCAAGGTATATATAGAGTACAATATTCATCCATTATACAATAGGAATTCTAAGCCTATACAAAAGAGGAATCATAGTCTTACCATAATTATATTTACACAATATATAGAAATATTCTAATTATGGATAGGGAATATATTGCTTCCTATATTTACACGTTTACACACCCCCTCTGTCGGAGCGGGAGAAGGCCGAACGCTGAGACTGGATCTGAAGTCAAAAAACAACTGTCTGGGAAGTCCTTTGGTAAATATGTCTGCATACTGATAGGATGATGGAACATGTAACACTCTGACATGTTCTAGAGCAACTTTCTCACGAACAAAGTGTAGGTCTATCTCAATGTGCTTGGTTCGCTGATGTTGAACCGGATTATGAGACAAATAGATGGCAGAGATGTTATCACAATTACACAATAGATGTCGACACAAAGGACACCAAGTTCTAACAAGAAGTTTCGAGCCAACAAATCTCGCCATTACATTTGCAACGCCTCAGTACTCGGCCTAAGATCGGATCTAGATAGGGTAGCCTATCGCTTGGCAGACCAAGAAATCAGAGTATCCCCTAAGAAAACACAAAAGCCGGAGGTGGAGTGTCGCGTGTCCGGACACCCTGCCCAATCTGCATCCGTATATGAGAGCAACCTGTTTAGCGCAGAGGGGTATAGGTGCAAACCGTAATCAAGAGTACCCTTAATGTATCGAATGATACGCTTAAGAGCAGTGAAATGAGACTCCCTGGGGGCATGCATGAATAAGCACACCTGCTGAACAACATAAGCTATGTCTGGCCTGGTAAATGTGAGATACTGAAGTACACCTGCAATGCTCCTATACAGAGTAGGATCAGAGACAGGAACACCATCCATAGCACTGAGCTTAGATTTTGAATCGACTGGAGTAGGCATAACTTTGCAATTCGCCATCTTAGCCCTGTACACTATCTCCTCTGCATACTTAAGCTGACACAAGAACATGTGATTGGCATACCTGGTCACTTATATCCCAAGAAATAGCTCAGCTTTTCCAAATCAGTCATTGTAAATTCGGACTTAAGCAATGCAATAATCTCATTATTCAATCTATCTGAGGAGACAGTCAGAACAATATCATCCACGTACAGTAATAAGTAAGCAGTGCTACCACCTCGATGAAAACTGAAGAGTGATGTATCACTCTTGCTGCATACAAACCCAATCTGCAAGATATACCTGGCAAAGCGATCATACCACGCACGGGGAGCCTGTTTCAAGCCATATATTGACTTACGGAGACGGCACACATAGTGAGGGACTGCTGGATGGGTGAACCCAGGAGGCTAATACATGTATACTATTTCTCTCAGGTCCCCATGTAAGAATGCATTCTTTACATCAAGTTGATGGATCAGACAGTGTTTGCCCATGCCAGTGCTCAAAACTGTGCGAATAATAGTCGGTTTGACAACCGGGCTAAAGGTCTCTCCACAATCAATGCCCTCCTGCTGATTTGTGCCATTAGCCACAAGACGGCCTTATACCTCTCAAGATCTCCATTATCTCTGAACTTGTGACGAAAAAGCCACATACATCGAATTACATTCACCCCCTCAGGTCTAGGTACTAAATCTCACGTGTGGTGTTTAATTAAAACATTGAATTCCTCATACATAGCCGCATTCCAATTAGGGTCTTGTTAGCCAATTTTGGGTTCTTGGAAGTGGAGAGATGGTTTGGGCAGACAAGTTTAAATAGACTTTGGGTTTGAAGATTCCATGCTTTGAACGAGTTTCCATTAGATGAGTAGGGACAGTGGGTGGCGGAGTGGTGTCTGAGACGGTGGGTAAAGTCAGATAAGGAGAAGGTGGGGGTGAAGCCGTCGGAGGAGCCGCGACTCCTGGATCGAGCACCGTGGCGCTAGAAGGTTGACATTCTCTGAAGTTTGGGCGCCACGGTGCTTCAGCACAGGGACGCGGCGCTGTCGACGGTATTCCTGAAGATTGCTCACTAGAAATCAGGCGTCGCCGCTCTGACGACGGAACAGAGGACGTGAGCTGTTCGAGGATGAGGGAGAGATGGCAGGCTCGTCAAGAAATGAGTAGTCCGGTTTTTGAAATTTTGGAAGATTCGAAAACGGGAATGTGGTCTCGTCGAATGTGACGTGACATGTGGATTTGACGAGTCGACAAGTCATAGCATAGATAGTCCCTATGGTTTGGCGGGAATCCTAGGAAGACACAGGGAGTAGACCTAAGAGAAAGCTTGTGAGGGGCGGTAGAACTGAGGTTGGGATAACACAGACAACCGAAAATCTGTAGATGATCATAGGAGGGGAATCTATGATAGAGGATTTTGGTAGGGGTCATATTGTGAAGAGTGATAGTAGGAAGAATATTTAGAATGTATTCTGACATTTTAGCAGCATATACCCAGAAGGAAAGAGGGAGGGAGGCATGAATCAATAGGGTGTGAATCATATTGTTAATGGTACGTATGATTCTTTCGGCTTTACCATTTTGTGGTGAGGTGTGAGGGCAGGAGAAGCGAAAAACCATGCCATTATTTGTACAAAACCGGTGAAACATAGAGTTATTGAATTCACGACCATTATCGCACTGAAATGATTTTTCTTTTTCCAAATTGTGTGTGGATAAACTTGCGAAACTCAAGAAATTTGGTAAACACTTCCGATTTAAATTTAAGAGGATATAATCAAACATAGTGTAAAAAATCATCAAGCAACACAAGATAGTATTTATGACCGAGAGAACTAGAGATAGGATATGTTCATAAATCGACATGTATAATATCAAAAGGAGCAAGTGTAACACTAGTAGATGATTTAAACGGAAGACGAATTTGTTTGCCTAAAGAGCAAGAAATACAATTTTGGGCAAGTTTCCCTTTACAAGCAATGAAATTGTTGCTTTTAAGAATATTAAAAATTGGGACTCCTGGATGACCAAGCCTATTATGCCAAATGGAAGAAGAAACAGCCGCTAGAGTAACGGGAGAGCAAGATCTGACAGCGAAGGTGAAAATGAATGGATAGAGATCCCCCGTGCTATTGCATCTCGTAAGAGGTGTCCTCGTATGAAGATCCTTCACAGTAAAATGAAAAGGGTCAAAATCTACGGAGACAGAATTTTACGAGTAAATTGGCGGACATATATGAGGTTTTAATCATGTGTGGGGCATATAGGGTGTTTTTGAGGGAGAATGGTGGATGAGGAGGTTGTGTGTATGAGGTACCATACCCTTTAACTAGAATGTGTTTGTTACACCCTGTAAATTCAATAGAATAAGATAAGAACGTACGGAAGAAAATAAGGTTTGAACTTGGAATGATAAGTTGGCAAAATGTTGTAGGCAGGTTTTCAGTCAACTTTGGAGCGGTATATCTCCTCGTTATGTAGGAGTTTTTAGGTGTTTCAAAAGCCTAGTATGATGTTCGTTGAGTCTAGTTTCCAACGCAACAAACCACTCGTCGATTGGACATCGGAGTAGGAAGTTATGGACGTTGCAAGATCAGCTGGCATAAGAGGGGGAAAAGTAATCCAGCCAGGCGTATATCGCTACATGTTATATATAGAAGAGTATATCGTTGTTATTATTGGTTATGACTTATATAACATGTTGAAATAACGAGTTGAATTGAAAGAATTTGAAAAGGGTGATATGTGAGCATGTTGTAGCCGGGGAGTGCCTTAACTAGTTGGGTTATTTAATATGAATTGTGGGGCAGAATTTTACACGTCCAAGTTAGGCGTGTAATCCCCTTTGTATTGCTGAATTATTGGGCCTTAAAAGTGGCGTTTGGTTATTGAATTCGGGCCTTGAAAAAGGTGGAAAAGTACATAGAAACAAAGGAAGTGCTGTCCAATTTTCCGTAGAATAAGGGACTTTACAATTAGAATATTCTACGTTGAAGCTTGAAGCTAATAGACGTATTATGGTCATTATAGGTTGACATACTACGGACGACATATTGGACTTGACAAGTGGGTTAAGCCAGAGAGGTATGTGGAAACTTTCTTATCTCTTGAGCATGAGTAAATATAAATGTATAGTACGGTAGACGTACGTGATTTAAATGAAGTAAATTCATTTGATATAATTGACTTGTTTTAAGAATGTCTAGTTGGTTGAGTTAGAGAATTGACTCACATGTTCCTAAGGAAAGGTTATAGGAATGGTTTATTCTAATAAGGTAGACAAGGATTTCTTGATGTGAAAAGTATGAAATACTTGATTTGGAAGTATTGATTCTGGAACCATTCTAAAGTTAAGAAACTTGTTTTTCTAAAGTTAAGAGACTTGAAGTATTTTTGAAAGTTGTGTAGCTCGGTTTGAAAGTATAAGTCTCTTGGTCATTAAAAGAATGAATTTGTCTAAGATATAAAGAGTCATAACGGCTTTATGGGAAGTTAGTTATGACAACTTTATGAAAGGATAATGATGTCTTAGTTTCTAAAGCATAAAGTTAGTATAACGGCTTTATGGAAAGTTGGTTATAATAACTTTATAGAAGGTTAAAGGAATAGTTTTTCTCGAATAAGGTAAACAAAGATGAAAGGATTGAAATTATGAAGGGCAATTTGATTTAAAGGCATTAATTGCTTAAAGCTTAAAGTAAGGGTCACTTGATTTAGAAGCCAAAAATATATTTCTAAAAGTGTAGTGACTTGTTTGAAATGTAGATAAGCCTTGATACTACGGGTATTAGTATCTTGGGGTTTTATGTGAAAATGGATCTTTTGAAAGAATAGAAGTACATAGTATTTTGGGTTAAATTCCCGGACTTGTTATGTGATATGAAGGTGCCTTAAGGTTATAAAATGAGATCCATTTTGTATGTTAATGAAAGTCTAAAGAATTTATGAACTTGTCTATACTCGCTTGTGATAGCCTTGGAGTGCAAGTATTATGTTGTTACGATGTCGTGACTCTCAATTGGAGGGTCGGCTGTCTTATTGAGAGTTTACTTGGACGTACCGACAGTGATGGAGGATTCCACGGGTATGCTTCCATTGTCTTATTATGAACTTACTTGGACGTACCGACAGCGATGGAGGATTCCACGGGTATGCTTCCATTGTCTTATTATGAACTTACTTGGACGTACCGACAGTGATGGAGGATTGCACGGGTATGCTTCCATTGTCTTATTATGAACTTACTTGGATGTACCGACAGTGATGGAGGATTCCACGTGTTACACCTCGTATGATAAGACAAAGATTTAGAACGTCATTAAGGATTGAGATTCCCAATTTTCGAAATTACATATATTTTACGTACTAATACGACTTAATTTTTTGGCAATGACGAATGTGACGCCGGAAATCTCTTTAGAAATGGTGGTATAAATAAATATGTATTTTTCCGTTATGAGTTAGTAAGGTAATTAAAGGTACGATGATAAGAAATTAGGGCTATGGGAAATTAGATTAAAAGAAGTGGGGGTTGATTTAGTTAAATAAATACTTAGAGGGGGCAAAGTGTGGCTTTTAAGGGGGTCTTAGTGCATTATTTAGAAATCTGAAAATTTAATAAAACTCCTCTAAAACCTTCATTTCTTCCACAAAACAAAATCAGATTTTTAAGCTCCCATTTCTCCCCCCTTCTTGAACGAAAATCCCCACCCTTTGCAAAGAAAATTTAGCTAGTTATTCCATCTTCTTGGGGTAAATTATCCCACCATTTTGAGGCGAAATTATCACCCCAAAACAGTGGGGAGTTCTCGGCATTTCTGCCAATTTTAGGGCAGTGAGTTCTTAAATTTTAGACAAGTTTTCTTGAAGGAAAAGGTGTAAGAATGTTGGGTTAACATAGTAGAATTATTGCATGTTGGATTGGGGTTGAAGAAGTGAAGATTGGCGAAGAAAAATCGAATTTTGTGAAAGAAAAATGGGCAGAAAATCGCTGGTTACTGACAGATTTTTAGTCAAATTTGGAAGGGAATATCTCCTAGCATATTAGGAGTTTTTGGGTGTTTCAAAAGCCTAAAATGAATTTCGTCGAGTCTAGTTTCCAACGCAACAAACCGCTCGTCGATAGGACACTGGAGTAGAGAGTTATCGACGTTACAAGTTCAGCCGACGAAGCAGTGGCAAAAAAATCTGGACAGTCACGTTTTTGGGGACTGTTTTGGACGAATTCGAGGTATAAAATTCTTCTTTTATAGTTTTATGACAGTTTGATGACTCTCTGTTTTACTTGGTACAGTTGTTAATCAGTTTTACAGTATTTTATGTTTTACATACTCAGTACATTATCTCGCATCGCCCCTTCTCGTGAAATTGCGTTAAATGCCGCAGGTTTAGGAGTTCAGATAGATGACCCCCCAGTCTAGGATTCTGTACAGCAGTTGGAGAGCTCCTTTGTTCCGGAGCCAGCTATTTTTGGTACAGACCTTTATTTTTCAGACTTATGCATATTTTGGGCACGACGGGGTCCTGTCCCGTCATATGTCAGTATTACTCTCTTAGAGGTCTGTAGACAGTTGTGGGTGGATGTTTGTACTTCGTTTTGGGTTTTGATGTCGTTATTTAGTAGCAGCCTTGCCGGCTTGCGTATTTTGACTTATGCCTTTGTGCGCGTGATGTGGTTGGTGGCAGCCTAGTCGGCTAGCCTATTATGACTGTTGTTTTGTTGTTGTTTTGGCAGCCTTGTCGGCTCGTCCGTTTTTAGGGATATGTTGTAAAAGCAGCGTTGTGCTGCCGAAATTTATGTAGACATCTGTATTAATTGGATTAAGAGTGTCAAGTCAGTAATGACGTCCAATTAGGACGTTAATCACGGCCCGACGGGTCGGGTCGTGACAAAAGTGGTATCAGAGCAGTTAGTCCTCGGAATGTCTACAGACCGTGTCTAGTAGAGTCTTGTGTATGGGTATGTTGTGCACCATACTTATACACAGGAGGCTGCCGAACATTTAGGATTGATTTCTACTCTTTCATCTCATAGATCGTGTAATAGAGCTATGTCATAGGGTAATCCCCCCTCTCTAATAATTATTGTGGTTGCAGTTATGTTCCAAAAGACAGCGACAGTGGCTCGGAAGGGGAAAATCAGAGTAAATCGGACTTGACTTGGTGCGTCAAGCCATAAGGGAAGTGAAAGAGTTTGAGTAGAAGTATGATGACCAGGTTTGGAGGTACTAGGTCCACGTCAGGTAAGGAAACTCTTCAGAATCTTCTATATACTGAATAAGGGATGGTATCGTCAAGGATTGGGACCAGGAGCAATGTCCGAGGTTACGTATGTATACTAGAATATGTTGAAATTATGAAAAGTACGACAAGTAAGAAATAAGTGAATAAGTGTTAAAAGAAGTGGATTTGCTTACAATTACGAGTAGTGGAGAGATCCCTTCCAGACCATGAATGAGGTGTCGACTTGTGAAATGAATTGCAATAGTCTCTATCTTACGAATTGGTATTCCGTTATGCTACGTTATCTGCTCTATAGTTATGGAGATTGAAATTTTCCTTCCAAAGATAGAAAATGAAGCTTACCTACTATTTTCTCCTTCATACCTTTAATTAAATGTTGAGCTCTAATTGTTAGAATCTGTGACGATTTTATGATATACCATGTTGCTGGACTATGTGAAGGTAGGAAAATGCAAAAGAACATTGTTCTCAGGTAAGAATAAGAAGAGGTTATTACTTCCGGAATAATAAGATTAATATAAGAATGAAAGCATTTTCTTATTTTGGACCGAATGCTGGGAAGTATTGGACATATGGATTAATTGGGTTTCGTTCGCAAATGACATAGAACTTGGGAATGATGAGCATCCTATTAGTGTATAGTTGTGTCAAGCACTTTGAATATTGTAACCTTTGGAGTTCATATTCTCAGTTAAGAAGTTATTTGAAGGATTGGTAATCGAGGTATGTATTTGTGTACAGTTTCAACGCATTAGTTCACGCAGAATGCTAAGATGAGGCTATTTGGTTTAGTGGAACCAAAGGTTAAGAGATAGAAGAAGCTCATAATACCTCGCTTAATTTGTGTAAGGAATTTCAAGCAGTTTATAACAGTACTTACTAATCAAGTATGGGCTGATACTCTACGTGCTTCTAACAGTGCATTTCATGAAACCAGGCCTATATGATCATTAACTTGGAAAAAAATTAGGTGGGAAGGAGGCATAGGGATTCAGTACAGGGTCGGATATTTTGATATGAGAAGGGTGGGAAACAGATAAGAGAGGTACAAAGATATAGATGAATTCAACAAAGTGATAATAGATATTCAGGATAATGTAGTCAAGTGACAACTGTTGATGCAACCTTCATGGTTAATAGGAGGTGATTTTAACACTATTGTGACAGATTTAGGAAAATATGGGAGGTTATTAGTCATAATTAATGAAGTTCAAGATTTTAGAGCTTATGTGCAAAACTGTGAGGTAACTGACTTGGGTTTAAAAAGGCAGTACTTATAATTGGTGAATTGTATATGTGTGATATACTGTGGTCCGGTGCGGCATCTGTTGGTTTGCTGAATATAGATGGATAGACATAAGTATAAAGGAGGCTCTGCCGAAATTTCTAGAACCTGAGACATGTCAAGAACATTCGAGGACGAATGTTTCTAAGGGGGGAAGAATGTTACACCTCGTATGATAAGACAAAAATATAGAACGTCATTAAGGATTGAGATTCCCAATTTTCGAAATTACATATATTTTACGTACTAATACGACTTAATTTTTTGGCAATGACGAATGTGACGCCGGAAATCTCTTTAGAAATGGTGGTATAAATAAATATGTATTTTTCCGTTATGAGTTAGTAAGGTAATTAAAGGTACGATGATAAGAAATTAAGGCTATGGGAAATTAGATTAAAAGAAGTGGGGGTTGATTTAGTTAAATAAATACTTAGAGGGGGCAAAGTGTGGCTTTTAAGGGGGTCTTAGTGCATTATTTAGAAATCTGAAAATTTAATAAAACTCCTCTAAAACCTTCATTTCTTCCACAAAACAAAATCAGATTTTTAAGCTCCCATTTCTCCCCCCTTCTTGAACGAAAATCCCCACCCTTTGCAAAGACAATTTAGCTAGTTATTCCATCTTCTCGGGGTAAATTATCCCACTATTTTGAGGCGAAATTATCACCCCAAAACAGTGGGGAGTTCTCGGCATTTCTGCCAATTTTAGGGCAGTGAGTTCTTAAATTTTGGACAAGTTTTCTTGAAGGAAAAGGTGTAAGAATGTTGGGTTAACATAGTAGAATTATTGCATGTTGGATTGGGGTTGAAGAAGTGAAGATTGGCGAAGAAAAATCGAATTTTGTGAAAGAAAAATGGGCAGAAAATCGCTGGTTACTGACAGATTTTTAGTTAAATTTGGAAGGGAATATCTCCTAGCATATTAGGAGTTTTTGGGTGTTTCAAAAGCCTAAAATGAAGTTCGTCGAGTCTAGTTTCCAACGCAACAAACCGCTCGTCGATAGGACACTGGAGTAGAGAGTTATCGACGTTACAAGTTCAGCCGACGAAGCAGTGGCAAAAAAATCTGGACAGTCACGTTTTTGGGGACTGTTTTGGACGAATTCGAGGTATAAAATTCTTCTTTTATAGTTTAATGACATTGCATGTTGTTGTAGTTGAAGATATGAATTGGTGTTAAGATGGAATTGGAAATATGAAATGCATGTGATTGTATTAAGGATATATACACCGATTTAAAACCTATTCTTGGCGTACGTTGGAATTGAGTAATTGTGTTGGTATGTTATTACTAATTGCATGTGAAAATTTAGATGAAACCTTGATGTTTAAAGTTAAAGTTGTTAATTGAAGTTGTTGGGAGATTAATTGGAAAATAAGAAATTTTGGAAAAAGCTTTGGAATTGTAAAATGTTGATATGACCGGAAAGTTGATAGAAATTGTTGAAAATTTCGATAATGTATTACGGGCTGAACTAGTATGTAAATAAGCTACAAACATGCATAAGTATTGCAATAAGATACCTATACATGCCTCGAAAGGATTAAGTGTAAGAAAGGTGTTAATTTTATATATTCTGGAATAAAGGGGAAATTGTTGGTTTGAATTAAATTGTTGGTTTGAATTGGATTGTTGGTTGATTGGATTGTAGCTGGAGTTGAATTGTTGGTTGATTTGGATTATTGGAAAATTGTGGATACGCACATAAACAAAGGAAATGCTGCCCAAATTTTTGTAGAAATAAGGGAGCCTTTAAGCATATAACTTACATTAGGAACCATAGAATTGACGAGCATGTTGTTCCTTATCATAGGTTGAAGTACTAGACGAGGAATACTTTAATACCAAGCTGATTAGTTCGCCTAAGAGGTATGTAAGACCTTTCTATCTTTCTTTTGGCATGATTTTTAGTAAAGTACGGCGGACGTACTTAACTCCTACCAGTTCAGTTTTAAAAATGATTATTTACTAGTTATGGTTTCAGTAACAGAGTTTATGATAGTAATTTTTATTGAGAGTCACATTATGATTTTAATCGCATACAGTTGCTCATGATATCTACTCGTGCTAAGTGTTACTATTTCACTCCACTGAGTCCCGGGCCAGATCATGATCGTGCACAGCCAGATACAGATTTCATCGAGTCCCTCACTAGAGGGTTGAGACACGTTATATATATATACAGATTACATCGAGTCCCTCATTAGAGGGCCGAGACATGTTACGCGCGCAGATACAGATTCCATCGAGTCCCTCCATAGAGGGCCGAGACATGTTTTACAGTTTTTATGTACAGACATGAGCACGATGTTTTATGATTCAGTATACATGATATGCTTTGACCATGATTCTCGATTTTATAGCGGTTTGATAACTCTGTTTTACTTAAATACGATTGTTAATCGATTTCTGATATTTTATGTTTTACATACTCAGTACATTATCTCGTACTGACCCCCCTTCCTCGGGGGGCTGCGTTCATGCCCGCAGGTTCAGGAGTTCAGATAGATGACCCCCCAGTCTAGGATTCTGTACAGCAGTTGGAGAGCTCCTTTGTTCCGGAGCCAGCTATTTTTGGTACAGACCTTTATTTTTCAGACTTATGCATATTTTGGGCACGACGGGGTCCTGTCCCGTCATATGTCAGTATTACTCTCTTAGAGGTCTGTAGATAGTTGTGAGTTGAATGTTTGTACTTCGTTTTGGGTTTTGATGTCGTTATTTAGTAGCAGCCTTGCCGGCTTGCGTATTTTGACTTATGCCTTTGTGCGCGTGATGTGGTTGGTGGCAGCCTAGTCGGCTAGCCTATTATGACTGTTGTTTTGTTGTTGTTTTGGCATCCTTTTCGGCTCGTCCGTTTTTAGGGATATGTTGTAAAATCAGCGTTGTGCTGCCGAAATTTATGTAGACATCTGTATTAATTGGATTAAGAGTGTCAAGTCAGTAATGACGTCCAATTAGGACGTTAATCACGGCCCGACGGGTCGGGTCGTGACACCACGAGTATACTTCCATTGTCTTATTGTGAGTTTACCTGGACGTACCGACAGTGATGGAGGATTCCACGGGTATGCTTCCATTGTGATGGATCCTTGGACATGCTTATACGATGAGGGATTCTGGGGCATGTGACCAGGATGCGGGTTAAATTCCAGGATTCTATTATTACTCCATGGATTAGCTCTCCATGAAGACATGTACCCGAGATGAGGGATTCCACGGGCATGTTATATACGATTATTATTCCATGGATTAGCTCTCGTGCAGCATGTACGAGATGAGGATTCCACGGGCATGTTATATACGATTATTATTTCATGGATTAGCTCTCCATGAAGACATGTACGAGATGAGGATTCCACGCATGTTATATATGATTATTACTCGTGGATTAGCTCTCGTGAAGACATGTACGAGATGAGGATTCCACGGGAATGTTATATATGATTATTACTCTATGGATTAGCTCTCCATGAAGTCATGTACCCGAGATGAGGGATTCCACGGGCATGCGATATATATATATATATATATATATATATATATATATATATATATATGTGTGTTGTAGGTGTGTACGCCGACAGTGAGATAGGATGCCACAGGCGTGTCACATGGGTATATCTTATACTTAGCGGTCGGCAGTGATGGGGGATCTCACGGGCATGCTTGATATTTGTGGGCTGGTGTTCATAGCCCTGGTGTGATTGTTGCTCATGTGTTGAAATAGTCTGTACAAGGTAAAACCGACTTTCACTTTCACTTCGTTAAGGCACAGTGTACTGTTAATTTGGTTATCATACATGTCTTCAGCTTTATTTTAGACTATTATTATTTAAATTACAGTACTTTCAGTTTTACATACTTGGTACATATTTTGTATTGACCTCCTTCGGGGGGCTGCGTTCATGCCGCAGGTTGAGGTACATGGCTTGCTGATCCGCACTCTAGGATCACTGTCCAGTTCTTGGAAAGCTCCATTTCTCCGGAGGCTGTGTCTTTTGGTACGGTTCACTGAGGTTGTAGACTTTTGTACATTCAGGGGTATGGCGGGACCCCCGTCCGCGATTGTATGTTTAAACTCTTAGAGGTCTGTAGTCATATCTTGTGGGTCACTTTAAAAAAAAAAAAAGTTAACTGCTTTTGGATTTGTATATATCCAGGGAGGTGGCCTTATCGGCTAACCTATTATTTATTTCGTGTTAAGTTTACGTATGTTCCGCTGATTATCTCTGATGTATACCTGTAAGGGTGTCCAGGTAGGGCACCAGTCGCGGGCCCCGGGGTCGGGTCGTGACAAAAGTGGTATCAGAGCAGTTAGTCCTCGAAAAGTTTCTACAGACCGTGTCTAGTAGAGTCTTGATTATCTGTGTGTTGTGCACCACATCTATAATCAGGAGGCTGCAGGGCATTTATGATTGATTTCCATTCTTCTCTCTCTGAGATCGTGCAGTAGAGATGTCCTACTAGGTTGAATCCTCTCTGACCTATTCTTATGTATCAGTTATGCCTCGCGGAAGCGACCGGGGCGAAGGCAAGCGGCGGCGAGTCGCTAGTGGTACACGAGGTTCCGGGACTCATGCCCGAGAATATGCACGAGGTTGTGGCGGGTCGGCGAGTTCACGCCCGACAATATTAGAACCGAGGCGGCGTAGCTCCAGAGGTTCCGATACCGAGCCTCGATTCGCGGCCGGTGAGTATAGAGATTACGGAGAGCAGATCAGGTTATTGACTAGCATTGTGGCGAGCGGCAGCGAGCGAGTAGCTAACCAAGTAAACGGTTTGAGGATTCGGGACTTCCTGGGTTGTAATCCACCCGAGTTCTATGGTTAGAGGTCTGAGGAGGATCATCAGGAGTTCATTCGGCAGGTACAAAGGACTATACAGGTGCTTAAGGCCTCGGAGACGGAGTCCGTTGTGTTAGCTTCTTACCGGTTACGCGATATTGCGTTGAACTGGTTTGAGTCGTGGGTGATGTCTAGAGGCGTGGGTGCTCCTCCAGCCATTTAGGATGAATTCACGGAAGCCTTCCTCGATCACTTTTTGCCTCCTGAGACGAGGAGAGCCCGCCTGGTAGGGTTGTTAGTGGTTCGGATATACTCGAGAACCGGACCGAAACCGGACCGGTAAACCCGGACCGAAACCTTAACGGTCCGGATACGAGTATCAAAAAAATACCCGGACCGATAAGGAACCGGTAACGATAAAATACCCGTGAACCGTCCCCACCCCGATCCCCTCCATCAGCCCCGCACTCTAATTAGTCAGTAAATTGATCAAATTTTATATGGTCATAACTTTGCGCTCGGACGTCCGTTTTACCTAATTTATTTTTTGATTTCGCGTAATTTTTCGAGACGAATAATCCCAAACCGACTAAAGTTCGTTTTCTTCAGCCGATTTCTCCAAAAACGTCCATCTTGCCCCTCAATTTTATTTTTTCCCCAAATCGTTACGTTTTTCCCTTTTCAAATCTAAATATCTCGCGATGTACAATTGATTTCAACATAAAAATTGCGTGGAACCGCGTCCGAGAATGTCAATTTCAGTATTGGTAATTCAATTAAAATAAAAAAAATGGTCCGACCCGGAAAATTCTTACCGGTCCGGACGAAACCGACCGTGGAGTTTCGTCGGACCGGATCTCGTTCGGGACCAAAACCTTGCGGTCGTCGGTCCGGATCGGTAAGCTTATCGGACCGGTCCCGGTAAGCTGATACCCGGATCGGACCGGTCCGATAACAGCACTACCGCCTGGATAGGTTCTTGGCATTGAGACAGAATGGGAGGACCATCAGAGAGTACAACCTGGAGTTTGACTCATTGGCCAGGTATGCGCCCACTATTGTGGCGGACATGGCGACGAGTTCACCGTATGTGACGGGGCTGAAGCCGTTATATGGTTCTTGCGTATGCAGGAGTAGCCCTTCACCCGAGTATGAATATTGCGAGATGCGAGCTTATGCACGAGGATTGAGGCGAGAGAGAGCGGGCCCAGTCCGGCCAAGAGGCGGGGCGACAGGCCTCGAGATAGCTTTCGAGGCGACCTCGAAAGAAGAGGTCTATATTTCACCACAGAGTGCTCCTTCCGGTCTTTTGGCGGTGGTTTGGCCGGGGATATTCGGGGCGGTCGGGCTCATGATGCGAGTTCACAGGTGTCCGAGGATAGTAGCCAGGGGAGGCCACCTTTGCCTCGGTGTGGTCACTGTGGTAGATCTCATTTCGGGGAGTGTCGTACTACGTCGACAACTTGTTATACTTGCGGCCAGCAGGGCCATTTGGCGAGAGACTGTCCGACCAGAGGCGGCACTGGTGGGATAGCACAGTCAACTGGATCGGTTGCGGGTTCTTCGCCTACAATGGCTAGGCAGGATGTTCATGCACCGGCAGGCCGCGACAGAGGTCGTGGTAGAAGTTTCCAGTTTTAGCGGTCCTTTGACCCGCCTATATGATTTCAGGTATATCTTTGACCCGTTAGAAACTTATATGCATGATATAGTTGTTGTATGATTAAGTGACATGAACAGATGATTTCGAGACTATGTACATGTGATAGAATAAGTTGGGAAGTACGAAAAGAAAATCCTGTTAGGCCATGAATGAGAATAAGTAGTGATGGTTCACACTTTGAATCTGTTTTCCTGTTTGACTTACGATTGATGGATATGCGTGTGTGATATCCTAGGACCATAGGTGGCATAATTAGGTTCCCTTAAGGATAGTTTTATGAGACTATACCGGGAAATATTAGATTGACTCCAAAAGAACATTCGAGGACGAATGTTTCTAAGGGGGGAAATATGTTACACCCCGTAAATTCAATAGAATAAGATAAGAACGTACGTAAGAAAATAAGGTTTGAACTTGGAATGATAAGTTGGCAAAATGTTGTAGGTAGGTTTTCAGTCAAATTTGGAGCGGTATATCTCCTCGTTATGTAGGAGTTTTTAGGTGTTTCAAAAGCCTAGTATGATGTTCGTTGAGTCTAGTTTCCAATGCAATAAATGACTCGTCGATTGGACATCGGAGTAGGAAGTTATGAACGTTGCAAGATCACCGCGAAAGAGGAAAAGTAATCGATCGGGCCTGTGCATGGCGCCAGTAAGACTGAACCCTACGAAGTTGCAGTGGCCGGCCATCGGTTCTGCAGGCGCGCCAAGGCGGGATTTTTAGCGAAAATTGGTGGGAAATCAGAAGATATTTCGTGAAAGGTCTATGGGAGGGTGACAAGTGTCCCTCCCATCTTTTTGACCAAGGGAAGACCTTATATTATGACCAAGTCTTCAAGACTTGGTCATTTGCAAAGGTTCCTCCTAAGAAAATCCCCTCTTCTCTCCCAAAAGTGATAAACCCTAGGTGTGATGAAATTTTTGGAAAGACAACAAGAAGGATTTACGTTGGCAAGCTTGTAGAGGGTTCGTGTGGGTGATTCTAACGTGAAGAAGGATTTCGGAAAGAGGGCTTATTGAGGTAAAAATCTTCACCTTCTTATGTAACTGAAGATCACATGTTATAGTAGTTAAGAAATGGGCATGTTAGTCCCTAAAGTTGTAATCAATTCGGATGTTAGCTAAAAATCGTTACATGTTATATATAGAAGAGTATATCGTTGTTATTATTGGTTATGACTTATATAACATGTTGAAATAACGAGTTGAATTGAAAGAATTTGAAAAGGGTGATATGTGAGCATGTTGTAGCCGGAGAGTGCCTTAACTAGTTGGATTATTTAATATGAATTGTGGGGCAGAATTTTACACGTCCAAGTTAGGCGTTTAATCCCCTTTGTATTGCTGAATTGTTGGGCCTTAAAAGTGGCGTTTGGTTATTGAATTCGGGCCTTGAAAAAGGTGGAAAAGGACATAGAAACAAAGGAAGTGCTGTCCAATTTTCCGTAAAATAAGAGACTTTACAATTAGAATATTCTACGTTGAAGCTTGAAGCTAATAGACGTATTATGGTCATTATAGGTTGACATACTACGGACGGCATATTGGACTTAACAAGTGGGTTAAGCCGGAGAGGTATGTGGAAACTTTCTTATCTCTTGAGCATGAGTAATTATAAATGTATAGTACGGTAGACGTACGTGATTTAAATGAAGTAAATTCATTTGATATAATTGACTTGTTTTAAGAATGTCTAGTTGGTTGAGTTAGAGAATTGACTCACCTGTTCCTAAGGAAAGGTTATATGAATGGTTTATTCTAATAAGATAGACAAAGATTTCTTGATGTGAAAAGTATGAAATACTTGATTTGGAAATATTGATTCTGGAACCATTCTAAAGTTAAGAAACTTGTTTTTCTAAAGTTAAGAGACTTGAAGTATTTTTGAAAGTTGTGTAGCTCGGTTTGAAAGTATAAGTCTCTTGGTCATTAAAAGAATGAATTTGTCTAAGATATAAAGAGTCATAACGACTTTATGGGAAGTTAGTTATGACGGCTTTATGAAAGGATAAGGATGTCTTAGTTTCTAAAGCATAAAGTTAGTATAACGGCTTTATGGGAAGTTGGTGATAATAACTTTATGGAAGGTTAAAGGAATAGTTTTTCTCGAATAAGGTAAACAAAGATGAAAGGATTGAAATTATGAAGGGCAATTTGATTTAAAGGCAACAATTGCTTAAAGCTTAAAGTAAGGGTCACTTGATTTAGAAGCCAAAAATATATTTCTAAAAGTGTAGTGACTTGTTTGAAATGTAGATAAGCCTTGATACTACGGGTATTAGTATCTTGGGATTTTATGTGAAAATAGATCTTTTGAAAGAATAGAAGTACATAGTATTTTGGGTTAAATTCCCGGACTTGTTATGTGATATGAAGGTGCCTTAAGGTTATAAAATGAGATCCATTTTGTATGTTAATGAAAGTCTAAAGAATTTATGAACTTGCCTATACTCGCTTGTGATAGCCTTGGAGTGCAAGTATTATGTTGTTACGATGTCGTGACTCTCAATCGAGGGTACCGTCTTATCGAGAGTTTACTCGACGCATGCAAGCGGTGATGGAGGATTCCACGGGTATGCTTCCATTGTCTTATTATGAACTTACTTGGACGTACCGACAGTGATGGAGGATTCCACGGGTATGCTTCCATTGTCTTATTATGAACTTACTTGGACGTACCGACAATGATGGAGGATTCCACGGGTATGCTTTCATTGTCTTATTATGAACTTATTTGGATGTACCGACAATGATGGAGGATTCCACGGGTATACTTTCATTGTCTTATTGTGAGTTTACCTGGACGTACCGACAGTGATGGAGGATTCCACGGGTATGCTTCCATTGTGATGGATCCTTGGACATGTTTATACGATGAGGGATTCTGGGCATGTGACCAGGATGCGGGTTAAATTCCCGGATTCTATTATTACTCCATGGATTAGCTCTCCATGAAGACATGTACCCGAGATGAGGGATTCCACGGGCATGTTATATACGATTATTATTCCATGGATTAGCTCTCCATGCAGACATGTACCCGAGATGAGGGATTCCACGGGCATGTTATATACGATTATTATTTCATGTATTAGCTCTCCATGAAGACATGTACCCGAGATGAGGGATTCCACAGGCATGTTATATATGATTATTACTCCATGGATTAGCTCTTCATGAAGACATGTACCCGAGATGAGGGATTCCACGGGAATGTTATATATGATTATTACTCCATGGATTAGCTCTCCATGAAGTCATGTACCCGAGATGAGGGATTCCACGGGCATGCGATATATATATATATATATATATATGTGTGTGTTGTAGGTGTGTACGCCGACAGTGAGGTAGGATACCACGGGCGTGTCATATGGGTATATCTTATACTTAACGGTCGGCAGTGATGGGGGATCCCACGGGCACGCTTGATATTTGTGGGTGGTGTCCATAGCCCTGGTGTGACTGTTGCTCATGTGTTGAAATAGTTTGTACAAGGTAAAACCGACTTTCATTACTTTCACTTCGGTAAGGCACAATGTACTGTTAATTTGGTTATCATATATGTCTTCAGCTTTATTTTAGACTATTATGATTTAAATTACAGTACTTTCAGTTTTAAATACTTGGTACATATTTTGTACTGACCTCCTTCGGGGGGTTGCGTTCATGCCGCAGGTTGAGGTACATGGCTTGCTGATCCGCACTCTAGGATCACTGTCCAGTTCTTGGAAAGCTCCATTTCTCCGGAGGCTGTGTCTTTTGGTACGGTTCCCTGAGGTTGTAGACTTTTGTACATTCAGGGGTATGGCGGGGCCCTGTCCCGTCACAGTTGTATGTCTAAACTCTTAGAGGTCTGTAGGCATATCTTGTGGGTCACTTTAAAAAAAAAAAAAGGTAACTGCTTTTGGATTTGTATATATCCAGGGAAGTGACCTTATCGGCTAACCTATTATTTATTTCGTGTTAAGTTTACGTATGTTCCGCTGATTATCTCTGATGTATACCTGTAAGGGTGCCCATGTAGGCACCGCCGCGGCTCGGTCGGGTCGCGACGTTGTCCACTACCAATCAGAACATATGAGGATGTTTTAAACTAATGGGTTTAGGGATAGTACCGCAGATTGGGTGACGTGAGATGTGGCGCTCGAGTCCACGTATCAAGTCGCCGCCGCTGCATGGAGAGGTCTTGAATGTCTGTCCCAACTCAGTGGGTGTCATGTCGGATGAGGACTGCAAAACCTGACCTTGTATGAAGTGGACTTGCTGCGAGGCTGGAGCGGGGCCCAACAAACCAGGGTAAGAATACAGATTGTAGGTCTGCATCTGGAATGGACTCTGTCGCGATCTGAACTGGCGCCGCGACCAGACTTGGGCCGCAGAGCGCGGTTCGAATTGCCGGTAAGTCGCGCCCGATTGTTTTGTTATCCTTGTTGTTGTTGCCGCCGCCGCTGTTTCGCTGACCGCGACCGCCACGACCACGCCCTCGCCTGCGCCGCCACCCTTTCCACCTCGTCCCTGCTGCGGTTGAGAGTTTTCTGGCGGCGTTGGATCTTGAGGGCGCGTTTCGACCGCTAATGCCTTCTGACTGTGCTCATCCTTCTTAGCACGTCGAGTCTCTTCGAGTAACAACTGCGACCGAGCTTTGTTAAAGCTGGGTAACCTGTTGAATCATGGTGGTCAAAGTATCATATTCGTCTTTAGGAAGGCCAGCAATCAATTGTAACACCGCCATGTGTCGAATGTGCTCGTCGATCGCAACAAGTTGATCCGTCGCAGCTTTAATCGCTTTGCGACTACCACATTGGAAAAGTTTTCAAAACGTGTATTGTTAAATTGCTCCTCTAAATACACAGCACGTGTGTGCTTATTGTCCTGAAAAATTTCCCCCAAACGATTCCATAACTCAAGAGTTGTGGCGCCAGATTTCATGATAGTAAGAAGAAGGTCCTGAGAAATACTACCATAAATCCACTGTTTGACGCCGGCGTCTAGACCACGCCAAGTAGACTCATCAACCTCCGGAGGACGCGAAATGGTGTCATCGATGTATCAAGCACGTTATAGAGACATGCATGATTACGAAACAGTTCAACCCAGGGAGAATACTGAATGTTTTCTTGATCAAGAAGAATGAGAATAAAGTTCTTGATGTTTGTAACAGTTATGGCTGGATGAAAAGAGGATGACAACGTGGTGGTGGGATTTGTGGAGGTAGAAGATTCAGAAAGTGTGGATGATTCAGGGATAGCCATTTAGAGAACAGGGGAAAGAAAAAGAAAAACCTAAAAATTTTGGATGGAGGAGGGGGAGGCGCCGCAGCAACCGAGTGAGGGGGGATGGCGGTAGCTCAACAAAAAAGCTAGGGTTTTTGTTTTAGGCTCTTGATACCATGTAAGATGATATTAATCTCCCTTGGGGAGTCTTTCATTAATATCAAAGTATATATAGAGTACAATATTCATCCATTATACAATAGGAATCCTAAGCCTATACAAAAGAGGAATCATAGTTTTATTATAATTATATTTACACAATATATAAAAATATTCTAATTATGGGTAGAGAATATATTATTTTCTATATTTACACGTTTATAGACTATTTGATGAATTGGCTAACGCCTTCATTAAAGCTCATTTCGGAGCTTAAATGGTGGAAAAGCGGATTGAAGACAACTTTAAGATACAAAAAGTAGCTACCGAGTTGCTCTGAGATTTTGTGGACCGATTCCAAAGAGAAAGAATGTTACTACCCAAAGTCTCAAACAATTGGATCGCTCTAGACTTCACAAACAACTTTAAACGAGAAGAGTTCAAAAGCTACCAGAAAGTTAAAGGATATCCTTCAAGAGTTTCCTCTGAAAACTTATAGCAATGAGTACTAGTAGTATAATACTAAATTATGGGTAGATGAGGATAAGCCAATTTCATCCAGTAGAGACATCAATTCAGGAATCAGGTATACTGCAGTCTGAATGTTCATCAAGGTGGAAAGAAAGACAGAGGAGATGCAGCTAGCGAACTAGGTCCTTCCGGCAACTTGTGTACTCTCTGGTTTTAACAATTCCAGCATTATAACAATCAGTGAGCGTACATTGCCTACAACATCATTATAGGGAGGTCATGGATTCATGCGATGGAAGCAGTACCACCTACATGACACCAAGTATTTAAGTACCCCTCTAAGTGGGGAGTCAGGAAAAATAGATGAGAGCAAATGATAGCCCAAGAATGCTACTTGGTTGCTCTTGCAAGTGTCCTTGACAAACATGAATAATGGCAATCAAAGCAATAGAGATTTGTTGAATAAACACGTTTTCAGCTTCAAATAATATGCTTATGACTTCACCTCTAGAAGAGTGGTGATTTGTTGCGCCGGAGTTTGTTTGGGAGAGAAGGGTTGTTTGCGGTGAGCAGTGTTAATAATGCGGCCAACATTATGGGTCACCATTTACCGTTGATGATGTTGTTCTTCTCTTAACCAGATGTTTTTGATTCGAGTCTTGAATATGAAAAAATCTTTGATAGGGAGCGCTTTCTCTGAAAATGGGTTTTAAGCGGCGCGAATCCGAATATTATAAAGTTCTAATGAAGATACCAAACATCGGATCAGATGACAATTTTTTTTTAAAAAGTTCTTGATATCGTATCACGTGTGAGTAAAAAGCTAACACGTTAGATCGTTTCAGATGAAAAGTGGAGTTGCATGAGAAATAATTATTGAGATATAAAAGATATGGTTGGTGGGATAAGAAACTGATAGATCACCAATAAATTAAATCCATTAAAATAAATCAAGAATAATTGTATTCACACGAATGAATTTAGATCTAAGAGGTTAGTAAGATATTTCGTGTTGCTTCCTAGCTAAGATTTAGGCTGGCAAAAGCAGGTCCAAATAATTGCTATTTTAACATGAATATTTTCCAATTATTTTTGCAAACTGAGGTCGCTTTCTTTATATCGGATGGTTTGGTGTTTTGATGATCCCTACCTTATTGACGGCAACTTCTGTATTTATTATTGTCTTCATTACTGCTCCTCCAGTAGACAACTGTTATATATATATATATATATTGGTGTTCATGTGACTACACTAGATATTTTAACCACTAACTTTAGAAAATACAAGTTCTATTAATAATTCATAATGTATATATTTGGGAACTAGTGATATGACTTTCTCCTGACCGAAAGGGATGATATTTAAGTTAAGTGTTAAAAACGTTAACGAAGACAGTAACTCGAGGGTTAAACTATCTAATTTTTTATATGAATTTGAATGTAAAATTTAGGTATTTAGAAATTATATATAAAAAATAAAAGTCACAATAATAAAATATTAAAAATATTTAAATAATATATAAACATTATATAAAGCGTGATTAAAGTAGTATTCATTTGATTCCCCAATAATAACTGTATCATATCAAATGAAACAAAGAATATAGCCCATTTACAAAACTTGATATAATTAAATTTCATAAAAGTCTTGCAAGACCTAATTTTACTTCTAAATTGGTTGGGAATATTATCCCGGATTACTTATTTCATTCTTCATTTCATTCTTCCACGGAAGAAAAAATAACACTATATTATCGTGATTCGTGATTAAAGGGTATTTTCATTGCGTCCGCATGGACAGCTCAACTGGTTCTCAAGGGGGATAATTGGAAAAATGGCCAGATCGAATCCCGTCAGCGGCAGAGTGGGGGTTACTTCTTGAAATAAAGGAGGGCCCTTTGTGCGCAGCGTGGTAGTGGTCTAACCTTTGAAATCAGTTGAGATATCATGATTAACTCCTTCACAATCCTATCGGACCGGGGTGTGGGGGCTCCTGGGGTGGGAGATCCACTTTTGAAAAAAAAAAGGTATTTTCATTCCCTTTCTATAACCTTGTATTCATCTCAGCACCTGATTGGTATTGGTGTGTGGAAATGAGAGAAACAGGTTGACTTTGACTATATTTAATTTTTTTTATTGGAGTGTATCAAATTTTGATGGATTGAATAGTTAGTTTCCTTTTGACATTTTTATTTACTTATAAATGTGCTTCAACATGTGTAACATTTCTCTTTTTTCTTTTTCTTCTCTCAGTTTCAATCAAGGTCATCTAAGCAAATATTTTCTTATTTCACGCAATAAAATATGAAATAATTTCATTACTTGTAATGTAAAGCTTGTAATAATTAAGAATTTAATTTGCAAATTTCCTCGTAACAATTCTGTCTCTGTTGATTTTGACAATTTTGGTTTCACTGTGAAGGATCTTCATACGGGGACACCTCTGAGATGCAATAGCACGGAAGATCTATACCCATTCACTTCCACCTCCACTGTCAGATCTAGCTCCCCCGTCTCTCTAGCGGCCATTTCTTCTTGAACATGACATAATAGGCTTGGTCATCCATGAACTCCAGTTTTTAGTTTTCTTAGAGGAAATAATTTCATTACTTGTAATGGGAAGCTTGCCCAAAATTGTGTTTCTTGTTCTTTAGGCAAACATACTCGTCTTCCTTTTAAATCATCTACTAGTGTTACTTTTGCACCTTTTGATATTATACATGCCGATTTATGGAAATCACCTTGCTAGTTCTCTCGGTCATAAATACTATCTTATCCTACTAGATGATTTTTCTCACTTTGTTTGGTTGTATCCTCTCAAATTTAAATCGGAAGTGTTTGTCAATTTTTTTGAGTTTCGAACATTCATTCACACACAATTTGAAAAAGGTATAAAATCTTTTCAGTGCGATAATGGTCGTGAATTCAACAACTATATGTTCACCGTTTTTGTACTAATAATGACATGGTTTTCGCTTCTCCTGCCCTCACACCTCTCCTCAAAACGGTAAAGCTGAAAGAATCATCCGCACCATTAACAATATGATTCGCACTCTATTGATTCATGCCTCCCTACCTCCGTCCTTCTGGGTCTATGCTGCTAAAATGTCAGAATACGTTCTCAATATTCTCCCAACTAGCACCCTTCACAATATGACCACTACCGAAATCCTCTATCATAGAGTCTCATCTTATGAGCATCTTCGGATATTCGGTTGTCTATGTTATCCTAACCTTGCTTCTACTGCTCCTCACAAATTAGCCCCTTGGTCCACTCCATGTGTCTACCTAGGCTTCCCGCCAAACCATAGGGGCTATCTATGTTATGACTTGTCCACTCGTCAGATTCACATCTCCCGTCACGTCACATTCGACGAGACCACAATCCCGTTTTCGAATATTAAAAAGTTCCAAGAACATGATTACTCTTTTCTTGATGAGCATGCCATCTCTCCCATCATCCTCACCATTGAGCATAGCACGCCGCAGCTGGTCACGCGCTGCGCCTGGGCGGTCGTGGCGGACGTCAAAACTCCCGCGAACAGGTTCCTGCTTCACCGTCGACAGCGTCGTGGCGCTAAAACTTCAGAGAGGTCTATCAGTCCTCCAGCGCCTCGGCCCTTGATCACGGCGCCACGACGCCGCCAACGGCTCCTTCAAGCACCGCGGTGCCTCCTACAACGTCAGTCCCTCCTTCTCCATATCAAACAAATCCCTCCGACTTGGAGCCTCTCACTATCCCCACTTACCAAATGGAAACTCGTGCAAAGCATGGAATCTTCAAACCCAAAGTTCAATTTAACTTGTCTGCCCAAACTATTTCACCAATTCCCAAGAACCCTATATTGGCCAAACAAGACCCTAATTGGAATGTGACTATGTCTGAGGAATTCAATGCTTTAACTAAACAACACACATGAGATCTAGTACATAGATCTGAGGGGGTGAATATGATTCGTTGTCTGTGGCTATTTCGTCACAAATTCAGAGACAATGGAGATCTTGAGAGGTAATAAGACATGACTTGTGGCTAATGGCACAAATCAGTAGGAGGACATTGATTGTGTGAAGCCTTCAGCCCGGTTGTCAAACCGGCTACCATCCGCACAGTTTTGAGCATTGTCATGGGTAAACACTGGCCGATCCATCAGCTTGATGTGAAGAATGCATTCTTACATAGGGATCTGAGAGAGACAGTCTACATGCATCAGCCGCTAGAGTTCACCCATCCAGCAGTTCCTCACTATGTATGTCGTCTCCGTAAGTCACTACATGGCCTGAAACAGGCCCCCGTGCGTGGTATGATCGCTTTGTCAGGTATATCTTGCAAATTGTGTTTGTATGCAGCAAGAGTGATATATCACTCTTCATTTTTCATCGAGGTAGTAGCACTGCTTACTTATTACTTTATGTGGATGATATAGTTCTTACTGCCTCCTACGACGGATTGAAAAATGAGATTATTGCCTTGCTTAAGTCCGAATTTGCAATGACTGATTTGAGGATATCGGTGACCAGGTCTGTCAACCACATGTTCTTGTGTCAGCGTAAGTATGCAGAGGAGATTGTGTACAGGGCTAAGATGATGAATTGCAAAGTTTCACCTACTCCAGTTGATTCGAAATCTAAGATCAGTGCTATGGATGGTGCTCCAGTCTCCGATCTTACTCTGTATAGGAGCCTTGCAGGTGCACTTCAGTATCTCACATTCACAAGGCCAGACATTGCTTATGCTGTTCAGCAGGTATGCCTATTCACGACGCCTGCAGAGTCTCATTTCATCGCTTTCTTGCGTATCATTCGATACATTAAGGACACATTTGATTATGGTTTGCACCTATACCCCTATGCGCCAAACACGTTGCTCTTCTATACGGATGCAGATTGGGCAGAGTGTCCGGACACGCGACGCTCCACCTCCGCCTTTTGTGTATTTTTAGGAGATAATCTGATTTCTTGATCTGTCAAGCGACAGGATACCATATCTCGATCCAGTGCCGAGGCTGAGTACAAATACATTGTAAATGTGGTAGCTGAGATTTGTTGGCTCAGAAATTTCATCATAGAACTTCGCCTGCGCATCTATCAGTGTATTGTGATAACATCTCTGTCATCTATATTTCTCATAATCCGATTCAATATCAGCGAACCAAGCATATTGAGATAGACCTACGCTTAGTTCGTGAGAAAGTTGCGCTAGGCCATGTCAGTTACATGTTCCATCATCCTATCAGTATGCAGACATATTTACCAAAGGACTTTCTGCAGCTTATTTCTTGACTTGGATCCGCCTCGCCATTCGACTCCTCCCGCCCGATCGGAGGTGTGTAAACATGTATATTATAGAAACAGTTGTATCCCTACCCATAATTAGAATATTTCCATATATTGTGTAAATATAATTATGATAAGACTAGAATTCCTCTTTTATATAAGCTTAGGATTCCTATTGTATAAGAGATGAATATTGTACTCTATATATACTTTGATATTAATGAAAAGACTTCCTAAAGAAGATTAATATCATCTTACACTAACGATCATCAAGAAGTGAGCTAATAACACAAGGGTAAGATAATAAAGGCGAACCACATAGATGATCCCATTATACTTTTCACAACGACTAGATAGACATTTTAACTTTGTCAATGACTAGATATATATATATTTTTATTTCACATATGTCATGTCTTGTGGATCCCTCACGCTAACATGACAAAATATCTGTCATTCGATAGTTTTGAGCGAGTAAAACCTTTTAAATTATGTAATTCTCTTTTCTTATTTTTTATAAAAATTATATGAGCACCATGTTTTGAACATCTTCCTCGCTTTTTCTTCTCAAATTTCAATTCACCAATGAAGGATTTTGAAAGTTTCAACCTCAAGAAGATATTAATAGGATCTAAACAAAAAAATAAACCAATTTTTGATTCATCTACTTTGCCAATACACCTAAATTTGACCTATAAGAACATAGATAAAACAAAATAGTTTTTTTTTGAGGACATAAGTCATCAAATGAAAATTATTATTTGTATCTCCTATTTAAGAAAGAATCGGGATTGAGAATCCGATAGTTTTAGTTAGAGTTGCTAAAAGAATAAATATAGCTTTAGGTGCTAAAAAATAGCTACCCTTTTGGTTAACCATACGACCAGCTACTAACGCTAACTAAGTTTTCGATTTTGTTGTCAAAGTGATAACATTTGAAATTGTTTACATGCAAAGCAAAACAGTACAATTGAATTTGTTTACGTGATTATGGACACGTGGATCAATATGGCCAGATTAGTAAGATAATAAGCAAGAAAAAGTTATATAAACTCAAAGAAAAGTATAAATGAAATTCAAAGTAAAATAGCATGAGCCCCAATGACGCCGTGAGCTAGAGTCTCCGAGCAGGGTTGTTGGCAAAGCTCGGGAACTTAATTAAGAAGGAGAAATCTCAATGAAATCACTATGTATCTTGTCTTGCTTATGGAATTCAGAGTGTCTTACAATAAAATGAAAACCTCTATTTATACTTGAACTATGAAGTGCATGATATTACAAATATTAATGTTGATAATAAAGTGTAATGAAGATGGAAGGAAGACCCGGAATCTTCCGTAATGGTTGCCTGTTTGAGCTTGCTTGTACTTGACCGGTGGACTGACGTACGTGATCTTCGGGTCCTTTGTAACCTTTGCCTCCGGAGGCGGCAAACCAAGCTTGACTGTTGATCGGCCACAAGTGTTTGCCCGGAGATTGTCTCTTGCTGATTCACACTTGATCTATTAAATAGAGAAGTCTATCAAATCGTTGTGCATAACTTAAAAGGACCATCTATTAAGTTAGCCTTACCCTTATGCTGTTAGCTTCCTTCTTGATGATTGTTAAATTTTTAGCATTCACATTTTATTGAGAGTTGATACAAGAAAAAGATAAAGGTAAAGTCAAAAGTACGAGTAAATAGGAAGGAGTATAGGAGCTACTAGCTAAGTTGGTTTTTTCTGTTTTTGAGTCCAACTGTAGCTTGCTTGCATTGGCAAATAACCCATAAAAGGAAACAAAATTCATGATTGACTTTGGTGGAATCAGGGAAAATAAGACCATTGATTTTTTTATTTCTCACTCGGTATTCCATACCCGCATTAAAGCCTGATAATATCTGGACTCACACTGCGTAGAACTCATTCAGGAGAAATATATATTTTTTATATCCAAAATTCAAATTCAAAACCTCTAATTATGAGAAGAGCAACTTCAGATGTACCAACTTCTTTCGCGGTAAATAAGACCATCAACTTGTTGTAGCTGCAGGTGAGCTAAACTCTCACCTTTCAATTATATTATGTTACAATATCCTAGCCCATAATATTCCCAAACAGTTGCATTTACTGGTGTAGCCGCTATTTCCTCCCACTTGTGTAGTTGTATGTGGAAGTCAGTGGCAACCAATTAAGGGGTGTAGGTTGTGGGCGGTGAGCCAAAAACTATTGCATTGAAATCCACACAAAAAATCAAAGAAAACTAACCAATCAATGAACCACACATTTCATCTTTCTTGTTTTTTCCTTGGTTCTTGGCCCAACTGTTGCAACTTATCCCACCTTCTAAACGAAATAAATTAATTTTAAAACAAAAAATAAGAATCATAATTCCGAAATAATTTAGTACACATATTCAACACCCCTAAGTGCCAAGAAAAAGTAGAGATCAATTTTTTTTTTGTGATGAACACGAACCTAGGTGGATGATTGAAAAGGGGACAACCCCACTTATCTAATGTTACTTTCCTTTCTTCTTCATCCATCTCCATTTTTTTCTCTTGTTCTTTAATTGCTCCAATTGGGAATCAAATATAACTAAATATATAAGCACCTAGTTTTGTTTTTCCAAGAAAAGAGCTATTTGGTGACCTTTGTTTGTTGTTTCCCCATAAATTTGTACACAAAAAGTTGGCTGGATAAAAGGGGTCTTTGTATCTGGACTCATCTCCTCTTTTTTCATCATTGGGGGGATTTTCCAGGTGTCAGAGGCCCATAGTAGATCTGTTTTAATTTCCCCTTTGCTCCATTTTCTTGCATTCATCTTAGATTACAAAGAAAAAATCCATTCTTTAATGGATTCTTGATGTGGGAATTTGAAAACTTATAGTACATAAATAGACGATAACCTTCCACTTGCTCCAATTTCCTTGCATTCATCTTAGAGTACAAAAAAGAATGAAAAAGTTTCATTCTTTAATGGATTCTTGATGTGGGAATTTGAGAACAACCTTGTGTTTGTACACAAATAGAGGATTTTCCCTTTGCTGTTGTGTCTAAATTTATGTGACCATTGTTTCCTTTTTCCTTATAAGGGTAAAGGGTGTGTGTGTATAGGGTAATAGAGTTTTAGTTAAGCTTATTTTTAGTCAATCTTGTTAGACTTTAGCAAGGCCCACAGTTTGTTTTGTGGGCTTTGTCAAACCAATAGAAGTATTAAACTTGTTATTTTTGTTAAGGGAATTGGTGGGGATCCCCTTTATCTCCTTTTTAAGGAGGATATTATTATATATAATTGTTACATGATAAATAGTAAAACAAGTCCATAATTGGTCACCTAACTTTTGATCTTTCCCCCACATGATTTATTTCTTAAGTTGAATCAAACCTTTTTTTCAAATGCTTTTCTTATTGATAACTTGTTTCACCTTCATAACTTTCCTTTATAAGTCTCTTTCCTTAAAGCCACTTCCCTTATGGAGTTCTGAGGTTAGATTGTTATCAATTTGGTTTTGGAAAGATTTCTTTATTTTGAAACCTTTCAAGAAAGGATTTTTACAACCTTTTATTTCCTCAAAAATGATGTCCTTAAGGAGGAAGAGTTTTACCTCTAGAGTTGAGAATGTTGAGGCAAATTCAGAAATGTCTATATTGGATTTGCCTGAATTGGCTTTGGAATGCATTCTTGAGAAATTCCCACCTGAGGGACTTTGTAGTATGGTTAGTGTTTGTAGCTCTTTGAGAGAAAAATGCACAAGTGATTATCTTTGGGAAAGGCATATGAAAGAAAAATGGGGTAGAGTTATTGGTCTTGCTGCTTATAGAGAGTGGCAGTGGCATATTGATTCAAGAAATGATTCAAGTTTCTTTAATCAGGCTAAACAAAGAGGTTTAGTGACTTACCTCTCTCAGTTTTGGCCTATTTCATTAGTTAGATCTAATTCTAGCTGTAGTTTCAAGAAAAAGCATTCCTCACCTGTTGATTCAATCATGTCTTGGTATCTTGCTCTTGAATCTGGCAAGTTTTGGTTCCCTGCTCAAGTCTATAATCGTGAGGTATCATCAGATTTCTTCCTTCAAATCTTCAGCTTGAATAGTTTTTTGTTGAAATGTAATCACTTAGATAATTTTCTTTGTTTCTAATTGCAGAATGGGCATGTTGGTTTTATGCTATCTTGCTATGATGCTGAGCTTAGCTATGATCCAAGAACTGACACTTTCCAGGCCAGGTAATTCGAAATATATATTCATAAATCTAACTCTTAATGTTTCTCCTCTATTTGTAGGCTAAAACCTGTTAGAATTTGTCATTGTAAGCTACATATGGAATTAAAAGGGTCATGAAATGCTTTCTTCTTGTAATATGTATCGATGAATTCTGTGAAATTAGTTTGTTTGTCTAATTTATTTGCAGATATCCTCCACATGGAAGGAGGGAAATTGCAATAGAGACAGGTGTAACATGGGATAGATTAAGAGCACCCCCTCTTGATACCTCTCCACATGATCTTTATATCTCTGATTGCTTGACTGAATTATGCCCTGGTGATCACATTGAGATTCAATGGAGAAGAAACAAAGAATTCCCTTATGGTTCGTTCCTCCATAAACCCTTCAAACATTTTTCCATTTTCATTAGTTCTGAACATGTGTATATATTTATCGAACAATCAAACCTCTCTATAACAACGTTATTTGGTCCGATATTTTTTTGTTGCTTTATCGAAATACTGTTATAGCGAACATATACAGTATACTATAACATAACATGAAAGCTTGGTTCCACTAAAAACATGGTTGTTGTAGTGAAATGTTGTTATAGAAAAGTGTGACTGTATTTTTTTCTCTTCCTTCGTATGCTACTTGGTGAAGCTAGGTACTACTCTAAGATTCTTTAGTTGTGGATGATGTGTTACAAACAGGAAAGAGGACTATTCCAAGTCCTATTTCCAACTTGTTAGAATCTTTTTTGTTTTTTTAAAAGGTCCTTGTTTTTCTTGATCTCCTAAAACGTGTTCAACTATTAACCTGCCTTAGTTGACCACAACTTTTTGATGGACCTTCATTGTTGATGAATTTTGGAATATATTTTTATTTTTAATAGTACATGTTGGGTGTGCTATGAACAGTTAATAATATGGAAGGTGGCCAGTCTTTCTTGTTTGGTAGAAACTTGAAACATAACGAACTTCGACTGGGTTTGGATAGTTGAGGATATGAACAAATCTATCTTTGGTTGCAATCTTTGAATTTTTGTGGCATACTTTTCAGGCTGGTGGTATGGTGTTGTAGGCCACTCGGAAACGTGTGATGGAAATGAGTATTACTGCCGTTGTCATGATAGTGGTGAGTTATTTCCCCTTTCACATCTACAGCTAGTATGTTTCTTAGCCGTATTCTTTTACACTAAGTCAATAGGAGAATCCAGCCGTAGCTTTACTTACCAGTAATCTATCTATTGATTGCCTTCTTAAACGGGCTGAATTCCAAGATTTAGCCACTCTAAGTCAATTACTCAAAGGGACAAAATCCAAGAAACATAAACATCAGTTCCCTTGCGTGCACATCAGAATCAAGATCACAGGTCTCATTTGTGGTCCAGATTAATGACTACAACAACTACAATACACATACAACATACCCAGTGAAATCACACAACATGGGGTCTGGGGAAGATAGAGTGTACACGGACTTTACCTCTACCTTGGTAGGTATCGCTATTATTGTTATTAACCATCCGAAGACAGGGTGGATCTACAAAAAGCCTGTGAACTTGCAATAGTTGTGCATTCAAGATTTTCACACACATGTGAAGACATCTTAGCTGTGAAATTGATAAAATTGTCAATTTCATCATTATCACAAATAGACATTTTCTTGAGTAAAGGCCCCTTGTGGACTCCCATCACTTTGCATTGTGGGCTCATCTTTTATGGCCACACAATCAGTCCTCCAGACAAGTCCTATTCATTTTGTCATATTTTCTTCCAACATGGTCATAAATGCTGTTTCAGTGGAGCATATTTAATGATAAGCAAGCTGAAAGAGACTTGTAATTTTCTCAGCCATCTTTAATTACTTGTGGTGCTGTAATAGATATACTGAGATAGATTGATTGTCCAAGATTTTTAATTTCAGTCTTACTAATCTTGTGTCAATTGGTATTGGTGAATTCTAGATTCCTAGTTTCACTATTAGTAAACCAGTATGCATAACTTCACATCTCTAACTTCTTTTTGATCTTTTCATCACCAGTTCTCTTTTTTGTGTGAAGTTTCTCAAGTTTTTACATCATTCAACATATTAACTTCTGGACCCCATCTCCACACCATTTAATATTAAATAGATTTTAAACTCATCTTTTGGTAATAGTAGCAAGGCAAAGTACGATAGTCTGTTTGGTGACTAGACATGTGTTCACTTTGAATACCTTCTATCAGTTGAGAAGATCTCCCTCAAAATGGTTATGTCCTCAAGCCTTCATTTAATTAATCAATCGATAAACTATTTTCATTTTAAGTCGGCTATATGAATCATCTATATCCATTTCAATCTTCATTTCGTCAAGTTCTGTTCTCTCAATTAGTTGAAACTTGATGTAAGGTTAAAGATCTAATTTTTGGGAACCAACTCGTATCTTCCTTGCTGAGGACGAATCAGGGCCTGAAGTTGGTTCATCAGATATAATGATATGTATCTTTGATGTTATGAAACAATACATAGGCAATGTAATTTATTTTTTTCAGTTTGCAACTTCAATGCAGTTTTGCTAGTGTTTAGACATGGTTTCTAAACCTCAATGTGGTGCCTGCAGATACAGTAGTGCTAGAGTTCAATCAGTATACTCCTGGATCGCGGTGGAGGACAACAAACATTGATAGGAAAGATCACCGCGAGGAAGGAAATGAGGCTGATGGATTTTACGGAGGAATCCGAAAACTTCAGAGCAATGAAGAGATTTCTACGTGGAGACGCCTGTGGCCATCCGATGTCTTGGAGTAAGTTACAAGCTCAGTGCTTCACCAATGTTGGCAAAAAGCTCATTTGTCACACAGAATTTGGAAGTTTAGTTTCACTAGCATTTTCAGTATACCACCTCTATTGTTTTGTGATCAGTGGGGGAGTTGGGAGGAGTTACTTTAACAATGCAAAGATTGTTTATTTGCTTCCCCACAGGTCCCAATTGTTTGTAAAATAATTACCACGTTTACAGATTGATTTGTTTAGTAAATCTATTTAAGCTCTAGTTTAGCTTCTTGTACCAAGGAATTATATTGTTTATTTGTCTCTTACTTCCTTTATGGTTCTTTTGACCAAGAGGTCATGAGTTCAAGTTGTGGAAACAACCTCTTGCAGAAATGTGAGGTAAGGCGGCGTACAATAGATCCTTGTGGTCCGGCTCTTCCCCGAACTCCGCGCATAACGGGAGCTTAGTATACCGGGCTGCCCTTTTTTGTTTTTCCTTTATGGTTCTGTTGATCAATGAAAGGACAGAAGCTTAGTTATTGGAGTACTTAACTACAACTAGGGGTGGCCAGTGGGCCGGGGCGGTCCCGGGGTACGTGTCCAAACGGGACGGGGGAGGGTTGGGACACGGGCTTCGACGGGCCGAGATTGGCGGGAAGAGGTCCCGTCCCATCCCACGTCCCGCCGGAAGTGGGTTGGGATTTGGTGGGACGGGTCGCGGGATTCGGTCGATATTTTTTAAATTGAATTTTCAACACTGAAATTGACATTCACACCTACATTATTACGAAATTTCAACGTTGAATCTATTATATATCGTGAGATCTTTACTAAAGGAAAAGGGAAAATTAGAAATCGATTTGGGGAAAACACAAATTGATTAGGAAAACAGACGTTTTCCTAAAAATTGGCAGCGCCCACGTCTCAAAAAAATACGCAATATAAAAAAAATCGGGTAAAACGGACATCCGAGCGCAGAGTTATGACCATTTAAAGTTGCATCAATTTACAACTACTTTCTCTCCCTACATTTTATGTCAATGCTTCCGTGATATGTTAATTAAGTTCATGCCGCATTCGACTTCCATAAAAGCTTCATAGATTGTCTTCAATCTAGCCACTCCAAGACAAATGTACCATTTAAATGCCAATAAGGCTTCATAAATTGGCGTTCATAACACATCTCATGTTGCTACTTTATTTGTTTATAATATGATTATTGCATGGTGTTCGGTAAACAATTCTTACATGCTATTCAAGTTTTCCGAGTCCTCATAAGCTCTACGAACAATTATCTACATTATATAAATGATAGCAATACTGGAGTCAATAATTTAACTCAAAAGAATTGACAAGTTCACTATTCACAATTAAAAGCTAGATTTGTGAGGAAAATGAATAGAAAATGATGTATTTATAGATATACTAACTTTGAAGTTAAAAATACATATTAAGGGGTAAGGAGGGTTTATGGTGGGGGGGCGGCAAAAATATTAAGGGGGGTGGGATCGGGGCGGGTCTGGGTGGGACGAAGCGGGATGGGCTCGGGCGGGATGAGCCCACGTCCCGTCCCGATTTCAAGTCTCGACACCGTCAATTTTTTTTAGGAGATAGGGCCGACCCGGCCCACTCTGCTATTTACTTTTCTTTTGATCAATGAAAGGATAGAAATTTTGTTTTCTAAAATTTTGTTCTTCCTCTTTATTTGTGCTATTTTATAAATGGGATGTATGTTTCAGTTGTGTATATGTAATTTTACTTTATCCTCCTTTCCCTGTCCTTATTTCCTTTCTTTTCTCTTCCATTCTCTCTGTCCCAAACAAAGGATTAAGTGGCGGAATAAGGTACAAGGAAGGCACAAACAAAAGGATGAATAGGTTCTATTAAAGCTACCAAGATATGATTCAACACCTACATATGTTAATTTCTACTTGACTAATTGAACCTTTGACTCAATAAAAAAAATGGATGGTTTACTTGAATAGTCTCATTTCAGAAGTCTAAGTTCGAACCACTCCATGATGAAGCCACCCGTGAATTGTTGTTTGTTTGCATAGGAGGGAAGGGAAAGGCGTAATGGAGGATACACCCTTTTATTTATAAAAGTATTGTTCGACATCACTTGGTAAAAAAATACACATATATATATATATATTGAAGGGAGCCTTGGAGTAACCGATAAAGTTGTTGTCGTGTAAAGGCGTGAGTTTATAGAAAGCGCAGTGCTTGATCAGAATGTGAGGTAAGACTGCGTACAATAGACCATTGTGATCCGACCCTTTCCCGGACCTCACGCATAGCGGAAGCTTAGTGCACTGGGCTGCTCTTTTACACATATACTAGTTTCTTTGATACGTACGTTTTACGTAAATCTCAAATTATTTAACATAAAATTTTGCATAATAAATAATAAAGATGATTTTATTTTAGTGACCTAGTGTTGAACTCAAAATGAATGATATCCTTCAGATCAATGAAATTTTCATGCACTATGTAACAAAAAAGGTCCTATTTTTTCAACGAATAATGAATGTCTGAGAATTATATTTTACAGCTATAGGGATATAAAATTGATATCCAATGGACTATTTCAGCAAATTTCATAGGTCGTTAAAGAAATTTGTGAAGCTCAATGTCTGGTTGGAAATTTACTAATGTGGAATTAAGATTATCTCATTATTTATGACTCGAACAATTGAGATTTCGCACGTCGGAAACGTCGTTTCCACACACGTGCACACGTAGTGTCAAATATCGTAAATTTCATTAGTGAAAGAGAGGTACGTGAGTAAACGTTTGAGACATGAAATGATGGACGGTCGTTGGTTAAATAACATGTATTCCACGTTGGTAAATGAAGGAAGAAGTGTACGAAGTGTAAGATCGAAACGGAGCGGAAAAGGGTCGCGGCGTCGCCACGAAGCCGGGCCGCCACCACCACAAGGGCCGCGGCGCTTGAGTGTACTTTGGCTACTGGAGCCGCGGCGCTTCCCGAGCAGTGTTTGTGCGAACGGAAGTCCAAAAGTTTGGTTGATTATGGAGACGTTTTGGAGCACTCAAATTGCAGTTTTTCCTCCATAAATCAGTCATTATTTGACTGCATTACTTGGTGTATTAAGTGGCCATTACATGACACTTGAATGACCATACAAGGGCACTTGAAGAGACATTTTTACACTACTATAAAATATAAATTGAGGCCTTAGGCTCATTTGTAGAACATACCTCACTCTTGCATAGTTCAGATTTTTTGAACTTCTTCCTCTCTAGCATATATTTCACACACTCAAAGGTTCTTCTTGAGAAGCACTTGAGTTTCCTTTGCTCATTTGTTTAGTTGTTGTTTTATCTTGGGAGACAGTAGCCCATATCGTAAAAGGATATATACGAGGCAATAATGTCTTAAGGACAGAGTGAATATCACTCGACTCAACAACGCAACTATAACACTACCATATTTAGTGTCTATTCATTTCAGGCTATGAAGATCAAGGAGCTTGCTGCAATTGGAACGAAGATCCAAAGATCATACTCCAAGATTGATTCAAGAACGAAGATCAAGACCTCAAAAGCATTTTGTTGCTACAACACTTGTTGGCTTCAAGTTTGTTGTATTGTAATCATATTATTTACCCTTTCAAAGCACTAGTAACAGTTGTATACTATTCTCGTACATCTATTATAACTCACAACTTTTTCTATGTTCAATACTAGTCATCATACATAAAGATCGTAACTCATCCATGATTATTTTTCTTAATATAATTGTTTAAAATTACAACAATAACATATTTTCAGTGTGATCCCACAAAGTAGGGTTTGAGAGGGTAGAATGTACACAGACTTTAACTCAACCTTTATGGATAGAGATGTTGTTTCTGATAGATCCTCTACTCAAAAGGAAGCAGTAGATGCAGGATTGCAAAAAAAATAAGACAACAAAATATTCGAATATAAAATAAATGGAGCAACCCATAGTAATACACACATAAAGAATAAGGATCTACATGATATCTAAACAATACGACTAAGAAAAAAATAATAAGAGGCTAATCCCTACCTCTCTCACACATTGCGACAAAAACTCAACTACCCACTAATCTTCTACTCTAATTCTCGACCTCGAAATCTTCCTGTCTAAGGTCATATCCTCGGTCAGCTGGAGTTGTGCAATGTCCTTTCTAATGACCTCCCCCAGTTCTTCTTTGGCCTACATCTACCTCTCTAACTTTTGCTACCGCCGATCTCTCACACCTCCTGACGGGCACATCCTCATATCTCCTCTTCACATGTTCGAACCATCTCAACCCCGATTTCCCCATCTTATCCTCCACGGAGGTCACTCCGACCCTGTCTCATATAACTTCGTTCCTAATCATATCTCTCCTAGTATGACCACACATCCATCTCAATATCCTCATCTCCGCTACCTTCATCTTCTGAATGTGGACGTTCTTGACTGTCCAGTATTCTACCCTATACAACAATGCTGGTCTAACCACCACTCTGTAGAACTCACCTTTTAGCCTTGACGACACCTTCTTATCGCAAAGCACCCCAGAAAAGAGCCTCCATTTCATCCATCCTGCTCCAATACGGTGAGCATTCTCCAATTGTTTAAAAATATTTAAATAAAATATATAAAAGAAATAAAATCGTCGAATCAAAGATGAAAATCGGACACTCGATCTGCAATTGCAACTTTGAATTCTAAATTTTCCTATAGAAATAGAGAATTTTACTTGAGGTGACGCAAATGAGATATTTACAACAAGTTCAAATATTTATATCATAGCAAAATTTTACAAAAAATATGGTTCTTCATACTCTGAGGCCTAAGTTCTGTCTACCACTTAACCTGCCTTCTTCTCCTCCTTTTTACCACTAATTAAGGAGCGACAGTGGAGGCAAGCCGCCGGAAATCTCGTCGGAGAAGACATCTCAGTCAACCATCACCTCTCCTCTTGTCTTCCTTACCTCACCAGAAACTCCATCCTCAAACTGGACACCCTTAACTAGGTCCGGTAGAGTTGTTTTGTTAAAATTAATTGGGTCGGATATATCACTTTGAGGCTTGAGTTAGCTTTTGAGTGAAATAACAAAAATAAGTGACTTTATGATACAAATTAAAGAAGTGTCATTGGCACTTGGTCTAGCTTTCATGCATGCAAACTTTGAGATTTTCCGTCAAGAAATACAATACAGTTCATATTCTTCTTTGACCTATACGATTGAGTTGTAACACAGCTTTTTATTCCGTCTTGGTCTACAAGAACATTTTGTTTAACCCCTTAATATTTGGAATTTGAGAAACCTGTACAATACCCTCTTCATTTTTTTGTCATCATCAAAATTGGAATATCTGGTCTAAATTATAGCATGTTTGTCCAAATTTATCTGGTCATCATCAAAATTGGAATATCTGGTCAAATTTATTTTTCTCCAAAAGTAGTTATTTTTTTTAATAAGTGATTATTTTTAGAAAGTGTCGTATTTGACTAAGCTTTTGGGAGAAAATAAGTAATTTTTGGAAGTAGCAAAAACATTTTTTTCAGAAGCTAAAAAAATAACTTTTACTCAAAAAATACTTTTAAAAAAAGAACTTTTGGGAAAAATATATACTTAGAATCATTTTTTAAAGTTTGGTCAAACATTAATTGTTGCTCAAAAATATTTTTAAATTAATTGGCAAACACAACATGCTTTTAGCCAAATTTTTTTTTATGAAAAGTACTTTTAAAATAAGTTAATTTTAAAAGCTTGATCAACCATGCTATTATTCTAGAAAAACTAATCCGATAATTCTAAAATGCCTCGGGTCAAAATAAAATTTTGGCCAGCTCAAACCCGGCTCTCAGGTCAACTGTTCAAAATTAATAGGCTTTACCCATTAATTAAGGAATTTCATGCTCAAAATCGTTTTTTTAATCTAATTTACTTGGTCAAATCAACAAACTTTTTGTTGACGAAGGAACCCGCCGCCGCTATTCTTTCGAGTGCGCACAGAATAAATCTCGGGCTGACGCAATAGCCTGCAAACCACGTCAGCCGATTAACCACACTTGGCAAGCCATGTGTGACAGACTCAACCAAGAAGATTTATGCAGGGGATCGAACTCGTGACCTTGCGATCTCGCGCTTTACTGCTACACCAACTTGGCTACCCTTGCGGGTCTCAAATCAACAAACTTGTCATTAGGAACTTAGGGTTAAAACCCATCTTAGAACATTTGAAATCTCTTAGTTTAAATATTAAATTATGTGGATATTCATATAAATAACTCAAATAAGGTCTTTCAAATGTTACCTCAAAGTTTCGTGATGATTACTCTTCGAAAATAGTGCAATTCCATAGCTTTGAAAACAATGATGGTTTTTTGGACAATAAAAAAAAGATACACTAACCTCTCCCTATACGCGAGATTCAGATAGGAACGATTCCACAAGAATTTGTTATACGCAGTCTTATGTTGCATTTCAGTCATAGGCTGTTTTCTTAAACCCATGACCTTTTGATCACATGTCAACAAATTTATCAGTTATTCCAAGCCTCCCTCCATATGATTTTTTAAATATTTATGTTAAATGAAATGACAGCCTATTTCCTTGTTAATCGCTCACTTTAACAGTGTTATACTTGATGTATATTTGGTATATATTAGAATTAGTCTTGTACCTTAATTACTATTGTAATATTACCATAATTGTATATTTAGCCTCCTTATAGAATATGATTTTAGATGTAAAGTAGGAATAAGACTCTCCTATTGTAATTTGTATATATATGTCTTTCATCAATAAGAATAATCAATGGATTAATTCTTTCATGGTATCAAGAGTCTAGGTTCTCTTTACCCTACTTCCGCTCCTCAAAACTTTCTCTCCCTCGAATTTCTTGCCCAGCGAAGCGACCCTCCCTCTCGGATTTTTTCCAGCGCCGCGACCCTTCTCTTCCAGAAAATCCTCTCTCACAATTTCCCTTCTCCGAATCTTCGTATTTTATTCACCATGACTGATAAAAACACGTTTCATCCTGCCCTCACAGTTTCCAACATCAAGAGTGTTCTTCATATTGTTCTTGATTTAGAGAACGTCCAATATGGGACGTGGGCGAAATTATTCAAGATTCATGCTATGACACATCAAGTTATTCACCATATCATCCCTCCAGCTCCTCCTACGGAGGGTGATACAACGACTACAGCGGTTGTGCCCACCAAAACAACTGATCCAAACTTATGGGTCATGCTTGATGCAAAGGTTCTACAATGGATTTATGCCACTATTTCCTTAGACCTTTTACAGGCGATTATGCAACCCAACTTCACAGCTATGGCGGCGTGGAATCGGTTGTGTGATATCTTTCAAGATAACAATCATTCTCGCATTGTTATCCTTGAGCAGGAATTTTCTAAAGTTGCTATGAAAAATTTTCCTAACGTTTCTTTTTATTGTCAACGACTCAATGATTTGGCAGATCAACTTCACAATATGGGTGCTCCTGTGAGCAATAGTCGTCTTGTTCTTCAGATGGTTGCAGGCCTGTCAGAGGCCTATAACGGTGTTGCTTCGGTTATTCGTCAGAGTAACCCCCCCCCCCTCCGGAATTTTATCAGGCCCGATCCATGCTTACATTGGAGGAAGCCGGATTGGCTAAGAAGATAGCTATTGGGGCTAGTCATGTCGTCATGACAACTGAGTCCAATTTTTCTCCTTCCGGTTCCACCAACTCGAGCCACAATCGCAACAACGGTGGTGGTAAAAAAGGGCCAAAATCGGAGAAACAATGGCAGAAATCATTGCGGAAACAACGGGGCAATCGTCAGCATCATCAGCAGTTCTAGGGCCCACAATGGACCCCGGATGCCGGGCGATGGATCCTGCCGCACAATGCCACGGCCCATCATTCTGACGCCGGCGCAGCGATCTCACCATGCAAGTGTCGCGGCCCACATTCTTCCAGTGTCGACTACAGGGTTTAGACCGAACATGGCCGGCAGATCCGGTATACTTGGGCATCGCCCCCCTCAGGCCCATCACGCAATGGGACCCATGCAGACCGACATTGAAGTTGCAATGCACACGTTTGGAATGAATCAAACCAGACCCGAATTGGTATATGGACACCGACGCCACCACCCACATAACATCTGACCAAGACACTCTCTCGTCTTATTCCAATTTGAGCAGTAATCGTGGTATAATTGTGGGTAATGACAATTCAATTTCAATTAAGCGTTATGGTCATAAAACTTTATCCCCTCTTCATCCACCACTTGTCTTGAAAAATACCATTCATGCCCCAAAACTAATTAAAAATTTGGTGTATGCCCGTAAATTCACTACTGATAATTGAGTTTCTATTGATTTTGGTCTGTTTGGATTTTCTGTGAAAGATTTCAAGACGGGGAGTCCTCTCATGTGGTGTGACAGTAGGGGGATCTTTATCCAATCACATCAAGTCTCGGTTTCTCGCGTCAGACCATGCCATCCACTTTTGCAGCCCTTGCTCCTTCCTTGTGACATGTTCGTCTAGGTCATCCGGGGTCGTCTATTTTATCTGTTTTAGATAAAAATAAATTTATTTCTTGTAATGGTACACGTAGTACTCCAAACTGTCAATCTTCTTCTCTATGAAAAATTATTAAGTTATCGTTTGTAGTGTCAAATTCTCATACTTCAATGTCATTTGATATTATTCATAGCGATTTATGGACATCTCCCGTTCTCAGTTCTATGGGTCATCGTTATTATGTGTTATTTTTGGATGATTATTCTAAATTTTTATAGACGTTTCCAATTGCGAAAAAATCCCAAGTTTTTTCCATCTTCGTCAAATTTAGAGCTTTCATAAGAACACAATTCGAACGGAAAATAAAGAACATTTAATGCAATAATGGTAAAGAGTATGACAATAGGGAGTTTCGGGAGTTATGTGCTCAAAATGGTATAAATTTTTATTTTTCTTGTCCTCATACGTCTTCACAAAATGAAAAGCTGAATGCAAAATTCGTACCATCAACAACATTATCCGCACCTTATTGGTTCATTCTTCCGTCCCTCCGCTATTTTGGCATCATGCACTACAAATGACTACAGATCTACTTAATATTTTTTCCTCTAAAGATTTGACATATTCTTCCCCTCTTCAGGATTTATACAATAAGACTACTTCGTATTCTCATCTTAGGGTCTTTGGATGTTTATGTTATCCGATGTGTCCATCCACCATAATCATCAAACTTCAGGCACGTTCTACCCCTTGTGTATTTTTGGGTTATCCGTCAAATCATTATGGTTGTAAATGCTTTGATTTGTCTTCTAAACGAATCATCATTAGTCGTAATGTTCTATTTGATGAGTCCCAATTTCTAAAGTAGAAAAATATGTGCCTAGTTCTTATAATTTTTTGGATGATGCTATCTCCCCCTATGTTCTCCGTCATTTTTCATATTTTTGGAAAATACGCCGCGACCATAGGAAGCGCGCATGGCGCCTTTACAATGAACAGTCAAATTCAATCCGTCGTCGGTCTTTGCGGCGCCAAAACTTCAGAGCTACGTAATTCATTGGCGTCGCGACTTAGACCACTGGCGCATGGCGCGGCGAAATTTCTGAAAATTCACTCAATTCAGCCCAGAGTCATGGTACAATCACTCGCAGTCAATGGGGTATTTTTAAACCAAAAAGATATTTTAATTTGAATTTTAATGTCCTTAAATCACCCTTACCCCGTAATCTTGTATCTGCCTTAAATGATCCTAATTGGAAAATTATCATGACCGATGAATATAATACTCTTATTAATAATAAGACGTAGGAGTTGGTACTCCGTCCATATGATGTTAATATTATTCGGTCTATGTGGTTTTTGCTCACAAGGAAATTTTTGATGGTTCATTTGCGAGGCATAAGACTCGTCTTGTAGGTGATGGTAAGACTCAGCAGGTTGATGTGAATTGTGGTAAAATATTTAGCCCAGTGGTCAAGCCGGCTACCATTCGCACTGTGCTCAGCTTGACTCTTTCAAAATTATGGTCCATTCATCAGCTAGATGTGAAAAATGTTTTCCTACATGGTGATCTCAAGGAAACAATGTATATGCATCAACCCTTGGGGTTTAGGGATACTAGATATCCTCATCATGTTTGTTTGTTGAAGAAGTCATTATATGTGCTTAAGCAGTCTCCACTAGCTTGGTATAAGAGGTTTGCTGATTATATTTTGACTATGTGTTTTTTCTCACAGCATGTCTGATAATTCACTATTCATATATCATCGTGGTTCTTCGATGACTTATATACTATTATATGTGGATGATATTATCTTTACTACCTCTTCTGATGTTTTGCAAAAGTTTATCATGACAATGCTCAGTTCTGAGTTTGCTATGAAAGACTTGGGTTAATTGAGTTATTTCTTGGGAGTTGATGTTACTCGTCATGCAGATGGATTGTTCTTATCACAGAGGAAGTATGCAATAGAGATCATTAAGAGGGCTGAGATGTCATCCTGTAAGTCCACTTCTACTCCAGTTGATACTAAACCCAAGTTGTGTGCTGCAGCTGGCTCTTCCTATGAGGATCCGACCAACTATCGTAGTCTTGCAGGCGCCCTTCAGTATCTTACGTTCACGCAACCTGATATTACATATGTCGTACAACATGTGTGTTTGTTTATGCATGATCCCAGAGTTGAACATATGAATGCGCTCAAACTCATTCTTAGGTACATTCATGGAACACTTGAGTATGTTTTGCATTTGTATCCTTCGTCGACGTCTACACTTAGTCTCCTATACATATGCTGATTGGGGTGATTGTCCTGACACCAGACAGTCTACGTCTGGTTATTGCATGTTTTTAGGTAATAACTTGGTCTCATGGTCTGCCAAGCGTCAAACCACGCTTTCACGTTCAGCTGCAGAGGCCGAGTATTGAGGGGTATGCAATGTGGTTTCCGAGTCATGTTGGTTACGAAATCTACTTTTAGAGCTTCATTGTCCTACTGAGAAAGCTACCTTAGTCTATTGTGACAATATAAGTGCCATCTACCTTTCTGGTAATCCAGTTCAGCATCAGCGTACTAAACACATAGAGATAGATATTACTTTGTTCGAGAGAATGTAGCTAAAGGACAAGTACACGTCTGTCATGTCCCTTTCAGATATCAAATTGCAGACATCTTTACAAAGGGTCTTCCCTCGGTCCTTTTTGAAGATTTTAGAGACAGTCTCAGCGTACGAAGACCGCCCGCTATGACTGCGGGGGTGTGTTAAATGAAGCCCACAACGCTGCGGCCCAGTCCCGAGCACTATTCATGGAACAGTGTTATATTTGATGTATATTTGGTATATATTAAAATTAGTCTTGTACCTTAATTACTATTGTAATATTACCATAATTGTATATTTAGTCTCCTTATAAAATATAATTTTAGATGTAAAGTAGGAATATGATTCTACTATTGTAACTTGTATATATATGTCTTTTATCAATAAGAATAATCAATGGATTATTGCATTCCTCTCTTTTGCAAACCTGGTTGCCTTCGCTTTTGCAGTACCTCAATCTCAGTCCCGACTTTCGCTTTTGGGAGCATTGTCTTCTCTTTTAGGACCCTCAGGAGTTCGGTTTTGCCTAGCAAAATCCGCAGCTAGTTTTTAAACTCAACTTGTTTTAAAACTTATCCGACTTCTTCCATTCCTAATCCCAATCCCCTCTAAAAAAAAACTACTTTGACACAAAATTTAATAAATAAAGAAGACTTTTGAAGGAGTTTCTACGGGACAGTTGGAGTGCTGGTAAGTTGTTACGCACTCGAAAGGTTCGGCGGATGGACCCAATACTTGGCCCCCAGTCTTATCTTACAAATCTTGTTCACCTAAATTTTGAGACGTTGCTTTCAATGTCTTCTTTTAGCTTCTTAGGTGTTTCCTCTCGGGTTTGTGTTACTGGGTTAATAACTAGTGACTTCTTTTTTTAATCCCCGCACTCACAATCTTAGTCTTGCTCGGTTAATCCTCCAAAACAGTTTCAAAACCCTCCAAACGTCTTCGAAGTCGTGCTATCTCTTTATTCGGAAACCAATCCGTCTATGATTCGATTCCTTCTCTCATAGGTCTTATTCGAAGTCGTAGAGTGAACTTTTTATATTTAAACTTTCTATTTAATTATGTAAAGTCAAGTTTTCTATTTCAAAACCGATATGTGATCCAAAATAAATTTTAGATATTTGTGTAGTTATAAATGATCTAATAAAATTAAATTATTTTTAACTATAGAAAAAAGTCAATCTTTTTTAAACAAACTAATAAGAAAAGTAGGCTCGAAAAAAGTAGTATAATTAACTTACACGAGATCACAAATCATGATTTAAAACGTAAACGATGAAAAAGGGGTTGAGTTGTTACATTTTTTTATTGGGACACAAAATTCCCTTTATCTAGAATCAACAATCAAAATGAGCTACTCGAAGGTGTTTGGCCTAGTGGCCATTTCAGTAAGGGTATGTGATCGGTGTATTTTATATACACCTTTTGAGTCAGTTTTAGTTAGTCTTTTGTCCCATTTTGCACATATAAGTGTCGTATTAGGATAATTTTTCTTTCTTTTGAGTCAAAGTGGTTAAAATGGCCAAATGGCGGAAAAAGAGCAAAAAGAGGGCAAAAGAGGAGATGTCAGAGCTGGAAACAGAGAAAGTGACGAACAAGGGTAAAAATCAAGACGGTAGCCGCGGCCTGCCGATCAGCGAGGCGCGACGCCCACTATCCGAGAGTCGAAGACTTCGCGCGCCTCGCGACAGAAAAGCAGTGGCCGCGACGCTAAACATCCGAGAGCCACGAAGATCTGGCCGCGACGCCTCGCAGAAGATATCGGGCGCGGCGCCAAAACCCGACGGATTGACAGAACTTCCGTGGCGCGCTGTCTGCAGGCGCGCGACGCGGAAAAATTAGGTCTTTGACGAAAATCGGGCGAACTGAAGGAAAAGAGGAGGCGGTTTGCGGCTATAAAAGGAGAACCCTAGCGGTTTTAAGGTTCCTTCGCACAACACAAGACTTTTGCTTGGAGATTGGATACCATTAGTTTAGTAATTTCTTTTCCTTTTCTTTACTTTATTTCAGTTTTTATGATGAACTTTGAATTAGTTCTTGTCATATTTATGGCTAGGAATTAATTCTCTTATAGGGCTTTCCATGTTGAATTGCTAGAAACTTATGTTATAAAATTAATGCATGCTTATGGTTATTTTTCTTATTGTGAGATCTATCCAATAATTGAGTTGAATTCTTGGTAATTAATTGACAACTAATTATCACTATATGATTTCTAATCGATTACGAGAAGGGGATTGTGAATATCTTTGTAAGTTGGGTAGACATTCTTGGATTGGGGATGAAAATACCTCAATTATTTATGTAGCGTTGATGAGAGGCTTAACAACCCTAATTTTGCGCATTGTGCGTGACGGTCAACTAGGTTTTTGTTCTTAATCCTCCTATAAAGTTATCCTTATCACCGAAAGGTAGGTAAGGTGCGATACTGGGGTTGAGTGTTTATATAACTCTAGCGGGAGTATAAAACGATTTCGTAAACCTGCTTTCTCCTAAAGAAGAATACCATAAGTTAATGCATTAGTAAGTAGCATAAGCGGATAGTAAGGATACATGGAAGCCCTATTCTCATCATCACTGAAGTAAACCTTTATATTAAAATAACTTGCATAATTCGTAGTTATAAACAACAAATCAATCATAAATTCACCAAATAGATACTAGAAAATAGATAGTTGGTACTTGAACCCTAATCCTAGAGGACGATATTCGGTCTTATCAAGACTATACTACTTGTCACGATAACGTGCACTTGCGTTTAAAGTGTGTGCATATTACCGCGCATCAGTATGCTGGGAGGGATTCCGTGTTCGAGTCCCCTCTCAGCGAATTATTCTCTGGGGCATATTTCAGTGGCAAAGAATGAGCGCGTTCTGGGGCATATTTCAGTGGCAAAGAATGAGCGCTAAGACGCGCTGACATGCGTATTGTGGGATCGATCTCCGGCAGGGGGTTGAGCCTTGTTTCATTGATCAGTTGTCCGCTCTCAGACCCTGGCTAATGAAGCACATCCCGCGGTTTATTTTGCTGATAGCGATGAGGGACCGGACCTATCATCTCCAAGACATCTAGATAATACTAGTGAAGTAATCAACTGAATTATAAAAAAAAAAAAAAAAGCTACACTAAAGATATGATAAGGTGGATGAGACTACTACTATCTCTCTTAACGAGAAGTCTCAGATTCGGAGCTATGTGTATGAAAAAATATTGGTAGGGCCCTTTGACTGTTTTTTTTTTATCAAACATGCATTTTACCAGACCCACTTTCCACACTCATTGGCACTATACCTAAATAAGTATGACCTAATAGAACGACATCGTTTACAAACTGAGTTTGAATTTTGAAGTGACACTTCTTTGAGTAAACACAGATATTCCACTGTCAGCCATTTTTTGGTTTGAGATTTAAACAAACAAACAGTATATTAGCACTCTCCTTACTTACATCTCTTCTATCCACAATAGTATATACAAATAAACAATTACATCTTGTACATTTTTAATATTATTTAAAAGCATATGTGGTTGCTTGTTTATTTTCATACAAATTGAGGAGTTGACAAACCTTTGTTTTGGATGAATCCAAGGTAATTAAGTGACTCTTCTGTCTCTGTGTGATCAGTATTATCATGTATGTATATAATTTCATAATGGGTCAATTTTATTTTCTTTTATTTCCTTAAAGATTTTTACTTTCTGGACATTTTTTTGAATTCTTGATTGATAAATGAGATGACCCTTCTTCTTTTTCCCTCTATAGCAGAAAGTTTGTAGTATCTTTTTTGTCCACTAATAATTGAACTTCGCTCTTTGCTTCTTTCTTGATCTAGCTGTATAATTGAGATGATTGATGCATCATACGAAGAGAGTCTTGGAGTAACCGGTAAAGTTGTTGCCATGTGACCAGGATGTCACATCTTCAAGCCGTGAAAAAAAAGTTTCTTGTAGAAATGTAGGGTAAGACTGCGTACAATAGACTTGTGGTCCAGCCATTCCCGGACCTCGCACATACTGGGAGCTTAGTGCACCCGGCTGTTTTTTTTTTATGCATCATATCAGTTGCAAGTCTTTTTGAAAAGGAAAAAAAACAAAATTTGAGAAGGAAAAGGAAATGTCGTATTACTGTTTGTGTTGCATCATATTCAGCTGTGAAAAGAAAGGGTAGTACCATTTTGTTTGTATGACAAGGATAACAACTGTTTCCTGAGAAACTGTTTAGTAAGTTTTTAGTTTGAGGGTGTGTTTGGTATGAAGGAAAATGTTTGGAAAACAAGTGGTTTCTTACTTATCTTTGTTCGGTAGGTTAGTGAAAAAATATTATCCCCAAGACATTTATATGTAATCTAGCAAAATACTATGGGGTAGGATGACGTTTTTAGTGTGGGTTCGGGGATGGTTGGGGTTGGGGGCGCTGGGGGGTGGGGAGGAGACAAATGAACTTGGATTGTCTCGTGGTCTTTTTTCGCCCACTAATAATAAACTTCACCCTTTGCTTCTTTTTTGTCCTACCTGTATCTTTGAGATGATTGGTGTATCATATCAGTTGCAAGGCTTTTTGCAAAAAAAAATACAAACTTTGAAAAGGCAAAGGAACTGCCACAGTGTGATTGTCTGTCTGTTTGTATTACTGTTTGTGTTTTGTGTCATATTCAGCTGTGGGATAAAAGGGTAGTACTGTTTTGTTTGTTTGAATGACAAAAGATAACAAATGGTTCTTGAGAAACTTTTTAGTAACTTTTTAGTTTGATTTTCTAATTTGTGAAGCGGGAAGCCAGGAAATAAGCCCACAGAAGTTTCTTGCCTTCCCTTTCCTTTATTTGGTTGAGTAAGTTGGCTGTTTTACTTTGATATTTTTTCAAACCTGTTTTGGGAAACACTTTTTTTGAGCCGAGGGTCTATCGGAAATAGTCTCTCTTTCCCACATTTGTATAGGGGTAAGGTATGCGTACACACCACCCTCCCCAGACCCCACTTGTGGTATTATGTTGTTGTTGAGTGAGCTCAGGTTTTGGGCATATCTTTGCTTGCAATTGTGTGTGTGCTAATGTATAGTCTCTTTCAGATGGTGCTATTCTTTTGGCTAATCTTTATGAGGTCAGTAAACTGAAATTGTACATATATTGGGGCTAAGCAACCATTTCCTGATATAAAGTTTAGCATGGACCTTCTTTAATTGTTTTGGCTGATGTTGATGAACGTTATTGGTTGGAATGTTGCACACTGGGTCTGGCTCAATAAATCTCAGTAATAAGGGAAGTTCCAATCTTAGTTTCCTTCATGTTAAATCTTTCTGAGTTTGATTTTAAGCTGCATTATGATATTTATGCTCTAGATCCGTGGAATCCATTTTTTTGTGCTTCGTGTATGATGAATTCTTATGGTTGGTGTCTAAGTTGCAGCTCTCTCTGCCACTATATTGAAGCTTATAGCCTTAATCATTTTCTTTTTAATTGAAGAAATTTACCTGTGGCTGCCTCTCTGGATTCTCCTGATCCAGTTTTGGAAAGGGTTCTTCCAGAGGATAGTAATAACAGTAGCCAAGGCGGGGAAAGAAACTTCTTAGCGCATCAATCAATTTTGCTGGATCAGGTCTCCGGTTCTTTCAGAAGAGAAGTAGTTAACAGGTGCACTCAACTGATGACATTATCATCTTCCTTTGTCTACATTTTAACTGTCTTTGATCATCATCCTTAAAACGTACAAGGGTTTGTTTCTTATTGGTGGAGTTGTTAATACTGTTTAGTGCTAATACACTTCATTTCAACATGGTAGTAATTTAATAGATAAGATAGCTGCTACTTTCACTAGGTTTCTTGGAGATTCAACTGATTTTACATCTGAGAGCATACCTGCTATATGGAGATTTATATTTTTCATATGTCGATATACATAGGCTTCAAATTATGGGAACTATGTGCCTTACCTTGCAAAGATCGTGCATCTTTTCTTTCTACCTTGTAGGGGTGACTGCAAACATTGTTTTCTACTTTGGATTCAAGTCTCCATTTTGCATTATGTTCTCGAAATAGTGGATGTAGAATTGGAGCTTTTACTATCACTAATATATTTCCTAGTATCTTCATGTGTATAAATTGCCTAAGGAACTGATGTCTTGATGTATGCAATCAGTTATCTTAGTCTGTTCGTCTTCAATTAACGTTTGGAATTTCAAATGTGTGGAAGCATAATTAAGTAATTAAATGTGTGTTCTCTTTAACAGCTTAAGCTTTTAGATGAGATGGTTAGACATTACAACAAAATGTAATTGTTTATTCTGTGTTTCTGCAGAATGCTGCATTGCAGTGTGTTCTTTTGTGGATCAAACTTAACTTTTGAATATATGTGTACCTATATTGTTACTTTATTTAAGCCTTTTTGGTCAGTTACTGAATGCCGGAGAGAAATAGAATATCTTTTTGCAGGGTTGAAGTGGCAATAAGAGTTCCAGCATCTTTCTTTGCTCTTTTTCCTTTTGGTGGAAAAAGGATAGTAGGAACATTTTCACGCTGTTTTTATCTTTCATCGAATTTGCAGATTCTTAAGTGGTCCATTCATATGTGCTAAAGTATATGTTGTGTCTCAGAATTACAGATGGATAATGGATCGGTTTCTCCTTAACTTGAGTTTCCTTTTGGTAGTACTAGGGACTCTTTAGGCAGTTGCGCATTGGTTTTATTTGTCTGTTGTTTGTTTTTCATGGTCATGTCACTAGCGGATCATCTAAAATTAATTTTCATAAAATTTTGAAAATTACTGTATTGATGTTATTTGATTTTGATTGCCTTCAGATCTTTCTCCATGAAGGCTGTAAGTAGAAACGATGATGATTTGGAAAATGGGATGTTGGAGAAAGATACAGAGAAGTCAGTACGCAGCAATAAAGTTGCCATAGTACACAATAAGGCCTTGCTATCCGGAGTCGCTTATTGTATTTCTTCATGTAGCATGATATTAGTGAACAAGTATGTACTTTCCAGCTATGACTTTAATGCGGGGATATCATTGATGCTCTATCAGGTACTTCCCGATCTTTGTTATACTTTTGAGCTTATCGAGGTGTATAGGTAGGGTAATGACAAATAATCTTTGACCCTTTGTTCAGAATTTTGTCTCAGTGGTGGTGGTTTCTACCTTGAGATTTTTTGGGATAATTTCTACAGAACCACTCACTTGGAGGCTAATCAGAGTCTGGTTGCCTGTTAATGTTATATTTGTTGGGATGCTTATAACAAGTATGTTCAGGTATAAGATACTCCCTCTTCATGTTTGTCGTACCATGAATTTCATTATTTATATTGTTTTATTTACTGCTGGTTGCACAAGTCACATTGAACCCTATTATTGTTAGAAGCGCATCTATGATGCATAGTTCTCTGGGATCAGTTTGTCGGTGTGATCAATTTCAGCTTGGCCTTTATGCAAGATTAAATTAATTGGGAGTAACAGATTTCTGGTTCAAAACTTCACGAATACTTTAGTTTTACTGCTTCAGATTTCAGGGCCAGACAAGGTGTTCAAATGGTTTCCTTTTTGTGGATCAGTTTTATGATCCAAAAAATAGAAGCAATTTTTGTGTAATTTGAGGAAATAGAAACAAAATGGAAATATAAATTCTCAGGAACAAGTTCTAGAATTAGAGGCATCTATCTTTTGGGTTAATTTTTGTCTCATAATTACTTGTCATTTGCTAAGTAAGAAATTTTGAGTCTAGATTTCTTTCCGTTCATGAAGATGAGAGTTGCAGAAATGAGGATGTTGAGGTGGATGTGTGGGTATACTAGGAGAGATAAGATTAGGAATGAAGAGATCCGGGATAAGGTGGGAGTAGTCTCTGTGGAGGACAAGATGAGGGAAGCAGGGATGAGATGGTTCGGACATGTGAAGAGGAGAGGCGCAGGTGCCCCGGTGAGGAGGTGTGAGAGGTTGGCAATGGTGGGTGTAAGGAGAGATAGAGGTAGGCTGACGAAGTATTGGGGAGAGGTGATTAGACAAAACATGACGCATCATCAACTTACCGAAGACATGACCTTAGATAGGAGGATAAGGAGGTTGCAGTTTAGGGTAGAAGGTTAGATGGTAGTTAACCGTTGCCTCGCTCTCTTGTGGGATAGGTCTTGGTGGGTTGTTAGTATTATCATTATTCTCGTATTTTTCTTGTCATTCGATCTCTACTACTATCTTCTGAATTCTATGTTACACTTTCTCTATTATTTGTTATGTCTTATTTGCTCTACTTCATTACTTTTGTATTGTTTTTTTCATACTGCCTTGTTATATGTTACTTGAGTCGAGGGTCTTTCAGAAACCTCTCTATCTCCACGAGATAGAAGTAAGATCTGCGTACACTCTACCCTCCCAGACCCGACCTATGGGAATACATTGGGTATGTTGTTTTGAATGAAATGGTGCTCCACAAGGGCGTCTTCGAAGTCATTTTCAAAGCAATAAGAAAGTCTTTGAATGGGCCCTATACTTCAGCTAGAGGAGCGACCAGTTGGTTCACCAAACCCCGACCCAACGTCACACATTCTCCAGGTCCGAAGGGATCCAGTGCCCAACTACCGACTCCTCCCGGAATTGCGTTATCTAAGATCCAGTCGAAAGAATAAGTGATGTGGCTCTTTTCTATCTTTCACCCCTTCATAAAAGGTGCGCGGGAGACCGCTTTAAATCCAAAACCAGCCAGCCGAAACTTCGTACTTGAACGAAGTTCTTTTAGTAAAAGAAGTCATCCGTGTCATGTAAGTGAACTTGATCTATTTAGAAGATTTTTTTAACTCAGTTTAGTGTTCCCTTCTTTTCCAAGATATCAAACAATGGAAGAGACTATTATTGGAGCCACTTAGAGGAATCCGTCTGGATTGATGAAACTAAAAGTTGATAAGCTCATCATCATCACATGCTTCTTGGAACTCGACTTGTAGTCAATAACCTTTACAATAAAATGTCTCCTTTTGCTTTGACCTTGGCCTTTCACACATCAATATGCAGCAACTCTTTGGCTCCATCCTACTGAGTTTACTTTAGATGTAACAAAAGATGCTTATGATGTAGGTCGTGATCTATGAACACTCAAAATTTGATTACACTACATTCAAAAGCAGAAAAGTCAAAAGGGTACAAAAACATTAAAATTCAAAAAGATAAGGCATTTTAGTTTCAAGTACAGCTATTTATGTTCTTTCTGCTTCACCATTTTTATTTCCAATTTCAGTACTCTGGCATTTTATATCCATATTTTGCTACAGAATTAAAAAAAAATAACATGCAAGCTGTTTTAGTGTTTACTAGAAAAAGTTGTGATTCTATGACTTGGCTGAATAGCTTACTTATAATTGTCTTATTTCCTGCAGTCTAAAGTACATTAACGTTGCTATGGTCACTGTCCTGAAGAATGTTACTAATGTGATAACTGCTGTTGGTGAGATGTATTTATTCAACAAAACCCACGATAACAGAGTGTGGACTGCTCTTTTTCTGATGGTATGATAGTAACTTACATAGAATTTTGCTTCTATGTTTTCTCTTAGTAATATCTGTGTTCAATTTGTTCAGCAATTAGAAAAATTAGTAATAGTTCTGCTCTTTCCACTTGCAATTGATAGCACCAAGCTACTATCCTGGTATATTTTGTGTGTAAGAGAGATAGCATGCACCAATTGTCTGTGGTGACTCTAGGCTTTACATTTTTCTTCTTTTCACTTGGAGTTTATAGCACATACAGATTTTCAGTAGACACTACTCACAGTACTCTCTTGTACCCTAGTCCTCAGTCAAAGACATATTAAATGATGCCTACTGGGAATAGAATAACGGAAACCAAGTGTTATATGCTGTATTGAGAGCAAATGCTACTTATGATAATGAACAGTGTGACATCTTCTTTTTAGAGCACTACTTCTGATACCAGTGGTACTTTCTGGTAACTAGTAATATGAGTAGTTTCATATCAAGCACAAAAGTATTTGGAAGTCGGTCTTCAACCCTAAAATCATCAAGACTTGTGTCATTTGGCTAGAGATGCATATACTGGAACTAACTTTGAAATGTGATGCATTTGTGTGATGACTGTTGTAGAATGTAACTCTTAAGTTGTGTTTTGCAGATTATTTCAGCAATTACCGGAGGAATTACTGATCTTTCTTTTCATGCCATTGGTTATACATGGCAGATTATTAATTGTTTCTTGACAGCATCATATTCCGTGAGTACATCTTTGTCTCGTTGTGTTTTTTCCTTTTCAGGGTGCTATATTATCTGGCATTTGTTTCTTCTGGGAATATAAACTTCCTGAAATTCGTGATTTTTTCCTTATAGTTGTCAGATATTTGAACTCCAGATACAAAATATAGCTTAATCATGAGGGCCCCTTTTTATTAGTTAGCGGCTACTGGAAATATAAAATGAGAGATTTTTCTCGTAAGCTTTTAACTAAGATGGATCACTCCATCTGGAAAGGTATCAAAATAAGTAGATGAGTAGAGTTTTACCGCACTCATTTCCTCGCATCGTATGTGCTTTGTCTTTAAAAGGAATTCAGTCGACATTGAGAAGGCACGTAGAAGATATTATTGATTAAATACGTCGCTGTCCTGAGCGTCCTTTGTAACAACTTCAGCTCCTAATTAAGTAGAGCTGCAAAATTTAGATTACACTGATATATTTTGAATTTATATGAGGGGGGTCCTGTCCACCAATGTGGTGCTGAAGATATCTCATAGGAATATATCCCCTTGTAAACTTTAAATGTGGAAACTGTATTATGCAGTAACCTAATTACCATATACCTCATATTGCTACCATCTCAAATAAAACTACCATATACCTCTTTATGTGCTCTCAATATAAAACTAAAATGATGATAGTCTTGATCTTTTAATGTTAATTATGATACACACGTAGCCAACTGGACTAATTTTGCTAACTGGAATGAGCAGGTCCAGCCTTATAAGAAGAAAAAAAAGAATAACTTATTGAAAAGAAAGAAGGATCCGAGTCTGGTCTTAGAGACTGGTGCTTTGACAATTTACATGATACAATCTAGTGCTCTATTTCATATGGTCTGAATAATTAATTCATAATCTTGAACTGGAAGATCTAACGTTGACAGTTTGCAAACAAACTGCTCAAGTTGCAAAGCTAAATTTCTTATTTGGACAATTCTGAAATCTTAGACATCTACTGAAAGATTTTAGTAAGGATCATTTAGTATAGTTCTGTTCCCGTGCCTGTGAGAATCAAATTCAAAGCTCCTTCATGACTGTCTTCTGTATAATATCAGAATTGAGAACTGATTATTATTCTATTCAAGGCAGGCGCGGAGCCGTTGATGTGATACACTGATTGAGATTAAACCCGTTTGAACTTGTACACTAAAGTGCCAAAGCTTGAGCTTAGCTTGTTAATATCAGAATTGAGAACTGATTATTATTCTATTCAAGGCAGGCACGGAGCCGTTCATGTGATACACTGATTGAGATTAAACCCATTTGAACTTGTACACTAAAGTGCCAAAGCTTGAGCTTAGCTTGTTAATATTCAAGTGCATTGTTAACTTATCGCTTTTCAATATATGTAATTACATAAAATAGGTCTGTGATACTATATATTTAACTATTCAAAATACAATTTTCTTGTTATTTATGTGTAAAGATTACTAATCATTCATGTAAATATATTTTTTTATCTTCTGGTGCAGTTGACACTTCGCAGGGTCATGGACACTGCCAAGCAAGTGACTAAATCTGGGAACCTGGATGAATTCTCCATGGTCCTGTTAAATAACACTCTTTCACTGCCTTTAGGCATTTTGCTTATATTATTATTCAACGAGGTGGAATATCTTTCTAGAACGTGAGTTTTGGTTTCTTAAAGTAGCAATTATTTTCCTAAATTTGTTTTTTATCTCGTCCGTAAGTAGTGGTCTTTCTCTGAGGCATACACATCATCTATGTACATGCTTTAGTTTAAGTATTCATTTGCACCTGCTTGCTGTTTTATCGCAAGTGAATATTGTTTCATTGCACATTGAAAATTTTGCTATATGTATCTTTATGGCAGACCACTATTACAATTGCCAACATTCTGGTTGGTGACAACCTTTAGTGGATTTTTGGGCTTAGCAATTAGCTTCACATCAATGTGGTTTCTTCATCAAACAAGTGCCACTACTTATAGGTAATGGTTCTTTTCATTTGAGTTCACTATTCATTTTTCTTTTGAGTACTTTGACGTAAACGTTTCCCTGTTTGATTTTTCGTTGATTTCGGATTTTGCAGTCTTGTCGGATCACTAAATAAGATACCTCTCTCTGTTGCTGGTATTTTCCTTTTCCACGTTTCTACAAGTCTGGAGAATTCTGCCAGTATATTCTTTGGTGAGTGTTTACTGTCTCTTTGCCCTAGTACCTTTCTTAATAATGATGTGCTACATTTAGTTAAGGACAATATAACAACTATTATGCCTCAATCTCAAGTTGGGGTTGGCTATTTGAATCCTCAGTGTCCATTTCTCTCCATTTAGGGTGTGTTTGGTATGTAGAAAAATATTTTTCATGAAAAATGTTTTCCTAAAAAGTTTCTTGGAAAACAAGTAGGTTTCTTACTTATTTTCTAGTGTTTGGTAAGTAGGAAAAAAGATATTATCCCAAGAACATTTATATGTAATTTACCAAAACACTACGGGGGTGGGATGTGTGGAGAGTGGAGGTTCGGGGGTGGGGGTGTTGGCCGTGTTGTCAAAGACGTGCTTTAGCCCTGAAGCGACGCTCAAAACATGTTGAGCGCTTTGCCTCGCTTTATGTGCGCTTCAGTGTCATCATCAAAGCCCTAATAAGACATACTTTCCTTGCCAATGAGCCTCTCTTGAAGAGGTGACACTAGATAATTGATATTTCACATTATTGTAATGTTTTTACAATTTTCTTGTCCATATATTTGGTATTCATGCTTATTATTAATAGTCTTGGACTAAACATACATATATTTGCACCGTTGTACCTTTTTTCATTAAAGTCCACACTTTATTTGCGCTTTGCGCTTATAACCTCAGCTGACTTTAGAGCTTTTTTGCGCTTTTCGCTTTTGATAACACTGGGTGTTGGATGGGTGGTGAAGAGACAATGTCTTCCTCATTTTTAAGGAACCTGTTTTTTGAGAGGGAATATTTTGCAAAATATTTTGACCAATCAAATAAATCCATTTGAATCCTTGTGCTCGTCCAAACACACCCTTTAAGCTCAATCATATTATGTATTGTGAGTATTCATTATAATTAGACTAGATTTACGTCCCAGCCTACTGCAATTCTCCTTTTTATACGGTCTTGGGACCGTCAATGCGAGCAAGCTCACGCTGACAGAGTTGGTTAAGAACAATGTTAAAGGCAAAAGTCTGTTGCATTTTGCAGGCCTCTTGGCTGGAGTGTTTTTTGCCCGAGCAAAGATGCAGGATAAATCTCAAACTCGATCCTGAAAGTCAAAACTAACACCCTTTTCTTTGTAAATTATTGTTTTACTTGAATTGTAAAGCTTGTTGTATAATGTATACTAAAAACTATGACACGGTCAATGAAAGAGATGGATCAAGATTTTTCATTTATCAAGGACCTCTCTATTGTGAAGGGGAGTCTGGTAAAGTTACTGTCATTGTCGTGTGATGGGTTCAAACTGTGGAAACAACCTCTTGCAGAAATGCAAGGTAAGACTGAGTACAATAGACCCTTGTGGTCTGACCCTTCCCCGAACTCCGCACATAGTTGAAGCTTAGTGCACCAGGCTGTTCTTTAAGGACCTGTCTATTGTGGAAGTTGATTCTTGTAATTTTCTTATTCCAATTGATCATATGATACAGTAGAACTCATGTCCTAATTTAAGTTTTATGAGTTTGTCAAAGGACAAATTCTTTTTATATAGTTACAAGAGAATCTTGAAAATCTTGCAGTGTTTATTCATAGTCTTGTTATCTTTCTTGAAGGAGCCATGATTGTAAGGATTCTTGTGAAACCATAAAATGGAAATAAAAAGCTTTTCTCATGATTCAATTATCTCTGTCCAATTGCCAAAAGTGTGAAAGAAAATTATTATGTTGTGGTCAAAGTGCCCATTCATTTATATGCTCCGACACACTTAATATATTAACTACTACAATTATGCTTCACTCTCAAATAAGTCCATTTGAGTCCTTGTGGAAGCACATTCTTCAAAATTAATTCTTTTAAAAGATAATGTCTTAATATCTACGACAACACCATACTCAGTGTAGTCCTACAAGTGAGATCTGAAAAGGATATAATGTATGCCGACTTTATTCCTATCTTTGTGGGGAAAGATAATGTTTAATATCATTTGTAAAAATCCGATATAGATTTGTTTTTTTGTGTTTGTCAAAAAATCTGGAATTGTTTTCTTTGTAGTTTGTACCCAACATACAATGTAACCTTTTGAAACCTCCTACTTCAACTGATTAAAATAATTACGAGTACAAATTCTGACTATTAACATGAAAAACAATCGTCGAAAAATCCAGAAAAGTAAAACAATTCTTAGAACGAAGAACAAACTGTCCAAAATAAATTGTTTTTTTGTATGAATTATCAAATAATTATTCATTAACTAATAAAAACGATTTTAATAATACAAGCCAAATAAACCCTAAACATTTGGGGTGCCTTTGAAAAGCCACCACAAGGATAGAACATGTTAGCTAGACCTTATTTTGATATTAGAGTAAAGGGTTTAAGTTTTATAACTGACAGTGTAAACAGTTTTTACACTAGGAAAAAGGGGTATATTTGTCCTCCGTCAAAGTTTGGGGATAAATATGTCATCCGTTAGTTTAAATTTGTTATATTTTACCATTTTTAACAGAAATGACACGTGGACGCCACGTGGGAGACACATGGCAAAGTGGGACCCACACCTTATCAACAACTGAAACTCCATTTCCGACGAGTTGAGGTCCAACAATGGCGAAAACTGTTTAGAGAAGAATTGAGACACGGGGTTGGGTGCAAATTGTAGCCAAGATCAATACGAACCCAGTGACACCAGCCTCAGCCTTCGACAATACCTGAATGACCGAAATTTGCCAAAAACCCGACGGAATTTCGAAGTGGTCGACGTGAAGATTGGGGATGAATTGGGGCACGAGGATGGGTGTAAAATGACGGCAAGAAGATGGTGAATCTAATGGAACCATCCTAGACCGTCGACTTTAGCTCAGGTGGCTGGAATTTCACCGACGGCGGTTAGGGTTTTGCGATTTTACGATCTGGGTGTTGTGTCGATTTGGTTAGAGTCGAACAACGGGGCAGGTATAGAAATGACGGGGAGGAGAAGACGGTGACAGTGGTGTAACCCAATTCCGTCGAGTCTCGCTCAGGTCGCCGGAAAATGGCAAAACAGTGATTGGGGTAGAAGTTTTGGGATGAAGGTGTGGGTCCCACTTTGCCATGTGTCTCTCACGTGGCGTCCACGTGGCATTTCTGTTAAAAATGAGCAAATATAATAAGTTTAGACTAACGGAGGATATATTTATCCCCAAACTTTGACGGAGGGCAAATATACCCCTTTTCCTTAAGTTTGAGGGCAAATATGTACCTTTTCCCTTTAACCTATAAAAATAGCTTAGCATTTACAAAGTTATGAATTAGTACTTATCAATTCTAATATTCAACTGGTGCTGAAGAAATTCCATTCTTAGTTGCCAACTCTAGTGATTAATCTTAATCTCAAATATAACTCCTTCGAGATTCCTGATAATACGGCGAGTCCCAGAAATTTCGTTTATCTGCAGACCATGCCGAATTGCTTCATCGATGACCATAGCATCCATGCTGCACAGGGAATGACCGTTTAGGCACACAGATCAACAAAATACATCAACAATGACAACAGTTGCAAAAAACTTTGGACATGCTTTTTTTTCATTTTCTTCACAAAATCAACACTTCTGCAGTCAAGCATCGGCAGCTAGACGTTACACATGCACCACTGCATAGCACTAGTTGAAATTGCAGGAAACATATCAAAATGACCAGGCCTCCCAACTAGAGTAGTTTAAGATTTGGTCTAGAAACGTATCTAAGTAAAATATACCGTAGCTATTGATTATAGTATCTTATGAATCAAACACAACAAATTATCTCTATCTGCTCTTCAATCACAGCATATTTTCTATATCTCCTCTAACTACAATTTTGTTTTATTACAATTATTTATTTCGACAAGTATCAATGAAATAGAAGATCAAGTTTGCTGGCTACTTAATATGCTTTGTTTTTGAGAATCTAATTATCATTGATGTACAAAGATGAATTCCCGTTATGGATGACGTGGATTATGAATAGACGTACTCACCCGTTATGGATGCAATAACGTTACGTTATCTCATTAGTTTTGCTGTCTTTGAGAGACTTGAGATACATTTAATGGATGTAGTTACAGCCTATCTCTATGGATCACTTAAAAATGAAATATACATGAAAATACCTCAAGGATTTAAGATGCCTGAAACATGTAGTTCAAAGTCGCGAAAAGTGTACTCAATCAGATTGCAAAAATCATTGTATGATTTAAAGCACTCAGAACGCATATGATATAACCGCTTTAGTGAGTATTTGTTAAAGGAAAAGGAAGGTTAAATAAATGATGCCATTTGCCCATGTATTTTTATAAAAAAAACAATATCGGAGTTTGTAGTACTTACCGTATATGCTGACGACATAAATCTCATTGGAACTCCGGCAAAGCTCAAAAAGGCAATTGATTATTTAAAGAAGGAATTTGAGATGAAAAATCTTGGAAAGACAAAATTATGCCTTGATTTGCAAATTAAACATTTGACAAATGGTATCTTTGTCCATCAATTTGCATATACAGAAAAAGTGTTGAAACAATTGTGATGATTGTTCGATCACTTGATGTGAATAAAGATTCATTCCGACCTCAAGAAAAGAATGAAAAAATTCTTGATCCTGAAGTACTATATCTTAGTGCAATCGACGTACTAATGTATCTTGCCAATACCACAAGCATTGAATGGGACATAGCATTGAAGGAGTACTTGGAAAATAGAGGAAAACCTCTATTTATTTTTTTCGGCCAGTCCAGGTGTCGTCGACGACGGTGGGTGGCATCACTGTGTTCGTCTCTTCATTCTCTACAACATACACTAAACCACGACGTTCAATTCAACCTTTAACCCAAACTTCATTATTTCCGGCGAATTGCTGGCGGCGTTTGAGGCGGCGGCTGGCTGCCACGTGGCTGCCATGTGGAAGATCTGTTAAATAAGGGCAAATACAATAAATTTGTACTAACGGAGGGCATATTTGACCCCAAACGTTAACGAAGGGCAAATCCAAACATTTTCCTAAATGTTGAGGGCAAATATGACCCTTTTCCCTATTATAATTGTTTTTTATTGGGTGGCTGTAAATAGCTAGTAAAAGAAAGTGACCTCGCGCACATGAGAAATGAGCTTGAAGGTAAAACTGGTTGATTTACCCACCCTCGGCCTATGCACGAGATATATATGAGACCTAATTCAAATCTGGTTTTTAATTATTATTTGTTTTTATATATATTTTGAGCTTACCATATTAATGTCTAGGTTCATTTTGATGGAATTAAAAGGCAGTCATTATGTTTTCCAAATGTTGAGTTAATCAATGCAATTAAAGTTATTGCTGTTATTGACATTTCTTGTCCAATTCAGAGTCTGGGCATGCAAGCTTCATACTTCCAAGTTCCAACCATGAGTGCACGTTTTTGGTAGTGTTGTAAAACTATCTAAACGATTTGCAGTTTAGTCGCACTGAAATTGGTGGCTTGCTGCCATGACGCAACGTTAGTGCGATAATTCGTTTTCTATTTCCCTTGTTCTTGGGCAATATTGACATATTTTTTCTGATGGTTTTTTTTTTACAAATTCTTCCTGATCTGTGATGATGTTTTGCATGGATGTCCTTTCAAATGCACCGGTTTTTAATTTTCGCCCTAATTTTTAGAAAAACTTTAGTCTTGAACAATGTTCTATACGTACCTCTCTTCATAGAGGCTTAGTTTCCGGATCACTTCTCGATATAATAGGCCTTATGATTGTTTTTTAAGTTGACAAACTAATTATTTCTCGTGAAGAGACTTTATTGGGAGGGGGTCTATTAGTGAAGATTTATTTGTATTGATCATTATTCAAGAGATTGTCAATGAAATTGTCAAGTTTGTTAATTTGTGGCATGTTAATTTTGCTTCTATTAAAAGATTTAGAAAAATTGAATTACTCCTTGTGATAAAATGTTGATGACATGTGTGTAGAAACAAAGCATACCAAGAAATCATTTAAATTTATTAGTAGTAAAAAAATAAAATTATTTGAACTAGTATATTCAAATTTTGCTAATTTCAAGAACATATTTAGTAAAGATGAAAAAAATGTTGGTGTTTATTGCATTTTAATATTAAAAATACAATATTAAAAGTACATTATATCTTGTCATATTAGTGGCCATAAATAGACAAGAAAGTGATGGTGTAACTCATGCTATTATCTCCTACTAGTCAGTAGTTACCCTGCTAAAATCTATTACTATTCACTTTCTTGACATTACTTTGTGGAAGAATCCTACACCTATATATAAAGGATGTTTTCTTTCTTGTGTTGTGTGGATGAGAAATATGAGAATTAGTTGTTAGTGTCAATCTAGACTTTTAATGATTAAATCATAATAATATATATAGTTTAAAGAAATTAAATTCAACAATATTATTATATAAATGCTTTAACTATATAGAAATTAACAACAATAGAAAGTAACAGTATAAACATCACATACTAACTTGTTTGTAGATAGAGGCCTGCAAATGCAGTGACTTAAGACAAATTTGTCCCCACTTGTGCTGCAGTTGATCGGACGTCTGCCTTGAGGATACAACTATCTGAGTGATAGTTCTAGCACAAGAACTCCACTCCTGGCGAATTTACTATATGTGTTCTTCAGAAATTTAGTTAATGAAAAAGAAGAAGAAGCAAGAAAGATTCTTCAAAATGATTTTGATTCTCAAATCTGAAGATTAATCTTGTTAATTGTGTTGTTGTGTTATCTTTTTAAAACAAGTGATCAACATGCTATTTATAGCACTAAGTTTGACAAGGTGCAACCTTTCTTCAAAGGTTGTGACCTTAGAAGAAGAGATGCAACTTTTCATTCAAAACTGAAAATTCCCGTTACGCAGCGCCGCGGCGCCGAAATTCCTGCGGCTTCTCTGAAGTTTCAGCGCCGCGGCCCTGTCCTTGGGCACCGCGGCGCTGTGCCTTAAATTCACAGCGCAATTTTTTTGCGTATTTTTTATCACATAATCTTTTCTTCTTCTACAAGTTTCAACAATACCTCACATTTTCTTTTCACACATCTAACAATACCCCACATGTGGATAGAAAATAAGATAAAAGGAACTTATCGTCATTTCTGTCAAACGTGATATGACATGCATCGGAGACGGTGTCTGTTGGACTTGAACCGCTCGTAGTGAGTACCTATCGGATCTACTTGTGAAGTAGTGGACGTAGTGCCTTGAACTATTCACGTTTTGTAGTAAATCGAGACAACAAGTATCACACATGCCATATAGACATATTTAAATTTTTACGGTTGTGTTCTTTTCGGTCATGAACAACTCCTTTCTTCATGAGAATTTTAGAGAACTTAGTCATCTCGGTTCTCCCAGATGCGACCCCACATCAATCTCACATAGGTAATATTAATCAAGAATAGCCCGTACTATCCCACCATAATGGCTATTAATATTATTAAGAACCGAATTTCAGCCCTATAACGTCGACGGAATAACACAATTGGTACATCATAGGAACGAGCATATGTGTGTTTTACGCTCCTTGAGTCTTTCCCAGCTAGTTTGCCTTTTGAACCTAAACCATGAGATCTCCAATTATGATAGGTAAGGTTTCCACTGTAACACCCCATTTTAACCGGAGTCGAAACGGGAGTACCACGTATGGTTGATTCCTGAATGTATTTAAGGAGTCGCCACCTAATTATTATAGTGAATTAGGACACTTATTAAATAGCATAAAAATGCTATAAATGATCTTCATTTAAAGGTCTGTGAAAAGCTATGTGAGATTCTGGATCAGGGTTCTTTATTATCTAAAGGGAAGGGGTTAGGCATCCTTTAAGATCCGCTAACTTGCGGTTATCCGTTCAAACCTAGGTTAATTGTGTATTGACTTTTATTCTACCTATTCTAAGCATTTTTACATAATTTACAATTAAAATAAAATGCAATACAAAAATAGTAAAACTGAAATTTAAATGCGACATAAGATAAAACTTCGGGATATCTTTAGCCCTTTTTAGGCTTCTGCACAAGATGATCTCCGGGTACCTGCATAAACACTTAGTAAAAGTGTTAGTAATAAAAATAAACAATTTTTAAAGTAATTGCAATAATTAATAAATAAAGCCAAAAATAAATCCGTCTTTTGCACAGGGGAGGCCTTGGAAATCAGACGGAGATTCCTTCATCGGCCAAACAAGTGTAGCATCTTGTTTGAATCAGTAAAATACCAACAATATGGTATTTGTTCTAAATCAGTAAACCAGCAAAAAATGTAGCAAAAATAGCCTAAAAATCAGTCCAGCATCATAGCCAAAATCAGTAGCAAAATAGCCTAAAAAATCAATTCGAAAAAAAGATAGCCAAAAAAAAAAAAAAAAAAAAATAGTAACAAAATGGCCAGAAAATTAGTCCGAAAAATAGCCAAAACCAGTAACAAAATTTACTATAATTATTTAAACCCTTAAAATCAAATGGTTGATTTAAACAAAGTTAAGAGACATACTTCTTTAAAGCAAACAATTAGAAAAGCTTAAATCAGCTCCTTTTCAAAACTAAAAATGTACTGGAATCACATTCGGACAAGAAAAGGATTTTAAGAGATATCTAAACTATATTAAATTCACATCAAACACAGACAGCAAATGAACTGAGCATTTCCGATTTCATGTAGATATCTATTTTTAATCGTTTCTTAAGCATACGTCTGATTTATATGAAGACTGCATATTTAAATCTAAATAAAATTAATCCTATTTTTTTATTATTAAACCAACTATTGCATATTTAACAAAGAAAGTACAATATTTGACAAACTAAACACATACAAACAAAATACACATATACAGTAATAGTTAACTAAGTAAGCTATCATACTTAACAAAATTTGGTCATCAGTGAACACAATAAAAATGAACAAACTATCACATAATAACAATAAACACCGTAATAACAAAAGAGTGAAAGGCGGTGTGTTAGGAGAGAGGCGAGGGTTCGCGGAAAGGGAGAGAAGGTGAGACGCGTGCTGGGGGTTTAAAGGAGAAGGTCACGTGTGTGTATAGAGAGGAGAGAGGCGGTAATATAGTAAGGGAATTAGGGGTAGGCATTTTGGAAGGGGTAAAGTGAGGCGTTGAAAAAATATTTAGGGCTAAGGAGAGAGGGTAGTCGGGAATGAGAGGATTGAGAGAGAGAGACGGTTGTGAGGGTAGAAAATAGCGTCCCTAGGTTAGATGTAGGGTGTTTATTTTATAGGGTGAGATTAGGTTTAGGGTTTAGGGGTATTGGGCTTTGGGTATTGGGTATTGGAGGGAAAAATAAGATGAAAGTGTATTGGGCTTCAATTTTGGGCCTCAGTTTCTGGCGGATTGGACTGATTCAGATTATGCATTGGACTGGACTGGTTTTGACAAAAAATGCAAAAATAGATTAATTATTTAAAAGGAAAATTATTTAAAGATACAAATTATTAAAATGTCAATGCCTGATGCAATAATAATAAAATACAATATTTAGCAAATATTTAATGTCTGATTAAAAGTACAGACGGGGTGTCAGTTAATTATTTAAAGAGATGCTAAAAATGTTTAATACCTAATTAAAGGTAAAAACAAAACATGATGTCAATTTACAAGAATGAAACAACATAGAATGTTATGTAAAAATATACAAAAAATGTCAAAAATGATGATAAACGCGTGTCCTAAAATGCTTAAAATTGCAGGAAATGCCTAAAAGATGGGTCAAAATTGGGTGTCAACAGTTGTCCCTCTTTGACCGGAGACGATGAAAGAGTTTTCGGACAAAGACGTTGACTTGTGGCCAATTTTGTCCCATCGTCAGAATTAAAACAAAGATTAAGCAAAGAATGGGCAATAACCGACACTTTGGGTCATTTGTGATGCCAAGGTAAAAGACAAAGTCATTGCAGATTTAAAATTTGTCCCGGTCGAATTATGAGACACCGGGTTCGCAATGCTAGAAAATAAAACAGCACGCAAAACTCAAAATTTGTCCTGGTCGGGCGATGATTGACACCGGTTGCAGTGAGCGTGGTGCCGAAAAGACATGGTATTTGTAGGTGTTGATGAAGTGGTGTGATGATACGCCGTCTTGTATAGGCGAGATGCAGATGTTCGTCGTTGTATAGACGAAATGCAGATGTTCGTCGTTGTATAGACGAGATGCAGATGTTCGTCGTTGTATGGACGAAATGCAGATGATGCCTTGTATGGGCGTTGTCGTCTTGTATGGACGAGATGCAGATGTTCGTCGTTGTATGGACGAAATGCAGATGTTCGTCGTTGTATGGACGAGATGAAGATGTTCGTCGTTGTATAGACGAGATGCAGATGTTCGTCGCTGTATGCACGAAATGCAGATGTTCGTCGTTGTATAGACGAGATACATATGTTCGTCGTTGTGTGGACGAAATGCAGATGTTCGTCGTTGTATAGACGAGATGCAGATGTTCGTCGTTGTATGGACGAAATGCAGATGTTCGTCGTTGTATAGACGAGATGCAGATGTTCGTCGTTGTATAGACGAAATGCAGATGTTCGTCGTTGTATAGACGAGATGCAGATGTTCGTCGTTGTATGGACGAAATGCAGATGTTCGTCGTTGTATAGACGAGATGCAGATGTTAAATCGTTGTATAGACGAAACGCAGATGTTCGCCGTCAGATAGACGAAATGCAGATGTTCGCCGTTGTATAGACGAGATGCAGATGCGTCGCCGCCAGATGACGAAGCATGGATGAAGCTGCACGGACTTACATGAAATAGCGTCGTTGCCCGTGACGCTGACGCAGATGCTCGTCGTTGCATAGACGAAACATTGACGGCCGCCACAGCTACATGAGATGGCGTCGTTGCATAGACGCGATGCTGATGACGTCGCTACCTGGACGTATCGCCGGGCGCGTCGTTTTGGACTTGGCGTCATGACGTCGTTGGACTTGTTGGCCGATAACGCCGTCGTTCGGACGCGTGTTCCGGGCGTCGTTGCGCAGACGCACGCCGATGATGTCGTTACTGGACATACGCCGATAACGCCGTCGTTCGGACGTATTGATGGCGTCGTTGCGTAGACGCGACGCCGACGACGCCGTCGTTCGACGTGCCGCCGCCGGCGTCGTTGCAGACGCACGCAATCGGCGATGTCGTCGTTCGACATACTGCTGATAACGTCGTTGCCTGGACGTATTGCTGATGGCGTCGTTGCGTAGACGCTGACGCCGACGACGCCGTCGTTCGGACGTGTTCCGCCGGGCGTCGTTGCAGACGCACGTCACGACGTCGCCGCTCGACGTATTGCTGATAACGTCGTTGCCTGGACGTATTCGCGATGGCGTCGTTGTGTAGACGCCGACGCGGCGACGCCGTTGCTCGACGTGCCGCCGTTGGCGTCGTTGCGTAGACGCAATGCTGATGATGTCGTTGCCTGGACATAATGCTGATAACGTCGTTGCCTGGACGTATTGTACTGATAACGTCGTTGCCTGGACGTGTTGATGCTGACGTCGTTGCCTAGACGTAATGCTGATGCTCCTGTAGAATAAATGCTCCTGCCAGCTTTGTTGTGTGCGATGCGTGGGTTGCAAATTTGACTCTATGCCTGAGCTGATGCGCTAGACTTTGTTGTGGATTTTGAACTTTGATTGTTGATCGTCGATGTCCCTTTCTGCTTCTGTTGCGTTCTTTCTGCCTCTGCTAATATGAAGAAACCTGCGCTCAAAGAAAATTTGTGAGTTTTGGGAAATGAGTGGTTGATTCGCGTCAACTTTGTAGCTTTGGCTCTTGCTGCTTGCATGCTCAGACTTCAGCAAAAGGTTAGTGCATAATTGTTAAGCCAAAAATGACAACGCAAGAATTTATAAGCAATGTAATAGCATGAGTAGAAATGTTATCATGTAAGATGTGATGGCGGTTGTATTGATGTGATGCTGCAAATGTTAAGTCTCGTCCTTGCACGGGCGTGTTGAATGTTGTCGCGCCCTTTTTCGGCCGCGGCTTTATTTTCTAAACTCCTGCTTAAATAAAATGTTAGAAAATAAAAATAAAAAAAAATGCTAAATGCTAAAATGTTAAAAGGGTAAAGAGTATTAAGATATAAAAATGCTAAAGGTAGTGCTAGAATGCTAAGGGTTCGCGGAGTCGCCACCTAATTATTTGGGTGAATTAGGACACCTAAATGTTAACTAGTTTAAAGTAAACATTAACTCCATTTGATGGTCTGCTACACTTAATGAGATTCTGGGTAAGGGTTCTTTATTATCCTAAAGGGAAGGGGTTAGGCACCCTAAAGGATCCGCTAACTTGCGGTTGTCCGTTCAAACCTAGGGTTAATTATTATATTAAAGAAACGCTTATTATTTTTTTTGAAAATACTTTAAGTAAAGGGGTGCTTTAAAAAGTGGGGAAATGCATAAAAGAATAATAAGGCTTGATTATAAAATACATGTGAGGTTATTTTTTTTTGGATAAAAATATACATTTATAAGGGCATTGCAGAAATTGCATAAAAATACTTTATGAACCAGCTTATATGTTGCATTAATTAAGGAAAGAATCGATTTTTGATAGAAAATGTATATTTAGACAAACACAAAGTGGACGTGGTATAGTTTATAAAAATACAGGTCTTGTTATAGGAAAGAGATTACTTTGAATTTGTGAGAAAAGATCATTCTTTGTTATGAGTTTAAAAAAAATCGGAATCTAGGCATGTTTGACAACATTAAAATAACCAAACTAAGGGTGAATTTCCATCTTAAACTAACCTCCAAATCTACTAAAGTCTAATTACTACAAGTATACTAAATCCAACTGTTCTACGCATTTCCATAATTGTATAGAGTTATACAATTTCATAATAAGAAGAATAAAATGACGAAATAAATAAAATAAAAAAAGAGTAAGGAGTTTAAGAGAAGTGACTAGGACGGATGAAGATGTCATCCCGCCCTATTTGTTTAGAAGTCCTGAGGCAGGAGAATGCAAGGAACCTAGACGCGAGTCTTCGCGAGAAATGTGGTGAGTCTCATATAAGACTCTTCGTTGCTCCCCGTGCGTTTCATGTAAAAATAAGAAGGGAAAGGATTAGCATACATTCAAAGTTCATCAGAAGTAACAAATGAGCATTTTATCTTCAACACATGATTCGAAACTAAGCATATATGAGGGATTAGATTATTAAGCCAACAAGTAATCAGGATGACGGAAGGTAGATTCAAAGGGCAAATTCTAGATGCATCTGTGGTAAACGACAACACAGAGGGGGAAATCAAATGGGACAAAACCCAGATACATATAAAATGATTCTTAGAATGATAAGAGTACTTGACAATGTATAGGGCATTGAGATTCATGTCTGCAAACCGATATAGAATACTAACATCAAATCCTAACAAAACTCATTTCATTACTCAAGATAGCCTATTAGACTTTATTAGTACAACTAAATCGACCTGTAGGATTAGGCAAAGAAAGATTAAGTTCTTATGTATCTAGACAAGACATAATAAGCATACAAACGAATCAAACAATGCTATACCACCATGTATAAGTGGTTTTGAGAGTCATCTTTTATGATTTGGATGACAAAATCATACTGGAGTGATCATAAATGGATGATTCAGTGCAATAATAAAAAAGAAGCATACTTAATATATACCCAATTGGGTAATCGATTCGCAGGTGTACATCAGCAACAGGAGCACTAAGAACAACTATTTAGAGTGTGTCCTTTAAAAATTCTAAGATGTGATTTGAACAAAACATGCCGCCCATATTTAAACCATCCGATTAGATCGATTTCTTGCCATAGGCCTAGCATGATACCTACGTGATTTAAACATACACCCCGTCCATAAAATGTCAAGAATGCATTCAAACATGTGAAGCCATTCATGAGTTACATGGCCTTAGAAATCTTCCCTACTCAAACTCTTTTGCCCCAAACAACGCGATAGGTGACTTACACACCGACACCCATTTTGAGACATCTTAATGGTCCAAGCATTTTAGGCATTACAATGCAGATGCGAATTCTATAACACCATCAAACATGTATTTAGACTAAACGTGATCAGATATTAGCCTAAGATTCCCGACTAAAAATGCTTCAATAAATAATGCCCTGGACTCAAACAATAACCAAATCTGTACAATCAAGAGTGGTCAAGAACAGTCAACATTAGTTAAAACAGGTCCCGCAATCAACCCAATGAACACAAACAGTCGCAACCATCGGCTTAACACACACCTAACACTCGTTCGAAACACATGCTGCACACATTAACGTTAAACGAAATTCAAGACTATAAGGATAAAATATTACCTTCTCCGGGCAGCGAACAAGGGCAGCAAATCAAGTCGTCGACCCACTCGGGTTTCGGCTTTGCGATGCGAGATAGAGGGCAAGGTTGATTTGCTGATTTCCTTTCTGAAATCGGAAGAAGAAGGGTTTCAAACCTCCTGTTCTTGTGAAACTAAAGGGCTGGGTGCTGTGTTACCCTAGTGTTTACTATTGTTTTCTGATTTCTGAGTCTCCTCCGCGATGCCTATTGCATGCATAGTGGTTCTGTATTTATAGCTACGATTTGGGTCTAAGTTTGGTAAGTAATAAAGGCTGATTTTGTGCGATTTGTACGAATCTTGGCGAGATTGAGGATGAAGATTTGTTACCATCTAGGGACTGATTTTCGTACGAATTTGGACGCGGTTTGGTGTAATATTGTTATATGATGTAAATGGTAAGTATGTAATGGTGATTTGGGCGAGATTTTTGGTGCTGGTTCTCGCTATGGCAAATTCTAGGAAAGGAAAGTGGGATTTTGGTCATGATCCGCGATTTAGGCGTGGGTAAGGGAGGCCGAGAAAGGCTTAGGTTTTCTTTAGGCTTTTTTTTTTTGTTTGGTTCTCGCTGCGAGAGGTGAAAATGGTAAAGCGGTGAGAGCGGCGGTATAGGAAATAAGGGATGTTGAGGCTGGTCAATGGCGGGTGGGCTTGGGTAGAATGGTTGGGCGAATTAAGGTATTAGTTTTGGGTTGGGTAGAGTTTAGGTATTAAGTGTATTAGGTTAGTTTCAATTAGGCTTTTAATTAATTTAACTAGGTATTTAATTAGGGTAGTATTAAAATCTAGGAGTTTAATTAGTTTTTAGGCTAGTTAATTAATTAGCTAATTAATTCTAGGCAAGTGTATTAATTAATTAGTGATAACTTAAATTAACAAATGTGATTAAAATAATTAGGTGCTTCATTAATCTAATTGTTATAATAAATAAACGCGCGTGCTATTTAATTAATGCTCAATACTTTAGACCGCGCTATTATTTAAAATCTTATTGTTATGCATTATTGAGGTTAGATTAAAATTGCATTGAGTTTAGATTAAATTATTTAAATGCTAAATGCAAGTATGATATTTAAGATTTATTTAAAGCCTTTTTTATAAATGCGACGCTATTAAATGCCTGTATTAGATTAAAATTGATTACAATGCGGATATGCTACTTGACACGACGTTATCGCTAAATTATTTATTTTATGCATTTATTAATTATTTAAGGATTACGACAAAGCTTAAAGTTAGTTAATGCGCGCTGGATTCTAAGTGTTTAAAACTTTACGTAAGACGCGATGCCATTATTAAATTAATTATTTATGCCAGTATTTAATGTTTTATTGTTGTATTTTATTATAAAAATCCTAAAAGATATTTTACAAAATTAGTGTAATTTTATGGTTAATGGCCGGACGGAGGGTCAAAATTGGGTGTCAACAGATGTCCTCTTTGTATGGAGATGATGGAAGAATCTTCTGACAAAGACGCTGACTCATAGCCAATTTTGTCTCGATCTTCTAATTGCAAAAATGCCGGGCAAGTGGACAAGGCCGACGCAAAAATCAAATCCGCCCCGGTCGAGTTACGACGACACCGGGCTACCATGGTCAAACACTGGCGCGCTAACGCGACTTAAAGCCGCCCCAAAGGTCGAGTTATGATGACACCGGGTTATGGTGCAAAAGTAAAAGAAAATAACCGCTTGAACTCTGGGGCATCGCTATGGCTTGGTGCCGGGTTCTACGGTGATGTGGAGCGAGCGACCGACGCCGAGGCCGCTTCGCCAATCGTGGAAGCGTCGCCCCAACAGATTGCCCCGTCAGAAGAGAAAATCCACGCCAGGCTCCTCGCCGCCGCATGCTAAGACTTGAACAAACGGTTAGTGCATAACTGTTAAGACAAAACAATTTTAAAAACAATGTAACTGTGAATAGAAAAGGTTATCCTGCAAAACGTGATGTCTGTTGTGTTGATGCGATGTTGCGAATGCTGTGATTTTCGCCCCGCACGCACGTGCCGCGATTGTGAACGCGTATGTTGTCTCGCCGCAATTTTCCCGTGTACTAAAGCTCGAAGGAGTTAGTGCATAAATCGCTAAGGTGGAATATTAAAGCACGCGTAAGAAATGCACCGGTATAGAAATCGCCCCGTGTGATATGATGATGATGGCGCTGTTTCGGACTTGTTGCGGCCGATAACGCCGCCGCTCGACGTGTTGTTGCCGGGCGCGCCGCTGCAGACGCAATGTTGACGGTGTCGCCGCTCGACACAATGCTCATAACGCCGCCGTTCGACGTGTTGCCGCCGCGCTGGCGTAGACGCACGCCGATGGTGTCGCGTTCGACACAATGCTCATAACGCCGCGTTCGACGTGTTGCCGGGCGCCGCTGCGTGACGCACGCCGACGGTGTCGCCGTTCGACACAATGCTCATAACGCCGCCGCTCGGACGTGCTGCCGCCGGGCGCCGTGCGTAGACGCACGCCGATGCGTCGCCGCTCGACACAACGCGGATAATGTCGCTGTTCGACACGCGCCATCGGGCGCCGCTGCGCAGACGCACGCCGAGGTGTCGCCGCTCGACACGACGCCAATACGCCGCCGTTCGACGTATTGCCGGCGCTGCGCAGACGCACGTCACGACGCCGCCGCTCGGACGTGCGGCCGGGCGCCGCTGCAGACGCACGCTGACGGTGTCGCTGCTCGACACACGCCGACGACGCCGCCGCTCGACGATGTTGCCGCCGGGCGCCGCTGCAGACGCACGCTTTGAGGTGTCGTTGCTCGACACACGCCGATAACGCCGCCGTTCGACGGTTGGCCGCTTCCCGTAGAATAAATGCTCCCGCAAGCCGAGCTTTGAGAAACGTTAGTGCATACCGCTAAACAAGATGATAAGCATATAGATAGGTGCATTTTTACGGATAGAGATGCCGCCCCGATATGCTCGACGAATACGGATGTTGCTCAGACCGCAAATCGATTTAATTGTTATGATGCTTTGTTGCGGCGATGCTACCGTTGCAAGTTTGACTTTATGCCCGAAGCCGACGCGCTAGGTTTTGTTGCGAACTCAACTTTGATTGCCGATTGTTGATGCCTTTCGCTGCCGCCGCTTTGCCGCGGACTTTGATTGTTGTCATCCTCTCGCTTTGTCGCTTTCGCTTCGAAGAGACCTTCGCCGTATTTTCGCTTCGTTGCACTTTCTCGCTTCATAATATTAAAAGACCGCGCCAAAGAAAATTTTGTGAGTTTTGTGGGTCGATTCATATTTGACCGCCGCTTGTTCGATATCTGCGTTCGCTTGTTTGGGACTTGCAACCCCGCTCGACCTCTTTGAGATGTTTAGTAGTGCCTCAAAAGCATTTTCCAAAAATGAAATGTTTTCATAAGTATGCCCAAAACATCTTTAGAAATAAACATTTATATGACATGCGAAAAATGTAAAAGCCTCGCCTAATTTGCCGAATATGACATGTATTTCACCGCTTAACATCCTTTGGAATCCTTGTTATCGCTTTCTCACAAGGCGCAAAACTGCCTCAATTTCCATGTCGCGTGGCGGAACTTAACTTCGTGATGAATTGCTCATATCGCTTTTGGAATAACCCAAACCCCTTTGTTCGTAGACAAACGGGAAGATTCCTAACGGTGCGACCGGCCGATTTAGGCCGCCACGTATCCCCACGAGAGAATCAGTCATGACGTAGTTCATTACAAGCGAAATTGGGTAAAATTCTAAAAGTGGACCGGCCGATATGGCCGCCACGATCCGCCAAGGGAATCGTGTCATGACGAGTTCAGACATAAGTAGTGGCTTTGATTTGCAATGCGAGACCCTATATTGGGCTCTATGCATATCCCACCGAGGGAATGCATTTTTACAATATAAAGGGATTACACGAAGACAAATACTCCTAGACGTAATATCTCTTCATCAGATTCGGCTGATAGCCTTGGGCCATACTCGCCATCCATCTCGCTAAGATTAGAGCCCTCCACTTAAAACTCGATGAACCATGTAGGCCCTTTGCCAATTGTGGCGAACTTTCCTTTAGCTTCACTTTGATTCGGAAATACGCGTTTAAAACCAATTGTCCCGCTTGAATAACCTTGGCCTTACTCTCTTATTAAAAGCTCTAGCCATTCTCGCTTTGATATACCGCCCATGACAGATTGCATTCAACCTTTTTCGCCAATCAACATCAATTGCTCATAACGATCCTCAGATCCACCGGCCGCCAACTCGGCTTCGATGATTCTCAACGATGGTATTTCCACCGCTGGTAGCACGCTTCGCTCCATACACCAAAAGATACGGCGTTCCGCAGGTTCGGATTGTGGCGCGATAACCCAAAAGCGCAAAAAGGCAAATTCTCGTGCCAATGTTCAGTAGCTACGATCATCTTGCGCAATATCCTCTTGATGTTCTTGTTGGCCGCTTCATCGCTCCATTCATCCGAGGTCGATGACGAGTGGAATTACGGTGAGTGATCTTGAAATTTCCACATATCTCACGATCAAATTATCGCTGAGATTGGTTCCGTTATCTGTTACAATTGATTCGAACCCCAAATCAAGAAATGATGTTGTTGCGAACGGTCAACCACCACCTTTTCGCCATCGATCCGCGTGATGACGCTTCTACCCATTTAGTGAAATAGTCAATTGCTACGAGGATGAATCTGCGCCCATTTGAAGCAACGTTCGATGGGCCGATGACATCCATGCCCTGTCGCGAACGCCAAGGAGAACTTGTCACATTAAGCTCACTCGAGGCACTCGAATCAAATCTCCATGACCGCATTGCCGACATTTCTCGCACAAAGCGATACAACTGCTTCCATCGCTATCCAAAAATAACCTCGCCGCAGTAATCTTTTCGCCAAAGTGAAGCCGCTCATACGAGGTCCACACGCCCCTCCGTATCTCTTCTACTAGCTTGCTCGCTTTCGAGCATCGACACATCTCAATAAGCCCAGATCCGAGTCCTTCTGCATACAATTTCCCATTCAAAAGAAATGATTTGCTAGTCTTCGTTGTCTTCTTCTCGACGCTGGTTATGCCTTCGATATTCTCCCGCTGAGGTACCTTTTGACGTCACGGTACCATGGATTGCCGTCTGCTTCCTCGCCTATACGGGAGCAATAAGCCGCTTCTAGCACGCCACCGTGATTGGATCGATGTAATTCTTGTCCTGATGTCGAATCACGAGGATAAGGTTGCCAATGCGCCAATTCTGCTCGATCCTCGAACATGCCTAAATTCTATGTGTCGAACCTCTTCGTAATTCCTTCACGCAAAATGTAGGAAGTATCTTCATATTCTTGGTCGCCCATTCGCCACGCACTGATGGATCAAGAATCTGAATCACCTATGACCAGCACTTCAGATGTCCATATCTACGCCATTCTGAGCCCCAATACGCAAGCTTCATATTCCGCCATATTGTTGTGCATGGAAACTGAGCCATGAAATCGGATAACGCCGACATGTTTCAAAACCAACATCGCCCAATGCCGACTTTGAAATTTGCCGCTCCATCAAAAACATCCTCCAACCCGTAAACCTCGAGATATCTTCTCCGACAAACAATACCTCTTCATCAGAAAATAGGTTCGGCGGGCTCGCATTCTCATCGATCGGGTTCTCAAGAAGATGATCGCCTAATGCCCGCCCTTTTACGCTTCATGGCGTGACGATGTCAAACTCGCCAACATAATTTGCCATTTCGCTAGTTTTCCGTGGTATGGGCTTCAAGGATATACTTAAGCGGATCCATCCTCGAAATGAGATAAGTAGTGTATGCCGATAGATAGTGTCTGAACTTCTGGGCGACCCAAGTTAATGCGCAACAAGTACGTTCCAGCAGAGTATAACGAGCTTCATATGCCGTGAACTTCTTACTCAAGTAGTATATGGCCTGTTCCTTTTTCCCTGTTTCATCGTGTTGCCCCAACACGCATCCGAAAGCATTTTCTAACATGCATAAATAGAGTAGCAAAGGTCTCCCTGCTCGAGGCACTAGAATCGCTGATTAGACAGTATTCTTTGATTCTCAAAAGCCTCGCTGGCAACTGTTGTCCACTTGTAGCCGATCCTTTTTCAATAATTTGAATATCGGCTCGCATATCACGGCAGATCGGGCTATGAACTCGCTGATGTATGAGGCGACCAAGGAAACTCATCACGCCCTTTTTGCTTTTCGGAGGAGGTAATTTTGGATGGCTTTTATTTTCGGCGGGTCTAGCTCAATCCTCTCCGCCACTATAAAACCCAACACCGCGGAACGCCAAACGCGCACTTTGCAGATTCAACTTCGTTATAATCGCCTTAGTCGTTGGAAAACTTCTTCAAGTTTGCCAAACGGTCCTCCGCTCGCGATTTGATGATGACGCCGCCCACATAGACCTCAATTTCTTTATGAATCATGTCATGGAAGACGGTGGTCATGGCTCACGTAGGTGGCGCCGCGTTTCGAGACCGAACGGCATAACTCGATAATAGTACACCTACGGTAGTGAATGCTGTCTTTTCGGCCCTTCTTCGCCATAAGGATCCGATGATAGCCAACAAAGCAATCGATTTAACGATCGTAGTTCATGCTTCGCACAATTATCGATGAGTATATGGATGTTTGGAAGAGGAAAGTCATCCTTCTGGCCGCTCACTGAGGTCTCGTAATCCACGCAGACTTCGGACCTTTCCATCTTTCTTCTTTACCAAGACGATATTTGCTAACCAAGTAGATACTTTGCAACTCGAATTACCTTTGCCTCAAACTGCTTAGACACTCTTCTTTGACCTTCAAACTCATGTCCGTTTGATCTTTCTCGCCTTTGTTTTACTGGGAAACAAGATGGTTCAATAGGTAGCTCGCATGCGACGATGCTCAGACTCAAACCTCGCATGTCCTCATATGACCAAGCAAACACATCGGTAATCGCTTCGTGAGCTCAATTAATTCTTCTTCTGCGGTGACGCCTAGGTGGCGCCGACTCTAGTCTCTTTCACTGCCTCATCGCCTAAGTTTATTAACTCGCTTTCTTCCAAATTTGGTTTAGGCCTATTCTCAAAGTTTTCCAAATTTTGGCTAAGTTCGATCATGACATTCCTCTTGTTCCTGGTTATGCTCGCCATTTGAACTTTGTTCGCTGGTCTCATTACATGTCATATTCGCGTTATCAATGTGTTTATTAATATGATCGCGAAAGAAAAATGCTTAAAGAATTTAATTTTAACACAAACAAAATCTTTTAAAAGTCGCGAAAATGTCCCGAATTTATGATGAAAGTAAAATTGCGAGATTAAAAACATATTAAGAATCATAAATGCACGTCTGCTTTCTTTCTAGATAAAAGGTCACACCGCTAGAACTAATCATAAATTCTACCAAGCTTCTGACGGCCGTGACAGTGGGTGCAAGTCCAATTATTCAGTCAGATCCATGCTCGTGATCCCAAATGCGAGCTCCTCCGTGATCTCCTCGCGATCATGCAACACCGCTTCATCATCACCTATGAACAGATTCTGGAACCCTACTGCAAGATCATCTGGGTCATCTTCTCTCGGCATCTGGACGGTGTAGGCTTTGACGAATGACTGACTCAAAGGCGGAATGGGCGCAGGCAAGGGAATGTATCCCTTCTTCCGGAGGTTCATGGTCACCAAATCCTTCGTTGGCCGTACCCCAAACCAAAAGTGTCTCTCTTCCCAAATAATCGGATAGGCTCGCGTGATCCCTTCATACCGACTCCAAGACCTCGCCGCTCAGATTCATTTCTTAACATTTCTGGCCACCATTTTGAGAGAACGTGGCACCGTGAATGGTCGGACCCTACTTGCTCTCTTGATCTCATTAATGTGAAAACCGAACCATCCGACTGCTTTCACGCCTTTCTATGACAGTGATTGCATAATCGCTGATGCTCCCTTTTATCTCCAAATACTACCACTTCACCGTGATTCCATATAAACTTTAGGCAATCACGCAAGGTGGACGGATCGCATCAAATTTCACGGATCCACTACTTCCTATCAACAAAGTTGTAACATGTAGCAATATCCAATATTTGAAATTCCACAACGAATTCGCAGTCCGATCCGCAGTGAGGTCCATTACGCCTTCGACTTCTATGGACTCCGGCCGAAACCTTTGACTCGATATGACTTTCACGAATTTTCTTACGTCGCCTCTCAATTTCAACAGGTCGCCATGGGACAAATGTCGACTACCGAGCCTCCATCAATCAAAGATCGTTGAAACAATCTTGTCGCGACTGATGGTGATATTCAACGCAAGCGTCAGGTTCGACGCCTCGGGTAACTCATCATCGTGAAAGGTGATTCTGGGCCTCTAGTACTGTCCCGACCAAAGCCGCCAAGTTCGCCTCGTCATTCTCCGAACGATGCATCCTTCAACACCTCCATCAATGCGATCGTGCGAGGCGTAATGCATTAACAATGAAAGTAGAGAAATACGCCGAGGTTTTCTTTAATCGCCTACGACTAATACTTTTAGTGGGCATCTTCCTCCAAAATTCTCGACTTCACTCACACGCTTCTTTTGCGTGCCTCTGGCTGCCTCTATAGGTGTGTAATACCTCCTCGACTGGTTATACCGCAATGGTGACTTCATGACCCGCTTCCCACTTTCTCCGCGATCCATCTTGACGGTGGCCCTTCCCGCGCCAATAATCGTGATTGAACCTTTATGTCTCGGCGGTGCTTTCCAACTCAAATACCGCTTTTCGAGGATTGGGCGCAGGGCGACGAAAGCGTATGTTCGACTCTTCCTCACTTCGAATCGACGGATGGTTCCTCCAAGTTGTATTCTCATCAAGGGCTATCAGTGCACATTGGCGCGCCGTGGTTTGGCAAGGGATTATCATGCACGTCAGCGTGATCCTTCAGCCGAATTACTCCTTCTTTGATCAACTCTTCGATTTTGTCCCTGAGGGTGTAGCAACTTCCGGTGTCATGCCCTGGGCTATCAGAGTGATACGCACAACGCTATTCTCATCATACCATCTCGGGATGTGGGAATCCTCCCCGAATCGTCGATCAAACCCGCACCGCAGCCTTCAGATATCCGGGTATGGGTTCACCAGTGGGTGCGGGTTCGATGGTTTTCCTTCAAAATTCGTGATTCGTCCGGGCGCATTGGGTGCTCGGCGTTGTTGGGCGGCTTGACGGGCGTTGACGCGGCCGATAAATGGGTGCTTGGAAGCGTTATATATGGGCCGCGTGGTACCGGGCGTGGCGCGTGTATAGCGCGTGTAAAGTTTTGGCCGCGTGGTAGTACGGGGTTTGATAGGGGTTACGGTATGTTAATGCTTCGGGTTTGCTTCAGACAAACATGGAAGGGAAATCGCTCTCTTCTTCCTCAAGTACTTCCGATCGCCCTCGATCGAATCGCTTATCGTTGCTCGCAATGCCGCCGCGATTCGTAATCCCGCCGCTTTAATACCTTCTTCACGGTCACCCATTCGACGACCTCGCAAAATTTCGCTCACGACGCTTATCATCCGCTCATAATAGGTCAGATCCTTCAAAGATTGTACGAATAGTGTGGTCATCTCACTCTCCACCACGGGGTTGTACCTTTGTCGCTCAACGCCACCTCATGGCGTACTCTCAAAGTCTCCGTGAGATTTCTTTTCCAACTTCATTAGATAGAACTCCGCCCACACCGGCTGGTTGAATCCGAACCGCCCACAAAGTCTTGGGCCAACATTCCAACTATGCCATTTACGCGATCTGGCTAGTGTACCAATCTATTGCCTCGCCGTTAAACTCGAATGAACAACTTCATGATGACTGGTTCTTCCCTACCCCGATTAACTTGTCGCAATATGATCTCGTTGCGCACGAGGATTTCCTTCCCATCAAATAAATCGAACTTCGCACCTTATATCCCATCGCGCTTCCACATCCGACGCATGCAAAGATCTTCATAATCTAGTCCTTCGTGACCTTTATCCGATCGCATGCCACTTAACCGCTTCTTCAGTCGTGAATCTTCTGCCACGCTATCGCCCATTTTGGCTCTGACTTTCCTTTCCATTTCTTCAGAATGATCCACTTGGTGAAGCGGGGGACGGTAAAAGGTTGGGTTTCGCTGTGTAAGTTAACCATTCGGGTGGTTCATTGGGCCGGTAGCTGGTATGGTGCGTGGGCATTGGTTGGCTTGGCGACAGGGCTGATTATGGTGAAGTGAGTAGCGGAGGCGAGGTATACGGGCGCAGGGAGGATCATTTTGAAGCGTGAGGTTGATGATTGGCGCGGGCGATTGGGTCAGAATCGCGCCTTTGGGAGTTTTGGGGGATATGCGCGTGGAGGTCGATCTGGCGGTTCGCGAGATAAGGCCCTTTGCTCGCATAGGGTATTCAAATCGATGGATAGGTTGGTCGATTCCGTAGCCTCTCCATCTCAACTCGCATATCGAGAACTGCTGCAAAGAAATGAGCAATACATTCTTCCCGATCGTGATATTCCTCCTTCTCAAGTTTCGCTACCGACAGAATAATTCCCAAACCATTCGCTGGACGCCCGAACGACCATATCGCCATTTCTTGCCTCGATCTCGCGGTGAAGTGTGGATGCTCCGACATTGTTGAGTCAAATACGAACCGACCTTTGGGGAAGATGATAAATCTTTCTAAAATGCAACAAACAAATAAGTAGCATAAGAACATAATTTGCAATTATGTAGCGTATAATATTGCACACAACACATTCAAACGCTTTCCTAACACGCAGGGGACCTCTTTATGCGCAGGTAGCCTAAACGCCATATATGCGATAATGATGGATTGGTCCGAGCCATCGAGAAATGCTTTATTGGGACTAAAAATAATTAAATTGCAACAATGAAATGTTAAAACTAAAGATCTATTCCTAATGCTATATCAGGCCGCTGTTAACGCGTGCGCGTTGCTAGGCCCCGCTCCCGCATCTTTCAAATATTGCATGATGTTTTGAAGTTGGTCCCACCTCTCAGGGGGAACGGTGTTGTTCCCTAATCTGCACATTTTTACCCAATTGGTCATGTCGATATCCTCGAAGCCTGGCTTGCCTTTGGGGCTTGGACTGCTGCAATCTTCCTTGAACCATGCACGATTCAAAGCGCACTTCCCGCTTGCTCAGATTTGACATCTATTTTCTCAACGTTGTTCCATTCTTCAAGGATTTGCTTCTTTCTCGGGAAAGTGCAATTTGCCCCAAACGCGACCTCAATCCTTCATGTCCGATCGAGCGGATTACCGTTTCTGACCAAATCGGCGGAGTACACGCAACGGAGCATATGGTCAAGTCCCCTTAATCCGACGAGCTCGATGTAATAACGGCCTTGCTCCTTACATAGGCTTTGTTGATACGGGATAGCAGCTGGGTACCTCCATTGCACTTGGTTGCTAGCGGATGCCAGAAATTCATACCAATCCCTAGTACCGACGGGCGAAACAAACCGCTTCATCCTGTCGTAAAAACTTACAATCCTATAATCATTGCTAAAACAAATGTCTGTCATATTCGATCGCTGATAAAAGTGTTCCATGGCCCACATCTGTAAGATGAGATTGCATCCTCAAGAAATTGGTTTCTTCGCTTGCATTTTCCTAGAGCTCGAAATATCTCATTAGAATCACGGGAACCAAAGTAAGTTGCGTGCCATTAATGCCTTCAAAAACCATCCGGGTCACAGAACATATGCAAGTACTGATCCGTCCGTGTTCAAGGGGAAACACTAGAGTGCCTAATAGAGCAACGGTGAATGCGGTATGTCGTCTAGCTTTCCATTGTCCTGCATCGCAAGAAAACTCCTTTCGAATGATCGATAGCTATCTTGGCGACCATATCTCTCAGCAGATAATCTAGGGAAACCTAATTGTTCTCAAGCAACGGAGTTCCTTTGTGTTTTTAGGCCCATGTAATGCAAGAATCTCTTTCAGATTGATTATAAGGATGATTTGCCCTCTGTCTCGTAAGCTAGGCTCGTGAAGTAGTTGATCTCCTCCAACGTGGGGTGAGTTCAAGTCTCGAAATCGAACACCGCTTTATCCGGATCCCGTAATCGGATTAAGGCCCTAACTATGTGTTGATCCGAGCGATGTCAAACAAAGCCGTGAGACAACCTAATTTGCTTCGATAATCATTTTATCGCTGCCACAAATTCTCCCACCAAACCTTTAGCTTTGTTTAACACCGCTACTATTCGACCTCCGGATTGTTGAATATCGCCATCCTATACATAAGTAAGTAAAAATGTAAAATTTCCCAATGTTAGCATGTCACGTTGGGCTCGGATTCGCCCATTAATATCACGTAGCACATAATATGTTGTTGGTCGTTGGGTCGTGAAACCCTTCGACAATTTGGCGCCTTCCTAATCAGGTGTCGATACCGCGACCGACCCACCTAAGGTAAATGCATGTATGACTTAGTATGAAGGGTGGTATAGCTCATCCTAAGTTGCTAAGATTTGGCTTTTCTAGACGCAAGGTTCCCGAGCGACAACTCGAGTGAGAAGGCTACGCGCCACCTGTTAGACCGCACTCCACGTATATTACCAACTCTCCTAAATTTGGATTTTGAAGAAAGAATTTTCTCGATGCACCCAAATGCACTCGCATGTAGTGTGATTGTGTGAATTTTCCAGAGTGGAAGAAATATGAGCGGAATGCCAGTTTAAGGAAAGCAGTAAAGCAGGTAGCAATCAAAATAAATAAAACAAAATACAACACACAAAAATTAAATGCCAAAGTAATTGCCAAATAATTATCCTAGATCTGTTGTGGTTAAGAACCTAAATTCCCCAGCGGAGTCGCCATTTCTGTCGCGCCCTTTTTCGGCCGCGGCTTTATTTTCTAAACTCCTGCTTAAATAAAATGTTAGAAAATAAAAATAAAAAAAAATGCTAAATGCTAAAATGTTAAAAGGGTAAAGAGTATTAAGATATAAAAATGCTAAAGGTAGTGCTAGAATGCTAAGGGTTCGCGGAGTCGCCACCTAATTATTTGGGTGAATTAGGACACCTAAATGTTAACTAGTTTAAAGTAAACATTAACTCCATTTGATGGTCTGCTACACTTAATGAGATTCTGGGTAAGGGTTCTTTATTATCCTAAAGGGAAGGGGTTAGGCACCCTAAAGGATCCGCTAACTTGCGGTTGTCCGTTCAAACCTAGGGTTAATTATTATATTAAAGAAACGCTTATTATTTTTTTTGAAAATACTTTAAGTAAAGGGGTGCTTTAAAAAGTGGGGAAATGCATAAAAGAATAATAAGGCTTGATTATAAAATACATGTGAGGTTATTTTTTTTTTGGATAAAAATATACATTTATAAGGGCATTGCAGAAATTGCATAAAAATACTTTATGAACCCGCGTATATGTTGCATTAATTAAGGAAAGAATCGATTTTTGATAGAAAATGTATATTTAGACAAACACAAAGTGGACGTGGTATAGTTTATAAAAATACAGGTCTTGTTATAGGAAAGAGATTACTTTGACTTTGTGAGAAAAGATCATTCTTTGTTATTAGTTTTAAAAATCGGAATCTAGGCATGTTTGACAACATTAAAATAACCAAACTAAGGGTGAATTTCCATCTTAAACTAACCTCCAAATCTACTAAAGTCTAATTACTACAAGTATACTAAATCCAATCGTTTACTGCATTTCCATAATTGTATAGAGTTATACAATTTCATAATAAGAAGAATAAAATGACGAAATAAATAAAATAAAAAAGAGTAAGGAGTTTAAGAGAGTTGACTAGGACGGATGAAGATGTCATCCCGCCTATTTGTTTAGAAGTCTGAGGCGGAGAATGCAAGGAACCTAGACGCAGTCTTCGTTTGGCGAGAAATGTGGTAGTCTCATATAAGACTCTTCGTTGCTCCCCGTGCGTTTCATGTAAAAATAAGAAGGGAAAGGATTAGCATACGTTCAAAGTTCATCAGAAGTAACAAATGAGCATTTTATCTTCAGCACATGATTCGAAACTAAGCATATATGAGGGATTAGATTATTAAGCCAACAAGTAATCAGGATGACGGAAGGTAGATTCAAAGGGCAAATTCTAGATTGCATTCAGGGTAAACGACAACACAGAGGGGGAAATCAAATGGGACAAAACCCCAGATACATATAACATGATTCTTAGAATGATAAGAGTACTTGACAATGTATAGGGCATTGAGATTCATGTCTGCAAACCGATATAGAATACTAACATCAAATCCTAACAAAACTCATTTCATTACTCAAGATAGCCTATTAGACTTTATTAGTACAACTAAATCGACCTGTAGGATTAGGCAAAGAAAGATTAAGTTCTTATGTATCTAGACAAGACATAATAAGCATACAAACGAATCAAACAATGCTATACCACCAGGGATAAGGGGGATTCAGAGACATCTTATATGATTTGGATGACACAAGCATACTGGAGTGATCACAAATGGACAGATTCAGGTGCAATAATAAAAAAAGAAGCATACTTAATATATACCCAATTGGGTAATCAGATTCTGTGTGTACATCAGGCAACAGGGAGCACTAAGAACAACTATTTAGAGTGTGTCCTTTAAAAAATTCTAAGATGTGATTTGAACAAAACATGCCAGTTCCATATTTAAACCATCTGATTAGACTGATTTCTTGCCATAGGCCTAGCATGATACCTACGTGACTTAAACATACACCCTGGTCCATAAAACAGTGAAGAATGCATTCAAACATGTGAAGCCATTTGCGAGTTACATGGCCTTAGAAATCTTCCCCTACTCAAACTCTTTTTGCCCCAAACAAATGCGATAGGTGACTTACACACCGACACCCATTTTGAGACATCTTAATGGTTGGCCAAGCATTTTAGGCATTACCCAATGCAGATGCAGTCCTATAACAGCCATCAAACATGTATTTAGACTAAACGTGGATCAGATATTAGCCTAAGATTCCGACTAAAAATGCTTGATAAATAATGCCCGACTCAAACAATAACCAAATCTGCATAATCAAGAGTGGTCAAGAACGATCCAACATTAGTTAAAACAGGTCCCGCAATCAACCCAATGAACACAAACAGTCGCAACCATCGGCTTAACACACACCTAACACTCGTTCGAAACACATGCTGCACACATTAACGTTAAACGAAATTCAAGACTATAAGGATAAAATATTACCTTCTCCGGGCAGCGAACAAGGGCAGCAAATCAAGTCGTCGACCCACTGGTTTCGCCATGCGCGAGATAGAGGCAAGGTTGATTTGTCGATTTCCTTCGAAATCGGAAGAAGAAGGGTTTCAAACCTCGTTCTTGTGAAACTAACGGCCGGTGGTCGTGTTACCCTAGTGTTTACTATTGTTTTCGATTTACGAGTCTCTCCGCGATGCCTATTGCATGCGTAGTGGTTCTGTATTTATAGCTACGATTTGGGTCTAAGTTTGGTAAGTAATAAAGGTGATTTTGTGCGATTTATGCGAATCTTGGCGAGATTGAGGATGAAGATTTGTTACCATCTAGGGACTGATTTTCGCATTTAAATTTGGGACGCGGTTTGGTGTAATATTGTTATATGATGTAAATGGTAAGTATGTAATGGTGATTTGGGCGAGATTTTTGGTGCTGGTTCTCGCTATGGCAAATTCTAGGAAAGGAAAGTGGGATTTTGGTCATGATCCGCGGGATTTAGGGCGTGTGGGTAAGGAGGCGCGAGAAAGGCTTAGGGTTTTCTTTAGGCTTTTTTTTTGTTTGGTTCGTCGACAGGGAGAGTTGAAAATGGTAAAGAGTGAGAGGGGCGGGTATAGGGAAATAAGGGATGTTGAGGTGGGTTGATTTGGCGGGTGGGCTTGGGTAGAAGGGTTGGGCTGGGCGAATTAAGGTATTAGTTTTGGGTTGGGTAGAGTTTAGGTATTAAGTGTATTAGGTTAGTTTCAATTAGGCTTTTAATTAATTTAACTAGGTATTTAATTAGGGTAGTATTAAAATCTAGGAGTTTAATTAGTTTTTTAGGCTAGTTAATTAATTAGCTAATTAATTCTAGGCAAGTGTATTAATTAATTAGTGATAACTTAAATTAACAAATGTGATTAAAATAATTAGGTGCTTCATTAATCTAATTGTTATAATAAATAAATGCGGGCGTGCTATTTAATTAATGCTCAATACTTTAGATGCGCGCTATTATTTAAAATCTTATTGTTATGCATTATTGCGAGGTTAGATTAAAATTGCATTGAGTTTAGATTAAATTATTTAAATGCTAAATGCAAGTATGATATTTAAGATTTATTTAAAGCCCCTTTTTTTATAAATGCGACGCTATTAAATGCCTGTATTAGATTAAAATTGATTACAATGCGGATATGCTACTTGACACGACGTTATCGCTAAATTATTTATTTTATGCATTTATTAATTATTTAAGGATTACGACAAAGCTTAAAGTTAGTTAATGCGGGCGCGGGATTCTAAGTGTTTAAAACTTTACGTAAGACGCGATGCCATTATTAAATTAATTATTTATGCCTGTATTTAATGTTTTATTGTTGTATTTTATTATAAAAAATCCTAAAAGATATTTTACAAAATTAGTGTAATTTTATGGTTAATGGCTGGACGGGAGGGTCAAAATTGGGTGTCAACAAATGTTGTGAAAGCTTGTTGAATGCTGCGAGTGCTGATGCAGTCTATGTGCGGACTTGCTGGATGCTGTGAATGTTTGCTGAATGATGCGATTGCTTTTGGAATCCTTATTATGATCTCTTCACAATGCATTTCTCAAAATTGTCCCAGTTTTAGTTATGCGGGGTGCATGGGCAAGACTTAGCTCGCGACATTGCTCATATCTCTTTCGTAATAAACAAACGCATTTGTCGCACGCGAGCCAATGAGAAAATTTCAAATGGTGTGACCGACGCCGATTTAGGCCGCCTACGTATCCCGCTGAGAGAATCAGGTCAAGACGTAGTTCTTGTTGCAAAAACGATCAGACAATTTTCAAAAAATGAGAAGCCAATGTGGCCGCCTACGTATCCCGCTGAGGGAATCAGGTCAAGACGTAGTTCGTGATGCAAAAATGATTATTTTATATGCATTTTTTTTTGAAAAGTGGAAAGACAGCATCACGTTCTGACTTCAGTTGATACCAACAATTAGTATTGTGCTTAGGAATTCCGTTATTCACTTCCGGTCTAATCAAGACCGACAGGTAATTCCTATAGTTTCAAATGGTACTCGGACACTTAAGTATCGACACACTGCTTGCAACCAAGGTTTGAACTACACGTAATCTCACGCTTTCAAGTGCCCTCACTGAAAGAAAGTCCCATTTCTCACATATATTCCAGTATTTTGAATTTTGGGACGTTTAGAGAAGTACGCTCACACTCAAAAAGATGTTCAATGCATGCAATTGTGATGCCATAGGCTTGGCCGTCATGTAAGTATCCACTAATGTGAGAACTCTCGATAAGATCATGTAGGGCTTGTCATGGGCTTGTAATGTAGGCTTGGAGAAAGGGATGGATATCATTTGGGTAAAAGTGACTAATCCCTCCTCGAGCGTTGGACTACGTCCGTGCTTGATATTTGTGTGCTTTAATGCTGACCTGCTTTCTTTTTCTTTCCTCTTTTTTTTTGTCCCAGTTTTTCTGTACTGACTTCTATTGAATCTTTCGTTTGGAGCCCGCTTTTTCCAAATTTATTCTTGCATTCTTTTCTTCGGGGCTTTTGATTTCTTCTTTTGTGAGTCATCATTTGTGTTTTCTTTTTCCTTTTGGGACTTTGACAATTTTTGTCTTTGCAACCTTTGACGCAGAATTTTGTCACCACTTGCACATTTACAAAGCGCCAGGAGGTCGGCCAAAGAGGGATAGTGCACGCACTCGTAGCGGTATGTGTAATATGCGGTTGTCAAAAGAATAGGCTTTAGGCTCAAAGGAGGTGTACTACGGATAATGTTATTTGGTAGGTGAAAAGGCTCAAACGGGCCAAAGAAAGCCTACGATCATTTCCCACACCGAGTGTTACTCAGATTTCGCCTCAACAAACATTCGCCAAGTTCTAGATCACAATGCAATGCAATTGAATCGATTCTAAAAACTCACCACACAATGCACATGAAACGATGAGGTTGGTTTCGTTCTTATCTTAGAAGCATGTAAGACAATGTCATTTACGGGTGAATAAGAGGTACCAAAAGAATCTATGGTTTACCACGAAGTCAGCCCATATTGATTATTACACGTTCTTTCCTATGCACACTCTCAACTGTGTTGGTATCAACCAAGTCAAACAATGATGCTAAAAAAAAATGTTTTTGTATTTTTGGATAATTTTTTTTGTATTTATGAACAAGATATTTTTTTTGTATTTTTGAATAAATGGTACCGAACCCGAATAGGGCTGCCTACGTATCTCGTCTTTGACGAGAATCAGGTGTGCGTAGTTCGTTCAGATGTGTTATAAAACGTATGATTTAAAAGAATTTATTCATGAAAGAAATGCAAAAATAAAGCTGTACAAAACAAATTATTGTTCACTATAAGACTAATGCAAAGTAAAAGAATGTAATGAAAAAAATGACTGACTGTGATAGAATGAATGAAATGCATGAATGAATGTATGTGCTAGAATGATTGAAATGCAATAATGAATATCCGTGATTGGATAAATGTAATGAATGGGTGAACCAAATATGTCCCCCTTTTTTTTTTTTTTTTTTTTTTTACGTGGTGGTGTCGAACCCTAGACGGGTTGCCTACGTATCACACCGTACGGTGAGAATCAGACACGCGTAGTTCGGAATAATTATGTTGTAAAATGCATGATAAAGAATTATGTAATCAATACTAGACATATCAATTAGACTTGCAAATATGTATAGAAATGCAAAATGTAAGACCCGTAAGCTGCTTTGTTGAATGCAGTATAATCGACTTCTTTCCACAACATAACTCAACTCATTCTTGGGATGATTTTTTCTATTCTTTTTCTTCCTCTTTTGTTGTTGTCAGTCCTCGACTATTTGCGAGACGCTTTTCCCGCAAAAATATGACAAATGGGTGAGAGTAAGCCGCAAAAATAGTAAAATGTAAGGGCGTGACAATATAGTCAAAGACTCCCCTGCTTGGGTTCAACCGGACTGGTGGTTAATGCTTCACAAAGTCCAGATCGCGTTGTTTAGGAGCGATTTACGCGGTAGAAGTCCTGATTGCAAAGTGACAACAAAAGTGCAAAAATGCAAATGCTTGTGGCCGGAATTATAAGCATGATATGTACAGGGGTTAAAAGGGTAATTATTGCATAATATATACAGAATTGCTAGCGACAACAATAGTAAACAAAAGCATGCAAATCAAGTGCGCGCCTAATATGCATGAGACCTCTCTTATGCCAGAGGTAGGCCTAAACGCCAAATATGCAAGATTATGATAAATAGGTCCAAGCCGTTAAACTGCAATGTTTTGTCGGAAATGGCGACCAAATGACGGTGCACTTTTTCCAATTTCAGTGTGTTATAACCAGGCTTGGATCCGTCTATCACCATCACGCTACACATAGTATGCTAATGGGTCGTTGGGTTGTGAAACCCGTCGACAAGTTTGGTGGATTTCTAATTGTGGCGTTAATACCAAGGATTAACCCACCTAAGGTTTATGCATGCATGACTAATATAAAAGGGTGGTATAGCTCTATCTTAAGCTTTCTAAGATTTGGCTTATTAGACGCAAGGTTCCCGAGCGGACAACTCGAGTGAGAAGGCTACGTGGCTGATCAGACGAACCGATCTAACTCCACGCAGCGCCAACTCTCCTAAATTTTGGGTGTTCTTGAAAGAAATTTGCGGGTACGCGAAGCACACCAACGCGTATAGTGTGTGACAATGTGAATTTTCCAGAGTGGAGGAAATATGAGCGGAATGCCAGTTTAAGGAAAGCAATAAAAGCAAATAGCAATTAAAACAGCTAAGCATACCAGATTAAAACAAACAATTTTAAGGCATTTAAAATAAATAAAAGCAAATAATAAACCTAGGGTTGCTATGGTCAAGAACCTGATTATCCCCAGTGGAGTCGCCATCTGTAACACCCCATTTTAACCGGAGTCGAAACGGGAGTACCACGTATGGTTGATTCCTGAATGTATTTAAGGAGTCGCCACCTAATTATTATAGTGAATTAGGACACTTATTAAATAGCATAAAAATGCTATAAATGATCTCCATTTAAAGGTCTGTGAAAAGCTATGTGAGATTCTGGATCAGGGTTCTTTATTATCTAAAGGGAAGGGGTTAGGCATCCTTTAAGATCCGCTAACTTGCGGTTATCCGTTCAAACCTAGGTTAATTGTGTATTGACTTTTATTCTACCTATTCTAAGCATTTTTACATAATTTACAATTAAAATAAAATGCAATACAAAAATAGTAAAACTGAAATTTAAATGCGACATAAGATAAAACTTCGGGATATCTTTAGCCCTTTTTAGGCTTCTGCACAAGATGATCTCCGGGTACCTGCATAAACACTTAGTAAAAGTGTTAGTAATAAAAATAAACAATTTTTAAAGTAATTGCAATAATTAATAAATAAAGCCAAAAATAAATCCGTCTTTTGCACAGGGGAGGCCTTGGAAATCAGACGGAGATTCCTTCATCGGCCAAACAAGTGTAGCATCTTGTTTGAATCATTAAAATACCAACAATATGGTATTTGTTCTAAATCAGTAAACCAGCAAAAAATGTAGCAAAAATAGCCTAAAAATCAGTCCAGCATCATAGCCAAAATCAGTAGCAAAATAGCCTAAAAAATCAATTCGAAAAAAAGATAGCCAAAAAAAAAAAAAAAAAAATAGTAACAAAATGGCCAGAAAATTAGTCCGAAAAATAGCCAAAACCAGTAACAAAATTTACTATAATTATTTAAACCCTTAAAATCAAATGGTTGATTTAAACAAAGTTAAGAGACATACTTCTTTAAAGCAAACAATTAGAAAAGCTTAAATCAGCTCCTTTTCAAAACTAAAAATGTACTGGAATCACATTCGGACAAGAAAAGGATTTTAAGAGATATCTAAACTATATTAAATTCACATCAAACACAGATAAAGAAATGAATGAGCATTTCCGATTTCATGTAGATATCTATTTTTAATCGTTTCTTAAGCATACGTCTGATTTATATGAAGACTGCATATTTAAATCTAAATAAAATTAATTCTATTTTTTATTATTAAACCAACTATTGCATATTTAACAAAGAAAGTACAATATTTGACAAACTAAACACATACAAACAAAATACACATATCGAATAGTTAACTAAGCTATCATACTTAACAAAATTTGGTCATCGAACACAATAAAAATGAACAAACTATCACATAATAACAATAAACACCAGAATAACAAAAGAGTGAAAGGAGACGGGTGTTAGGGAGAGGGCAGGGGTTCGCCGGGAAAGGGGAGAGAAGGTGAGGGAGACGTGCGGCTGGGGGGTTTAAAGGAGAGGGCTGCTGTGTGTGTATAGAGAGGAGAGAGGCGGCGGTAATATAGTAAGGGAATTAGGGGTAGACGGCTGGAAGGGGGTAGGGTGAGGCGTTGAAAAAAAATATTTAGGGCTAAGGAGAGAGAGGGGGTAGTGCGGGAATGAGAGGGATTGAGAGAGAGAGACGGCTGTGAGGGTAGAAAATAGGGTCCCTAGGTTAGATGTAGGGTGTTTATTTTATAGGGTGAGATTAGGTTTAGGGTTTAGGGGTATTGGGCTTTGGGTATTGGGTATTGGGTATTGGAGGGAAAAATAAGATGAAAGTGTATTGGGCTTCAATTTTGGGCCTCGGTTTCTGGCGGATTGGACTGATTCAGATTATGCCTTGGACTGGACTGGTTTTGACAAAAAATGCAAAAATAGATTAATTATTTAAAAGGAAAATTATTTAAAGATACAAATTATTAAAATGTCAATGCCTGATGCAATAATAATAAAATACAATATTTAGCAAATATTTAATGTCTGATTAAAAGTAAAGACGGGGTGTCAGTTAATTATTTAAAGAGATGCTAAAAATGTTTAATACCTAATTAAAGGTAAAAACAAAACATGATGTCAATTTACAAGAATGAAACAACATAGAATGTTATGTAAAAAATATACAAAAAATGTCAAAAATGATGATAAAATGCGGTGTCCTAAAATGCTTAAAATTGCAGGAAATGCCTAAAAGATGGGTCAAAATTGGGTGTCAACATCCACCAGTTCACAACTCATTGTATTGGCTTTAAGCTCATTCCCCTCGATGTAAATACGACTTGCTCTCTTGTAAGGCCTTCAGCAAACTTCGTATTTTATTATGACGTCGTCTTATGTGCCTTGATTTGCCATTATATATTTGATTCTTTGCCCTCGCCAGGGCAGTCATATTATCACAATGTATGCAAATGGCGGTCACTAGCTTCGTTCACAACGGAATACCTTCTAGGAAGTTTTTTAGTCATTCTGCCTCTTCGGCAACTTTATCCAAGGCTACAACCTCTGCTTCCATAGTTGATCTCGTATTTACCGTTTGCTTTGATGATTTCCATGATACCGACGCTCCACCAAGTGTAAATACATACCCACTTGTGGACTTACTTTCTGAATGGTTGAAAATTCAATTATCATCACAATACCCTTCTAACACGATAGAATATTTTGTATAATGCAACTCATAGTTCATTGTATGCTTTAGGTATCGTAGTGCCCTTATTAGCGCTACCCAATGATCATTTCCAGGATTATATGAGTATCGACTAAGTCGACTCACTGTATAAGCCAAATCCGGTCTCGTACAATTCATTATGTACATCAAACTTTCAAGAACTTGTGTATACCCCAATTGAGACACACTATCACCTTCACTTTTCTTAAGGTGACAGACGGGATCAAATGGTGTAACCACCGGTCTATCATCATAGTGTCCAAATTTTCTAAGGACTTTCTCAACATAATGGGATTGAGTTAATATATAACCCTCAGAATTCCTTTAAATTCTAAGACCAAGAATGACACCGCTATTCACATATCTTTCAAATCGAAAACGGCATGCAACATCTTCTTAGTTTGATGAATTACATCCATATTTGTTCCCATGATCAGCATATCGTCCACATACAAGAATATAATGACACATGCATTCTTACATTTCTTAATGTAGACATATTTGTCACATTCGTTTATTTGAAAACCATTTGATAATAATGTATTATCAAACTTCTTATGTCATTGCTTTGGCGCTTGTTTAAGTCCATATAACGACTTAACCAACTTACAGACTTTCTTCTCTTGACCTTTCATAACAAACCCTTCGGGTTGTTCCATATATATATTTCTTCATCTAGTTCACCATTTAAGAATGCAGTCTTCACATCCATTTGGTGTATTTTTAAATTGTGAATCGCTGCTATAGCAATTAACGTCCTTATAGATGTAATTCTAGACACTGGTGAGTATGTATCGAAGAAATCTACACCTTTCTTTTGTCGGAATCTTTTGGCTACTATCCGAGCTTATATTTCTCTATAGTACCATCAGGTCTTAACTTCCGTTTAAAGATCCATTTATGGCCTATTGGTTTCTGTCCCAGAGGAAGATAAACCAATATTCATGTATTGTTTTGTACAATGGATTCTACTTCACTTTGGATGACCTCCTTCCAATAAGGTGCTTCGGATGATTCCACAACAGCCCTATACATTTGAGGTTCACCTTCAACGGAAAATGTCATAAAGTCTGGTCCAATATCTTTGGCCATTTTACCACGTTTACTTCTCCTTGGTTCAAAATTTTCTTCTTGAACCGATGAATTAAGATTATCATCATTTGGAGGCAGTGTCCTCTTCTTAGAATTAGGAACACTTTTATCCTTGTCTTTATAAGGAAAAATCTCATCAAAGAATTCTGCTTTCGCAGATTCCATAAGTGTATTTTTGTGGATACCTTCAACATCAGAATGATACACCAAAAACTTATATGCTGCACTATTATTGGCAAGACCAACATAAATGCAATCCACTGTTTTTTGTCTAAGTTTAGTTCTCATAGGTAAAGGAACTTGAACTTTTGCTAGGTAACCCCACACTTTCATCCTTTTGAAAGTAGGCAATCTTCCATTCCACAATTCGTATGGAGATTGATCATTTTTATTTTGAGGAATTCTATTCAATATCATATTTGCAGTAATTAATGCCTCATCTCATAGACTTAGAGGTGCACACGAACTAACCAACATTGAATTTATCATATTCTTCAATGTTCTATTCTTTCGTTCGACAACTCCATTTTGTTGTGGAGTATATGACGCAGTGGTTTGATAAATTATACCATGAGTGAAACAGAATTCCTTGAACTCATTAGATTTATATTCACCACCTCAATCCGACCTTAGAATTTTAATTCTTTTGTCAAGTTGGTTTTCCACTTCTGCTTTGTATGTTTTAAACATATTCAAAGCCCCATCTTTGGTATGTATTAAGTATACATAACAAAATTTACTGCAATCATCAATAAATGATATATAATAATTCTTTCCTCCACGAGAAGGGGTTGCTTGGTAATCACTATAAATTAAACCAAACACTTCGTTTGTTTTCACAACAGATTTATGAGGATGACTTGCATATTTAGATTCTATGCATGTCACGACCCGAACCCCAGGCCCGCGACTGGTGCCCTATCTGGACACCCTTCTACCCTCTACGACACAAGTTACCCGCGGAAGTTAAATAACATTTTTTTTTTCAAACATGCAAAGCCAAAGCCGATAAGGCTGTCATATATATATAATCCAAAAGAAACTACACTGTACACGAATCAAATCCACATATGAATACAGACCTCTAAGAGTTTTACTGAGCTATGACAGGATAAGGCCCCGCCGTACCCATACTGTACAAAAGCCTGTAATGAAAGATCTATACCAAAATGATAAGCCCTGGAACAATGGAGCTATCCCAAAAATTCTGAGCAAGGATCCTACACTTGCAGATCACCAAACTGCGTACCTAAACCTGCGGCATGAACGCAGCCTCCCGGAGAAAGGGGGTCAGTACCGAAAATGTACCAAGTATGTGAAACAATAAGTACTGTAAAGGAGATCATACAATTCAAATATAACAAGAGGCAAGTATGATAATTCAAAATAACAGTTGATGTGCGATTTATGCACACACTAACGCAAGTGCACGTGTCGTGACAAGTAATATAGTCTAGGTAAGACCGAATATCGTCCTCAGGGACTGGTTTTCAAGTACCGATTATCTATCCTATGGTATCTATTTGGTTAACGTCAATTGAATTGGAATTCTAAACTAATAATGCAGGAAATAAACTAATTATGAAAATACTTTGATTTAAATCAGTTATGATGGAGAATTAGGACTTCCAAGATCATCAACTATCCACTCTATTCAATCCTTAATACAATTAGACTAACTTCTTCTTCTACGTTAAGATAACAGATTAACTAGACCGTTTTATACTCATCTTAAGGTAATATAAACACTCAACCCCAATGGAGAACCCTTCTACCTTTCGGTGACAAGATTGACTACAAAGGAGGATTAAGAGCAATAACCTATTAAGCTACACAAGTATCGGGGTACTTTCGTCCACGATTTAACCTATGTTTATTCAACTATAACATATTCACAATCTCCCCTTTCGGCTTTCGATTAGAAATCATATAAGTGATGATAACTAGTGATCAATTAATTATCAAGCAATCAAAGCAATTATTGAATAAATCTTAAATGAGTGAAGAAGAAACCAAACTAATATATTAATTCATGAATAGAGTTTCAAGTGAATCACAAGGAAATCCCTAACAAAGTAATTAGCTCCTAGCCATAGTCACGCTAAGAACTAATATAATCTCCAAACATGAACTGAAATAAACAAAGCAAAAGAAGGAAAAGAAAATACTCAAGAACGAGTCTCCAAGCCTTCTAGCATCCAAGGATTGTGTTGTGGAATATTTACAAGATGGATTGGTGGATGGAGAATGGAATGGAATAGTGGATGGAATGTAGGATGGTGGATGGAGAATGGATTCTTCTAATGATGTAGAGACTATTTATAGACCAAGAATCCTTTAGGTAAAGGGTTAGGGATTATGTAGGTAGGAAAGGTTATGGAATCCTTTTAGGTAAAGGGTTTAGGAAAAGTTATGGAAAAGGGTTAAGGAATATGTAGGTAGGAAAAGTTATCCCTTTTGGACTCTGAAAATGTGTCAAATTCGGCCCAAACACTCAGAAATCGCCGGCGTGCGCCCGCAGATCAGCGCATGGCTGAAAAATCGAGGCTTTGAGCGGCTAATGGCACGCGCACGGTGACGGCATTCTTCCGGATTTTTCGTTTCTTCGTCCTTTGTTCGTCCGGTCATTTCTTCTATATTTCCCGGAACTTCTTAGGCTTCATTTCTTGGCCCTTTTAGTGTGCAATTCCATCTCATTTATGCTCATTTCATCTCCTTTTCGTCATTTCTCCATTTCTGATCGCTGTGACACAAAAGAAAGGACAACAACCCTAATACTATACTAAACATAAATGAAATGAGTAAAATACTAACTAAAAATGACTCAAAAGGTGTATATAAAATACACCGATCAAACACCCCCAAACTTAACCTTTGCTCGCCCTCGAGCAAATATCAAAAATATAAACAAAGACACGAAAGAAAATAAAATGACTCAAAGACACTGATCACTTTGCTGCACAATTGTCACTTAGAAAAACATGAAGGTTAGTAGGATAATATGTAGGAACATATAACATGAATTTTTAGCATTCTAAACACTCAGGTCAGATATTTCGCAAATTCAATTTAATCATGCTCAATGGAAGTAAGAATACCTAACTATGCATGTCAATTTCAAAATCCTATGACATGTTTACTTGCTATTCTCCACTAATCATGGATACACATATTAGAGATCTTCAGGGCTTTTCAGGGTTGTAATGTAGGCTTAGGCAGGGGTAGGTAAAAATAGGCATTTAGGCTCAATTTACGTACCATAAGCTCTTTTGCTTTAAATTCTTCCCTTTTCTTTTGATTTCCTTTTTCACTTCATACCTATCTTTCCCCTCTTTTGTTTCGAGAGAATGAAGTGTATTATGAATAGCCGACACCCCCAAACTTAGGCTTTTGCCTATTTATTATTTCTTTTTCATTGGGGTGCATAAAAAATTATTCACTCTCTTTTTTCTCTTTTTCAACACTTTGTATTCCAATATCTCAAAAAAAAAATCACTTATGACACAAATATGGAATTATAGGGTGTCAAAGAAAGATCTTATTTTTAGGCTCAAAGGGGCTGACTAGGGATATAATTTGAATGTCAGGGATAGGCAAAGACGGTAAGAAAGGGCTAACAAAGAAATGCCTGAATCATCTCCCTAACATGCATATCCTAACTATTTCGCCTCAAATAGCAAGCAAACAGACACATAGGTTTAATCACTAACAATGCATAAATCAAGCAATATACCCCAAATAGTTCGATTTCATGAATTTTTGGCATATCTATCCTAAGTGTTCAGATGGTTACTTCTAATTCCATTACATTATTCCACTTTACTTCACTAGGCGTTTCAAGTAACTACAACATGCATGATCTTAAAATAAAAATTATGACTAAAAAAAAATACTCAAAAATACCTAAACAAATAAAAAAGACTCAAAATAATAAAACATCCCCCAAACTTAAATCACACATTGTCCTCAATGTGTGCAAGACTCAAAAAAAAAAATAGGGACAACTTACTGACACAACACAGCGGTCATAACGGAGGTCTAGGAGGAAAATTCGAATTTGCACGGATATGGCTCTCTGAGTTCCGCGTATGCCCGTCAGACGCGTCGCCAGCGCGGAATTCTGTGGCTTCTACGAAGTTTCATGCGCCTTGGCGCCACGACGCCGTGCCTTAAATTCACAGCGCAATTTTTCACGTATTTTTGATCACTTAATCTTTTCTTCTTCTACAAGTTCCAACATTAGTAAGCAAAGAATATTATATTGTGTTTGTAATTTGAGGTTGGTGTAGTAAAAGAGAGAGTTAGGACAAAGAAAAATATTCTTAAGTCTTCCAACTTATTCACTACAAAATAGAGTAATTTTATGTTGAAGTGAGGTGTTCTTATTGGTGGTGGTTTGGACTCTTCAACTAGTGCGGAGTTGTTTAAGTCAAATGATGTTGTGGGCTATTGTATCCAAGAGAAAACAAGTCAAAAGAATTAATGTTGGACCGGTAAAGATTATACAGAGGTGAACTTGAATCTCTTTAAAGAGAGATATCACTGAAGAATATAAATTTACTTTTATTTTATTTTATTTTATTTTATTTTTCAACTATAATTTATGATATATTCACCAATAACAATATTACATCACTGTTGTTGATTATTTTTTTAAATAAACTATGGTATATCTTTTTAAGTCTAAGAATGAGAGTGGAACTTGGAAGTATGTTTTTGAAAAAGCACTTGATTCTGTCCCACTTCAAACTATATCAAAATACAAATAACGTTTTTCTATTGGAATAAGTTTTGAAAGTAGAAATACGGAGATATCTATATAAGTAGAAGAAATCAAGGTATCCATTAAAAAGGCCAGTATTACTAAAAAAAACATTTCTATGTATTTTAATTTATGTGTTTTATTATTTATTTTTAGTTGAAAATCACTTTTACATTTTGTAATTATTTAATTTCATTTGAAAGAGAGCTTTGGAGCAATAGTGGAGTTATCTTTGTTGGTTCGAGTAGTGGAAACTAGGAGTGTACAAAACCGGACCGGACCGGAAAACCGGACCGGAACCGGACCGGAATGGACCGGTCCCCGGTCCGTCAAATGGTGGATTCCGGTTTTCCGGTCCGGTCCGGGTAAAAACCGGAATGGACCGTTTTTTTTTAAATTGAATTTTCAATATTGAAATTGACATTCCCGGACACATTACCATGAAATTTGAACGTTGAAATCTATTGTATATCGCGAGATATTTAGCTTTGAAAATAGAAAAAACGTAACAATTTGAGTGGAAATTCAAATTGAGCGGGGAAAAAGACGTTTTTCAGAAAATTGGCCTGGACGCGGTTTGACCACCCCCGTATCGAAAAAATACGCGAAATCAAAAAAAAAAGGTGAAACGGACGTTCGAGCGCAAAGTTATGATCATATAAAGTTTGATCAATTTACAACTACTTTACTTTTTTCTCTCCCTATCTATAATTTATGTCGATGCTTCAGGAATGTCCAAATTCCAAATAGAAAATAGAAAATATAAATGTGGTGTGTAACTTTAATTAATGAGTAGTTCAGTAGTTCGTATACGAACCAAGTACATTTGGTGGTTTTCTTTAAGTTAGTCATATTAATGAAATAAAGTATATTGAAGGATAAGGAAAAAAACAAACATATTTAATGAGATTGATAAACGAACACATTGTTAAAAATTTATAATTTATAAATTGCATTTAACAAAAAACAAAAAACGGTCCAACCGGTCCAAAACCGGGACCGGACCGGAATTTTCCGGTCCTCGGTCCGGAAAATTTCCGGATTCCGATTCCGGTCCATTCCGATTCCGGTTCGATCCGGTCTGATTCTGGACCGGTGAACACCCCTAGTGGAAACAACTAATATTTACATTAAAATAAATCTTTTACATCACACCATTTGGAGTGTGTCTCTTTCACAAGCTTGTTTCAACCCTTCAACCCTACTCGTCTACATCACACCTAAATGGGTGCGACCCTTCCTAAATCTTGCTAACGCGAGATGCATTATTACATCGATATATTTTAATATATTACACATATATTTTTATTTAAAAGGAAAATCTCACTTTTTAAAACTTTTATATTCAATCAAATTAAAACACATAAGACCAGTTTGGGGAAGTATTCCCCTGAGTCCAAGCAAATTGAACACACACTTGTCTGCAGCAGTAAAAAGAAAAGGGGGGGTTAGCAGAGATCAGGACATGGACGAGCAAGAATTTCGACACCTTCTTGAGCTCTTCCCAGCCGTTCGCTCTCGCGATTATTATGTAATAAACCTCTCTCCCTTTTCCCTATCTACTATTGACATACACACTTGTCTCTATAAAAATGCAATCTTTAATACATCATAGATTCTTGAAAATTGAAAAAAAATAGATCTTAGAATTTTCCTGTGAGAAAAATGAAAAGTGGAAAATGGGTTCTGATTTGCTATCCCCTTCACTTAATACCCACTTGATTAATTTTATTTTTTGTGGTTTTTTAGGGTTTTGCTTCTTGAGTCCTCAGTAGGGTGATTAAGGTTACTTTTGGACAATCTTGCTCCATCTTGTTGTTTTGGGTGTTGTTTAATCACTATTGCCAATACAAATTTGTTCTCTATGTACCTATAAAAATGCGATCTTTAATAGATTATAGATTCTTGAAGATTTCCTGTGAGAAGAATGAAAATTGGAAAGTGGGGTTCTCATTTACTATGTTCTTCACTTAATACCCACTTGATTAAATTTATTTGATTTTTGCTTTTGGGTTGTTTAGGGTTTTGCTAATCAAGTCCTCTAGTAGAGTGATTAAGGTTATTATATGTTGACTTTTGGACAATCTTACTCCACCTTGTTGTTTTAGGTGTTGTTTAATATCTATTGCCAATACAAACTTGTTCTCTATGCACCTATAAAAGTCCAATCTTTAATAGATCACAGGTTCTTGAAAATGGCCTGTGAGAAAAAAAATGAAAATTGGAAAATGGGTTCCGATTTACTAGCTCAACTTAATACCCACTTGATTGTCTTTTTTTGTTTTTGTTTTGGTTGTTTAGGGTTTTGCTAGGGTGATTAAGGTTATTGTATACAACAACACAACCCACAAGTGGGGTCTGGGGAGGGTAATGTACGCAGACCTTACCTCTATGTTTAAGGTTATTGTATGTTGACTTGATTCCAAGGTAATGGGGAGATTGCCGAGGATGTCACACACCGTATTGGGGTCGGATGGTTGAGATGGGGGCTCGTTTCTAGTGTCATGTGTGATAAGAAGGTTCCGCCAAGACTTAAAAGGTAAGTTTTACAGAGTAGTGGTTAGACCGGCGCTGTTGTATGGTGCAGAATGTTGGCCAGTCAAAAACTCTCATGTCAAGAAGATGAAAATTGTGGAAATGAGGATGTTGATATAGATGGCTAACTAGGAGAGAGATGGTCAGGAATGAAGAGATTCGGGACAGGGTGGGAGTGGCCTCCGTGGCAGAAAAGATGCGAGAGGCGAGACTGAGATGGTTTGGACATGTCCAGAGAAAAGACACAGACGTTCTAGTGAGGAGGTGTGAGAGGCTGGCGATGGAGGGTTGAAAGAGAGGTAGAGGTCGGCTAAAGAAGTATTGGGAAAAGGTGATCAGACAGGATATGACAAGCCTTCAGCTTATCGAGGACATGACCCTATATAGGAGGGTGTGGAGGTCGAGAATTAGGGTAGAAGGCGGGTGGTAGGAGTAGTATTATCTTACTTTCTTGTTGGACCAGTATTATATCCGTCGTTCTCTTGTATTTTTGTTTTAGTATTCGCATATTTCTTATCCTTATTTTTCTATTACTACTTGTTGTCTCTTCTGTTATAATTTTCTTGCTATCCGGATTTTGTTTCTGCTTTACTCAAGTCGAGGGTCTATCGGAAACAACCTCTCTACCTCTCAAGATAGAGGTCTCAAGATAGAGGTAAGGTCTGCGTACACTCTACCCTCCCCAGACCCCACTCGTGGGATTACACTGGGTATGTTGTTGTTATAGTGACTTGATTCAAGTTGTTGTTTGGACATTTGCTCCAACTTATTGTTTTGGGTGTTTTTTAATATTTTTCTCGTACTGTAGGAGATATGTTTGTGATGTAGTTTTCTTGAAATTTAGAGCTTAGCAAGTATTTTCAGTTAACTCATTATCATCAATTTGCTGCTTGGATTGTTCATGAGCTTACAACGATGAAGTTCAATTGTTTCCTTAATTTTTGAGATTTGCATTATTTGGATTTACTTTTGCTAATCAAGACTTAGAATTAGCGTACTAAAGTTGTAGTTTGTTTGGTTGATCCTACTTGTTTTTACGGAATCTTGGACCAAATCCTGTGCTGAATTTTTAATCGTAGACCTGACAGTCTTGGCTACTTAACTGACTGAAGTTTGTGTAAAGTTTTGAACCCAATTGTGGAGTTTAAAGGAGCTTTTGAAGCCATTATCTTAACTGTTATTTTTTCCGTTGAAGCACGAAAGAGTTAATAGGCCAATGTTGTCTTTATATGCATCTATTGCTTTGTACTGTAATATTACATTCATCACTTCAAAAGTGTCAGTCTTCGCTCATTGGTCAATTACTTCACAAAATTAACTTCTATGGTCTGAACGATAACAATTTATTCTACTTGTTTAGATTCTTGCTGTCCTGAATGTACAGTTTTATACTCATTAACTATTGGGATCCCAACAAAAATCCACTCAATACCAGCCCTGAATGCTCTATTAGTTTATTGGTCTTCTATTTTCTTTGGAAAGGAATATCTCTTCGGTGATATAATTGGGGATTCCAACAGTTATGTCAGACAATACAGAAGAATCATCTGGGATGATTTCATGGCCTTCCATCTTGGTCATATGTTTTTACATGCTTCTATAACTAGGATACCTTAGTCTAGTAGTTAGGGTCCAAAAATGGAAAAGAGATGGGGTACTAAAAGCTGAGGGTCTGGTGCCATTTACTTAATTTTTTTTTGAAATGAGGAAGAAGTGAAAGTGGTAGAATTTCCAACTCCTCGGCATGTTCGGCCTATTTTATTCCTTACTACGATGAGTGTGGGATAGATGAAATAGAAATTATCTGCACACATGAGACTCTCCACATAGCACTCAAGGGTGTGACCTAGTGGTCAATGAAGTGGGAAGAGAACCATGAGGTCTCAGGTTACAAAAACACTAGGTAAATCTTTCCATCTGTCTAAGCCTTAGTGGATAGAGTTACTTGGTACCTGTTGCTGGTGGGATGTAGCAGGTATTCCGTGGAAATAGTTGAGGTGCGCTCAAGCTGGCCTAGACACCACGGATATAAAAAAATGAGACTTTCAAATATCCATGATGTAAAAGTGTGAATTCTAGACAAGTATATCCACATCTCTGTCATGCTCATCGCCATCATATTTATCTCGTCTGGTGCTAGTCATTTAATTTTCTCTTTTCTTCTGTTTCCCAGTGCTTTCTTTTTATATCATCTTACCTCCTGACTCTCCTTTGCATTTTATTCGTCTGACATAAGCTTGAATTGGATGCGTCAAGTCAATCAACTTCCCAGTCCAAGCAGAAAGAGGAGGTAGGGCAGAAACTTTCAACGTGTACTTGTCTGAAGCCTTTTGTTTTCAGAGCTTGATTATTTCTTCTAACACCAAAAGCTGTATCAGGTGCAGCAATCACCAGATGGTCAGAGTAAGGGAGGTATAGAGTCCAATACTCGAGCAATGGGTCATGGTGGTATGTTATGACATTATCAGTTTTTTTCTCTGCAAAATGACTAGAAACTGTTGTTTACAATGTAACAACTTAGAATAACTCAACCTGCATGAAAATACTGTAAAAACTAAACAACCTACTCAATTATTTTGTTAAGGGTACCCTAGTTTAATATTTTCATATTTATACCTCATTTAATATCTGGCTTTAAATGACTTTACCAGTTTCAAAAAAAAAATGGCTTTAAATGTAGGGGCTTGGTTCCAACTCTCTTATCCTGCATATCAGTCTTAAATTACTTTTTTCTGTCTTTTGTTTTCTTTTTCTTCTCATTTCGGAATCCCCTCTAAAGTTTTAGTAGCAAATCTTCTTGTCAGAAAACTTAAGTTTCAAACCCTATCTAAACTTCACTTTAGAAAATTAATATTCAAAACACCATTTATTTTATTCTTATTCGAGATTGAAATTATTCATCAATGCCCATTTAAAAAAAAACGGTAATAAAGTTTTTTTTGGCTATATTGAGATTGCTTGATCTGTATCTCTTACACCATTATGGAAAGATCTCAGTTACTGAATCACTTTCATGTTACAGAAGCATTTTGGGACAAACTAAAAGCAGCTGCAGAGAAAAAGGTATCTCCTGTTATGATTGTTATGTAATTTTTGCATAGAGTTATCACTTATCATGAACAATTTCCCAATGCTGTGCTATCAGATACTGTCCAGTCAAACCTAGTAGATTCAAATTTGCTTTGGTTTGCACATGTCTGTATATAACGCACAGGGGCTATTAACAAGTCTTATTGTTCTGGATTTGTTGGACGTTCATATAATCGCTCAAGCAGATATTTAACACTCCATAATTGCTCGAACAGATGGAGTGAGTTCACTCCTTTTAGTGTTTCGTTATGTCTATACATCATAACATAATTCTCTCAGTTGGCTGGTTTTAATGATTTTACTTGGTGAAATATCAACAAGATAAATGTAATCTTTTTTGGTAACCGTGGTTTCCGGGCCTACTTGCGCGCTCCTCGATTAATTCCTACTACCTTCCACCAGCAAAGGTACTTGATAACGCTGTCACCAAGGCTTGGACAGATGGGAAGAAATCACCCGGTAGTTGGTGGTTTTTGCCCCTGTATGGATTTGAACCCGAGTCTTCGTGGTTCTCATCTCTTCATTGACCACTAGGCCACACCCTTGGGTGCATAAGTAGTAATATTTCATCATGATCAAAGAGGATAACTAAACAAACTCCTAAATCAATACCTTCAGATTGGGGAGGAGGTTGAATGGTTAGTTGGTGAAGTACTAAAATGCAAGTGTAAGCAACAGCAACAGAGGAGTGAATATGTCCATTTTTCAAGGTAGTATGCGCTTCTGAAAGCAGTAGAATTTGGTGGCAACGTTCAGATGACCGCTTTAATAGAGGCGTTAGAATGCGAATTAGAATTCAAAGTTCACATGACCATCACCCTGGAAATTCTTCTGACTTAGAAGACCGAAATATTATAGCTAAAACTACACCTCGTTTAAGTCAAAGTCATATTATGCTTTGGTGCTATGTTAGTAGGGAGGATTAGATTAGAACAACAACTGAAAAAAACTGCTAAATGACCAAGCAAGGAGTCTCCTTATGATAAGTCCGTCATCTCATGAGCAAAGTGGTATATGCTAGTGATTAGAGTGCTCCTTGGTTAAGGTTCTCATTGAGGGGGAGGATGTTGGATTTCTCCTCTGGTTCACTGATAATTTTAAGGGTGATATGATATCAAGCATTGGATGCTTCTTTCCATATCTTGTTGAGGAAGATTATTCAAACGGAACATCTTTACAAAAGTTCTAATCCTAGTGAGATGATTGAGAATGTTCTGAACAGAACTTTATCAGATGGTTTATGTGCAATATTTCATCCTGCTATAATATGTGTTCGTGATGGTGGTGTCTGAGTTAGTTTGCTCGTACCTTGACTTTCCACTGCTAGTCTCTGACCTCCCACGAGCATAGGTATCGGGTAACTCTATCCACCAAGGCTTGGGCAAATGGAAGAAATCACCTAATGTTTTTGCTCTGCTGTAAATTAAACCTTGATCCCCCATGGTTTTCGTCCCACATCATTGACCACTAGATGGCTTGGTTTTCATCCACTATCAATATCTCATCCTACGATAAGATTAAATGTGGTCTCATCTGTGACTAACAAAGGGTTTGGTCTGGCTTTTTACACAGATGAATCCAGCAGGAGCGGAAGAATTTTGCAAGTCATTTCGACAAGTTTACAGGAAACTTGTAAGTACACTTTCTGTGAATTAACCCAAGCAGAAAATTTCCTGCTTTCTTTGTGTTGGATTTGGTACAAGTGTTTTTTATTTCGTGTTAGCCAATTGCCTAAAAACTTCTGATGTAACTTGACTTTCGAAACCTTTATGACTTTCAGGTGGATGAAGAACTGAGTTTGGAAGCTGCTCGGAGCTTGCTGAACTCATGAAGAGTTTTTCTCAAACTGTTGTTACTTTTAGTCATTTGATGTTCTGGATATAGCTGTTGTGTAACTTATATATATGATATTTTTTTATGTTGATGTATTATTACATTGAGATATCTTTTTTATTTTTCTTAGTGAAATGCTGTTACACTGCAAAAAGCTCTTTTAGCTTTGTTTTGCCTAATGACTCAGGAAGGATGATTCAACATGCACAGATTTCATGCATGACTTTGAACATACTTCAGAAGTATCATTGTATGGCACAGTAATAAGCAGGTTCATTGTTCATTTTGTAAAGAGCTGCGGCCGTTTAACCTTCTACGTAGGATTTGATGATATAAGTAATAAGTTGAATACATAAGTAGTTCTTAAACGTGCTAGTAAATTTATTTAGATATTTGAGTTACTGTCTGTTTTCGATTGAGTATTATAATAATATGTTTCTATTAGATACTACCAGCTTAAAACTTTAAAAAAAGCTTGTGCGCGTGTTTTCAAGTACTTATACGTAGATAAGGTAATTACTTAAAATATGTCAACCTCCTTTAATCTTATGTAATCTCATTAAATTGTAAAATCCCGGGTTTGTTTCAATTGAAGTTTTAGAACACACATTTCACAATGCTGAAAATATTTGATAAGAATATTTTATCACGTGTATTGTCGCTGTAATGTTTCTTTTTTATTTTAGTTGTTGTTCCTTTTCCTTTTTGACATATTTTATTTTTTCTTTATTCAGAGCCGATAGTCTTTCGGAAACAACTTCTCTACCTCCCAAGGTAGGGGTAAGGTTTGCATACACTCAACTCTTTCCAAACTCAACTTGTGGACTATACTGGGTATATTATTGTTGTTATTGTGTATCATCGTTAAATTTAGCCTTGAGAGCTGGTCTTTAATTTTTGCCCCTAAAAAAGAAGTATTTAAATATTGCCCTTCAACATTATTGTTCCATAATAGAAAGATAATTTATCTCTCACTGAAACATATAAAAGCTCAAACCTAACCCAACGAACCACAAAATCAAATCACTCTAAAATCTCCTCACCACGATTTCACAAAATCTTCTCCGGCAATTCTCCGACATTTTTTGCTGCAATGACATCAGAAATGTATAAATCAGTTTATACTTTTGCTGCAATGCCTTCGAATCATAGATTTTAATTTAAAATTTAGATATGTTTATACTTTACAAGATCAATTTCGATTTTTTGAATTCAATTTCACAGCTCATAATTTGACTGAACAAAATATAGGATTGATTGTTATACAAACTTAGGCCTTAAGACAGTGTTCACTAACTTTGGGATATATAATTTTCACAAACTATGAGATACAAACTTTGGCCTTTAAGGCAGAATTTGACAAATTTTGAAACATAAAATTAGGCCTTAATCTAGAATTTGACTAACTCTGGCATTTTATGCCTTAAGTAGAAGGTGACCAACTTTTAAGACATAAACTTAGGCCTTTAAAGCATAACTTGAACAAAACATTGGCAGAATTTTATGGGAAAATATATATTTTAAGATATAATTTATTTTAGTCAACGCTCTCTATATATAACTCTATCTTACTAGACATAGTTTGTTCAAATAAGATAGGTCTTAAGTCAGAGTCATGTAAAACAAACTCTACACTATGCTCTATATTGTGGCTATGTCAGTGCCACAAAATCTTGATGTATCAGCATCTTTTCGAAATGTCCTAACTTGACTTTGATCAGTTGATGGTCCGGTCCATCAGACCATTTTTTTAGACCGACGGAATTTGGAAGGTAATAGTCGCTTTTAAAATAGGACTAGATGTTATTACCCCGTGCCAGCACGGGCCTAATAAGTTATGTTATTTCCTCCGTCTTAAAAAGATTAGCTTAATTTGATTTAGCACAAAATTTAAAAAATAAAGGAAGATTTTTGAAATGTGTGGTTAGCACAACGTTTAAGAAATAAAGAAATATTTTTGAAATATATGATCCAAAATAAATCTTAGATATTTGTGTGATTTTAATAATTTCATAAAGTTAAATTGTTTCTAAATATAAAAATGAGTTAATCTTTTTGAGACAAACTAATAAGGAAAGTAATATGGGATGGAGGGAATACAATGTATGTCTTCTGTTTAAGTTTATCGGAGCCAGTTGTAACATCCCGACATTTTGGGCAATGATTTGAGCACCTTAACGTAGGCAAGTAGATCCGGACTCTGGAAAGTGTATGTTGGATTTACGTATGCTAATAAAGAGATTAGCATATAAAAGAATAAAATTCTGAGATAATTTTAGACGTAACAAGTGTGACGACGGGGATCAAGAATAAATTTGGGGTGCGCATAAAGAGGTTGTGGACTAGTGTCATATTAGAAAATTGTACGTGATATTGAGGATATGAAAGATTTATAAGTCATGAAGATTTATGTGAATTGAGATCAAAAATAAATTGTGGGTGTAATTGATTAATTGTTACGGGGACAAGAGTTAGTGGATATTAAGTATTAACTAGGGAATTCTGTACGTGTATTCCTTATGTAGCACCTAAGTGACTAAGCTTAATTTACTAATTATGTGGCAATCTAAACGTTAGACTAGGCTAGGTGGAGGACAACGAGGGGTGTTAAATTGGATACAAGCTCAATTGATCCGTTCAACTCGTTCAAATTTTAATGAATTTGAGCATTGATATAATATTAAATGAGCTAAGTTTGGGCTAGCCCAACTTAACTCATTCATCTTGAATAACCCAAATCAACCTATTACATTAGCCCAAAGTAACACATCTACTATTCTATTGTTTATCAAGTCTTCTATTTCATATTTATTTTTACTTTTATAAAAAAAATATTAAAAATATGATTTTTTTTCTTACCCCCTATCCACACCTACCCCCTCCACCCTACCCACACCTACCCCCTCCACCTCCACCCCATCCTCAAATTTATATTTCATATTTTTTACTTTTATAAAAACATATGGAATTTTTTCTTACCTCCCCTACCGCCCTAACCCCACCTACCCCCACCCCATCCTCAAATTTGTATTCATATTTTTTATTACTTTTATTAAAAAATATGTTTAAAATATGAATTTTTTTTGTATCTACACCTACACCCGCCATACCACATTCTCAAATTTCTATTTTATATTTTTTTACTTTTATAAACAATTTATAAAAAATATGAAATTTTTTCTTTCTTCGCCCCTATTCACACCTACCCCCTTCCACCCCCACCCTGTCACGACCCGAGCCGACGGGCCGCGACTGGTGCCCTATATGGGCACCCTTATACCCTCACATCACAAATAATCAGCGGAAGCTTAAGAAAAACTCATAATCTTATAACTAGGGATCCTGTCCCCTAAACTGTCATATAACATCAGAGGCAAGCCGGCAAGGCTGCCATTATATACATAATAGCCAAAATGAACTACAACTGTACATGTCCAACCCACACATGACTACAGACCTTTAAGAGTAAGACAATAACTATGACGGGACAAGGCCCCGCCGTACCCCTGAATATACATAAGCCATAATGGAAGACCTGTACCAAAATGACTAGCCCCGGAACAATGGAGCTATCCTAAAAGCTGAGCGAAGATCCTAAGCTCCCGGATCACCAAACTGAGTACCTATACCTGCGGGCATGAACGCAGCCCCCCGAAGGGGTCAGTACAACAATGTACCAAGTATGTAAAACATAATGTACTGCAAATGAAATCATAACTGGCCAAAAGATGACAGGGACAAGTATAATAATCAAAATACCAGATCCAACCGTGCCATATAAAATAGAGTTAACTGTACCTTTGTATCACTGTATCACTGTACCACTGTACCACCATACTAATGTATCACTGTATCACTGTACCACTGTACCTTTCAAAAATGAGAGTCAACTGTGCCATTTTAAAAACAATAAGAGTCATATCAAGAACATGCATGCCTGCCCCTATAATCAAAATATATACATCTATACTCGCATGGGTATCTCGTACCTGCATCACGGAGATCGGTCCATGAAATCATAATACATATATATACACGCATAAGTATCATGTACTCGCATTAGGGAGGTCGGTCCATGTAATAATATTACATATATAACGCATGAGTATCCTGTACTCGCATCACGGACCTTGTCCATGGAATCATACAATCGCATGTGTATCTATACTCGCATCACAGATTTTGTCCATGAAATCATATAATATAATTACACGCATGAGTATCCTGTACTCGCATCATGGAGGTCGGTCCATGGAATAATAATACATATATACACGCATGAATATCCTGTACTCGCATCACGGATACATGTTCATGGAATCATAATATATATAAATACACGCATGAGTATCCTGTACTCGCATCACGGAGGTCGGTCCATGAAATAATATTACATATATAACACATGAGTATCATGTACTCACATCACGGAGGTCGGTCCATAGAATAATAATACATATATACACGCATGAGTATCTTGTACTCGCATCACGTGTCACGACCCGACCCCGGGGCCGCGACTAGTACCTCTGGGGTACCACTGCCGGTATATGTCGGAGAATAGCGATGAACATAACACTGACATAACTTCATAAAAGGGTAAAACATAAGCGGCGGTAGATAAAGTGTCCATAAACATACTTAAACAAAGTATTTAGAATCTGGTTCTTATAGCCCAAAATATATGGGTGGCCACGGACCTCTAAAGATAACAAGCGTGGCGGGACGGGGCCCCGCCATACCACGGATGTACAAAATACCTATAGTATCGGGAATATCCATACGATAAATAAGCTTAGGAGGAATGGAGCTTCGACAGGAATAGTGATCCTAGGCGAGGATCCTCAATGCCTTACCGCCTGTGGCGTGAGCGGCCCAGGGAAGGGGTCGATTACACAATATGTACCAAGTATGTAAAGGCGGGAAAATGCGTAATATGATATCATAAGTCTAAAAGCAATTTGAGTCATGGAAGACAATAAAATACCTTTTCTTGTGCCTTACTAACAATGAGAGTGACAAGTATATATACATATATAATCTTTGCATAAAATAGGAGGCTCGTGATCAAAGCGAGTACCTGCTTAGTAGTATCAAAAAGAAACCATCCTACTCTGGGACTATTTCACGCGTGGGTCTGTGGACCGCGTGAGGTACTCACTCGCGTCGGTGTACTGTAGCGTGGGACTATTTCACCGCGTAAGCCCATGGGACTCGCGTGAGGTATTCTCGCATCATGGGTAGCAAATCCACGGAGCAGGTGGTATAACGATCTTGGGGACTTTCCGCCGGATATACTCTTACCACGAAGCGGATGGTATAACGATCTTGGGCTGTACCTCGGATATACTCTTTGCTGGGCGGATGGTATAACGATCTTGGGGCTTGCCCGCCGGATATACTCTTATCTTTGGTGCGGATGGTATAACGATCTTGGATCGCCCCTCGGATATACTCTTCTGCAAGCGGATGGTATGGCGATCTTGGGGTGGCCCGCCGGACATACTCTTTGCTGAAGGAGGTGGTATGGCGATCTTGGGGCTTGCCCGCCGGACATACTCTTACCACTATCACTGTCATCGTATCATAATAATAATAAGTTAAGAAAACTTATAACTTCTTTTTAGTCTTGTTCACATACTCTCTCTTTTAGTTTACTTAAGGCACTTAACCATATCTTTAATAAAAGAACAGGAATTTAAACAAGTACTACATACTTCAACTCTTTCAAAAGTGACTCTTCTTTATACATAAAAGCCTTTGGGCAATTGATGCCTTTAAATCAATTTGCCTCTTCATATAATTATCTTACTTAGAGTAAATCCTTCTCATTAACCTTTTATGAAGCTAATAGACCAACTTCCCATAAAGTTGTTATATTAACTCTATACTTTAGTAAAAATCATACTTTTCCTTAACGAGGACTTATCGTTCTTAAAGCGAAAAGTCATTTTATACTCAAAACAAGTAAGAACACCAAATCTTGTCGTCTACAGTACTACATAGTTTCATCTATTCATGCTCAAGAGATAGGAAAGCTTCACATACCTCTTTGGTCAATCCACTTGCCAAGTCCAAACTACATGAGTAATATTTCAACCTATAATAGTCATGATACGTTTATTAACCTCTAATCTTAATGTAGAACAATCCAAGTTCAAAGTCACTAAATTCTAAGAAAAATCGGGCAGCATTTCCTTTGTTTCTACTCACTTTGCCACCTTTCTCAAGGCGAAATTATCATCAAAACACCACATTTTAGGCTCGATCAATCCAACAATTCAAAGGGATTTCACACCCAAAATTTCGCCTCGTAAGTTTACAACAAGTCACTTAACAATTCTAAGGTAGTTTTTAGGCTACAACAAGCTCATTTGTTCTTCTTAACCCATTCTTCATATCCACACCACATTTAGTTGCATGCAAAGTCTATAAGTGCATTACTTTACTACCACGAGATCTTGCTTTCTAAGCGTCGCAACACTAGAACTAAGTTTAAAGGAAGAAATGTTACCTTAAAGTTTTAGCCAAAACTTATTCCAAATATTGCTAGCTTCCTTGCCAAGAACACTACCACAACAATGCCAACAAGCTAGCTACAAGCTTCCTTTTCTTGTTCTTAACTTTGATTTTTCTAAGGGTTTTTAGAGAGAAGGGAGCAATTTGAGAGAGAGAGAAGATGAAAGATAGACAATGACCAAGTCTTGGTCAATATATTGCATGCAACAGAAAATCAGATGGGGGACACTTGTCACCCTCCCATAGTCTCTCTTTAAAACAAAAATCAGATTTTCTAAGTTTTTCCCAAATCCCGCCTCGGCGCGGCCGCCTTGGCCGCGGCAGCTGAAACCTCGCGAGCTCTCTGAACTTTGGCGCGCGACCTGCATCTGGCGCCCGGCTACTGCAACTTCTGCGACCTCTCGATACTTTGGCGCGCGACCTGCATCTGGCGCGCATTCGCCGCTTTGCTCGAACGCATTTCTGTCCATTGCGCTGAACTTGTAACTCTCATAACTTTCTACTCCGATGCCCTATCGACGAACGGTTGGTTGCGTTGGAATCAAGACTCAACGAACTACGTCCTAGGCCTTTAAAATACTTAGGAACTCTCAACGAATCGGGTCATAACCCGCCTCAAAGTCGACTAAAAACCGTCTGGAACGACCCGTCAACTGTCGCCGGAAATTTTAAGTCTTACATACTTTAAATGCGTTTCCATACGTAGGTCAGAACTACGGTATAACATTCTCCCTTAGAAACATTCGTCGAACGTTCCTTCTAGGCTTACTCAAATCACAACATCGACATAGACCTCTTAACTATTCATTCGTAATAAAGAAGCTCCACGAGCCACATCTGAAGCGTAAATGCTAAATCAAAACTAACAAGCGGAAAGTAGGTTACGGAGGTATAGGGAATAAGTGAGGATACTTCTTCATCATGTCATCCTCTGCTTCCACGTCATTTCCTCCTGTTTCGTTCGCCATAGGACGCCAGCCACGCCGTCTTTCGTCGAAGTCGTCTAACTCGACGATCGAGTATCGCTATGGGACTCTCCTCATACGATAACTCCTCATTACTTGGACATCACGAACCGGGTGCACTCTAGATGGATCTCGATACATTTCCGCAACATGGACACATGAAAAAGCTGGATGCCGCCTCCAAATCGGACGGAAGATCTAACTCATAGGCAACGCGCTACCTACGGACAATCGATACGCCCGATGTACCTTGGGCTAAGCTTCCCTTTCTTTCCAAATCTCATCACGCCGCCGTGGGCGATACGCTAGGAAAACCCAATCATCTATCTCAAATTCCAAGTGTCGACGCGATGATCTGCGTCGACTTTTGGCTACGTTGCCAACAACCGCTCTGGATAAGCTTCACCTTATCCATCGTCTGCTGGACTAAGTGCGGCCCGACTAATGAACTTCTCCCACCTCGAACCAGCTATCGGTGACTGCGCTTCCTCGTATAAGGCCTCGTAAGGCGCCCGTCGAATCTGGAATGGTAGCTATTATTATAAGCAAACTCCACGAGAGGTAAATGATCCTCGGCTACCCACGAAATCAATAACACAAGACCGCAACATATCCTCGAGTGTGCGGATAGTGCGCTCGGCTTTGTCCGTCCGTCACGAGGTGAAACGCCGTCTTGAGACTCACTGTGTCCCTAATCCATACGAAAGGACCTCGGAAGTTAGCGAACCGGGCTCCTCTATCTGATATAATCGACACCGGGACTCCGTGCAGTCTCACAATCTCTCTAATATATAATCGGGCATAGTCCTCGGTAGCGTCGTTACGTAGGAAGAAAATGGTGATTTAAATCGACTGTCGACAATCGCCAAATGGAATCATGCTTCCGGTGGTAGGTAGCCCGTAATAAAATCCATATTTATCACCTCCCACTTCCAAGTCGGAATATCAATGGCCTGCAATAGCCCTCCGGGCTTCTGGTGCTCAATCTTAACCTGCTGACAATTCGGGTACTGTGCCACGAACTCCGCAATGGCGTCCTCTTCAGGCCATCCCACCAATACACGCATCCGAGGTCATGGTACATCTTAGTCGACCGGATGAATAGAATAACGAGCCTTTGTGTGCCTCACGAGAATCTGGCGAAGTCTGTCACATCGGGAACACACTGGCCGGCCCTCGAATCTTAGCACCATCGGTACCTCAAATAGACTCTTCTCCTACGGAGGCTGCGTCGATGCCGTGCAAAATCGGATCCTCATCTGCCTCGCTTACCTCCTCGATGATAGAAGAGTCGGCAACCTCTCGAACCCGTATTCCCTCACTATCGAATCAACCAAACGAACCCCAAGGCTCGCTGGCGATGTAACTCTCGGACCGTATCCTCTTCTGCGGTGAACATCAGACGGACTACCCATCGATCTGCGACTAAGGGCATACGCCACCACATTGGCCTTCCTGGGTGGTATAGAATATCAACATCGTAATCCTTAAGTAGTTCCAACCACGTCTCTGCAAGTTCGGCTCCTCTGGTGAAGATATCTTGGAGACTCTTGTGGTGCGTGTAAATGTCCACATGAACTCCATATAAATAATGTCTCCGGATCTTTAAGGCATGAATCACTGCCCGGCTCAGTCATGTGTGGGATAGTTCTTCTCATGTTTCCTAAGCCGGGATGCATAAGCTATAACCTTGCCGTCTTGCGTCAGACGCACCTGACCCGACGCGTCGCGATAAACCACATATCCATCTAAGCCCTGCGGAAGAGTAAGGCTGAGGCGGTTGTCAACTTCTCCTTTAGCAGCGAAAACTTTCTCACAAGTATCCGTCCGGGAACATAGGCGCCTTCGAGTCGACTTAGTCAAAATCTTTGAAATAGAAGCAAACTTCTCCACAAACCTCAGATAATAACTGCAGGCCCAAAAGGCTGCGCGCCTGCAGCCGTGTAGTGGGTCTAGGCCAAGTCTTGGCTGCTTCAATCTTTCTTTGTATCAACCCGAATACCATCGGCCCGATAACATGCCCTAAGAAAGCCACCGACCCGGCGGAACTTCGCGCCGAGAACTTGGCATACAACTGCCGGTCTCGGAGGACTCCCAATACCGTCCTCAAATGATCTGTATGCTCCTGGTCTGTGCGCGATTACAACAATATATCATCAATAAACAATATAACGAACATATCGAGAATGGCACGAACACCTATTCATCAAATCCATGAATCTGCTTTGGGCGTTGGTCAACGAAAGACATCACCACGAACTCATAGTGCCCATACAGGGTCTGAATGCGATCTTTGGGATATCTACCTCTCTAACTCGTGCACTGATGATAACTGGACCGTAGGTCTATCTTGAAAAACACTTTGCACCTGCGTGGTCAAACAAATCGTCAATCACGGGAGGATATCTGTTCTTGATAGTTACCTTGTTCAGCTGCCTGTAATCAATACACATACGCAGCGTCCCATCCTTCTTCTTTACAAATAACACTGGTGCTCCCCAGGGAGAAACACTTGGCCTAATAAAGCCTTTCTCCAGCAAATCTTTCAGCTGGTCCTTGACTCCTTCATTTCGGCGGTGCCATCTGTATGGCGGAATAGATATCGGCCAAGTATCGGCGCCAAATCAATGCAAACTCAATCTCCTTTCGGGAGGATGCGAGCTCATCCGGGAATATGTCCGGAAACTCTCTAACGGCCGAATCGTGAAGGTGCGGTACCTCACCTCGATGTCGAATACGAACCATATGGTAGATATACCCTTTCCGCACCATCTTCCTAGCCTCGAGGTAAGAAATAAACTTACCGCCGGCGATGCGATATTCCCTTCCACTCGATAACGGCTCGTAGAAGCGAACCGAACTAATCTCTCCTACGATCCACGTTGGCATAGCAAGATGCTAGCCAATCCATACCCGTAATCACATCAAAGTCTGTCATATCCAACTCTATCAAGTCGGCTGAAGTCGGCGGCTATCTATAGTCACGGGAAAGCCTTATACACTCGCTCGGCTACCATCGAATCACTCTTTGGCGTAGCCACCTCAAAAGGTCTTATGGACTCGGGCTCTATCCTATTCTCACGGCAATATGAGGAGATATGTAGGACAAGGTAGAACTGGATCTATCAAAGCATATACATCACAAAGAAGAAACCAATAATGTACTGTGGCGACATCCGCGGCGCCTCGCAGTCTGTCATTGGACATAGCATAGATGCGGTTACGAGGACCGCTAGAAGCTGGAACCCCTACCACGACCTGCGCGCGGCTCGCTGGCCGCCATAAGTACCACGCCTCGGCGTCTAACCATCGAAGATGAAGATCCGACAGACCCGTCGGTGAACCGTAATGCTCGCCGCCTGGGGCGGACAATCCTTCTCGGATGGCCTGCGCCACAAGAGTAACATGATCTCGAACCCATACGGCACTCGCCGGATGAGACCTACCGCATCGAGCGCCGAGAGGTAGGTGGTCTCGATTAGTCTTTGGTCTCGCCTCGCGAAAACACGGCGTCTGGAGCCACGACGCTGCTCCGAATAACCTGGCGATCATACCTCCCGCGGCGTGAAGGAGCACTCGAGCTGGTGGAAGGTGGACTAGTCTGCTCTTGAGGCTGCCGCCTCAGCGCTCACGAGAACCCGATGTCACGGCCTCTTGGTGGCCCAAATCTTGATCCTGCCTCTCTCGTCCTCGATCCGCATGCGTATGCTGCATCTGGCAATATCCATCCACGGCTGAAGTGCCACTCTAAGCAGCGATAATCGTGACGGTCTAGCCCATCACGTATCTATGAACCACATGCGCCATATCGGCTACAATGGTGTGCGTATCGGCCAGGAGTCAAACTCGGTGTACTCACGATAGTCCTCCCGTCTGTCTCGAGGTCAAGAACCTATCTACGCGGGCTCTCCTCACCTCGGGAGGCAAGAAGTGGTCTAGGAGCGCCTCTGTGAACTCCTCCCAATCACCGGAAGAGCATCATCACCTCGACAATACCCATGACTCAAACCAGTTCAACGCATATCGCGTAACGGTAGAAAGCTAGTGTAATGGACTCGATGTCGATGCCCTAAGAACCTGCATGGTCGGCATGGCGTCGGACAAACTCCTGCGGATCCTCATCGAATCTCGAACCATAGAACTTCGGGTGGGTGACAACCAGAAATCCGAATCAAATGGCTATCGGCTCTGGGTTGGCGCTTTGCTCTGTCGTGGCCACGCCACTATCTTGGTCGATGGCAGAATCATTCCCCGTAATCTCGTACTCGGGCCATTGTGGAGTGGAGGCTCGTCTGCATGATCTCGATGGCGCGTCCGCGCCTCGAACTCTGCTGGTGGCGACGGCGTGGAACTCGCCGCCCTAAACATCATCTCGTAAGGATTGGGCTGTGCCTCGTGATTCTCCGCGTCCACTAGCGGCACCCTTTGCCTTGCCGCCGGGTCGCGGTTGCCTTGCGTGGAAGCATAACTGATACATAAAGGAAAACATCAGGGGAGATTCAACCTATAACTCAGCTCTATTGCACGATCTCAGAGTGAAAGAATGGAAACCAATCCTAAATATCCTGCGACCTCACGATTATAGATGTGGTGCGACACAGCGATAATCAAGACTCTACTGAACGCGATGCGTGGACACTTTTCAGAGGACTAAGCGCTCACGATACCACTTTTGTCACGACCGACCGGGGCGCGACTAGTACCCTCTTGGGGTACCACATCGGTATATGTCGAGAATAGCGGCGGAACATAACCTGACACATAACTTCATAAAGGGTAAAACATAGCGGCGGTAGATAAAATTTGCCATAAACATACTTAAACAAAGTATTTATAATACAATGGTTCTTATAGCCCAAAATATATAGGTGGCCACGGACCTAAAGATAATAACTGTGGCGGGACGGGCCCGCCATACCACGGATGTACAAAATACCTATAGTATCGGGGAATATCCATACGATAAATAAGCTTCCGGAGGAATGGGCTTCGACAGGAATAGTGATCCTAGAGCGAGGATCCTCAATCGCTTACCACCTGCTGGCGTGAGCGGCCAGGGGAAGGGTCGATTACACAATATGTACCAAGTATGTAAAGGTGGGAAAATCCGTAATATGATATCATAAGTCTAAAAGCAATTTGAGTCATGGAAGACAATAAAATACCTTTTCGTGCCTTACTAACAATGAGAGTGACAAGTATATATACGTATATAATCTTGCGTAAAATAGGAGGCTCGTGATCAAAGCGAGTACCTGCGCGTAGTATCAAAAGAAACCATCCTACTCGCGGGACTATTTCACGCGTGGGTCTGTGGACCGCGTGAGGTACTCCTCGCATCGGTGTACTGTAGGCATGGGACTATTTCACCGCGTAAGCCCATAAGGACTCGCGTGAGGTATTCCTCGCATCGTGGGTAGCAAATCCACGGAGCAGGTGGTATAACGATCTTGGGGACTTTCCGCCGGATATACTCTTACCACGAAGCGGATGGTATAACGATCTTGAAATTTGTACCTCGGATATACTCTTTGCTTTGGAGCGGATGGTATAACGATCTTGGGGCTTGCCCGCCGGATATACTCTTATCTTGGTGCGGATGGTATAACGATCTTGGATCCGCCTCCGGATATACTCTACTGCAGGCGGATGGTATGGCGATCTTGGGGCGGCCCTCGGACATACTCTTTACGAAGGAGGTGGTATGGCGATCTTGGGGCTTGCCTCGGACATACTCTTACCCTATCACAAATCTGTCATCATATCATAATAATAATAAGTTAAGAAAACTTATAACTTCTTTTTAGTCTTGTTCACATACTCTCTCTTTTTAGTTTACTTAAGGCACTTAACCATATCTTTAATAAAAGAACAGGGAATTTAACCCAAGTACTACATACTTCACTCTTTCAAAAGTGACTCTTCTTTATACATAAAAGCCTTTGGGCAATTGATGCCTTTAAATCAATTTGCCTCTTCATATAATTATCTTACTTAGAGTAAATCCTTCTCATTAACCTTTTATGAAGCTAATAGACCAACTTCCCATAAAGTTGTTATATTAACTCTATACTTTAGTAAAAATCATACTTTTCCTTAACGAGGACTTATACGTTCTTAAAGCGAAAAGTCATTTTATACTCAAAACAAGTAAGAACACCAAATCTTGACGTCTCAGTACTACATAGTTTCATCTATTCATGCTCAAGAGATAGGAAAGCTTCACATACCTCTTTGGTCAATCCACTTGCCAAGTCCAAACTACATGCAAGTAATATTTCAACCTATAATAGTCATGATCGTTTATTAACCTCTAATCTTAATGTAGAACAATCCAAGTTCAAAGTCACTAAATTCTAAGAAAAATCGGGCAGCATTTCCTTTGTTTCTACTCACTTTGCCACCTTTCTCAAGGCGAAATTATCATCAAAACACCACATTTTAGGCTCAATCAATCCAACAATTCAAAGGGATTTCACACCCAAAATTTACGCCTCGTAAGTTTACAACAAGTCACTTAACAATTCTAAGGTAGTTTTTAGGCTACAACAAGCTCATTTGTTCTTCTTAACCCATTCTTCATATCCAAACCACATTTACTTGCATGCAAAGACTCTAAGTGCATTACTTTACTACCACGAGATCTTGCTTTCTAAGCGTACGCAACACTAGAACTAAGTTTAAAGGAAGAAATGTTACCTTAAAGTTTTAGCCAAAACTTATTCCAAATATTGCTAGCTTCCTTGCCAAGAACACTACCACAACAATGCCAACAAGCTAGCTACAAGCTTCTTTTCTTGTTCTTAACTTTGATTTTTCTAAGGGTTTTTAGAGAGAAGGGAGCGATTTGAGAGAGAGAGAGAAGATGAAAGATAGACAATGACCAAGTCTTGGTCAATATATTGCATCTGACAGAAAATCAGATGGGGGGACACTTGTCACCTCCCATGGTCTCTTTTAAAACAAAAATCAGATTTTCTAAGTTTTTCGCCCAAATCTCGCCTCGGCGCGGCCATGGCCGGCGCCGTGTGGCTCCGCGAGCTCACGAACTTTGTGCGCGCGGCCCTGCGCATCTGGCGCATGGCCACGCTCTGCGACCTCTCGGTGCTTTGGCGCGCGACCTGCATCTGGCCGCGCCACATCGCGCTTTGCAGAACGCATTTACGCCCGCATTGCCGAACTTGTAACTCTCATAACTTTCTACCCGATGCCCTATATCGACGGCGAGCGGTTGGTTGCGTTGGAATCAAGACTCAACGAACTACGTCCTAGGCCTTTAAAATACTTAGGAACTCTCAACGAATCGGGTCATAACCCGCCTCAAAGTTGACTAAAACCGTCCGAGCGACCGTCAACTGTCGCCGGAAATTTTAAGTCTTACATACTTTCGTACGTTTCCATACGTAGGGTCAGAACTACGGGGTATAACATCACGGACCTTGTCCATGAAATCATATAATCTCATGAGTATCTATACTCACATCACGGATCTTGTCCATGAAATCATATAATATAAATACACGCATGAGTATTTTGTACTCGCATCACGAAGGTCGGTTCATAAAATAATAATAATACATATATACACGCATGAGTATCCTGTACTCGCATCACAAATATATGTTCATGGAATCATAATATATATAAATACACGCATGAGTATCCTGTACTCGTATCACGGAGGTCGGTCCATGGAATAATATTACATATATAACGCATGAGTATCCTGTACTCGCATCATGGATGTCGGTCCATGAAATAATAATACATATATACATGCATGAGTATCATGTACTCGCACCATGGACCTCGTCTATGGGATCATATAATATACTATTCGTGGGAATCGAACCCGCATAAGTCTTTATACCCACATGAGTATCTATACTCGCATCATGGATGTATGTCCATGTAATCATATACTTATACTGCCCGACCCTCTAATGAAGGATACGACGAACATATAAGAGATTGTGCACAAATAGCTATCATAAGCAACCATATGAAATTTAAAATCATCTTTTGACTCTCAATAAAATAGAATGAACTTTCATTTTAGAAAAATCAAGGTACCATCACTGGCGGATCCATGTATATACATGGTGGTGCAACTGCACCACCAGATTTTTAATTTTTTTTTGCCTTCTAGGCATAAAAAAAAATTGCTATGCAAAATATTATTATTTCATATGTTTGCACCACCAAAAATTATCGCCTGGATCCGCCACTGGGTACCATCATATCATGTACCATTGAGGATTAAGATCCAATGAAACTATGTACGTCCGTCGTACACTCACTTTATAAAACTCAACTTTCATTTTAGAAAAATCAAAGTACTATCATATTGTTACACCCCGTATTTACAGGACATGTTTTAAGAACGTACGTAAGAACTCGCAAGTGTTAAATTTGAGACTTGTAAAAATTTCTCGGAATTATGGAATTGTCGGAAAACGTATTATTGTGACGAATGGGAGGGCGACATGTGTCACCCCCCTTATGTTGTCTTGGACGAATTGAAGCATGGACACAATGGTCATTTGACCCTTGTTTGGAAGACTAGTCTTGCTAGTAGTCAAGCTTGAGAAGGTTGACTAAGTCAAAAGGTCCAAGTCTTGATATTTTATAAGATTTCATCCAAATCACCCATTTGTCCACACCTTGACCCTCCATGTCCCTTATAATACTACTAGTAGTGTGAGAGAGCCCAACACTTAGCAAAAATTTACAAAAAATTGGATGAACATAGGCATAAGCTCTCGGGTTCACCATTAGGAAGAAGGAAAAAATTTCGTTTCTTGTTCATTCAACTCCACTTTAAACCAGGTTCATGAGTGTTATGTAAGTGTATCTCAATAGAAAAATCCCGGAAAAAGAGAGTTTACGTATTAGTCGCAAAGTGAAAACCTAGTGGCTTTCTAGGTTTTGGATTGGACGTTTGAAGGAAAGTTGTTGGTATGGTGCTAAGGGTCTCAAAAAGCGGATTGAAGTGTATTGGAGAGGTTCTAAACTACTAAGGCGACTTGGATTGGAATTTGGATTAAGGATCGTCGAGGTATAATCTTGTTCTTTGAAAGTGTTACAAGATTATTTATTGTTGTTGTTAGCTTTACATGTTGCTAGCATGAAGTTGATATGTAGAAGTTTATAATGATTATGGATCGATTTTAGCCTTGGAAATCCGATATGTAATGTAAGCCATGTTAAGTTGGATTACTAATTGATCGTCTATTAGAATAGTAAACATTAAATTACTTGAAGATTATGGTTTATATTATCAAATACGACTTGATATCATGTTATGCTACCAATTCGGATTGAAATGGAAATTTGATAAGAATTGGTAAGGTTGAACTCAAGGTGGCGAATTTGGACTTTTAGTTTGTTTTCATTTGTATTGGACTACTTTCCAAAATGTGAGCCAATTGAAATTTATTTAGTTTTTATTTGTATTGGAGTACCTTATAGAAATTGTGAGCCAATTGGGGCTGTTTGGTTATTGTATTCGGCCTTGAAAAGGTGGCAAAGTAAGTAGAAACAAAGGAAGTCTTTGTCCAGATTTTCCGTAGAATTTGGCGACTTAGCACTTAGAATATTCTACGTTTGAAGTAAGAGGTTAATGGACATATTGTGACCATTATAGGTTGAAGTACTAAGTATAGCGTATCCTACTGGGAGAGTGGAATAGCTATCAAGGTTGAAGTACTTTGGAGCATTTTGCTACGTGTCGATAATCGTCGCGAGGTATGTGAACCTCTTCCTTCCTTTGGCATGATCCTATGTATGGAATATACTTGTGGTATCATTTCATGTTTCCTTCTACTCTTAGAAGTTAAGAGGTAGTTATGTGATTTACTCTATGTAGAACTTTTCCTATCTTTTGAGCATGACTAGTTGCACGTATGTAGTACGGTAGACGTACAAGACTATGATATTCTTTACTTGTTTTATTGTCACGCCCCAAATTTTCCTAAGTCTTTACTTAGGGCGTGATGGCACCTGGACAATTATTTTCCACCAGGAGCACCATTTAATTCTCTTTATTTAGAAATTTGAACTTATATTCAAATACGGAGCGATTAATAAAAATAACAATAAAGAAATATGTTTATGACTTTATATGAAAAAAACATAACGCGAGCACATGCTCGTGCAAATATTGTTTCTACATAGACATACTGACAAAGATTATTCTAAGTTGGAAGGGAGATCATTCCACACGGGCATATCGAGACATTGAACGACATTACGAACTCGACGAGTACGAGCGAAACAATGGACTTGGTATGAAAGAGGTCATGCGGGACGATCGCTAGCCTTGGCGTGGAGCCTTTCCTCTATCACCCTTTCACGAAACATGTTAAATAAAGAGTCACCTACCATGCAGGGAAGTGAACCTTACCTGCAATTCAAAGTAACACCACAATATTCCAAGTGCAATCACATTATAACGTAATAAGCATATTGCAAAACATATCGAGTTACAACATCTTTAAATATGCAACAACTCCTCATAGGAAATTCTTGGTTTAACTAACACTTCATTTTATCTCGTATTATACGTTGAGACATTCCCTGCATTTCCACATGTTTATTACATTTATATATTTGTGAGCGTATTCACTTTTCATATTTATATATAGGTGAACATGTGTTCATCTTTCATATTTGTTGCGTGCAACCCGATCCATTATATTTACGTATTTGTGAACACGTATTCACTTTACGTTTTGTTGCGGCGTGCAACCCGATCCATTATGTTTACGTATTTGTGAATGTGTATTCACTTTACGTTTGGTTGCGGCGTGCAACCCGATCCGTTATATTTACGTATTTGTGAACATATATTCACTTTACGTTTTGTTGCGGCGTGCAACCCGATCCATTATGTTTACGTATTTGTGAACGCGTATTCACTTTACGTTTTGTTGCGGCGTGCAACCCGATCCATTATATATTTATATATTTATGTGAACACGTATTCACTTTTCATATTTTTCAGAAGATCAAACAAATACTATTCTTTTTTTCTAACATTATGTCATTCATACTTGTAACGATTATAACTTTTTAACCATAACTCCAACTAAGGTGTTTCTCAAGCGGAAACTAAGGTAAGACGGGGATCTTTCACTGTACCAAATTTCATTTAAAACTACTTTGGATAACTAACACAAATTTATCCTCAAAACAGCCACATGAAATTTATTTCGGCAGAATATTTATTAAACAACACTCAATATTAGAATAGTCATAACTCCTAATCTGTAAACCCGTTCAAGCCCCATAAAATCTCAAAACGACGAGAACAGAGAGCTACACGTTTCCATGTGAACCCTTCTTTCATATTATGTACCATTTGGTACAGTTTTACACTTTGTTCGCTGCCCTTCCTGGATATCGATAGATCCGAGGCAGAAACTTTAAACAGCGATAACTCTCAATCCGTAAGTCGGATAGACCCCCGTAAGGTCTCAAAATGTCCACAACAAAGAGATCTAGAACTTTCATTTAGCAACAATTTTCATATTCCCCACAGATTAGTACAGTTTTACGTTTCAACGTCCTGCCCTTCTGGATATCGATGAATCCGAGGCAGCAACTTCAAACTACAATAACTCTCAACTCGTAAGTCCGTTTTAATAAATCTTTATATACATCTGTCCGTAACAGAGAGATTTACAACCATGTAAATTTTCATATAATTCTAATACGTAAAACTCAATAAAAACAGTCCGTAATTATGCCTTTCCGAATTTCGACCAAATCTCAGGCAGGAACTTTGAACTATGATAACTTTCAAACCGTATGTCCATTTTACCTCATTTTTTGGTTCTATATGATCATATTAGAGAGGTGTACAATTCTTCCAAATTTCATCAAATTCTAACAATTATAACTCAGTGAGAACAGTTCGTAAAGTTCATGACGCAACTAGTTATCTAAACCATCAAAAGTTCAATATTTCTTTTCAACACTCAATTCTTATTCCAACATGTATTGAACTAAAAATAAAGGATGTTACCAAGAATTTCTGAGTGAGAAACTCACCTTGTAAGTGTGAAAAGATTGTGGTTCGGTTCTTACAAGTGGTCCTTGCTCCAGTGTTCACTAATTTTATTGTTCTCCTTCCTCCTCGATATTTTCTTGATTTTTTGTCTTCTTGTTCACTTGTTTTTTTCTGATTTTCTAACCTTTATGTTATGCCCTTTGTTTGTGTGTAAATACAATGTATAAATGAAGGAGTTTTCTATAACCTATGGGAGGTGAAAAACCAAAAGATTGAAGGGAAATGAAAAGGAGGGGGAGGGGAAGGGCTTAGAGTGTACGTGAAATCTGAAATGCATGCTGCATTTGGTTTTTTTTTTTTTTTTTTTTTTTGTTTTGTTTTTGTTTTGTTTTTCTTTTGTTTTCTTATTTTCATTTCATCTATCTATTTATCCAACTTTAACACTAACTCTATCCCATACAATTTATTCTTTGTTTTTCTTATATATATATATTTTTATTAACCCAACCACAACTATATATTATTATTATTTTTTTTCCGGATTTTACATTTATGTAATGCCAAGTCGGGTGGGTTAGGAGATTAACTCACTTCTTTGAAAATAGTAAGGATGTCTTAAGTTGATTTTAAAGTTAAGGGACTTGAAGAGTTTTAAAGTATGTGATACTTGTCCCGTTTTAAACGTATAAGTCCCTTGGATAGAAAATTGTTTATGGCTAAGGTATAAAGTGAATATAACGGCTTTATGGGAAGTTAGTTATATTTGCCTTATGGAAAGATAAATGACTTGACTATGTAAAAAGGCAACTTGATTTTACGGCATCAATTGCCTAAGGTTTTATAATAAAAAGGAGTCGAGTTGATTTGGCTAATTTACGGCACAAATGAGAATAAGTATCGAACAAGCCACTGCAGCGTTAATAAAGGAAAATGTAATGACAATCCATTATGTTAAAACAAGTAGAAATCCTCCATCTGCATAGAAGCTAAGATAAGACAAAATTGTATTACATTTTCTAGATCATGGCTACTTGAATAAGATCGTTATAAATAAGTATAACTTATTCACGACGCACCAAAGATTTGTTACTAATTTTAAAAGAGCTTACGTATGAAGCTTTTAAGACTTTGAAACTTGTTTTCTTAAAAGTTAAGAGACTTGAAGTATTTTGAAAGTTAAGAGAATTGATTTGAATGTATAAATCTCTTAGTTATAAAAGGAATGAGTTTGTCTAAAACCATAAAGGGTTATAACGGCTTTATGGGAAGTTGGTTATAACGGCTTTATGGAAGGATAAGAGAATGGTTTTCTCTAATAACGAAATCAAGGAATAACTAGTATTAAGGAAGGGCAAATTGTTTTAAAGGTACCAATTGCTTAAGGTTTTTAATAAAGAAGTCACTTGATTTAGAAGCCGGTAATTGTATTTCTAAAAAGGTATTGTGACTTGTCTTGAAAAGTAGATATGACTTGATATTACGGTTATTAGTATCTTGGAAGTTTTTTTTAAGAGAATCATTTTAGAGGACTAGAGGCACGAAGTACGTTGGGTTAAATTCCCGGATTTTATAATGACACGATTAGTGCCTTAAGTAAACAAAAATGAGAGTGTATATGAACAGGCTAATAAGAAGTTAGGGGATTTCTTAACTTGCTTATGTTATGTATGATAAGTCGGTAGTGCTTATGTTATGTATGATAAACCGGTAGGGCTTATGTTATGTATGATGGTAGGTTGAGTCGTGGTAAGAGTATAAGTGAGGGTAAACCCCAAGACTGTACCACCGCTTTATGTGTTGTTTGTGGCCAAGTCGAGATAGGGTAAGAGTATAAATGAGGCAAGCCCCAAGGCGTTATACCACCTTGAGGGTAAGAGTATAAATGAGGGCAAGCCCGAGGCGTTATACCACTGTTTTGATTGATATTATGGGCGTGAGACCCATGGTTATGTTTTACACTTTCAGCTGTCGACAGTGATGGGGGATTCCACGGGCATGCTTTGATACTGGTGTGACTTGATCGCGTCCCAGTTGGGCCGGGTAGTATATGTGTCCCTCCGTAGTGGGCTGAACTATGTTATGAAAGATAAGTAAGTTATATGGTAATGAACTTAATGATTCTTTTTCTAATAATGTACGTAAGAATGTGACTATAACTTTTATTGGGAATGGAAAGGTTAATAAGGTACGATTAAGTTCATAAGTGGTAATGACATGGCAGGATCCGTATGTATTTTTTACTTGTCCTTGTCATTCTTTTATACGATTATGATTTGTTTCATGCGTTATATTCTGTTCCATATTAAATTTTTGTTATCGACCCGCCGGCTGCGTTCAATGCCGCGAGTTTAGGTACGATTGTGGATCCGCGAGCTTAGGATCGGTTGCAAGTTGAGATGGCTCGGTGTTCGGAGTTGTCACGTTTATGTTTATTGAAGTGCGGCGGGGCCTTGTCCGCCACGATTGTTATGTCAAAACTCTTAAGTGCGTAGTCACATATTGTGGGTCGGTTTGTAAAAGAAATGAGGCAAGCGGTTGTATTTATATATGTTCGGGAAGGTAGCCTATCGGCTAACTTTGTTGTTTTACTTAGATGTTTTATTTATAAGTTTCATGTATGTTCGCTGATTTTTCTCGATGTTTACTGTAAGGGTGCCCGTGTAGGGCACGATCGCGATCGAGGGTCGTGACACATATCATTAAGGATTAGGATCCAATAGAACTATGTACGTCCGTCGTACACTCACTTCATATGAATCATGCCAAAAGAAAATAATGAAGAGTTTCACATACCTCGAATATTTCCAATAATCCTATATTTGATTGGTGATAACGGATCCGAATTTGCTTAATTAATTCTTAAATGAGCCGTGAGTAATTTATATCATGAAATCTTATCTAGTCAGCTCTGAACTAGAAAATGTAAAACAAATTGGTTATATCTTAGTTTCTATGCAGATGGCGTGTTAATCATTTTGATATAATCGTTTGTCGATACCTTTTTCATTTAACGTTGCAATGGCTTATTTTAACACGTCTACTAATAACATACTTACTTATTTATTAAAACAGTCTCAACGCTTAACACTTATCAGTTACTTTAAATTAGCAAAGTCGAACCGACTCCAGCGCTTACTAAGAACTCTTATGAATATTAACATCTCTCCTCATATGCCTTAATAAAGACTTAGGAACAATTTAGACATGTTTTTAGCATAGAATCAATAACATGAATACCCTTTAACTTCTAAGAGTAGAATGAATTATGAAACCATACCACATGTATATTTCATACGTAGAACATGCCAAAAGAAGAAAGGATAGTTCACATACCTTATCGACTATACCCACACGATAAGTAGAATACGTCTCAATGTACTTCAACCTATAACAACAATAATACGTCTATCAACTTCATGCTTACTAGTATAATACATATACCAAGTAAGGGTTCTCTTTTCATATAAAAATTTGGACAACACTTCCCCTATAAATGCTCTCATCCAGAACTTACAAACAAGGTCAAATACACCAATAACCGAGCACCAATTAAGGGCACAACTAAACAGTTAACCAAGGTGATTCACACACCTATTTCTCACGTAAAACATCCCCTTAATCCTTACTAACACAGTCCACGAAAACAATCCATATTCCAACAACAATGAGGGTAAGATATGAAGTCTTTCTACACCCTCGTTCCTTTAGGACATACGTTAGCAATTACCACATCTAAATATGCATAAACAATGGCTAAATTTCCAGCATATGCACGCATAAAACATCCCTTAAAACAGCACGACAATATCCAACAATTTATATGAAGTTCTAGGCCACAACAAGACTTCAAGCCAAGGCCCTTTTTCACGACTTTTTATAATCCAATTCGTTACAACACTTTCATATAAACAATTTATACTTTTCATAACAATATTTCCTTCATCTAACAACATGTAGCAAGTGGTGATAACAACAACAATAATCAATGAATCCAAGTAATGAAAAATAGCCAAGAATCGGCCAACATGCTAACAACAACCACATGCATTTTCTTGCTTCCAATCCTTCTAAACACATGTTCATCCATTAACTATAAAATCATTTATCTACCAATAACTTATTAAGAGGAAAAACTCTTACCTCTACTTTATCCAAAGCAGTCCTTAGGTTTTCGGCTCACACTTCACTTCCACACCACTTCTTCACGCTACAACCACATGCACGTATCCTCTACAAGCTTGTAACCATCTTCCTTTCATGTTTCTCTTTCAAAAAGTTCATCTCCAAGCTTAGGTTTTTCTCTAGGCAGAATCGGCCCACACTCTAACCCACTGTTTTGGATTATTAACTTGGCTTAAAATTTGGTTAAGAAATTTAATCTTGGAAAATAACTTAATCTTGTTCTTCACTTTGGCTAGGAAATTTCGAAACTTGGAGCATAAGGAAGAGAGAAGACAGGTTTGAAGGATGAAGATATTTGTGAGCTAAGTCTTGCAAAACTTATATCTTTAACATGTGCACAAGCACAAGTGGATGGAGACCCATGTGGACCACTTGTCTTCACTTTATGAAAATATCTTCCACACTAATCTCTTCACAAAATATAAATCCAACACTTTGCCAAATCTTACTATTTTCGATGGAACTCCCCCCCCCCCCCCCCCAAATTGTGAAATTTTCAATTGGCTCATATTCTTAATGCCAAGATTTAATAATACAATCCTAAGTCCATAACTCCATTTAGAAAGAATTCAACCACTAATATAATTTTCGTCGTCACATTTATTGCGTCCAAAATTATTTCTTATAGAAAATGTAAATATACTTTCCTTCCAACATTCAAATCTTATTTCCTTACTTACGTTCTCACTTATATGCCCTGGAATTACGGGGTGTAACACACCCCATCCTCAAATTTCTATTGCATATTTTTTTTGTTTTTATAAAAAATGAAAAAAATCTTTAAAATATTATTCTTATTTTAAAAATAAAGATATGAAAACATCAAATATCATACACAATACATCATAGAAGGTAAGTTTAAAATCTGTAAAAGTAATGAGTCAAGTTGGGCAATTTGAGTTATGACTCATCATTTAGCCCATTTTGACCCGCCCATCTTAGCCCATGTAGGTTTTGGACGGATTGGACATTGATCCATCTACAACTTCAGCCCATTTTAACCCGCCTAACTTCAACCCAAACGGCCTATCTGCCACCCTAGGACAACATGATTAGGTTCATTAATTGATAGGAATGACTTAGTGTCGTGAAAGTGATTGACTAAGATAATGACTAAGTGCATGTAATTGTTATGTGGCAACAACTTGACCTCTCTCTATAAGTCATAGGTTTTCTTGTGTTATATATTCTTTCAAGACTCATCAGAAAGCTCCATTTTACCATTATTTCATATTCAACTCCACACACCTATTTAGTCGAAAGAAACAACAAGAAAGAAAAAAGAGAATATTTATAGGTTAGAAAATTTCGGCCTTCATCAAAATTTGGCTTAGATGAAAGAAGAGACTATATATGTGTTTGCCCATAGAGATTCCAAATATTTTTCTGCTTTTGCTACTACTACATCCGATTTCCGCAAATATCCATTTTTAAGAATTGGTACCTTAAAGTGGAATCGAGGTATGTTAAGACAAATTATTTCTTTCTTTTGTCATGTTCCATGTAATGAAATATAATTGTGATATTGCTCCATAATTTGTTCTACTTCTAGAAGTTAAGAATGTTCATATTATTGATTCTAATGTTGAAAGCATGTCTAAATATGTCTTAAGTCCTTATTGAGGAATACAGAAAATATGTTGATATTCCTAGTGTTAGCCAAAGGTACAAGGATATTAAATCACTCAGGATGTTTTATTGTCATTCATGCATTTTCATTTACATTGCATTCATATTTTACTCGAGACCTTATATTGGGGATGAAAAACGGGATACGCATACCACCTGATCAGCTGAGATATGATAATGATAAAGCCTATGTGGCTTAATATGAAGGAAGATGCATATATATATATATATGATTGAGAAGGAAGATGCCCTTGTGTGACCAGTATATCTGTATTACCACATTTGCATCATGCATACATTCATTAACCATTATAAGGTATGATGCCCACATAGGTTGTTATGAAAAGAAAGATGCTATTATGTAGGCATATGTATTAGAGTCTCAGAGGTATTTACTACTGGTGAGTTGTTTCTGTTTCAGTCTATTGTTATATCCCTGTTATGTTATTATTTATGCCCGACATACTCAGTACATCAGTCGTAACGTCCATTTTGTCGGGGGACGCTGTGTTTCATGCCCACAGGTTCACATAGACAGGACGACGATCCATGTTAGTAGGTTGCTGACTCAGCGGATTTTGCTCCTCTTGTTTCGGAGTGTCGGTCTATTTTTATACGGTATATTTTTGCATGTCTATATGGGTATGGCTGGGCCCTGTCTCGACCTTTTGATGTCATATACTCTTTATAGGCTTGTAGATGGTGTCCTGTGTGTAGTAGACTTGTATGACCTTGTCGGCCTTGGTATGAGTATATATATATATATATATATATAGGTTGGTTTTCTGGATTAAAATTTTACACAGTCCTTTTCGGCTTAGTCCGTAATTAATTGTGATTAGATGTTAAATGTACGAATGACGGTATCCGGCGGGTGAGATTCGGGTGCCCGTCGCGGCCCTCCGATTTGAGTCCTTAAAAATTACTATTTTATCCTTGATATTTTTCAAAATTTTAAATATCTTTTTCAAAACAAAACTCCTTACTTCCTTTCCATTGCATATTTGTCGTTCATCCTTTTCCTTAAAAAATACTCTTAAATTTATAATTTTATTGTAAATAATTAAAGATTATTTTAGTCATTTTATTAAAGAACAACTTATCGGTAGTTTTTTAACCAAATACATCTATTGCTTATCAGGTTATCAGATTATTATTATAGAGGCCAATTAGACAAAGTTAGATGACTTTTTGAAGATATTTTGGAACACAGATTAAAAATACGTGATTTTAGTAGCCAATTACTATAGGTTGAGTAATCATTCAGACCACACAATCAAATTGTTTTTACATGGGTTCTCAAATGACTATTATGTTACTCTGTTTGGATGGTTGTTACGTATTATTTCATAATGTATCATGTTATATTAATTTTATTAATAAAACGTTTGGATATATGATATTTGTTTTCCTTTATTACATAATATCATAAATCAGCAATTTAAAGGATAAACCTATAAAAAAGTAGGATACGGGGTTAAGCTGTGGTAAGAAGGTAGGATAAATGATAAAATAAAATTATTAAATAGTAAAATGAGAAAAAAAGATAAGGTAACGACGTGATAACACCAAATCGGTCATTACATAAAATGAATTTTTTCATCGTTACATAACGATGGATTTAACAATACGATACATTAAAATTTAAGTAACAATCAAAACAAATATTGTATTTAAACTAATAACACAATACAATAGATAATAACCATCCTGTTATAAGAAATTGGAATTCTCTCAAATATTCTAAAAATGTGTTATGAAACACATGTTTTATTATTGTGTTAAAATATCTATCAAATGTCAACTTAAAATAGTAGTCACCTTAGTAGTATAAATACCACCCTTGTGGTGAATGTAAATTGCACCTTTTGTGAAGTAAAAGAAATCTCTCCTCTCTTAGTTCTCTCCTTATTCTAGCATTTCATATATACTTTGTTATTAATAGTCATAACTTATATTATTTTACTAGTTCAAATATCCAATTTTATAACACGTTATCAGCACGAAAGACTCTACTGGCTCACTCGCGTTCCATAATTGGTCTGTAGCAACATCTCCAAATTAAGGCATGCTACTTAATTTAATCATCTAAAAATGTTTAACCTTATTAATACCTAACAATGTTTATTTAAAATCATGAATACATGTTAGTATATTATTGGTGGTAATAATTAAACTTTTACTTTAATAATATTTTAAACTTATACTTTAATGATATTTTGTACTAAGGACTCTTGATGAACTATATGGCTTGACATTATTTCTACGTTATGGACTAGTAATTATGTTACCGACATTATATGGACTATGGACTACAGATGACTTGAATACACTTATCCGTGTGAAGAGTAAAAATCTTCATCTAATGTTTATCAATTGTGTGAAGTGTAAAAATCTTCACATATTTTATTATTTGGGTGGAGAGTTAAATTTTTCATCTTATATTTATTTATTATGTGGAGGTATAAAATCCCCACTTATATTATTATCTCACGAAAGATAATATCGAGTAGTGATTATTATGTAATTTGTGGAGATATAAAATCCCCACTTATATTATTATCTCACGAAAGATAATATCGAGTAGTGATACTTAATATTTCTGTATAATCTCATTTTCTTTTATTTCAACGGTTAGATGATACTAAAATATTCTTTTCCCTATTCTTTTCACGAGTTCGATCCCCTACATAAACCTTCTTGGTTGAGCCTGTCACACATGGCTTGCCAAGTGTGGTTAATCGGCTGACGTGGTTTGCAGGCTATTGCGTCAGCCCGGGGTTTACCCTGTGCGCACTCAAAAGAGTAGCGGTTGCGGGTTCCTTCGTCAAAAAAAAAATAAACGGTCATTTTTATAAAATCCTACTCTATAAATACTCCATTCTTATTTTTATTTTATTACATCTTTCTTAAAAATACTTATCCACACTAATAAAATAGACAAATTTTTTCTTGCAATCCTCACTCTTGTTACCATTTTTAACTTCTTCATCAGTTATACTTTAGATGAAGAATCTACAGAAACTAGCAAACTGATGATGATAGTCACACTACCATTTTTAATTTTAGCCTGGGCTGTAACACTTAGGTGTGGTAACTGATGTATTAAAACTCTTATCTTTTCTTTGTTTAAGTTTTATTCATTATGATTATATGTTGAGTTAATTATGTCCTTTTTGTTATTTTATTTTGTTGTTGTTATAGATATGACAATATCAAACTTAAAGCTCAAATTCGTCCCCTTAAGCCTAAATGGGGATAACTATATGTCTTGGGCCAATGATGTCATGATGAATCTCAAGTGCGAAGGACTCGAAAAGATTCTATCAGAAGTCAATAATGAGGAAGCATCAGATGATTTGCTAATAAAAAGAGGTAAGACTTTAAAGTTAATGAAGCAACATCTGGATGAGGGTTTAAAATTAGAGTACATGAATGCACAAGATCCCAAAAATCTATGGGATAATCTTAAAGAAAGATTTGGATACCAAAAGCAAGTGTTATTACCCGCACTAATTGATGAATGGAACAAATTAATGTTTCTGGACTTTAAAAGTGTGAGTGACTATAATTTTGCTATGTACATGATTATATCACAACTGGAATTTTGTGGCAAAATTATATCTGAAGGTGAGAAGTTGGAAAAAATGTATGCCACGTTCCATGCATCACATTTAGTATTGCAAGAGCAGTACATGATGCGGGGTACACCAAGTACTCTGAATTAATTGTAGCCCTTCTACTTGCTGAAAAAAATAATGATCTCCTTATTAAAATCATCAGTCCTGCCCTACGGGGATGGCATTTCCAGAAGCAAATGCCATAAATATTAACCAAGGGTGTGGTGGTTATAGTCGGTTTAGAGGACGAGGAAGAGGTCAATTTCTCGGTCGTGGCCACTTTCGTGGTCAAAGTCGTGGACGTGGTCTTGAAATCGTGAACGTGGTTTTGGAAATTATCGTATGACTAGAAATGATACAATTAATATAAACCGACATGACAAAGGTAAATCTGTCCAGGAAGGTTCATCAAAGGATTCTGAGGATTCCTGCTACAGATGTGAAAAGGGGGACATTGGTCAAAGGCATGCAGGACGCCTTACCACTTTATCAAAAATTATAAAACATCTGTAAAAGAAAATAAAAAAGAAGTAAATTTTAATGAACATGAACATGAGGGAGATCCAGTTTACCTCGAGGCTGCATACTTCATTGAAGGCACAACCAACATTGACACAGATTAGAATTATGTGATAACTATTTTCATTATCCTTAAAGATTGTGTCATCAATTTGTATTTTTCTATGCGTGTATGTTCTTATTTGTGATGTGTGTTATATTACTTTATAAAATAATAATGCTAATTATATGTTGTGTAGATTTACTCTCTTTTAAGTCTCTTATTTTTGAAGGTTCAATATGAAACGTGTTGGAGATATTTATATTCCAGACAATGCAACAACCCACATGATCCTCAAAAGTAAAAAATATTTTACTGTTTTAAAGCCTACTAAAGCAGTAATAAATACAATCTCAGGTCCCGCAGACTTGATTGAAGGGACAGGTAATGCTAAGTTTGTATTACCAAAAGGGACAAAATTTGTCATCAATAATGTTTTGTTCTCTCCGAAATAAAAAAGAAACTTGATGAGTTTTAATGACATATACAACCAAGGGTATGATACTAAAACGGTAACTGAAGGTAATATGAAATACATGTATATTACTAATAGTAATACGGGGAAGGAACATATATTAGAAAAACTATCAGAAATGCCTTCGGGATTACATTATACATACATTCATGAAATTGAATGTAATTTGATAGTAAAAGAAGACCCCAAAATTTTGTCTTTATGGCATGACCGTCTGGGTCATCCTGGTTCCACATTAATGAGAAAAATAATTGAAAGTACACATGGTAATCCATTGAAAGGTTTAAAGATTGAAAGGTTGATAGACCATGTGAAGCATGTTCTCTTGGAAAACTAATAACAAGACATTTATCATGCAAGCTTCAAATCGAATCACCCGTATTCCTGAAAAGAATTCAAGGGGACATATGTGGACCTATTCATCCGCCATCTGGACCTTTCAGGTATTTCATGGTATTAATTGATGCATCTAGTAGATGGTCACATGTTTGTTTATTGTCAAGTCGTGATATGACATTTGCAAGATTTCTTGCACAAATAATTAAACTAAGGGCACATTTTTCGAATTATATCATAAAGAAAGTTAGACTCGACAATGCTGGTGAATTTACATCTGAAGCATTTAATGATTATTGCATGTCAATTGGAATTACAGTTGAATCCTGTTCCGCGTGTGCACACACAAAATGATTTAGCTGAATCATTAATTAAACGTCTCCAATATATTGCTAGACCAATGATAATGAGAACTAAATTATCAGTTACTGTTTGGGGTCATGCAATATTACATGGTGCATCATTGATTCGTTTAAGATCAAGTGCTAATCATAAGCACACCTCTCATCAACTTGCACTTGGTCAAGTACCAGACATTTCCCATATAAAGAATTTTTGTTGTGCAGTGTATGTCCCAATTGCTACACCACATAGAACAAAGATGGGACCTCAAAGGAGGTTGAAAATATATATTGGATATGAAGCGCCCTCTATTTTCAGATATCTTGAACCTCTAACGGGTGATGTTTTTCAGACAAATTTTGTTGATTGTCATTTTGATGAGAAAAATTTCCCAACCTTAGGAGGAGAAAATAAACAATTGGAAAAGGATATAAAATGGTATGCACCTTCCTTATTGCATCTGGACCCACATACTAAATTGTAGGAAGAAAATGTAAGGAAAATTGTTCACTTACAAAGTTTAGCTAATCAATTGCTAGATGCATTTACTAATGTGAAAAGGGTGACAAAGTCACATATACCAGCTGTTAATGCTCCTGCTCGGAATGAAATTCCGAAACAAAATAATGTGGCAAGTACATCTAAGGCACGCCTAAAACGTGGCCGACCTGTTGGTTCCAAAAATAAAATCCCCGAAAAAAAGAGAGCAGAAAATATGAATATAAATGAGAGTGCTCCCGAAGAGGATAAAGATGATAAAGATAGTGAGATCGTTGAAAATGAAAGTAACAACGATCTTGAAATCTCTATCAACTATGTTAATACGGGAAATTTATGGAACCGAAAATGTAAGGACATTGATGAGGTATTTTCATTCTCAATTGCATGTGAAATGATGAATGAAAATGATGATCCTGAACCCAGATCTGTCATCGAATGTCAACATAGACCCGATTGGCTGAATTGGAAATATGCAATGGATACTGAGTTAAAGTCTCTAAAAAAACGAAATGTGTTTGGACCCATTGTCATTATACCTGAAGATGTGAAACCCGTTGGGTACAAGTGGGTCTTTGTAAGAAAACGAAATGAGAAAAATGAGGTTGTATGATACAAGGCTCTCCTTGTTGCACAAGGATTTTCTCAAAGACCCGAAATTGATTATGAGGTAACATACTCTCCTGTTATGGATGCCATTACTTTTCGTTATTTAATTGGTCTATCAGTATATAATAATCTGGATATGCATCTTATGGATGTTGTTACAACATATTTATATAGATCACTCGATAATGACATATATATGAAAGTTCCAGAAGAATTTAAGATGCCTGAAGTATCAAACCCCAAAGAAATGTATGCAATTAAATTGCAAAGATCCCTATATGGGTTGAAACAATCCGGACGCATGTGGTATAATAGGTTAAGTGAATATTTGCTTAAAGAAGACTATATGAATAACCCTACTTGTCCTTGTGTATTCATAAGAAAAACAACACATGGATTTGTAATCATTGCTATCTATGTTGATGATTTAAATATCATTGAAACTAATAAAGAAATTCAAGAAGCAATGAATTACTTAAAAGGGGAATTTGAGATGAAAGATCTGAAAAAAACAAAGTTATGCCTTGGTTTGCAAATTGAGTATACTAAAAATTGAATAATGGTACATCAATCTAATTATACAGAAATGGTACTAAAAATGTTTAGTATGGATAAAGCAAATCATTTGTGTACCTCAATGATGGGTAGAACTCTTAATGTTGAAAAGGATCCATTCCGACCAAAAGAAGAAAATGACGAGGTTCTTAGCTCTGAAGTACTGTATCTTAGTGTCATTGGAGCCCTCATGTATCTTGCTAATTATACAAGGCCTGATATAGCATTTGCTGTAAATTTACTAGCAAGATTTAGTTCATCTCCTACAAAGAGACATTGGAAAGGAATAAAACATATATTTCGATATCTACGAGGTACACATGATCTTGGATTGTTTTATCCTAACAATATAGAACCAGTGTTGCTTAGTTATGCAGATGCAGGTTATCTATCAGATCCACATAATGCTAAGTCACAGACGGGATACGTATTTACATATGAAAACACCGTAATATCCTGGAGATCACAAAAGCATACGCTTGTGGCCACTTCTTCAAACCATGCTGAAGTAATAGCTCTCTATGAAGCTAGCAAAGAGTGTAGGTGGTTGAGGTTAGTGACACAACATATTCAAGGAACAACTGGCCTACCAGTCAATAAAGACCCAACAATATTATTCGAAGACAATGCTGCATATGTTACTCAAATGAAAGAATGCTATATCAAAAGTGACAGAACCAAACATATTCCTCCAAAGTTCTTCTCATTCACTCAGGAACTTGAAAGAAACAAAGAGATTGATATCCAGTATGTTCGTTCGAGTGAAAATGTAGCAGATTTGTTCACAAAGACACTTCCTGTATCAGTTTTCAAGAAACATTTTAAAGGTATCGGGATGCGCCACCTTCGAGATCTTTAAAGAAGAAGTATATGTGTTTGGTTGAGGGGGAGCATATTGTTGTACTCGTTTTTCCTTATTAAGATTTTTATCCCAATGAATTTTTCCTTATAAGGTTTTTAATGAGGTAACATGTGTTCTCGTCAAGTTCTCCTCAGCAAGGCTTAAATTAGGTATAATAAAGGGGGAGTGTTATAAGAAATTGGAATTCTCTCAAATATTTTAGAAATGTGTTATACATGTTTTATTATTGTGTTAAAATATATATCAAATGTCAACTTAAAATAGTAGTCACCTTAGTTGTATAAATATCACCCTTGTGGTGAATGTAAATTGCACATTTTGTGAAGTAAAAGAAATTTCTCCTCTTTTAGTTCTCTCCTTATTCTAGCATTTTATATATATTTTGTTATTAATAGTCATAACTTATATTATTTTACTAGTTCAAATATCCAATTTTATAACCCATCCAAATAAGTTAGACTACTTAAAACATGTTACTAGTTCAAATATCCAATTTTATAACCCATCCAAATAAGTTAGACTACTTAAAATATGTTACTAGTTCAAATATCCAATTTTATAACCCATCCAAATAAGTTAGACTACTTAAAATATGTCAATCTCTTTAAATTTTATACATTTGCCTCAATAAGTTGAAAACTTCAAATCTCTACCAACTAATGTTAATGTGTATAATTAAATGAGCTAATATATTTTATGTTGTTAATTTAATTATCTAATAAATACTAAAATCACGTGCAAAAAAATTCTAAAATGTGGACAAAAAATATTTTGTAGGAACATTTTATGTGTACAAGTATTCAATTAAATAATTTTAATATAATGACTAAATGAAATTTAGTGCCTCTTAAGCCTTCTTTGTAATTGATATAAAATCACGTAGGATACTCAAAAGTGTTTGGCCCAGTGACCATTTCACTAAGGGTATGCTGGGAGGGGTTCCGTGTTCGAGTCCCCTCTCAGCGAATTGTTCCCGGGGCATATTTTAGTGGCAAAAGATGGGTGCTAAGACGCGCTGATATGCGCAGTGTGATATCGATTCAACCGACAGGGGTTACGTCTTGTGTCATTGATCAGTTGTCCGCTCTCAGACCCTCACTAATGAAGCACATCCTGCGGTTTATCTTGGTGATAGTGATGAGTGATCGGGTCTATCATCTCCAGACGTCTAGATAATACTAGTGAAATAGATAGTTGGATCTGAATTATCAAAACAAAAAAACCACATAGGATGATATGCACATAACCAAGAATCAAGAATGAGTATATACCTTGGATGACAAGGAATGATCTAAGGTTGTTTTTCTTTTCAGGGTCAGACATCGTAGGACCCATATGTGAACAATGAGCTGGATCTGACAGATTAGCAACACATACAATATGCCAATACCATCCTATTCCACAGCAACAACTGTTAGAAAAACGTTTTATTTTGTGATTGAGTTCAAGATTTGATGGACCAATAAGGAAAATCTGATGATCTTCAGATTTACATGAAGAAGAAAGAAAAAAGAAAAAAGAAAGATAGGTTTAACCATGGTTTTCTCTAAAGATAATATGACAGGTATCATTTTGGCTTTACTTTCAAGTGTGTTCATAGGGGCAAGTTTTATTATCAAGAAAAAGGGTCTTAGAAGAGCTGCTGTAGTCTCTGGTGTTAGAGCTGGTATGTGGGGTCTCTAATTCTTGGTTTCTTTTTTATGGAAGTGCGTAAAGTTTTTATCTTTTTGTTGCTTGTTCTGTAGTATGAATCTGGTTTGAGTTTTCTTGATTTTGTTTTGCAGGTGTTGGTGGATATTCATATCTAGTGGAGCCCCTTTGGTGGATTGGAATGGTCGCAAGTAAGTTTTTCCATTTTTGTTTCTTTTTCAATGTTTGATAGAGTGCTGCTGCCAGAAGTGTATATTTGAATTTTATTTATTGATAATTTGATGTGGGAAGTTAAGTTTAATGACTGATTAGGGTGTTTCTTTATTCAATTTTGAGAATTTAGGGATCCTTTGGTTTTTTGGTTAGAGTTATGGAGGTATTAGTACGGCAAGGATTTAGTTATTCCGTCTTCTACACTTCATAAATAATATATAGATTCACTCATAACTTAACTTATATATGTATTAATATGCGGGATTTGTACATTGGTAACTAAGCATCATACATGGTGTGCTGAATTTTATGCATAGCTACCAAACATGGTACTAGTTATGCTTGTTTTGATACATGAATAACTTCCTTCCTAACCAGCAACCAAACAGCCCTTAGTTATCTGTCAATCAACTCTCTAGCTTATTGGTGTTATATTGATTTGTTTCATGAATTTCTCCCAACAGAAGTAAGGTGTGGCCTAGTTCTAGTGTTTTCTCTTTCGGCCATTGGCTTACTGTCCATAGAATTTTCTTGTTTTCATAGTGATAGTCGGAGAGATTGCGAATTTTGTGGCATATGCGTTTGCTCCGGCGGTTCTTGTCACCCCTCTGGGTGCATTGAGTATAATTGTCAGGTGTGTAAATCTTGGTAGTAGTTTATATCATTGGTTATGGTAAGAGTAGAGATGTTCTTCTGGTTGCTTAACTGTTCTTATGGCCAAAAACTCTTGCAGTGCTGTACTGGCTCAGATTATTTTGAAGGAAAAGTTGCATCCACTTGGAGTTTTGGGTTGTGTTCTGTGCATTGCTGGTTCTGTCGTGATAGTTATCCACGCACCACAGGAGCATCCTATCTCTTCTGTCAAAGAAATATGGTACATGGCAACTCAGAAAGGTGAGATGCTTCCATTAGTGGCAGAGCCGTGATTTTCACTAAGATGGTTTAAAATATAAAGAAGTAAACACACGAAGAAGCCAAGGGGATTCAACACCTACTATTTATACGTAAAAGTTAATTTTGACCTTATATATACAGTGTAATTTTTCGATGAAGAGGGTTCGTACGAACCTCCTTCCTGAATCCTAGCTCGGCCCATGGATTCCATCATGACCAAATCCTCTAGTTCCTTTGGGACTATCTACACTTTCTAACTTCATTTTCCTTTTCTATTGCAGCATTTTTGCTCTACACGGGATCAGTGATTGTCTTGGTTTTTATTCTTGTCTTCTACTTTGCTCCTCAATGTGGACACTCAAATGTCCTTGTTTTCACTGGTATCTGCTCATTGATGGGTTCTCTCTCGGTAAAACTTTGTATCACATTTTCTTGTCTTGTGGTCTATCATATAAATGCTTAACCTCCCAAAATCTTATTTTTGTAAGTCAATAACCAAAATCTCTGTAATTGCTTGCATGGGTGCACTAGAACTTATATCTCCCTATTATGTTTATTATGCAGGTTATGAGTGTTAAAGCTCTTGGTACTTCACTAAAGTTAACTGTTGAGGGAAAGAACCAGCTGATCTATCCGGAAACCTGGGTTTTTATGTTTGTTGTGGCAGTTTGTGTCATTACACAAATGAACTATCTCAATAAGGTGAGTAGCTGCTATTTTAACTATTTTTGTAATGAAACATGTTCTCTTTCTTTAAATTCCTTGTTTCCTTTCCTTTCTGCCCCTCGTTTCTTGAGAAGTTCCTTTCTGCCCCTCTTTTTCGTGGATGTTGTGTTTTCCTGTTTATTCATTATAGAAGTAAGATCTAGGAGACCGAGTGAAAACTGCGACACTACATGGATTTAGGTAAACGTTTTGTGCAAATTTCTCCTGTTAGTACTTCTCTTACTGATATTTAACTAATGAAAAAATCAATAAAACCAAGAAAGAATCTGTCATTTTATATGATCCTTATGCTGAGGCCTGGTTCATCAACTTTTTTTCTGGTCTTTTTTCCCCTTAACTTGATAATTTCTCAAGTCTAAACTCTAAAGGAAGTTCTAAGTACGCCCCAAGTAATGTGTTTTGTTTTAATCTGAAGTCTTACTCTTTTGTATATTAGTCTCATCTTGGAATCAATGAATTGGCAGTTTGTGACACTTCATTCCTTTTCAACTGGGCGATATTTGAGTTTTATGCAAATCCTTGCTAATTATTCAAGGCTTACTGTCAGATGTTATGCCCAAGAAAGATATACGATATTTCTCTACTGTTCATTGTTCTTTTGTTTTCCTCCCTTTATTGTGCTTTTTTTCATAAAGTAATAATTTATTGATGTTGTGGGGCAAACACCCTATACAAGAAGTATGCCAAAAAGTAGTTCACCTACACAAAAATATGATTCTCTACGAAAGACGTCTAGCTATATTAACAGGAAGCTCACGGGTGCTCCAAAAGTTAACCAAGAATCAGAAGGCATGCTCTAATCTGTACAAAGTTGTATTCCATTCTGTCAAAAGCTCTTGTTTATTGTGTTGTTATTTATCAGTAGACTATTTACTGCATCAGAGAAGTACAAAGAGCTCTAATTTCCTTCATTGCAAGTCACGAGAGAGAGGCTTTCTCAAGAAGTTTATGCTTTCAGATTATTGCTAATGATGAATAGAAAAAAATATTTCTATTTTTTTTATCAGAAAAAGATCATAATTTTGAGCTTTCTCGTCATCCTTCCAGATACCATCATTGTCAACTTCGAACTTCCCTCAAACAATCCCAAAACTGTTTCATGCAACTGATTTTTATTAATGAAAGGTGCAATTGATGAGTTGATTTTTGTCAAAATGAAATCATTATCATGATAGTAACTTTATACTTCTAGGCTGATAATATTAATTATGTCCTTGTAGTTGATATTTTGCATAATAGTGTTAGGGCTGTTAGCGGTCCGGATACTCTCGGTAATTACCCGAGAACCGATCAGAACCCGACCGATATCGGACCGTAAACCGGACGATACTCGGACCAGAACCCGACCGACATCGATCGGACCGAAACCTTAACGGTCGGATACGAGTATCAAAAATTACCGGACCGATATGAGCCGGACCGGTAACCCAGAACACCCCACCCCAAAGAACCCCGGCCCACCAGCCTCCAGCCAGCCATAATTAGTTGTAAATTGGTGAAACTTTAAATGGTCACAACTCTGCACTCGGACGTCTGTTTCACCTAAAAAAAAATATTTCGCGTATTTTTTCGAGACGAATCCGAACCAAACCTCCTAAAGGCCGTTTGATTCAGCCGATTTCTCCAAAAACGTCCATCTTGCCAATCAATTTCACTTTTCCTCCAAATCGTTATGTTTTTCCTTTTCAAAGCTAAATATCTCGCGATATACAATAGATTTCAACGTTCAAATTTCGTGGTAATGTGTCCGAGAATATTGGAAATTCAATTTTTTTTAAAAATTTGGGCCCCGGAACCCGACCCGGAAAATTCTTACCGGACCGATAAGGTTTCGGTCCGGTCCGGGATCTGGACTCCGGACCGAAACCTTATCGGTCCGGACCGGACCGATAACACCCCTAAATAGTGTACTGAATGATATCGACGAAGTACATTAACTATGAAGAAGTAACAGAAGAATTTGAAGATGGTTGACGAATCAGTGACATATATGTCTTGAAAAAACAGTTTCAAGATGAAGACTCTAATAAGATGAGTTACTGAATTGCTTTGTGTGTGTGTGGGGGGGGGGGGGGTAGGGGACTAGTCCATGTTTGTGGAAGTATCAAGAGTTTTTCTTTCTTAATAGCTTTAACTTTAAGTGGTCTTTGATTTCTTAATGGACTTAGCTTTAAAGTGTATCTGAAATTTTAACTTCAAAATCATACTGCTGACTGGAATATTTAAGATTTCCTACATGTCTAGGATTGTGGATAATAACGGTAGTTTAATTACTTTTGCAAGTTTAACAGGTCAGATTATATTGTTTTTTCTTTTTTTCCTTCTATTGACAGACTGATTGAAGGGTTTCAAATTTGCTTCTAGATGATATCGATTATAGGAACACTTTTATCATTGCAGAAGTCATATTATAGGTTTTCTTTCTTTGTCAATCTTGAGAAGCCGCTTCACCTTTCAGACATACTGTAGTTGCTAGATCATGGATTTCTTCGGTGTCCTAATTTGTAGTGTATAATTGCAGCTGGATCTTGTTGAGTTCCAAGAAAGCTTTGCGTTTTTTTGGTACTTTATGCAGCCTTTTCTTGAAAATGTAGTAGTTATTCTTCAACTTCTTTCCTTTAGTGTATCAATCTTAAATGGTGTGATAGCATCTTCCTCTTATTAATCCTGATTCCTGGTTTCTAGGGTAAAATGGTGTATAGAGAAGGACTAATTTTGCCTCTACCTTCGTCGAGCATTATTTATCCGATATCATGAAAAAGATGATCAATCATGTGCTTTAACACCTTTCTTTTTTTGCTTTCCATGTTTCAGGCCCTTGATACCTTCAACACTGCTGTTGTCTCTCCTATATACTATGTTATGTTCACAACACTAACAATTGTTGCCAGTGTCATCATGTTTAAGGTATAACATCTACCTTTTTTCTTCTTGTTGCTTCGCTTTGAGCTTGTTTACGGAGAATGATGAGTGCAATTAGAGTTGATCCACTTCTTGGCAATGTATCCCAAAGCTTACCGCCTCAGAATGCCATGGACATTCACACAATTGCATAACTTGGAAATACCACCAATAACTACGACTCGTCAACAACTATGCCTCAATCCCAATCAAGTTGGGGTTAGCTATATGAATTCTCGTTTTCTCACTATCCATGTCGCTCCATTTAAGCCCAACTCATAATACCATGACTAGTAAATACCCACTCACAAAAAATAGGGATAATTACATTTTTGGACCGGTCCAAAGAATAATAGCCAACAAATGGATATGTTTTGTATATTAAGCATAAAAATATATACAATATATAATATTTTATACATAAGATATACATATAACATACATAATCAGTGTATAGGTTTTGTATATTTTGGCTAGCGGCCGTAATTAATTTCGGCCCACAGACAAATGAAAAAAAGCTCCAAAAATATTCAATGCTGTTATTAGAGATGTCAAAAACTTTTTTTACACATTAATGATGTGGAATAGGAATACCATGATTATCTGTCCAGAACTTTGATGACATGCTTTGTGCTAACACGGGCTACCCTTTCTTTTTTTGATGACATCCTTATCGATCTATTTGTACTACATAATGTAGGACTGGGATGGACAGAATGTTGGGAGCATTATATCAGGAATATGCGGTTTCATCGTTGTGCTCTCTGGAACCATCTTGTTGCATGTTACCAGAGATGTGGAAAGAAGTTCATCTTTCAGAGGTGCGCTTTTCTTCATCCTATTGTTTGATTATGAAAACCTGATGTTCTTTTCTCTAGCTTTAAAATTAATACCAAAAATGCAGGTAATTACACACCTTCATCCCCTACGTTATCAACACTACTATGTAATTCAAATGGGGAATCACATAAGCATGAAGAAGAAGATGAATCGTGTTCTGAGGAAGCCGATTCTAGAAGACAGGCTTATTATGGGCCATGAGGAACCATGAATCATTGTTAGAAGGTGGAGCATTCAACCGATAATCCATCGGAAACCTCCGAAGCTGCAACACCTCAATGTCGTTTTCTATTGCATCTTTTTTTAGCAGCAAGGTAAGGATTCCACAGGATCTTAAAGTGTCGGTGGAAAATCATTCAAAAGTTGTCGCAGACTGAAACTATACTGTTTGTCTATAGTTATAGGAGTTCCAAATATCGGTTTATTGTACATCCTTACGCATCAGAGTCGGGAGTCAGGGGGAAGAGTTGAATGATGAGAGCTTGAATAGGAGCTCTCTGTGCAACACTACAAGTGATTTCTGGTAGTTTTGCAGTGACTAGGAGTGATATAGTTTTTTTAGTTTTCTTCTTTTTTCTGTCCTTATTTTTACTGGAAGTGTTTTGTTTGTATATCATTTTTTGAAGTATTGGATAGTCTTTCTTTATGTTGCATTCTTTAGTGAACTTGAGATAAGAAGATGTTTGATTGACTCCAATAATACTACACTTGTTATTTTTTATATAGAGTGTGATGGGGTTATAGTTATACTGTGTATGCTGTTGTTGTTGGTGGTGGTTTTTCACTTGCTTCCCGATGTGACTTGAAATACAATGGTAGTATAATTATTTTTACCCTATCAATGTATATAAGTTAAATACTTAGATTAATATCATGCGGAGGTCCTTTTAGCTCCTTGACTAATAGAAGTTCATCTTTTTTTTTATTTTTAAAAAGAAAAGATTGAAACTGGATCTATACAACTCATTGTCACATAAAATCTTACAATAATTATCCTTTTTAAGGAAAAAATTGCAGTTTTCCTCATAATATCTTGGCCTTCAATTATTTGACTAGGTGCAGTTAAAGATAAATTTATCTGCGTTCTCCAAACAAGAGAATGAATGTTAAAGTACACAATGTCAAGGAGTTGAAAATAATGGCAGAAAAACGAAAACAAACGACTCTGCTGGGGATCGAACCCAGAATCTCTGGTTTCGTAGACCAGCGCCTTATCCATTGGGCCACAGAGTCTTTTGTTTAAAATTTGTTTGGTTTAGTAATTGTATCCTGCACCATATATGTATGATGTATCATTTATTTACTTGCATCCTTTCACTTTTACAATTTTCACCCTAGTGTATGCATCATTTCTTGATTTTCACTGTCTTCTATTCTTTTTAAAAAAAAAAAATTGCACCTTAATGTATGCACTACGCTTTATTTTAAAAATATCCTTTGATCTTGTGATTTTAAAAATATCACATGAAAATTAGAATAAAAGAGTTATCAAAAAGGAAAAGATAGTCTAAATCCAAACTAGTTGGAGTTATTATGTACATGAATTGCATATATCCATCAGTACACTTGCCAAAATCAAAATATCAAATAAAAGTTATAAATAGCGTTACTTACAGTAACAATATCGGAATCTGATCTCCACCGCTGAAAAAATTTCCGATCTTCACATCCATTGTGTACGTTGTGCTGCGGGTATTGTACGCAACAAGTGTTACAAAGCAAAGAAATATACGGTTGGAGGCAAGTGATTGAACCACGGAATGTAAGCTTACGGAATCATTTTAAAATAATTACAAGCTTCATGCTACTTCTAAATTAATTACTCGTGTAATCCCTCGCTCAAAACTACTTACCCGACATACCTTCGCCCAAACCCCTTCTTTCGTGTTAACATCGCAATATATTTATCTATTATAATAATATCACGGAGGACTAAGAGAATGACTGGAGCAGTCCTGCATGATACCATCTCAGTATATTTATATATTATGTATATCATCTTAAAAACAACATAGTGCATTATTAAAACTTAAGGGGCTATTCTAATAAAAAAAAATATGGTCATAAATAGAATATTGTGACATTTCATCCTCCTTCAGAATCGACCTCTTCCTTCAAAATTTAGCAATTTCTGGAAACTGAGATTTGATGAATTGGAAGTCTTCCCAAGTTGTTTCTTCTGGTAACAGATTGGCCCATTGGACCAAGATTTGAGTGACAATCTTGTTCCCTTTCTTGATCATTCTTCTATCTAGCACTGCCACTGGTTCTGTCATAATATAGCCCTCAGCTGAACAAAAAAGAGGATCAATGGAAGGTGTAATTTGATCTCCAATCTTCTTCTTAAGTTGGGAAATATGGAAAACTGGATGTATCCTTGCAGTCGTAGGTAATGCCAACTTGTATGCCACTGTTCCAATCTTCTGAATGACTTGATAAGGGTCATAGAATTTGGAAGATAGTTTGAGATTCCTTCTTATAGGTAGACATTCCTTGATATTTCTTACTCGACATCTTACTCATAAAGGCCAATGGTTTTCTGTCTTGCATCAAGACAGCTCCAATACTTGTGTTGCAAGCATCCACTTCCCATATGAAGGGCTTGTTGAAATCAGGAAGTGCTAATACAGGTATACTTGACATAGTTATTTTTAACTGGTCAAAAGATGCAGTAGCTTCAAGGTTCCATTGGAATTCTCCTTTCTTCAGTAGACTTGTCAGAGGTTTGCTAATTTGTGCATAACCTTTTACAAACTTTCTATAATAACCTGTCAATCCCAAGAACCCTCTCAGTTCTTTTACTGTCTTTGGATTTGGCCATTCTACCATTGCAACTACTTTGCCAGGATCAGTGCTCACCCTCTTATCATTTATGATGTGTCCCAAATACTCTACTTGGATTTGCCCAAATTCACACTTACTAAGCATAGCAAATAGTTGATGTTTCCACAGTAGTTTCATACACACTCTAAGTTAAGCAGGTGATCTTCCATAGACTTAATATAGATTAGTATGTCATAAAAAAACACCAAGATGAATTTCCTTAAATGTTCCTTGAATACACAGTTCATTAGAAATTGAAAGGTTGTAGGTGCATTGGTTAGACCAAAGGGCATTACCTTGAACTCCCAAAGTCCATGGTGGGTTCTGAATGCAGTCTTGTGTTCTTCTCCCTCTTTCATTCTAACTTAATGATAACCAGCTCTCAGGTCTACTTTAGAGAATACTTTGGCTCCACACAACTCATCCAGTAAGTCATCAATTATAGGGATAAGATACTTATTCTTGACAGTCAGTTGGTTCAACCTTCTGTAATCTACACATAATAACCATGATGAGTCTTTCTTCCTAACTAATAAAGCAGGGAAAGCAAAAGAAGACTGAATGGGTACTACAGTGTCAGCTCTAATCATGTCTGCAATAATAGACTCAATAACATTCTTCTGATCATAAGAGTACCTATAGGGTCTCAAGTTGAAAGGTTGGGCTTCATGTATTAAGTGAATCGTGTGATCACGGTCTCTTTTAGGTGGTAATCCAGTATGCTCCTTGTTATACCCCGTATTTCCAGAGTATGTACGTGAGGGCGTACGTATTATAATTTAAGCCTTAAGGATTGGCTAGTTTCGAATATTGTACACAACTACCGTTAGGAGTCGTTTTTCGACGAAACGTTTCCACGACTTTGTAGGGAAAATTCGGATATGTCATTTATAATTTTTGCGGATTTTTCCGAGACGAAACATTTTGGACCAACGGGAGGGTGACATGTGTCACCTCATTCGATGTAGTGGCGGTAATGCTTGGCGATTGGGTCTTGTGTAGTTGGTAGGATATTTTGTGCAAGTTGTGTGGTAGATGGATAAGGTACACATGGTGGAAATCTAGCCCTACACTTGCACCACACTTGTCTTCGCCATTGGTTGGCCTTCACTTGACCTATAAATACCCCTTAGTTGATGAACTTTCTTCATCAAAAATTGAGCAATCTACCTAAGTCTCAAAATACTCCCTCCTCTTGTGGTTCTCGCCCAAAGCCTCTCCTCCCCTCCTAGTGGCCTTTGGCGAGAGCCCTCCCTTTGTGGTGTTTGGCAGTGGGGTACCCCCTAGCCTAGTTGTCTCGTATAAATACCCCTTGTAGTGGTATAGAAATACTCTCTAGTATTGTTGTTATGTCCAAATACCTTGTAGTATTCCCAAGGTTACACTTATACTAGCCTGAAAATACCATTATACTTTCCTCATCGCTAAACGAAACCCTAAGTAAATCTCCACCCGTAGTTGAAGTTATAAGTAGAAGTTGGTTAGAACTTCTAAGGGTTGGTTGGAGCGGGTCGGAGCGCACGGAGTAGGAGCTAAACCTTGCTCAGGATCGACATATAAACTCGGATAGTTTTGGGCTTATCGAGGTAAACACTCTTGACCTTCTATTGTAATTGGGAATTACATGTTGTAGGAATATATAGTAGAAGTATACTATATATAGAACTGATTATAATTGTGGCAATGTCTTTTGACTTAAGCTCGAATACTACTTATGGCAATGTCTTGCGACTTAAGCTGAATTTAAAGAAGTTGAATCAGTAATTACATAGCGTATTATAGACTTGTGTAGTATTTGAGTAGAATTGTACATGTCCGGTTAGACGCACAAACCCCGGTTGGCTTGGTAGCCGTTAAAGCGAGGAGATTAACGCTGCCAATTTTACGTAGAATATGGAACGATGAGATCTAGATGTTAATAAAGCGCCGGCCTTATAGGTTGAAGTACTACGTGTGGTGCGATCACGTGGCTTAAGGAGTAGCCGACGGTTTGAAGTACTTGAGCGTTTTGCTATTAGTCGGCACTCGTCGCGAGGTATGTGAACCTCTTCCTATCTCTTCTAGCATGATATGTGTGAACTATGTAGTGCGGTGACGCATACGTGTGTTAACTGTGTTTGATTGTTTTAAAACATAAAGTGTTATAACGGCTTTATGGGAAGTTGGTTATAACAGCTTTATGTAGGTAAGAAAATACTTTATGGTTTTAAAAGGTAACTGATGTGAATTATAACTGGCTAGTTATAATAAAGAACTTGATGTATTTCAAAAGAGTTATAAATCGTTTTGAAGGGAAAGTAACACTTGGTTTTAAAGGTTTTAAAAAGAGTTATACTAGCTTATGGGAAGTTAAAAGACTTGATCTTATAAGATAAGAGACTTAACTTATTTGTTTTAATGTGGATGTTTGTGTGAAACCTCATTCGTGAGTAATGAGTACTTGGTTTTATTTAAAGGGATAATGTTTCTTGATTTGGAAATCGAGAATGTGTATCGACGCACCCGTTAATAAAGGAGAATGTATTGAATAATGAAGTATTGTATTAAAACCAGTAGAAACCTCCATCTGCATAGAAGCTAAGATGAGACAAAATGATATTACATATCCTAGATCATGGCTGCTTAATAAGATCGATTATAAACAAGAATAAACTACTCACATATAAGGCATACGTTTCTCAAATCATTAAAGGAGAATTATGTTTTAAAGGATTAAAACTAGGAACTACGAAACCTTTTCTAAAAATGAGAAACTTGAGCATTTGAAATTAGGCAAACTTGAACGTTTGGAAAATAAGGTTGTTACTTGATTTTACAAAGGAAAGCCTTTTGTTTACTTAACAATGTTCGTCACTCTATTTTTTTATACTACGGACATCGGGTGACTTTTATAAAAGGAATGGATCTCTTTAAAAGGAATTTAACGTACGTAGTACTTTAGGGTTAAAAACCCGGACTTTGGCATAAAATGGAAGTAACTTGAGTTGTGTAACTTGCCTATGCTTGTGTTGTGTAACTTGCCTATACTGGTTGTTGTGTAACTTGCCTATGCTTGTGTTGTGTAACTTGCCTATACTGGTTGTTGTGTAACTTGCCTATGCTTGTGTTGTGTAACTTGCCTATGCTTGTTGTTGCGTAACTTGCTTATGCTTGTGGTGATAGCCTTGGTTGTGCAAGAATGGTTATTTTACGGACTAGCTCTCCATGAGGTTTCTTCGTTCGGCCTTGGTCCCCGGTGGTCGGCTCGTACTTGCCCGTCTCATGGCGATTCGGCCGTACCGTGAGTCACCGTGACCGTTCGGTGTAGGACGAAGTCTCGTGATACCTTGGTCCCCGGTGGTCACCTCGTACTTGCCGGTCGGCTATGTGACCGGCCTTGGTATCCGTGAGTCGGCTCTCGACTTGCCGTATCGGCCGTGTTTTGGTTGCATTATATTATCGTACGGTCGGATCTGGTAGTTATACTTGTCTATACGGTTTTATGACACAGTGGGACTCGTGTTCATGTATACTTTTGGTATTGTCATATCATAACGGTGAGGAAGAAATTCCACGCACGAGTGATAATTTGGAGCGTGAGTCCTCGACTTGATGTAACTAGTTATATGTTATGTCTTGTAGTTTGGTCATCATACATGTCTCTCGCTTTATATAGACTATTATGATTTCATTTACGATATTCTGATTTCACATACTTGGTACTGTTATCTTGACCTCGTCCGCCGATCCCGCTCTTAGGATCACCTTTCGCATTAGGAAGCCCGTTCCTTCGGAGGCTTATCTTTTGGTATGTGTTCGAGTTGTAGGTTCTTGTGCATTCGTGGTATGGCGGGGCCTGTCAGTCATAGTTGTTGTAAATCTGCGGGGTTTTGTAAAAAGGTTTAAACTGTTCGTTTTGAAAGAGTTGTTTATATATATTTTATTGGAAGGTAACCGTTTGGTTGGCCTGTTTTATTATCTTGTCTCATGTTCATGTTTAAGTTTTTATTTCATTGGTTTTCTCGATGTTGTATCACCAGGGTGCCCGGTAAGGCACGATCACGGGCAGGATCGGTCGTGGCAGTGGTATCAAAGCGATTAGTCCTCGGAAAGTGTCTGCAGTAGTAGTCTTGATTATCGATGTGTTGTGCACCACATCTATAATCGTGAGGTCGCAGACATTTAGGATTGGTTTCCATTCTTCTCATTCCGAGATCGTGCCTTAGAGTTGTGTGATAAGATCGGACCCTCCGACATGCCGTTTTTACCGATTATGCCTCGCGTAAAGCAACCGGACAGAAGGCAAGACTGAGCCTCGATCCCGCAGGAGATGAGTTACAAAGTGGGCCCGATTAATGGCGGGGTTGTGGCGACTTGAGGATAGCCCGACGCAGCAGCGGTTCACCGATCGAGATAGTTCGAGGCTACGGATTTTACGAAAGCCGCGAGTTTTATGGGTCGAGGCCCGAGGATGATCGCGAGGAGTTCATCCGGATCAAGGCATCGGAGACCGAGTCGGTGGTCCTAGGTTCGCATCACCGCGTGATACATTCGATCGTTTGATTCGTGGGAGCTGTCGGGAGAGCATGCACTTCCACTTTATGGGACGAGTTCTCGAGGCCTTTCTTGCACATTTCTTGCCTCGCGAGATGAGAGGGCCTCGCGATTTTTGGTGTTACCGAGTACAATGATGGAGTTCGACTCATTGGCGACGTCCGCGTTGGTAGCTAGTATGGAGGATCGAGTGCACCGATTTGGCTCGATGATCACCTAGCGAAGTTGTTCGTGTAGCTCTTCGGGCATGGACATTGCCGCACGCAGCTTATGCTGGGATGTGAGAGAGGATAAATCACGGAATGACGAGTCGGCGTAAGGGCGAGCAGCAGGGTCCTTTGGTGACTTTCGAGGCGGACCGCCAAAGGCGATTATGCGCCTCCACGGGCAGAGTGGTCCTCGGCCGGGACCTTCGAGATATTCGGGAGCGGTCGGGGCTCCTGTGTTTGATTGGATGAGGTTGCCCTTGTCTCGGTGTGGGCGTTGTGGAAAGCTTCATAAAGGAGAGTGTCGTACTAACTCGGGAGATTGTTATTTTGCGCCACGGCAAGACCTGGTTCGACCAGAATAAAGACTGGTAGGATAGCGTGGACTACAGCCAAGGGTTCTTCACCTTCCATACCAGCGAGATGTTCGTACAGGCCAGTGAGAGGTCGCGGTGGAAGTTATTTTAGCGGTCCTTTGAACCGCCTATTTTCAGTATATCCTTAACCTTTAAAGATTTGTATGCATGATATGATGACCTTATTATTGCTACGTTCGGATAAGCGTTATGATGGTTATGAGTTAGAAAGCTTGGCTAGTTGAAAGGATTTGTATGGCATGGAAAGTGTGAACTTTAGAATATTTCATGTTGAGACCTTAGATGTAAGGTCGCCTTGAGTACCGATTTTGCAAGTGATCCTTGCGGAATACATTTTATGCCTAGAATGTGTTGTGTGATGATTTCCTTGAGTAGTGTTAAATGGAAGTGGTAGCTTTCATGACCTGTTGAGGTAAGATTGTTCCGGGTCGGGGAACAAGAGCGTGATGCGTTAGTGGATCGGGTTGAGGGCCAACCCGCGGCCGGTTTCAAAGTAGGGTCAGCTGCGGTGGTCACGGTGGTAGAGTTTAGATGACCATCGATGAGTTCGTGGGTATGTTCGACCAGAATCGGTTCGTGAAGGCGGAATGGCCTTAGAAAAGAAGTGAAGCTAGTAAGATGACCAAGTTTGGAGGTAGTGGCTCAAGGGTTGGAAACGAGCGTTGACTAAAGTGTGCACGATACTAGAAGAGTTCGTGTTCGGAAGAGTACGACGAGTAAGGGTAGAGGCGAGCATGTATTGCGAGCATAGATATGATCATTTCTTGTGAAGAGACGATGGATGTATATTTTAGACCTCGTGAATCGACGCATTTTTCGGGTGACACTAGAACCTCGCCAAAGTGACAAAAGTTTGTGATGTTAGAGGTGTTTCTCGTGGACTTGGACGTAGCATTTACGCGTGTTTCGTGGCGGCGTTGGCAACTTATTAGAAGAACTCTATCATTATCCGTCTTGAGAAGGAACATTCGGGACGAATGTTTGAGGAGAATGTTATACCGTATTTCCGCAGTATGCGTGAGGCGACGTATTATAATTTAAGCCTGGATTGGCTAGTTTCGAATATTGTACACAACTACCGTTAGGAGTCGAAACGTTGCTTTTGTAGGGAAAATTCGCTATGTCATTTATAATTTTTGCGGATTTTTCCGAGAGACGAAACATTTTGGACCAACGGGAGGTGACATGTCACCTCACATCGGATGTAGAATGCTTGGCGATTGGGTCTTGTGTAGTTGGTAGGATATTTTGTGCAAGTTGTGTGGTAGATGGATAAGGTACACATGGTGGAAATCTAGCCCTACACTTGCACCACTTGTCTTCATCTTGGCCATTGGTTGGCCTTCACTGACCTATAAATACCCCTTAGTTGATGAACTTTCTTCATCCAAAAATTGAGCAATCTACCTAAGTCTCAAAATACTCCCTCCTCTTGTGGTTCTCGCCCAAAGCCTCTCCTCCTCCCTAGTGGCCTTTGGCCGAGAGCCCTCCCTTTGTGGTGTTTGGCTGGGTACCCCTAGCCTAGTTGTCTCGTATAAATACCCTTGTAGTGGTATAGAAATACTCTCTAGTATTGTTGTTATGTCCAAATACCTTGTAGTATTCCCAAGGTTACACTTATACTAGCCCGTAAAATACCATTATACTTTCCTCACAAAACGAAACCCTAAGTAAATCTCCACCGTAGTTGAAGTTATAAGTAGAAGTTGGTTAGAACTTCTAAGGGTTGGTTGGCCTGAGCGAGCTAAACCTTGCTCGTGATCGACATATAAACTCGGATAATTTTGGGCTTATCGAGGTAAACACTCTTGACCTTATTGTAATTGGGAATTACATGTTGTAGGAATATATAGAAGTATACTATATATAGAACTGATTATAATTGTGGCAATGTCTTTTGACTTAAGCTCAATACTACTTATGGCAATGGACTTAAGCTGAATTTAAAGAAGAATCGAATCAGAATTACATAGGATCAGACTTGTGTAGTATTGCCGTGAGTAGAATTGTACATGTCCGTTAGACGCATAAACCCCGTTGGCTTGGTAGCCTACCGTTAAAGGAGAGATTAACGCCGGGGGAGGTGCCGAATTTTCAGAGAATATGGAACGATGAGATCTAGATGTTAATAAGCTTGTGGCCTTATAGGTCAAGTACCACGCAGGTGCGATCTACGTGGCTTAAGGAGTAGCCGACGGTTTGAAGTACTTGAGCGCTTGCTATTAGTCAAGACTCGCCGCGAGGTATGTGAACCTCTTCCTATCTCTTCTAGCATGATATGTGTGAACTATGTGACGGTAGACGCATATGTTAACCGTGTTTGATTGTTTAAAACATAAAAGTGTTATAACCGCTTTATGGGAAGTCGTTATAACTTTATGTAGGTAAGAAAATACCGTATGGTTTTAAAAGGTAATCGATGTGAATTATAACGCTAGTTATAATAAAGAACTTGATGTATTTCAAAGAGTTATAAATCGCTTTGAAGGGAAAGTAACACTTGGTTTTAAAGGTTTTAAAAAGAGTTATACTAGCTTACTGAAGTTAAAAGACTTGATCTTATAAGATAAGAGACTTAACTTATTTGTTTTAATGTGGATGTTTGTGAAACCTCATTCGTGAGTAATGAGTACTTGGTTTTATTTAAAGGGATAATGTTTTACCGATTTGGAAATCGAATGTGTATCGGCTGCACCACCGCTAATAAAGGAGAATGTATTGAATAATGAAGTATTGTATTAAAACCAAGAGAAACCTCCATCCGCATGTAAGCTAAGATGAGACAAAATGATATTACATATCCTAGATCATGGTCGCTTAATAAGATCGATTATAAACAAGAATAAACTACTCACATATAAGGCATACGCTTTCAAATCATTAAAGGAGGATTATGTTTTAAAGGATTAAAACTAGGAACTACTAAACCTTTTCTAAAAATGAGAAACTTGAGCATTTGAAATTAGGCAAACTCAACGTTTGGAAAATAAGGTTGTTACTTGATTTTACAAAGGAAAGCCTTTGTTTACTTAACAATGTTCGCCACTCTATTTTTTATACTACGGACATCGGTGACTTTTATAAAAGGAATGGATCTCTTTAAAAGGAATTTAACGACGTAGTACTTTAGGTTAAAACCCGACTTTGGCATAAAATGAAGTAACTTGAGTTGTCAGGTAACTTGCCTATGCTTGTGTTGTGTAACTTGCCTATACCGGTTGTTGTAACTTGCCTATGCTTGTGTTGTGTAACTTGCCTATACCGGTTGTTGTGTAACTTGCCTATGCTTGTGTTGTGTAACTTGCCTATGCTTGTTGTTCGCGAACTTGCTTATGCTTGTGGTGATAGCCTTGGTTGTGCAAGAATGGTTATTTTACTGACTAGCTCTCCACGAGGTTTCCGTCCCCGGTGGTCGGCTCTGCCGCCTCACGGCCGATTCGCCTTCGAAGTCTCGTGGATACGCTCGTCCTCGGTGGTCACCAGACTTGCCACGTGACCGCCTTGGTATCCTGTGAGTCGGCTCGCACTTGCCCGACGGCCGTGTTTTGTTGCATTATATTATCGTACGGTCGGATTCGTAGTTATACTTGTCCTATACGGTTTTATAACACACGTGGGACTCGTGTTCATGTATACTCCTTGTATTGTCATATCATAAATGAGGAAGAAATTCCACGCACGAGTGATAATTTGGAGCGTGAGTCCTCGACTTGATGTAACTAGTTATATGTTATGATCGTAGTTTGGTCATCATACATGTCTCCCGCTTTATATAGACTATTATGATTTCATTTACGTGATTTACGCTTTCACATACTGGTACCTATCATCGACCTCCTTCGGGCCGCGTTCACGCCGCAGTAAGTACATCGTTGTCGATCCCCGCCTAGGATCACCTTTCACATTGGAAGCCCCGTTCCTGAGGCTTATCTTTTGCATGTGTTCGAGTTGTAGGTTCTCGTGCATTCAGTGGTATCCGTCATAGTTGTTGTAAATCTTAGTGCAGCGTGGTTTTGTAAAAAGGTTTAAACTGCTCGCTTTGAAAGAGTTGTTTATATATATTTTATCGAAGGTAACCGTTTGGTTGTTTATTATCTTGTCTCATGTTCATGTTTAAGTTTTTATTTCCTGGTTTTCTCGATGTTGTATCACCAGGGTGCCCGGTAAGGCACCACGCCCGGATCGGCCGTGACACTCCTGGAATAGGTGTTGGAATTTCTGTAATAATGTGTTAATGTCAGGGTGTGTAGTATGTTTACCCTTAGATGTTACCTCTGATTTAATCATGGCTACCTCAACAATTACTTCACCAGTACCACAGTGCAACATCCTTTTTAGTTCTTCAGGATTCATAGTACAAGATTTGTAGCTCAGGTGCTGGTTGATGCGCGATTTATGCACACACTTTAACGCAAGTGCACGTTGTCGAGTCAAGTAATATAGTCTTGGAAGACCGAGTTATCGTCCTCAGGGATTAGTGCTCAAGTACCAACTTCTTTTCTTTGTTATCTATTTGGTGACCGATATTTGAGTTGTTGATCATGACTAATAATTATAAAGACTAATTAACTATGTTGTTTACTTCAGTGATGATGGAAATAGGGCTTCCAAATATCCTCAACTATCCACTTATATTACTTACTAATGCAATTAACTATGGTTCTTCTTCTTTTGGAGATAGCAGGTTTACTAATTCGTTTTATACTCCTGTTAAGGTTATATAAAACTCAACCCCAGTACAACTCATTTCTACCTTTCGGTGATAAGGATGACTCTAGAGGAGAATTAAGAACAAAAACCTATTAATGCTACACAAGTAATTGATGTATTTTTATCCCCAATTCGACCTATGTCTACCCAACTACAGCATAGTCATAACTTCCCCTTTCGGATTTCGGTTAGAAATCATATAAGTAATGATAATTAATGATCAAGTAATTACCAAGCAATCAAATCATCTATTGGATAAATCTCAACAATAAGAAGAACAACCATAAACATGCATTAATTCATAAAATAAGGTTCAAGTGAATTGACATGGAAAGCCCTATATTAGAATTAGTTCCTAGCCATAGACATGCGGGAACTAATTCAATATCAACATAAAGCGAAAATAAAGTAAAAGAAAAGAAAGAAATTACTAAAGAATGGTCTCGATCTTGAACTCCAAGATGTCTTGTGAATTGGCAGGAAGAAACCCTTAATCGACCTAGGGTTCTCTTTTTATAGCTTCAAAACCGACATTAAGGTTTTCCTCGGATCGCCCATAATTCGTTCAAAACTGATTTTTAGGCGTCAGCGCGGCTACTGCTGGCGTCGCGGCTAAAATTCGTGCATTGCTCAAGATTAGGCGTTGCGGCGCTGGACTCTGCTGTCTAGAGGCGCCACGACCCTGGAACTTATGCAAGCCTCTGAAGATTGGGCGTCGGGGCGCCTGACCCTGCTGGCTGGGGGCACCGCGGCGCTGACTCGTGTCCGTGCCTGGTTTGTCGCTTTCTTGCATTTCGAGCTCTAGAACCTCCATTTTTGCCCTCTTTTCGCTCCTTTTCCGCCAAAGAGCCACTTTAACCAATTTGACTCAAAAGAAAGAAAATATATCCTAAGACGACACGTATTTGTACAAAAATGGACAAAAGACTAACTAAAAACGACTCAAAAAGTGTATATAAAATACACCGATCACTGATATCGGTGGCTTTGATGCCATTTGTAACAAGAGCAAGGCTCTGTTACTGGAACTGAGAAGAGAAAGAGAGAGAGTAGAGAAGGAAAGAAGATGAAGAAAATATTTGTATATTGATCGATGATACCAATGGAACAGTGTTCAGCCTTTTAAGGCATTACAGGGGTCTTCCTTGACTATTACAAACATAAGGGCTAATAAAACACAAATATAACTTAAAAATAGACATAATGCACTATTTATACTTAAGGGGCTATTCTAATAAAAAGAAGAAATATGGTCACAAATAGAATATTGTGACACATAATTAATTTGGTTTGAGAGGGCACATACATTCTTTCCCAAAAAATTATTGAATAGTTAGGAATTCTTACATAGAGTGTCTGCTGACCCAAAATTATAACCCATTTTGGCCTATATTTTTCCTTCTTACCCAAAATTATAACCCATTTTGGCCCATATGTTTCATGCCTTATTCTGGGTGTGTTTGTTTTGATTTTCTAAGCTTATAGGAGTAACCATTTCTGCTTAGAACAGCCTTCCTAAATTTCCTGGATATATATTCTCATATGTACTAGAACAAATTAAGTCAAAATAGTTTCTATTAAATGCTAGGCGTGTATACCATACTTGTATGCATTATTATTGTTGATTATTTGTGTTTATTTTTTGGGTTATTTTACATTGTTTTGGGTTAATAGGAAATTCGCATAAAAAGAATTGAAGCTGCTGTTGTGAAGTTTTTAATGTTGTTAATGACAAGTGCCGGATGTAATTTGGTTTTGTCAGCCATGGAAGAGGAAATTTAGGAGGAAGAGGGAGGGAGAATGGCCGGAAAAACTAGGGTTTCGTCGTGGGAAAAAGAGGGGGGCGACTGTGAGACGTCGGCGGCTAGGGTTCCGACGTGGGCTAGGTGACGACGTGGAAAAAAAATGGCGGTCAAGAAGGTGTATCGGCGGCTAGGGTAGGATTTGTAGTTTTAGGCTAGTGATACCATAAATGAAAATGTTCATTGCTTTTATTGATGAGTGATTTACAATATATATAAGGTTACAAAACTATTTACTTTAATATAAACCAGATAACTTAATTAACCTAATTACAAAATAATTATAATTTCTACCTAAAATATGATATATACAATTAATGAAAGAATTGTTGAAAATATTACCTAGTGGGATCGAGTTTATCCCGTCCTTAATTACTTAAACACGAGGGGCCACGCATGTCGGAAATATGTTTTCCACACACATGCATACGTCGTACAACGTCTAGCTAAATTTCACGTAGTGAAAGGGTACACATGTTAAAGTGTTCTTAAGTTAGGTAAGGATGGACGATTAATTGGCCAAATTAATGTATCTCCACTATGGTATAAGAAAAGAAGAAATGTGCAAAATACAGAAAATGGGGAAGAGTCGTAGGGCCTCGAGAAAAAGGACCGCGGCACCGAGCTAAGAAAGGAAGGCACCGCGGTGCTACGGCTAAGTAGGGTGCTCAGCATGCGGTGCCTGGCGAGGACCTAGGTGCCTCCCGTCCAGTAGCTCGAATTTTCGGTTCTGTTGATTTAGGGTCGCGGTGCCTCCGGAACAGTGAATCGGAAAAGTGTCCAGAATCTTCTGATTCATGGACAGATTTGAAGGGACAAGGATTAGTCAACTCTTGGCATAATCAAGGTGCCTTTTGGTAAGATCAAGATGTCTTTTGACAAGATCTATGCACCCCATTTAAGGCATTCACATGTCTTGTGATCCACAACTTTGCACCTATAAATAGAAGTCTCAAAATCAGATTTTAAATAATCCATTGACAATAAAAAATCTGAAAATAGTTGAGAGCTTTTCTTTTATTCCTAGCAATCTCTTGTTCTTGTTTCTTCTACAAGGACTCTCAAGTATTTGGCTTCTGATTGAGAAAGTATTGTCGTTTTATCTTGGGAGACAATTACCCATCTACCGTAAGCCATAATATACGGGGGTAATTTTGTCTTAAAGAGAGATTGTCAAACAATCGACTCGACGAACATTGCACTACACTTTCATTGGTTTGCTAATTTGTTTCAGACAGGTATCCAAACTAACTCAAGGAATTCGAAGTTATCAGGAACCAGAATTCAAGACGAAGACTAGAAGCCTGTCATTTTCATTATTTTGTAACTACTTCAATCATACATATTGTATGTAATTTTGTATTTCCTTTCTATCATACTTGTAATAGTATTGTACTATTTCCCGTACAACATCATTATTTACAACAAGAATATTGAAAATTATTTTATTAATTTTACGGTTAAAATTTAATATGTATGTTGAGTTAGCTACCTTGAATTATTACGCTCAGCTCAAATATTCTAACGGATAACATTACACAAAATAATGAAGTATGGATTATAAGAATCATATTATCAAGTAAAAATTGAAAGGAAATTAAATAAGAAATTGACTCGATCGATTAAAAGTATAAAGATAGTTTAGTCTTGTTGATTGTGATTATTTTCAACCCCGTTCTTGATCGTTGATCAACTCTTGATCGCTAATCAACCTTCTTCTTGGTCGATGGAGGTCATTTTCAACCTCATTTGTAGTCGTCTATCAACACTTGATCGCTAATCAACCTCCTTCGTAATCGATAGAGATCATTTTCTTAATTTCAATTTTCAAACTTACAAAAGAAAATAAAAGGAATAGAAGTTGGAGGTTATTTCCTCAATTCTAGACTTACGAGCTCCTTTCGGTTAAATCTTCTCAAGTGACAAGGGCATGATCGTCTCTTCCTTTTCAAAATAAAGTAGTAATTCCTGATGAATCTTAGGGTCTGTTTGGTCAAGCTTCTCGAAAAGTGTTTTTGTTTCTTAGAAGTAGTTCTGCATAAACTGTTTCTAGAGAATATGTTAGGGTGTTTGGCCTATAATTATAGAAGTACTTCTGAGAAACAGAAACAGTTTCATGTTTGACTCACATTTATGTAAATTTACTAGAATATTCTTTTTAATAAATTTAAAACTATTTAAAATATTATTTTATATCCTATGTTTTTAAAAATTAGTATATATTTACAATTTAATCATTTTAAAAAAAATTATTTAATTGCAACATATAATTAAAAAAAATATTATATTGTACATAAGAAATGTAACGACAATATGATAGTCAATGATTCAAATATGTCTAAATCTACCCCCACCCCATCCTCAAATTTTATGTCATATTTTTTTTACTTTTATAAAAATATTAATTATTTTCTTCCCTCTCCCCCCCCCCCCCCCGCCGCCGTCCACCTACCCCATTCTCAAATTTCTATTTTATATATTTTTTACTTTTATAAACAATTTATAAAAAAATATGATTTTTTTTCTTACCCCCACCCCCCATTGTCCTACCCCATCCTCAAATTTTTATTTCATATTTTTTGTTACTTTTATAAAAAATGATTGAAAATATGAATTTTTTTTCTTACTCTCCCTACCCCGTCCCACCTACCACATTCTCAAATTTCTATTTTATCTTTTTTTTTTACTTTTATAAACAATTTATAAAAAATATGAATTTTTTTTACCCCCGCCCTACCCCCTACACCCACTCCACCCTATCCTCAAATTTCTATTTCATATTTTTTTATAACTTTTATAAAAAATGATTGAAAATATGAAATTTTTTCTTACCTCCCCCTACCCCGTCCTCCTACCACATTCTCAAATTTATATTTTATATTTTATATTTTTTTTACTTTTATAAACAATTTATAAAAAACATGAATTTTTTTCTTACTCCCTCGCCCTATCCCCACCCCACCTCATTGTCCTACTCCATCCTCAAATTTCTATTTCATATTTTTTGTTACTTTTATAAAAAAAAAAAAAATAGAGACAAGAGTTCTTCCTAGTGAAAAGGAATTTCCGGTCTTGACTCTAATACTATTCTTCTTTGAGTAGATGCCGGAATAACCATTGCTATTTCAAGCCTTGTGTGATTTGGAACAGGTATAAATTTGATGCCCCGTTTGGTGTTTTGCAAACTTGGAGTGGGGGAAGCATGACCTACAACCACCTACCCCATTTCCAAATTTCTATTTTATATGAGGATATTATATGAGATTAAAAGGAATTTTGTGAAAAGAAAAGGATAAATGGGTTCCAAAAAATTCATTTAATGAGCAAAAAGGGCTTCTCGAGAAGCACCAAATTGGTGTTTCTGTTTCTCTTCCTATATCACTTTTTGGCTTTTTTAAAAAGTGTTTCTATTTCTGAAAAATATCTATTTGGTCTGAGAAACAAAAACACTTTCAGCTTGGTCAAACAGCTACTTACACTAATTCAAAGATAAAATGAAATTCTCTTCTTATAATTAGCAGCTACAGAATGTTTTAAGAGGTTGAAATGCATGATGGGACAATATTTGAAGATATGTTAGATAATTTCTTTTATTTTTTTATTTTTTATTTTTTATTTTTCATAGTCTTAACAACAAAAAGTAGTATTTCAAAATAGACTAATAAAATATAGAAAGTGTAAGAAGATACATACAAATTATATAATATTCTGACATATTACACATGCATGCTAATAATATGTAGACGTAATAGTCTTTTACATAGCTAAGTTCTAACTATATAAATACTCACATATTAGTCCACTCGTAAAAAGGAACGTAAGTAATTGCTTTGAGAATAAAGCGATCACATGTGTCTTTGGAGTACACGGCTCAAAAATTTTAGGGGCCTCCAAAAAATAAAAAATTCATTTATATCAGCCCAACACCTAAAGCCTTTGAGATCATGTACGAGTATATATCTTTTTTGTTCTTTTGCTTGTTCTACTTTTATAACAACATCATACTTCATTTTTATAACAACATCATACCCATATGTACGAGAATAATATTTATTAAGTTATCAGTATATTTATTTATATAAGGGTTCACTTTTATGAATTTGAACAAGACCTTCAAAATGTTTGAGATGGCCCGGACTTACGAGCTATATAAGATGATATGCAAGTAGGATTAGCCATTAATATATATTGCAACTTTGCTAGAGATCGTGTCCTTTCATTATCATACAATTTCTTCCATAAGTCAAAATCGAAACTACGATTCAAGATTCGTAAATTTTGAATATCAGACCATCAAAAGAGTTGAAAGATTAGGTAATCAAATTGGTGGCTCGTTTTTCACCCAATTTTGTTAGCAGGACCGTATCAAATATTTTGGGGACCCTGTTCTAATTCGTAAAAATGAGCCCTTAATATAAGTAAATATACGATTTCAATAATCTGAATTTGGGCTTCCACATGCGCGCGCCACTGGAACTGAATCATTTTACTTTGATTGGGCTAAAATCTGCGAATTATGGGCATTTACAGCAAATTCTGGCTAATACTACTTAATAAAAATGAAAAAAATGGAGCTTTAGAATTTTTCATTTTTCAGAAGTCCTGTGCGGAAGCACATTTCGGACGGACCCAAAGACGACCCTATTTGTTACATATTAGATATATCTAAATCATGCAAGCATCTTCGCATGACAAAAACTTTCCATTGTGGATGAAAGAAAGAAAAAAGTGTAGCTTATTTGAAAGTGGAGAGTACTTTGCTTGAAAATCTTTTCAATTGCATGTGGGAAATGGTTGTTGACTTTATAATTGACAAGCACATTACCCAAACATAATTTTGTAAAAAGGAACTAGGGGACCATTGTAATTTGCATAATTCTCCCTTCTTTTTTTCTATTTCTAAAAAAGTGCATAAACTTATGGTGATAGTTATTGTCAAAGGGGTTGGAAAGACATGTGTTCTTGTCAAGGGTATTTTTGGTATATTGCAATTTGTTTAGGAAGCTTACTAATTTTAAATTTTAATTATCAATTGACGTTACTGATTATTTCTTGGGAAATATTGTACCATTCTTTTATATAACATTAACTATATTCTCATTATTTCTTCGGAAATATTAATTTCCTATTACACATTGTAGGTTTGAAGAAATACTCACTAAGGGTTTGTTTGGCCAAGCTTTTTTAAATTTCTGTTTCTTAGAAGTAGTTTTGCAGAAAATGTTTCTAGAGAATCTGTTAGGGTGTTTGACCTATAATTATAGAAGTACTTCGGAGAAACAGAAACAATTCCATATTTGGCCCACATTTATGCAAAGAAACTAGTACATTCTTTTTAATAGATTTAATACTATTTAAAATATTATTTTTTATCCTATATTTCTAAAAATTAGTATATCTTTATAATTTAATAATTTAAAAAAAAAAATATTAATTGCAACATTTAATATAAAAAAAAATATTGTACATAAGAAATGTAACGACAATATGATAGTCAATGACTCAATATTTCCAAAAGTTGAATATATTACATCATTACACAACTAATGAACTAGAATATATAAATATTATTACGACCTGCGACTAAGTAAGGAAGTGACAATGTTGTGGCGAATAGATTATGTACTAACATCATTCATCATGATCATCTCTCAAAGTCCTTGATGTTCCTTCAATATCTTCATCTCCTTCAACTTCAGGAACATAATTGGAGTCTGCATCACATTTATCAAATTCCAAATCTTCAAGTGCATGCCTTCTAATGTAGTTATGCATAGCCATAGTTGCCGCAATAATTTTTTTTGTGTGTCTAATGGAAAACTTGACATTATTGATAATATTCTCCATCTTTTTTCACACACCAAATGTTCGCTCAATTACATTTTTCAATGAGGAATGGACACCACAAACTAATACTTATTTATACTTCTTAATAAGCATGTGTTTGACCCAAAAAGTATTTCTGGAAAAACAATTATAAAAGCTTGGTCGCACACCTACTAAGCTATGGAATGACATTCTATAATTTATTATGTAGAGAACCGTCTATTATTTTTTGGTTGGAAAGACAAGTGTCTTGTCAAGGGTATTTTTGGTTATTTTGCTACTCCATTTGTTTTAGGAAGTTTGGTCTTATTTTTTTCGCTTTTCGGTCCACGTGTTTGTATATTGGAAGAAAAAAAAAATTATAAGGTGTTGGACAATTTGTAATGTGTTAGGTAATTTTATCTGAGGGTATGATTATTTTTAAATGTTATACTAATACTTTTTTTTTAGTTAGGTTAGTTAGCGTTTTCTTTTATTCGAATGCACTTTATATTATTTTTTTTTTTATCTGAGTCTGACCGTTTCTCTTTCTTTGCTCGAGCTTTATTTTGATTGTGTTGTTTGTGATTATGTTTTGTCTTGAGCCGAGGGTCTTCCGAAAACAGTCGCTATACCTACCAAGGTGGAGGTAAGGTCTATGTACACTATACCCTCCTCAGACCCCACGGTGTAAGATTTCACTAGGCATGTTGTTGTACTAATATTTTTTTAAAATAGTTAATTTAAAATATTTATTTTTCAGTATAGTCTGTTGGAAAATTTACCTAGTGGGATTGAACTTATATCGTTCGTAATGACTTGAACACATGGGGGCTCGCATATCGAAAATACGATTTTCATACACATGCATACGTCGTACAATGTCTAGCTAAATTTCACGTAGTGAAAGAGATATTGGTACACATATTAAAGTGTTCTTAAGTAAGGTAAGAATGGATGATTAATTGGCCAAATTAATGTATCTCCCACGATGGTATAAGAAAAGAAGAAATGTGCAAAACACGGAAAATGAGAAAGAGTCGCGGAGCCTCGAGAAAAAGGGTCGCGGCACCGAGCCAAGAAGGGACAGTGTCGCGGCGCTACCTGGCCAAGGGCCGCGACGCTCCAAGCACCGCGGTGCCACTGGCAAGAGCCGCGACTCCTCTCGTTCAGTAGCTCGAAGTTCATTTCTGGCCATTTAGGGTCACGGTGCTTGTGGAGGCACCGCGGCGCAGACGGTACAGTGAATCGAAAAATGTCCAGAATCTTCTGATTCATGGACTAACTTGAAGGGCCAAAGATCAGCCAACTCTTAGCATGATCTAGGTGTCTTTTGAGGAGATTAAGGTACCCCATTTAAGGCATTCACATGTCTTGTGAATCATAACTTTGCACCTATAAATAGAGGCTTCAAAATCAGATTTTATACACTCACTACAACTCCAAAAATCTGAGATTGTTGAAAGCTCATCTTCTATTTCTAACAATCTTTTGTTCTTGTTTCTTATACAAAGATTCTCAAGTATTTAGCTTGTGCTTGAGAAAGTATTGTCGTTTTATCTTGGGAGACTATTATCCATCTACCGTAAGCCATTATATACGGGGATAATTTTGTCTTAAGGAGAGATTGTCAAATAATTGACTCGACAAACATTGCACTAAACCTCTTTGTGTCTAACCTTTCAGTTCTTTTGTTCCCGTTCATACTCACAAGGTTTACAACAGTCATAAAAAATTATTATTACGAAGAACTAAAGATGGTGAATGAAAAGGAACAAGTCTCTGCTTCCAACAACGCCACATCCTCTGGCACTGCTACCGCCGCTGGTATCACTTTTGGTACCATTGGGAATACTATGACTCCTCCCAACTTCCAAGCCGAAAGACCCGAAAAGTTTGTTGGCACCAACTTCAAAAGGTGGCAACAAAAGATGTTATTTTATTTCACTGTACCAGGTATGTCAAAATACTTATCTGAGGATCCTCCTACTGTTGGAGATGATATGGACGTCCAAACCGACAACACGGTTCTGACGAGCCAGGATACCCAGGCTACTGGTGGCCTGATGATGAAATTTGACCCCTGGAGTCAAAACGACTACATGTGCAGGAACTATATCCTGAATTGCCTGTGCGATCCACTCTACATGGTATATTGCACTACAAATACCGCAAATGAGCTATGAGATCTGTTGCAGAAGAAGTACATCACTCATGATGCGGGTGCTAAGAAATTTATAGTTGGAAAGTTTCTGAAGTACCAAATGGTGAATGATAAATCAGTCATGTCACTAGTATAGGAATTCCAGTTAATCATCCATGATCTGGATCTAGAGAGGATGAAACCCAATGAATCATTCTTGGTCGCTTCATTTATTGAGAAAATGCCTCCTTCATGGGGTGAGTTCACTAGTTATCTGAAACTTAAATCCAAGGAGATGAGTTTTGAAGAGCTTGTCATCAGGCTTCATATCCATAAGGACAATAAGAAGACCTTGATCAAAGTCAAGGCAACAACTGATGTCACGGCTAACTTGGTTGAGACCAAAGGAAACCCAAGTAAGAAACGCAAGTTTCTGAAGGAGGAAAAAGCTCAGGCCGTTGAAAAGTTCAAAGGCAACTGTCATCATTGTGGCAAATATGTCCATATGGTCAAAGACTGCCGCCAGTTGAAGCGCGAGCAGCATGAGAAGACCAAAGGAAAGAAGAAGGTCAAAGCCAACATGGTTGAAGACAAGATCATTGATGATCTATGTGAAGACTTCTCGATCGTCGTGCTAGAAGCAAATCTGGTGGAAAATCCAAAGCAGTGGTGGTTGGATACGGGTGCAACCCGTCACATATGCTCCGACCGAGATGCTTTCTCTACCTATGCAGAAGTTTCCGACAAGAAGTTGTACATGGGAAATAATGCTACCTCAGATGTGCTGGGAGAAGGCATTGTAGTACTCAAGCTGTCTTCTGGTAAATACCTCAAATTGAAGAACATCATGCATGTTCCGGACATCCGGAAGAATTTAATTTCTGTTAATGTTTTAGTTCAGGCCGGATTTTGAGTTGTGTTCGAATCCGGTAAGTTTGTTATTACTAAAATGACGTGTTTGTTGGAAGGGGATTCTCCTGTGAAGGACTCTTCAAGCTAAACGCCATAACTGTAATTCATAACATTAATGAAAATGCGTCTTCTTACTTGCTTGAGTCGTCCGGTCTATGGCATCATAGACTAGGACACGTAAACTATCAGTCAATTAAACGATTGGTAAAGTTGGAGTTATTGTCGTCTGACGTTGTAAACCCTCAATCCAAATGTGAGGTATGTGTAGAGGCAAAACATACCAAGTTGGCTTTCCGTTTCGTAGAACGAGATATCGCCCCTCTAGAACTTATACACACGGACATCTGTGATTTAAAGTTCACTCAAACTAGAGGAGGGAATAAATACTTTGTGACTTTCATAGATGATAGTACAAGGTACATCTACCTTTACTTGCTCAAAAGTAAGGACAAAGCGTTCGATGCCTTTAAGCGCTATAAAGTCGAGGTTGAAAACTAACTAAGTCTACGGATTAAAGCGATTTGTAGCGATAGAGGGGGAGAGTATGTAGCTCCGTTTGAGGAATGATGTGCCCAGTCAGGCACAATCCATCAAACGACTGCACCATATTCTCCACAGTCAAACGGTGTGGCGGAACGAAAGAACCGTGCACTAAAGGAAATGATGAACGTCTTGCTTATCAATTTCGGCCTTGCACAAAATATGTGGGGAGAGACAATTCTTACTGCCAACTTGATACTCAATAGAGTCCCTCACAGAAGCAGGGAGAAAACTTCATATGAACTATGTAAATAAAAGACACCCTCTTACAAATATCTAAAGGTATGGGGTTGTTTGGCCAAGGTCGGGGTACCTAAGCCAAAACAGGTCAAGATATGACCTAAGACTGTAGATTGCATCTTCATTGGATACCCAAATAATAGTATGATCCTCACTATGAATCTAGCTAGCAGAATTATCGCTTTACGGTTGACATTGCATCTAGTGTATAACAATGTTATACCCCGTATTTCCAGAGTATATACGTGGGGGCGTACGTATAAAAGTTTAGGCCTTAAGTTAGGCTAGGAACGAAAATATTTGTGCACAACTACCAAAAAGAATCGTTTTCCGATGAAACGTCTTCCAAAGCTTGCGTAGGGAAAATTACGGCTATGTCATTTATTATTTTTACGGATTTTTCCGAGAGATGAAATATTTTGGATCAACGAGAGGGCGACACTTGTCACCCTCAAATTGGCGGATTCTTGGGCGTCATTTGGACGAATTGAAGCTTGGAGTTGGTAGGATATTTTTGTGGTATTTTGTGTGGTAGATGGATAAGGTGGGACCCACACACACTTGTCCAAATCCACACCCTACACTTGCCTACCACTTGTCTTGATCTTGGCCATTGGTTGGCCTATAAATACCCCCCTTAGTTGAAGATCTTCTTCATCCAAAAATTGTTTCTAAGTCTTGAAATCTCCCTCCCCTCTTAGCAAAGCTCTCGTCCAATTCCCATCAACGAACCTTTTTCCTTCACAAAACCCGGAAACTTTTCCGTCGAAAAATCACATCTTTCTTTCTTTCCAAAATTTCTGTCGTATTCTCGCACGTACATCCTCACCTATATACCCTGGAACTACGGGGTATAACATTCTTCCTTAGAAACATTCGTCCGAATGTTCCTTCTAAGTCTCCAAACGTACTTAGCGTCGGTATAGTCTTCACTACTATACTTACAAAACCGATCACGCCGGACAATATAACATGTGCGCAAAACTCAAATCCAAGCCAACGAGGAATCATTTCTAATCTCACAGAGCTCACTAGCTTCAATTCTGATGAAGGCCATTCCTACTTTCACGATCCCTCCCGTCGAACGTGATCTAACCCACATGATGGTTACTTTGTTCCCGATCCTAACAATCTTACTAATCACATAAACTAGTCTTCTTATCATAACTATCGGACTTATCACACAATTTTAAACAAATCTTTTACTCAATCTAAGGTCTCCACTTATAATATTCTAAGGTTCACACCTTCCACGACCCCAAACTTACCTCTTCAACTAGTCATGTTCTCTAAGTTATACTTAACACAATGCTATCCGATCATCATATAACAAAACTCTGGATATACGAGTCAAACTCCCGTTGTACTCACCCGCATTATGCGTAAAATCTAACGTCAAAAATACATCATCGACCTCGCCATGTGATAATGTGCAAATGCCGCGAGAACTTCGCCCCAGCTGGCACAGGCGCATGCGTTTCGGGGCGATTCGTGGAATCCAGCTTGATCGGCGTGCTCCAGCGCGGTGATCGCGAACAATACCACCGACTCGCTCGAGACTCGATCACTGATAAACTCCTAAGATTGCCATGCACTTCTGGGCCTGAACCTGATGAATAACTATGACGGGGGACACTCGCCATACTCAACGCATAAGACAAAACCTCACTACTGGTAACATGCCAAAAGATAAGCATGATAACGACTACATACTATAACATAAAAGCAACCATAATACATTCCCTCATCTCTCGCGACCTTTATGCCCGGATGAAATACATTCGCAGAGTGAAATACATTCGGTTCATCCACAACAGTGAAATACATTTGAAATACATCCACGGTTAACGCGGTAGTCGGCATTCCTTCATCCGGTGAACCTAGAGTCGAGTAAAATACAGTACTTGCACAACAAGGCTATCACCAAACATAGGCAAGTTACACACAACTTAAGGTACTATCATTTTATGCCAAAAATCGATTCTAAAGTATTACATACATTAACTCTTTTAAAAGATACGTTTCTTTCACAAAAGTCACCTGATGTTCGTAGTATAAAATAGATTGACTATCTTTTAAGTAAACAAAACACTTCCCTTGTAAAATCAAGTAACACATTATTTTCCAAACGCTCAAGTTTGCCTAATTTCAAATGCTCAAGTTTCTCATTTTGAAAGGTTTCAGAGTTCATAGTTTTAATCACTTAAGAATATAATTCTCCTTTAAAACAAATTTGAGAAACATATGCCTTATGTGTGAGTAGGTTGTTCTTGTCTATTACAATCTTATAAAAGCACCATGATCTAGAAATGTAATATCATTTTGTCTCATCTATTACTTCATGGAGGTTTGTTTTAATAACAATTAGTCAATACATTTCCTTTATTAACGCAATGGTTTGTTCGATACTTAATCTCATTTCAAATCAGAAACATTATTCTTTTAAAACCAACTACTCATTACTCGCGAATGAGGTTTTTACAACATTTTAACAAAATTCATAACAAGTCAAACTAAGTCAAGTCTCTTATCTTTCAAGATCAAGTCTCTTAACTTTCAAAATCAAGTCGTGTATAAGTCAAGTCTCTTATCTTTCAAGATCAAGTCTCTTAACTTTCAAAATCAAGTCGTGTATAAGTCAAGTCTCTTATCTTTCTACAATCAATAAACCATTATTTTACCTACATAAAGTCGTTATAACTAACTTCCTATAAAGCTATTATAACACCCTATGTTTTAAACCAACCAAATCACTTAGACTACATAGTTCACAACAATCATGCTAGAAAAGATAGGAAGAGGTTCGCTGACGATTATCGACAAATAGCAAACGCTCAAGTACTTCAACCCGCCGCTACTCCTGCAAGTAGATCACGCCACACGTAGTACTCCACTCCTAAAATGGTCATAGTACTTATCAAACCTTTCTTACCATCAAGACTTATACCAATAAAAGCCCTCTAATTCTACGGAAAATTTTTACTCACTTTTCCATCTTTCTCCAAGCGTGAATATATATACCATATATATATAAGGCGTAATAATTAAACAACATAAAGAGGATTACACGCCCAAACGTTTACTATCAAGTAAAAGAAGGGATTACGCGAACGTTTACTATCACGCCTTCATAACAATACAATAATTAAAAAGGATCACGCGATTGAACAATCTTCCGAAATGTAAATACGGTCAAAGTAAATACAAAGTAAATAAAGTAAATATACCAAAGTAAATTTAAGTTGGGGTCCTTGTCCAACTTTGTCCATTTTACTTATCCATGACTTATTAGTCATCCAACTTATATTCCATCTTAATATAAGTTATAGTTACTTTGTTAATTACTACAAGTAAGATACGCTTTTACCATTTTAATGGCAAACTTTCTTTTAACAAGTTAACAAGATCCAACTTTTCCAAACTTTACTCCATATTTTATATACTCCATAATATACTTATAATATATGTATAATGACCAATTCACAAAGAGGTTAAGGTTTACTACCTCAAATAGCCCAAAATTATCCAAGAACTTAATGTCGCTCCAAGCAAGTCTTAGCTCCAAATCTTTCCGCTCCAATCCACAAGCAACCCATAGAAGCTCCTAACCAACTTCTCTTCAAGAAAAAAGTGAAGAATACTTAGGGTTTCCAACTAGTAAGTTTATGAACAATAGGTTAGGGGTGTGAAATCTTTTCCAACTCTTGGTACACAATCTTCCTAACACCGGGAAGAACACTTGAGAGTTTAAGAATTGTTGGACAAATTTAGGTCAAGAAATGGGCTCAAAAACGAGAGCAAGGTCAAGGGAGAAGGAGGGAATTTCTTGTCTTGAAATGGTTAAGTGTGGAAGTTTTCATCAACTAAGTGCGTATATAGGACAACCGAGGGCTAGGATGAAGGCAAGTGTGTGGTTGAGATTGGGGACAAGTGTGTGTGGGTCCCACAAGCCACTTGTCCACACAAAATATCTAGCAAGACTTGAAATATCTAGCTTGCTAGCACTTAAATAAATTTGTGACACGTGTCGCAAAATATTTCATCTTAGAAAATATCCATAAAGGCAAAAATCAAAACAAATAAATTTCTCCTGGGCCCCACGTGACCAATTCGAAATAAAATTCCATAATTCTAATATAATTCAAGCTCAAATACCAAATCGGGAATCCAATTCCCATCAACGAACCTTTTTCCTTCACAAAACCCGGAAACTTTTCCGTCGAAAAATCACATCTTTCTTTCTTTCCAAAATTTCTGTCGTATTCTCGCACGTACATCCTCACCTATATACCCTGGAACTACGGGGTATAACAGATAGACTTATATAACCGTTATAGGTTGAAGTACTGCGAGTAGCGTGATCTACTTGGAAGATGGACAAGACTAGCCGAGTTATAGCGGTGGAGCATTTTGCTAATAGTCGATAATCGTCGCGAGGTATGTGATTCTTCCTATCCTCTTGAGCATGATATTTTAAAAGGAATATATTTAGTACGGTAGACGTACGTGTGTTAACTGAACGTAGTTTTACGGCAATGTGTTTTGACTTAAGCCTGAATAATAAGAATCTTGAAGTATTTCAAAAGAATTAAGAAACCTTTTTGAAAGAAGAGTAATACTTGGTTTTAAAAGCTTAAGAGTTATACTAGCTTTATGGTAAGTTAGGTATAACGGCTTAAGAAAGATAAAAAGAATGGTTTACTGATTTCAGAAGTTAAGAGACTTGATCTTAAAAGATAAGAGACTTGACTTAATTAATTTAATATGAATTTTGTTAAAAAGTGTGAAACCTCATTCGTGAGTAATGAGTACTTGGTTTTTAAAGGGAATAATGTTTCTTGATTTGAATCGTAATAAGTATCGAACAAACCACTGCAGCGCTAATAAAGGGAAATGTATTGACTAATCAAGTATTATTAAAACCAGTAGAAACCTCCATCTGCATAGAAGCTAAGATGAGACAAAATGATATTACATTTCCTAGATCATGACTGCTTTAATCAGATTGTTATAAACAAGAATAACCTACTCACACATAAGGCATATGTTTCTCAAATTGTTTTAAAGGAGAATTATATCATTAAGTGATTAAAACTATGAACTACGAAACCTTTTGAAAATGAGAAACTTGAGCATTTGAAATTAGGCAAACTTGAACGTTTGGAAAATAATGTTGTTACTTGATTTTACAAAGGGAAGTGTTTTGGTTTACTTAAAAAGATAGTCACTCTATTTTTTTATACTACGGGTATTGTGTGACTTTTTGTGAAAGAAGCGGATCTTTTAAAGAGTTAATGTATGAAGTACTTTGGGGATAAAAACCCGAACTTGTTAACATAAAGTAGAAAGTACCTTGTGTGAATAACTTGATTGTGTTGGTTTGTGATAGCCTTGTAATACTTTCTTGTTGATTTGATAAGTAAACATGTTAGGATGCTACGGGTGTTAGTATCTTGTGATGTTTGTGTAAAGGGGTTTCCCTTGTTGTGCTTATGTTGTTAAACGGTAAGCCCGTTGTACTGTTATTATATCACCTACCCCCTTGACTTGTTATACCGAGGGCTTGCCACGCGACGCGGTCTATACGGCTATCACGATGCAATGCGCTACGCGGGCTGCGGAGTTCGAGATTGATCATTCCGGGTGTTTTATCCGTCGAGGATACTATGCGATGCGTGTGACTATGCGGACTGCGGGAGTCGAGAGAATGCCGGCGTTAGCTACCCCGTCACGAGAATACCTCATGCGGTGCATGTGTGACTATGCGGTGCGGAAAGTCCAGATTAGGCGCATAATGATACTTATGGCGATTGGCCTTGCCCGATCATTCGCGACCTAGAAAAGACCGATTACATTATATTTATTTTGCTCTTGTTTATGTTGTGGCACTATGTGCGATTGAAGGCTGATTTGTATTTGCAAATGGTTTTAAATACTTTGATTTTACTTGATTTTCGATTTCACATACTTGGTACTGTTATCGACCTCGCTTCGGCTGCGTTCATCATGCCGCAGGTAGAGGTACACCAGTTGTTGATCCTCGCTTATAGGGTCACAGTTCAGCGTTTGGGAAGCTCCGTTTCTCCGGAGGCTTATCAGTGGTATAGTCTCCTGTCGTTGTAGGTACTTACATTCAGGGGTATGGCGGGGCCCTGTCCCGTCATTGTTGTCATATCATTCTTAGAGGTTTGTAGCACTGTTGTGGGCAGAGTTGTAAATAGGGATGTAACTGTTCTAGTTGTTATATATATATGTCGAAAGGCAAGTTTTCTCAGATGAACTGTTTCATATATTCATATTATGTCATGTCTTGTTTTATATTCCGCTGATTACTCTGATGTATGTCTACTTGGGTGCCCGGGTAAGGCACCAGTCACGGGCTCGGGTTCGGGTCGTGACAAAAGTGGTATCAGAGCAGTTAATCTTCGGAAAGTGTCTGACAAGTATCTAGTAGAGTCTTGATTATCGGTGTGTTGTGCACCACACCAATAATCAGGAGGCTATAGGATATTTAGGATTGGTTTCCATTCTTCTCACTCTGAGATCGTGCCTTAGAGCTGTGTTATAAGTTGGACCCCTCTAACGTATTTCTTTCCCTTACCGTATGCCTCCGCGTAAGGCAACCCGGGCCCAGAAGGGCAAGGCAGCCGAGGGAGCTATGAGTAGAGTTCAGAGGGTTACGAGGGCACAGGCTCAATCATCACCTGGGGTGGTGCATCATTCGGGGAGTTCTGCGACGTCACCAGCCCCAGCAGAGTTTAGCACACGGCAGCGATTCTCTGCGACCGTGAGACTTGAACGCCGGTTCGCGACGATGCGAAGAGTAGATTGCAAAGAGGCAACCCTATTACTAGCTAGGGAGTTAGCAACCAGAGAGTATTTTAGGTATCGATTTATCACGGGTCTTGATGACTATTTAAGAGAGGGTTGTGCAAGAGTAGATCTTCAGTCAGGCTTGAGCATGGCTTGTGTACAGGCTTATGCGCAGCAGTGAGAAACGTAAGGATCGACGGGTTAACCAAGATCGGCGAGAAGAGGTCGGGGCAATGAGTCCTTTGGTAACTTTCGAGGCGAATCACCTCGCGTAGATCGATATGCGCCTCCGCCAGTGCAGAGTGGTCCTCCACAAACTTCAAGACGTTCGAGGTATGCCGGAGTTGTTCAGAGCTCCAGGGCTTCCGGTTCACAGCTATACGTAGGTTCTAGCCGTAGGTTGATTTTCCTCGGTGTTCCGCAGATGACAGGCGTCATCCCGGGGAATGTCATCTTTTGTTGATGTTTGTTTTACCTGCGGCCGTCAGGGCCATGTGTCGAAAGGATGTCCTAGTAGGAGGGATGCAAGTAGGAGGACTCAGCCTACCAGATCAGTTGCGGATTCAGTAGTTCGGAGAGGAAGGGGTGTTAGCCAGATGAGGCCACCCCCACCTCGGTGTGGCCGTTGTGGTAAGTGTCATTGTGGGGAGTGTCGTACTTCTTCGACAGCTTGTTATGCTTGCGCCCAGCAGGGCATGATTGATTGGAACGACAGAGGGTAGTGAAGCAGTAGATACAGGTGTATCCTTAACCCTCTAGAGATTTTATGTGTGATAAGATAAGTATATCTTAAGTGTTACGTTCAGTTAACCTTGTGTAAATTGTGATTAGAAATCATGGTTAGTTAACCGGGTAAGATTTGGGGGATAGAGAAAGTGTGAGCCTTAGAGTTTTATGCGTAGAGACCTTAGAGGTAAGGCCATCTCGAGCAAAAGATGTATTTTTATGTTTGACCCTTATCAGAGTGCATAGTACACGTTAGATATGTTTGTGTGATAAAACCACAGGTGGTATGAAATGAAAGAGGGTAGTTGAGCTAAGAAGACCACTAGGTTTCGTGACTTGATTAGTGAGATTGTTCCGGATCGGGGAACAAGAGTTTTTTTTTCGCGATAGCGGGTCGGGTTGAGGACCAATCGCGGGTCAACCCGCGACTTTGTGTGGTGGGGTCAGTTTGTGGTGGTCCCGCTTTGTGATAGGATCACAGGGGTGTTAGGACCAAGTTTAGTAAACCAGCGTACGAGTTTGTGGATGCGTTCGACCAGTAGTCGGGCCGATGAGGTCAGCCCATCTTGTCTTTCAGTCAGGATCGATTACTCGGCAGAGGGTTATGCGAGAGGTTTTATCAGGAAAGTTGTAAGGCTGCACGAGGTGCCTACTTTCACCTTAAGACAGACAGTGAAGCCCAGGTTATGGCTATTTCTTTTTCTGGAGGTTTTACCAGGCGGGGTTAGGAACTCAGGTGAGTCTCAGTATCGCATTCGCCTCGGGCGGTGTTTGGATTTGTGGTATTGTAAGGATTATTCGCCTCTTGGTTGAGTGTGTATTATAATAGCTACCATATCAGTATTCGGATATCGCCTTATGACGCCTTGTAGGGGCGGAAGTATAGGTTGCCGGTCGATCGGTTCGATGTTGGCAAGGTTCAGATAATTGGTTCATAATTGTTTCAGCAGGATGCGGATAGGGTGAAGCTTATCCAAAAGAGGTTATTGGCGCTCGAGTCAGCGAAGTCGTGCGGATAATCGGCGATGCTTGGAGTTCAGTTGGCGGTGGAGTCTTCTTGAAGGTACCACCCCGGAAAGGGTGTGACGAGTTTTGGAAAACAGAGGAAACTTGGCCCGAGTTACTTTGGGCCTTTTCAGATCATGTGAAGAATAGGCCAGGTTGCCTATATGTTAGCTTTGCCGTCCGACGTAGGAGGCAGTATGTCCGGTCTTTCATGTTGTTACGTTCGGAAAAGTATCGGAGATCCATCCAGAGTGTTCCCAGTTAATGATGATCAAGTTGGAGGTAGTAACCCAGAGATTTTGGAAACAGAAGCAGTAACAGAAATGTGATAAATTATGAGAAAGAGTTCGAGTGTACGAGAAGGGTACGACGAGTAAGGGAAGAAGCAAGCATGTGTTAAGAACATAGATGTGATCATTTCTTTTGTAAAGTGAAGGTGCGAAGTGAGTATCTTTTAGCCCTTGGTTGGGAGTTTTTGTGATATTAGAGGTGATTCCCCGTGGACTTGAATTAAGTATTTGCGCGTGTGTTATTTTATGGCCAGGTGTGGCATGATTGTTTTTCGGAAGCATAGTAGTGAAGACTATACTGGCGCATGTATGTTTTGAGACTTAGAAGGAACATTCGGGACGAATGTTTCTAAGGAGGGGAGAATGTTATACCCCGTATTTCCAGAGTATATACGTGGGGGCGTACGTATAAAAGTTTAGGCCTTAAGTTAGGCTAGGAACGAAAATATTTGTGCACAACTACCAAAAAGAATCGTTTTCCGACGAAACGTCTTCCCAAGCTTGCGTAGGGAAAATTACGGCTATGTCATTTATTATTTTTGCGGATTTTTCCGAGAGATGAAATATTTTGGACCAACGAGAGGGCGACACTTGTCACCCTCAAATTGGCGGATTCTTGGGCGTCATTTGGACGAATTGAAGCTTGGAGTTGGTAGGATATTTTTGTGATATTTTGTGTGGTAGATTGATAAGGTGGGACCCACACACACTTGTCCAAATCCACACCCTACACTTGCCTACCACTTGTCTTGATCTTGGCCATTGGTTGGCCTATAAATACCCCCCTTAGTTGAAGATCTTCTTCATCCACAAATTGTTTCTAAGTCTTGAAATCTCCTCCTCTTATGAGGCTCGCCCAAGCCCTGGTGAGGCTTTGGCCAAAACCCACTCCTGAAGGCTAGCCAAACATACACCCCCTCTTGAGTTGTTCTCGTGAAATACTCCCCCCCCCCTTTTTGGTAGAAAAGTATTCTCCAAGTATAGTTACTATTCCAAAATACCTTGGCCCAAATACCTTGTAGTATTACAAGGTTACACTTATACTAAAAGCCCAGAAATACTACAATACTTCCCTTCAGTCACAAAACGAAACCCTAAGGAAAATCTTCACAGTTGGTTGAAGTATTAAGAAGAAGTTGCGTAGAACTTCTAAGGGTTGTTTGGAGCGGGTTGGAGCACCCGGAGTAGGAGCTAAACGTTGCTCAGGATCGACATAACTTGGATAATTTTGGGCTTATCGAGATAAATACTCTTGTCCTTATATTGTAATTGGAAATTACATACTGTAGTATTATAGAAATGAATATAAGATTCATAAAAGAGAATTGAACTGTAATAGAAGGATATTCTGAGAAAAGACTTGAATCGAAATCATATCGGAAGAATATTAAAGAAGAAGTTTGAACTGTACTTACATAGGGTGTATTCTGATGAGACTTGTGTAGTTTAACGGGTAGAAGTCTTTGCCCGATTTTCCGTAGAATAGAGAAGCCTCGCTTAGAATGTTCTACTGAGTAGTCTAGACATTGATAGACTTATATAACCGTTATAGGTTGAAATCGCGAGTGGCGTGATCTACTTGGAAGATGGACAAGACTAGCCAGGAGTTATAGCGGTGGAGCATTTTGCTAATAGTCGATAATCGTCGCGAGGTATGTGATTCTTCCTATCCTCTTGTGCATGATATTTTAAAAAGAATATATTTAGTACGGTAGACGTACGTGTGTTAACTGAACGTAGTTTTACTGTGATGTCTTTTGACTGGAGTCTGAATAATAAGAATCTTGAAGTATTTCAAAAGAATTAAGAAACCTTTTTGAAAGAAGAGTAATACTTGGTTTTAAAAGCTTAAGAGTTATACTAGCTTTATGGGAAGTTAGGTATAACGGCTTAAGAAAGATAAAAATAATGGTTTACTGATTTCAGAAGTTAAGAGACTTGATCTTAAAAGATAAGAGACTTGACTTAATTAATTTAATATGAATTTTGTTAAAAAGTGTGAAACCTCATTCGTGAGTAATGAGTACTTGGTTTTAAAGGAATAATGTTTCTTGATTTGGAAATCGAATAAGTATCGAACAAACCATCTGCAGCGCTAATAAAGGGAAATGTATTGACTAATCAAGTATTATTAAAACCAGTAGAAACCTCCATGCATAGAAACTAAGATGAGACAAAATGATATTACATTTCCTAGATCATGTTTGCTTTAATCAGTTGTTATAAACAAGAATAACCTACTCACACATAAGGCATATGTTTCTCAAATTGTTTTAAAGGAGAATTATATCATTAAGTGATTAAAACTATGAACTACGAAACCTTTTGAAAATGAGAAACTTGAGCATTTGAAATTAGGCAAACTTGAACGTTTGGAAAATAATGTTGTTACTTGATTTTACAAAGGGAAGTGTTTTGGTTTACTTAAAAAGATAGTCACTCTATTTTTTTTATACTACGGGTATTGTGTGACTTTTTGTGAAAGAAGCGGATCTTTTAAAGAGTTAATGTATGAAGTACTTTGGGAATAAAAACTGAACTTGTTAACATAAGTAGAAAGTACCTTGTGTGAATAACTTGATTGTGTTGGTTTGTGATAGCCTTGTAATACTTTCTTGTTGATTTGATAAGTAAACATGTTAGGATCTACGGGTGTTAGTATCTTGTGATGTTTGTGTAAAGGGGTTTCCACTTGTTGTGCTTATGTTGTTAAGCGGTAAGCCAGATCTTGTTATTATATCACCTACCCTCGACTTGTTATACCGAGGGCTTGCCACGCGATGCGGTCTATACGGCTATCACGATCTGTGCGACTACGCGAGCTGCGGGAGTTCGAGATTGATCATTCGGTGTTTTATCCGTCACGGGGATACCATGCGATGCGTGTGACTACGCGGTCTACATGAGACTATGCGGTGCGGAGTCGAGAGGTATCGGGTGTTAGCTACCCCCGATGCGAGGAATACCTCATGCGGGTCTGTGTGTGACCTATGCGGATTGCGGGAAGTCCAGGATTAGGCACGCATAATGATACTATGGGCGATTGACCTTGATTCGATCATTCGCGGCCTAGAAAAGACCAGTTAAATTATATCTATTTTGCTCTTGTTTATGTTGTGGCACTATGTGCAGTTGAACTGGTTGTATTTGCAAATGGTTTTAAATACTTTGATTTTACTTGATGCTTTTCGTTTCATACTTGGTACTGTTATCGACCTCGCCCTTTGCGTTAAATGCCGCGGTAGAGTACACGATTGTTGATCCTCGCTCATAGGGTCACAGTTCAGCGTTTGGGAAGCTCCGTTTCTCCGGAGGCTTATCAGTGGTATAGTCCCCTGTCGTTGTAGGTACTTACATTCAGGGGTATGGCGGGGCCCTGTCCCGCCATTGTTGTCATATCATTCTTAGAGGTCTGTAGCACTGTTGTGGGCAGAGTTGTAAATAGGGATGTAACTGTTCTAGTTGTTATATATATATGCCGAAAGGCAAGTTTTCTCAGATGAACTGTTTCATATATTCATATTATGTCATGTCTTGTTTTATATTCTGCTGATTACTCTGATGTATGTCTACTTGGGTGCCCGGGTAAGGCACCAGTCACGGGCCCGGGTTCGGGTCGTGACAAACAATTCTAGAGGATTCAGCAAAACAAGAACATCCACCCTTCGTTATTATTTACAAATAAGTAAATGAGATGAAGATATCACTGAAATGCGTAATCGAATCTCGACGCCCTTATTACAGTTCTACCCGATATCCGATACAAAAATAAGAAGACCAAACATTGCATATTTAATATTGAACTAGCAGTTAGTCATCGAACATCGAATTCATAATATCGTCTGCCATTGTAATTGTGCCAGCAAATCAGACTACACATCGATGAATACCTTAATCTAAATTACACACATTTAATCACGCAAGCACACAACAATACAAAGAGATGAACTGAGAAGAATTTTGGGTTTACGCCTGGGACGAGCAGAAGCGTGTCGTATCGTCGATCATTCGGAGTTTTGTTGTGATGCGATTAGAAGAGGAATGAAACTTTACCTGGTTCTTGACTGATATTGCGAGAAAGAAATGCTTTCGTTTGAACTTCTGTTCTTGCTGCTTCCCTACCAATTTTTTTAGGATTCTTATTGCTCCTTGCCTGCTAATTTCTTCTCATTTTCGGATGCCTTTTCCCAGTTTTTCTTTTTTTCCCGATATTTTCTCTGTCTTATGCGAAGCTCTCCCTAAAACTGATGCCTCTCCCCTCGATATTTTAATGGGGTTCTTCTACTGCGAAAACCCCCCTACTTTTACATGTGTGGGTTGTTGATTTATATAGTCCTAATTGGGATTTCAATCTAGGTAAGTATTGGGTTTGGGTATTAACACGGTTTTCGTCTTGATTTGGTGCGATTTTGTGGGCGTTTATATGCGCTTTTTAACCAAAATCAGTGGCGATTTTATGGTATAAGATTTCTGAGTATCTATTAAGGTAAGTTTTAATTATGGTTTCGATTTGGGTAGAACTGGGTTGAGGTTTTCAGTTATGGTAATGACTGATTTCGCGGTGATTTGGTGAGATTTAGGTGTGATATAGGTTAGAATTATAAGGGATTTCTTGGACGATTCTGATTCGAAATGATTTTGAGGTGAAAGGGGAAAGAATACGCCGGATTTTGTGGCCGAAAAATCTGGCGAGGATTCTGGCGAACATGGGGGCGTGAGAGGGAAGGCGACGATTTTTTCTTGGGGTCTCCTGCATTTTAGGGTTTATTAGTGGGGAGGGGGATGAAATAAAAATGGCCTGAAGGGAGAGAACTAAAAGGGCTGGGGTGAGTTGGGCCGCGCGAGTTTTGGGCTGGGCGACGTGGGCTGCGAATTTAAAGGGTGGGCTGGTTTTATTTATTAGTTTTAGGTGTTAATTTTATTATTAGACTGGGTTTAAACTATTACAAAAAATAAATGCGGGCATGCTATCTAATTAGTGCTTAATATTTTATAATGTGATGCTGTTATTAAAATATTATTTATTATGCATGATTTGCGATGTTAAATTAAAATTGAATTAATGGGGGGTTTAAATTGCAAATAATAATTATGAAACTGCTTTGAGTATTAATAAATGCGGATATAATTTTAAGGAATGCTTGATGAGACGCCATTATTAAATTATTTATTTATTTAAGTATTTTTTATTATTAAAATTATTAGGAATTAATGAAAATAGAATAGGGCTTAAATTATGAATAATATTTATGCAAATAACGAATGCGGACGTGAGACTCAAAGTGTTTAATACTCTACGTAAAATGTGATGATATTATTAACTCGCTTATTTATGCATGTATTAATGTTTTATTGTTGCATTTTATTATTATAAAATTGTTAAAATTATTTTGGAAATTTAGTGTAATTTTATAGTTAATGATTAGACGAGAGGGTCAAAATTGGGTGTCAACAGTTGTAATTAGTAATGTGGTAGTATTGAAATAAGAAATTAGATTCTAAAGAATTAAGAAAAAGTGTTGGAATTGAATAATGGGTTGGCCGAAAGGTTGATGGAATTATTGAACGTGATTGTGTTGTATTAAGGACTACTTGTTAAGATTATAATGTTGGAAATCAAGCATATGTATTGTGGTAATCACCTATACGTGTCTTGGAAGAATTAAAGTATAGGAAAGTGTAAATTTCACCTTCTTGAATTCTTAAATGTTGATAGAAGTTTGAGATTGCTTTTATGAACTATTTTAACATGACTAAGGATTGAATAACCATGTTAAATAGGTGTGATAATCACTTGATTATTGAAGTTGTTGTCTTCCATGGATATAAAGAGAAGGAAAGTTATAGGATAGCGTATATGAAATATGTTGGGCTTAACTTAGTTATATCCTGGAATAATGTTGGATTATTGGTGTTGGTTGGCTTGTTGGTAAATTGTGGATATGCATATAAACAGGGGAAGTGCTGCCCAAATTTCTGTAAAATAGGAAGCCGTTATTCATATAACTTACATTAGAAATCATAGAATTGACGAACGTATTATTCCTTATTATAGGTTGAAGTATTAGACGAGGCATGCCTTAATATTGAGTTGATTAGTTCGCCTAAGAGGTATGTGAGTCTATCTTCCTTTCTTTTGGAATGATTTTGTGAATTATTGATTCTTCATTCGACATGAATATTATACAAGGGAATGTACGGCGGACGTACATGACTCATTCCTAGTCTTATTCATAGTAATCTGAGTTATGAAAAGTACATGTGATCTTTTTGTAAGAAGTTATTTAATGATTTTAATGAGAGTCAAAGAAATGATTTAAATTGCATACAGTTGCTCATGATATCTACTCGTGCTAAGAGTCATTTTTTCACTTCACCGTGTCCCGGGCCGGGCAGATTCGTGCATATATATCAGGATGATTCACCGCGTCCCTCACTAGAGGATCGGGCAGCTTATGTATATATATATATAATGATTCCACGGGCAGGCATCCGTGATACGGGTACATATGTTGACACCTAATTTTGATCCTCCCGTCCAGTTCTTAACTATAAAATTACACTAATTTTGCAAAATAATTTTTTATAATAAAATGCATCAATAATACATTAATACATGAACAAATAAGCAATTTAATAATGGCACCGCATTTTACATAGAGTACTAAGCACACCTTGAGTCTCACGCCCGCATTCGTCGTTTTAATAACAAGCAATTTCATTAATATCATTCGTAATTTAGGTCCTATTTTCCATTAATTGAAACTCGAATAATCCTTAACGATAAATAAATAAATAAATAAATACATAAAATGAATAATTTAGCAATGGCGTCGTGTTAAAAAGAATATTCGCATTTTTTAGTTTTACTAAAAGCAAGGCAATTTCGTAATTTGTAATTTAAATTAATTTCAATCTAATACATGCATTTTAATAGCGTCGCATTTATAAAAGCATTAAACAGTCCTTAAATATCATATTTGCATTTAGCATTTAAATAATTTAATAATAATCTAAACCCCGTTCAGTTTTAATTTAACTTCGCGGAATACGCATAATAAATAAGTTTTAATAACGGCATCGCATTATAAATATTAGCCCTAATTAAATAGCACGCCCGTATTTATTTTTGTAATAATTTAGATTAATAGAGCACCTAAATAATTTAGTCACAATTTGAATTTCTAATTTACCACTAATTAAAACTCTACCTAAAACTTACCACACCCACAGCCCATAAACCCTTCAGCCCAACCGAAATTCCCCATTTCTCCAGTCCAATCCCGCGACCCGTGGCCCAAGACCCCATCTTATCTCCTTAGCCCATAAACCCTCCAGCCCATTTTTCCCTATCTCCATCGTCCAAACCAGAACACCCATCCCCCCTAAACCTAAAACTCAACTCTTGCGCATCAACTCCCATCACCGACAACATCCATACCTAAACCTGCGAAATCTGAACCCCATCAACTCCCATCTACCACGAACCACCCTCATCTCACCCATACCCTGCATCTCCCTAAAATCCGCGATTTGAACCAACAAATCGTCCAAAATCAGACCTCTAACAGCTTTTTTTTTCGAATTCAAACCCAATATTTCACCTATAAAAGACCCCCTTTGTTCTTCATTGGAGGGGACCGAAAATTTGAATTGATCTTGCATATCATCTATTCGTTCTTCGTTTTAGAATTCTTGCGTTTAAGCTTTGTTTTCTTCATTCGCACCCACATACATATTCTTCGAGTAGAATCGACGGGTCGAAACGCGCCTCGGTTCGCTGCCCGAAGAAGGTAACCTACTTTCTTTCTAATAATCTTGCTATTTAAATTCACAAGTATGCAATCTGTATGATATGTTTGTGTGCTTATTAAACGTATCTTAGTTCAAATTAATTATTGTTTGAGCTCGTTAAATTGGTTATTAATCATGGTCAGTTAGTTTAAGTTTTGTTTATGTATTAGGTTCATTGTTAACCCTATATAATTGAAACTTGTCTGTTGTTTATGGTTATTAATTTAGAACCAGTTGGCTGAATAAACTAATAAAAGTGTCGCTGTAATAGTCCAAGAAATATGTTTAGCCCTTTGAAGAAGCTGTGTTTAGTCAATGAGTACTCCTTTGTGTTTGCAGTGTCATTCAACATTGTTTTGAAGCCCAAAATAAGCTGTTAAAGTGTTGTGGTGTAACGATTAGTCCATGTTTAAACTAAAATGACCTGTTGATATTTGTTGAGTAGTCTATTGATATGTTTAATCTAGGTAACCCGATTTAGTAAGAAAATCTTTGGATAAAGTCACTTAATAATCTTTCAATTGATGTGTGTCTTTGTTTTGATATAGAATACTTTCATACTCATCCTAAGGCCCTCCCCAAAATGACTTAAAGGTGGAAGATTTGTTTTAACTTTAACAAGTTCTGTGTATTTAATATTTAGATGAATATGATATTTGGTTTGGATATCTAAATGCTCTCTGTCTTGAAAATGAACATAGATATTGGTTGTTTTACTCGTTGTAATGAAGATATAGGCGAACATGATATGAAATGACTTTAGAACGACTTAGAAGAAGCCTATGAATTCTAGGTCGATTAAGCGGTATTACACCTAAATTTTGAAAGCGTGGTGCATTTAAAAGACCATTTTTGGGGTGGTTTTGGCCCTTTTTGACTACGATTTCAACCATTTTACGGGTGATTTTGGGCCATTTTTGCTCGATTTTTGGCCCTTTTACGCCGGTGGTTTTGCCATTTCTTTGCTGATTTTGAATTATTTTGCTCGATTTTTGGCCCTTTTCTCGGATGATTTCATTGTTCGTCGGTGATTTTGAGCCATTTGCTCGATTTTGGCCTCTTTTAGTCGCTGGTTTTGGGCGATTTGCATGATTTTGGCCTCGTTTATTGCTTTTTGGCGATTTAGCCGTTGTTCTACGCTTTGTTGTTCTTTTTTTTCCGCTATTCGATCGGTTTTCCGCTATTTTTGGTCGATTTTAGTTACTTTGTCACTAAGTTTTGACTATTTATCTATTATTTGGCGAAGTTTATAACATATACTAATCCTTTTCTTTTTCTTTCTTTTACATGACTTGCATCGGGAGCGACGAAGAGTCTCATACGAGACTCATCATGACTTTGTCAAGGAAAGGATTTACATCCACACTTCTCGCATTCTTCGGTCTCGGAACCTTAAAATAAATAGGGCGGAATAATATCTTCACCTGCCTTAGTCATTTTATCTCCTTTCTTTAACTCCGTCACTTTACTTTTATTTGTATTTTTGTTACCTAACCTTATACAATTATTGAAAATGCTTAGAATAGTTAGACCTAGAACTATTAAGGGCGGGTAGTTAAAGGTGTCGCTAGTTTAATCTATCTTTAGGCCGTTATGCGTTTTCAAAACTTTCTAAAATAACTTAGCCTTTCATTGATATTATAGAAATAAATGAGTTCCAAATTCTTATTAAAAATAACAAATCTTTTTTATAACAAAGATCTATTTTCTTATTACCAGGTGCAAAAGAGGAAAATCTTTCTACCCATTTGTATACCCTTTATAAAGATTAAAATTTACATATAATATGTACTTTTAGTAAACCATCTTTTATTATCTTGCATTTTTTATGATAAACCTCATGCAATTGCTTTGTTCAAATAGAATATTTTTCTTGCATTTTTACAAATAAACTTCATGCAATTCCATGGAAACTATATATACATACATATCTTTTAAATAATTATTTGCAAACATCTTTTTAACTCATGTTCTCCTAAATATGCATTTTAAATAATTAACCCTAGGTTTGAACGGACAACCGCAAGTTAGCGGATCCTTTAGGGTGCCTAACCCCTTCCCTTTAGGATAATAAAGAACCCTTACCCGGAATCTCACATAAGTTTTGCAGATCATAAAAAAGGAGTTAGTGTTGACTTTAACCTAGTTGACATTTAGGTGTCCTAGTTCACCCAAACTAATTAGGTGGCGACTCCGCGAACCCTTTAGCATTTAGCACTTAGCACCTTTTACTTTTAAACTTTAGCATTTAGCACCTTAACATTTTAGCACTCTTTAGCATTTTAGCACTTTTTTTTTTTATATTTTATTTTATTTTCTAACCTTTTTATTTAAGCAGGGTTCGCTAGAAAAAATGTCGCGGTCAAAAATGGGCGTGACAACATATACCCATGACAGTATATTTCACCGCGTCCCTCACCCAAGGGCCAGGCAATTTATTCATTTATTTGCATCTGATGATTTTATGACTAAGCATGCATGAGTACTGGTATGACTCTCATTCTTTGATGATACAGTTGACTCTCTACCTTACAGGACACAGTTTTGATCTTATTTACATGATTTCATGCTTACATCTCGGTACATTATTTCGTCGACCCCCTTTCCTCGGCTGCGTTAATGTCGCGAGTTGGTGTTCAGATAGGTGACCCTCCAGTCTAGGATTTCTGTACAGCCGTTGGAGAGCTCCTTTGTTCCGGAGCCAGCTAATTTGGTACATACCTTTATCTTTCAGACTTATGCATATTTTGGGCACGACGGGGTCCTGTCCCGTCATATGTCATTATTGCACTCTTAGAGGTCTGTAGACAGTTGTGAGTTGGACGTTTGTACCTTGTTTTGGTTTTTGATGTTGTTATACCCTGTGTTGAGGCGTTCCCGATTATACTTGTTGTTATCTAGTGGCAGTCTTGCCGGCTTGCTTATTTTGACTATTCCTTTGTGTACATAATGTTGGTTGGTGGAAGCCTAGTCGACTATCCTGTTATGATTGTTGTTCTGTTGTTGATTTGGCAGCCTTGTCGGTTCGCCAATTTTGGGGAGATGTTGTAAAAGCAGCGTTGTGCTGCCGAAATTTCTATAGATCTCGGTATTAAATGGATTAAGAGTGACATGTTAGTAATGACGTCCAATTAGGACGTTTAGTCGCGGCCCGTCGGGTCGGGTCGTGACAGTCAGCTTACCTATTCGGACATATATTATGTTTACAGCGTTATGCTGTCGGATTTCATATTATCCTTAGTGTCAGTCTGATTACATGTGGCAGGTTGGTTTAATGACGTCCAATTAGGGCGCTTAGTCGCGGCCCGTCAGGTCGGGTCGTGACAACAATCTTTTTGTCACGACCCAACCCGATGGTCCGCGACTAACGTCCTAATTGGACGTCATTACTGACATGTCACTCTTAATCCATCTAATACAGATATCTATAGAAATTTCAGCAGCACAACGCTGCTTTTACAACATTTCCCTAAAATGGGCTAGCCGACAACGCCAAACAATACGATCATAATAATTTGGCGACTAGGCTGCCACCAACCAACCTCACGTGCACAAAGGCATAATCAAAATAAGCAAGTCGGCAAGGCTGCCACGAGACAATAACATCAAAACCCAAAACAAGGTACAAACGTCCAACCACAATCGCTACGGACCTGCAGAGTGTAATATCGACATATGACGGGACATGACCCGTCGTGCCCAAATATGCATAAGTCCGAAAGATAAAGGTATGTACCAAAATAGTGCTCGAACAAAGGAGCTCTCCAATTATCTGAAATTCTAGGCGAAGGTCACCTATCTGAACACCTGAACCTGCGGGCATGAACGCAGCCACCCAGGAGAGGGGGATCAGTACGAAATAATGTACTGAGTATGTAAAACATAAAATACTAAAACGGAATAACAACTGTACCAAGTAAAACAGAGAGTCATCAAATTTCATAAAACTGAGAATCATGTCTGAAAATCATATCATGTATACTGAATCATAAATCATCATGCTCATGACTGTATATAAAACTGTATAACAAGTCTCGGCCCTCTATGGAGGGACTCGATGGAATCTGTATCTGCGCGCATAACGTGTCTCGACCCTCTATGGAGGGACTCGATGTAATCTGTGTATATATATAACGTGTCTCGGCCCTCTAGTGAGGGACTCGATGAATGATGCATGGCTGCGCACGAACATGATCTGGCCCGGGACTCAGTGGAGTGAAATAGTAACACTTAGCACGAGTAGATATCATGAGCAACTGTATGCAATTAAAATCATTATGTAACTCTCAATAAAATTATTACCATAAACTCTGTTACTGAAATCATAATCACTAGTAAATAATCATTTTTAAAACTGAACTGGTAGGAGTTAAGTACGTCCGCCGTACTTTCATAAAAATCATGCCAAAAGAAAGAAGGAAATGTCTCACATACCTCTTAGGCGAACTAATCAACTTGATATTAAGGTATGTCTCGTCTAGTACTTCAACCTATAATAAGGAATAACATTCTCGTCAATTTTGATTTTCTAATGTAAGTTATATGAATAACGGCTCCCTTATTTCTATAAAAATTTGGGCAGCATTTCCTTTGTTTATGTGCGTATCCACAATTTTCCAACAATCCAAATCAGCCAGCAATTCAACTCCAACTAACAATCCAATTCAAACCAACAATCCAACCATTTCAATATGTAATCTAACTAGGCTCCATATAACGCATATACGCCGTCATATAAACCCTTTCTCGTTACTTATGAAAGACAATAATTTAAATCATCAAGGTGATTATCGTACCTATTTACCATATTCATTCAATACTTAAAATGTTACGACAATGTCTAAAAAGATTTCAGAATTCCTTTCTTGGTTTCTTAAATCCATTTCGTCTCGCGTCACCTTATATAACTAATTACATCACCAAGTATCAAAGCTTCTTTCAATTGTTAACACACAATTAGTGACGATGTCAATAATAGAAACAACGATTATATGGCACCAAAACAGCCCGTAAAGGGTCGCACAATGTCCGAAAGTTATTCATGAGTTTTAGCCATTTAACATGCAACCATTTACTCTTTCCTTAATAAATAATCCAACTTATTTTCCAAAAACTCCATATAATGAACACATCTTAAATCTTCACAAGTTATTCCATTTTTAACACGCAATTAGTAATGAAATTTACAACACAACATACAAATCCAACGCATGCCCAAAATAATCCAATTTCGGTTCAACATCCAAATTCCATATGCATTGTCTAAATTCAAGATTTCTTCCTAACACAAGTCCATTACTTCAACTACAACAATATGCAACTTTGATTATAGCATAGAAAGAAGAATTTTCATACCTTAATTTAATCCCCAAAACAGTCCCGATTTTTAGACACTACTTCGTCAGCTGAACTTGTAACGTCGATAACTCTCTACCCCAGTGTTCTATCGACGAGAGGTTTGTTGCGTTGAAAACTAGACTCGACGAACTTAATTTTAGGATTTTGAAACACCCAAAAACTCCTAATATGCTAGGAGATATTCCCTTCCAAATTTGACTAAAAATCTGTCCAGCAGTCCCGAAAATCTACTCACTGTCCCAGCGAAAAATGCCATTGTTTTGGTCCTTTTCTTGCCCAATTCTTCATTGTTTTAACTCCAATTCAACATGCAACCATCTATGGTGTTACTACATCATTCCTACACAATTTTCATCCACAAATTTGTCCAAAAATTGGACAAAAACCGATACCTAGGGGTTGGCGGTGGCGATTGATTGGCCTTGTTTTGGTCAAGATTTGGCTTCTAATTGTGATGGATTAATCTCGTAAGAAGATTGCAATGTGACTTAAATTCTTGGCTATGGATAGTGATATTTTCGGATTGGAATTGAGAGAAAAGATGAAGATTTGGGTGTTTAAGAATGAAAATAGAATTGAAATGAAAAAAGGTTTGGGTATTAAATCCAAATCTGAAAATAGTTTTTAAAAATTACACTTTGGCCCTTAATAGTCTTCTTTAGTCAAGACAATCCCCAAGTAATAAATCTTAATCCTCCTCCTATTAATCTCAAACACCCGTTGCCTTAAATTCTTATCATCATATCTTCTATACGTCACTAATCCATGACGGAATATATATGTATATATAAACCATTATTATTAAAGAAATTTTCGGCGTCGTATTCGCCATTACCAATAATTAATCCGTATTAGCACGTAAAATATATTTAAATTCAAAAATTGAATTTTAATCCTTAATGACGTTCTTAATCATTGTCTTAAACTTACGAGGTGTATCGCCTCACGCAAAAGGAGTCATGATTCTCTGGGATCTGACGAGTCTGACCAAATGGATACAAATATGGATGAGAATCCAACTGATCCTGAAACAGAACTTAGGCGAAGTAAAAGAGCCATGAAAGAGAAATCTTTTGGGCCAAATGTTAGGTGTATTTTGTATACGTTTTTGAGTCATTTTTAGTTAGTATGTTTTTCATTTTCGTTTAAATAAGTGTCGTGTTAGGTTCGTTTTTCTTTCTTTTGAGTCACAGCGGTTCAAAAAGGCAAAATGACGAAAAGGAGCGAAAATTGGGCATAAAAGGAGGGTCCCGAGGCAAAAAGGTCAAAAAATAGAGATTCGGACGAATGCAAGCGGCGTCGTGGCGCCATTCAGCATGACTGCGACGCCATTTAATCAGAGAGCCCACAGGAGTTTCAGCGTCGTGGCGCCACATTACAGGGTCGCAGCGCCAAGGCGGGATTTTCCAGATCCGAAGTGAAATTGGCCAGGGGCAGAAGGGTCCAGGGCACACAATTTTTGCAACATATTTAAGCCCTTGGGACAGATTTTCGAGGGGGATTTTTGGAACGGAGAACATATCACAACCTTGGAGGCTACAAGATTGGAGACCTAGTTCTAAGTATTTTCTTTTCTTTTCTTTATTTCAACTCAGTTCATGTTTGGATTTGTATTAGTTCTTAGCATGTCTATGGCTAGGAGCTAAAAACTTTATTAGGGCTTTCCTATTGTATCGCTTGAAACTCTTTTTCATGAATGCATTAGTTTGGTTTCTTCTTCACTTGATTAAGATTTATTCAATATTGATATGAATGTTTGATAGTTAACTGATCACTAATTATCATAATCTATATGATTTCGAATCAATAACCGAGAGGAGAGATTTGGATAGCTGTAATTGAATAGACATAGATTAAAATCGCGGACGAAAGTACTCCGATACTTGTGTAGCATTATATGTTATTGTTCTTAATCCTCATATGTGGTAAAACCTATCATAGAAATATAGAAGGTTTCTGCACTGGGGTTGAGTGATTATATATCCTAACCGGAATATAAGACAATCTAGTTAACCTGCTATCTTAACGTAGAAGAAGAAATCATTCTTGTTGCATTAAGGATTGAAAAAAGTGGATAGTCGAGGATATTGGAAGCCCTATTTCCATCATAACTGATTAAACCAAAGTAATTTAGTTTAATTCTTGCAATTACTCTAGTAGTGTTAGATAAAACCCCAAATCAACCATCGTTTGTCAAATAGATAACCTAGAATAGATGTTCGGTAATTAGAAACCAGTCTATGTGGACGATATTCGGTCTTATCAGACTATATTACTTGTAACGATACGTACACTTGCGTGAGCAATTGGAAATCGGATAACACCAAACTTTCTAGCTTACCTGGTTGAGAATGAACCACGGACAATTGCAGAGGCATTGTCAACTCTAGAAGCACCGCTTTGGAAAGAAGCTATGGAAAGTGAGATAGAATCCATCATGCAAAATCACACCTGGATGTTGGTTGATCTTCCTCCGGGAAATAAACCACTAGGTTGTAAATCGGTACTTAAACGCAAGCACAAAGCTGATGGATCTATATACAAGTACAAGACTAGGTTGGTAGTCAAGGGTTACCGACAAACCGAAGGCCTTGATTACTTCGACACGTACTCCCCAGTATCGAGAATGACTTTCATAAGGGTGTTCATTGTCATTGTAGCACTGCATGACCTTGAAATCCATCAAATTAAGACAACCTTCCTAAATGGTGATTTGGAAGAAGAGATATACATGGAACAACCCGATGGGTATGTAGTTCCAGGACAAGAGAAGAAAGTCTGTAGACTTATTAAGTCTCTGTACGGGATGAACGGCATGTCTAGGGGAATGGGCTTAAAACCCAATCACTAAGGACCGATATGGTGGTAACCCATCCATACTGACAGGAGCCCAGAAATTTGTTCAATGGGAAAATTAAGTTGTAATGGTCCAGTTGAGCGCTTATAAAAAATCAAGAGCACTTCGGATATTGGTTCCTTATGGAAACACTAATCCAAAGCCTTCCCGCGATAGATATTAAAGTGCTACCTGAATTATGGGTACAAGGTTAAGTGTCAAAGTCTTAACGCAATACTCGAGAGTCAAGGTTAAGATGAAGATACTTTTAGTGACTCCTTGTGGGAGGTCACTTATTTAAATGCGACGACAGACCGCCTCAATTGAACGCACTTAAGAATCCAAGCATGTCCACGGCCACAACGGACAAAACATAAGAAGAAACGAGAGATTGGACAGTTATTTACGTCTCTATCATTGTCTTGGCATATACTAAACACTGACGGTTCAAGACATCACGTTCACCGCTCAGTAAATATGTCTGATGGTAGTTGACTAGGAAAGGTTCAAAGTTGTGTGCTACATATTCCGATGCAATACACTTCCGCTACTAGATTGCTAATGGTTGGCACTCCGCGTGCACCAACACCTCTTTCAAGAGGGGGTTGTTGAAAAATTTACCTAGTGAGATTGAGCTTATCCCCTTCTTAATGACTTGAACACATGGGGCCCCGCATGTCGGAAATACGATTTTCATATACATGCATACGTCGTACAATGTCTAGCTAAATTTCACGTAGTGAAAGAGATATTTGTACGCATATTAAAGTGTTCTTAAGTTAGGTAAGAATGGATGATTAATTGCCCAAATTAATGTATATCCCACAATGGTATAAGAAAAGAAGAAATGTGCAAAATATGAAAAATGGGGAAGAGCCGCGGAGCCTCGAGAAAATGGGCGCAGACCAACCAAAAAGCGGACGTCGCGGCGCTACTGGCGGCGCCGCGCTCACCGCATGATCTCTGGCAGGAGTCGCGACTCCTCTCGTTCAGTAGCTCGAAGTTCATTTCTGGCCATTTGGGGTCGCGGTGCTTCTGGAGGCACCGCGGCGCCGACGGTACTGTGAATCGAAAATGTCCAAAATTTTCTGATTCATGGACTAACTTAAAGGGCCAAAGATCAGCCAACTCTTGGCATGATCTAGGTGTCTTTTGAGGAGATCAAGGTACCCCATTTAAGGCATTCACATGTCTTGTGAATCATAACTTTGCACCTATAAATAGAGGCTTCAAAATCAGATTTTATACTCATTATAACTCCAAAAATCTAAGATTGTTGAAAGCCCATCTTCTATTTCTAGCTATCTTTTGTTCTTGTTTCTTCTACAAGGATTCTCAAGTATTTGGCTTGTACTTGAGAAAGTATTGTCGTTTTTATCTTGAGAGACTATTATCCATCTACCGTAAGTCATTTTATACGGGGATAATTTTATCTTAAGGAGAGATTGTCAAACAATCGACTCGACAAACATTGCACTAAACCTCTTTGTGTCTAACCTTTCAGTTCTTCTGTTTCCGTTCATACTCAGAAGGTTTACAACATAGTCCAATTTACTTAGAATCTAATCTCCTTCCCGTTATGTGACGCGACTAATTTTAATAATCAATTGACGTTACTGATTATTTATTTGAAAAATATTGTACCATTTTTTTTAAATAACATTAACTCTATTCTCATTAACAATAACCCCAAATGAAATAAAAGTAACGAAATGCAGCCACTGATTATCAATGAAAACACTTTCTTATTACACGAAATTAATTCAATATTTGTAAACCACTGACATGCTATTATACAACTATTCAACAGAGAAGTTGGAATAATAGGCCGTCTATATGTTAAAACTAAGGTAAGACAACAAAGAAAAGAGAAGTTACCACGGTCTCAAGCTTGTGTTGTTCATATGCAGCATATACTTCTTCAATATATTCCCCAAATCCAAGAACCTGAAAGATCATCACTTAATATAAGCTGCCACTAGCAAACACAATATAGCAAGTTCTGATTACTAAATCATGTCTTTATTTTTCACTCCCGAGCCAAAGCAAGGACATCATAAAAATTCACTAGCAGATATATATTAATAATGAAAGTAATAAAAGTTGAACCCATTAAATTCAAATCATAAATCCGTCTATGATCGTAATTCGTAAGTTAAACATAAGTTGAAGCCAATTTGAATGTGCCTCGAGATTATGAAATTAAAAAAAGACATTGGAATTTTATTGCTTGATTTATGAAATCATATTTTGATGATGTATAGGAGAATCAGAATTTGTTTTCAACTTTGTCAATTGGGAAGGGAATTCTATAGAGATAATTTGGACAGAATTCGATTCCCATATGGCCATATGCTTGGAATGTAAGCAAAAAAAGAAGAGAAAAGTACGAAAAGTGAAATATTAAGCGTGAAAATGGGAAAATAATTACTCCTAGTAGACTTACGACAATATTATTTCTAATTTGTAAGTTAAGCCATACATAAAAGATATTAAGAAATTAATGAGAAGGTTGGGACTATTTTTGCTTATCCTTCGTGTCAAACTATATCTAAAAGCTAGTTAGCTAGGTTGTCAAGTGGCCAATTGATTCCTAAATAATGGACTCAGGATCGGACCAGCCCAGGACCTAATGGGTAAGGCGCTGAGTGCTCGGATGAGGGTTAGGTCCACAAGAGCAACTCTCTAGTCGATTGGTCCAAAACCAAATGTTGTCCTTTTATTTAAATAATATATATTCTTTTACTCTGAGAGACATAAAGGTCGAAAATGCATAAATTTTTACTATTTAATGTACATGAATTGAAAACTAAGGAAATAAATAAAGGAAGATCAATTTTGAAAGTTTTTCTCTATATTGTTGGATAAAACAAGAAAACTTAGGAATAAATTGTATCTCATGAGATAAGAATAACAATTGTATCTCATATTAGGTTTAATAAACATTATTTCTAACAATATGATTTATTAAGTTAAATATGCTTAACATTTACATATAATTATTATCTAAAACAGAAAACTGAACAGTAAACTTTTTGGAAAGATGTAATTTGATCCATTTTTGAATCACACATTTTAATTTTTTTCATTATTTCTTAAATTTTGTGTCAAATTAAACTAGATCGATCTTTTAATTAACGAGAAATAGGTGAAAGTCTTCTAAGTACAATTTAGTCCTTTCTTCTGCCTCAGCTCCACCCTCAAAATTATCTTTTAAAAAAAAAATTTGTATCTTCGGCTATGCGCGAGATTTGGGAAGGGCTGGACCACAAGCGTCTGTTGTAGACAGCCTTTTACATATCTGTTAGAGGCGGTTTACACGACTTGAACATCTTCACGTGACATCAACTTTATCAATTACTTCAAAATTATCTTTTAAACGAAACATTAATTTTCCAACCCAAAATAAAAGAAAAAGGTAGTAATTTATTTAATTCTCCATAGTTGTCTCCTCTTTCTTTCATGTGTAGCACTTTATTTTGTGTATGTGTGTGTATTTTGCTTGTACAACAATTGGAAACAAAAAATCAGATCAAACATTAGATTCTATTTGCTTCGCTATACCAATAGACCCTTCGATTTGAAGCTGAAAGCTTCCAAAAATCAGTGATTTTTTTTAACTATGAACTCTCATTTTCAGCTATCTGGGGTGGGTTTATTTTTCAATTTTTTTAAGACCCACTTCAGTTCTTGATTATTCAATTCACACCCAAAAAAGCGTTTCAACTACAAATAGCAATTAGTGCAACTTCTGGGGCAATAAAGGATCATTTTAATTAGTCATTTTCAGTCCTTCTTGGGGACATTTGTTGAATTTATGAATAATTTGTGTTGGAGTTGATTTTTTGTAAATGAATGGGAGGTGTTGGAGTTGTTGATGATAATGGGGTTGTTCAATATTTGGGTTTAGAGATTTTAGAGCTATTTTTGCAAGTTTTGATGTTAATTTGGTGATAGAATGAATTCAGATGTCAATCGTGCTGGTGGACAAGTGGAAAGAGATATTGAGCAGGTAAATTTTTATATATAGTAGTAAATTTACAGTTTTTTCCCTTGTATATTTCTTGAGTGTTATTGTTTTGTTCCGTATTTATGTGAAAGTGTTTGACTGGCACGGAGTTTACGTAAAATAAGATAAAGATATTTGTGTGGTTATAAATCATTTCAATAAGGGTAAAATGAAAATTTTAAAGTTAAGGTATCATTCTTTTTTTAGACGGACTCTTTTCACATAAGTTGGGATGGAGGGAGTAGTATTTTGTTACTGATAAAGCTGAGAGCAGCTAGTTTGGGATAGAGGCCTAGTTGATTCAATTGGATTATGTTTGCTATAAGTTGAGTCCAACTAGTTTTGGATTGAGGAATATGTGATTGGTTTGTATTTCATTATTGATCAGCTGAGCCAAACTAGTTTCTGATTGCGGAGTAGTTGATTGAATTGAATTTAGTTATTGATCAGTCCGCTCCAACTAGTTTGGAATGGAGGTGCAGTTGATTGATTTAACAACAACATAATACCCAGTGTAATCCCACAAAGTGGGGGTCTGGGGAGGGTAGGATGTACGCAGACCTTACCCCCACCTTTGTGGGGGTAGAGAGGCCGTTTCCGATAGACCCAAATTCAAAAGAAGTGTAATCAAAACAGGGTAGGAAGGAAAATAACAACAGTAAAATGGCAAGGTAAACAAAGCAACATGTTGTAATAAGAATTAAAGAATAAGATACTACGCGACTACTAAATAATACTACTAAATAAGGGGGAGATGTGAAGAGGAGACTAGCCCCTGCCTCTCCCACAAAAAGTACAACAACACTCGGGTACCTACTACCCTTCTACCATAATCCCGACCTCATTAGTATTTAGTTATTGATAAGCTCTGGAAACCTGGAAAATGCCCTATTATTTTTAATATATATCACTACTTTTTTTTGGACTTACGAGAATATGGTAATAATTGTCCCTGTTTCCTTTTTGGTTTCGCTTTTTAGTGTTAAAAGTATTTTTCTTTGGCATTTTGTGGTGAGTTTCGTAATTAGTTTCGTCTTTATGGGGTGTAATGCAGATGAGTGATAAAAGAAAGCCTGTTTAACTGTGACAAAAATTCTGTAATGCTCAATTGATATGTAGAATAGGAACGGTAATTAAGATAATAATAGTAGGATAGCAATGCAGATGAGTGATAAAAGAACGCTTGTTTAATTTGCGACAATAATTATTTAATGCTCATTTGATACATAGAATAGGAACGGTAATTAAGGTAATAATACAAGGATCTATGTTGCTCGGACTCTTTAAAATCCTTGTCGCACCCGTTTCGACATGACATGGGTGTGGGATCCACACCGGATTTGGTCAACTTAACTTGGGGTGTTTTGACTACATCTATGACTGTGAAGTATAGATTGATTATGTATTTGGTTTGATTGGGTTTATGTCATGTATATATAGTTACATAAAGTATGAGAATATTTTGCTATTACACGAGATATCTTATAAATAAAATATTACTGTAGGTGTTTATAAAGAATTAATTTTTTTTTACTTTGTTCAATAGCTTTAATTAATCGAGATATATACTTAATATGTCAGTAATATACATTTATTGGTCGTTTCCAAACACCTGTATCCGCACTGGGATCCATACGCCCGAATCCTAAATTTATGTGATGAAGAATCCGACCTTTAGATCCGCACCCGAGTCCGAGCAACTTAGACTAGGATATTATTTTTGACAAACAGTAAGCCATGAGATTGCTAGAAATATTGTTTCTGCTGTTGATGTGCCAAGTAATTTAAATGGTTCATGTTGGATAGCAAGAGCAATCAAGTTGAATCAAGTATTTTCAGTTATCACCTAAGTGGAACTACTCTGAAATTGGGCTATAAGTGTTGTTTAATCCATTATTTATTAGGTTCGAAATCTCTCTACTTTATTTATTTCGTTTCAGCTTGTAATTACTTCTTATGATTACATCAGGCTATAACTGCTCTAAAGAAAGGTGCATACTTGCTCAAATATGGAAGAAGGGGGAAGCCGAAGTTTTGCCCCTTTCGGTTATCAAATGTAAGTATTAGTTTTTGTTTATTTAGCCTATGTAATTTACTTTGTATTCTTACCCTGGTTTTTCTCTGTATCGTCTATGAATATTCTTGTAAGATTTCTCTATCATTTGTACTTTTTGAAACAAAAAGACAAAAGATTTCTCTCTTATTTGTTGAGTGTAGCATGAGGGTTGAGAATTGAGATACTTTTTCCTTTTTCCTTTTTTTTCCAATTGTGTAGTTTAATATCTATGATGGTCTTTGCTTTTGTCAATTAGGCTGCAAAACCCTGATGTTCGAGACTTGGGTTTTTCTTATAATTGTTTAATTGCTTGCTTGATGTGTGACTACTTTGTTCTGTAATTTTTTAAGGCAAGAATAAGAACTTCTAGATTCAATCAAGCAGAAGCTAGTAGCCTATCAGGTTTTGTGGGAGATGTATTAAATTTGCCTATTTGGAGTTAAGGTGCTTTGGCGTGACCCTTGTTTGTGAAACGCCCTAGTGGAAAATTGGTTTCAGGAGCTCATATTATGTCTGGTACTGCTTTATTTTGGATCAAGGCAAGAGAAGAGGTTTTAATCTTGTGTAAAAGTATAAGCAGTAAGAGAAAAAAAAGGAGGCCTGGTGCACTAAGCTCCCGCTATGCGCGGGGTCCGGGGAAGGGCTGGACCACAAGGGTCTATTGTACGCCGCCTTACCTTGCATTTCTGCAAGTGGTTATTTCCACGGCTTGAACCCGTGACCTCCTGGTCAGATGACAACAACTTTACTAGTTACTCCAGGCCCCCCTTCATAAGCAGTAAGAGAGAGAAATTTAGTTCCTATAAAACGGGTTAGCAGGCTATACGTTTCTTTTGTAATTTCCGTCTACAATCCTCTGTTGCTTTACAACTGCTTTGAAGTTTGTGGGATCTTCAGCTTTTTGTCTCACTGTATATAATACCCGAAATGTGTAGTTGCAGCCTATCTATTTGAGAAACCCTTTAGATTATGATCCGAGTAACCTAATAATCAGTTTACAAATGCTTACCATATCAGTTCCTTTGCCTTTCTGTTTGTTCAGCTTTGGTGTACTCTGTGTGTTTGTATGAGTTATTGTGTTTCAGATAGGAGGATCATCATTAAACGATAGAAATTCTACATGACACAAGGAGAATATGCATTATCAAGCATGAAAAGTATGCATCAGGTAGTCCAGGCTCCTTAATCTTTCAGCTAATATGAAAGCAATACGTGATATCTTAACTGCCTTACACCAACGAAAAGTAAAAATAGCACTCTATCCTATGCAAAATAATATTTACAAGTCGAGTCACAAGCGAAATGCAGGAAAAGTTGGTAATCAGATCGTCTTTCCAAGTCCTATCCTTTCTTGTTATCCAACAACCAAACTTATAAATGATTCATCTATGCTGAAATAGAATACTCCCTTTGTTTCAAATTGTTTGTCTTACTTCCCTTTTTAGCCGTTTCAAAAAGATGTCTCTTTCCTTTTTTGGAAACTCTCTAATTCCAACTTTCCACATGGCATGTTTAAGATCACAAGACTAAAGGGCATTTTGGTACATTCTACATATCTTTAATTTAAGACCACACGATTCAAAAGTCCTCTTTACTTTCTAAAACTTCGTGCCAATTCAAAACCAGACAAACAATTTGAAACGGAGGGAGTATATATTTTGCATAAATATATGCACCTAAACTAGTTCGTTATTCAGGTATGCTGGTTTTCTCACAACAGAAAGAGAATTGACCGTTTGAGAGCTGTGTTTCTTACTGTTTAACCGCAGTGTGTAGTTCTTTCCTTCTTCCAAATTGTCCCATAGTCATGGTTTAACGCTTTTTGATGAATAGTTAAGGTTTAACGCTTGATTCTGGCCATTTCTTTGTCTGACGTTGCTGATGACTTTGGTTGTAACATTAACCGTGTTTTCATAAGAAAGAGTGCATAGATTGTTTATCTTTACGTTCCTTTGTTAATAGTTGGATTTACTGTTGTATTACAGTTAACGGAACTTGCTTCCCTGTGTTAATTTAGTCTGAAGACTTTACCTATCAAAAAAAGTTACCTATCAAACTATGTTGTTCGGACTCATCAAAAATGTCAACGGGTGCGTGTCGGATTCTCCAAAGGTAGTGTATTTTTGAAGAATCCGACATGGGTGCGGCATCAAAAGTGAAGAGTCCGCGTAACTTAGCCTATCAAAACAAAAGTTAGTGTGAAGTATGGACTACTTTGTGTCCTTTGAAATGTAGCACAAATTTAGAATTAGTGCAGTCTAAAAGTTTATTCTTATTCTGGTTGCAGGATGAGTCTGCTTTAATATGGTTTTCAGGTAAAGAGGAGAAACACCTGAAGCTAAATCATGTGTCAAGAATAATATCTGGGCAGCGCACTGTAAGTTCTTTCCATGGTGAAAAGCCTATTCTGTCTTGCAACTTTTTTATCGGTATATATATCATACGAATGAATCCATCTGCATATCTTTTTGTGTGGTATCTGTACATAGGTGTGAGAATGTTTCAGCATTCAGATTTCACCCGTGTCAATAAAAACAGATATGTGGTTAATTTCTCAGATTGGTATTGGCACCTTTCCTTGGGCTTTAATAAGATTCTATTTCGGCAAATAAACCTTAGGTTTTTCTGTTTTCCTGGTGCAAGCATCCCTGTTCTTTTTCCATTAGTGCTCAAAGAAAAGACGGTAGGAGTTCCTGCCATCCTGGTTTAGGCTTGTATAAGCATAGCTCTAAGAGAGAGGGCCCGCAAGGGGGGTGGGGGGGAGGGTGGACGTAACTAGAAGGGAATCTTGAGTGGTGATATCTGATGAGTGACAGAGAACCTAAATATTGTTCGTGATTTCAGCAAATATTTTATCTCTTCTGTTCGATGTGATAATGTAATTTTTTTTTATAAACAATAAACCTAAAGAGTAGATGAAAGATGAAGAAGAAGTAGATGGGTGGAGAATGAATAGGACCAAGGTCCAAACACTGCAAAAGGAAGGATGCCCACAAGCCTAAATTGATTTGATTGGTTGTGCTGTATGAATCTGTCAGTCTGTCATTCTTGCCTTCTCCCACACATACACACACACACACACACATCTCGCTATAGCTGTCAAGCATAACAAGGCAAAAATCTTGTTAATAGGTTTTCACTGATCTGAATAATTGCTGCTTTTCTATTTCCAGCCAATTTTTCAAAGGTACCCACGACCTGAGAAGGAGTATCAGTCATTTTCACTTATATACAATGATAGATCGCTGGATTTGGTAAGAGTTTCATTAGTAACAGCTATACCTTTCCTTTAAAGAAAAAAATTATTGGGATTTTGTTTTGCTCTATATTATTCCATTTTTGTCAGAAATTGGTTCGTGCACCAAATTCATCTCACCTTTGCTTATCATTCTCTCTACTTAGATATGTAAAGATAAAGATGAAGCGGAGGTTTGGTTTAGTGGTTTGAAGGCCTTAATATCTCGTGGGCAACAAAGAAAATGGAGAACAGAATCAAGGAGCGATGGAATTTCTTCCTGTGCTACTAGTCCTAGAACATATACACGAAGAAGCTCTCCTCTGCATTCTCCATTTAGTAGTGGTGACAGCTTGCAGAAGGTACTATAGCATATATCTCCTTTAATTTACTCATGTTGCTAGAATAGAAATATTTTGGTTTCATTTATTTTGCTGGGATGTTGAATGATGAGATCCTATATGTCCTTCAGGATGGTGGTGATCAGCTTCGCCTTCATAGTCCATATGAAAGTCCTCCAAAAAACGGTCTAGATAAGGCATTTTCAGATGTAATTCTGTATGCTGTACCTCCTAAGGGGTTTTTCCCTTCAGATTCTGCTAACGCTTCTGTCAATTCCCTGTCTTCTGGAGGTTCAGATAGCGTGCATGGTCAGATGAAGGGAATAGGAATGGATAATTTTAGAGTAAGCCTTTCAAGTGCAGTTAGCTCATCAAGTCAAGGTTCTGGTCATGATGATGGTGATGCCTTGGGGGATGTTTTTATCTGGGGGGAAGGCACTGGGGATGGTGTCCTAGGTGGTGGACCTCATAGAGTTAGCAGTTCTTTTGGTGCCAAATTAGATTCTTTGTTTCCCAAAGCTTTAGAGTCTGCGGTGGTATTGGATGTTCAAAATATAGCTTGTGGTGGCCGACATGCAGCACTAGTAACAAAGCAGGGCGAGATTTTCTCCTGGGGTAAGGAATCAGGAGGTAGGCTTGGGCATGGCATTGATTCTGATGTTCTGCATCCAAAGCTTATAGATTCACTCAGCCATTCAAACATTGAGCTTATTGCATGTGGTGAAAATCATACTTGTGCTGTAACACTCTCTGGAGACTTGTACACATGGGGTGACGGTGATTTTGGTCTTCTTGGGCATGGAAATGAAGTTAGTCATTGGGTCCCCAAAAGAGTAAATGGACCCTTAGAGGGTATACACGTTTCATATATCTCGTGTGGGCCCTGGCATACTGCTGTGGTGACCTCTGCTGGTCAATTATTTACTTTTGGCGATGGTACTTTTGGTGTTCTTGGTCACGGAGACAGAAAAAGTGTCTCTAAACCTAGGGAAGTGGAGTCTTTAAAGGGACTTCGAACTGTACGAGCAGCTTGTGGGGTTTGGCATACTGCAGCGGTTGTCGAGGTCATGGTGGGAAGCTCAAGTTCAAGTAATTGTTCATCAGGAAAACTTTTTACTTGGGGAGATGGTGATAAAGGTAAACTTGGGCATGGTGACAAGGAGTCAAAACTTGTACCTACCTGTGTTGCAGCTCTTGTCGAACCAAACTTTTGCCAGGTTGCTTGTGGACACAGCTTGACAGTTGCATTGACAACTTCTGGTCATGTATATACAATGGGGAGTCCTGTATATGGCCAATTAGGTTATCACCAAGCTGATGGGAAGTTACCCCGTCGTGTTGAAGGCAAACTGACAAAGAGTTTTGTGGAGGAGATTGCTTGTGGAGCATATCATGTTACTGTCTTGACTTCCCGAACTGAAGTTTACACATGGGGAAAGGGGGAAAATGGAAGATTGGGTCATGGGGATACTGATGACAGAAATTCTCCAACTTTAGTGGAAGCTTTAAAAGACAAGCAAGTCAAAAGTATTGCTTGTGGTACTAATTTTACTACTGCTATTTGTCTTCACAAATGGGTATCGGGGGTCGACCAATCAATGTGTTCTGGCTGTCGTCTTCCTTTCAACTTTAAAAGAAAACGACACAACTGTTATAACTGTGGGCTTGTCTTTTGTCATTCATGTAGCAGCAAAAAATCACTGAGGGCATCAATGGCACCAAATCCCAATAAACCCTATCGTGTATGTGACAACTGCTTCAGCAAATTGAAAAAAGCTATGGAAACCGATGCTTCTTCTCAGTCTTCTATGAATCGACGAGGAAGCATGAATCAGTCATTAACTGATATGACAGACAAGGATACTAAGTTGGATACAAGGTCTAGACCTCAACTTGCTAGATTTTCTTCAATGGAATCCTTCAAACAAATAGAAACCCGTTTTTCCAAACAGAAGAAAAAACTTGAATTCAACAGCAGTCGTGTGTCACCTATTCCAAGTGGTACCTCTCAGTGGGGAGCTCTCAACATTTCCAAGTCTCTTAATCCAGTATTTGGCTCGTCCAAGAAATTCTTTTCAGCTTCAGTTCCTGGATCAAGAATTGTTTCTCGAGCAACATCACCAATATCTAGACGGGCCAGTCCACCTCGTTCTACTACACCAACTCCAACATTGGGTGGACTCACGTCTCCAAAGATTGTTTTGGACGATGCTAAAAGGACAAACGATGGCCTTAGCCAAGAGGTTATCAAATTAAGAGCACAGGTATGTCATTTGTCTAAGGAGCACTCATCTACTTCTGATGCATTTTCCTCTCTTTGCTCCACATCATATCCTTTTTGCTGCTGTGAATTAAAAAACAAAAAATTGAGTTTCTCTATGAATCTAAGTGTTTTTAGATACTTTCCATAATGTGAAGTGTCAAACATTGAACTTGGGCAAGAAATCCTCTAGAATTGCTAGGGAACACCATATCCTAGAGTCCACTGGCATTGTCAAATACTGTTTCAGTACTTGTGGTCAAGGGTGAACGGTTAGGCAGAATCTTTTCATATAATGGTGAAAAACTTCATCCAAGTTCACAAGTATTACTTTGAAAGGATAATATGTAATAGTATGATTAAATGGAGCACAACATCAGAGAATTTATTGAGAGGTAATCAGAGAGCTATCTATAATATGTCTTCTAGTAGTGAAGGAGGCTGTGCAAAGCTGGACTCATAGGATGGGGAAGAGAAGACTAAGGGAATGGAGTGTTGTCCCCTTAGCAATCATATGGGTTATTTGGAAAGAGAGAAATCGGAGGTTGTTCATACGAGCATGCATATGAACAACTTGGGCCAAAACTTCTAAGCTTACTAGGCAACCCCATTGTAAGAAACAAAAAGAATCAAACCATTGTTGAACATACCACCTCTACCTAACAACTATTCTCTTCGGAGTTGTATCAGTTGATACTCCCGCCAAGTCCTTGCAGTCTGCAAACTTAGTGAGCGAGACTATCTTGGTCAACATGTCTGTAGTGTTATCGTCTGTGATAACCTTTTACGACCTTGATAGTTCCCTCTTCAACATCTCGGATAAAATGAAATCTGACATCAATGTGTTTAGTGCGCTCATGAAATCTCTGATTTTTAATCAAATGAATAGCACTCTGAGTATCACATCTAAGGGTTGATTCCTACTGAACCAAACTCAATTTCGCCACTAAACCTTTCAACTAGATAGCTTCTTTCACCGCCTCTGCTGTTGTTATGTATTCTGCTTCTGTGTAGACAAAACGACTCAACTAACGACACTGCCAACAAGAGTAAAGATGTATCCAGTTGTGGACCTCCTTCTGTCAAGATCCCCTGCATAGTCAAAATTCACATAATCGAGAATTGAATACCTCTACCGCCTTTTCGAAAGGTCAGACCAACATCAGAAGCTCCCTTGAGATATCTCAATATCCACTTGACAGCTTCCTATTGCCTCTTTCCCGGGTTGGACATGTATCTGCTTACCACACTTACATATTGAGCAATATCTTGATGTGTACATACCATAGAATACATAATGCTACCAACTGCGATGGCATAAGGAACCTTTGACATATGCTCCACCTCTTCCTCGGACCGAGGCATTTGTAACTCTGAAAGTTTAAAAATGAGGAGCTAATAGTGTACTTATAGGCTTGCACGTATGCATATTAAATCTCTCGAGAACCCTTTCAATGTACCTCTTCTGAGAAAGATGTACAACACCGTCTTCTCTTGAAATCTCCATACCAAGGATTTTCTTTGCAGCTCCCAAATCCTTCATGTCAAATTCCTTACTCAACAGTTTCTTCAAAGCATTTATCTCTGTAATGTTGTTGGCAGTAATAAGCATATCATCAACATACAACATTAAATACATCATTGAGTTACCAGACATCTTCTTGTGATACACACAAGTATCAAATACACGTTGAGAATTCATGTGTAGTCATGAATGCATCAAACCTTTTGTACCATTGTCTAGGGGATTGCTTCAAATCATACAAAGACTTCTTCAGTTGGCATACATGATCTTCTTTTTTCTCAGCTAGGAAACCTTCAGGCTGATCCATATAGATTGTCTCTTCTAGATCACTATGTAAGAAAGCAGTTTTGACATCAAGATGTTGAAGCTCCAAGTCAAATTGTACAACCAATGCTAGTAGCACGCGAATTGAGCTATGCTTCACGACGACTGGAGAGAAAATCTCATTGTAGTCAATTCCCTCCTTCTGACTGAAACTCTTTGCAACCAATCTCGTCTTGTCCTCTTCCCCTTTTGCCTCTTCCACTTCAGGAATTGTCTCTTTCTTTTTGTAGACCCATTTGCATCCAACTGTCCTCTTCTCTTTTTGCCTTTTCACTAAGACTAGTTAATCATGGCTAACCGCCATTGTGCAGCATTCTTGCAAGAAGTTGCTTCAACATACGAGTAGGGCTCTAGATCCTTAATCTCTTCTTCTGCAGCAGGATTCATCAAAGGTGACATCCCTACTAACTACAAATTTGAGTAATGACAACCACCAAAGTTTGTACTCTTTTACTCCATCCACATACCCTACGAATATGACGTTCTTAGCCTTTAGTTCAAGCTTTCCTTCATTAATATGATAATAAGCTGGACGCCCAAATACTCGTAAGTATGAATAGATAGAGGGCTCTCCTGACCATACTTCATTTGGAGTCTTAAAGTCAATCACCGATGTTGGAGCTCGATTGACAATATGAGAAGCAGTGTGAACTGCTTCATCCCAAAATACTTTGGACATTTTGGCTTGTAGGAGCATACAACTAGCCTTTTCAAGAAGAGTTCTGTTCATTCTCTTGGCAACTGCATTCTGCTGTGGGGTATGCCTGACAGTCCTATGTCTTGAGATCTCATGAACCTTGCAGATATCATAAACTCATCCCGTGTGGTTATGGGGGCGTCATCTGTGCTAATAAGTTCCTGCCTTTTTTTTATAGGTAAGACATGGTTAACCAATCTATCACCCTTATCATCCCTCGCTCTTATGAATTTCCGTAAGACTGCGGGGATGATCCGGGGGATACCACAATGGTCGTGGATCTGGGGCGAAATGGAGTCACCTTTACGGTAACTCCCAGCGTAGTAACGCTGCAGAGCTACTGCACACTGCTTCAAATAAAGCGCTATGTATGTTGGGAGAACCCCATGATCTTTCCGTGTGGAAGGGAAGGTGCGGCAAAACTCCAAGCCATTGTCTGTGTGAAGATGTTTGATTTTTCTCTACATTTGATTCTCAACCAAAATCTTCCACTCTTTAAATACTTTAAAAGCATCACTTTTTGCCTTCAAAAAATGCACCCAAACCTTTCGTGAGAAATCATCAATAAAAGTGATAATATACCTCTTTCCGCCCTTCGATGGAAGTTTAGAGGGACTCATAAATCTAAATGGATGTACTCTAGCACCCCTCCTATCTTGTGCTTGCCAGTGTTGAAGCTGGCCTTCTCATGTTGCCCTAGAACGTAGTGCTCATAGAATTCAAGTGTGCTGATCTTTTCATCTTCCAAAAGGTTACAGTTGCTCAACATCTCCAGTCCATGCTCATATGACCCAATCTCATGTGCCATAATCTTGCTTTGTCATCATTAGATAACTGCATTGTAGATGCATTTGCAGAGCCAACAATGGTGTTTCCTGTCAATGTGTAGAGGTCATCCTCCAGCTTGCGTTTCAGCATGACTAAAGAACCTTTAGTCACCTCCATAGTTCCTCCTTCGCTCATGTACTTGTATCCTTGTTCATCTAGAGTACCCAGGGAGATCAAATTCTTCAGGAAAGCGTCTCCTCGTCCTTTTTAATTTTTGCAGTCTGTAAGTCCATGACAAGTTTATTGAACGCATCTAAATGATCTTGTAACAAAGTGACCCCATCTTAAATGTGTGAAGACGTTGTAGCAACATTCTTGTTGTCACCGATCATGATAAAGCCCTTGCAGCTTGTCCCATAACTGTTTGGCCGTCTCTTCGGTACTTGTACTCACTTCACAAAGCACGTTAGGTGCAAGGGACAGTTGGAGTACACTCAATGCATATCTTATCCTTGTCGGAAGCCGATGTATCATCGGAATACTTTCCGTCAATAGCATGGGTTGAACCTTCCCTCCGAAGTAACGCAATCATCAAATCTTCCAGATATTGAAGTTGTTCCGCCCACTAAATCTCTCGATTTCAAACTTCATGGAACTCATCTTTTCTTGTTCTTCTTTCCTTGGATCTTCAAAGAGTCGTAACGCTCTGATACCAATTGTTAGCGGAAACGCAAAAGAAAGAACACAGAATTTAACGTGGTTTGGATCAAAATGATCCTACGTCCACCAGAGAACAATTGCCTTTATATTATTAACAAAGGAAGGGGAAATTTCCTAATTACACCTAAGAGAATTGCTCTCTCTACGCACTACAATGTATTGTATGATTTTTGGGATGGTTTAAACAATATAGAATGGTCATCATTTTATAGATGACCAAACTTGGGCTCCAAGCTCAAAAATAGAAAAGGAAAAGTAAATCTAAAATATGTCCACATATTTTTGCTTGCTCTCCAAGTTCACTTGCTAGCCAAGTATATTGACACATGTGTACTTCCACCAAACCAACTCTTTCAGGTACATCAGGAAGTTAACATAGGACATGATTAAACCTTCTCTGGGGACCTTCATTTCCATTGTGTCCTGCAATTGTTCTACTTACCTCCTCGATCTGATATGGTCATTTGTAATCTTGTCCATATTATTATCTTGCATTTTTACGACATTCATCCATGGATATATTGGGCTTTCAGCCTCAATATTTATGCCTTTATATTACCCTGGTCTCTCAACCATCCTATAAAATTTACTCTTCACCTGTTAGTTATCTTTTTATCCATAGCATTTTCGTAATCACTTACCATTTCGGGCGGCCTTTTTAATTGTGTGCTACATCTTAATCTATAATGCAATTCTCATGGAAAACTGTGTCTAGCATCTAAAGCGTTTATATTTACATATGACGATTTTGTTTAAATTGAATCATCCGAATCAATTGCATTTAGTACTAATTTCATAAAAAAAAGCACTGTGTTGAACGATCTTCATCATAGGTGGAAAATCTCACACGCAAGGCCCAACTTCAAGACATAGAACTGGAAAGAACTACTAAACAGCTAAAGGAGGCAATAGCCATTGCTGGAGAAGAGACTGCCAAATGCAAAGCAGCAAAAGAAGTGATCAAGTCACTTACTTCTCAGGTAAGGTGCTTTAAATTTTTTGGTCAAAAAGTTGCTCACATTTATAATGAAATACATGTCTGTCCTCGAAATGAGTTTCTCAGAGCAAATTTTTCAGTTTTGACTTAATGAAATGCTCCTTATCAAAAACAAAATTAATAAACTGCAACTATTACAAATAAGGATGTAGTCTACTTAAAACTTTTAAAAGTGGATTAGGAAAATAAAGCTTTCATTTACTCTAATAAATTATAACTGCTTAATTTATTAAGTATTTCTTCATGTTGACAGTCTAACATAAGTACATGTATGCATAGGTCTATGGTTTTTGTACAGTAGGTTGATATATAACAAATTAATTTCTGTCCAACGAAGTCTGTGTTTCTCGTTGTTCAAAATATTTCTCTGTTTTGGTTGATATGATAGTTGTATTTTCTTGTCACTGTGTTATCAGTTGTGCCAAAAAAACTTAATAATGCATAATTTTTCTTTTATGTAATAATCTTACTTTTTATCCTTTACCCTATCTTTTGTATAACAACTTTACCCCATACACCTATTTTCTTTATTAGATTGTAAGTTTACTCTTCAAATTGCTGATGTGTGGCATTATGTAACGACGGGAAACGATACGCTCTATAAAACGTTGTATTCATCAAGACAATACAGTACAATACAATACTATACAACACAATACTTTAATAAGCTGTTAAAAGGATGAAGGTACTCGGTCAGGAAAACGAAAATTTCTTTATAATTTGCTGTTAAATTTTTTGGATTTGTTGCAAGGGTTCAAGCTTTTCATAGTTAAGCTTGTTTTCCCTAGTGGTCAGGTTCGTCAGTATCCTCTTAGTGTAGTATTTTTCTTGCCCTTTTTTGATGAAGATAGAGATGATTTGTAAAGGTATTGAATACATAATTTTTTATTCACCCGTCTTTCATTAGCTTCTCTTGCTGATAGTCTGTTCTGTCATCTTTATCTTTCATAGCTGAAGGAAATGGCTGAGAGGCTGCCAGTAGGTGCTTCCCGGAACATCAAATCTCCTACATCTTTTTCCTCGGGTTCCAATCTTACTGCCGCTGACATACCAAATGGCTGTATTGACCGAGTTCATAGTCAACTAACTTCCCAAGATGTGGAGTCAAATGTATCTAACAGTCAACTACTTTCTAATGGATCAAGCAATGCCAGTAATCGTAATGCTGTTCAAATCAGACAAGGGTTTCCAGAACCAACGACAAGAAACGGGGCCAGAACAAAAGAAGGTGATTCTCGTAATGAGAATGAATGGGTCGAACAAGATGAACCAGGTGTATATATTACACTTACGCCCTTACCTGGAGGTGTCAAAGATCTTAAACGCGTTCGCTTCAGGTACGTTAACTGTGGCTTTAGGTCATCAAATTTTGATGGAATTTGAAGTAAATGATCTCCCCGTAATTATTTATTTCTGCTGTCAATTTCTGTGAGCACATTTTAAGGAATATGGTTAGGCTATCTCTCTGTTTGAAGTGATCCATCTCTCTTTAAGAATATTCTGGCTAGGAATGGCTCCTATCCTTGGACTGGTTCCTATTTTTTCAAAAAATTACTTTTAGTTTGACGCAAAAGATCTGATTTTAGTTTGTTTGCAAGATCTTTCATGTATTCAGTTCTTTTGCATGAGGCTGTTAACTATATGCTTCTATGTTGGCTGTCTGTGGATCTCCTATTTCTGCTACTCGACATTATCAAAACTTCGTTTTAAAATTTAGATATCATAAATGTTGTTAATGAGGATTCTTATAGTCAACCCCAACTTGCTTGGGACTGAGGCTGTTGTTGTTGTACAGTGGATCATCTCTGGTAGTAGGAATAAGCTTGAGATCTTAGAGACGTCCTAGTTCTAGATGACCCCTAATTTTCCTTAAAAGACAAATCGTTTAGCATTAGAGCAATGTTAGTCAAGTAGAATGCATACAGGATTCATATTGGCGACCTACATAGTTTAGGATTGAGTCATAGTTGTTTGATTGAGAACTCCTTTCTAGAATCCTGGGGGGAAAAGGGTTGTTTCTCTGCGTTTTGAAATAATCAGTGGGTGATTACAATGACATTCTGTGTTTGAATGCTTTAAGTTGCATATAATCGCTTTGCCATTGGGAATCAAAAGACTGATGTGTGTTAAAATGCAGCCGAAAACGATTTAGCGAGAAACAAGCTGAACAGTGGTGGGCAGAGAACCGCGCAAGAGTTTATGAGCAGTATAAAGTGCGCATGGGTGACAAGTCAAGTGTTGGCACTGTAAGCGAGGATTTACCACATTGAAACATGCTAATAAATTTGTAAGTGGTTTTTTTCTTTTCTTGACCTCTTCTTTTTCATCTTCCCTACCGGAAAATCTCTGCTTTATGGGGAAGATCATATTCATCACTTAGTTTGGCTTCTCAAATTTGTGGGGTGGTAGCAGGGGTTGCCATAAAAAGAACTAGGAGTAGAGGTTTGCTTTGTAAGTTTTCGTTAGATTTTTCTTTTTCTTTTTCTGGCTTTGACCTGTTCTTTTATATATATATATATTTTTTTTTTCATTTTCCCCCTCCATAATGGTGCTTGTGGGGAATTGAGGGTGAGAGATGTAAAGTTTTAGTAGGCTGCTTGCTCTTTATTGGGAGTAGCTTCCTTGTAAATTTCCAAAGTAAATGCATCTTCATATTTCAAATAACTACCCTCTTTCTACATTCAGTTTCTGCTGCAAGACTATGCTAGTACAATTACTTGGTACTTGTTTGTCTTTCTTCCTGTCAACTTGTTGAGGCATGCAATCTTTATTTTTTTCTTTGATAATCGGAAAATGCCCGCGGGATCAATTGGCGCACGGTTCGAAACTCAATGAACAATAGCCCCTATCGTTTTTACTCTTCTTCACTTAAATACTAAGCTTTTATTCGCAGTAGGTCGTTTCTACTCTTCTTCACTTAAATATTAAGCTTTTATTCACAATAGGTTCGAACACAGTAACATGCACCTAACATATACATCATGCAGTTCTATGGGCTATGGCGATGGTATTGTTTGTCCAAAAGTAACTACTACAAGTCATGTGGTTGCAAGTGGAAGGTGACTGATTTTATTAACAAAAGCAAACAAAGGAAAAACTGACAGTGACACCAAAGACCTTCGTGAATATACAACTTGCGGGAAAGATAACATGGCATCAATTTTCTTATGTTAAAGAAAATTGTACACGGATATTGGGGCTGCCTGTTTAACAATTTAGATATAAAGTTGAGTTTGCCTTCTTGATACGTCAACCTAAAAATGACAGGACAATCTAGATTTAGTTCATCGTGCATTAATTTAGAACCCAGAAAAAGGATAGCTCGGTGCATTAAGCTTTCACTATGCACGGAGTTCAGAGAAGAGTCGGACCACAAGGGTTGATGAATATTTTAACTTTGATGGATGAAGTGGACATCATTCTGGAGGTTCCTTTGAATTTTAAATTTACACGAGTCACGTTATGGTTATTTTTTAATTACGAGGACTAAAATAACTATGGTGAACTTACCCAAATGGAAGGACCTGAATTTCTCTAAGACCTCTGTTTGGAAATTTAATTGTTACTACTAAGGTGGTTTTAAAGGTTCGTGTGCTTTATCCTTTCAACTATAAATTGTATCACTCATCAAGTTCAGCTAAATAACATAATGAAAATGAAATGAGGTATGTGCAAAAGTTTGGATTGCCAAGCTAAACTTCAAACAAGAATTGTTTCAAGTTTGAAAGTGGACAAACCTAACTCTGAAATTTACTTGCACAAGCAAATCTCAAACTGTTCAAATACTGTATGTATGAAATTGATTCTAAAGCGGCACTTCAAAGTTCAAACTTGGTTCCAAAATGACTAAACTTGAAAATATTTTACACACTACAGGTATGATTTAGATGGCAAGCCCAAAATGAGCTATCTTCTGTGCACTTGTTCCAAGTTAAACTCAAGCCCTCGCATGTTCCCCCGTCGAATAGCAAAATATACTATTCAACTTTCTATTAAAACCTATCCAAAGTTCAAAATCAGGCATTCAATATAATAATGGAGTTACAATTCGAAAATGCTAAAAAGTTTTTTTTTCTGAGCCGAGGGTCTTGAGCTCAAGGTAGAAGTAAGATTTACGTACACTCTACCCTCCCCATACCACACTAATGTAATACACTCAACCCTCCCCAGACCCCACTTGTGGGATTACATTGGGTATGTTGCTTCTTCCTTTTTTATCTTTTTATGTTTATTTTTACATGATGGAGAAGCTGGAACGACATTACCACCATAGCCTACACAATTGAGCTATAAACTGCAGCTGAAAGGTAAGAGAAAAACTCAAATTTGAATCGCCAATTCAAACATCAAAACATCACTACTTCACTCAAATACACTAAAAATATATTTGAATTGCAAAAAGCGCATTATTCTGATGACAACAATTCAATTCCACGCTCTAGGACAATCAGAAAGTTCGACGCAGCTAGCAAATATATGTGCTCAATAAGACTTTCCACAATGTATCAAGCTTCCAGCACCCAAGAAGAGACCAAAAATGGCTGCACTTCCCAAAGTAGTTTGTCCAATGTATCTGATTTTCAGAAGGCCAGGCACCTGCAATTTCCATTTAGTTAATTTGTCACGAGGCAAAACTGCATTGAGCAACACTTCAATCAAATTCGCTGAAGCAGAAAGTTCATATTTGTTTATTTATATCAGTGGTGTTGGTGTTTGAGTCAGCTTGCAGGAACCTCAACATCCATTGGATATCTACTACATCCCACCAGCACAGGTAACAGATAACTATATCCACCCGGGCAAACCTTACACAGATGAAAGAGATCACCTAACTCTTCTATCTCTACTGGGATTTGAACCCTAGTCTCCAATGTTTGCACCCACTATAATAATAAGTCTATATTATGCAGTCATTGTAAGAGACTGATCGCCAATTCGTCTACTCCCCCTCCTCAAAGGAAAGGAAAGTGAAAGAAAAGCAACAGCAAGAATTTGTCAAGCATCACTACAATGAGTGAGTTTTTTCTTTAGATCAAAATGGATCATAAAAGAAAAGGAAAAGGTCATTGTATAAAAGTAGGATTCTCAATGCCCTTTTCCATCACTGGCCTCTCTCATTTACCAGATTTACTTCTGATCTTTCGGTAATGTGTTAAAAAATTCCAACTTTCAGAAAGGAACTAACATCACATGAAATTATCAATGGATGCCAATGAAACAAAAATTACAAGTCTGTATGCTTTTGCTCGTCAACATTTCAGCCTCTAAATAGTACTCCCTTTGTCCCAATTTATATGACACACTTTCCTTTTTAGTCAGTCCCAAAAAGAATGACACGTTTCCTTATTTGACAACAATTTAACTTTAAACTTTACATTTTACGCTTAATGAGATGATCTTTAACCTTACAGATACCTTTTGTTTGTTTTAGACCACAAAATTCAAAAGTCTTTCTTTATTTTTTGGAATTCCGTGCTCAGTCAAACTACATCATAGAAATTGGGACGGAGGGAGTACTCTCTATTATCCACTACCGGATATAATCGGTTGTTTATAGGTTGACATCAGATAAGATTAAGGCTTACGTACAAAGAAAAGGATTAAGCAAACTGACTTAAGCATTGGTAAATGGAGATGAACTTTGAACAAAAAGGGTGAGGCAACTAGAACTTCGCATAAAACTTGACAGTGTTGTTGGAAAAATTGAACAGAAGAGACAAGTTGTGTTAAAAAAACGTAAAGGACTAGCATCAAGTAAACAATGCGTCCAATGCCCTTGCCCATCACAGTCCATCATCTTGTACTGCATTGAAAGTGAGAGAGCAAGCTACAACTCTTCGATAATTCTTAATATGCGTACTGAGTTAATAGACATCCTAGCAAAAAAGGGTTTAAAGTAGGTCACGTAATAAACATGGGACCTATGGTTAAAATAGAGCCTAACGGATGAGAATCACTATTAACCTTTAGGTCGCTGATTTTATAGGCGAACTACCCATAAATGGACACAAAAGAAAGAACCCATTGGTGGAGTGCAGTTCATTATGAAGCTTATTTTGGGTGCGGACTCTAATATCTAGGGTAATCAGTCAACCAAAAACGCATTTAAGATCCAAGTGCTGTGAACTGTTAAGAGAGTCGAGACCTTCACACTAGATCAGTTACAGTTTGCAATGTGCTGCTAAACAATATCATGCATCAAAATCAGATAACAAAGGTCAAGCTAGCTGACCAGTGCCGGCAAGATGCATGTAGCTGTCTCTATAGTGCTATAAATTCAATAATGAAAAAACAAAGGCAACAACAGTAACTTGTTTTCAACAGATCCGAGAATATATATATATATATATGAGAGAGAGACAGAGAAGAGCATTACCTTGAACCTAACAGCCTCATAAGTTCCATATACAGCACCTACAAATAAATAAATACATGCATCAGATGCACTGCATACATCAAAAACATTCAATCTAGACATTAATATCCATCTTATTAGTTTTCAGATTGAAATCATCGGTGTCAAAAAGTATTAATATCATTCCTATAAGTGTGATAGGCTAATCGATCATTTTGTAGCATAATTTAAATCTCGAAAAGCAAAAAGTGCACACATAAATTGCAACATAGGGAGTAATAGGTCTACCATATCATGGACCCAATTCATCAAGAATTAGAGCTTTTTTTTACTTTTGATTGGGATCTGAAATTAGATCTTATTTTCCCACTATAGCATCGGCCCAGTTCACCAAAAAACAGTTAATCGGGAATTAGGGCTTATCTTTCCACCATTTTTCAGCTGAAGCCAAATAAGTGGAAGTTATTTGTCAATGGGTGTCTACTACCAAGCAATTACCCAGCTCACCAATAACTAAAAAGAAACGATCTTTCCACTTTAAGAGCCTAAATATCATTCTTTGCACATAAAGAAAAGATACATCTACAGATAGTAATAAACTGTAGACATAACCCATCAAACAGGTCTCGTAACAAGAATAAATATTAGGAACATATAGAATCAACAAGTAAACTTGAAAAAAAGGAACAAGAAGCAATAGACACTGACTGGGTAGTAGGCTTTAAACAATAAGGAAAAAAGGGGGAAGGATTTTTTAGGGTTAATCAAGAATTAGAGCTTATTTTCCAACTATTTTCATGCTTGAGTCAAAATTTTGAAATTAATTCTTAAAATGCCTCAACTATAGCATCAGCCCAATTCACCAAAAACCCAGTTTATCAAGAATTAGAGCTTATTTGTCAAAGGGCCTCTAATACAAACACCTACCAAGCTCAGCAATAACTGAAAAGAAGTGATCTTTCCCCTTGAAGAGCCTAACTATAAAGTTCCCACTCATTCTTTGCCCATAAAAGAAAAGAAAAAGATATGAATCAAACATATAATAAATTATAGACTCAACCCATCAAACAGGTTTCCTAACAAGAACAAAAAAAATAGAAATATATTAGAATCAACAAGTAAACAATTGGGTAGTAGGGTTTAAAGAAAGAAGGGAAAAAAGGGTTTTAGAGCTTATTTTTTGCACCGTTTTTCAGCTGAAGCCAAAAATGGAGGTTATTTGTGAAAGGGTGTCTACTACAAGCTGAGCTCCCGTAAACCAAGTTAAGGTCTGTGTACACGCTACACTCTCCAGACCTTTACTGGGTATGTTCTTGTTGGTGGTGGTGGTGGTGTCTATTACAAGCTCTATTTTTTGATAAATTGAAAAGGGTCTCTACCGATAATTGAAAAGAAATGATCTTTACACTTGAAGAGCCTAATTTATAGAGTTCCCATCATTCTTTGCCCATAAAAGATAAGAAAAGAAAAGGATATATCTAACAGTTAATAAAATTGTAGACATAACCCATCAAACAAGTCAAGAGAAAATAACAAGAACCAACATAAACTGATTGGGGTTTAAAGGGTTTATACCAACAGCGCCACCAACAGCACCGCCAACAGCAACACCAGCAGTTACTCTTGCTACACAGCTATCTCTTCCCATATTTTGACTCTTTCTTCTCAAATGGTGAGACTTTGGTAGGATATATGCAAAACCTTATTGGAACACAATTCTCAATTATACTCAAGTAATTAAGTTTATATTTATAGTGATTACGTTAATATACCAAATTTATAAATTAAAAAAATTGATGAAGTAAGTTGATTCAATAAAAAGACATCAAAAAGACGGGACTCATTATTTATTTTTTACTTAACGAAGTAATATTAATTATTCATATGTTGATTTATTTTATAGGGTTTAATTTTGTTATTCACATTGTTTTTATGTTACAACTATTTAATGGGTGTTTGGATATGATTTGAAGTTGAAATTTTGTTTCATGCAATTTGATTTTTTATATTGTATATTTTTTTATTGACATAAAAACTCATAAGTAAGGGTGGCAATAGGTTAGGGCGGGTTAGGACAGGGCAAGCGCATACATTCTGTCTGCCCGTTTAACATTTTTAAAATTTTGCTTTATCTCGCCTGCGTTAAGGCATGCCATTCTGTCGCATTTATGAAAGACACAAACTTAAAACAGTCATAACTTCTTATCTGTAAGTCGGATTAATCCCCATAAAGTATCAAACTGTCGAGAACAGAGAAAACTAGAACTTTTATTCAGCACGAACTTTCAGATTCTCTACAGATTTGTACAGTTTTTACGTTATACATTCTGGTCTTTCAGATTTCGGTTGATCCGAGACAGAAAACTTTAAACAGTGATAACTTTTAAACCGTAAGTCGGATTTATCCCCGTAAGGTCTCAAATTGTCGATAACAGAGTAATCTAGAACTTTATTTAACACAGACTTTCAGATTCTTTACCGATTTGTACATTTTTTACGTTATACATTCTGCTCTTCCAGATTTTAGTTGATCCGAGACAGACTTTTTAAACAATGATAACTTTTAAACCGTAAGTCGGATTTATCCCCGTAAAGTCTCATACTGTCTATAACGGAGTAATATAGAACTTTTATTCAGCACAAACTTTCATATTCTTTACCAATTTGTACATTTTTTGCATTATACATTCTGCCCTTTCAGATTTCGGTTGATCCGAGGCAGAAATTTTAAACAGTGATAATTTTCAAATCGCAAGTCGGATTAATCTCCGTAAAGTCTCAATATGACTGTAACATAAAGATGTACAACTCTATAAAATTTCGTTCAATTCTAACAAGTACAACCCATTGTAACAGATTATAATTTTACAATCCAAACTAGTTAGAATTTTCTAAAAAATATAACCTATTAACTGCCCTACCCTATTTAGAATTTTCTAAAAATGTGTTTTGACCTATCCCGCCCTACTCTGTCCAGTTTAAGCATTGTCCTGCCCTGCCCTGTCCCGTTTAAGCATTGCCCTGCCATGTTTAACGTTGACCTGTCCTACCCCACCCTGCCCTGCCCCATTTGTCATCCCTACTTACAAGTTGTGAAAATCATCAAAACTTTCATAATTTTTATGTCAAATGGACAAGTTATAGTTCATAACAAAATTATTACGCGACTAGAAGATTTTTTTAAAAAATACAACATTAATTGATCGAACTTTAGTTCAACAAAAGTGAACATGAATGATAGTGTAACTAATTTTTAATATAATCTTTTCACATGATATGGACAATCTCTTCACATCGAACATGTATTTCTCTATCAAATGATTGAGAAGACGAAACTACATTATTACTTTAAGCGGTTGTTGGTCAATATCATTAGCAATTGTATCATCATGTTCATATTCCGTGAATATTTCATCACTCCTTTGGTATTCACGCAAAAAAAAAATGTAACACTGCACAAAGCTATGACAATGGTCACTTGTGTATCAATATCATAATGGTGCATGCCTTGTTTCAGTATTTTGAATCTATTTTTCCAAGCTCCAAAAGTTCGTTCAATCACATTGCACATAGATAAGTGCTTAAAGTTAAACAACTTTTTAGCGTTTTGAGGCTCTCTTTCGCTCCCTCTATAATCCTGCAAATGATAGCACAGTCCTTTCTATGGAGCTAAAAATCCTTTAGTGTTTCGAAGACCATCATCAACAACATGATATTTAACTACCAACTAGAATAACATAGTGAAAAAAAATTACAAAAGAGACTTGCATGGAAGAAATTGAGTCCCAATGTAAAAAGAATTTCATCTTGGACAATTATATCAAATACAATATAAAGTCGATCAATTGGTATATATCTACTAACTTATAAATCTTTTTTTGCAAAATATAAACTTATGTGTCAAGTTTTATATTTAAAAAGATTTAAAAACATGATTTGGAATCTCAAATCACACCTTTTTGGATAATTTGAGATTTCAAATCATGACATGGAGTTGAAATTATGTCCAAATTGCATAAACAAACGATGATTTAAAATTAAATTATTATTTGAAAACGCATGGCCAAACGCCTACTAAGACACGTAACAAGTTAACGCACTCCAGAAACACTTGCTATTGTTATTTCAACTTCAGTTTCTTTTTTTCTTTTGTGAATATACAAGTTCATCTATTTTGTACAAATTGATAGGTGCGAACAATATTTATGGGAAAAAATTGCCAAAAAAGGTATGTAAAAATAAAATTATTTGCTTAGGGAGGAGATCAAAACTCACTAGACATAGCTTAAGTGTTGCGTATGCAGAGGAAGTAGTACCTCAAGCTTGCGTGTTTGTACGCAACACATTAATATCGAGGATATAAACTAGCTAGTAGATTGACCAATTTAATCACATATGTTTTTAAGTTATAGTTTTCCTTAATGTCAATTAGTGATATGACCATAGGAGGTTCATGGGCACTTATGAGGGCTTAAGATCGTGGTAAAGCTTGGACGAGTATTTCCATGACATATGCCCGTTGATGATGGAGATAGGATTGGTATACATTGTATTGATGATTGTTTGGAAGGGATGAAGAAAGAATATCACTACAAAAAGTGGCTACAATTGAAAGAAGGCTTGTGATATTCATCTATTATACTTGATTGCATTTCATACATCCGAATTACTTGTCTTGTTATTGTTATTATATTCATACACTTATGGTTCTGATGACATTGAAAGTGGAGTGGTATGGAAATGTTGTGAGTCTAGTGAGACCGGAAAGGTAAGGATATAACTTATGAGATGGTTGAAAACATTGGGATGATGAAAATGATTGATATGACTCCAAAAGAATATTGGGCCCTAATCAGATACGTGTGTTGAATTCCGGTTGGCTAGGAGCAGTATATGAATGTTGCGGGTCCCCTATGAGGCATAATTTATAGAATTTGAATGTGTGTATACCAGGTTGTGAAATGTACATTGCATTTTCATTCATATCATACATTCACATATACATAGATTACTTGATAAGTGATAACGTGATTTGGACTGATTATTGAGATTTGGGTAATTATCATGAGTATCAAATCTTGTTGATGTAACTCCATACTATCTGAATTGTTGGTTATTGAACTCCTATGTGAATAATGTGACTTATATGATTTATTGGACTGATTAGAATAGGACCTATTTGAGAGTCAACTTGATGTTTATTTCTATTATGTATCTTCCGTCGTTGTCAGCCTATGATGCCTATGGAGTACGTTGTGTAATCATAATATACTTGCTGCATTATTTTTGGATGCTGATACAACGCCATCTATCAGTTCCAGATCACATGACTAGATCACATGACTGAGTCCAGAGTTGGAGAGTTTCATGTGTTTGGGATGAGCATGCCTTCATTCAGCATGCTCCAGATGTTTTCTTATTGCTTATGTCTTTTACTTGTGTTTGGGAGACATTTTCAAACTATTGGGACTCTTATTTTATCTTCCAATGCTCTTGTATTGCATACTAAATTTTGGGGGATGGGGTGTAATAACTATTTTTGGATTTGGTTACTTATTTATTATAATATTATGATATGATCAGACAACTTTTATAATTATTATCTTACTTTGCATATTTGTATATTGTATGTTATAAATTTATAATTGGGAAAGTGTTCGCCTAGTGATAGAAAAAAGTGTATATGTCATCATGACAGATTAAATCCTTTATTAGTCTTTTTTAATCAAGCTTTCTTAGCTTGCTCATGGTTCATTTCCATCTTAGTATACTTGTAAATTGTAATACATAGAATAAAGTAGCAAAACGCATACTATAAGAAATTAAAGGCTAAAATAAATGCAATCATCAAACACTAAGGGGGTGTATTTAATTAAGATTTTAAAAGACTATTTTGAGATAAATAAATCCAGTGGATTTTAAAAGACTATTTAGGAATGTAATGACTTAACAAGTTTTAAAAGACAATCAAATTTTTTTATGTTTGGATTTTAAAAGATTTATCATAAGATTTTATAAAGATTTGAAAGGACCACGTGGATTTTCCATATCAATTTCTCTAACAGGTATTTCAGCGAACAACTTGCATGCGTAGATTTGAGAAAATGACTCCCCGAATCTTATTATGGAAACAATATAGAATCAACTCTACACACATAAGCACAATATGTAGTTGCATAGGAGACATTCTTTCTCTAATAGAATCAAGACTTGAAACAATTGCAAGTGCATTCATGGGGAACAAATCAATGCAACTGAACAAAGAACCGTGTATAAAGCCCAAATATAACTTTAAGGTGTTTCACAATCCAAATCATATTCATGCTTGGGGAGCTAGATATACTTGCTAAAATGAGATTTTGAATACCAAATTGGCCTTAAAATCAACAAGTTTTTAATACCAAAAGACTTTTTGTTACTTCGTCATGACCGTCGTCGCTTATTATTGCATTTCTAAGCCCAAAAACTCAAATTCGTGATTTTTTATACTTTCGGTAGGAGCACACTAATTTTCTAAAATCACGTGGACTATCTCTAATTGGCCTGAAATTCATCAGGTCCATGAAAAACAGGTTTGTGATCACAATTCATTACTTCGTCATGACTGACGTCGGTTATTTTTGCATTTCTAAGTCCAGAAATTCAAATTTGTGATTTTTTATACTTTCGGTAGGTGCACACAAATTTATATTTTTTGCTACATCGAAGTGAGACTTCTTTAATTCAACACAAATTTCATACTTTTTTCATGCTAGTTTTTTAGTGAGAAAATTTTATCATTTGTTTTGTCATGTGCGTAGATCAATCATATAAAGATGATGTTGTAAATAGGTATGACTGCATTATTTTTCAGTGGATTAACAATCAAGAATATGAAAGAAAGAATAATACAAATTTTACTAGTACTAAATAGAAAAAATACACACAGATCCTAACAACAACATTGAATCCGGAGGGCCCTGTCACACACACCCACCCACCCACCCAACAAACCGACAATCTTGCCTTAGAAACTCTTATACCCTAATTCTCTAACATCTGGAAATTGGACCGTGATTGCACACAATACCACTGCTTGAAAAGAATTTGGGGATGAGATGAAAGTGAAATGATGGGGTAGAAAGAGAAAATGAAAGAATATAAACGAGAGGGAGAAGAGAGAAAACAGTTTTGCGAAAAAAAATCTTGTCCAGAAGGGTGAGATTGTTTAGAGGGTTTGATATTTATATTTCCACTAAAAAGTCCACAAATTCCATTGAGAAAAAAAATCTTTCGAAAACAGCAAGTTTTTGAATACTAAAAGACTTTTTATTACTTGTTTAAAATTCTGATTGAATACCACTAAATTTGAACATATCTTTAAAAAATTCTAATAGTCTTGATTAAATAACATAAGATTTGTTTAGATTATTTAAAATTGAATACCACTAAGTTTTTTAAAATACTAATGGAATACACCCCTAACTTGTTTATATGCACATGATGGCAATCTTTTTTCCTCCCACCCACGACACAAGCCCCCCTTCTCCTCCTCCTATACAGGTAAAAGAGTCAACAAACAAGTCAAAGGTGTTGGTACAGTCAAATCCTCTATGATTCCGAGCTTCTTGATTTGTCCCAACTCATTTCCTTGTTAAATCAATCACACCCAAATCAACAAATTGCTCGAAAACCCAAAAAACGACGTCGTATTGTGGAAAACTCAGGTTATAATGCTGATATGAAAATTGTGATGTTAATTTAAAGAATGGGTTGAATGATGTTGATGGGGGTAGTTGATTTGAATAGTAGGAGTCAATTGGATTTGAATATTGAGGAGAATATGGGGGGTGTAAACCAAGAAAAGTTGGAAACTTTGAATAGAAGTAATGTGATTGATTTGAATGTGGATGCAAATGGGGATGTAGGGATAAAGAAGTGTTTTGACTTGAATTTAGGGTTAGATGAAGTAAGTAACAACATAGATGACGTTGTTGGTGATGATGAGATGTCCAAGAAAATGACTTGTTGTTTTGGAGGAGGAGGAACACGTGAGAAAGAGACGTGTTTGACTGTGAATGGCACTCTGCAGGAAGTTGAGGTTAAGTGGACAACACCCGATAACGGTACTGATGGGTTGGAAGTGCAAAATGGTGATTTGGGGAGCTTGCTGTCGAAGGGGAAACAGGGTAGGAAGAAGAGGAAGGTCTTGGATGCTAGAAAAGGTGTTACAGAGACGGTGTTGAGAAGAAGTGCTCGTAGAGCTAGAATTGATTCCGTTTCTACTGAAGATCATGTTGCTTGTGCACTTGTGTCTGGTGCAGCGAGCTATCCGCTGTTGTCTCCTGCAGTTAGTGTGGTTTCAGAGGAGAAAATTACAGTATCAGGTCATGAAGAGTCTGAAAAACATGATGTTCTTCTTCCAAAGATGGATTTTCCTCCTTCGAGTAGTTTAGATTTAGATGGTATTCCTGTGCTTGATGTCTTCTTTGTCTATTCATTTTTGAGATCCTTTAGTACTTTATTGTTCTTGAGCCCCTTTGAGTTGGAAGATTTCGTGGCATGCATAAAGGCAAATGCTCCTACTTTATTGTTCGACTCCGTTCATTTCTCTCTTGCGCAAATATTGAGGAAGCATTTGGAGTCTCTTTCAGTTGAAAGTTCTGAATCTGCATCTGGTTGTCTTAGGTAAAGTTTTAACTCTCATTAAGTTGTGTATGCATTGTTTTTTTGCTTGAATTCCTTTGATACTCAAGTTTATTTGTACATTTACAAATTGTGGAAGTAGGTCTCTTAACTGGGATTTGCTGGACCTAATCACATGGCCTGTCTTTATGGTTGAATATCTACTACTACATGGATCTGAACTGAAGCCAAGTTTTGATCTCTGTCACTTTAAACTATTCAAGAGGGATTATTACGAGCAACCAGCTTCTTTGAAGATTGAAATGCTTAGGTGTCTTTGTGATGATGTGATTGAAGTAGAGGTCATACAAGCAGAGCTTAACAGAAGAACAGTGGCAGCAGAAAACACGGATTTTGATCGGAATTCGAAGTTTGACAGTTCCAAGAAGAGGAGGGCTTCCATGGATGTTGCTGCAGGTTCATGCTTGAGTGAGGGAGCAGTCGATGAATCAACAGACTGGAATAGTGATGAATGCTGCCTCTGCAAAATGGATGGTAGCTTAATATGCTGTGATGGCTGCCCTGCTGCATTTCATTCCAAGTGTGTTGGTGTTGCTAGTAGTCACTTGCCTGAGGGTGATTGGTATTGCCCTGAATGTGTGATCAACGAAAAGAAGCCCTGGTTAAATTTGGCAAAATCAATTCGAGGGGCAGAGTTGTTGGCAACTGATCTGTACGGCCGGCTATACTATAGTTGCTGTGATTACCTATTGGTGTAAGTTCCATCACCCTGCCTAAAGTTAGTAAGTGATTGTACCTTCTCTGACAGTCTGGTTGCTTCTTGGAGCTTAATCAATTTTTTTATGTTTTAACATTCATCTTTCGACACAACTTTTTTACTGTTTGGGACAGCTTGCATTAGATATTCGGTATCAGTACATGGTCTAGGTTGCTATTGACACTAACATTTTCCATTTGATGTGGTGATCTGTAAACCGCAAAAAATCATAAGCGAAGTAGTAATGGAATGTTTGGGGCCGAGTGCTGTGAAATAATTACAAGGGATTCATATAGCCAACTCCAACATTATTTAGGACTACATTATGGTAGATTGCCATTGATGTTGATTCTTGAATACGTCTGATGTCATGACAAGTTTGTTACCATCTTCGTCTTCCTTTATTGCTTGAGGATTTTATTCTTCGTATTATTTTAAATCATCATTTTGTCTTAAAGAAGCTGAAAACAGGAAAAACACTGACCAATAAAACTTTCCCTTTCATTTATTAATAGAATGTTGTGCGGATACAGGTTGCTGCATAGTACTATCACCTTTTACTAATTCAAATGTCTTTATTGAAGTATATAAGAGTGAATGAATATGGTGGATGTCTTTTAAAAAACAACCAGTTTCTAGTGAGAGGAATTCCCACTTCTCCCTAACCTTGACTCGATCAAATCTCAGCTCACTGTAGGTCTCTATCTCTGTTAGTGTTATCAAAAGCGAAAAGCGCAAAAAAACTCTAAGTTTCTTTGGGACTTTAAGCGCAAATAAAGCGTGAGCTTTAATGAAAAAAGGCGCAAATGGAGAAAAAATACAAATATATATGTTTAGTCTAAGACTAATAATTATACACATGAATAATAGATATACGGACAATGAAATTGAAAAATAAAATAACAATAAAGTGAAATATTAATTGTGTAGTACTATCACCTTTTTCTAATTCGGATGTCTTTATTGAAGTATAGAGGAGTGAATGAATATGGTGGATGTCTTTTACATAAAAAACAACTAGTTTCTAGTGAGAGGAACTCCCACTTCTCCCTAACCTTGACCCGGTCAAATCTCAGCTCACTGTAGGTCTCTGACTCTCTGGCAAGAATGAAGAACCCATCTCCGACATCCTAGATTAGTCCAATTACACCAAGTGCAGATCAAACTCTATGATAAACATGTCATGCAGTGTATCAACGACTATGAGGAATTACAAGAGAGTTAGATGGTGCTTGAAGGAGAATGAAGTTATAAGCCGGCTAATGGGAGTTTTTATATGATCAAGAGACGGAGGTGAAAGTTGAAATCACTTTATGGAGATGTGCGTTATTTGTCTCTTTTTGACTATCAAGTTGTTTTCATTAGTGAAGGCAAGGAGTTGGCGGCTAGGTGGCGGAAGGTAACTGCTGGTGTCAAGGTCTCTACGTTAGTAGTGTCATTGCTGATGTTGCTTTGTTGGTCTCTTCGACTACGGAGTTGCTTCCGTCAAAAGAGTCATGGAATGAGCTTGCTAGGTTAGCCTCAAGGTCTCCACGTCGGTAGGTCCATTGATCATTTTTAGATTTCCTGCCAAACTAGAAGCTGAATGAGTGTTGACAAAAGGGGCACTCTAGATGGTTGATTCCTTTGTATTGTTGGATTAGTGGGCTTGTAGCACTGATTGCATAGGCGTACAAAGAAGAAATAGGGTTTTCGTTGGTGAGCTTGGTTGGGTTCTCAATTCATTTTTGGTGTGTCAACCTTGTCAAGTAGATATGCAATTGCAGTGGTGGCTTTGTGGATTTTTTTGATCGATGCGGTTCAAATGAGTATAACTGATATGTCATTGGTTGCACGGGCGTGCAAAGAAAAAATGGGGTACTGTTAGTGAGCTTGTTTGTGCTCGCGTTTCATCTATGGTGTGTCAAACTCGGGTGACTTTGTGGATATTGAGATGAGTTTAACTGATATGTTACAAGTGAAGCTCATAGTTAAAAATGGGGCATAGATTTCGGCCTTGTTGTCGGCAATGACAATTTTGTTACAGAGTGCAGGTATCTCCGTAAAAAGACTGAGCTAGTTCCAGCTAGTCTCACATCCTATTTATATAAGTGATTTGAGGAAGACGAGGAGAGGAAAGAACTCATAAGGGGCTGAGGCAAATAAAGAGGAGACACAATGCTGGTCTGGAAGCCAGAGAAGGACAAACCAATTGCTGGAAAGCCAATGAAATTCTTGAAGTTGAAGGACAGAGAAGGAGAAGCGCTTGCTTGTTCGGGTTTGGGCTTGATTCCTTGAGTTCAACTCTCCCTCGGATCGATCGGAGTTGGGCCTATTTAATGAACCCATAAATTTGGCGAAATTAAATGCTGCAACACATGAAGGAGAAGATGCATCATTGTTAGCTGGTGTTGTTTGTGCAAATAACATCGAGAGGACGTGAACCATCTCTTATTACACTACGATTTTGTTTGGCAACTGTGGTCATTGATGTTTGCAGTATCGAACATTCAAATAGGTGCCACCTAGCATAGTTACGTGCAGGATGTGAAGTAGGAGGCTAGCAAGTGGGAGGCTTGACGGAAGAAGTTATGAAAGACCGTAACCTTTTGCAATTTTTGGTTATTATGGGGAGAAATAGGAGAAATTTAAGAGAATTGAGAAACTATTGAGAGTCAAAAGATCTATTTTGTTTCTTTTGTATTTTTGGTTTTAAGTGACTTAGTCGCCTTCAAAGTTTGACGATATATGATCTAGCATGCCATTTTGAAATAAAAATAAACTTCCATTTCCTCCACCCTACTCCATGTTCGAAAAAAGTAGTAATAAGTCATAGAATCAATGGAATCATGATAAAAGTGAAATCAATCGATGACATTGTATCACCATTTGTTGGTCACTTGGAGGATTAAAAGTGTGACTCTTGCTTCACAATGTGTTGTTTTTTACCATGGGGAGAAGGAGGAGAGATACAGGACGTGAGATGTTGTACCTCTAGCCCTTATATGGTTATATGGAAGGAGGGAATAAGAGAGCTGTTGATGGGATAAAATATGATTTTGTATTTGTATTATTGAAAAATATTCTCTTGTTTTTTTGTTTGTTTTTGGCCACGAGGTTCGTGTTTGCATTTAAGATTGGCAGTCTTTTATAGAATACCATCTTTCATGGTATGCTATCTACTTTTTGGTATACTGCTTGTATAAGGATTTCCCACATTTTAATTTTTAAGTTTTACATAATGTTCTGACACTGCATCTTCATGTATTGCCTGTGCCAAAATATGACGGCTGTTTTTAATCTGGCGCACAGACTTGTGTTTTCTTGTTATATTTTGTTCTTCGGACCCCGCTCATAGCGGGAGCTTAGTGCACCGGGCTGCCCTTTTTATTTTGTTCTTGACACTATCATTTTCCCCAGTTTCTTGGAGATGATACTTAATTATTTTCAATCTGACTTGAGTTTGTACTGCTGTTCTTGCAGGTCAGATCCATGCGAAGATGAGTTCTCACCTAAGTATTACCATAGAAATGATTTGGCTGTGGTTGTTGGGATGATGAAGTCATCAGAAAATGTTTATGGAACTGTATTAAGTGCGATTATGAAGCTTCGGGATACAAATTGTATGGCTGCAGGTGCAAAATGTGATCTGGATACCCAGCAGAAAACTATGCCCTCAAATTTTCCGGTATTGATTCTGTCGCAACATGAAGAGAAGGTAAATGAAAGAAAGCAAGCGGAAAAGCTCTCATCATGTTCTGATGATGTAGGATATGAAAAATCAGAGACAGTCGACCCTTCAATGAAGATGGGAAATATACTGCCAGGGTCTGAAGGATCAGCTGAAATATCTCAGGTTGTTGCAGACAATCAAAATTACAAGGATGATGGTACTTTTGAAGATTCTAATCTTACAGCAAAAATTATGGAGACTAGAAGACCTCTTAAAGAAAGAAAGGGCATTGAATCTGTGGACTTGGGGCCGTCAACAACGAGCAGTAAAGAGATCATGTCACAGGAGCTGTGTGCAGAAAGTTATGTAAACTGTTATAGCTTTGCTCGAATGGCATCATCAGTTGTTGAAGAGTTAACAAAGAAATCACCTGGTAAGTCTGGTGAAGATGCTACAAAAACAGTGGAGGAAATAATTTCAGTGCAGCTGAAGGCCATATCTAGAAAATCTATCGAATTTTGCTGGCCCAATGTTCAGAATATGAAGATTGATGCTAGGAAAGAAACATGTGGGTGGTGCTTCTCTTGCAGAGTTCCGGAGTGCGAAAAGGACTGCTTGTTTGTCCAGAATAACACTGGTCCTGCTCCAGAAAGTTTTTCTAGTGACGCGTTGGATGTTCGATCTAGGAAGAACAGGGAAAGCCATCTTGTTAATGTCCTTTGCTATATATTGAGCATTGAGGATCGTCTTCATGGTATTCTGTTGGGTCCTTGGTTGAATCCACACCACTCCCACAATTGGCGCAAAGGTGTTCTTAAAGCACACGAGATTGCTACACTAAGATCTTTTTTGCTCACAGTAAGTATGATCATCCATCTCTTTGAAATTATCTACTTTTTGGGATAAGTCAAAAGAAGTTTCATTAATAAACACAGAGTTGGTAAGTTTCATTAATAAACACAGAGTTGGTGTCAAAATATATGTAGTGGAGGTGCATGTGACTCCACATCCATTGTCTTCCACCTAGTTTAACTTACTATCCATACGGCACATTGTTTTCCCCTCGTACCAAAAATACAAGCGAAATAGGAAAAGATCTCTTAGTGTTTTCTACATCATTACACTGGGAACATTGTCGTTGTAGTGTTTTCTACATCATTCTCACTATTATCATCCCACTCTTTTTGTCTTTCTCATTTTCAAAATGCCTTTTACTTCGATTTTGAAAATGATGCGCGTCTTATTTCATGTGCTCTTTTATCCATCTAACATCTAACTTGATGGAGCTTGATCTTCCTGACTGTTCTTTATGCTTCATATTGAGGAGTATATACTTTTAGGCATTTATTTGTCACTTTGATAACTTAAATTAGGAAATTATATCCCTTCTCAGTCCCTAGTTCTTTTTTGGAGGGCGGAAAGGTCAGCTGGACAAGCTATTCCAGTTAAATGTAAGATGTGATCTTAATGTTTCACATAGTATGGCACATTAAAGGGTCGTTTGGTAGGATGCATTAGAGAAAATAATACAAGGCTCCATTACCATAACTGTTTGGTGTCTTTAGAGTTTTCAGATGCCTGTAGTAACAGAAACTTGGCCAAATTTTACTAAATTGGATGGGTTTGGACTGCAATTTTTTTTCTTTTGAGGTCCGTCCTGTGAATCACAATCCACAACATCCTAGTATGATTGACTAAACTGTTCGCGTACCGTACGATCATGGGGAAAAATGAATTGCCTATACAACCCTCAAAACAATTAGGGAAAAAGCTCAAATATGCTATTGAACTATCGAAAATGGCTCATTTATGCCATCGCCGTTACCAAAATGGCTCATCCATGCCATTTTTCATTAACGCGTGTTAATGAAAAATGGCATGGATGAGCCATTTTGGTAACGACAATGACATAAATGAGCCAAACTATTAACGAGTGACATAAATGAGCAATTTTCGATAGTTCGATGGCATATATGAGCTTTTTCCCAAACAATTATATATGACATGACTTTGTTAAATAAAGTCTAGTATTTGGGATTCCTTCCTAATATGAAGTATGCTTAGTCTAAGAACATAGTGAACATGAACCAACGCAAATATGGAGCTCTTGACGCGGTCTCAATAGTCTTCTTGTTGGGATGAAGTCTTGGTCATAACAGTACACTTATATTAGGTTCAGTGTCTGCTAAGGCCTAAGAGTCCTTTTAGCCTGTTTTGAGATGTGTATGTCAGTATAAATTGCAAGAATTTCTAGTGCAAGAGAACCACAAATATTGAATGTTTGAATGAAATGGGTCTAAATGGATGGTGAGAATTCATATATCCGACCCCGACTAGCTTAGAATTGAGACACAATAGCAGTTGTAGTAGTTGTTATTGAGCATTACATATCTGCAAGGTTTCTTTACCCTTTCCTTACCTTATAAAAAAAGTTATCGACTGTTGCTTTTGGTGCCAGTTAGAGTTGAACTTGCGGCCTCTAGCACTTATGCCTGATTGGCTTAAGCATGCGGATTCTTTAGCCAAAATGGGTTCTGGGCATCATATCATCATCAATTCACCACGCGTTAGACATGGAATTGGCAAAAAGAAGGCTAGGCATTTGGAGCCGGAGGTGAATCCATTTTCAAAGGCTGGAAGTGGGTTATGCTTGTTTTGGTGGAGGGGGGGAAGGTTATCTCGTCGACTATTCAACTGGAAGGTCTTGCCTCAATCATTGGCGCGCAAAGCTGCCCGACAAGGTCTAGACATTTATTTTGTTTTCAAATGCAACTTTGGTTTCTGGTCAACTGAACAGTTGAGCGTAAGTTGATAAGTAATTTATTGAGAAACATCATGTGCAGGTGGAGGTAAGAAGATACCAGACATGTTATATACGGATGGTTCAGACTTTTCCAAGAGAAGCAAGTGCATAGCTTGGAGGGCTGCTGTTGAACATTCAAGAACTGCGGAGCAACTTGCTCTCCAGGTGCGCTTTCCATGCAATTCAGTTTCGGTTACTAACATTTACCGGAGAGAAACGATTTTCCTGTTTTCCTGGATCTGCTACCTTAATGTGGCACTTCAGTGGTCCAGATTATAGAGATATGACCCTATACTAAGTACCCAAATTGACTCCATTGGACATAGTTAGCTACTACAAGCGTTAATTACAGTAGCACTTTTCCTTACGGCTGGTGTTGAAAGGAGATCTTAGTTGTCTTTGTTATTGTTGACTAAGATGCATGCTTGAATTTACAGTTGTTTATTGAGATTTTGGTTCATTGTTTCTCTTCTTTACTTTTCAGGTTAGAGATCTTGATGCTCATATTAGATGGAATGATATTGGAAACACCAATATCCTTGCAATGATTGACAAGGAAGTTCAAAAATCTGTCAGATCATTCAATAAAGTTATTGTACGCAAGAAAATCTCAGAAGGATCTGTAGTTAAATATCTTCTTGATTTTGGTAAAAGAAGATTCTTACCGGACATTGTTGTTCGATGTGGAACAAAACCAGAAGAGGCCTTAAATGAAAGAAAAAGATATTGGTTAGAAGAATCTCACATGCCCTTGCATCTTGTGAAAGGATTTGAGGAGAAAAGAATTGCTCGCAAATCTAGAAATATAACTGTTGAGAAGCATCCTGAGACCAAGAGAATAATGAAAAAACCTCTGAAGGAAAAGGGCTTTGCATACCTTTTCCTTAAAGCAGAGAGATCAGAGTATTATCAGTGTGGACATTGTAACAAAGATGTCCTAATTAGGTATGCTTCTACTTGATATTTGTGAAAAAGCTCCAGTCAATTAATAGCATGCACAAAATATCTAGCTTACATGGATGAATTAACACTTCTTTCATAATCTGAGGAGTTACTAAAACGTTGTTTCTGCTATTTGTATAAAATGGATAAGGATTTTATGCTGAAAAAGAAAGAGAATAGTTGGTTATGATAAACATGTATCGTGAAGTAACTTTTGAATAACCTTCCAAGTTTCTATCTCTTCACATTCAATTATTTTCCTCGTAAAAGTATTTTAGCATTTCAGTCTTAGTATCAGCACAATTTGTTGCGTTTACTTGCCTTCTCATTCTTCTTCTTTCAGCATGTACTTAGTATTACCATTTAGAAAGGAACAATTGTAGCAACTTTTGCAAATACAAGACAATATTGATTGTTTACTTTTAATCACTTTGGGTTCTGATCTCAGGTATCTAGTCTAATGTTAACTGACAAAATTTGAACAGCTTTATACCGTTATCTTTTAAAATAAAATAAAAAATTGAACAGCTTGCACACGTCTTTTGACCTCAAGATCTTGATGTCATACATGTATACAAATCGATGTTGTTAAAGGTTCCCTTAAGGCACTTAAATCCTGAACTTAGGTGCAGCAAAGGTTGGGGGCTTCGTCTCACTAAGGCGCCGTTCTGTAGCAGGCACTGTAGTTTAGATCTCACTTTTAGTTGGAGTAGATATATGGTTTGATTATTAGCTTATCCAGTAGTGATAAGTGACAAAGCTTTGCATATTGTAAGTTAAAGGGATGGCTGTGTTTTATGCAGCTGCAAACCCCGTAGGAAAATGAAAGACAAGATAAAGAAATAAGGAAAAGAGAGATTGCAAATTTGTGATACTTGGACTGATAGATTTTTTTGTCTTTAAATATGAAGTTTTATATTAGGCAATACTTGATTTTTACTGTCAGACAAAGCAGATAGCATTTGTTTTTATAACCATGGTGTCCGGGCCAACTTGTCGCACCTCGACTAATTTCACGGGGTGCCTGTTACCTCCCACCAACACGGGTACAGGGTAACTCCATCAACCAAGGCTTGGACATAAGGGAAAAATCACCTAGTATGCTGGGATTTGAACCTCTGACTTTGTGGTTCTCAATCCATTTCATTGGCCACTAGGCCACACCCTTGGGTGCTTTCCTAGTTATGTCCACACTTTATTGCAATTTTGCTTTAGTAGTTGATATGGTTTCACCTTCCAATGGAAATTTTGAACCTCCTTGGAGATGATGCTATCTTCTTGGTCAGATTCCTGTCCTTATTTTAAAAATATGTTTGCTCTACCTATCAAGGTGGAGGTAAAGTCTGTGTATACTCTACCCTTCCCAGACCCCACGTTGTGGGATTTCACTGGGTATGTTGTTGTTGTTTGTTGTTTACTTTGTGGAAGCAAGCCAGTGTGAAACTACTGTCATCCTTGAAATATGTCCATTTGAGCTCTTCTGTGGAGGGTCTATACAAAATCGCCCCGGAATAACATTGCGAGAATAGTTTCAGATTTCCAGTTTTGCGTAGATCTGATTTTTCGAGAGTATTTTCTTTTCGATTTTTTCTTGTGCAAGGACATGTTATTTATTGTCATTGACCAGTTTCTAGCTGGCTTTCTTTGTTCTGGTATGAGTCGTAACTAGGTAAATGATGTATTATCTCTGTGCACAGTCAATATAGATAAGTATTTTGGACATCCATTTTCACTGGATATTTTACCTCTGTAAGTATTCTTAAGATTAATTTTATTTTATTATTTGCAGGGAAGCTGTGAGCTGTCAGTACTGCAAAGGTGAGTACTTGAGTTTCTACTAATAAACTTTCTTACCACTCTACCCTCTTGTGAACTGTCAAGTAATACAACAACTACATACCCCGTGAAATCCTACAACGTGGGGTATGGGGAGGGTAGAGTGTACGTAGACCGTACCTCTACCAAGGTAGGGAGGCTATTTCGAAAGAACCTCGGCTCAAGAGAAAGCATAAAAAGAGGTCAGATAAGGACAAGAAAATCAAAGCAGTATGTTTAAAGCCATCAACTAACTAATATCATTCAATGTTATGTTAAATATTGGGGGAGTAACATGACATAATGATAGAATTGATCCTTGGGAACCCTATTGTTATGTGCATGTTGTACTCGATCAAAATGAGAAAGGATATATGATTTTAATTGGTTGAATTTTTTTTATGGCCCAGCGTATTGGGTTAGGTGGTCGTCTTATTAAGCACCTGTTATACCCTGCAGGGTTTCTGCTGGTCACATTGTCAGATTTGAATCATACTTCCTAGCAGTCTCAAAAATTTCTGCTAATTTGGCACTTTAGATTTTGTTTATTACTAATTTGAATGTTGTTATTTTAGTTTCTGTTCTTAGTTTTGACAGAACTGCTTGATGTATAGCACAGAAAAATCACCTAGTAATTGTGTTCTTTTTATGATCCCCTATCTGCCTTTGCATTGTATGGTGAAGATTACTATAAACAAAAAGGTTTTGCATCTCTAATAACTTTAATTATTAGTTGAAAAAATAACATAATTCAATAGGTATTGGGGCATGCAGAATAGTTATAGAATTTCCACGTGATAGCTGAAATATCAGCCCACACATGAGGGCATGTTTAAGACATGTATAGATCAGTAACAGTGTTCCTCCTCTAATAGTTAAAGCTGTTAAATTGCTAGATGAGAATAATGAGATGGTCGCATAATTCAATAAAAAATTGTTGGAGGAACACAAAAATCCATTGTTAGTTTGGTTTAGGCAACACGTCCTCCCTTAAATTAGTGTCAAGGCTTCAGTACTTTTTGTTTGATGCTCAGAGTTATTTCTGCCTTGAATTTCCTGTATCCTTTCCATTGTTTCTTTATGCAGTTCCATGTAGACTTTGTTTTATTTGCTTACTTTTTACATATGTTGATTCAAATACTTCAAATTGAATAGGCCATCAATACAGTGCACTTTCATCTTCACTTGTACATCTCCCTTGCCTTTTCTCCACTTGTATTGCAAATGATCTGATATTTTGTCATTTTCTTCAGGTTTCTTCCATAAACGACATGTTAGAAATTCAACTGGAGTTTTCGCTGCCGAGTTTAAGTATACATGTCACAAGTGTGCAGATGTGAATAATGTGAGAAAGAATGTCAAGAGGGGGAGGATAGAGTTGCAAAAGAGTAAGAAAGCATCAAAAGCCTTGAGGACGCTGAGCTCAAAGGTTAAATCTAGAGGCACTAAAAATAAACACCCAATACAATCACCGAGTAATAAAAAGGAGCCTGTTATTATACCCCTCAGACGTTCTGCTAGGAGGGCTAAACTTGTAGTTGTGCAAAACAAAAAAATAGGACGCAAAAAAGGTAAACAAACAAAAGCTGGAAGGGGTAGGGGTAGACCTAAGAAACAAGCAAAAGTTGACATATCAGAGAAAAAGAAACCAGCAGAAGTTGCTTGGCAGAGGAAGAGAATGCAGTTATGCCGGATTTACTGGCTAAATGGTCTATTTCTCTCACAAAAACCAAATGATGAAAGAGTGACACTCTTCAGGAGTAAAACGTTTCTTGTTCTTTCTGGAGAGTTGGCTGCCACAGCTGATCAGCCAAAGTGCAGCCTTTGTGGTGAACTAGAATATACACCGACTTCAAATTACATTGCATGTGAAGTTTGTGGAGGTAAGGAGGGTGTTTATGTCTATATGATCCCTTTGGTTATCTTGTTGGTGACTCTGTACCATATATCTTGAGTTGGTTTTTATCTTTCACGTATCTTGAATATGGGCTTCCTTAATGGAGTCTCAGGTTCGAAACCAACTGCCTACGACATTAGGGAATTTTCCTTCTGGGTCGAGCTCGTCGCACGGGGCTTGCCTAGTGCGGGTTATCTCTTGTGTGGTTTGCGGGCGCTTACACATAAGCGAGGTTTACCCAGTGTGCACCCGAAGGGTAGCAGCTGCGGGTTCCCTTGTCATAAAAAAACAAATCTTGAATTGTTTCCCTGCAGCAATGCATTCAGTTTTGTGTTGTCCATCATGTTTAACAAGTGATATGTGCCTTTGTCTAGTATGAATTGTCACTATTGGGTTTGGTCTCCACTGAGCCTGCTGACTCAGTTTGTAATTTTGAACTGGAAGTGATAATGTGAATACTTATTTTATAACAGTTTGAACAGCAGTGTGATTGTGACCAGAGATTTTATAGGTAGTATTGCACAAGACAAGCTGTTGCTGTTCAATCCATTTTCGTTTAAGCTTCCTTTCTTTTTCACGAGTTGCATTATTTAATTTGTGTTACAAAAATTCCTTGAAAAAAGACATTCCAACTTTTTCACGTAGGTCTTCTAATCAAGGAAACTCCTATATCTGCATTGCACTTGAGGAATCCTATTATTGGGTGTTGAATCATTTATATATTTTCCATGTTTTTCTTCTTTTCTATGCCTCTACATCTTGTACTTTATTTTCCTGTCTGACTACTCCATCCTGCAGACTGGTACCATGGAGATGCTTACAATCTTACAGCTGAAAGAATTACTAAGCTAATTGGATTCAAGTGCCACCAATGTCGGCAACTGACCCCTCCTTTTTGTGCTCATTTGCATACGATGGTTAGCAATGGTAAATCTGCAGATGAAACTTGTAAAATTGAATCTTCCTCAACCTCAAGTAAGGGACCACTAGAACAGATATCTCATTTGAATGATGAATCGGTATCTTGTTTTACTGGTGATGGTGATGAAAAGCGTCCTCCAGGGACTCTTCCCGATTCATGCCATGCGGAGAATGGAAGTTTGCCTATTATTAATCCAGAGCAGAGAGAAACTATTGATAGCTGTAGCAAGATGGATATTGTACTTCCAGATGAACCAAGCTTATTGAATGATTATGTTAATCGTAGCAAGGAGGAGGAGCGGAGAGTGTCAAATGAGTTGTTGACATCTAATGACAGCTCTTTGCTGAATGATAATGCTATAGAGTCGAATCTGAGGGAAGACATGGAGTAAACACAACCTATTGTGACAGGATGTACATTTTCCAGTCTGCAGCGGATCTTACAGAAACAAGATTAGTTCATTAACAAATAATCAACAGAGGAATGGTAAGGCAACAGTCATTCCCGTATCTTTAGTAGATAGAGCTATCCGAACCTGAATTGTCGAGGAAATTTTAGTTTCAGATCAATTTGTAGGTGTTGAAGGGGAAAAATTAGGTTAGTGTTAATTGTTTAACATGATTTTAGGAGACTTTATTTTTTTCTTTTCTTGCGTAATTATAGGAATAGAATATTTATTTTTATTGTGATTGATTCTCTTTTCTTGATTAGTTAGAATTCACTTGTCTAAATACCCTTTTCATGGGATGTAAAGACATACGAAAATACAAAGAAGGTTTTTCTTCTTTATCAAATTCTAAATGGTATCAGTCATACTGACATTTTGAGGTGAGTTTTTCTCCCTGTTTGAAGTTGTTGGCAACTAAAATTTTGTTTATGGCAGTGTTATAAAAATCGAATACCACATGTTTCATTGAAGACGACGACCAAACCTCAGCCACAGTGTTTTAAGATTCTTTTCTACTTATGTGGCAGACAAAACTTGTATGAGGCTCAGTCTTCTATCATACTTTGTCAAGTAGATTTTTGGGTTTCACCTTTGGAAACATGGGCCAAAGTCTTAGTTGTGTCTATTCCTCTTTCTATCTTTCTCTTCTTTTTTTTTTTATAATAATAATTCTGCTGTTTTTAAAAAATTTGATATATATTTTCTCACCTTAAAACTTTGATTCGCTGAAAGCGCAAAACTCAATTCTCGCCTAATGTTTTCTGTTTCTAACATTCCAACACTATAAAAGTAAATCGTTCTCTTATTTTCTCTAAGACCTCACTTGTTTTCATTAAGATTAAGACGTTAGAATCTTAATGCACATCTCAATGATTAAGATGTGGTCTCAATATTTGAACACTGAATGATTAAGAATGTTTGTTACTCAACATCTGAATTTGCATAATGTACAACAACAACAACATACCCAGTGAAATCCCACAATGTGGGGTCTGGGGAGGGTAGAATGTACACAGACCTCACCTCCACCTTGACACTAACCATAAATAACTCGGTAAATATTCCAAGCTAATACCAAATGCTATAGGCCTAAACTTAGGTTCAAAACATTATTTGGGCCTTTATCTTTTGATGGGCTCGGTTTGATTGGGCCTTTATCTTCTAATGGGCTTCAATTTGGTCTTTGATCCAATTCCTCTGTAAAATAAAATTAAGAAAATACTTTAATAGTATGATATTTTTCTCAAAAGTCCCTCTTTTACCCTGCAGCCACTATTTCACTCTCCTCTTCAATGGCTACAGACAACAAATCAAAGCAAAAAAATGGCAACAAAACTAAGAATAACAACAAGAATAGACAACGTTATCGCTCCAACAATGTAATCTCTTTATTTTTCTATATTTATAGACGTAAAAAAACTGTAACTTTTTGCAAGTTAATTGGTAACTAACTATGTTTTTTGTTGTTGTTGCATAAAATAGAAGGCAGTGAAAAAAGGTGGATACCCTTTAAGGGCAGGAGTACAAGGGTTTTATATAACATGTGATGGTGGAAAGGAAAGACAAGCTTCTCAAGAAGCTGTTAATGTTATTGATTCTGTATGTATAATTTTAAAATTTCTTTCTTTATAATTATCTTGAAATTATTGTCTTGTTTACTACTTTTATGTGTGTGAAGATATTCATTTTTGCTTATGAGGGTTAATTTGAGTAACTTTTACAGATAATTAAGACATGCTGAATTATGTTATTGTCCAGTTTAATACTTTTATATGTGTGAAGATGTTCATTTCTGCATTCTCTAGTTATATTGGTGTATTTTATTTACTCCCTTCTATGCCACACTTTTTGTCTTGTTTTTCTTATGAGGGTTAATTTGACTAATTTCTCTAAGATAATTAAGATATGGTGATTTATGTTGTTCAGAAATGAAATTTAGATATCTTTGAGACCACTAGAATATTACTCCATCTTTCCCAATTTATACAACAATAACATATCCAATGAAATCCCACAACGTTGGGTCTGGGGAGGATAGAATGTACGCAGAGCGACGGTTTCCGAGAGACCCTCGGCTCAGGACAAGCAAATCAAAAAAAAAAAAGGCAACCCAGTGCACTAAGCCCGGTGCAATTTATATGACACATTTTCCTTTTTAGCCAGTCTAAAAAAGAATGACACATTTTCTTATTTGGTAATAATTTAACTTTAAATTTTACCTTTTATGCTTAACGAAATGATCAATAACCACACAAATATCTTTGTCTTATTTTAGACTACAAGAGTCAAATGTCTTCCTTTGTTTCTTAAACTCCGTGCCTAGTCAAACTACGTCGTATAAATTGAGACGGAGGGAGTATTAGAAATTGGTACTCCCTTCGTTTCAATTTGTTTGTCTGGTTTTGACTTGACAAAAGAGACTTTTGAATCTTGTGATTTTAAATTAAAGATATGTAGAATGTACCAAAATGCCCTTTAATCTTGTGGTCTTAAACATGCCATGTGGAAAGTTGGAATTAGTGAGTTGTCAAAAAGGAAAGAGACATTCTTTTCGAAACGGACTAAAAAAGAAAGTAAGACAAACAAATTGAAACAGAGGGATTACATCATACTTACCTCCTTTATGGACAAAGTACAAGTAACTAGATTGATAAAGACATTTGTTTGTTTGTATCTCCGTTTACGTTCTGCAAATATTTCTTTTAATTCTAAACAAGTTAAAATTAGTCCCCCTCCACTTTTTTTGTAGCATTTAATTTGCAATAAGTAAACAGTTTGATCTTTAGATGACTGATCAAAATGAAGAGAAAAGAAGTTGATCTTAAGCTAGTTTTAAAAAAGTTGTAAGTTAGGCTTACAGAAAGCTATGCCCAAATCGTGTTGTCCAGAAAATCACCATGTTTGTTGCTATTGGTAGGGACTCCAAAAGCAGCGGCAGAGCTAAGTTTCACGAAGGTGGGTTCAGTTGAATGAATCCCCTTCATTGGAATTTTACGATTTTTTCATATATAAATATATAAATATTTGAATCCCCTTGACATAAGAGGAGTTTTAAATGTCAAAGAAAAGGGCAGCCCGGTGCACTAAGGTCCCGCATGTGTGCGCGGGGTCCGGGGAAGGGTCGGACCACAACGGTCTATTGTAAAGTTTTAAATGTAGTAAAGGTGGTAATATTGCTTTATGTCCTAGGTGTGGAACAATTGCACTTTTTTTTTGAATCCCCTTGTTAGGAATTCTGGCTCTGTCTGTCACTGTCAAAAAGGATAAAAAGGATATTGTGGTGCTTGGTGATCATCCAATTTAGGTTTTGTACCATTCAAAGTTATCAGGTTGAATTCCTCCTAGAAGATCCATGTGTCCAAGTTAGACACTGCTTGAAATTTTCCATGTCTCCGCAATTTTCAAGAAAATGACAAAAACGACCCCTTATGTTTGGGGGTAGGTTTAAAAGTAGTCCTTTGCACATATCCTTGAGCAGTTTTTGTACTTTAAGTTTGTCAAAGGTAAGATTTTTTTGTCAATTTCCTATCATTGTAAAGGGATACTGACATACTGTAAAGGGATTTTCTTTTTTTCAGTTCTTTTGTCAATTTTCCTATCATTGTAGGTTGTAGTTCTATGCATCTTCTTGATACCCTTTTGTGAATGAAACTCCTTCATAAAAAAAAAGGTAAGAATTTTTAGTTTCTATCAAATATTTAACAACTCTGCTTGTTAAATTTAACGGGAACTGTGAAAAAAGAAGATTTAATAAGAACTCACATTTGGAGGTGCATTTTTTGCATTTGCTATTTTTGGTCTATCTTCTAGTGTCTGGTACAATTTTTCGAGATGCAGGTTCTGCTATTTTTGGTATCTGGTGTAATTTTTGGTGTTACAGTTTTTGAGGTTTGATAGGACTTGGTGTTTCCAGTTAAATCATTTTTTTCATAGTTAAATCTAACAACTAGAGTTTGTAAAGATTTGATGGAGTCAAAAAGGCTCACTTTTGACAAACTTAAGGACCAAAGTTGCTCAGGTGTACATTTAAGGAGCTATTTTAAACCTACTCCCAAACATAAGAGATCATTTTTGTCATTTTCTCACAAATCTACTTTTGCTCTATAATGAATTTTTGACTTGATAATATTCCAACATCTTTCATTTCTTTAACATTTCGTTCTACCACATATTTTTAGAAGTAAGTTTTATATATGTATCACCATTAAAGAGTAAGTCGTCATGTACAAAGAGTACATCAAAAGAAGTTCTTACAGGTTATATAGAGAACTAATAAAGTCAATTATGGCCTCGACATTGCGAGTATCATGTGCATTTGCCATGTTTCTTCAAAAAGAACGTTTCCTGTAACGTTCTGTACCATCTTGGTACCTTATTAACAAACTTTTACCTTATAAAAAAGAATTACCACATGTTACCCCCAACAAATCAAGGATGAGGATGTGTAACTGGTTTTCCCATACTATGTAGTATATGTTCTTCCTTTTGCTCAATTTATTTCCTGAAAAAGTTGATTCCTTATTTCTGACCTCACAAAGAAGATAAGTGTCACTTTGGACCAAAAAAGAGTGTCATCTGGACCTTCTTAAAGGCTCTTGGTGAATGTGTAGTATGGACGTCACTGTAAAGTTTGTTTAACCCGTCGTGGTCAAACAAGAAGTTAGTTTTAATCATGCACGTCCTCAAATGAGCGCTCGGTTGCAATTATAAGCTGGTAATTATCTCAGACAAAGATCATAGTAAAGACTCACCTGTGAATATGGAGTAAGAAAGAGTGGAATAGGTTAAGTTATTGTGTAACGATGATTACTTCCTTGGACTTCAGTAAGTTGCAATGGTTCCATGTCTGTTAGTAAGACAAGTTCCAGTGCGTGAACACCAGAAATGACAAGCTCATAAGGCAGCCTAGGAAGAGTCTAAAGCACACCTGTGTACTGGACATTTTTGTTCATGAGACTTCCTATGCTCTTCCTGTTATCTAAAGAATGCCAAATTGAAACACTCATTGTTTAAGAATTAAAAACTGGAAAAGAATTTGTCTAAAATATTTTTGGCCTCTTTAGTATGAGTTCTGAAGCCTTTGCTCAGATTTTAAGCTTTGCTCAGTTTGATTCATGGAGCAGGACTAAAACAGAGAGAAAGTTTGCTTTCTTGTTTTTTTTTATTGGTTTACTGTAGGCTGTGGTAGATGTGACCCGTGATTATTTTTTTTCAATTTCGTGCAGTTTTATGATGAGCTGATGCAGGGCACAAATTCAAGATTAGGACAGGGAGAATTATCAGAAAAACCTGTAAACAAAAAGACTGTTTTCAAATATTCTGATTCTTCTAGTAGTGATGATGATGATGAAGAAGATGACGACAACGGTAATGATGAGAACCAGACCAAGGAGGAAACTTCAAAAGTTGAGCAACATGAGGAGAAAACTGATGATGAGATTGGCAGCTTAAAAACTGATAAATCCGGGCCTGAAAACAAGGATGACATCTCTACTGATGAACAAATACAAGGAAATACTGAGAATAAGGAGGAGCTAGTCGAGACAACTCATGAACAGAAAGATATTGAAGTTGGGGAGCCACCTGCAAAGAAACAATGTGTTGAAAGAGAAGCACCAGAAACTGGAAATATTGCATCTGGTAAGACAGAGGAGAAATCTATTGATAAACTAATTGAAGCTGAGCTTGCTGAGTTGGGAGACAAAAGCAAGGTAAGTGGATATACTTTTTTCTTATTGTTTCAATTAAGCTACAACTTTATTCCTATGCTATGTAAGTCTATTACTTATGGCTATTTAGTTTTTTATGTGTGTATCTCTGTTGCACATCTTCTGCTCATCCTTGGTAGATTGGTAGTTTCTAATGTTAGATGTTTGTTAGGCCATTTCTGTTTGAACACAATGGAATGCAATGAGTGTTTAGTCTCTCATTGAAAGGGGGTGGGGTTGTTTTCCTATCCTTTCATTTTGTGGTTGACATAGTCTTATTTACTGTCTGAGCCAGTTAACATAGTGTAGGTTCAATATAGTTCTTCCTACTTGGCTCTTGAAATATCTTTGTAATATGTTGCTTTTTTTCTGCAAACAGAGGCGTTTTAGCTACCTAGACTCAGGTTGCAACGGTGTTGTGTTTGTCCACATGAGCAAGAAAGATGGAGATCCCAACCCTAAGGAAATCGTTCAACATATGATGTCCTCGCTTGCCTCGACAAGGAGACATGTATCAAGGTTCTTTTATCTGCTTATTTTTTACCATTGGAGTTTATGCCATGTTGATTCTAAATATGGGATATGCCATATAGGTTACTTGCTTAATATCTCTTACTCAAGAATGTCATAGCCTTCAACAGGTTCATATTGAGAGTGTTACCGGTTGAAGTAACATGTTATGCATCAGAGGAAGAAATTGGAAAAGCAATAACGCCTCTCATTACAAAATACCTACCTGCTGAAAGCGACACTCCAAAGAAGGTGATATTCATACTTCCTGGACCATTGTTTTCACTGTAAAGGCTCGTGATTGAAACTCTTATCTAATGTTTGACATGTATACCTGGAAATGATATTGAAACTTTACAAATTACCACCTTTGTGGACGTATTACGCGTTTGGAATAGACCTTGCACTTAATTGATCCAGGATCTTTCAGCTACATGATGGCTGCTATTATTTATATATTGGAGTATCACTAGTATTGTGCTATGATTGTCTTCTTCCTCAATTTATTTACTAATGTTGTTCCCTTTACTTTGGTGATCTTTACTATTTTGTTGTCAATACATTTCTTTTCTTCGGTATTTTCATCATAGGTTTTTACTCTTGTATTTTTCAAACCTGTTTTGAAAACACTTTTCTTGAGCCGAGGGTCTACCGGAAACAACCTATCTAGCTCACCCAAGATAGGGGTAAGGTCTGCATACACACCATCCTCCCCTGACCTCACTAATGGGATCACACTGGGTATGTTGTTGTTCTTGTTATTGTTTCATGAATATAATGTGTCAGAGATGTGAAAATTGGATGGAAATATGTGGTAAGCATTTATGTTGCAGTTAACTTGTTATTTTTGGCAGGGTGAATCAAGTCTCTAGCCTAATTATTATTTTTCTCACAGTTTGCAGTGCTTTATGAAGCCCGAGCAAATACTGGAATCAATAAGATGAAAATAATTGATACTGTGGCTAAATCTGTTCCTTCACCTCACAAAGTTGATCTTAGCAACCCTGAAATAAATATAGTGGTTCAAATAGTCAAGGTACATATCATTGTTTATAAATGTGTCCCATTGTTTTTTGTATTTCTCTGCCATACAGATAACTCATGTTCTGAGTGCCCCGGATTGGTCATAATTTTTACTTCCATCTTCTACTTTTGTTGATATGCAAACCATTATGTAAAAGATACTCTACTAGTCAGCTACGAGCTAAAAGAGGAAGAAACTGTCAAAGAGTATCTATACTCTGTATATCCCCCAAGAGAGTTTGACTGCATGCAATCGAGTGTTGTGCTTGAGAGCTAGATTTTACTCCCTTCCCCAGGTCTTTGGGCAGTGTCTTGAATGCATACTAACCATCTTCCTACCCTGTCATGAAATCATCATTGAAACCTGATCTGCTTTAGGCATTACCATAGCCATATCAGATGGAGAGAACATCATAATTTAAATTCTAATAGTAGCATTACATATCACTAATTAGGTGGTTAATCTGTTCATCTATCCTGTAGCATATGCTGAACCTATTAGCAAGGTTCAAATTAAAAAATGCTGAGATTGATTCATATCAAGAATCTTTGATAGGAGATAATTGAATATATCATTATAAAATAATGGAAAGCTAGCAATGCAGGAAATGGCAATAACATTTTGAGAATATATGCAGTCTAGCAACAAGGTAGCCTCATGCAGTGTAACAATAGTCTCCTTCGTCACTATTTATTTGTCTAGGTTGGATTTTTTCTGACTGAATTTGATCCAGATGTTTTCTTCTTGTTATTTCCTTATTTTCCTTGTGACAAACTTTTCAACTGTAGTACTTTAATGGTAGTGCAGATTATTCCAGTACTAATTTACATTTTTTTATCCACTTCCATTTAAATATAATGGAACTTCATATATTACCTTAATATAATGCCCAAACAAAATAAAGGTGGTGCGCTAACTTTTACCATGCTTGGAGTCGGGTGAAGGGTCGGATAACATTGAGTTTATTCTACGCAATCTTAAGTTGCATGCGACCGTTTCCACGTCTTGAACCTCTGGACCACATTGTGTCCATTATACCCAAACAAAACGAGATGCCAAAATTGGTATGGAGGGAATATGTTAGAAGACCCCTACCATTAAAATACTACAGCTGGAAAGTTTGTCGCGAGGAAAATAGAGAAATAACTAGAAGGACCTGAATCAAATGTGCAGCAGTTTAGGACTCATTTTTGGTTTAGTTTACTGAAGTGAGGTGCAAGTTTAAAGAAACCCTTTGCGAGACCTTGGATTTTTGCTGATTTTAAGAGTGATAAGTTGTTGTTTTTTTGTATCTCACCTTTACATCTAGCCCCGTAAGGTGTTGCACACCCTTGATGTCCAGCATATATGTCCTCGTATCTTTTACTGGTTGAAATGTTAAAGAAAAATCAGTCGTCTGATATTTATTTTCTTCATATTTTACAGACTGTGTGCTTGCTTGGAGTTGTTGAGAAGTACAAGGAGTTGTCCAAGTATAACTTGAGGCAGCTTACCTCTAAGAACTAATTCTACTGAGACTTCATACAGAAGTAACGTTAACCGAGATCAAAGAGAATTCTGCTTCGTGCTTTAAAATCTGCCATGTTTTAGGACCCTTTGAAGGAAGTTATGCGTCCAATGATCGATGTTTTAGGTTAGGTTTATAGTGTAATATGTTAGAATTCCTATGTTGAGGTTTGAAATTTTACTGGAAATTTGTGTTAAAGATTCATCATGTTTTCAGCTGAACTTCTGGCAATAATTAACAGTTTAACGTTTGTTAGTTTTACAGTATTGACCTGTTGCCTTTTGCTATATTACTTTTGTATTATTTCATGTTTCCAAATGTATCCTTCTGTAATTGTACGTCGAGATTACTGGAAATATAAATTGACGTAATGACCAGCTATTTGGAGGGAACTTGAAATCTAGTTGAACAAGTTCTTTTTTTTTTAAATAACAGTATAATCAAGTTTTAGAATTCCTGAAACAATTGACTACACATTTGTTTCATAAAATTAATTTGCTCACTGGCTGGTTTTTCTAAATAATTACTTTTAAAATAATTGTTTGGTGTTCGAAAGCATGTCGGTACCGTGGAGAATAATAACAACAACATAACCCGTGAAATCCCGCAATATGGGTATGGTGGAGAATAATATTGAGAAAAATAAAGCATTATTTAGAAACAAAAAGGGAAGTGTCATATCTCATACCTTATAATAGGACTTTGTGGCACTTGTTTAATTTTTTTTCATGTATATTATTACTCCATTCATTTCAAACTTTCCCTTTTCTTTAATTTCTTGGAGTTTACTTAAAAAATTGGAAGTGTTTCCCTAGACTCCGTTTTACAATTGGTATTTTCCTAGTATAGAATATTACAAAGTGCTTTCCAAGATGATGTCTTCCGATTAGTATTTTCCAAGTTAAAATATGGTAAATCTCATTTATTTATGATTGCTCTGTCTAAATGCACGTGTATCCCGTGCAAAATATTACATCTTTGGTCTTTCAATTACGGGCTACATTTATGAGTTGTTCCTCATTGTGGACCTTAATTTATTATTTAGAAAGAATAAATGGGAAAAATGGTTTTTTTTAATTATTGATCCATTCTTTTTCCAAAAAAGGTGGATCTCCCACCTCAATAGCCCCCACACTCCGGTCCGACAGGATTGTGAAGGAGTTAATCATGATAACTTAACTGGTTTCAAAGGTTAGACCATTACCACGCTGCGCACAAAGGATTCTCCTTTATTTCAAGAAGTAACCCTCATTCTGCCGCTGGCGGGATTCGATCTTGGCCATTTTTCCAATTATTCCCCTTGATAACCCGTTGAGTTGTCCATGCGGACATTATTGATCCATTCTAGTATTACTAGACAAGGACGTCTCAAACATTTTGGGGGCCCTGTTCTAATTCGTAAAAGTGGATTCTTAATTAGGCTAAGACATGCGAATGATATGTCGTTACAGTAAATTCTGGCTAATACTACTTAATAAAAAATGAAAAGAGGTCCTACAATTTTTTGTTTTTCGAAGACTCTGTGCGGTAGCACACCTCGCACGGGTCCAAATACAATTCTGATACCTAGACAATGCAAGTTATGATTAGCAAGTTAAGAACTTCATAAGCCGATGAGGAACTTTCAGTTTGCACTTGGGTCAATTTACATTGCTAAAAACATTTACGTAATACGTTTACTTTTTGCTTTCTTTTGTTCACCACTTCAATAATTTAAATCAATGCATATATCATATTTTCCGAGGAAAACACATACTCCCTAATTGAACAAAAAAAGACCAGTGCTTACATACAAGGAGTGTACTCGTGAAAAATTGTTACTCCCTCCGCTTCAATGACATCTTTCGAATTTTGAGTTTCAAACAAGTATTATTTTACTGTAATTTTTCAAATATTTCGAATTGTTAATCATTGTGACGTATAACACTTTTAATCTAGTTTTCAAATATCTAAATTTTGTTTTAAAAAACTTAGAAGATTTATGTGTAAGAATATATTAATCTCTCTTATCGAGTCTTTCTCATTAATATAAATATTTATAGGTGTACAATATTAAATCCTTCAAGGATAAGGATCTCTAATTCTACCATAATTACATAATATAAAATATGTTAATTATGTACCCTAAATATTACAAAATACGTGTGGCTAATATTATGCTCGAATTCACAGTTAAAATTAAACTGTTTGACTTTCAAAATTCAAAATATGTCACATAATAACATAAATTGGGACAGAGAAAATATTTAAAAAAAAACTTAGTGATGAAGTCGCTCAGTGAAGAAAGAGAAAAGAGTTTTTATTTACTTTCTAAGCGATTAATAAGTTTTATATATTATATTTCAGACCTTATTTAACTTAATCAAATTTTAAATGAGTTTTAATCCCAACTGGTCAAACCTGTTACCTTTTGTAAATTCAAGAGTTTATAATTAAATTAACAAATTCTGGTTTGGTTGTTAAAATCTTTTTAATCATCCCACTGTACTGCATCTTTAAGCCAACATAAGCTTGCTCCAAGGCAATGTTTCAGTGCATCAAATGCTCAATGGAGCCAGCCAAATAGCATAGTCATCCATGTATTTAACTTTCTGTTAGTGTCAGCTCCAGCAGTTTATTACATATAATATATAATATATGATATTGTATAACAGAATATATATAATATTTTATGACATAATAGTAGTTTGTTTTGATATATGTGTATTTGAACAAGTATAAATGAAGGTAGATACTGTACCCACACTAATCATGATTTTAATATAAAATTTGACCCATGAATTTATATTTTATAAAAAAAGATTCATATCCTATGTTAATATTTTGTCTCACGGAAGGATTATATTAAAGAATTTCTAGTTGCTACTATTTTGTTTTTGGATCAATGATTCTTTGACAAATTATGTGTATTTAAAAAATTTGTAATAGCATGTATTTGCAAGTATTTAGCTATAAGATGAACGTGGAGATATGCAATTTAATAATGCTCTGATATCGAACTATGATTTACTCATTTGATAAGATTGTATAAGAGTTAGGGGAAGTTTCATATTTATGAAAATAAGTACAACATAAGAAATCCAATTTGCATGTTCAAACAAAATTTCAACTTCAAATCCACGTGATTACAAAGTATTGATTTAAAATCATGTTCAAACGGCCTAAGAATGCACCTGTAGCTGAATTTGATTCCGGGTGGCAAAGGCTTTGGCATAAACATCTTTCAGGCTTACGCACTATAGCTTGTCTCTCAATGAATTTGGCAATTTTTTTGCAGAATATAACTTAAATTCTCTTTTGAAAAACTAGCTTGGCCTGGAAGGCTGGAAACCTGCAAGACACTATTATGGAGATTGGAATATTTACTGTGAGTTCTAATATTGTGATTCAACACCGTTATAGAGAAGCAAATCAAGTTGCAGACATCATGGCCAAACATGGTATACAGTACCGGCCCTGAGCCAAAACAGCCAATGCAATGGCTTAGGGCATATTTTTGGGGGGGGGGGGGGGGGGAAACACTATTAAATACAATAATAACCAAAATTTTAGGGGTCAAAATACACATTTCTCACATCTTTTTGGACTCTAAAGAATATCTAATAAAACCCCTTGTATAAACTCAAATAACAAATCATTATTCACTAGGTTTACAAAAGCTTTCTCTCCACCACTCACCCTAGCTAGTTCGGAAATTAAACTTTCTGTTTCGTTTCCATTACCTTTGTAGATGAGCTAAGAGTCTCTCCTAACTCTCTTATATCAAACCTGAACTTCTGCTCCGATAGAAAGTCAAACAAAATCAAGAATTCAAAACCTTAGGTCCCTAGCACTTTAAAGTTTCTCTGCTAGTTATAGCTCTAAATCTAAATTATTTATTTGTTTTGTTTTTGCTCTCTATTTAATTTAGATTTTTGTTGATTGGATTTGTTGAAGGTTCATTAACTAGATTACTAAATTTGTTGTTGTTTAATAATAATATGAAATTTTTATAGGTTTTTTATTGTCCAATCAAGACCGCAATGATTTAAGTTTTTTGTTGTTCAATCAGGACCGTAATTATGAGAAACAACCGTCCGGTGCTCAAAATAGACAGAAAAAAAAAGATAGGGATGAATTCGCAAAAGAATATGCTAAAGGCGGTGGTCTTTATAGGTTTGTGAATCCAATTAATAATGTTGAGGGCGGAGAAAATACTGAGGGGCAAGACACAAATATAGACCTTGAAAAGTTATCATAAGAGGTTGAAATAATGACTCATGTTGACACCAATGATGAGAATGTTGAGAATGAAATCATTGATACCCGAATGCCACAATTGCTTATAGAATTTTATTAACTATATCAGTTCATTCGCTTCCGGAGAAAGAAATGTTTCAAAATTGAAGTTGATCAAGTTGTATCTTAGTTCGACTATGTCACAAGAAAGGTTGAATAGACTAGCTATGATATCAATTGAGAAGGAAATGCTAGTGAATTCCAATTTCGAAAGCTTGATAAATGATTTTGCTAGCAAAAAGGCGAGAAGGATAATGTTTCAATAGCAATGCTCGTATATTCATCAGGTTATTCTTGTTACTTAGCTATATAATTTTGAATAAGGTTGCAACTTCTATTTTTATTATATTAAGTTAATAATCATGTTAATTTTTTTTTATTCAAGTTAAGCAAATTGTTAACTATTTTTTGTGGGGCAAAAGAAATTGTAATGGCTTAGGGCATCCCAAATCTAAGGGTCGGCCCTGATGGTATAGACAACAGGGACTTTCTTGTTTTCGACCCCAAATGACCTTCCCAGAAGTGCCAAAGGCCCCTACTATATTTGATGTTACTTCATAAACGTATGCCACTAGGTCAAGGAGGATCCAATCAAATGCATCTGGGAAGAAGTGCTTAGTCTATAATTCTTATTAACTTATTATCATTTATTATATTTGTGGGGTTAAAAAGTTGAACTACTACACAAATCTACCAGTGAGACTTGAAAGAGAAAATGGGAAAGGGTATATTTTGACAAAGATGTGATCCACTTCTTCTTCCTTGCCCTTTCAAGATATTGGCTTAGTTTCAGCATTTAGATAACAGCAAGGAATTGGAGAAACAAGAGAGATCAAAATAGAAATGATGCTATATCTCATGTTTTTGTGAGAGTACAGCTCTTACCTCTTTCTCATATGAAGATTCTCCAAAATCAACAGGAAATAGCAACTAAAACAATTCAAACTACATTTGTTCCATCCATATGAAAAAGGAATAACAATTCTGCACTAGCACCTAGCTACTACTACTACACACTAGGCTTGTATAACTTCTCAACCATCTTTCTGTATTCTTCCTGGTTGCACCAAAGAGCAGCAGCTTGAGTGTTTAGAGGTGAGCTTATGTTTGGCTCTAATACATTATAAGAAGGAAATGTTAGAGAATGATAAAAGAACAAATTGGAAAATGTAATAAACAAGTAGCATAGCATAGTTTTTACCTCCAAGCAAACTCTGAATTGAAATAAGTATAGTCCTCACATCATAAGCAGATGACCACTTGTCCTGCAATATTACACACATCAGATCAGATGTCATAAAGATGTTAAAACCAAAACAAACTAAAATAAGACTAGAGATGGATTCGGGATTTAAATCGGAACCGTTAACGTTTGTCGAAATCTAGAGTGTTACCTGAAGAATGTCTAAGCAGATGTTGCCATAGACATCAACATTGGGATGAAAACAACCAGTCTCAAATTTGACCTTTGGCGGTTTAAAAGGGTAATCAGCAGGAAATGAAAGAAAGAGCTTGTATTCTGTTCCTTCAAATACTGTATCTTTGCTACCACTTATTGTCCCTGTCCAGCAGAATATGTTGTCTTCTTCAGGAAATGCAGATATCCCAGAATCACCACTCATCTGAAAGATTATTAAAACAAGTTTAAAGTTTTAAGGATATTTCTCAAAAGAAATAGAAATGGAAAGTATAGATTTCTTTGATTCCTTACCATTAGAGCCATCAATTCAGATTGCAACCTAATAATACAACAAAAGAACACAGCACAATCAGATTTGTGAGTAGCATTAAAAGGTAAAAAGCTGAGACATCTAAAACATAAATCAAAACATTCCCAAAACCTAAATCTATAAGCACAAAAATATCACATAATTTGAAAATATCAAAACCCCAGATCAGAAAAATAAAATGCATAAACACAAAATCAAATTACAAACATACCCAGATGCATAAACATCTCAATTTTACACTCAAAATCCAAGTTTTCAAGAAAAAAACAACTTAAAACTCGAATTACAAACATACACACAGATCAAAGACCATCTCAAAACCCCAGATCAAGAAAAATAAAATGCATGAGCACAAAATCAAATTACAGATATACCCAGATGCATAAACACTTTAAGTTTACACCGATAAATACCCAAAATCCAAGTTTTCAAGAAAAAACACCTTAAAACTTGAATGATCCGATCCACACATAGATTAAATCTCAAAACTAAAGAAAATGAAATTCATAAACAATAAATCAAATTACAAACATACCCAGATACATAAACGCCTTAATTTAGCATACCCATGAACCATAAATATCAAAATTCCAAAAAAAATAATTAAAAAAGACACATTTTAAGAACAGATTGGATATATCGAATGATCTAGTAAATCCATTAAACCCCAGATCAAGAAAATGAAATTCAAAAGCCCAAAATCAAATTAAAAACATACCCAGAAACACAAACACCTTAATACCCATGAACCATACATATCAAAATTCAAAGATTTCTAAAAAAAAAAGACACCTTTTAAGAACAGATTTGGGTATATCGTATGATCTAGTAAATCCATCAAAACCCCAGATTAAAAAAATGAAATTACAAACATACCCATGTACATAAACACCTTAATTAACACACCCATGAATCATAAATGTCATAATTAAAAGATTTGGAGAAAACCTTTTAAGAACAGACTGTGTATCAACAGTCTTAGCAGTAGGGAGTGTCTGTTTAGGTGAAGGCGTCATGACAGTTGTAGGAGTGTTGCTGTTGTTTCCACTGTTCATTGTAGCCATCAATCAAGAAGAGAGAAAGGGTTGAGGGAGATTTTGATTAAGGATATGAAGAGATTGTGACAACACTATATAGAAATTGTTTTGATGTTAGGGCATATAGGGTGTTTCACATTCTAACGGCTAGTTTCTAACCTGATTCCTTTCCTTGGGAGAAAAATGGAATAAATTACAATTTTTTTTATTGTTTAAATTTTCAAATTGTATAAAACCTCTTTATGAATTGGACTTGTAGTGTATATAATCATTTGGGAATGAATGGACATAAATTTTCAATAAGTGTCTCTTTATATAGGCGGCTGATTTGGACTCCCAGATTGTTAGTGCTTGAAGATGAATGACTCGCCTTGTAGTTTCATATCTAGAATCTAGCAAAACTTACGTGTCTAAAAACGCCCATGCTTCAAGATTTTTTGGGGTGTAGGCTTGCCAAAACTCGAATATGAGACTTGAAGTATACATAAAATAGAGCTTTCATCTTTCACTGCAGATTTAATTTATGAGATAATAGATGAAGGAGAGGCTTGGTCTCACTGGGCGTGCCAATTTTTTGCAATAAATTTTTGATATGTGAAAAATAAATTGCAGCCATAAATAAAATATGAAAAAACAGAAATATTTGTTGATAAACAATGCATGTAAAATTCGGTTATTCTCTTGATTCTTCTTTCCTAAATTTTCTCGGTAATTTGAGGGTCATTAATAGTATATTTCTAAAATATAGGATGATTTGAACCTTTTTAGATGTATTTGATCGCCAAACTTCAGTATTTTGAGTTGAATAACAATATTTGATGTCTTGATCTTTTTGTGAATACCCATGAGTTTACGGAATATTCAAGATGCTTCTTTGATTTCTTTGTGAAAACTCAAGAGTTTATGAGATATTCGAGATGTCTTTTCAAGAATATATATGTCCCTTTATATAAGCACGGGCTACGATTTAAGGTAGAGTAACCGTTAAGAAACCCTAACAGATCTTAGAGTTTGAAGATGAATTTGACCTGTCTTGTATAGTCCTATCTAGAATTCAGTAAAATTTATGTGTCTACAAATGCCCCTACTTCAAAGTCGGGGTGTGTAGGCTTGTCGAGACTCGAAGACGAGAATGAAGCTTTCATCTTTCATTGCGGATTTGATTTATGAGAGAAGAGATTCGATTTATGGGTGTGTCAATTTGTTTGCAATAAATTTTTTATATGTAAAAAATAAACTGAATTACAACCAATATATGAAGAAATAAAATTATTTTTTAATAAATAATACGGGTATAATTTTGTTTATTCTCTTACTTTTTCTCCGTAATTTAAGGATTGTTAGTAGCTTATTTCTTGAATGTAGGATGATTTGGACCTCCTTGTAATGTATTTTATGGCTAGGAACGTCTAACACTTGCTTTGAGAAAGACAATGTTTAATGTATTGATAATTTGATATATATGTGAATATTTCAAGAGTTTATGAGATATTTGAGATGTCTTTTAATGAAATATGTATCCATTTATATAGGCGTGACTCGTGGTGAGCTAGGATTTAGGGTATAGTAGCTTTTAAGACACCCTAACACACCTTAGAGTTTGAAGATGAATTGGACTTGTCTTGTAGAGTCCTATAAAATTTTGATGTCTATAGTGGTATCACAGCGCTAGATTCACCGATCATATGAGTCTTGAGCAATATCTAGTAGAGTTTTGCGGATCTCTACATATATCTTTACTTATTTCGAGAAGCAGTGGGACACTTGGGAATTTTATATTTTTTTCATTTCTTGTTGTGTTTTTTTTTATTCAGTTTGAGTTTTAAATCTCGTTGTTTCACTCTATTATAGATGGTGAGAACATGTGCGTATGCAGCCTTATGTCGAAGGTCATATCTGCACAATTTTGCATACTTTAAGGGTATGTTTAATCTTTTTCATTTATTAATCATCTAATTAGGTTAATTGGTAGGTGTCCCCCATCCCCATCTCTTGACATTATCTCATTTGATTGTTTTGTGTATGTGTTGGGCTTTGGCCCATTTCCTGCCTTCTTTAAATCATTTCCCTTACTGTTGCGTATTACTTGGGCCAGGCTCATACGTGTTGCATTTGTTAAGTATACACTGCTACTATCTGAACTGGGCTCAGCCCATGCGATGCATTTATATTATTGGGTTTTGTTCTTCAGTCATATTTTGGCCCATGAATGACATTTTTTATGTGTTGCCTGCCTGTTTTTACGTGACATACTTGCAGGTTATTTATAATTTATTTGTATTTGGTTTAGATAGGTTTAGGTACCTTCTAACTGTTTTTTTTCTTTCCCTTCTTTTCTCCTCTTGCACGCACTGGACGGGCCATTTGGGCCAAGACATCATCCATTCAGTTGGGCCAAAGGCCCAATAGTCTTTTTTTGATCGAGTCTGAACCAGCTTGCAACACATTGAAAGCCCAATTATGGGTGAAAATAGTTAACCGGTGGGTTCGGTAGGCCCACCAGTCTAACACATTCTCTTACTTGTTTTATTACATTTTATATTATAAATTGTAAGAATGCTTGATAAAATTAGAATCCTAAATGATTAAGACTTAGAATTTATGCAAAATGATATGTACATCATTTTAGAACATTGATTTTGGGCAAAAGATAAATTGATTTTGCAAAAACTTTCATATCTAAAGACTATTTTTGGGTCAGGCCCAATCAAATGATTTTTAAAAAAGATAGTGTTCTGTGTTGGTTTAATTAATCAAAGGGGTGTAATGGGGAACTGGGGGTCCCTACTCGTGAGGTGACTAGCACTCGTGCGTCTACCTGTATACATATAAAGGATAATTAAAATACAAAAATGGTTATACTTGTGACAGAGATTATGTACTTAGTTGTTCGGCCTCGAAAAGTGGCATATAAATCCACTTAAGTTGGTATTACTGTTGTTTATTTGGGCTATGTTAACCATGATTGATAGATTCCTTAATTTATGACTTGTCATGCATTCATCACGCTACATCTCGTCTAAGTTATGGAAAAAAACTTGCCTTGATAAATTGAGTTGGAATTATGCATTTGCATGGTGTACGCATATCCATTACATACATTCATAATATTATTGGTATCTAATTGATGAGGTACAAGGGGCCTTTAAGGCCGAAATTTGAATATGGGACATGAAAAGAATGATGATGATATTACAGACTCTGAGCTGGAACCCGATGGAAAATGATTTTGCGTGGGTATATAAAGTATGAACCTCATAAGTCCCCTTATGGGTCACGTGAAACCTATTGCTTAAGTGTGTCTATACCAGATGCACATGATCATTGCATAGCATATACTTCACTTGTATTGCATGTCATTTATACTTGTTGATGTGAATTTCATGACATATGTGCTCAATTAATCTTTATGATTTTACTCGCTTAAAAGGAAAGAAAGATCGAATCTTTTACGGCTTCTTTAATGTAAAAGATGAAAGAATCGAACCTTGGTGAGTTTAGATATCCTAAAGGTTGGAACTTTATAATCTCGTCCCTCTTGCGTTAAAGATAGAAACTTTATGATAATTTTTGATAAAAGTGATGAACTTTGTGATTGACTTAGTAATAGAACATTTACTTACAAGTTTAAAATGCTTATCAACTATGTATCTTGACTAACTAAGTAGTAAAAAAAGTATGGAAAGTATTAATCCTTGCCACCGCTATAATTAAAGTCGGTCAACGATGTTGCTAGGTATACGTACTCCCTGTATCTACTCTACACTTGCTGTGTGTAGGTACAAATCCGAGCGCGAGTTGAGCATTGAGGTCTGGATAAGTATTGGAGAACTCTGATGTGGAGTTCATGGCGAGCTATTAATGTCTTGGAAACATTGGATTCCTCTATCCTTTTATTTTTTGTCTTTTTTTAATTCAGACAGTGTTATAATAACGTTAAAGACTTGTAATCGTGTTAAGAAAGCTCTTGTACTTGTGACTTTCAAGTTTTTTGAAGTATTGACTTAGACTTAACTTTATTAAGACCTTTTTAATATATTGAGTATTTTTTTTACTTTTCCGCACTTTAGTCATGTATTCGACTTTCATGTTTTGGGGTTCACTACAGGTACATGATAGGTGTCCTCACGACACAAATAAGTTTTTGTGTCATGACAAAGGTGTCACGTCACCTTGTCTATGTCTAGTTATATATATATATATATTATAAAGATTTTGGATCGTGACAGTAGTATTTAAAAAAAAAATTGAAAATAATTTTTGGAAATTAGCGTTGTGTTTAGACATGAATACAACTTGAGAAAATGTTATATTAAAATATGATTTTGAAATACAATTTCGAAAAAAGTAAAAATTATCCATAGCCAAACGGGACCTTAAATAACTCAATTATATGAAAAATGTCAAAAATATCCCTCTACTTTGAGAAAAGGGCTAAAAGTACCCATCTCATAACGAAAATTTCCAAATCACCCAAAATAATTCGATTTTATTTTTCAAACCCGCTCCAAAATATGATTTTTTTTTTAATTCAAAATCTGACTTTTTTTCTTAAATCAGAAAAAACTATTTTTTTAAATGTGGACAAAAAAAGTTTCCAGATTTTTGAATAAAAACACTTTTTCAGATTTAATTTTAAAAATGGATTTAAAAAAAGTTATTTTTCCATATTTTAGAGCCGGTTTAAAAAACAAATTCGGGTTATTTTGGGTGATTTGAAAATTTTCCTTAAGAGGGGTATTTTTAGCCTTTTTCTAAAGTAAATGAATATTTTTAACCCTTTTCTCAAAGTAGGGGGATATTTTTTACCCAAATTGTAACTGAAAATATTTTTAGCCTTTTTATCAAAATAGAAGGATATTTTTTACCATTTTCCTTTTATGTATACAAAAAATAATATCTGATGGTCAACGTGAAATTGACTTTTTATTTACCCTACCCTTTACCCATCATTTTTTCACCCAAGGTATATTCTTGATTCCAACTTTCCTAAAACACTCTTTAAACCCCTCAATCATTTTTATATACCCTCTTCTCCCTTCTGTCATTTTCCCCCTTTTCCTCTAAAAACCTTTGCAAAATATTGCATCTCTGACCATACCCCCCCCCCCCCCCTCCACTCTCTTCCTGTGAGAGGGCTAAACCCTAAAAACTCCCGCCACCCCCCTCACTCAGTTACTATATTGTTCTCTGTATTTTCATGTCTTCCATTGTTACTGATTGCATTCATTATGGGTTTACTTTGAGGGTTTTGTCCAGTTTTCCAAGATGAATGATCAAAAGGTACTTCAAGACTGAACTTTTTATCATAACCTTACATTTTAATGTGTTATTTTACAACCCTTTTACTGTTTTCCCCTAGAAATGAGAAATTTGATGTCTTTTTACTAAAATGAATCCAAAACCTTCACAAAAGATGATTTTTTTTGGAACTTCTGGTTGATGGTTTGTCCAGTATTGGAAGATGAATGATCAAAAGGTACTCAAAGACTTAAACTTTTTATTATAACCTTACATTTTGGTGTGTGATTTTTCAACCCTTTTGGTGGGTTTCCCTAGAAATGTGAAATTTGATGCCTTTATTTGAGAAAATTGAATGGCTAGGAGAATGATGTTAGCTTTCAGAAGAAAGAGATTTTTTTTTCAATTTTCTTTTGGGTTTGATGTGGTTGTGCTGGTGTTATTGAGATGAAGAGAACTTGAGTAGCTAGGAAATGATGCTAACACTACAGTTAAAAAGGGAAAACATGACATGGATATCCCGCTTCGAATTTCCAGCTGCAGCACTCAGTGTGACTCCATCTAATTTAGTCTTGGTGGACTTGCTTGTGATCTGTAGGAGGCTAGGGCTGCACAAAAAATGGACCTGACCGAAAATAACCCCTGGACCGAACCGGACCGATTTTTTCGGTCCGGTCTTACGTTTCTGAAAATTCGGTCCTCGTCCGGTTTTTTTTTCCGGTTTTTAGTGTATATTGGACATGACCGAATTTTTCGGTCCGGTCTTCGGTCCGACCTTTCCGGATTTTCGGTCCTCGGTCCGGTTCGAAACCCAGTGTTTTGTGCAATCTGGCTAGGACAACACTCTACAAAAAATAGGAAAAAGAAAAAAAATGAGATGCGGAGGATTTAGGGTGTTCGGTATGAAGACAAATGTTTTTCTTGAAAAATGTTTTTCTTGAAAAATGTTTTCCAGGAAAATAAGTGGATTTATTACGTATATTCTTGTGTTTAGTACGTGAGTAAAAAGTATTATCTTAAAAGCATTTGCATACAATCTAGACAAATACTCAGGGGGTAAGGCTGTAGGGGTGGTGGGGATGGGGGTTACGTGGGTGGGGAGAAGATGAGATGTGTTGGTGGGTGCAGAGGACACAATCAATGTGGAATGCGACTTGTATAACTTGATTTTCCTACTTCCACTAGGGAAGTCATTTTCCCCAGTTCTAAGGAACTTGTTTAGGAAATATTTTCCAAAAATTTGACCAAGCGAACATAGGAAAATTGGAAATGGTCTTAATGAACAAGTCTTGTTTTTGTAACCTGGGTTCTGTATGGTAGCTTCATGGTGATAGAGAAATGGTGGAAACTTTGTAAACAATACTCATCTGCTTGTGGGCTATAGCTGGCTGTCCGGTGGATTAGTTGAGGCGACACCACTGTCATAAAAAAGGTGTGGGGGGAGGGGGGGAATGAAAAAATAAAAGCAAAAAGAGAAACAAAAGATATAATGGCGATTTTCTTTTGCAACCTGAGTTCTCTATGGATATGGTAGCTTTAGCCGTGCTAGAGAAATGATGACATTTTTCAAAAAGCTAGTCGAAGTAAATGGTGCATTTGCAGTTATCTGGTATCTATTTCTGTGAAGAACCAGTAAACCTGTAACATTTGATATGAACATTTAAGTAAAGGTTTTTCTTCTCAGTAGACATTGACTTTGATAGATGAGTTATGATCTTTGCCATGCTGTGCATTGTAGTGTTGAGCTGAAAATGAACTTTCTGTGAAGTTGAGAACACTGTTAGCATGAGTAGCTAATCTCCTACTGAACTTAGTCTTCCATTTCGGAGTAGTAGAATTTTCTTTTATGATTGAGTAGTAGTTGAAATGATAAGTTTGGTGGTCCAAAAGTCACTGTCCCTGTGGTAACATTTATGTCTTTAAATCTATTCAGCATAGGAAGTATGTGATTCTGACAATCTTTTTTGTTTAAGGATTTCAACTACTCTTACTTGAGAAAAGTTAATTGTTGAGTTTCTTTAAAACATTTGCATGCTCCTAACATACTCTCCTATTTCACCTCATTTGGTGTGATTTCTCAATCTTGTTCGGATTTCCAATTATTGGGAACCAGTTCAGAACAAACCACTAGGCAATATAGTTAAAGGTGATCAACGTCTTCTCCTAGAAATGTACATATAAAGTGCCTGTTAGCATATGTAACCCATCTTTTCCTCATGTTCTCCGCTGTAAATATCCCCCCTTTAGCTGCAGCCAAGCAAATAAGCACGGTTTCCTAGGAGCTATATGAATCCAAACCCCCACACGTGGTAAAGTTAACTCCTCTCACCAAAAGCTATGGTAGTATAATTTTTCTGAAAATACACCATCACTTTTTGCCCCCCACCTGCATGATTTTTTTTTGAAACTAGTAATGTTGTATTCCTCCGCATTAAGGGTATGCTGGCCACCCCTCCAAAAAGTTGTGTTCTAGTGACTAATTACAGGGAGCCTAACAAATCTACTAATTGAATTGCATCATTTACAAGGTCTTCTTTACAACAACAATAAAGGGTACTGATACATTTCCCTTTGATATTCTGAATAGAAGTGAAGCTATCCTCAAAACATCTCCCCTTTCTCTCTCTCCAAATTGTCCACCACATGCAAGCTGGAATTATTCTCCACCATTTCTTTTGGCTTTTACTTCCCCCCCTCCTAATCCAGCAGCTTAGAAGATCTGCAGTGTGCTCAGGCATTGACCATTGAATTTGTGTGAGGTTGAAGAAGATTGAAGAAGATGGCCCATAACTGTGCTGTGATTCTGCAATGTAAGAAGAGGTGGCTGTTTGTCTCCTCTGCTTCATTGCATTGGAAGCACCTGGATGCTATTGGCATCCCCTTTCTCTTTAGCCTTTCACGAGTCAAGCAATCTTTCCTTGTCACCAACCAGGAGAAGCATTTGATTTTCTCTGGAGTCTGATTTCTCCAAACCTGTCTCCTTGGCCCTATCTTATAACTTGTCTGTTCCAATATTTCCCTCTTGTAGAACTTGTTTACAGAGAATTTGCCAACATTGTCATGTTTCCAGATGATAGTATCAGGATTTGCATTAGTATCCTTGAAGCTACTAAGGTCATGAAGCAATCTTGCCACCATATCTATCTCCCAATCATTTAGATGTTTTCTAAAGGTAATATTCCAGCCTTCAGGGTACCAATAGTCAGCCATAGTAGCTTAAGTATTACTACATATAGAAAACATATCTGGGTATGTGTTCATCAAAGTCTCCTGACCAATCCAAATATCCCTCCAAAAGGAAACATTGTTGCCATTGCCAATTAAGTAGCAAAAATTGTTTGAAAAAGTGGACCATAGGGTTCTCATAGACCTCCATACGGAGACACCATAAGTATTGGCCACTAGATTGGAACACCAGTGACTATCCTCGTCAGTGAGTGGTATTTTGTTTGTAGAGCATTTCCATCAACCTCTGGAATTCATCCACCTCCCGATTTTGTAAATTTATTTTGTATCTCAAGGTGGTATTAACTGGAGCTGGACCCAGGAACAGAGACGTGCTAATATCTGATACATTCTGGCAAGGAAGTGATGCCAACCTCCACTCAAAAGTGAAAAGGAAATAGGAAAGCAAAAGATATAAGTTCATTGGAAAGCTTCTTTTCTCTCTTTATTTATGGTTCTCCCCGGTTAATGTCTCCTATCACTAGGCTCACCAACCAACTTGGACTCCTTTTTATTATTCCGTCCGAATAGCCCTAAAAACGACCATTTTCCTAGGCATGAGTTTCCTATTGAATCAGTACATGGAATTTTTGGATTCATTAGTAGGCTGCTTGTTTGGTCTCTGAATGCGTTTTATACCATCTTGGTACCTTATCAATAAACTCTTATGAGAAAAAAAGCCACGAGTTCCCCTGTGACATAATCACTCTTGGTGGATGATTCAATCAAATCCTTGAGAACAGTAAGGGTGCACGGATATAGATTTTTTTTTGGGGGGGGGGGTATGATTAGCCAAGCGGAGACAAAGAAAGCCGTCTGGAGCTGTGTAATATCAAAGAATAAGGCTTCTGTTAATTAGAGGAGAGGAGAACATGTGTGTACTTCTGCTGGTGAAGTTACATTGCAAGAACTCATTACTCATTAGCTTATGTCTCAATAAAGAGCAAAGTTCTCAATGCAAAATGAACGCTGGGCTTTGCATTAGTAATCTAGATGATAATGAGCTAGTTTGCTGCTGGCATATACACAATGGACATAACCAACCAATTGTCTTATATTTTAAATGAATGGCTGTTCTGCTTTTTTATTTGATGGAGCTTTGATTTTTATTATTCAATTAATTACGTTTATGATTTTAGGTGACAAAAGCTATTATTGTATTGGATAAATAACTAATCTTCTACAATTTGGTGAATACTTCATTAGTTCGTTGTATATTTGGACAATTAGGCTTGTTTAAAAACGTTGGAAATTGGGTAGCAGGTTAATCTTTTTTCTAGATACGAACATATGTTTTTATTGCATTTAGTTTTTGTGTCATCTGGAGGAATTAGGATGTGAACAATGTAGAAAGGCATTTCTCATTTTTGACATAAATTATTAAGACTGATTTTTTTAACAGTATAAACTATTAAGACTGAATTGCAAAATTGTTCTGTCCATTGTATATTCCTCCCTTTCTCTCTCCTCCTTTCATGTCTTCCAAATTGTTGGTAGATTAGGTGACAATTTTTTTTATTCTGAAAATTCCTCAACTATTAATGCAGCATCTCTCTCGAAATCAACTACTTCCCAATAAAGTTCTTTTGAAACCATATTTTTGTGAGCAGTTCGTGTTAGTAGTTGACTGGCTTCTGCCTCTTTCTTCTTTTTGGGAATCCACTAGTTTGTTTATTAGTTACTGATTTGATATGAAATCGCTCTGATGCTGTTAGTACATCTTCTTCAAACTAGCAAAATTTGTGTTCTGGTTATGTCACTTCTTGCATCTGTTTTGTGGTTCTGTGTATTTGGTTAACCTATTTTTTTTTGAGAAGGTAACATAACTCTTTTTATTATCAGGTGTTGATCTTTGGGTCATTCACAGAAGATGAGATTAAAATTTTGCAAAGCCAGCCAACAACTGATGTAGGGATCACATTTGGTTCTTTGGATTCTGCAACTTTGAAATCTGTGGGAATTTTTGACACAAAATTGACAGAGTTTGATCATTCTAAGAAACCTCAGCCATCAGAGCTTGCTCATAGAGAGAATGTCCCTGGGGATCATACAGGGAAACCCATAAAATCTGTCGGCAAAACTATAAAGGAATATGGTAGTTCTAGTTTTACAAATCCTGCTTACAATAGGAGTGTGTTACATTCAACAGTGAATACTGGAAGTGCTTATGACTCGTCAGAGAAATCAAGCTTGTTGCAGTGTGCAGCTGATAATGAATCTGTATTGTCTAACAGTGTGGAAGACGTTCATTTAACTAATCAACTTAAAAACTGTAACTTGGTGAATGGTAGACATAAATCTTTGAAGGCATCTAATGGGTCTGCTGTGGTTTTCAGAAGTTTGTTACCTCGAGGGTTGGTCAACTTGGGGAACTTATGCTTTCTTAATGCAACTCTTCAGGCTCTTCTCTCTTGCTCTCCCTTTGTTCATCTTCTGCAAGAACTAAAAACACGTGATATAACAGAGGTATGGTGATAACCTACTATTAAAAAAAATCTTTTTAGTTACAACCTATAACAGCCTTAAATTTTAAATTTTGGTTTTGCTTATTACAGGCTGGGTATCCAACTTTATATGCATTTATTCAGTTCATCTCTGACTTCGGCATATTCATTGATTCAAGCATGAAGAAAAAGGACACAATTGTTCCTGATATTGGGCTTCCTATTCGACCTTTAATGTTTGAATCTGTCCTAAAGAACTTTACTCCGGATGTCCCAAATAGCTTGACAGGCAGACCGAGGTATGTTACTGACAGCATATAAGCTATATCTTGTTTCTCACTTGACTATTCTTTGGTGCTCTGAGCAATATCAAAGATTTTCTTGTTTTTGTTAACTGGATCTTGTCTTTTCTTGCAATAGCAATATGCATTATATTTTGCAATGCACTAGTATCATAAATTCTTAGGTGTTACGGTCAATATTTTTGAAAAACACCATTTTGATAGATTCCCAAGCGTGATTGACACCCACTTTTGTAGCTATACATGCCATCACGACTTTAACATGCAGACATAAGCTATGGGAGTGCGTAATTTACTGCATCTAGTATAATCTTATTTCACACTGGCCTTACTTTTTTTTTACCTTCTCTTGATCAGTTTTAAGTCAAAGGTTGCTTTTTAATTCAGTTTTATCAGTCAAAAAAACAAACAACATTTATTTCCCCCCAAAATTTTCCCTTTATATTTTGATTTGGGTGAAGAGATGAATGCGGAACAATCATATGTTGGATCTTGGTCCATGGTGTCCTTTGTTGATTTTGGCAGTTGGATTTCTCAATGAATGGAAAAGCGGTGCTTTGCTTTGGGTGTAACCACTAGTTATAGGGCAAAAATTAGCGGAAAGAGAAAAGAAAGAGCTAAGCTGAAGTAATTGTCTGTGATGTATCCTTAAACCAGCCATCGAATCACAAGTGGACACTAACAAATGAATCAATCTAAAGGAGGGTACTGTACATGTGAAATTCTCCATTTTTTTTGGAAAAAAGTTGTATAAGATGGTGAGGAAACAAATAAAATCATCTTTGAATTCTATAATGAAAAAGATGCACTCCAATTAAAGTGAGTTTGGCAGGGAAAGATCATTTATCTTCTTTTCACATACTCATGTGATTACACTATCTTTCTTTTTAAAAAATTTACTTCGGTGCAGAGTGTACTAAGGAAACAGTTAAGATTAGAGATCTTACACCCTAGATGACCAGATTACTCATTTCTAGTCTAGTTCTTACCTATTAGCTAGCTGTGGAATGATTTTCTTGGCTGTATACTGTAACAGGAGGAATGCTCCTGTAGTGAAGAACAAGAATTGGAAGAGAATGAGCGAAGGAAAGAGAAGAGAGAAATGTTTGTATATCGATCGATAAGCCCTAATGGGCAGTAGCCAGACTTCTTAAAGCATTACAGGGGTCCTTTTGAACTTTTGCTAACATAAGGGCTAAACAAAGCATAAATATAACTTAAAATGAACCTAGTACAATATCTAAAACTTAAATGACTATTCTTATAAAACTAAATAAAGTCACAAATTAGAATATTGTGACATTCCATCCTCCTTCAAATTCGACTTCTCCTTCAGAATTCAGCAATTTCTAGGAATTGAGATTTAATGAATTGAAAGTCTTCCCAAGTTGCTTCTTCGGGTAACAGATTGGCCCATTGAACTAGTATTTGAGTGACAACCTTGTTTCCTTTCTTGATCATTCTTCTGTCCAGCACTGCCACTGGTTCTGTCATCATCTGGCCTTCGGCTGAACAAAGAGGAGGATCAATGTTTTCTTGAGTTGGGATATGTGGAACACTGGGTGTATCCTTGCAGTCACAGGCAATGCCAACTTGTATGCTACAGTTCCAATTCTCTGAATGACTTGATAAGGTCTATAGAATTTGGAAGATAATTTGAGGTTCCTTCTTATAGCTACAAATGTCTGTCTATATGGCTGCAGCTTCAAAAATACCCAATCGCCTTCTTGAAATTCTCTTTCTGTTCTTCTTTTATCAGCATTCATTTTCATCCTGTTCTGTGCCTTCTTCAAGTTTTCTTTCAACACTGTAGCCACCAATTGCATTTCCTTGAGTAATTGATCCACAATGTCCACTCTAGTTTGGGCAATGAGTTCAAAAGTAACCCGAGGAGGATCATAGCCATACAAAACTTTGAAAGGAGTCATTTTCAGTGAGGTATGATAGTTGCTATTGTACCAGTATTCTGCCAGTGATAGCCATTTGTTCCACTCTTTTGGTTTATGCCCAGACATGCATCTCAAGTAGTTTTCTAGGCACCTATTGAGTCTCTCTGTTTGACTATCTGTTTGTGGGTGATAGGCTGAGCTGTAGCAAAGCTGAACCTTCATCAATTTAAACATCTCCTTCCAAAAGTGACTGATGAACACCTTGTCTCTGTCTGAAACAATACTTTTGGGCAATCCATGTAGCTTGTAGATGTTGTCTAAGAAGATTCTGGCTATATGTGAGGTTGTGAATGGGTGAGCAATGGCTGTGAAATGTGCATACTTACTATATTTATTCACCACTACCAATATGGTATCTTTTCCTTCAGATTTTGGTAATCCCTCAATGAAGTCCATTGAAATGTGTTTCCATGCTCCTTCAGGAACTGGTAGGGGTTGTAGCAAACCAGGGTAGGCTACTTGTTCATCCTTGCATCTTTGACATACTTCATATACCCTAACCATACTCTTAACTTGATCAATCATTGTAGGCCAGTAGAATATAGATTTCAACCTCTGGTAAGTGGCCCACACTCCTGAATGTCCCCCCAGTCCAGTCTGATGCATAGTTAGAACCAATTTCTGTCTAAGAGGTCCATTATCTCCTACCCAAGCCTTGCCTTTATACCTTAATACACCCTGCTGCATTGAGAGATTTGTGTCCTGGTTAACATTGGTACTTAGTGATGTTATGGCCTGAAGTACTTCTGCATCTCCTTTGTAACTACCCAAAATATCTTCAATCCATTTGGGCTGAGTCTGGGTCAATATGGAACACTGTATTGTGCTGTTCTTTGGGGTCCTGTCTTGCTGCAGTGTAGTCTTTCTTGACAAGGCATCATCCACTAAGTTCTCAGCTCCCTTCTTATAATGAATCTCAAAACTTAATCCCATTAGCTTGGTTACTCCTTTGTGTTGTAGAGATGTGGTTATCTTTTGATCTTGCAAGAACTTTAGGCTGAAATGGTCTGTCTTGATAATAAAATGGTGTGGATGTAGGTAATGTCTCCACCTATCCACAGCCTGTAATAAAGCTATCAACTCCTTCTCGTAGGTAGACATTCCTTGGTGTTTCTTACTCAACATCTGACTCATAAAGGCCAGGGGTCTTCTGTCTTGCATCAAGACAGCTCCAATACCTGTGTTGCAAGCATCCACTTCCAGTATAAAGGGCTTGTTGAAATCAGAAAGTGCCAATACAGGGGTACTAGACATGGTTGTTTTTAACTGATCCAATGTTGCAGCAGCCTCAAGGTTCACTGGAATTCCCCTTTCTTCAGTAGGTTTGTCAGAGGTTTGCTAATTTGTGCATAACCTTTAACAAACTTTCTATAATAACCTCTCAATCCTAAGAACCCTCTCAGTTCTTTGACTGTCTTTGGATATGGCCATTCCATCATTGCAGTTACCTTGTCAGGATCAGTGCTCGCCCCCTTATCATTTATGATGTGTCCCAAATACTCCACTTGAGTTTTTGCCCAAATTCACACTTGCTAAGCTTAGCAAATAGTTGGTGCTTCCACAGTAGATTCAACACACTCTAAGTGAAACAGGTGATCTTTCAGACTTACTATAAAGTAGTATGTCATCAAAAAACAGCAATATGAATTTCCTTAAATGCTCCTTAAATACACAGTTCATGAGGGACTGAAATGTGGCAGGTGCATTGGTTAGCCCAAAGTCCATTGTGAGTTCTGAATGCAGTCTTGTGCTCCTATCCTTCTTGCATCCTGACTTGATGATAACCAGCACTCAAGTCTACCTTAGAGAATACTGTGGCACCATACAACTCATCCAGTAAGTCATCAATTATGGGTATAGGGTACTTGTTCTTAACGATCGGTGGTTCGATTTTACGTAATCTACGATCTCAAGATGGATCCTTCTTCCTGACTAATAAAGCAGGTGAGGCAAAAGAGGACTGACTAGGCACTACAGTGTCAGCCTTAATCATGTCTGCCACAATAGTCTCAATAACATTCTTTTGATCATAAGAGTACCTATAGGGCCTCAAGTTGAAAGGTTGGGCTCCAGATAGTAAGTGAATCTTGTGATCACAGTCCCTTTTTGGGTAATCCGGTGGGCTCCTGGAATAGATGTTGGAACTTCAATAGTAATCTGTTAATATCAAGGTGTGTAGTCTGTTTACCCTTATCTGTTACCTTTAGTTTAACCATGGCTACCTCAGCAATGACTTCACCAGTACCACAATGCAACATCCTTTTTAGTTCTTCAGGATTCGTAGTTGCTATGTTCCTTTCTTCTTGTTCTCCATATAATGTAATCATCCTGCCCTTAAGCATGAAACTCAAGCTATGGGGCCTGGTGTGTAATATCACAGGTGCTACCCTGTCTATCTAATTCATATCCAAAATCATATCACATCCCCTACTTTCATTAGCCTTAGTCTGAAACTAAAGGGCTCATTCTGCATCTTCCAATGGAACACATGACTCTCTAAATGGCAGTCCATTTCTTGTCCATTGGCTACATAAACCTTCATAGGTTTCTTCATAGGTTGTATTGGTAGTCTTAGCCTCTTGACAATATAGGGGTCTATGAATGAATGTGTAGACCCACTGTCAATCAATACTGTCATAGATGTCTTGCCAGCATACCCTATAATCTTTATAGTAGATATCTTTCCTGTGGATGAATTTAGGCCTAAGAGAGCATTAATGGAAACCTCAGCTTGTTCAGTGTGTCCCTCCCCTGTTTCTTCAAGTGTTTCAGCCACATCAATAAACATTTCGTGGTTTTCCCCATCCTCTTCACCTGCTACTCCTTCCATAGTATTCATAATTCTTTGTTTGCATTGATGGCCTGGAAAATATCTCTCCTTGCATTTGTAGCATAGGCCTTGTTCTCTAAGGTTCTCAAAATGGTTTGGAGTGGTATTTGATTTATAGGGTACTTTGTTTAGTGGTCTAGGAGCAGTGTATGTAGGTCTGAGAGTGTTAGTATTTATAGGAAGGTATTTTGGGGCAGTGGGTTGGTTATTTCTGTTGTAGGGGATGAATGTGGGCTTTGGGTTGAAAGATTGGTGGATTTTCTGTTGGGCAAAGGGAATAAGGGCCTTGAAGGACTCCTCATACAGCTTAGCAACTTCATATGCATCCAAAACTGTCCGAGGGTTAGTCATTTTAACAGGGGGTTTCAGTGGTTTGACCACCAGATGAAATTTGGAAATGTAGTGTGTTTCATTGAGTGAGGGGTTAACTATGGTCATGTATCCAGTAAGCTCCTCGAATTTGTCTTGGTACTAACAGTACCTATTTGCACAATCTTATTGAACTCATCTACAATGTCTGGAGGCCTAATGTTTCCAAACCTCCTACACACCTCTTGACTGAATGTTGACCAAGTCATTACTCCTTTATTATGGATAATGCAGCTATCAAACCATACATCTGCCTTCTCTCCTATATGAACCGAAGCATAACTAAGCTTCTCCTGCTCCGCAATGTTGTATAGTTCGAAGAATTTCTCACATTTTCTAAGCCAACTCCTAGGGTTGCTGCCATCAAATTCTGGGAAGTTCATTTTCGGTTTGAATGTTCTGTGGTTATTAGGGTTCTCAGAACTTTGGTTCATCGTATTTGGGGATGTTGGGGGTGTGAAAGGAATATTAGGGTTTCGATATAGTGGTGGGCTTGCTAGTATTGGAGCTGCTGGAGGGAATGTAAAACCTCTACCAACACTCGCACCAGATTGCGTATAAGAAATTGGACTAGGAATAGGGTTTCGACTACCTGAAGCTACATCGAAGTCATAGTTTGGTGGCGTCGACGGGATGCTTGCTGGGATTGATCCGAGGGTAATATTTGTGAGAGCTGCAGCCGATGCTGGTGGTGGTGTGTTGCTGGCCTGCATGTGAGCCATTCCATCCAGAAACACCTCAAACTTTCGATTGATTTCACTGATTTCTTCGTTTTTCTTCTGTTCAACCACTTCGATTCGTCGATTGGTTCCTCCGTGAGCTTCATTAGTTGCGTTAGTTGAGGTTTTAGTGATTGCATGTCCTCGTGAAGGGCTTGCATCTCTGGTGAGATGCTTGGGTTGGCTTCTGATACCATTTGTAACGCTCCTGTTAGTGAAGAACAAGAATTGGAAGAGAATGAGAGAAGGAAAGAGAAGAGAGAAATGTTTGTATATCGATCGATAAGCCCTAATGGGCAGTAGCCAGACTTCTTAAAGCATTACAGGGGTCCTTTTGAACTTTTGCTAACATAAGGGCTAAACAAAGCATAAATATAACTTAAAATGAACCTAGTACAATATCTAAAACTTAAAGGACTATTCTTATAAAACTAAATAAAGTCACAAATTAGAATATTGTGACATATACATTCTTGTCTTTTCAATTATTCTGTCTTTAATGAACTTATCTTTGCACATGCCAAAGCTTTCACTCTTACCTTTTAGATCTCCTCCTAGACTTCCCCTTTACCACTTTAATATCTCATGCTGCTTTCCTTTGCAAAATGAACTTGTCTTTCTTCTCTCTGTCAAGTGTCAACTGAGACTCCTGTAAGTGCTATATTACCTTCTTTTGGTTCTCCTAACACGAGGTTCAGTTTTTTTGGTTAAGTTGCATACCACTTTTATGGCCTTTCATTTTTCGTTTCATCCATTCTTTCTCTTTTTATGGATTGAATGTGATTGGTGAATTATTTTCTTGCCCTATAAACTGGGATTGTTTTGTCCATCACAAGAAATTGGGAATGTAGATGTTCAAATGAATTTCTTATAGTTAAATTACCCCTGGCAACTGTCATTTGAAGAGAAATTTGATTGACACACAATTTGATGGTAGTGGTGCTCCTGTGTAGTTGTCTCTTTATGTTTGGTTTTATTTGTGTCAGTGGCTTTAAATCCTGTTTCTCAATTTCGTTAGCGTGGTGGATTTGCAACTTACAGGCAGGAAGATGCTCAGGAGTTCCTCAGTTTTCTCATGCATCAGATGCATGATGAATTGCTAAAATTAGAGGGTCAAGTACCAAATGGTATTGGGAGAAACTCCTCTCTGGTTTCATCAACAGATGATGAGGAAGAGGATGAGGATGATGATTGGGAGACTGTTGGCCCAAGGAATAGGATTGCAGTTACTAGAACACAGAGCTTTGTCCCGTCAAAATTAAGTGAAATTTTTGGAGGCCAATTGAAGAGTGTAGTGAAGGCTAAAGGTAAACTGAATGCATGGCATTGGATTGGGATGTCTTTATATTTGCTTAATTATATCAGGATCTGTGTTTGGACCCATCTTGATCCGTCCCTACCTTGTATGCTTGTACTAACTAGGGTGTATCTGGCTACTGTAGAATAGAAGGCAGAATAAGACAGAAAATATGAAAGAGTAAAAACTAAGGTCTAATTGCTCAACTGAGTTGAGAGCCTAGGTTTTTGATAATTGTAACGGGGAAGATGAAATGGGAGTTTGGAATATATCACTCTTGCAAACTATGTTTGATCAGTAATTTTTGGAAGGTTTGTCGGTGCTCATTTAACTCTTCAACAAGACAAATGTTTGCAGTTGACCCTTGCGGTGCTTTGGAATCTACCATTGGGCCTTCTTTGTGCAAGTACATACTTATTTCTTTTTCTTTGACTGATGTACTGACATTAGCCAGGCGCTTAGGAATCATAATAAAAATGATACATCTTCATAATATATTAGGAAAGCAAAGATAAAATTTTCTTATTTTTCACCAAGAGTTGTTTAAGATTGTAAGGTGCTTGTTAGTTGTACTTCTTAAGAAAATGAACATTGGGCTTAGCTTAACCCCAAAAGCTAGCAAATGAGGTGAGGATTATGCAAGACCATATAAGGAGACAACAACTCGTCCCCTCAATCAATGTGAGACAAGTAGACAACACTCGTTCCCTCAATCAATGTAAGAGCATTTGTTCTTTATCTATCCAAATCTATACTAACTTAGGTGTTAAAAAGACTACACAAGGACTCACTGACATAAATTGGAAGAAGTTGTGTCAGCTGAAGCTGAGATCCTTTATGTGGTTATATCCACTTATTTGGGCAGCTGAGGTACAAGGATATTCTGTAATAGTCATCTTAAATTTTGGCTTACATTTCTTTTTTCTCACTAAGCTGGCTAATGGATAACATAAAAGGATTAGGTAAAACTTGAACCTGCTAAGAATTTGAATTTGTAAAGGCTTAGCCTTCATCAATTGGTCGAATGAAATGGCTGGTGTCATTGATCTGCTATGTTTCTTATTCTCTGTTGTTCATATAGGTTGTTTCTTGTTGGGGCTCTCTTATTTATTTGTCTAATAGCTCTTATTCATTGGGTTAACAAGGTAACAAAGCCTCAGCAACAGTACAACCATTTCTTCTGCTCCACCTTAACATTTATCCAGAGCCTCTTTGCTCAGTAGAAGATGCACTTCAGATGTTTTCTGCACCAGAGGCACTTGAAGGATATCGAACCTCCGCAGCTGGAAAGGTACTATTATGTTATGTGAACTTTTGGACCAGTAGATGATTAAGTATACAAGTATGTAGTCATTTTGTGGATACACCCCTTTTAGTATACAAGATTATCATACTCTGGGATATATTTTCTTTTCACCTAAAAGAGTAGATAAGAAGAAAATTAATGTATTTTCTTCTGACAAAGAAAACACCGTAGTGCTTACTTTTCTGGAAGAAGTCAACTAGAAAATAATCACGCTTATGAGACTTCTTGGCCAATTTCATGTTACTGATAAAAAGTAATTATGCTTCTGGATGGTAAATCTTGCAAATATTTTAGAGAATGCTTCATGATTCTCTCAATTAATCATATCTCAGGCTGAGGTAGTCAGTGCCAGCAAGTCTGTTAAGATTCTGGAGCTTTCTGATATAATGGTGTTGCATTTGATGCGCTTTAGCTACGGAAGTGAAGGGAGTACAAAGTTGCACAAACCCGTGCATTTCCCTTTGGAGCTTGTGTTTGGACGTGAATTGCTTGCCTCTCCTTCTGAGGTGAGATTATCTCCCTGTTCATACAAATGTGGCCCTGCTAGTTCCCATGGTTGAATGCTGTCCTGAAAATCCGGTTATGCACTGTGATTGTCATGTTAATCTTACATTCTGATCACATTAGATTTAATTTGGATACATTCCAGTTAGATCTATTTTGATAATTTACTTTGTTTTGTTCTCTAGTAAGTTCATTTTCACCATTGAAAGGTATGCTCGAAAGCTTCTAAATTCCATTCGTGCTATGGATAGTAGTTTGGGCTTGTTCCTCCTCCTTGTGTGGTATTCTGGGTAAGATTGAAACATTCTGTATTACTTGGTTACAGTTGCTGGTGAAATGTCATGGCCCAAACATGTGTATGATTGGATACACCTTGCTATGTAAATTTACCTGCAATTATAAACCTGTTCTGTAGATAACTGTATAATATTGGTTTGAAATTAGCTTAAATAGAGCGCTATGGTCAGCTGACCCCAACTTTCTTTGGATTAAGGCATTGTTGTTGTAGCTAACTGTATCAGAAACGTATTAATCTAACCTTTTAATTGCTACAGGGTAGGAGGTATGAACTCGTTGCAACGATAACTCACCATGGAAGGGACCCTTCAAAGGGTCATTACACTGCGGATGCCCGCCATCCAAGTGGCAAGTGGCTGCGTTACGATGACGTGTCTGTCACAGCCATCTCCACAAGCAAGGTGCTGCATGATCAAGCGTACGTTCTCTTCTACAAACAGTTGTAACTTGTATGCTACTTTCAAGTTGCATTAATTGGCCAACAACGAAAAGAGATTAGGGAATATATTCTTGTACATGTATAAGAAAAGTTCATAGATAACAGATGCAAATATAGGAGCAAAAGATGTAGAGGAGAACCTTGTTAATCAGTCAAAACTCAGAAGAGTAATTTTGTGTTTTAGTAGATGTTCGAAAAGAGGTAGAGGTAGTAGACGTGTTCGAAATTCCCCCACCCCCCATTTTTTCACCCAGTTTTTACCGGACTGAAGATTGTATTCTATCGTCTTAAGGTGAATTAAACTGAAAAAAAATCCCGAAAAAGTTATTGATTTTATTTTATTCATTGGAAACAATGAGATTGAGAAGGAAAAAATGTCTTGTGTCAGTTGCAGAATGATTAATATCATACTAATTATGTGAAATTGTTCTTGGCGGATAGCCTTGATGAGATTGCAAGATATACAAATTGGAATGGATGAATTAGTGTACAAGGGGAGTAAATTCCTGAAAAGAATTTATACCGTGTTTACACCAAACTAATAAATGCTATGTTTTTGCACACATTCCTGTTATTGTTGTGTGCATACAATCATTTCCAACTCTTCTGTAAGTATCACTTTTTCGATCAATATATTAAATACATGATTTGAGCATGTATAATTGAATTCCGTTAACCTGCTCATATAATATTATTCCTTGTACGATTAACATATCTCATGTATTAACAAAATGATCCAATAGTAGAAACATTTTTGATAAGTATATTAAAATGGAACAAGGTTGACATCAAGTGGGCCTGTTTATGTATTTTATTTAAGTAAAACCCAAAACCTTTATGCTATTGGTCCAAAAAAGCAAAAACAAATCTTACGCTTTCGGCAAAGTGATCCCATGATGAATAGCAACCGTGGGTCCTACGTGATTATGACGTGGTGCATCACGTGACCATTCAGAGGCAACTTGCTTAATGATTGTTTGGAAAGACCTTTTTTTTTATCGAAAAAAGTGTTTTTGGCTTCTAAAAGCACCTCTATTTCCAAAAGCTCAAATTTTGAGCTTTTGAAAGTAGAGGCAAAATTTCTTTTGATTTTGTCCATTTTTAAGTCAAAAAGACTTTTTTTATTGACAACTAAACACCTAACAACTTTTTGATAAAAAATTTTAATATGCTGATAATTGTGCCACGTGAGAGAAATGATGGTGTGGGGTCCATCTGCCATGAAAAGGTAAAATGGAAAATTAATTGGCTATGAGCTGTCAAAACAGGAAACCTGACACGTGTCGCGTAGGAGAAAATGCTTGCTCCGGGCTAGGGCTGTACAAAAAATGGACCGGATCGGATCGAATCTTCGGTTCTACGTTTTTGAAAATTCGATCCTCGGTCCGGTTCGAGGTTTTTTTTCGGTTTTTAGTGTATATTGAACCGGACCGGATCGAATTTTTCGGTCCGACCTTTCTGGATTTTCGGTCCTCGATCCAGTTTGGTCCGGTCCGGTCCGAGGGTTTTGTGCAGCCCTACACCGGGCCGGTGGAGATTTTTTTTTTAAAAAAATATTTTTTCTTTAAGTAGGCAGGCAGACATCATTTATTAAAATAGTACTACTATATTTAAAGTGATAAGTGTTGTATTTCAATATGTTAACATATTTAATAGAATTTACTCAAAGGAGTTACTACGCTTTCATTACTGTAAAGTGTAAACGTGTACAATAATATAATAATATCCATATTCATAATTAGAATATTGTGTAAATATAATTATGGTAAGACTAAGATTCCTCTTGTATATGACACTAGGATTCCTCTTGTATATGAGATAAATATTGTACACTATATATATTGATATTAATGAGTAAGACTCCCTTAAACCAATATCAATATATATAGTGTACAATATTCATTCCATATACAAGAGGAATTCTAGTTTTACCATAATTATATTTACACAATATTCTAATTATGGGTAGGGATATACTTTTACAATTAACTATTTATAATTTCTACAAATTAATAATTAAAAATACTGTTGCTACCCTTTTCCCCCATGAAATACTATCTCCATTTTACTTTATGTGATAGTATTATTTTCTAAAGAGTCCTTTAAATTTTCTTGTATTACAATTTTTGTACGTATTTTGGATAATTGTGAGTGGTAGCCAAGGAGCGTCACTATTGCAATTGTTAAGTAAAACATTTTAATCCACTGGAGATCATTTATCAGGCTCATTACAAAAATGAAATCAATTCTGTGACCAATTGTTAATGTTTTTGTTGTATGGTCATTTCCACATGAAATAGGTAAATATAACACATTAAATCAGTAAATAAAAATAATAATTTTACTTAAATTATAATTGTTCATAAAAAATCATTTTCTCATATCTATTCATTCACGTACTTTTATCTCTGTTAAGTTTTATTTACGAGCTTACTTCAACTAAAATTATATGTATATAGTATGAATCATAAAAGTTATGATCCATTATTTAGCCCATCTTGACTCGTCCAATCGTCCATCTTAGCCCATATAAATTTTGAGCGGGTTGAGCACTGACTCATCTACAACTTCAATCCTGTTGACCCGTCCAACTTCAGTCCAAACTGCTGACACCTCTAAATATGATCTTAAATTAAATAAGTTGACTCATGCATTTTAAACTCTCTGATTTTCTTATTTTATTCTCAACATCCTGCCGACACTTAGAAAAATTAGCAGCCAATCAGATTCTACGGTTTAATGTCACGTCCATTGTCGTCTATTTGATTTGTTTTTGTTTTTTTTCCGAATATTTTATAAAGAGTGGTTTTTGGACCACGTGTTATTTAAAGTCTAGAAACTTTATAAGATATTCAAACCCCTCTTATAATATTACAACAACCAATATAAGGCCGTCTTTGAATCCGTGCGAGATGTGTTATTAAATAGAAGCCCCAAAAAATGAAAAAATTTAGGGCCCCTTTTTTCATTTTTATTAAGTAGTATTAGCCAGAATTTACTGTAAAGACCCATAATTTGCATATTTTAGCTCAATTAAGGGCTCACTTTTACGAACTAGAACAGACCCTTCAAAATGTTTGAGACGACGCTGAAGCAATATGATATAAATTTTTACCAAGACCGTTTCAAACTCTTTTGAAAAAAATAGACTCGCCTTCAATAGGAAAGACTAACGTTTATCAGATATTGTATTAATAATATAACAATTTTTTTCTCATAAAACTCATCATTATGACTAGGGGTGACAATGGGGCAGGTTAGGGCGGGGCAAGTCTTAACCTGCTAAGATGTTAACCCGCCCTGCCCCGTTTAACATTTTAAAAATATGTTTATTAGCACAATAAAAATAAACACCTAGAATGAAAAAAAATGACTTTAAAATGGTTTATTGGTTCATAAATAACAGAAACATGATAATGTTATATAGTAAGTACTTCGTAATTTAATATGTGTATCTTTAAAACTAAAATTGTAAGTAACATGTATACTACTTTGGAAAAGTTAATTCTTGATTTTTTGTATTATTGACAGCATAACAATAAATTATTTTTAGCACATCATGATTCATATACTAGAATCCAATGTACCTAATCCATAAACAAAACATCCCTTCATTATATGATTGTATCTTACATGTATATTAAAGATGAGTGTTTCTTTTCTTTAACAATTAGGGAGTTAATTTGATAAAGTTTACACTATAGATTTGTAAAAATTGACATCGACGGTGTTTGGCTAAGCTAACTCTAAACCAAAAAAATAGTAGAAGTTTCACCATTAAAAGGTGCGCCATGCGCTAAAAATAGACAAAAGATTGAAGAAAATGCAAAAACTACACATCTATAGTGAGTTTTCGCTAAATTCTTTTTTCTTCAAATTTTCGTTAAGTCTAACAAATAAAATTTGTTAGATATTTGATAGAGACTAACAATATTATTATTTGCAAGTTTAAAGGACTAAAACTATTAAGGTATTTTTTAAACCAATTTTGTTATTTTCCTAGTAATTATTTTGAAATACTAGATACCTATATTTGTTACCAGGTTGTGGTGGGAAGTATAAGGTCTCTCACCCTTAATAAAAATCTCGGATTCGAGTCCTGAATATGAAAAAAATTATGTTAGGGAGTATTTTCCTCTTAAATGAGTCTTGCGCAACGCGAAATCAAATTATTCAAAATTCAAAATAGATACAAAACACCGAATGAAAAATAAATAAATAATAATGCTTGTCATAGCTTCTCTTTCTTTTTCTTTTTTTTGGTCATTCATAGCTTCTCTTACTATTAAAAAAGGGAAAGAAAAAAGTAAGCTTAGTTCGAAAAGGCCTAACTTTCGAAAATCATAGTATCAGCAAAATTGGAGGAAATATAAATTACTCCCGCCGTTTTAAAAAAAATTATCATACTTTTTTATTAATTTATTCTAAAAAAACTGGCTCATTTCTATATTTAAAATTAATTTAACTTTATGAGATCATTTATAGCCATACAAATATCTAAGATTTATTTTGAATCACACATTTTAAAAGTCTTTCTTTATTTTTTAAATTTTATGTCAAATCAAACTAGATCAGAGAGTAATAAAATAAAATAAAAAGTGGGGAACAAATTGCAAGTAGTCCCTTTTTGGTGGGTGGCTCCTTGTTGTCAAGTCATTTCATTCAAAATCTTTTTTTTATAACCAGCTTTCTGACTTTCAAACTATTCCTGAATATAGTAATATCGATCCATTAATACTATTAACAGTAAATCGCGGGATGTGTCTGAATGACTAGGGTTTGAGAACAGAACAACTGATATCACCTACAAGGTCCTATCCAGAAGAGAGCAAAGTGCTTTCACCAAGATTCGAACTCACGCTGCAGATCTCCAGCTGGATTTTAAGTTCAACTCCTTTATCATCCAGCTATGCCGATGGACCATTCAAAATCTTTTCTATGGGGAGATAGATCTGACATATACATAGATAAAGAATTTTCATGAATTCGTTAAAATGGAAAAGACGCTATTTTGTTAGAAGATGAATAAAATGAAAATTTTGAAAATGATGAACATTTGAAGATAGACATCTTTTGGCGATATATATATTATTTAATTATTTCAATTTCAACTTAGAAAACTTATTAGCAAAAACTAATGTTATTTTATAATTTGATTCATTATTTCAACTTCAAATGAAAAATATAAAATTCGAAGTTAAAAACTTAAATTCGAAGGGTATTTCAAGTAAAATAATGAATTTTCTCACAAAATTTTAATCTTTGTCTAAGTAAAATTCATATTCAGATACAATTTTTTAACTTCAAATAAGTAACTTGGTTTTAACTTCAATCAAATATTATTTAAAACGCCTTTTGAGTCTAACACTATGTTAGCCGGTTTTCAATTGTTTACACAAGTGTACATATCGTTACAAGTAATATAGTCTGTAAGACCGAATATCGTCTACAGAGACTGGTTTTCAATTACCGAACATCTACTCTATGTTATCTATTTGGCTAACGATAGTTTGTTTGAGTTTTTTTTTATCTAACACTACTAGCTAGAGTAATTGCAATAGTTAAACTAAGTAAGCTTTGGTTTAAATCAGTTATGGTGGAAATAGGGCTTCCAATCTCCTCAACTATCCACTCTTTCACGTGTTAATGCAATGCTAATGATTCTTCTTCTTATTAAGATAGCAGGTTAACTAATCTGTCATCATATTCCGGTTAGGACATACGAGAGCTCAACCTTATGCAAAAAACCTTCAATATTTTTTTATGATAGATTTTACAATACAGGAGGATTAAGAACAATAACCTTAAATACTACACAAGTAACGGGGTACTTTCGTCCACGATTTTAACCTATGTCTAGACAACTACAACATATTCAAATCTTCCCTCTTGGATCTCGATTCGAAATTATATAAGTGATGACAAATAATGACCAGTTAATTATCAAGCAATCAAAACAATATTAAATAGATCTTAATCTGCTGAAGAAGAAATCAATAACTATGCATTAACTACAAGAAAGAGTTTCAAGAAGATTCAATTGGGAAACCCTACTAAAGTAATTAGCTCATAAACATTGTCATGTCAAGAACTAATACAAAATCCAACATAAACTGAATTGAAATAAAGAAAGGAAAAGAACTTGAATGTAGTCTCCAATTGTGTTCTCCAATTCTTGTCTTGTGATGTGTGTTATGGGATATGAGGTGTTCTTCTTATAAAATCTGTCCCAAGGGTTTAAATATGCTGCAAAAATCGTGTGTCCTGGACCCTTCTGCCCCTGGCCAATTTCGCCTCGGATCTGAAAAAACGCGCCGCGGCTCCGAAAAACCTAAGAACAAATCAGAGCACGCAGCACATTCAGCGCCGCGGCGCCGGCGACCTCCTTTGCCCGTTTATCATTTTCTCGTCCGAACTTCGTTTGATTTCTTCTATACTTCCCGGGACTTCTTAGGCTTCATTTCTTGGCCCTTTTAGTGTGCAATCCCATCTCAATTAAGCTCATTTCATCTTCTTTTTGACATTTCTGCATTTGAGACCGATGTGACTCAAAAGAAAGAAAAACAGACCTAATACTATACTAAACACAAACGAAATAAGTAATATACTAACTAAAAATGACTCAAAAAGTGTAAACAAAATATGCCTAACACACTAGCGTGTAAGTTATTTCCTTTTATTTTATTAATACGTGAATAACCTTTTTAAATTTGAGTTGAATAATTAATTTGTCAGTGTTAATGTATAATTAGAAGAGGAGCATTAGAGTAACTGGTAAAGTTGATGTCATGTGACCAGGAGATCAGGAGTTCAAGTCGTGCTAACAACCTCTTGCATAAATGTGAGGTAAGATTGCGTACAATATACCCTTGTAATCCGACTCTTCTCCGCGCATAGTGGAAGCTTAGTGCATCGGGCTATTTTTTTTTGTTGTTAATTTATAGTTAAAGTAGAATGGTAAGAGAACATGTGATTAATATGTGATTTTTGGTAAAGAACCCCCACAACTAGCTTGAGCCAAGTTTTGAACAAAAAAAAAACTAAACAGTTTAAACAAAAAGCATATTGTTTGCTTTTGTGTAATTATTTTATTACATTTTCCTTTGTGTTAACTGTTATGCCATACTTGAACGTAAAAGCTTGTTTATGTTAACACGTCATCATCCTTTTTCTATATTGTGGGACGGTTAAATCATTACATATTTTATCCTATAAGTAGCATACATGTTAATGTAGAAGTCTGTCAATTAGGTACGCGGCTGGTTCTGTTTGATTTTGAAAGTTATCGATTATTGGTTTATTGACATATTAAACCGTTAAAATATCGGTTACTAGGTTGTTGGTTAATCGGTTGTTGATCGTTATCGATTTAACCGTTAAGATTTCACACAAAATGTTTTCAAGAACAAAGAACTCATTTTCAAAATTGAAATGTGCTTCGAACAAAATTATCATTACACAACACAATAGTTCATCCAGTTGAGGCAAGAATCTAAAGCATGTGATCGAAGTAGAGAACTCTTAAAGGTACCAATTTGTGAAATTCAAGTAGGAAAAGCTGACCAGTTTTAATGGATACAAGAGGAATGGAAGAAGAGTAAAACAATTAAAAGAACTTTAAATGACTCAAATAAGTAATATTACTGCTACATCTTCCATACGAGATGCTATGAGAAATAAAGTGAACCCTAAGTATAGTCAAGTGAATTTATATATGAAAGAGTATGTTCCCTAAGTATAGTCAAATCATCTTCGAACAAACATCGTATATATTATATGATAACTCAAAAATTCAACGTGTAATTAGAAAATTAAAGGAATATGTTCCTGGATTGTATTCATCAATAATTTACAATATATATATATATATATATATATATATATTGTAGTACACTAATATTTAAACTAGGTAACTAATCAACCTAATTATAACAGAAAATATGATTCTATCTAAAATAGGAGACCTAATTACACTAGAATACAATTCTACCTAAAATAAGATATATACAATTAATGAAAGAATATTCAAAAAATATTCTATTACACCCCGCAGTCGAAATGGGAGGTTCACAAACATTGTGACTGACTCGAAATTCATCAAATATTATGCGCGAAAGTTCTTTGGTGAAAATGTCGACAATCTGATATTTAGAATTAATATGAAGGACACGAACTTGACCACGAGATACTATTTTGCGAACGAAATGAATGTTCATCTCAATGTGTTTAGTGCGCTGATGTTGGACAAAATTGCCGGAAAGATATGTCGCACTAATATTATCGCAGTAGACCAATGTTGCCTTTTGAATCATGCAGTGAAGCTCAAGTAGAAGGTTACGAATCCAACAAGTCTCAGAGAGGACGTTGGTGACACCTATGTACTCTACTTCGACACTGGATCAGGATAGTGTAGGTTGATTTTTGGAAGACCAAGACAATAGGTTATCTCCGGAAAAAATGCAGTAACTAGACGTGGAGTGTTAGGTGTCGGGACATCCACCCCTGTCAGCATCAGAATAAGCAGTGAGACCAGTGAGCGAGGACCTGTATAGATGTAATCCAAAGTGAAGTATACCTTGGACGTATCGTAAAATACGTTTGAGGGCATACATGTGTAGTCATATTTGTTACACGGCATATGATATGTCAGGTCTCGTAAATGTGAGGTACTGTAGGGCCCCATACATGCTACGATAGTGAGTCGGATCTGAATATGGGGGGTCGGAATCATCATTAAGCTTGGAAGTGGTGTGTACTTGTGTGTGGGATGGTTTGCAAGATGTCATGTATGCATGGTCAATGATCTCTTTGGCGTGCTTCTTTTGACACAAAAATAGGCCGTCAGAATGTTGAGAGACACAGATGCCCAAGAAATAACTCAGGGGGGCCAAATCCTTCATAGCAAACTCAGAGGAAATGGGAAACATAATAGACCGGCGGAGAGCATCAGATGATGTGGTGAAGATGATGTCATCAACATATAATAATAGGTAAGTCATGTCTATACCTTTGTTGTAGATGAACAGGTAATGATAAGATGATATCATCAACATATAATAATAGGTAAGTAATGTCTATACCTTTGTTGTAGATGAACATGGAATGATCGGATTTGATGTGTGAAAAACCGATAGATGAGACATAATCGACGAAATGTAGGTACCGTGCTCGAGGAGCTTATTTCAGTCGATAGAGCGATTTCCGCACAAACACACATAATCTGGATGAATATGATCTCTGAAGCCCATAGGCTGATGTATATATACCGTTTCATGAAGATCCTCATGTAAGAAGACATTCTAGACATCAAGCTGATGAATGAGCTAAGACTTGGATAGAGCAATGCTGAGGACGGTCCGAATGGTTGCGGGATTTACGATCGAGCTGGACATTTTATCACAGTCTACTCTCACATGTTGAGACCTGCCATCACCTACAAGATGAGTCTTATACCTCTAAAAAGAATCAACGAATTTCTTTTTATGTCTAAAAATCTATATAGAACGGATAATGTTAGCATAAGGTGAATGCGATACTAGGTCCCACATCTTATTATCAATAAGAGCATTATATTTGTCAATCATTGCGGTTTTTTAGTTAGGGTCGGGCAAGGCATGCTTCAGATTTCGAGGGACAGTGGAAGAGACAACTGTTAGGCATATTTTGTATATACTTTTTGAGTCATTTTTAATTAGTATTTTACTCATTTAATTTGTGTTTAGTATAGTATTAGAGTTGTTTTTCTTTCTTTTGAGTCACAGCGGTTCTAAATGGCAAATGACAAAGAAGCTAAAAGTAGGCAGAAAATGAGCTTCCGAAGCAAAAAGGACGAAAGTTGGCAGATCTTGACGAAAGACTGCAGGACCGCGGTGCCATTCTGCAGGACCGCGGTGCTATAATTACTGAGAAGCCGCAGTACTTTCGGCACCACGATGTCATTCTGCAGTACCGCGGTGCCGAGGCGGAAAAATCACGTTCTGGGACGATTTTGACACGGTTTTTAGGGTCCGAAATCCATATTTTCTCAACTATAAAATTCCTAAACCCTAGCCTCATTATTCATCTGGGATCTAAAAAGGGACACATTGTCCCAAATGTGTAAAGACTAAAAAGGGACGACTTACAGACATCAAAACAACGGTTCAAAATGGTGGTGATGGCGGCAGATGTTGCATTGAGACGATATCTGGAGATGTCGTGTTTTATCAACGGGTGCCACGACCCTGCATTATGGCGCCGCGGCGCTGTGCCAAATTTCTCCCATTTTTGCAACATTTTTCTCAATCCCTGCTTTTATCTGTCATCCACAACACTCAACATACCAGATCGTGAGACTGTTCAATTCAAAATAAAACAAACTAAAACAAAAATTTAAATAACATAATTAAAACTTTGGGTTGCCTCCTAAGTAGCGTTGTATTTAACGTCTTTTAGCCGGACACAATTAATCCTTACTAGTGCCCAGTGGATCCTTCATGCTTGCAATCCGCAGAGTTATTGTTGCAGGTCTCACTTCTCCCACAACACTTTTTTCAAACAAGGGCCTCATATCTAATATTATCCCCCAATTACACAAGACATACTTGTCTTCTAGGCTCTCTATAATGTAGGGATCAGTGAAACTCCCTACATCTCTCAAATTTTAGGGGAGCCCTTCAGAGTATGGACTTTCTTTTTGAGGGTCAGCAATGACATTTGGTGTTGTCTTTTCTACAATAGGGTAGTCCTCAGTGACCTCTTCTTTCTCTACACCAACTATCTCTCCAAATTTCTCAACAGCTTGTTGTGGTTCAGGTTCCACAATCTGCTCACCACTCCTCGTAACTGGGTCACTCGGTGGACTTTCTTGAGGTATAATGGTTACCATGTCCCTCGGTTGTCCGATTTGTGGTTCAAAATTCAGAAACTGTCCCACTTGAGTCTCTAAGTTCTGCAAAGAGGATTTCACTTCCACCATGAACTGAGTTTGGACGTTTGTGAGTGCCAACAATGCTTTTCTCAATTCATCCCGCTCACGATGGGCCCGACTCTGGTCGCTGAAATTACCCTTGAGGAGTCTGGCACTGGGTGAGCCTGAGTAAGGCTTCCCTGCAGCTCATTTCGATCTTCCTGTGAAACCTGTGGGTTAAATTGTTGTTGATGATACTGATGTTGTGGATAGTAGTCGTAGTACTGCTGCCCCTGATAGTAGTAGTAGTAGTCCATGTGTCTTTTTTTTTTTTAAACGAACTTTACCTACAAAATAAGAAAAACAACAAAAACTGATAACAAGATGCTCGCAGAACAAGTTAGAAACTTGTTCTTGGAGCAACCAAATTAGAAATAAAATAACATGACCAAATATATACAAACTAAATTAGAAATAAGAATAGATAATTCGATATTGAAAGTACGCCAGTCCCCGGCAACGACGCCAAAAACTTGTTAGGACGATTTCCAAGTGCTTAACGCAAGTGTACGTATCGTTCACAAGTAATATAGTCTGGTAAGACCGAATATCGTCCTCAAAGACTGGTTATCAAGTACCGATTATCTAAGCTTTAGTTTCTATTTGGTGAACGTAAATTTGTTTGTATTATTATCTAATAACTAAGACTAAGTAATGGCAGAAAATAAACTAATTATGATAATACTTTGGTTTAAATCAGTTATGAAGGAATTAGGGCTTCCAATATCCTCAACTATCCACTCTTTTCAATCCTTAAAGCAACAAGAATGTCTTCTTCTTCTACGTTAAGATAGCGGTTAACTAGACTGTCTTATATTCCGGTTAGGATATATAATCGCTCAACCCCAGTGCAGAAACCTTCTATATTTCTATGATAGGTTTTACCATATAGGAGGATTAAGAACAATAACCTATAATGCTACACAAGTATCGGGGTACTTTCGTCCGCGATTTTAACCTATGTCTATTCAATTACAGCATATCAAAATCTCTCCTCTCGGTTCTTGATTCGAAATCATATAGATTATGATAATTAGTTATCAGTTAACTATCAAACATTCATACCAATATTGAATAAATTTTAATAAAGTGAAGAAGAAATCAAACTAATGCATTAATTCATGAAAAAGAGTTTCAAGCGATTCAATAGGAAAGCCCTAATTAAGTAATTAGCTCCTAAACATTGTCATGTCAAAAACTAATACAAACCAACATAAACTGAAATAAAAACAAAGAAAAGAAAAGAACCTGAACCAAAGTTGTCTCCAATCTTGTGTTGTAGCCTCCTTTTCCTCTCTAAAGTATGATGTGAGATGTAAGATCCCAGATGAATAATGAGGCTAGGGTTTAGGGGTTTTATAGTTGAGAAAATATAGATTTCGGACCCTAAAAATTGTGTCAAAATCGGCCCAGAACGTGATTTTTCTGCCTCGACACTGCGGTACTGCATAATGGCACCGTGGTGCCGAAAGTACTGAGACTTCTCAGTAATTATGGCACCGTGGTCCTGCAGAATGGCACCGCGGTCCTGCAGTCTTGCGTCCGGATCTGCCAACTTTGGTCCTTTAGCTTCTTTTTGTCATTTTGCCATTTAGAACCGACGTGGCTCAAAATAAAGAAAAACAACCCTAATACTATACTAAACACAAATGAAATGACTAAAATACTAACTAAAAATGACTCAAAAAGTGTATGCAAAATATGTCTAACAACAACTGAAATGGATAGGTTAAATAACCATTTAGGTTTATAAATTTCATGCATGGCACATGTTTCCATGGTCTGAGAGTGTCTCGAGACACAAGATGAGAGGAGATGTATGCCGTGGGACTGCCAGGAAGATGAGGAATGGCAAGGATGGAGAGACTGGTTGGTCGATGCTCAGTTTGCCTAGAGGTGGTTGCGGAATCACCTTGAAGTGTCCTGTTCCGGGCCACCATTGGCAGAATCGGGTGCGAATTGTGTCCTGTACTGTCCGAGGTGGGGGCGGGTGTTGGGGTTTGGGATGGCGTACTATATAAATGATGAATTAGAATAGGGTGCAGGCCATAATCTAGAAAGTCTTAAGAATGTCGAGGTGACGAGTTTAGGGAGGCAAAAGGGATTTAAGACTCATCCAATAGGACATGACATGAAATAATAATTTTACGACTTGTCAAGTCATATCATGAGTAACCACAATGATTGGCGGGGTAACCCAGAAATACACACGGGGAGGACCGGGGTTGGAGTTTGTGAGTGATAGGACGGAGAGGATAACAGAGATATCCAAAGATACGTAAGTGTTGGTAGGAGGGGTTCCTACGAAATAGAACTTGAGTGGGCGACCGTTGAGCTAAATACTTGTTTGGAATTATATTTAGGAGATAAGTGACAATAGAGAGTGCGTAATGCCAGAATTGAAGCGTGAGAAAGTAGGGCATGAATTAGATTGTTTATAGTTCGGATTTTCCGTTCGGTCGTACCATTTTGGGATGAGGTGTGAGGATAGGAAAAATGAAAGGTAAGACCGTTATTGGAGCAAAACTGTTTGAATTGATTATTATTGAATTCTCTGCCATTGTCACATTGAAAATATTTAATGCTCTTTTCAAATTGTGTTTTTACAAGAGCATTAAATGAGGAAAAACAGGGTAGACCTGAGATTTATTGCCAATTGAAAAAATCCATAGAAAGTTGGAATAATCATTCAAAAACAATACATAATATCGATGGTCAGTCGTACTTAAAATATGGGACGCCCACAAATCACTATGTATGATATCGAAAGGTAGTAAAATATAATTTGTGGATGCAGAAAATGGTAATTTAACATGTTTTCTAAAAACACAGGATTCACATGTAGGAGTCATAGAAATACAGTTGCAATTAATATAATTATTTTTCCTAAGGGAGCATAAAATAAAATCTCCCGGATGTCCTAATCTAAAGTGTCATAATGAAGACAAAAGAGCAGCAAAGGTTGATGGAACTGAGGCTGGATTGTTGGCGGCGTTTGAAATAGGGTAGATATATTCAGTGCGATCACATCTCATTATTCGTTTCCTTGTCGTAAAATCCTTCACAGAGAAATCAAAAGGATCAAAGTCAAGGAAAATATTATTATCATTTGTGAAACCTCGCATAAAGATTAAATTCTTAACGAGTTTAGGGGCATGGAAGACATTTTTAAGATTAGTAGTGGATGTGGTAGGGATAATGATGAATGACCAAAACCGTGAATGAGAATGCATTGTCCACTACCAATAATAATATTCTGATTTAAATTACTCAAATTCGAATAAGACGAGAGAGTACCTTATGATGTCGTGATGTGAGATGTGGCGTATGTGTTCATATACCAATTTTTGTCTGAGCGTTGAGTGAAATTGTGTTCATAGTTGCCTCAAGGTCAGTCGGTGTATAAGTTGAGAGCGGAGGGCCTGTGCTGGGTAGACTTGTTGGGGACGTGGGCCGAGTATGCAAGGGTGAGCTTGTCGGTTCTGAGGTGGAGGATGTCGGATACGGGCTAGAAGGAGTAAACCATGACGGTGGGGCCCATGCAGCCCACGGCGGGTAGGCAACCCACAGTGGAGGCTTCTTCCACTATCGCGGTCACTACTGGCTATTTCATGCTGGCGGGGACTGCTCCTTCTCGCCATCGTTGTTCGGACCGCTTTCCGCACTTTTCTGATACGCGTTGCGCGGATACGGCCGCCATTGCGGGTCCTCGGGCCAATGGTTCTGGTTGTCAGAGTTGGAGGCCCTATCGTCGGTGGAGGGCCCGACGATAGTGGTGAGGGCGGCGTGTATAATGTTGTCTTGAGTGGTGCTGCGCTTGATTTTCCGTGTTTCCTTAAGAATAAGCTTCGAACGGGCCTCATAAAACAGAGGTAACGTCATGCATTGCTGGAGGATGGTGGAAACACCGTCATAGGATTCGTTCAAGCCTGCAATAAGTTGCATGACCAATCTCTGATTAATGATCGGTGCGCCGACGTTGGAGTGTTTGTCGGTAAGCATCTTGAGTTATTGACAATATGCAGACACGTTTGAGAAATCATCATGATGAACATCCTTAAACTGATTTTCAATGTATAACGCTCGTTGAGTTTTGTTGTCGTGGAAAATACTTTCCAAATATTCCCACATTTGATGGGCAGTGACATCGGTCTTAATGATGATGTGCAACAGATCATTAAAGATTGTGACGTATATCCACTGGACGACGACTGTGTCCAAACGAGACCAGAGTGCATTATCAGAAGTCGAAGCCGAGGGTAGGTATGTGGACTTCGGTGTAGGAGGGATGATGTGGTCTATAACTTCGTAAGCACGACAATGGATCTTAAAAGCTCCGCCCACGAGGAGTATTGACCCTTTTACACCTCAAGGGTTATAGGGATTAGATTTTTGATGTTGTTTACTGCAAGTGCACGATGAAATTTGATTTTATCAGTCATGGAAGATGAAATTTAGGTAGAGAAGGGAGAGAAAATGGATGGGAAAAATACTAGGGCTGCATGGGGGTGACGGCCGAGAGCTATGGTCGGTGGAGATATTTTTAGGCTACTGATACCAAAAGGAATATGTTCCTTGATTGTATTCATCAATAATGTATAATAGATATAGTAATACAAGAATATTTAAATTAGGTAACTAATCAACTTAATTACAATAGGAATACAATTCTACCTAAAATAAGAGATATACAATTAATGAAAAAAATATTCGAAAAATATTTTATTAAAAATAATATGAAACCTCGATGATAACACTATACACTAAGTCTTGAAAGGAATGTTTATAATATTGTAGGAAAGTCACTAGAAAAAATACGACAAATATATTGTATATATAAAATAGTAAGCCTTAAATTCTAGTGACACGTTAGGACCACGTATATTTAGATACAAAATAAACAATATCACTAGTGAGTTGGTAGCTACGAAAATAAGGTACACTTAGTTTGAAAATTAATTCTTTTTTTTGAGGGGGGGGAGTAGGCCATGACATTAACCGCCCCTACTAATATCCCTATCAAAAACTTTTGGAAAAGCTTTCAATTTGTTTTGGAAATCTATTCTTAGAATCCTTCGATAATGACTTGTTTTGATTATGACAACTAAGTATTATGATTATCTCTTTAAGTGCTATATTTGCAATAGACTTTATAAAAATAATTGGTAAGGTCAAGCCACCACTATACGTTAGCATGCTTAAAGCCTTGATCATAAAGACATGTTTGATTGTGATATATATATAATTATTTATGCTTTTTTCTTTCCAATATTTAACTAACTACAATAACAAGCCAAAATTTTCAAATATATAGAACCAAAAAAATGCAATTGATCTTAGGTATCATTTTGATTCATTAATTTGTCTTTTCTTCGCGGCTTGATGCTTTTATTTTCATTCATAAATCATAGATTAAAATGTTATTAAATGAGGAAAGACAATTCTTTTATTCTTTCTTGATAATTTAGATTTTGGCAAAACACATTGGCATCCTTAAATTTATCAGTAAATATTATTTAGACACTCGAATAGCATCTTGTTTGAATTGAATTTTCTAACTTATTCGGATTCTATCATGATTTATTTTACATCAAAAAATGTTTATTGGTGGAAAAAGACTTCCATATTTATCCCTTTCTTGGAGAATTTTTTTTATACTTTTATAAATTGATGATTTTTCCTTCTCATACATACAATAACATCAACAGTGTAGTCATGAAAGAGTCAGAAAAATTATTCTCTCAATAGTTTATGCTTTATTTCATATTATGTCTCATATGTAGGTCAATTGACCAAATTATATTAAAATATTATATTTTTAGTATAATTCTATTTGTTCCCAATTTATTGTCATTCAAGTTCTACAATTGTTAGCTTTGACATGATGCCTTGTTATTTTGATCCCAACACCAATTGAGCACATTAACACATAATAAAGTGTTCATATTAGACACTTTCAGCTCAAATTTGAAAAGGTTTTTGTGTGTATTCTCAAACACTCATTATACGTTAGATAAGCTAATCACTTAAATTTTTACCTCCTTTAATTATACGTATTAGCTTGTGTCATACATTTTTAATAGTTCAAAGATGAGAAATTCTTCTGTGACCATTTATCGTGTTCATGGACATTTTATGGTCCGAAAGAAAGATGTTATATTATACTAACAAAGGGTCGTTTGGTACGAAGGATAAGTAAAAATATGTAAAGACTCGTTCGGTCATTTTGGTTATTTTACGTATTTTTTCGAAAACACCCTTTTCCCTAGCCTTATTATGGTGATTTTGATGTGCGGGGATGGGTGGCTCAACTTCCGACGCAATCAGATGAAAATAATGGAAGAAAACCTATATTTTGAGTTTTAAAAGTTTCATGTTTGAAAAGTTTGACTAGGATTAGACTTTTGAGTAAATAGAACATGATTTATGATTTGGGTGGACTGTTGAAATGGGTCTCGGGTGTTTTGAGAGAGTTTGGGTAAGATTGTGAAAACTGGAAAGTCTTAAGTTAAGAAATAAGTTATGGTTGTCTAAAGTCAATATTGAGGGCATTTTAGTTTTTTTTTGAAGTTTCGTTGATTCCATCAGATTTTAATGTCGGATATGGTCTAGTCGAGTCCTTGGTTCGATTCCTGAGGTCCTCAAAAGCATTTCGGGTGTTTGGTTGAAATTCTAGCCATAAGAGGTTTAAAGTGTGTGTTGGTCGAACATTTGGTCAAGATGATGTCATATGATAATTTTGAGTGCATGAGTGGGTTCGTATCGTGTTTTATAGTTAAGATGCATATTTACTTTGTATTTGGGAGATTTCGGATGAGTCTCGGATTTCGGGGTGAAGGAATCAAAAACCAACTAATGTTGTTATTTGTGATCGCGATGCCTTATGTCGCGATCGCATTGTGTTGATGATCTAGTCATCACGACCGCGAGGTTTTTACTGCGATTGCGATGGTTTATTTTTTCCTGTACTCGCGATCGCGTGGATGGGTCACGTGATCGTAAATGAGGGGTACCTTGGCAGATTCTTAAAATTCCATTTCGAGCTTTGATATTTATTCTCATACTTTGAGCTTGGGGTCTCAGTTTGGAGAGTTGTTTAGGAGATTTTCAAGATTTTTCAAGTGGGTAAGTTCCTAATCACTCTCTTATGATTATATCTTCGGTTATTAAGGAATTTTATCTTGGAAAGAGACTTGAAATTAGGGATTTTAAACCCTAGGTTGAAAATGGATATTTCTTTAAATAAATCTCGAATTTGATGTTGGAATGAGTTCATTTTTGGTATATGGACTCTATAAGTCTTGGGTAAATTAATTTTAGAATAAATTTCTGATTTTTCCCTTCCAGGCTCGAGGTCCTATTTTCGCGTGATTTTTTGGGTCCAAAATATTTATATAGCAATATGGTTATCGATAGACTCATGTATTGATGTACTTTATGAATTTGACAAGATTGGAACCTTTCGGAGGCATTATGAAAAAATAAAGCTTCCTTGCGGCTATCAAACTCTTATTCCAGGCAAGTTGAGATCTTGTACCTTACTTAAGCGTAATGGTTGGTTTAAATGAATTAACTAAAGATGAGAGTAATGCGGATTATAAGGGGGTCTCGATACTTGTGGGGTGTCGAGCACTCGTATCGGGTATCGGTGCCATGTTATGAGTATTTGTGCTTTAAATTACTTAGGAGAATGTCATGTTTTTGGATAGTACGATTCTTTGGATTCGTAATTGAGGTATAAATCACGTACTTTCCGTGATATTATTATCTGTTTGTGTGCTATGCGACTGTGTGTCCCCTTATCCAATCATACTCATTTAAAATGAAAAGAAGCTAAAGATCGAGTCTTTATTGTATAAATGATTAAATTAGAACCTATGAGGCATATAATTGTTTCTTGTTGTTGATCATACTATATTTATGTTTCATAATGTATTAATATGTGTGGCCTATAATTGCTTCTTGATGTTATGCATATCATAATTACGCTTCCTAATGTATAAACATGTGTGGCAATAGACGAGCTTAAGAGTTGTCTGATTACACTTAGGTATTGTGTGAGTATACATAGGTACTGTGTGAGCATATTAGGTACTGTGTGAGCCTGTTGTGTGATTATACTTAGGTACTATATGTGAGCCTAAGTGGTATATGGACCTCGCGAGTCCCACATGGTCATAATTCGTTGACATTCGAACGTGTGTGTACCGGTGATGAAAAAAAAGGTCTTGCATTGCATAACATCTATATTTCATATCATTTACTCATTCCTTCCTTGTTGCTTGTGTCACGACCCGAACCGACGGGCCGCGACTGGTGCCCTATTTGGACACCCTTATACGAACCTGTTACATATAATCAACCTGATACCAAGGATAATGTAGAAATCTGTAAATCATATCAAAATAGACAAGCCGACGAGACTTACAGAAACATCCAAAACGAATTACAACTGTGTCTTACCAAAACACGTCTATAACCACACATATCCAAAATGCGTCTACCACTCACACCTGTCTACAGATCTCTAAGAATATAACGGTGAAACATGACGGGACAGGGCCCCGCCGTACCCTTGTATATGCATAAGTCTATGACAAAGGTTCTGTACCAAAATAATTAGGCTCCGGAATAATGGAGCTCTCCAAATAGCTGAACGGGAATCCTAAGCTGGAGGATCACCAAACCTAATATCTGTACCTGCGGCCATGAAACGCAGCCCCCCGGAGAAAGGGGGTCAGTACGAAAAATGTATCGAGTATATAAAACATGAAGTACTGTACAGAAGATCATATCTGGCCAAAGGATAACATGAGACAAATATAATAATCAAAGATATCAATGCAACTGTGCCTTATAAAATGAGAGTCATACATGTCCATATAATATATCATATCTGTGGATACCTATCCACATATACCGTATCCGGCCCATTCTGGGACTCGATGAATGAAGTCATATCCGTGAATGCTTGTCCACATATATATCCGTGGATACCGCCCATCACAAGACATACCGCACTCCGCCATCGCGGACTCGGCGAAATAATCATATTCGTGGATGTCTGTCCACATATATCGTACCCGGCCCATTCTGGGATTCGGTAAAATCATCATATATATACATACCATACCCGGCCCTCCAACGAGAGACTCGGTGAAATGATATAATCTCATCAAGCACGAATATAATATCATGAATAACCATATGCAAATTAAATCATCATTTGACTCTCAATGGAATAAATAAAATGAACTATCACTGGAAGTTAAAGGCACTATCATATCATGTATCACTAGAAATTATGATTCATTAGAACTATGTACGTCCGCCGTACACTCATTTATGTAAATCATGTCAAAAGTAAAGAAGTGATAGTTTCACATACCTTATTGTCGAACTAACCAACTCAATATTTAGAATTCGTCTCAATTAGTACTTCAACCTATAACAATAATAACATGTCTATCAACTTTATGGTTATTAGTATACGTTATATATGTCGAACAATAACTTTTATATATATATATAAATTCGGACAACACTTCCCCTAGTTATATACATATCCGCAACTCACAAACAAGGTCAACAACATCAATAATAAGACATGTCTCAAGGTTATAACCAAAATAGTCTCATATATTCCATACACGCCCTCGTTATACGTTCTTTTTCTTTACGTTCATGTAATACAACAACCACAACAACCAAGGTGACTAATACACCTATCTCTCATGTAAATCTAACCCCTTAATTCATATTAAAACAACATTTAAAAACAGTCCATACTTCTAGCAACAACGACAGTTCAAGTCTTATAGTTTGCAACATAACACTCTTTTACACATTAATTCCTTTAAGACATATATCCGCAATTACAACAATGTATATGCATGTTCATAGCTTATAATTCCAGCATTATAACTCAACAAAACAACATTTGAATTCGACACAACAATACCCACGATTTTTGGATGTCACGACCATAACAACATAATACCAAAACACTTCTCATAATTTCTTAAAATCCAATTCATGTTTCAACACTTTCATATAACCAATTACAACTTTAAATATCAAGGCTTCCTTCAATTTTAACATTCAATTAGTGACAATGATAACAACAACAACCATCAAATCCAATGTATACAAAATAGCCCCAAAATCGGTAGCAACAACATCAACAACAACCACATGCATTTTCTTTCTTCTCATTTATCTTAACACAAGTTCGTCTCTTAACTGCAACATCATTTAACTCCAATTACTTTATAAGAAGAAGAAATCTTACCTTAACTTAAGTCAAAACAGTCCCTAGTGTCTCGACATTCACTGCTCCATTGTGCACCATTTCTTCAACTTTTAATGACATGCATGCATCCTTTATAAGCTTGAAACCATCTTACTTACATGTTTTTCTTCCAAACAACTCATCTCCAAAACTTAACATTTTCTGGGCAGTTTCTCGGCCAGAACTACTGAAACAGTGGCGGTGGTGAGTTTACCATGGCTTATAACTTAGTGGAAGAACTTATCCTTGGAAGGGGAGTTGATTTTGGTCTTCTCTTGGCTATGGAGTTCGAAAATCTGTGGGAGAAGGGAGAGAGAAGGGATAGGTGAAGATGTAATTTTAATTAAAGTGTAGAGAATAAGTGGACATGGGTATAAGTGAGCATGGGCTGAATTTTTAATGAGTGTGTGCATGCCCACGGGTTTTTAGGCACAAGTCTCTATAATTTGTCCACTTTTTATCACCCCCCCACTAATATTAATTCCACAATTAATTAATCTACCACATAGTCAATCTTATATAAAATATGAATATTCCATGTCCAAATTTTATTATACACGACACTTTAGTCCATACCACACTTGTTGTATCCAAAATTTATTCCGGGACTACATCCTTTTGGTATACTAATCACCGTATTAGCATATGCAAATATACTTTTCTTCCAACACTCGAATCTTACTTTCTTAATCACGCTCTCAATTTATTGCCTTATAATTACGGGGTGTAACATCTTGTTCCTAAACAACGTAATTGTTCGTTTATCATGCTACTTGGCTATTTGAGTGTTCCAGTGTAGTAAGAGGTTCTTACGCTTAGGCTTAAGTCTTGGTCTGATTAGACTCCACTAATATGAATCATGAATACCTTATTAGGTTTGGGGAACTAGATGATATAACTTAGGCTTGGACTCTTGGTTTGAGTGGATTCGGATATTATGTCATTATAGCAAATTGATGGCGATTAGTGTGGAAGTAGTAATCAGTAGGCCAACCTTTGTCTCCGTTTAATATAGGGTCAATCGATGATGATGTTGAGTACCCATTATTTTTGTACTCACGTTACACTTGCTGCACCTTTTCGTATGTAGGTTCTATTCTTAGTTCTAGTGGAGTTTGCGACTATCCAGTCGTTGTGGATCTATTTCGAAGAATTCAGGATGAGCTATATGGTAGATCTGTAGCATCTGGTGCTTCTTCCTTACTTCTTAATTATGTCTTCTCATTTTTGGATAATTATATATTTAGAGATGTATTCCCAACCTGTATTCCGTAGATAGTTTTTGTACAAGTGACACCAGTCTTGGGAGTTTATATTATTTCCGTATCATTTATAATATGAGACGTTTATGAATTAAATTGATTTACTTAACAATTTCCGCATTGTGTTTCTCTAGTTAATTCTAGTCGAATGGTTATGGTTGGCTTACTGATCCTTGGGTTTAGTGCCATCACGACTCGGTGATTTTGGGTCATGACAAAATAATCATGGGATAAGAATTTAGCAATTTTTTATCCCTTGTTTGGTTACTAATCATGGGATAAGTTATTCCAGGAATAAAAATAGTACTGGGATAACTTATACCTACCATATGGTGGAATAAGTTATCCCAAGATTGTTAAGAAACTTCTTATTTTTAGAAATTATTCAATGTATATTATTTTTAATACAACATATCAAACAGTCAATAATAAATAATTTCATGATAACTAATTTCAATATAACTAATCACATCATAACTTATCCCAACATAATTTATTCCAGCGTAATTTGTTTTCGAACCAAATCAGTGCAAAATGAGCATATACAAGAGATATATCAAATGTGTATAGTTCTCTTGTTACTTAGGGGTGTACTTATAAAAAACAAATGATTAGTAATAAGAACAATTACGATGGAAGATTTCATTGGTCAAATCAAAGTCAAACGTATATATTCTAAAATATTTGGCGCATGAGAGCCAAGATGTATTTTGGTGGCAATGAGAGGGACCACCCCCCTTCCAACATACTCTACCTTTAAAATAAATACTATATAATAAAATTTAAAATGAACGAGGATACGAATATTCGAGTTGCCAAACTGTATATTGAGGGCCAAATAATAATTAATACACAAACTCAACATATAAAACAAAGTCGGATAATTATTGTCTCTTCACTCGCTATGCCTCTATTTTTTTCCTCTTTTGAATGACAATTGCATGATTATTTTGGAAAAGGAGAAAAATGTGTTAAATTTTACATTTGTTTTTCCTTTTTTCCTAATTAGAAAATTCCGGTATATAAGAACAATATTGATAGTATTGAATTCGATCAAAATAATATAACCAGACCTTTTATAGTATTGAATTCAGAAGAAAACTGCGATTTCTTTCCTTTGCGAACTGCGATGTTGTTCCTTCGATTTTTTGTGTTTTTGGATATTTTGAATTCCTCACTGCATTGAATCGATCTATACCGAACTCGGATTTGATACCATGTTAAAGTTTGGATCGATTCGATGAAGAACAGTGAAGAAGAGAAGAAGAAGATTGAAAGACAAGATGAAGACAAGGTCGATGTTTTTGGGGAGCTCAAATGAGCTCTTCTGTGTATTCTAATATTAGAGTATCAGGAAAAATAAATTATTACATTGTAGAATGCACTAGATATCCTTATTATCTTTCCTCCACCCCACTCTCTATAAAAACCTACTACTACTATTTAATTATTGGAGATTTTACTATAACTTTTTGAATTATGGCTTAACGACACTAAATAATTTAATGTATGACTAAGCTTCCCCATCATAATTAAACATACTTTGTCTTGTAGTTGTTCCAAATCTAATGTTTACTTACTTAAGCATGATTCTCTTCCATTTACCACAATTATTATACCTCTATATATGTAAGTCACTTTCTCTTGGTGTCATTCCTTTTTCTTATTTGTATATACATGACATCTTATAGCATATTTACCATATTTAATTTTCTTAACATTTATGCATATTGATATAAAAAAAAAGGAAATCAAATTTATGCATATTCCATTTTTGACCAATTTATTTATATCTATTTATACTATTTTAAAAGTATAAAACTCAATGCGATAGATTAATCGACTACTTTACCCTTTACAATGATTTCATATTAATTAAAATTATGATTTAGTTATTTTTCTAATTCTAATATATAGAATTTTGCAATAATTTAAAATATTGGTTATTAGTTAAGTTTTCCTTATTTAAACTATATAATTAGTCATAATATTTAGTACTTTAAGACTTATTAAGAATTTACCTTATATAAATGTTTTTCTTATTTTGAATTATGTAACATCACTAAAATACATTTCATCTTTTTCTTTCATTTGGGACTTTAAAACCAATAAAAAAAATATTTACTAAATCTTTTCTTATTTGAACTACGTAGGAAGTCTTAATATCTAGGACTTTAAAATCAATTAACATTTTAATTACCTTATATAAATTATTTATTTATTTGAATAGTGTAACATAACTAAATGCTTCTATGTTACTCTTGAACTATAATACATTTTCGTGTTATATTTTCTCATGATTATCCAAGCGGAATGAAATATATTTTCTATCTACAAACTTTGTCCCTTAATAAAATATACAACAACAATTATGTACATCATATATCTTCGAGTATACAAAGGTATACGATTTACATTTAAGAATCATTGAATTATACTGTAGCATAAATTAAGGTATACACTGTGCCAATTAAGTCTCTGAATTGAAATCCAATTTTTTCAAATTTATCAAGAAAAAACGATGATGAAATAAATAAGAAAATATAGCAAAATCGATTAATATAGTATTAGAGTCAAATGGGTAAAAATGCGAAACTGAATTAATAAAGATGAAATAATATAAGACAAAATGTATTCAAATGAATCTGTCATTACTTATTTGTGTTACTTAATTTGAGAATATTGTTTGGTGCTTTAATATACTTCTTGCAATATTTGGTGTTTGAGAAAAAACAAAACTAGCAATTTCATATACGGTAGCTTTTGTCTTTCAGAGCAATTTAGTTAAAGACCCTCTTGAAGAAATTTAAAAATGTAGATGTATGTTAAATTTTAGAGGGAAATGTTAAAAATAGAATATGAATAGGACCCATTTTATTAACAGAATTTATCACTACTTTAGCGGCTTGGCCAGTTACTCGAGATTTTCGATTATTCAATTTTCTCATGTTAACAATGTACAATGGTCAAATTGGATCATTTTCATCCCGGGACCTTTTACTTTTTTTCATCATGTGGGAGTCTCTCCTTTGTAAAAATGATAACTAAACACAATTCTATCTTCATTCTTAAATCTTAAATAAAATAAAAAATATTTAAAATTTATGGCAAACACCTATTTAAATTATTGAATATCACCCTATCACCTGCCAATTAGACAGAGAATGAGCGAAAATATTTTGTGCCTTATATAATTGATACTGGTTGTGTAGCTTTATGTTTGTGACCAAAACCTTATACTTTGTCCACAATTTTGAGTCCACTAACTTGCAAAAAAAACCTCAATTAGTAGTTGTTTGGCCATAGATTAAATTTATAAAATTGAATATGTAATTGTGTTTGATTATACTTTTTTACGAAGAATAATTAAAATAATGTTTATGCTTGAATGTACTTAAATAAACTTTAAAAGTTAAAAGTGCGTTAGAAAACATATTATAAGTTATTTTCAAATTTTCACAACCGGAATATTTTATAAACTGCTTTGATTCACTAAGATATTAAGATGAAAACCTCACACTACTGATTTTCAAATAAAGTAATAAATTATTCTGAAAAAATGAATAATTTTTAAGGCCAATGGCTGTTTTCAAGAGTGAGTCATAGTATTTTTTTATTTTATTTTTGGTGTAAAAGAGTGAGTCATAGTAGTCGCTTTTGTTGTTATACCGCATGCTTTTACAACTTTACAAGTATACTTTATTCTTTTAAATTCATTTTATGTTAGCACTATTCTTTTTATAGTCTATTTCAGAGAGAGTTATACTTTTTTCATATTTTTTAAAATAATTTAACTATTTTAAATTTTTATTTTTATTCTTAACAACAAGTTTTTATAGATACAAAGATCTCATGACATTTTTAAGATCACAAACATTAATTTTTTTCTTTTTAAAATATCGGGCCTAGTCAATTATCGCCAGATAAATTAAAATGAAGTATTAAATAATGAAAGGTACACTATTTGTCTCAGTTTATGTGACACTTTCTATAATTTGACATTTAACTTTAAATTAGTTGTTTTACCTTTAATAAAATAATTTATAGACACATAAATGTTTAAGATGTGTTTTGGACCACAACTTTCAATAAATTTTCTCCCTTTAAAGTTTGGATTCAAACAAATAATATCACATAAATTAATATGCATGGAGTAATTTTTAACTATGTTGCTCGGACTCAGTCAAAAATGTCAACAGATGCGTGTCGAATACTCTAAAAATAGTGTATTTTCGGAGAATCTAACATAGATACGATAACATTTTTGAAGAGTTCGAGCAACATCGTAAGGTTTTGAGAAAGCTTATAAATTTCATATTTTTTGTAACACACCGTAAATTCGAGTTAGGTGTGAATGTGTATAATGAGTATTGACACGTCATGTTTTAGTTATCTGAGTCTGAGGTATGTCTCTTTTTAAAATCCTTTTTTACTATAAAAGTGATTTGTAGGTCTCTTTTTTAAACATACTATTTCTAACGTTTAAGGTGTGTTTGGTAAGGTTCGTGTGCATGAGGGACAATCCTGCATTAAACTTTTATGTGTATTATATTATATATACGTGTACATGATTTTTCCTTATGAAAGGATGATTGAAATTTATAAAGATTTGAACTTTGAACATGATTTACTCCTATAAAAGATGCTTTAAACTTGTTTTCGAAGGTTGAGATATTTAAAGTGTTTTGCCCTATGAACAAGTCTCGTTGAATTGAAAATTGATTGATGATTTGAATATATTTCTAAATTGATTAATGACTTGATATTACCCTATTAATGGGATGATAAACCTAATCCATAACGAATAATTTGGCTATCATGATATGATTTGAGATTCGACTTCCATACCATGACTTGTGATTAGGCTAATATGCCATGATTTTCTATTGATTGTGTTTGGCCTAGCTATCCGGAGGAACGGTAATCACTATGGATCCTATTGGGGTTAGCCTAGCTATTCGGGAGGAAGGATATCTATCGAAGGCCAATAGCCTCAATGTGGTTTGCCTAGCCATTCGGGAGGAAGAGTGGCCATAGAAGGTTCATAATTCCGATGTGATTTTGCCTAGCTATTCGGGAGGAATGATTGCCATCGACAACCCTGATGTGATGCTTCTATGCGGTTTTAGGAAACCTTAATGGTTATCTCTTCCTTACATTGACTTGAGCCTGTATTGGCATATGTTGATTTGTTGGTTGCCTGTGAGTGGTTGATGATCTTGAGTTCGTGATTGAAAAGACTTAGCGTGAAGAACGGTATAATAAATTGAAATTGATTTATTTCTATGTTATTGACTTTTGTTGGTGATTTTACTAAGGTTGTATTCTTACTCCATCTTTGGGATATCGAATTGTTTTGAAAGAACTTAAGGTAACAAGAATGATGTAAGGATTCAAACTGATTATATCATCATCATTGACTTATATTGTATGTTCATGAGATGTTATCCTTTGTTTTGAATTGTTTCTCAACAATGTTTTTAATTACACTTATTACTTATATATTTTTCTATTAACCATTATCACGGAGACACTCAATGAGTACCCAATACTTAGGCATATCATTGTTGTTTTTTATGGTATGTTAGGTAGCGAAGAAGAGCAGGTTCATGGTATGCGTACGGAGTAGGAGAACTTGATGCTTTTCAGACTTATTGGTAGGGCTGCACATAATTCGGTCCGGACCGATAGATTTGGTCCGGTCTTCGATCCTAATATTCTGAATATTCGGTCCTCGGTCCGGTCCGGATCGGTCCAGTCCGATTTTACCTTGTTGTTCAACCCTAGTCCATATAACCGGACCGAAAAAGACTTGGACCGGACCGATAAATTCGGTCCGGTCATCGATCCTAATTTTATGAATATTCAATCCTCTATCCGGATTGATCCGATCCGGTTTGATTTTACCCTGTTATGCAATTCTACTTATTGGTGAGTCCACACCGTAGTGGGTGCATTCTATTGTCTTTTGTACTGTCTACTGAGAATTATAATGAAACCATTTTTTTTAATATTAAAAGCTCTTTACAATGCTTAGCTGGAATTAGCGGTACACAGCTGTCATTATGGTACGGTCCGCAGCGTAACCGCACCTTCCAACGTCGCCGTTTTTCCTCATACTTTCTGGAATTTGCTGTATGCTATGCTCTACCTACTAAGTAACTTTCGTAATGTCCATTTTGTCCCCACGCTTTTTAGTTAATGACACTTTTGTCCCTATCTTTTCCATTTGATATGAATTTTCATTAAAGTGGAATCTTCCTCCACTTTGTTGGTTCTCTACATAAAAACTTGTGGGGTTGGAGGGGACCTTTAGTAATTTACTCAAATGCCCTATTTTTTATTATTGGATGAAAATAGGACATTTTGTTATTAATGCAACCTACTCCAAAATAAAAAATAATAATGTTACAAAATCCTTTACGTAGATTTGAGAGAGAGATTTTCATAAATGTACAAATCTTGTACATAGATTTTTAATTTTGGAATTATTAGCCTTTGCATTTATATTGATTATAGTTTTTAATTTTGGTCTACCCTATTTATTTTGAATTTGTTAGATTACTACTAGGGAAATCTTATTATGAGGTATGTATTAAATGAATAGAAGCCTCTAGTAAAGGGTCAAATGAGAAAAGTCATAATTAATATAGTATTCAAGACCTATTCCACATATATCAGTGAAAATTCCACAATGGTGAAGAGGATAAAATGTACACAGACCTCATATCCACCTTGATAGATAGAGCGGTTGTTTGCGGGAGACCCTCGGCTCAAGACAAAGAATAATCAGGCAAAGCAAGCAAAACAAAGTATGAGAAACGGTCAGACGAGAAATTAAAGTATTTTGGACAGCAGATAGTGAAAATCAAATACACAATGGTAGGACATTCTACCAAAAGGAAGCAGTAGCTAACACAACTAAATAAGACGAATAAATTACACTAAAGAACACATAGCAGCAGGAATCAAACTGCAGAGTACTATAAAGAAATAACGCGCCTATAAGTGTGACAAGCTAATCGAGCCTATAATAATAATACTACACTATCATTTTGTAAGCGTAAAGAGGACTACACTCGACTACCTACTACCCTTCTACCCTAATCCGTGTCCTCAACAACCTCCTATCTAAGGTCATGTCCTCAGTAAGTTGCACCTGCGTCATATCTCATTTAATCACTTCTCCCCAATACTTCTTTGGCCTACCTCTACCCCTCCTGAACTCGTCCATAGCCAACCTCTCACACCTCCGCACTGGGGCATCTGTGTCTCTCATCTGCACATGCCTGAACCATCTCAACCTCGCTTCCCGCATCTTATCCTCCATCGAAGCCACTCCCACTTTATCTCGGATATCATCATTCCTAATCATATCTTTCCTTGTATGCCCACACATCCATCTCAGCATCCTCATCTCCGCCACTCTCATCTTTTGTATGTGCGAAGTCTTGACTGACCAACACTCTGATCCATACAATATAGTTGGTCTAATCCTCGCCCTATAACTTGCCTTTAAGTTTAGTTGACACCTTTTTGTCACACAAAACTCTAGATGTGAGCCTCTATTTCATCCACCTGCCTCAATACGATGTGTGACATCATCATCAATCTCTTCATTCCCTTGGATAATAGACCCTAGGTATTTGAAGCTTCCTTTCTTCGGAATGACCTGAGTACCAAGTCTCACCTCTACGTCTGTCTCAGCATCGCTCCCTTTGCTGAACTTGCACTCCAAATATTCTGTCTTGGTCCTACTCAACTTGAACCCTTTAGAGTCCAGAGTCTGTCTCCAAACCTCTAATTTAGCGTTCAATCCATTGTCAGTCTCATCAATCAGGACTATATCGTCTGCGAATAACATACCCTTGGATTTGTCGCGTCAGTCCATCGTAATACACATAAATCATGATTAAATATATTATGTTATAAGTTTCTATAAATTCACATCAACTTATTACGAAAAAATCATTTACATTTAAGCTTACGTCAATGCATAAATAAATTTTGCATGTCTAATTTTTTTTTTTTTTTTAAAATTGGTCCAATGACTATGTATAATTACACCGACATATTCAAACTTTTTTTTCACTATTGAATAAAGACGAGAGATAAAAGCAAATTCTTCAAAACTTAAAAGGTACATATGGCATATAAAATAATTATTACAATGTAAATTCCAAAGCATAAAGTATGAACAAAATATCCATTATTCACAAGTCTACATTTAATCATATCAATTTCAAATAAAAAAGACCTCTACTCACATAGCTTTCCACTATTGAGGAAATAAAAAACAAAAGTCCTTGTCACAACTGGTCAAATTTTAACCAACTAAACTAACTATACTTTTCAAAATTAATATTCTTAAAAAACAGTCAAACACTCAAATGGCAATAAACGTAATTATAGTCAACCTGATGCCCTATTTTCAAACAAAATTCCAAAATATGGTAAATATTTTTTCCCATTTCTCGAAACACAGTCAAAAGGCGAGCACTACAAATCCGTCATTTTATAACTTCACCAAGGGTAAAATCGTCTTTTCGTTTCCCTATAAATAACAAACGTTCGCTTTCACAATTCACATACACACTCAGTACAAAAGCGCCCTTCTATCTCAAGGCATTTCATCAAACACCTTGTCGTCGCCGGTATAACATCCGTCAACGTCGCCGTTTCATTGCCGTAAACCTCGACGGACTTTTACCTTTCAAACACAAGTGAAAAAAGATCATTCCGTATTTCCGGCCACATCATTACACCGGCAACGTTACCAGCCGTTCACTATGGCTGTACGGTAAGTTCCAGTTTTAACGTTGTTGATTGCCGGAAAGTACGCCGTGTTTTAGTTTTAGCGGTGTTGAATACCGGAAAGTACGCCGTTATTCAGTTTTAACGGTGTTGATTGCCGGAAAATACACCGTGTTATAGTTTTAACAGTGTTGATTAACGTAAAGTACGCCGTGTTATAGTTTTAGAACAGTGAGCTCTGAACGACGACGTTTTATAACTCGGAAACGCTTTAAACAACGTTGTTTTAGTGATTTAATCAAGGGTCATTAAAAGGAGGGAGTTTTAAAACGGGGTATCAAGTTAAAACGTCATCGTATTGATGTTTCAAGAATGGTTTGACTGATTTATTCATCGAAACGGGTGAAAGCAAAACGGTGTCGTATGGGGAGGTTAGGGGTGGGGATAGTGATAGGGTGTGCTATGGGGGTGTGTATAGTAGCAGCAGCTATGGTGGGTAAAAGGGTAAAAAGGAGAAGAAAGTGGAAGAAAATGGTGAAAGTATTGGAAGAACTAGAAGAGTGTTGTGATACACCTGTTGGTAGATTAAAACAAGTAGTTGATGCTATGGCTGTTGAAATGCATGCTGGACTTGCTTCTGAAGGTGGGAGTAAACTCAAGATGTTGCTTACATATGTTGATAAACTCCCAAATGGGTATGTATCCAAACACACACTTACATTAAAGTTTGAAACTTTGGTTGATGATTGCATTTTTTTTCAATTACTCCTTCGTTTTCAATTCAATTTGTTTGTCTTGTTTTGACTTGAACCTGTGATCATAAATTAAAGATACGTAGAATGTTCCAAAATGCCATTTAATCTTGTGGTGTTAAACATGCCATGTCGTCGAGAGTTGGAATGAAGGAGTTGTCAAACTAGGATAGATACATATGTTGATAAACTCCCAAATGGGTACGCAAACACACAACACTTACATTAAAGTTTGCAACTTTGGTTTTCATACTGGTGATTGCATTTTGTTTTGTTTTCATATAATACATTGACTAATTCACCTTAAATACTGGGACCTGTTGGTATATCCATGTCATGTTTTTCTCGTCAGCTTTCCGTTTGGCAAAGATTTGACTTGTGCTGATTGCTTAACTGTTACTTTTTGAAAATTCATATGAACATTTACGTACACATATGGATGCTTCTCTCACTTGTTATTAGATGCATAGAATACCACGTTCCTCTTTGTTCTTTATAAATATTCTGTTTTCTTTTGCTAATTCTCATCCATTCCCGCGCTTCCTCATTGTGTATTTCCAGAGGTTATGTAGGCGAAAATTTGATGGGTTTTTTTCGGGGAAAGGATTACATGCGTTTGCACGTGAAAGGGAGGGTATGTGTGAAATATTGTGTTTTGTGTTATGTGGTAGTAGATCTTTTGTCTTTATGGTTGATTAGGGGTGTTTGTAAATTGGCTTTTTTGGATGTATTATGTGTTTAGGATCGTGAAGTACGAGGAAGAATGCAATGCACTCTTACTTTGTTCAACTAGTTTAATCACTAATCGAATTTGGGTCACTAGCAATTGATTTTCTATTTTCCATCTTTTGACATAAAGGGGTTCTATTTTTGAGTTCCTGCTGTTATTTACCATGACGCTAGTTCTTCCGTAACTTATCATACTGATTTTTTTTCAACGTATAAGACCGGAGACGGTGACTTTTGACTTTACATTTCTCTTTCTGTTTCTCTCTTGTTCTTTTGTTTTTCTCTAATGGGCTTTCATGGCTTTATTCTTTAGATTTTAGGTGGCTTAAGTTATACACGAGAAATTTCAAAGTAATTAATTTGTCAAATTTTGAGAAAGCTTCATGATTGAAAAAGTAGAAAAGAAATTGAGAATGCTTTCTTTGTTTTTGAGTAGTCTGAAATGGACAGACATTACTTGGTTCCAGATGTGCAGTTGCCAGTTTATCGAATGCTTCTTGACAACCAGGGTGGCTACTAAGATAGATATGTGAAGCACGAGTCTGGTCGATAAGTTTCATAGTGCTAAGTCGAAATGCTGCTGTTATGCAGAAATTATAATATTATCACTACGCTAAGTATCTAACGAATCCATTCATCGTGTTGTTCACTGTAAAAAGATTCCATATCACAAGCATCAATAGGTTCACTATAAAGATGGTTCTAATTTTGCCCATTTCTGATTCTCCAAAGATATTTTTTTATTAGATGAAAGGTAGTATTAGATATGAGGTTCATTTTGATCAATAATAATAGTCATTACGTAACAGCCTTGAATGCTGTTCTCCTGCTTGTTTTTCCCTTATCTAGCCTATTTGATTGCATGTGCACCTGTTTGGGAATTTCATACAGGTGTTGGCCCTTAGCATAGATGATGAAAATTAGGCCTTGGAATCTTACCGAATCTTCCGCTTTTGTTGGACATAACTGTATCTTTGTTTTACTCCTTTGGTATTGACATATAAGGGGTATGTACTTTCAAAAGATGAGAATGCAGTACTAGAGAAAAAATTACTTATCTTGTCCTAGAAAAAGTAACCAGAAAAAAGTTTTTCTTCAAGATGAAATGCAAATGCACGTAAAAAGAATGTGGCTTTTCCGGTTGAATTGTCAGTTGAGTTAGTGAAATACAGGATAATTCATTGGTCTGTGTCGTAGTTTTAATGTTGGCGGACAGTGGCTACTTTGTTAATTATCTTAATGATCATATTTTTGTTGTTTGATAACTAATTTTGGGCTTATGGTTTTAAGGAGTGAGAAGGGAACATATTATGCTCTGGACCTTGGTGGTACGAATTTTCGAGTTTTGAGAGTCCACTTAGGAGGCCAAAGATCTGCTATTCTTGGACAAGACATTGAACGCCAACCCATTCCACAACACCTAATGACTAGCACAAGCAAGGTGGCTGAGTTGTGCTTCTAATTTTCTGTTATATTCCCGCAAACAACAATTTGATTTGGTAGATATCAACATAGTATTTACCCTTTTTTGTTATGTGTAGGATCTCTTTGATTTCATTGCATCATCATTAAAGGACTTCATTGAGAAGGAGGGTAATGGCTTGGAGCAGCCTTTATCTAGGAGGAGAGAACTTGGCTTCACATTTTCATTTCCTGTGAAACAAACTTCTGTCTCATCTGGCATTTTGATCAAATGGACAAAAGGATTTTCGATTGGAGACACGGTTAGTTAACAGGAGTCTTTGCTCTTGGAATCTATATAATTCAAAGTTTGTAAATGTCTATCACTTACCTTTCATGAATAAAGTCAATACTTATCAATCTTGCGGGATATGACACTTACCTTTTCAGTGCTTGCAAGTCAATATTTCAAAAGAAACTTTAGTACTGCTTGTGTTACTTGAACTGTATCATACGACCATGCAAAGCTAACAGCTTGAAGAAGCTGCGTTTTCTTTTCTAAGCCGTCTAAATATTTCCTTAATATTAAGAGCGACTACAAGTGAGAAATTGTTATCATGTGGTACGGATTTAAGAACCTCTATGCATGCCCATTTTTAAAGGTCATTAATATGGGATTGTCCATTTATAATAGATCTTTCTTTCTGCTCTCATGTTTTGTTATTTGTAGATTGGAAGTGATGTTTCTGATTGTCTACAACAAGCAATGTCCAGGAAAGGTCTTGATGTGCGGGTTGCAGCACTGGTAAGCACTTTCCTTTTCCAGTTTCTTACTTCTCTGAAACTTCTGCTAAGACATATTTCCTTGCTCATCTCTGTGAGATTTACTTTTAGGTGTTATTCGGAGCTCTATGATATGAGTTTTTTTTAATCTGTGATAGCATATTAACTAAAGCACTTTATTTATCTGTGATAGCATATTAACTAAAGCACTTTATTTATCTGTGATAGCATATTAACTAAAGCACATTAAAACAAAGGAAATGGGCGTATATAGAAATTATTTCCCCCCTACTATCAAGTATCTCGCTTTCTTTGAGTGTTCAGTCCAGGTTGATACTGGATCATTCAGTTCGGTAGATACAGGACACAGGTGGTTTACTGAGAAAAATTCAGTTCTCTGGGGAATTTGATGTTATGATTAAATTTTCTTATGTAGTATCAGGAGAAAAATAGTTGGTTATGAATAAAATCATCCACAGTGTCATGGAAATAGCATTTCTACATTCAGGAATATCATTATATGTCACTAGTTTATAAATGTCTTCCCTTGTGTAGAAGTTGGAGTACTGTGGCTAATTTTTTTCTCCTTGTCTGATATAGTTTCGTCCTTCAAATTTTGATCGAGGCTTGATTAGTTTTATCTATTGTGCAATGGGTGTTAGAGCTTATTGTTGCTGCATTATGCCCCAGATAAACGACACAGTGGGAACTCTAGCTCTTGGACATTACAATGATGAAGACACAGTTGCTGCGGTTATAATTGGGACTGGCACTAATGCATGCTATTTGGAGCGGGCAGATGCAATTATTAAGTGTCAAGGTCTTTTAACATCTGGAAGCATGGTATATTCACTTGCTTCATTGTTCATATTTTTTTAGTGTTAGTTCTTATAAAAGTTTGCTTACATGTCTTCCCACTCTGTGCCAATTAGGTGGTCAATATGGAATGGGGAAACTTTTGGTCATCTCATTTACCAAGAACGTCATATGATATCAACTTGGATGTTGCTAGCCCAAACCCAAATGATCAGGTAAAGTTTCTTTTTCTTGGAAACTCTGTATTTTATGTGACTTCTTATGCAACTTCAAGCATCATATTCGAGGATTATGCTGCAGGGCTTTGAGAAAATGATATCAGGAATGTATTTGGGAGACATTGTCAGGAGAGTGCTCCTTAGAATGTCGGAGGAATCAGATGATTTTGGACCTTCATCTTCAAAACTAGCAACTCCTTTCGTTTTGAGGTGCAACATGTTTTCTGTTTAGATTTTGTTTCCATGTTCAGCTTTTTGTTTATCCTAGTATATTTTGTATTGATAAGTGTGAGATCTAACTGCCTCTTCTCACATTTTATCTGGATATTTCTATGCGATGTCTGCAATGTAGTACTTATTAGTTTTACTGGAGATGATGGCAGGACACCATTGATGGCTGCTATGCACGAGGATGATTCACCCGACTTGAGTGAAGTAGCCAAAATTCTAGAGGAAGTTCTGGAGGTAGACCCTTTTATCTTCCTATCATACACTTCGATATTGCAACTTAATGATTGTGGCATATGATATTTGTCAACTTATTCTTTAATTCTACTTGTCGTGTTGCTTGGTTTCTTACTATCTGGTTCTTGGGGTTCAGTTACCTGATGTGCCCGTGAAAGTTCGGAAGCTTGTAGTGAAGGTATGTGATGTCATTACTCGAAGGGCTGCTAGATTAGCAGCTGCTGGTATAGTAGGAATCTTGAAGAAGATTGGTCGAGATGGGAGTGGGGGCATAGCCAGTGGAAAATTCAAGAGTGATATGCCAAGTCGGATGAGAAGAACAGTTGTGGCTATCGAGGGTGGTTTATACACAAGTTACACCTTATTCAGAGAATACCTGAACGAAGCGATGACGGAAATTTTAGGGGAAGAATTTTCCTCTCACGTCATTCTGAAGGTCATGGAAGATGGGTCAGGCACTGGAGCAGCTCTTGTTGCTGCTGCAAATTCAGCCCTTGAGGCGGATAGGGTACAGCTGCAGTGAATATAAGCAAATACTACTATATAATATAAGCAAATATTTGTAAATTGTAGAAAATTGTTTCAATATTTCATCCATCAAATGTAAAAGGGAAGGTTGTGTATATATATGTCAAATCTGAAATTATAGTCTAGGATATCCCCATTGCTATCTTAGAATGGTATTGTTCTGTCCAGTGCAAGTTGTAGTAAATTAATGGTATTGTTGATTTCAGTAATTTACCCCTTTTCTGTAATTTGTGTACGTAAAGAGATAATGCTATCATTTAATTATTTATTCATTTGTTTATGTCTCAAACACATCCACTATTTATTTTCCATTTAACATTATTTCAGTGTATGGACAGAAAATAATTTCTTATGTTCCAATCTTCAGGATGGACCAGGAATGAAATACCTTATTTTAAAGGAAGTAGATTTGATCGTGTGGAACATAATGGAAAAAAGTAGGCATTCAGCCATGCAAACTTTTCCATAAAAGCTTATAAAGTAAAGGATTCTCAATGAAGAAGTTGACCACTTGATTTCGATTCTTTTACTCTTTCTTTATTCCTATGAGCACTTCCAGTAAGATGACATCATTTTGAATCAACATATCCTTTCTGTCCACTCGCTTTTTGATATTCACTGTATGATATTATTTATAGATATATTCCATACATTCAAAACGTGATTGAGAAAACAATGTACGTAGAATATATACACCAAATTAGGGCCAGTGCTAGTCGTGCTATCGCATAGGGGCATCGAAAAACAAAAAATTTTAGGGTTTTTTTTTTTCATTTTTTATTAAGTAGTATTAGCCAGAATTTACTGTAAAATCCTATAATTCTCAAGTCTTAACCTAATCAAAGTAAAGTGATTCAGTTTCAGTGACGCGCGCATGTGGATATCCAAATTCAGATTATTGAAATCGTATATTTACTTATATTAAGAGCTCATTTTTACGAATTAGAACAGGATCCCAAAATATTTGAGACGACCCTGAATCAAACTAGAAGGTTTTGGAAAAAAAAAGTGACAAACTTGTAGCCAACCTGTTCTCGGAAAAAGTTGTGATTGGGTTTCCGTTTTCTCTCATGTCATTTCCTCAATGCTGTTACAAGAAAGTGAAAAAATAATTGTTTCATTTCAGATTAAGCAAGAAACAAAGGAGAGAAATGGCCTGTTGAACACTTGAAAGCTTACTTATCACAAAAAAAAAAAAAAAAACTTGTAAGCTGGCAAATGTTTGTGGTGCTCCCAAAGCTTCCGTTTGTGTTTTATTGTCCATACTTGACTTGAAACACCCGTTAAGAAACAATAAATAAATGATAATTTTACTAAATCACGTCTAATTGTTATAAGTCGTTTCATACATTGGGAAATGAACTGGAAATAATACATACTTAATAATAATGGTAAAATAGGTATAAAATAATAAATTATCTCTTGATTTTACTAAATCACGTCTAATTGTTATAAGTCGTCTCATACATTGGGAAATGAACTGGAAATAATACATACTTAATAATAAGGGTAAAATAGGTATAAAATAATAAATTATCTCTTGATTTATTAAACCGGACAAGGCAAAGTGAATATCTATTTTTAATATATTAGACAAGTAAAAATGGACGGAAGGTATACTTAATTATGTAGATATTAGGGTTTAACATGGAAAGATCATCAATTTGCGAACTGAACTTGGGAATTGGGATATTCAAAACCACAAGAGGTTGTTTGGTTACTGAACGACAAGTTACGATGAGATTATAATGTGAGGATATAATGCAGGGAATAAATAATGACGAAGTTATTCAGTGAATATACTTTTATTGATAGGTGTTTGATTCATTGGCCTAAAAATGAGATATGAGAGATATAATATAAATCATGTGTTGTATTCCGGGATTGTTATATCATTGATCAAGATGACCCTGATATATAATTTACTCCATCTAAAATGATATACTTGAAATTTTCTCGTGTATAACTTGTTGAAACGTGAACCTTGCCTTAAAAGAAGAAAGAGTTTTTTATTTGTGTGACGCATGAATTTAGGACATTATATGTAAGGATACATGTATAGTTGAATACATCTATTTGGGAAAAAGAGAAATGTATAGAATTAAATTATGATACTTGTACTAGATTAGATACATGTTACGGTAGTCCTATAAATACCTAGATATGATAAATTTAAGTTAAGTTGGTAGAAGAACATATTCCTCACTTCTCTTCAAGAAAATGATTAATTATATAAGTCAAATTGAGTGGAATCAAAAAGAATTGTTGCCTCACTTGTCTTAGGAAGAGAATTTGAGTGAATGAGAGTGCTCCCCCTCCCCTGATTTTTTAACATTTAGTATCAGAGCCACTTGTCTCGAAGGATCTGTAGAGAACCTGGATTTTGAAAAGATCTGAAAGAACGAATCTTCAGATTGAGATGAATATGAAATGAATGATGAGATTAGCTGATAGCTATGAGAATAATGTGCTAGAGAAGAATACGCTTGAAGTAAATATTTTGGCAGTGGTGAAAGATTTCAAAAGTTGAACAACTTTTGAAGAATGTTTTTAAAGGAAAGGAGCCCAATAAAATTATCATGAAGCAGTTGCGTATGAAGTAGCTGCATGATGAAGAATCTCGAGTAGAGAAAGGTAGCGGATGATATTGCTGCCATGAAAAGAATGAATAAGAAAATTCACTCTCATCTATCAAGGGATTGATGAAGAGATGTCGGAGAAGGTTTCTTTTTGTGAAACCGAGAGGAGATGAAGATGAAGATGATTATGATTATCATTATGAGAAAGCATGTTGTTGAATCTAACAACATTACTTTGATAAAATTTGAAGAAGTGATTTCTGAAGAGATAGACGCTTCTAAAATACTATCTATTGTTGTAAAGTCTAAAAAAGAATTTTACAATAAATATGATAATTGAGAAAATGATGAAAAAGAGTTTCTCATGCAATTGAGAAATCTCCAAAAGGGAAGAGCAGTTGATAAGAGGAAAGTTCTGATGAAACTGATGATGTGTCTTTTGAAGCACATTTAGTAAATGAACCTCAATCTCAAGAAAGAGACATCTTCTGAGAAGGTGAGGATCTTTTGAAGAAACTAATCAAAACCATCTGAACTCTCAAGAAGAATGCTGATGTGCAATCTTGGAAGAGCTTGACAAAGAAAGATGGAGATATTGAAGAATATTTTGTGAATTTCAGTCACAAGGTTTAAGGGCGAGTGTTGAAATGTGAACCTTGCATTGAAAGAAGAAAATAATTTTTTGATTTATGTGATACATGAATTTAGTTAGTTCATGTATTTAAGACATTATATGTAAGAATACATGTATAGTTGAATACATGTAATTGGGAAAAAGAGAAATGCACAAAATTAAATTATGATACATATACTTGACTAGGTACATGTTAGGGTAGTCCTATAAATATAGATATGATAAATCAAAATTTAAGTTAAGTTGGTGGAAGAACATATTCCTCACTTCTCTTCAAGAAAATGATTTAATTATATAAGTTAAATTGAGTGGAACCAAAAAGAATTATTGCCTCATCACTTGTCTTAGAAGGAGAATTTGAGTGAATTGATGCATTTTTTCCATTAGAGTGCAACTTATGTATTTTCCCTTTTTTTCTCTTTGGTAGCATTTTTTTTAAAATGATGGGACCCACCAAAGCATTGCATTTCTGGCAGTTGTTTTCCCACGCATACATATGTAATCAAGAAGATGATAAAAAGGAAAAAGGAGAGGTAGAAACAAGAGTAGTGTAGCACTTGAAGAAATTAAAAAAGATGCTTAGTACTGGTATGTACTGGAATACAGGAATCAAGAAAAGGGCATTAACAGTTGCTAATTTTGCAGAGAAGGTGAAATATTCAAAAGTAGTAATACTTGGTGGAACTGGAAGAGTTGGTGGTTCTACTGCTACTGCTCTTTCTAAGCTATGTCCTCACCTTCACATTATCATTGCTGGTCGAAATAGGTAATAATAAACTTTGTTTAGTTTTATTTTTTGGAAATTATTGAAACTCAGAATTTCATTCATGGGATTTTGTTTGTTCTTGTGACATTTGGATAGATTCTTTATTCTTGGTGATAAAGATAGTTCTTTTCTTGATTTAAAGATGTTTTTAGTCCACATTTCTCTCTTTCTATGTCCTGCTATTTGGTATGATTCAAGTCATTTTCAAATAGAAAATGTTTGGTTGGCGAGTATAAAATATTTTTCGGAAAAACATACTCCCTTTGTCTCAATTTATGTAGCGGTTTGACTGTGTATGAAGTTTAGAAAAGAAAAATTTATTTAAAAACTTGTGGTCTAAAATAAGGCATAGATTTTTGGGTGGTTATAAATGATATCATTAAGGGTAATATGGTAAGTTTATGTTAAATTATTTCTAAATAAGAAAGTATGACATTCTTTTTGGGACAAATTAAAGGGGAAAGTATGAACATTAATTGGGACAGAGGGAGTACATGTTTTATTAGCAAATCGGATACTGTTTTGATGAAAGTTTTGAGTACTAAAGATTAATAATGACGCCTAAGTGGGAGTTGGAACGTGTAATATGGCACAACGAACAGTGATAGATTTGATGTTCATTGTCTTCTAATCCTTGGTGACTAATACCTGAGTTTGATGCTTATTGTCATGAGGTTAGATTAGCTTTTCTAACGAAAGATAAATTTATTATGAAAGTAATGCAAATGGAAAAGAGGAACAAGTGAGAAGGATGTCGTAATAGCTTTTACCTAGGTTATTAAAGACTTGCTTGACCAATTACTGCAAAGCTAGAAGAATTCAATATGTTAAAGAAATTTGATGTTAAGACTGTTAATCAAGAAAGTTTAGTGTTGATTTGGAAGTTCTTTTGTTTTCCATTAAGATTGAGGAGATCTTTGAAGGAAGAGTAAAGATAAGTCTCACATAAGACTTCCTTTTGTAAATGAAAAAGTGGCTGAATAATTATCACTAATCTGGGTATGATTATGGAACTATTAACTGTATGAGTTTGGAAAACTGATATCCAAAAAATGAGTGGATAAAGAGGAAAATAAACCCAAAGAGCTTTATGGACACACCCAGTTGTGTTTGGTATGAAGTTCAGGGACTTTGCATTCCAGTAGTAGTGATACAGGCATGTTCTATATATGAGCAAGTACATGAGAGGTGGTTGTTTATTTGCAAGGCTAAGAGGCTAAGAGGTAGTACTACTACACCACGAAAGAGAACTAAAGCATGAGTCTACTTTAGCTGGTTAAGAAGCTGTTAGTAACTCAGTATTGTCTTTGTGTTCTGTCTCCACCTTTTTGCACCCTAGATGATTGTGAATGGTTGTAGCCTTGTAGAGTTTAAGTTAACCACACTTTGGGTGTAAAAAGAAAGAGGAACAAAGAGATATCTTCATGTGGAATATGTTATACCAAGCTTTCTTGTTTGATATGCATGTCGTGCGATATAAATATGGACCATATTACCAGACCTATACTGTAAATGGAAAACATTAAATGTTATTTCATAATAAATCACCAGTAGAAAGTAGTATGTGTCGACACCTTTCTTGAGTAGATCATCTCAGTCCTCATCTTATTCTACTTCTTAAGTTGGCTTTATAAATGTAAACACGGATTTTGGACTCTTGCATGGCAAAGAAAAGGACCCCTGCACATTACAATATACATGACACGTGTGTGATGACATGTTCCAATCTCTATTGATAGATGAAATAAGTTACATGCAGTCAAATTGTAGTCACAGGTCATCGTATCGTCTTTCCAAGCGAAGTAACCATCCGAGAGAGGGTTGATCTGTTGATGCAGTCGTTATCCATATTTTTGGATTTTGGTTGAATAGAACATATAGGGGAACAAATATGAAAATGTAAAACTTATTAGCTTTCATGTTTGTCCTTCCCTCTAAGTAGCGAGACAAGCTTGATAGCATGAAGGATATCTGATTGGGGTATTACAGACAGGGGCAATAAGTGCTGATAAACTCTTCAGTTGGCTGAACAGATTCAAAGTAGAGCTAATATTTAATTGATCCTTTGAGAGATATGTTATAGATTAATTATTTGGTTGTCTTGAGTGCTATGAGTCTATGACATTTCCATTCAAGTCAAGGACTTTCCTAACAATGCAATTGCACAATCCCAGGGCTTATAACCAATTTTGGATGTGTGTTTCATCCAATATCACAGTTAAATTGATTTCTTGGTTTATCCCATTTTCTATATGACATTCTTGGTTTCTTCCTAAACTTATTTGTTGTAAATTTGGACTTCTTGAATAAAGAAAAACTATTGTGCATCATATTATCTGTAACAGGGAGAAAGGGGCTGCCATGGTGTCAAAACTAGGAAAGAACTCAGAATTCGCTGAAGTAAATATAGACGACAGAGAAGCATTAGAAGCCAATTTGACAGGTCTACCAGATCCTTCCTTTTTTATTTCTTGCATACTTTAAACTTGAGAAGCACTTTATCAAATGCAGCTGTCTATTGCAAGTTAATGTATTGATGAGTATGGATCATCAATTACCAACACCCTATGCTGTAATGTATATATATTTTTTTTTATATCAATCTGTCTTAACGGGAATAAGCTATATTTTTGTCATTGTTCCCATTCATGCTGTCATTAACAGTCTTCAGTAAACTGATATTCTTTGCATTAAACTGTCTATTTGGACTATTAATTAAGGAATCTGTGTTGTATGAATCTAGAAAAACTGATGTATTTTAACGTCATACTCTTTAAAAAGTTAAACTAGCATAATTGCAGTTACTATCTTTTTGAATAGGAATCCAGATTTCCTGTTCGACGAACATGACTACTGAACTTACTTATGGACACTTGTAAGTAAATTAAGACAAGTTGATATAATACAACTTCCACTGGTCAGCATAGAGATGGAAAGCAGTTAATATATTGCATAATTGACATTGGGATAAGGAAAAATGTTTGTTGTTTCTTTTTATGTTGTTACCATATGCAGTGAAATTGCAGCCTAACAGTAACATCCATCGCTATTGCTTTACCTAGATCTGATCCCTTACATATACCCTTTATATAAAAAGAAACACAAAGACGGCAAACAATAAAACAAAACTATAGTCGTTCTCCGTTGTCTGTTTAAGGTAGAACAGGAAATTCTCACGCACAAGTGGCTCTATTGGTCATAATAGAAGAAAATGGGGGTTATCCCAAAAAATAAAAGAAAATACGGAAAGGATATGGTTTATCTTATTTTTTCTTGAATGTTAATATGCATGCCACTTCTCTACCTACTTACATATTATCACCTTATGTTCTTTATACATCAAATATTGGCTGAAATGCTTGAAATCTAATCCATTATTTATAATATCTACTGGGGATGTGATAAAATGATGCCAATTGCTATATGCTCATAGTAAAAAGCCGTCTCCTTATAGTCTAGCGTAATTACTGTCTAACGATTTTGCAGATGCGGACATTGTGGTTCATGCTGCTGGCCCATTCCAACAGTCAGAAAACTGTAAAGTACTTGAAGCTGCCATTGCGACCAAGGTGAGAGAAAGGTAATCAGCATAACTTCCAAGTTTTAACTTTCTTAAGTGAATGACTACAGAAATATGAAACTCTTCCTCGCATTTGAAGAGATTATTGAAATTATTAAGTCGTCTCGTCCAACAGACAGCCTATCTTGATGTTTGTGATGACACGAGCTATGCAACACGGGCGAAGTCCTATATGAATAAAGCACTGGAAGCCAATATTACTGCCATAACTACTGGTGGAATCTACCCAGGAGTGAGCAATGGTACTTTATGACTTATGTTATATTGTTTGTGCATTTTACAAAAGGAAATTTCTGCTTAAGTTCTGCCTTTTCTCTTCTTTGAAATTTTTCATCAAAGCTTTACTGCTATGTCCTACTTTTCAGATGAATATTGCAATTAGAGTTTGGTGACAATCTAAATTTTTTATCTCTTACTTTTTCATTTTTTATGGAATAGATTCTAGGTTTTATTATTCTTATCTAATGAGCAAATCTTGTTTCTTCGTAATCTGCTTTACTATTGATAAGTAGAAGAATTGTAGATAGGAAAAATCAGATACGACTTACTTTTACAGTATTTTGCAATACAACTTTTACTATTATGAAGCCCTATTTTTAATCTGTAATACTTATATTATTCTTAACCACTACAATTAGGTGGATTTCATAATACGATGCTCAAATGTGGACGCTGGATATTTAAGTTTGAACCAAACGAACTTAATCTATGAAAAAGAAGAATATTTAATAAATTACTTATATGGAAGAGCTTAGAATGCACTTTCCTTCCAGATGGCCTTATAAATTTATGGAAATATTTGTTAAAAAGTTACACTTTACTACTCTATCAAGTGAACTGAAACATTGTTTTTCTACTACTATGACAGTGATGGCAGCAGAGCTTGTTCGCACTGCAAAACTTGAAAGCGAGGGTGAATTAGAGAGGCTGAGGTAATCATTTCCCGCTATGTTTTTGTCCTTGTTAATTCGTGTCAAGTTCTGGCCAGAGATTTGAATGAACATTAAATCATTCAAAGACTACCTTATTTATCCTAATAAATCTTCCGAGAGTTTATGTTCTGTGCACGACTGTGTAAAGAACTTTTATACTATTAGGTTAAGTTGCCTACTGTAACTCTCCATATCAAGCCTTGTTATGGTATCCTGAATAATATAACAATTATCTGCTATAACTGATTAGATTTCACGTATAATGTAAACATTATTTATACTGTCAGTGTATAAGCTAAAACTCTTTTTCCCAAAAGAGTTTCATTAGATGACATACTCTGCAACGGCAATGATTAATCAGAATCTTGTAACCTTTAATCTCTTGAATTATCCTCTGCCTAACAACCAACATGGAAATGCTGGATTTAGCAAGTCCTTGTTTAATAATAGCTTATTGCAGTTCCCTTAACCCGTACTCAATGTGTTTCCTCCTGATCGTATGGTTTAAGCAATGACACCTATTGGCAATGACACCTATTGTCTTGAAATATAATCAAGTCGCCTGGAGTTTGTGTTGCATTGTAATGTCAATACATTTGTCTTATTGTCTTTTTCTTGATAAATCTTTTACAGATCTAACATGTTTAGATATTTATTTCAGATTCTACTACTACACTGCAGGCACTGGTGGTGCTGGACCTACTATTTTAGCTACTAGCTTTTTGCTTCTTGGAGAGGATGTAGTTGCATATAATAAAGGTCAGCTATACAGATGTAGGACTGGATATTTCCCCCCAATCCTGAACCGCTTCTATTTATTGTGATCTCACCACTGTATTGAAATTATATACCAGGAGAGAAAATCAAATTGACTCCATATAGTGGGATGCTGACCATTGACTTCGGATTAGGGATTGGCAAGAAGGATGTTTACTTCCTGTGAGTATTTGCAACTGAAAGTTTGTTATAAAGGATCTAGCCTTGAGCCCTATTTTCCTTGTATACTCCAAAAATAACAACAACATACCCAGTGTAATCCCAACAAGTAGGGTCTGGGGAGGGTAGAGTGTACGCAGACCTTTCCTCTACCTTGAGAAGCTAGAACGGTTGTTTTCGAGAGACTCTCGGCTCAAAGAAAGAATAAAAAGAGGTAGTAGCAACAAGCAAAAACAATAGAAGGATAATAAGATAATCGGGGCTAAAGAAATAACAGATAGTAATAGAAATCTAAGAATAAGAGAATACTAGAATAATGCTAAAACTCTAGGAATGGAAAAGAAATGCGCCCGATTACCCACTACCCCTCTACCCTAATTCTCGACCTCCACACCTCCCATCAAGGGTCATGTCTTCAGTAAGTTGAAGTTGTGTGAACACCTCACCCCAATACTCTTTTGGCTACCTCTACTCCTCTTCAAGCCCGCAACGAAGTTGTGTGATCACCTCACCCCAATACTTCTTTTGGCTACCTCTACCCCTCTTCAAGCCCGCAACAACCAACCTCTCACACCTCCTTACCGGGGCATCTGCACCTCTCCTCCTCAATTTGTTTGTCTTATTTTGACTCGGCACAGAGTTTAAGAAAATAAAGAAGAATTTTGAATCGTGTGTATTAAACTACAAATGTGTTTAATGTATCAAATATCTTTTAAATCTTGTGGTCTTAGATATGCTATGTAGGATGATTGGTGTAAAGAGTTACTAAATGTAGAAAATGACATTCTTTTTGAAGCAGACTAAAAAGGAAAGTGAGACAAACAAGTTGAAAAAGGAGAGAGTAATACTCTCTGCATAAGAGAAACCGTGAAATCATGAAGCTCCTGCACAAATATAGACTGATCTGCAATATCACCTTCTTATAATAAAAAGGGTGATGTTATAAATCTGTTATTTGTCTTTCGTTACAATTTTATTCTTTAATATGTGTGATCCTTTCATCCCTCAAGTTCTAATCTTTTGAAAATCTCATAATGTTCAGAAATCTGCCAGAGGTGAAAAGTGTGCATGAGGTCCTCGGAGTACCAACTGTTAGTGCTCGGTTTGGAACAGATCCATTCTTCTGGAACTGGGGAATGATTGCTATGAGAAATTTACTTCCTCAAGTAGGTCTTTCAACTTGATATTTCGGTATCTCTATTTTGGATGCTTGAATCCCATTTGGTGCAGAATCCTCTTTATATAAAGGGGCAGCCCGGTGCATTAAGCTCCCGCTATGCCTGGGGTTCGGAGAAGGACCGGACCACAAGGGTCTATTGTACGCAGCCTTACCTTGCATTTCTGCAAGAGGTTGTTCCATGACTTGAACCTGTGACCTCCGGGTCACATGACATCAATTTTCCCAGTTACTCCAAGGCTCCCCTTCAATCCTCTTTATATACACTGGCGGATCCATGTATATACATGGTGGTGCAGTTGCACCACCAGATTTTTAATTTTTTTTTTGCCTTCTAGGTATAAAAAAAAAAAAATTGCTATGCAAAATATTATTATTTCATATGTTTGCACCACCAAAATTTATCGCCTGGATCCGCCACTGTTTATATAGTTTAAAACTTTTAAAATAGCACTCCACCTATGTGGCTTTACAAACTATAGTTGGTTCGAAATCCGAATAAAGGTAGTCTATTAATGGCTAGTGTAGAAAAGTCTAGACTATGCTAAATCCTCTTAATACTGGATGTAAGCGCAGGGAATGGATACAGATGATTTATATAGCTCTTAGTTGATTTTCTTTTTGTGTGTGCACACATTGAGAGAGAGAGAGAGAGATTCTGATTTATTTGTAGATGAAACATTCATTTTGCACTTTGATCATGATGTGTCCAAAAATCAGCTTTGAGATACTGTTGAAATTTACTATATTTGTAGTCAAGGGATCCCCCACATTCCAACTTTCAAAAGTATATATCACACGCTCAATAGGCGTTATAAGTACATTGTACAAATTCTGCAGGAATTCCTGAGGGATAGAAGCAAAGTGCAACAGTTAGTTCAACTATTCGATCCAGTTGTTCGAGCTGTTGATGGAACAGCTGGAGAGGCAGTCTCAATGAGAGTGAGTTTACTTCTGTCTTCTGTGTATTTAATTTTATCCTTTGAATGGTGCTACTACCTCATCTAAAAGCTTAAGCTATTAGAGAGGGTACATTTTTATTTACTTAATTATATCTTCAACATGTCCTTTCACATGGGTCAAGCACGTGAAATGTCTTTTTTTGCCAATGAGTAGCGGTGACTAGTGAGACTTGAACCCAGGACTTCTGCCTAATTTTATATCATGTTGAATTGTATGATCTCGTATAAAATCTTAATATTACACTTTTATTTACTTAATTATATTTTTAACATGCTTAAACATTATCTCCACCAAAAAAGCTAAAGATTGTGAAACCCTGCTTCCAAACAGTAAGCTCAGCAAGTTGGTTTGATCTTTTGTGAAACAGGTGGATTTGGAATGCTCAGATGGACACAACAGAATTGGCATATTTACTCATAAAAGTCTCTCTCGGTAAGTTAGCTTTTCTGCTCCTGTCGATGTAAAATCTCTTACATTTTCCAGTTGTTGATTCTAAACTTTTGGTCAAGTTACTATCTGTGGAATGCTCGTTTATTATCTTCAGCAAATCTAAGACAAAATTGTAATGTAAGCCTTTCTCATAAGGTTGTAAGCTTTAAAATTGTTTCTTTTTTAGATCAGTGGGAATTTCAACTGCTGCATTTGTCCTTGCTATTCTTGAGGGGAGCACAAAACCTGGTGTCTGGTTTCCTGAAGAGGTATGTATGACGAACCAACATACTTGTGAATTACTGTTTCTGTCAACTTTAAAATTAAGGAAAATGACATTGACATTAGGCTTAACTCAACTTGAAAAGTTAAAGTTAGACCATATGGAGGCCAGGATTGAACATTCGGTGCATGGACAATATAACTTGGGGGGCCGAACATTAGTTAAATTCAACTGGGGATAAATCTGGCTCTGATACCTTATTAAGAAAAATTGACTTGGGTCTAACTCAACCTCAAAAAGAAGATCACGAGGTGAGGATTGCCCTAGACTAGAGGCGGATCCACAGTGTAAGTTATGGGTTAGGCCAACAAAGTAGTTTTGCCCTAGACCGCTCATATGTGCTTAGATAATCAATAAATATAATTTCAGTATTAGCACTTGAGGTCACTGTCCTCTCGAACCCATAGAGTTTAAACTCTGAATACACCTCTACCGAAGATCATAAATTGTGACAACTCATATCTTCAATCTATGTGGGACACTTAACCCAAAGGACCTCAACTTTTGTTGTTACTCTTTTTTCATAAACAATTTTTGGGCTTCCCTTGCAGCCTGAAGGTATTGCAGTTGAAGCAAGGGAAACTCTTCTCCAAAGAGCTTCCCAGGGAACAATAAACTTCATAATGAACAAGTATGTATCTGTTAGCAATTTCTCCTCCAATGTGCTACTTAACTTTATAATTTCAAATAATACTTCTTTCTTCTTCTTAGGGCTCCGTGGATGGTAGAAACAAATCCTAAAGAGCTCGGTTTTGGGATTTATTCATAAATTCAGTATAGAAATTTGACAGATCAAGTAAGTGCGCCTAAGTTTCATGTTCGTTTATAATATGTACCTTTTGCATTTCATAAGTATAAATACAACCTTCAACTTGAGTTATTTTCTCCCTTTTTTGTTTGGATTTAATTTATATATACTAATAGCGTCAAAGTTTTACACTATTACTGCACCTTAACCGGTTCCGGCAAGTGGCCTAACACTTTTTCTAGGTTAGCAATCAAATATTACAAATATTTATTAGTTAGTTATCTTTCAACTGACATGATTGCGTAAGCATATTTGACATCATCAGTGCATAGAATTCAAACTCATTTCTTTTCCCCTTTTCAGGCGTTGAACATGGAGCCAGTATGCACCCCCGCCTTGAAGATAGATTTGTTTATATTATCTTTACCAATAAAAGTGCAAATAAAACAATGAGCTCTCATTTAATTGCTTCCCTTTCCCCTAATTATATTCTTTTGCGTAGCTGGAGTTAATTCTATGAGAGAAGTCTGTTGAATGACATTGTTAAGACACGGTTGATAATGATACATATTAAAGCAGTTCTATGTTGATTATTTTTGTTTTAAATGTTTTGGTTATCAGGTATTATGAATGACGATCTGTCGATAGATAGGTGACAATCTCAAATATAAACCAAAATTAGAGTGTTTTTATGAATGACGATCAGTCGATCATAGTTCATTAATCACAATTAATAAACGAAATTATGTGAAAAGCTCGATATAATAATTAGGCGAGGTAAAAATTAAGATTATCCATAGTTATTTGTACTATTATTTAGAGTTTAGTTTATAGTGAACTTTGAATTCAACTATATCTAGCTGTGTTCACTTATAAATTTATAATTTTGGTACATCAATGATAGTTTATATGTGCTGGTTATTCAAATGATTGTGGCATTCTTGCGAGATGCAAATGAAGAAGTCATGGGTTAATATATCAAAATTGAGGTCAAATGTAATGTATTGTTTATATTTATTTATTTTAACATGTCAGAGGATTTTTGTATGACATAATTATTCGTCTTTTTCTTGTCTAACCAAATATGATCTAACATTAATCACTTTAATAATGTTAGATTTGATGGAAACTATGGAAAAAAAAAATTAACGGAAACTCACATTTAGAGGTATAAATTTTATAACTTTTGCTATTTTTTTATATATATTTTTACAATCCGGTACACCTTTTTAAGGTGTAATGTATGCTATTTGTTATATTTTTTAAGTGTCTAATGCAGTTTTTTATGTTGCATATTTTCAGAATTTAATGGGACTTTCTTAGTGTTTATTGTTAAACACTTTTTTCACTGTTTCCATCAAATCTAACGAACATAAATTATTCAATATTTGATATATACTCAAAGTATTAAGTTTTGGTAAATTTAAAAAACCAAAACTATTCAATATATAGTTAAGGGACTATTTTAAACAACTTGTCATTTTCTCAAAACAAAGAAATAGAGCCCAAATTCGATCCAACGTCTGTATAAAATTTTCTTCCACCGTCTACTTCTCTTCGCTTCTCCTATCTGAATCGAACTGTGTGTATCTATTGTTTTATATTATTAGAACTAAGGGAACAATCTTGTTTGGATCGGTAATGGAATCAAACTATAGCATGTCGTGAAAGAAGCACACTGGACGGGCGTGCTTCGACCGTGTCTCCGGGGCCTAGCTAGTGAGCGGTTCTTTCGGGCGGGAAGCAGGCCGTGCCCTACGGAAAACCCTTTTATTCCTTTTTTGCAAAGAATTTTAATGGGTATAACACCAAATATTTGTGAATGGCGTGTATGCTTCTACCTAAACCCTTTTCCCTTTTTGTGATGACACTTAATGGGCTAAACTCGAATATTAGTAAATTCGACTATAATGTTGTGTCCTCTCAGCTGCTATACTATTGTTCCTTGTGATTTTTACAAGTTTATACAATAACAAAAACAACACTATAATCTTACCAGTGGGGTCTAGAAAAATTAGAGTGTACACATATATTATTCTTAATTTTGAAGGTAAAGAAATTGTTTCGGATAGACTCTCAGCTCGAATCTGTTTTGATTACATCCCCTCCCACACACACAAGTACACAACTCTTGTGCCTAAAGAGAATTAAGAGATGATGTGAATATATAATCAACTGGTGTGTATATCTCCAACGATCTCAAACACTCATTCTCACACAAACGGTGACACAAGAAAAGTAAAAAAAAATCACCATTTTTATTAGAAACTAAAAAAGAGAAATTTTTGTTGTGCAATGAAAATGAAGGACTCAAGAAGGTGAACTTATACTGATACAAGGGATTGCAACAATCAAACTTCTAAATTAGGGATAGAAAAAATTAGGTTCAACCCTTTCAAACCAGAGAGGAGTCTGGACACTTTAAATAAGGTACAATATCTCAACTTGCATGGAAAGAGAGTCTAAGATTCACAACAAACTCTTGCCTTTTCATAAAGCCTCTGAAAAGTGTCAATCTATTCAAATATGAATAATACTTTAACACACACTCTATCGATGTCCATATTGCTATGTAAAACTTCTGGACCCAAAAGGTCACCCAAAAAATATGATCACGAGCTTCGAAGGAAAAAATAGGATATTTATTCCAAAATTAATTTACCCAACCTCTAGGGAGTCTATATACCATAAATTATCCATATCTAACATCAATTTCATGCTTAAATCAAGAATCCCCAAATTCTAACTTAGGGTTCATAAATCCATGAAACCCCATCCCAAATCATAATTTCTAATATGAGATTCTTTACTAATAAATAAAATAATCATAAAAGGAAAGTTAGAAATTTACCCCCTTGATTAGTCTTGAAAATCCTTTCAAAAATCACCTTAAACCGAGCTCTCAAGTCCCATAAATGAGTTATGAAAAGTTTAAGTCAAAATAGGCATTAAATATTCCATTGAACAGCGTCTTTGCGGGTGCGGCCCAGATTCCGCATTTGCGACTTCACATATGCAGAAACTCACACAACTTAAAAGGTCGCCTCCGCATGTGCGGTGCGAAGGTGCGACATCGTGCCTGCGAGGCCTTTCTCGCAGATGCGGGATTTGCCCTTTTCTCCGCACCTGTGACCTTGCGCTGGTGCGGCCACCTTGCACGTAGGTGCCCAACACCATAACCAGCAATCCAAAAATAAGTCCAAACTTTAAATCAATTTCTGAAACTCATCCGAGATCTCCCGGACACATACTAAATATGCAAACCACTCCTAAAACATGCAACGGACTTGCTTCCGCACTCAAAATACTCATATGAAGTCGTCTTGACCCGTTGTTGACTCTAGTCAACTTCAATTTTCTTAATTAACTAAAATCTCAACGAAAGTTCAAAATACACATGAGTCCCTCGGGAACCAAACCAATGGCTCGACTAAGTCATAAAAGACAATCCAGACCTAATAGAATTGATGAAACTTCAACAAAGACTCAATTGCCCTCAATGTTCTCTTTAGTCAACTAAAATTCATTTCTTAACTTAAGAACTTCTCAAAATCCACAAACTCGCCCGAATCTCACTCAAATCATTCGGGACTCATTACAACCATTCGCTTAAGTTAAAAATCACGACCCAGAGCTAATAGAAGCATCAAAATTTGATTCTGAGCGTGTCTTCTCAAAAGTCAACTCCTAATCAAACTCTTCAAACTTAAAACTTTTAAACTCAAAACTTAGATTTTATTCTGTTAATTATATCTGATTGCCTCGAAAATTGTGTCACCCATCCCCACACATCAAAACAAATTTAGGGAAAAGGCATTAATGGGAAAACCAACAAAATATCCAAAATGACCTAACGGGTCGTTACATCATCCACCACTTAAACATTTGTTCGTCCTCAACATAAGAGAGAAAAGAAGTACCTGAATCTCCAAAAACCTGAGGGTATCTAGTTCGTATGTCCGTCTCAGTCAGCCAGGTAGCATCCTCAAAACCTTGTGATGCATTTACTGAACATTTATCGAAGTTATCTCTTTGGATCTCAACTTTCGAATCTACCTATCAAGTATATCAACTGCCTCCCCGTCATAAGTGAAGTTCTGTGAATCACATAAGAACCATCCGAACATTACTTCTTGAGCATGGAAGTATGAAACACAGGGTGAACATCCAATAATCCCAGTGGCAAAAACAACTCATAGGCAATATCACTGATACACTGCACAATCTCAAAAGGATACCTGGGGCTCAACTTGCCCCACTTCTCAAACCTTATCACACCCTGCATGGTTGAAACCTTCAACAAAACTTGTCCACCAACCATGAACTCTAGATCATGAACCTTTCGGTCCACAAAACTCTTTTGCCGACTCTGAACTATGAGAATCCTCTACTAAATCAATTTGACCTTCTCCTAGGAATCACACAACAAATCTATACTCCAAGGCCTAACTTCAAATGCATCAAACCAACCAATTAGAGAACGACGCCTCCTGCCATACAATGTCTCAAACGGTACTATCTCAATGCTAGAATGATAACTATTGTTGTAAGAAAATTCATCCAAAGGTAGGAACTGGTCTCAATGACCACCAAAATTGTTACACCCCGTAGTTTTACGTCAAATCGTGTTGTTGATTAACTTAAGTATCCTGAGAAGGCATGAGACCTTACGAAAGGATAATGATACTTTAAATCTATGTGTAGAAGTATTGAGAAGCATAAAAGTTAAAACAAATCAAAGAGGTTAGTTTCATAAAAGTTTGATAAAGTTTCATCCATCTCATGCAATATACGAACCATATTTTTGATGTACGGTCGTATAAAATTATCTAATGGTCGTATGATTTTCAGAGAATTTGGTCAAGTTCTGGTATATGAGATATGGTGCATGTACGTACCATACCTTCCTTTGTACAGATCGTACTTTGCCACCATACCTTGAGGCGGTGGAATGTTTTTCAGCTTTTATATTACAGATTGGCTTCACTTGAGACTTTATTTCTCATTTGTTTAAGACCCTAAACATCCCTAAATGCTCTCTAAAGGTTCCTCCATCATCTAGGAAGAGTTACTTAAGATTTTCAAGTGATGTCAATCCTAAAAGTTCATGAAGGTCATGTAACTTGTTCCCTTTCTCTTGTTATTGAATTAGGAGTCTCATAAAGTAGAAGGAAGCCTTGTTTGGAGAGGTGTTCTTACTGATTGAGGTAAGGTTTTGCTAATCTTGTATGTTCTCTAGCTTATCTTGGTGTAGCTAGTTGAATTGGTAAGAGAAACTTACAAGACTTCGGCTAAATTCCACAGTTAAGGTGTTGTGATTTATGGACTATTTTGAATAGTTTCTTGAGGTGTTTTATGGCTGAAAATGGTAAGGTATGAATGGTTGGACTGTTGGTTTTGTTGTGATTAAACGAAAGGAGGTGGTAGTATATAATCAACATGAAAATATGACACGAAGTTTTATGCACGCTAAGTGTTTGATAAAATGTCTTAATGAATCTACTTATAGTTTATTGATTCGATTGTGATTCAAATCATTAGTATATTGTAGATAAATATTCGTAAAGCATACAAGGATGCGTGGGATGTGTATAGCTAAGGCGACAAGGTATATAGGACTTATTCCTTTTTTTTAGCATGATCTTGTTGAAGAACATAACGTAACGAAACGTCTCTTAAATGACTCTACTCGTAATAGCTTGAAAATCATATCTTTGTGTTCCATCGAAGTGATTCATGACTCTTGTTTATCCCTTGTCGGTAATACTTTCCACATTCTATGTATTTATGTCTTTCGTTGATTGATGAAAGCTGACATACATAGTTACATAACGATAGTGAGAGGATATCAACTTTCAGTTACACTGACCATGGTTTATGATATCCCTCAAGGTCTTTCATGCATTGTATATGTATATGTATCTATTTTCTACCGAGATGCGTTATAGTCGGTCGGGTACGACACTTATATGTGTATACCAATTTGGATACGTTATGACGATTGTCCCACATAGAGGCTTGATATAATATTATATGACCCCATAGAGTGGCCAATTTTACTACTATGCATATGATCATGAGTATGTCTATTGTACGCCCTTAGTGGTAGTTCTTCTGAGTTTTAAATTGACTTATGCACCCTTCTCTTGCATTACATTCATGTTTTACATGTCTTACATATTCAGTATATTTTTTCGTATTGACGGCTCTTTACCGAGACGTTGTGTTTCATGCCAGGTATATGTAGACAGACAGACGCACCTCACAGTAGATTGCTCAGTTCACCAGTTGGTTGTCACACTCCTCTTCTTCCGGAGTTACTGTATAGAGAGTGGTAGGCTATGCTGCATATGTTTATATCTGTTTTTGGGAATGGCGGGCCCTGTCATGATCACATGTTGTATTACTCCTAGAGGCTTACAGACTAGTGGTCGATGTATAGTTGTTTTGTACGGCCTTGTCGGCCTCCCTCTGTTGGTATTCTTGTTATGGTATTGTCGGTCCTATTATATATATATTGGTTAGTTTTCCATTGTTACAAGCTGTTCTAATCAGATCCTCATTGTGCTTGTCAGAGGCATTGTCGGTCTAGATAGTTGTACGTTTAGATTATGATATATAGGTGGTATGCTCAGGTCGTTCAAGTGTCGAGTGCCAGTCAAACCCCCTAAAGTTGGAGTGTGACAAAAATCAATCACATGCATGCAACATATCTTCAATGGTGAAATATTGTGGTAACCTTCACTTAAGTATCCAACTCCATTCTGCATAGATCTCCAGAAGTGGCCCACATATCAATGTCATAAAAAATGAAAAAAACAAAATTCTTCAATTTCTAAAAAAAAGATTATATTATAGGTCAAGCATTTACATAAAATGCTCCAGGTGGCAGGTAGAGGTTGGTCGCCGGCCGCCGGCCGCCGTGGCCATGCTATTGGTTTCCGGTGGGCGTTAGGTTTAGGGTTTGTGCCAGGATGGTCCTGCTTATTTTAGGTTTAGTCAGAGGGGTATTTTTGTCCAATCAATAATTATTGAATAAAGCTTAAATACTTTATAAATAGTGGCTGAAGCTTAAATACATAAGAGTATGACAAATAACAAAATCGGTTATTCCTGCACTTTGTCCATGAAATAGAGCCCACATTCTTACCAAAATCTTCTTCATTGGAATCGTACTGTATGTATCCCCTTTTCTTGTTATATATTCTTATTAGAACAAAAACTTTTATCCTTTTTTTGCAATGAATTTTAATGGGTACAACACAAATATTAGTGAATTTGGCTTTATAATGTTGTATTTGCTCTACCAAAATCCTTTTTCCTTTTTGTAATGATACTTAGGGGGTGTATTCAATTAAAATTTTAAAAGATTTTTTTGGGATAAATAAGTTTTGTGTTATACTTTTAAATAATCTAAACGATTCTTGTCTTATTTAATCAAGACTATTAGGATTTTTTAAAGAGGGTGTCCAAATCTAATGTTATTCCATCAGAATTTTAAACAAGTAATAAAAATTCTTTTTATATTCAAAAACTTGCTAATTTCGAAAAAAAATCCCTCAATGGAATTTGTGGGACTTTTTAATGGAAATATAAATACTAAACCTTCTAAACAATCTCACACCTCTGGATAAGATTTTTTTCTCAAGACTGTTTCTCTCTTCATTTTCTCTTTCTACCCCATTATTTCACTTTCATCTCATTCCCAAATTCCTTCAAGCAGTGGGTTTTTTTGTGTGCAATCACGGTTCAATTTTCAGATGTTAGAGAGTTAGGGTATTCTAAGGCAAAATGGTGGGTTTGTTGGGTGTGTGTGTGGGGCGGGGGCCTCCAGATTCAATGGTCAGGATCTGTGTGTGTTTTTCCTATTTAGTACTAGTAAAATTTGTATTATTCTTTCTTTCATTTCTTGATTGTTAATCCACTGAAAAATACCTATTTACAACATCATCTTTATATGCTTGATCTACGCACATGGCAAGACAAAGGATAAAATTTTCTCACTAAAAACCTAGCATGAAAAAAGTATGAAATTTGTGTTGAATTAAAGAAGTCTCACTCCGTTGTAGCAAAGAATACAAATATGTGTGTTAATATCCACCGAAAGTACAAAAAATCACGAATTTGAGTTTCTGGGCTTAGAAATACAAAAATAACCGACGTCGGTCATGACGAAGTAATGAATTTCGATCACAAGCCTATTTTTCATGGATCTGGTGAATTTCAGGCCAATTAGAGATAGTCCACATGATTCTAGAAAATCAGTGTGCTAATAATAACCTATCGAAAGTGCAAAAAATCATGAATTTGAGTTTTTGGGCTTAGAAATGCAATAATAAGCGACGTCGATCATGACGAAGTAACAAAAAGTCTTTTGGTATTTAAAAACTTGCTGATTTCAGGCCAATTTGGTGTTCAAAATCTCATTTAGCAAGTATATCTAGCTCACCAAGCATGAATATGATTTGGATTGTGAAACACCTTAAAGAAGTTATATTTGGGCTTTATACACGGTTCTTTGTTCAATTGATTTGTTCCCATGAATGCACTTGTATTTGCAGTTGTTGCAAGTCTTGATTCTATTAGAGAAAGAATGTCCCCTATGCAACTACATATTGTGCTTATGTGTGTAGAGTTGATTCTATATTATTTCCATAACAAGATCAGATGAGTCATTTTCTCCAAATCTATGCATGCAAGTTGTTCGTTGAAATATTTGTTAGAGAAATTGACATGGAAAATCCATGTGGTCCTTTCAAATCTTTATAAATCTTATGATAAATCTTTTAAAATCCAAACATGAAATTTTTTGATTGTCTTTTAAAATCTGTTAAGTCATTACATTTCTAAATAGTCTTTTAAAATCCACGGGATTTATGTATCCCAAAATAGTTTTTTAAAATCCTAATTGAATACGCCCCCCTAAATGGGTTAAACTCATATATTAGTAAATTCAACTATAATGTTGTGTTCACTCATCTATGATATTATTGTTCCTTGTGATTTTTATAAGTTTGTACTTGTTCCTATTTGCTTTAAGAAGTAAGAATCAGCTATTTGAAATTCTAGCTTAGTCCCGTAGGGCTAAGTTCAAGTGGCAAAAGTTGAGGGACTTGTGACCTAAATCATGTTCCAGACCTACACCATGCGAACTAAGCCTGGTATTTAAGTGAAAAAAGGTAGAATGGCGGACTCATTATCCATTTATCGGTCGTAAAAGAAAATCTAAATGGGCTTACCCCGAGCACGAGGTGCATCAAATGTTTTGACTTTAGACTCTAAAGTTGATTTTAATCTCCCATTTAAACTTTTTAGTTATAAATTGACTTGAAAATTTCAGACAAGTCATCCTTAGTTAGCTTAAACTTTTAGTTAAAACTCTTAAGCAGTTGGACAAGTAAAGAAGTGTTTGGAGTTACTAATTTGATTAGTGAGGATAATAACAGTTTTTGGGACTTACGACAATCCTTGATTAGATGTTTAAGTCCAAGGGAAAATATAAATTTACTTGCAACATATATATGTATGAAAATCTTAAAACAGGGTGTGTTGGTGTATGCAAAGATATGTCTTGTTGATGGAAGTGGTTGTTCATCCACATTTATCAACAAGGAGGAATGAATAGGGATGAGTGAACAATTAAAGAGTGACTAGCTTAAGAAACGGAGGAAAATATCATTGAAAAGAAGTCAACCACTTTATGAGGGTGATAGATGCACACTTGGACTAACAAGAAGTGAGAAGATTAAATGGACTAAGAGCTGGTGTTTGCCTTTGAAAGCGAAACGATCATGTTTGGTAACTGCTTAAGAAGTAGTGTTTGGAGTTGTGCTTTCATGAGAGCAGATGATGTACTAGCTTTTCATTGTTACGTGAACCTTATCAGGGTGAAGCTGTCGTTATTTTAGTTACAAGGTTCAGTGACATACTCAAGGAAGTAAGTGGCCAAAGAGGTCCATTGACTTTAAAAATTGTTAGAGAGTCGGCCATTGAGGGATAGAAGTTACCCTGAACCAGAGACCCTATTTTCAACAAGGACCCTATTGAGAATTGAACGACCTGTAGGTATATCATAGCTCTTAGCACAAATATATTTACAGTACTTGGAAGGCTGAAAGAAGCTCGCACGCAGAAACAGTTTAGGCTGGTCAAATAAAAGCAATGAGCTCTCAGCTCCTAGTCTATAAGAAGTGCTATTTTGTCCTGCATGGAACTATACTCCACCAAGAGATTCTCTCTCTTGTAATTTTATCCACATGTTCCATTTCTATACAAGAGGAAATGTGATTCGAACCCATAATACAATCTTCTTGTATGTTCAAGGTGCAGTCTTCTCATATTTTGAATTTTTCTTTTTTGTCAAACTTCAGAATCCTCATATGTTTCTCTCACTAATGCGTATTTGCTTTCCTTTTTTTCCATAAAATTTTAAGGCCTTACAAAAAACAAGGGGCATTGAGCTCTCAGCTCCTAGTTTCTAAGAAGTGCTATTTTATCCTACATGGAACTATACTCCACCAAGAGATTCTCTCTCCCGTAATTTTGTCTACATGTTCCATTTCCATACGAGAGTAAATGGGATTTGAACTCATAATACATTCTTCTTGTATTTTGAAATTGTTTTTGAAGGTGCAATCTTCATGTATTTTGATTTTTTCTTTTTTCTCATTCTTCAGAATCCTCGTAAGTGTCTCTCACTAATCGTTATTTACTTCCCTTTTTACTCTTAAACTTAAGGCCTTAGATGGTTTATGCGTAATTACTATGTTGTGGTCACTTCATCATTGGGTTTGTCGCTGCTGTATTGCTAAACAGGAATGTGATTCTTTTTTCAAAGCTATTTTGGTGGTCATGACCTGTTTAATGTAGTGTTCACCTTTTCATTGGTCTGTGGCTGTTAATTCTGAAACGTGGCCAGAGTTTATTATGACGAGTGTCTGATTGGACTTTGGTGGAAAGTAGTATTGCTCTTATCTTTTAATGGAATGATAGAAATTTTTAGGATCTTCTTTGTGCATAGCAGGTTTCTTCAAGGGTTTCCGTAAGTTCGCTAATCAAATCTTTCCTTTGATAGTCCATAGATCTACGAATTAACCCCTAATTGTGTGGGATTGAAGTATAGTTATTGTTGAATCAAAAGCAATGAGTGTCACGTGTCTGGGGGTTTTGTGTGAGTCTTGGTTTCATGACATAGTAACTTAAATATATGTTTCTTGCACATGTTTTTCTATATAATTTTAAGCGGTACATTTTGCTAAGCATGCCTTGCCTAATATTTTCAGATCTAGCATTCTTTTTGTCCCATCAACATACCCTTCAAGTGCCTGGAGCTGTATTACTCTACAAACAAAATTATAGTGAGACTTGGCTATGTTTCTGACAAGCAATGTCCCGCCGCGCTCTTCTGCATGTTAGTGTGTATTCTCTATCCCAACTGAACTCCCAAAGTCTATTTTCCTTGGAGTATGCTGTAAAGTTGTTGAAAAAGCTAGCTGATGATGGGAACATCAAATTGGGCAAAGTTGTTCATGCACTTCTTATTGTGTCTAATCATGCCTCAGAAGACCATGTAATTCAGAATAATTGTCTCATTAATCTCTACTCAAGGTGTGGACAACTTGCTGTTGCTCGGCAGGTATTCAACAGATTGCAGCAACGAAATGTATTTTCTTGGAGCATTTTAATGGCAGGGTATTTGCACAATGGATTTACTTGGAAAGTACCCAAATTGTTCAAAGACATGATTTCAGTGGATAATTTATTCCCAAATGAGTATGTCTTGTCTACTGTACTTTCTTCTTGTTCTAGTGGTGGTTTGCTACACGAAGGGCGGCAATGTCATGCGTTAGTGTTGAAATCAGGATTGGTGTTTCATCAGTATGTGAAGAATGCTCTTTTATCCTTTTATACAGTGTCTTCAGATATGGAAGGGGTCCGGGAAATCCTGAAGTCTGTTCCTGGATTAGACAACATTACTTATAATTCTGTACTGAAGGGGTTCTTGGATCATGGGTATACAAGTGAAGCATTGGATGTGTTCTCAAGGATGTTGGCTGAGGGCTTGGTGGGTGACAGCATTAGTTATGTGAATGTATTTGGTCTTTGTGCTCGTCTCAAGGATTTAAAATTGGGTCAGCAAGTTCAGTGCAGAATGCTGAAGTCTGGTCTTCAGCTTGATGTGTTCTTAAGCAGTGCAATCATGGACATGTATGGGAAGTGTGGTGAGATTGTAGGTGCAAGATATATTTTTTATTCTTATCCTGATCATAATGTGGTGTCTTGGACGACAATCTTGGCTGCAAATTTCCAAAATGGGTGCTTTGAGGAAGTCCTGAAACTGTTCTTACAAATGGAACTTCAGGATGTTTTGCCAAATGAATACACATTTGCTGTGTTGTTGAATTCCTGTGCGGGTCTATCAGCACTTGGGTGCGGGAAAACATTACATGCACGTGTTGAGAAGACAGGACACAGAGGTTATGTTGTAGTTGGGAATGCTTTGATCAATATGTATTTTAGGAGTGGCCATATTGAAGCCGCTAGGGCTTTATTTTCAAACATGATATGTCGAGATACTGTTACTTGGAATTTGATAATATCAGGTTTATCTCATCATGGGCTTGGTGAGGATGCATTGTATGCGTTTCAGGACATGTTAGCTGCCAGAGAGCAACCAAACTATGTAACCTTTGTCGGGGTTCTTTTGGCTTGTGGACATTTGGGTAGGATAGAAGAAGGATTTTACTACTTGCAGCATCTAATGAGGGACGTTGGCCTTGAACCTGGGTTAGAACACTATACCTGTGTTGTAGGGCTCCTTGGTAAAGCTGGAAAACTTGATGAGGCTGAGAATTTCATGAGTTCGGTGCCAATCACATGGGATGTTATTGCCTGGCGTACTTTGCTTAATGCTTGTAACGTCCACCGCAATTATGATTTAGGAAAGAGAGTGGCAGACCATTTATTGCAATTGAACCCCAATGATGTTGGAACCTATATCTTGTTGTCCAATATGCATGCCAAGGTGAAAAGGTGGGATGGTGTAGCAAAGATACGGAAGTTATTAAGAGAAAGAAACATAAAGAAAGAACCTGGATTGAGCTGGACTGAAATAAGAAATGAAACTCATGTGTTTGTTTCTGATGACACTCAACACCCAGAGACAGCTCAAATCCATGAGAAGGTGAGAAAATTGTTGGCTGAAATAAAACCACTGGGTTATGTTCCAGACACGGCTTCTGTCTTGCATGACGTTGAGCAAGAACAACAAGAGGGTTATCTTAGTTACCACAGCGAAAAGCTGGCTGTAGCATATGCTCTCATGAAAACACCATCCCAAGCGCCTATTCATATTATTAAGAATCTCAGAATATGTGATGATTGTCATGCTGCCTTGAAGCTTATCTCAAAGGTCACAATGAGAGTGATAGTCGTAAGAGATGTCAATCGGTTCCACAGTTTTCAATATGGTTCCTGTTCGTGTGCAGATTATTGGTGAAACATCACAAGATTGGCATATAGTTTCTTACAAGGGGTCAAAGGAGAAATTTTCCTGCTGCTACTTCAGTTATTTGTCTTTCGTCGGTGTACTTCTTTCAATATGTGTGATCCTTTCATCCCTCAAATTCTAATCTTTTGAAAATATCGTAATGTTCAGAAATTTGCCAGAGGTGAAAAGTGTGCAGGAGGTCCTCGGAGTACCAACTGTTAGTGCTCGGTTTGGAATAGATCCATTCTTCTGGAACTTGGGAATGATTGCTATGAGAAATTTACTTCCTCAAGTAGGTCTCTCTACTTGAATACTTTGGTCTCCTTTTTGGATACTTAAATCCCATTTGGTGTGGTATCCTCTCTATATATATTTTAATATTTTAAAATAGCACTCCACCTATGTGATTTCACACTTCAGCTGGTCCCACGTCCAGATGCAGTCTATTAACGATTAGTGTAAACTATGATAATCCTCAGTAGAATGGATACAGAAGATCTATATAGCTCTTAGTTGATTTTCTTTTTGTGTGAATATTGAGAGAGAATAAAATAGGCTTGGAAATTTCTGATTTGTTTGTAGATGAAACATTCATTTTCGTTTTGCACTTTGACCTTGATGTGTCCAAGAATCAGCTCTGAAATACTGTTGAAATTTTGCTACATTTTCTTGTAGTCAAGGGACCCCCCACAGTCCAACTTCCAAAAGTATATATCACACACTCAATAGGCGTTGTAATCACATAGTACAAATTCTGCAGGATTTCCTGAGGAATAGAAGCAAAGTGCAACAGCTGGTTCAACTACTCGATCCTGTTGTTCGAGCTTTTGACTGATCGGCTGGGGAGACCGTCTCAATGCGAGTGAGATGACGGCTAATTATTTTTAGTTTATGAGAAAATACATAAAATCACTCCTTAACTTGTCTTCAAAACTCACTCTAGCAATTTAACTTTACAAACACTCCCTCATTTTCTTGTTTGAAGTGAAATTAAATACCCCTGAGGACTGACGTGGCAAAATATTTACCATCAACTAGCTATAAGCGCGTGAAGAGGAAAAAACGCACACAAACTAATTCAAATTATACATGTGTCATCTTTCAATTGGATGACATTTAACTAATTTTTTTAATATTTTCTTTTCAAATTTAAATTCTCTTTATCCATTTTCTTCCTTTCTCTTTCTTTATTTTTGCTTTCTTATTTGTTTGTTCATTGCCCAGCCATCGGAACAGTTCTTCTAAGGGAAAATAAAATTGCCCAGGCCATCAGAACAGTTCTTCCCAAGATGGGGAAGATAAAAAATCAAGAAAATTAAACTAATCCTCCCTCCATATTCAATAATAGGTCAACTTTCTTACTTTCCTATTGGCATTGCTTTACATCTGGGTTTGTTAATTTGTTTCCTCAATTTAACTTGAAACTACAATGTTAGGTGCTGGACTTTTGAAACCCCATAACACAGTGACAACACTTAGCATAGAAGGGTGACCGTTAATTCATTCAGGAAATAAAATTAACAAAAACTCAAATGTAGGATTCGGTGTTAGAACCAAAATTAACTTACCGAGACATTATATGGCCATTGCTTTACGGGGTGGAATGTGAGGGCACCATTGAAGGTGATCGGAGAAGGGAAGGTACAAAGGAGAAGAGAAAGAAAGTGGGGTTATTGAGATATGCGTAGTTGTCGATGTACTACCCGAAAACGGACACAGATGTGGATCGTTCGTCAAATGGGGATTTATGGGTCATCGGTTCGCCGGAGAATGTGTGTTTCCGGTGGGACGAGGAAGATAGAGAAGAGTTGATTGACATATAATTATTTAAGAGATTTTAATAATTAATTAATGTGAAAATAATTAATAAAAGAAAACCTTTGAATAGAAAAAGAAAGAAAAATAGTAGAATTAAAAAATCAATAGAATTCTGACGTGGCAATGATGTGGCGCTGATGTGGTTGCACATGTACAACACCCTCACTAACAAGATTGGCTCTTTATTTGTAAGGGGTATTAATTTCACCTCAAACAAGTATAATAGGGGGTATATAAACACTCGTAAAGTTAAATTTCTAAAGTGAGTTTTGGAGACAAGTTAAGGGGTGATTCTATATATTCTCTTAATTTATTTAGTTTTATTTATTGAATTGTATAACTACCTCATTAAAAGCTTAAGTTGTTAGAGAAGGTACAGTTTTATTTATTTAATAATATCTTCGACATGCTTCAACATTCTGGAACCTTACTTGCAAACAGTAAAGCTCACAAAGATGTTTTGATCTTTTATGAAACAGGTAGATTTGGAATATGCTCGGATGGACACAACAGAATTGGCATATTTAGTCATAAAAGACTTTCTAGGTAAGTTAACCTTTCTGCTCCAGTCAATGCAAAATCTGTTGATTGTGTTCAATTGCTGATTCTAAACTTTGGTCAAGTTATACATTCATGAAATATTCGTTCCCTCGTGACTTTCTTGAGCAAATCTAAAGCAAAAATGTAATGAAGGTCCTTTCACATAAGTTTGTAAGCTTTAAGTTTGTTTCTTTTTCAGATCAGTGGGAACTTCAACAGTTGCATTTGTCCTTGCTGTTCTCGAGGGTAGCACAAAACTTGGGTGTCTGATTTCCTGAAGAGGTATGTAATGATGAACCAACATTATCATCGGTCAACTTTGCATTAAGGAAAATAGCCTTGGACCTAACTTAACTTCAAACGTTGAATATTTAAGAAGACAACAAATTTACAACCTAGTTATTAGCATATAATGAGACAACAACCCATGCATTCAACCTATGTGGGACACCAAACCAAAAAGACCTCAAAAGAACATGTACGGTAGCATTCATGTGCTACTTAACCTCATAATTTCAAATAATACTTCTTTCTTCTTATGGCTCCATGGATGGTAGAAACAAATCCTAAAGAGCTCGGTTTTGGGATTTATTCATAAATTCAGTATAGAGATTTGACAGATCAAGTAAGTGCGCCTAAATTTTCATGCTGGTTAATAATATGTACCTTTTGCATTTCATACATATAAGTATATGAAGGTAGACAACCTTTAACTTGAGTTCTTTACCGGTTGTGGCTGGTTGCTTGACACTTTTTCTAGGTCATCAATAAATATTCGTTACAAATATTTACTAGTTAGTTGCCTTTCAAGTGACATGATTGTGTAAAATGTCTTTTACATCATCAGTGCATAGGATTTAAACTCATTTCCTTTTTCATTTTCAGGTGTAGAGTGTGGAGCCAATATGTACCCTCACGTGAAGATTAAAGATGTTACATCATCTTCCCCATTGGAAGTGCAAATAGAACAATGAGATCTCATAATTGTTTCCCTTTCCTTTTTATTCCCCTAGTATTCTTCTTTTGGATTTAATCCGAATCTGTTGAATGACAATGTTAAGATAAACTGATAATAATACATCTTAAAGCAGTTCTACGTTGATTGTTTTTGTTGTAAATGAGTTGGTTACCAGGTACTTAAGTGTCTTTTCGAGTAATCCTAATTCCTATGTGACTACAATTTAAATAGAGGTAGAGTCGAGAAAAACAAAAACAATGTCTAGTAAACCAACATCAAGTTTGTCAAATAAAATTTACAGTCGGATGTTTCATTGGTAAAAAAACAAATCAAAATGATTACCAAATTGATCACAAATTAATAGACTTAGATGTATTAGAAATGAAAAGGAAAAAAATCAAAGAAGAAAGTAACCTCACTCTTATCATTCTTAGGACGTTTCAAATACAAGCAGCCACTTCTGTACACAAACGAAATTATAAGTATAGCTAATAGATTAAATGCAAAACTACACAAAAATAGAAAATGACTCAGCAAAATTAGTCATCCATAGCATCCTTCTCAAGCTGTTGAGTTGGTCTCTGCTAGCACCAAAACTAGCAGGGTTTCCAGGGCCATGAACAGCTTATGTATTAATTCACATTGTTTGACTACTATACAACAGCAACCATGCAGGCCTTCCTTGTTTGTTGCCTAAACATATCTGTATGCATGAGTCCGGCTTGATGTCAATCCCTCCCTCAAGCTACATTCCATCGTCGGGAATCCTCAAACAAGGTTTACGCAACAAATATTTTTCCCGTGCACCCTGCTCGAATGGCTAGTCAGGAAGTGCCAAATATGGAAGGCTAAGGTGTCAGTATGTTGCATACTTCATCCACAAATTTGACGCCTATTGTTTTAAGTTCGGTAAGTCATTTCTCCCATGTACTGCGGCGACAGCAGACTACACATGCAAGTAGAATGCTGAACACGAGATGCATCGATTGTATGAAACTCAAGTACCGCAAGTTAATCACAACTACCAGTTTTCTCTATTTCTATCTGATTCTCTGGACTGGGTACTCTTATATGCTCTCCAAACATCTTCCCAGTGGCCTCTACTTCCACTTCTCTCAAAGTGAGAATTGTTAAAATCTGTGTGTGTTCTAAATGTGCTGCTCTCATTGCATCTGCTTTGACTATTCCTCATCTCTTCTTCAAGGTCATAACGTGAACGCTTAAAGAAAGAAGCAGTAACTCAGTAAAATTCAAATGTCAGCAAACGAGATGTAAAACTTATAGAAGGAAATGTTAAGCAATATATGGCCACCTAAGCAAAGAAGAGAAGGAAGAAAACCAAGCACATCCAGGGATATCAAATAAATTGAGAACCAAGAGCAAACACGACGAAGTCTGATGTGCATCCAACTAGGGTTGCTCTATTCAGAGTGGGTTGGGATGGGGTGAGAAGAAAAAGAACTGTAATATTGCATGCAATGGTGCTTGCACAGTTATTTGGATTGGAGGAGTTCTTTCCCCACATGTTCCGAAAAAACTATTTGGGTTTGAGAAGTTCTTTACATGTTCTGAAAAACCTGTTTTGAGTTTGAAAGTTATTTTATAGAAGACATACTGGTCATTTAAACAAATAAAAGGAGTCTCTCCAGCTGTTCTTTGTTCTGGAGATGTTTTGATTTCTAAAAGGAATTTTTGATTTCTTTGCGAAACAAACAAGTTCTGCAATTTCCAGAGAATCTTTTCCCCTAACACCACCCAGATTTTAAGTCTCCTGATCTGTGCTTACTCTCATTTCTTTCCTTCTGATTTGGCGTTTCATTCTAAGTCTGTTTGGATTCTTACTCTGGTATGAGAAATATTGAGTTAAAAAAATTGGTTTAAGTGAAGTAGAAAGATTATAAGGCAGTGGGTTAGAGCCATTAGAGAAGCAACAAACCTAAATGTTAGCAATAGGATACAAGGGGATTTGGCTCCTAGTGCAATAAACCTTAACACAGGTTTAATTTGGTGAAAGTTTACGTGGTCTACTACAGTAGATGCTTTTCCTGAAAAGCTCCTCGAAACAACAGTCAGATAAGATGGAAGCCTCCAACAATAAGGAAAATTCCATTCAAGGGCAAATGGACATCTAACTTTCATAGGCTCCACAGTGACAATCTCCCGAAAACTAGGAACCAGATACATAGGATAAGGCAAGGCATGAGAAGATTGCTTTCTTCGATTATATTTTGTACTCCGAAACTAATATGCACTATCAAAACATACCTTTGCAGAGTCCGAAAGCATTGCATAGGCCTCGCCTATCATTTTAAAGAGCCTGTCAGCATCTTTGTGGACTTCTTCTGCTATTTCTTTCCACAGTCCATCATCGGCATTGTCATTTCTAGCCAGTGATTGCCCAGCCTAGACCAACAAAACAATGTTTAGCTAAAGTCACCATAAGTGGTGTTACAAAGTAGCAAAGGTCTTCAAAGAACCTTATCAGGGTGATGCTTGAGCGCAGCTTTTCTATAGGCTTTCCTAATTTCTGATGCACCAACAGACGGATCAATTCCCCTGTCATTGTTGCATCAATTGTCAGAAAAGTAATTGCATAGTATAAAATCATACACCCACATGTATTCTTACTTCACAAAGAAATACTCGCACGCATGTAGTTTAAGAAAGAAAGACTTTTGACTTGTAAGCTAAATATGTATGATCTGTCTATCACAAGTAGCACAAGGAGCCTCAGAGAAGAAAATAGAAAGAACAAACTTGAAACTGATACTAAATTGTGTTGTTTCAAGCAATCCATTTAATGTTCCAAAAGAATGAAAACTCGAAAATAATACTCCCTCTATCCCAATTTATATGTCATATTTTCCTTTTTAGTCCGTCTTAAAAAAAAAATGTTATACTTCCTTATTTTAAAAAAATTAACTTTTTTTTAAAATTGGTAACATTAAAAAAATAATTTAACTTTAATCTTCTCATTTTGTCATTTAACCTTAAAGAGATGATTTATAGCCGCAGAAATGTCTATGGCTTGTTTTAGACCACAAGTTTCAAAAGTCATTTTTTTCTTAAACTTCGTGCCCAGTGTCGGTGGAACCAGTGAACCACGGAGCTGGTTAGATGCGTGGGGCAGAGGGCTCGTAGTACCCCTTTGATTGATCCAGCCAAACACTGCCACATAAATTTTTGTTTGATAATGAGGTTTCCCAAACACTGCTACATAAATTGAGATGGAGGGAGTACTGTTTCTGGAAATCAATAACGTGACTGAATTGAGAAACTTACAATATGAGGTAAAAATTCAAGGGGATTTCCTTTCTGGCTTCTTCCTCCATGGCCGTAAGTTTTTGTTGTGTTTGCCGAATCTCATTTACAAAATTCATTTTGTTATGTGATGCAGATCCACCGACTTTATTTTCCATACGCCTTGTCAGAAGGGATACAAGTCTCTGAAGATCTGATGCTGCTCGTCCATAATCTCTGATCATCTCGAAAAGAGAAGCTCGTCTTGAGAGTGCCTGCATTAGTTTGTGTTGACATTTAACCGAAGATATACTGTACCCTAAAATAAGGTACCTAACGCTGCGAAATTGCTATGGGCACTTAACTAGAAATACGCTGCCAAACTGAAATTCAATGTACTAGGTCACAGAAAATTTTTGTGTAATCATGCAAAGCTCCTGGTAATATTTAGAACTGCATGAAGAACTTTTGCGACTATCCAGCCAGTTCATATGAGAGAAACAATAAAACTATCATCCTTGAACCAGTCACTCAGCAAAGGACTTCATGAAGCAAATGAGAAAGAAATTCCTATTTAGACCATCTTATGTTATATTCTTCATAGTAACGAACAAACCAGAAAAAGAGAGAGAGAGAAAAGATCATCCGAAACAAGCCCTAGAGAAGTACAAATTCACAATTATCATAGACAAAACCTCCAAATAAACAAAACTAACTCCTGATTTGAAAACTAAAAGGTGGGTCTGCCCCTGATCACAAACCCATCTTATTGGAAAGCGTGGAATGGGAGAATGTAACATCATACTTCAAATTTAAAACTATGTGGTGGCAGCACTATTCAGTATGGGCCAATCCAGAACTCATATTGCTGCAGAAGTTGAGGAGATTGAAAATAGATATTTTTGACTGGAACAGGGAAGAACATGGTAAGATTGAAACTAAAAATTCCAAAGCATTGGATGAGTCACATGTACTGGAGCAAATTACAGAAAGCAGAGCACCCTCAGGGAGAGAAACTCAAAATTTGTCCCTCAAATTGGAACTTCAGCAGCAAAGAAACACAACAACAACAACAACAACAACAACAACAACATACCCAGTAAAATCCCACCAACAACATACCCAGTAAAATCCCACCTCGTGGGGTCTGGGGAGGGTAGAGCGTAGACAGACCTAACCTCTACCTTGGTAGGTAGAGCGGCTGCTTCCGGGAGACCCTCGGCTCAAGACCTGCGTAATCACAATCAAAGCAAACGTTGCATAGCAAGATAAACGGCCAGAGACACTAAATTAAAGCTATATTAACATGCTGGTAACAAAAATAGAAAGACGCCATGGTAGCGCATTCTGTCAAAAGAGAGTAGTAGCTAACGCAAATAAATAATATAAACAAAGTACACTAGCGAAACACATAGCCGCAGAAAACAACTACATGGGATATAAAACAACACTTCTTCTATAAGTGTGATGAACTAGTCGGGCCTACCTTGGTCACACTACAACTATCTATTTGTGGGCGTGAGTAGGACTACGCTCGACTATCTACTACCCTTCAACCCTAATCGTGTCCTACACAAACCCCTATCTAAGGTCATGTCCTCAGTAAGTCGCACATGCGTCATATCCCGTCTAATCACCTCTCCCCAATACTTCTTCGGCCTACCTCTACCCCTTCTGAACCCGTCCATAACCAACATCTCACACCTCCGCACTGGGGCATTTGTGTCTCTCCTCTGCACATGCCCGAACCATCTCAACCTCACTTCCCGCATCTTATCCTCCACCGAGGTCACTCCCAGTCTGTCCCGAATATCATCATTTCTAATTCTATCCCTCCTCGTATGCCCACACATCCATCTCAACATCCTCATCTCCGCAACTTTCATCTTTTGGATGTGCGAAGTCTCGGAGACAAAAGTCAAGATGCTTGTAGCTGAAGGAGGGTGACAGAACCACTAAATATTTTCAAAGGATTGCTAACTTGCACATGAGCTATAATTCTATTGACAGACTCAAGGTGGGAAATGAAATAATTGAAGACAATGAGCAAAATAAGGAAGAGATGCTTGGCTACTACCAAAAACTCTACTCCAACAATGAAGTATGGAGGCCTGACGCTAACTTTGATGGACTTGGTAGTATTTCAGGGAGGAAAGTTTGGCTAAAAAGAATATTTGAGGAAGAAGAGGTGTTATATGTGATCATGTCTTGTGCACCAGATAAAAGCCCTGGAATAGATGGCTTCACTACTACTTTTTTCGGAAGTCATGAGGAGCCGTGGAATTGAGAGATTACACACCTACAAGTCTCATCGATAGTCCAAGTTCTCTAGGACTTGTTTCGGATATTACAATAGAGTCCTCAAAATTGTCTATGATAACTGTGAAGTTGTACTTCTCTAGGGCTTGTTTCGGATGATCTTCTCTCTCTTTTTTTCTGGTTTGTACATTACTATGAAGAATATAACATAAGATGGTCTAAATAGGACTACTTGTTTAGTAAACAGTAGTCCGGTTCATTTCTTCTCTCCAAAAAAGGGTATTAAGCAGGGGGGTCCGTTATCTCCCTTCCTCTTCATTTTAGCAATGGAAGGTCTCACAAAAATGCTTGACAAAGCTATCCAGCTGCAGTGGATGCAAGGTTTTAAGGTGTGCACATCATTAGGGAGTTGTATCTCAGTGTCTCATTCAGCCATTTGCTATATGCAGATGATACATTGATTTTTGTTATCTCTTGATACGGCCATCTCGGCCCTTGTTCTTATTAATGGAATGTTTTACTTGATCAAAGAATGATACATTGATTTTTTGTGAAGCAGATAGGTCATAAGTGCTATACCTCAACCTTAATTTGCTCATCTTTGAAGCCATCTCAGGGCCGCATATTAATATGCTAAAAAGTGTCACTTACCCCACTGAATACTGTACCTAACAACTGGAAGGTATAATGGGTTGTAACACTGGTACATTCCCTACTACATATTTGGTCTCCCACAAAAGGCTAAATTCAAGTCAGCAGATGTATGGAATGGGACCAATTAGAAGTCGAAAGGACGCTGGCATCTTGGCAACTGCAGTATCTTCCAATGGAGGCCAGTTGACATTGATTACTAATGTGTTAGACAGCATTCCAACCTACATCATGTCTTTATGTCCAATGCCCAAGAAGGTGCTAAGCCAGCTTGATATAATCAGATGATCTTTTCGATGGGAGGGAAACAATCAGAATCCCTGTAAGTATTTCTTCTTTTTTTCTTTTTTCTAACACTTTCTGAAAGTCTCCAGCATTACATGCTGAGAAATACATATTTTTTAGTTTCAAAAAAAAAATGGAATCATAACTTTCACTTGTCAAATGGGCCAAAGCCACTCAAAACTAAGCTTAAAAGGTGGTCTGGGAATTAGGGATCCTTGCAAAACATAACAATCGTATGTTGATGAAATGTCTCTGGAGGTATAGCTCAGGGGAACCTGCTTTCTGGAAAAAGGTGATCAAGGCTAAGGGCCCGTTTGGTACGGCTTATTAAAAAGAGCTTTTAGAGGTAGAGCTTTTAGGAGTAGAGCTTTTTATCAAAAAGTTGTTAGGTGTTTGGTTGTCAATAAAAAAAGTGTTTTTGGCTTAAAAATAGGCAAAAGCAACCTCTACTTCCAAAAGCTCAAAATTTGAGCTTTTGGAAATAGAGGCCAGAAGTGCTTTTGGAAGCCAAAAGCACTTTTTCGATTTTGAACCAAACACTCCAATTTTTGGCCAAAAGTGTTTTTGGCTTTCCAAAAGCACTTTTGGCAAATCCAAAAGCCCAACCAAACGGGCACCAAGTATGGTGCTGAAAACCATAGGTGCACTAAAACTCCTAGCTCTTCAAATGGGGTGGGACCCTGGAACAGCAAATTAGCAAACTTTGGGATGAGTGATCTCAAATAATCAGATTCAAAGTTGGTAATGGTGCTCACATCAGTTCTTGAAAGATCAATGGTTGGACAATTCTATATTGAAGGAGGACTATCCTATCATATTCCACCATCGCTGACAATAGACTAGCAGCACCTGGACACCTAAACTTGAGAAGGAATGTTCATGATTGGGAATTAGTAAGCAGGCTTGGTAATTTCATCCCTGAAGAAGCAGTTGTCAGACTACTTTGGGGTGATTCAAAAGAAGGTTTATATACTGTAAAAGCAAGTTACAGTCTACAAAGATCATTTGTTTTGCCTGGACAGTTCTGAATGAGGCATGTTTAACTAAAGACGACCTTAGCAGAAGAAGCATTCAGCTTGTGAACAGGTGCTACATGTGCTCGAGCAATTCAGAAGTATTAGTCACCTCTTCCTCCACCGTTCAGTTGCTAATGACTTATGGAATATGATCAACTATCTTTTTGGACTCAATTGGGTCATGCCGTGTAGAATGAAAGATGCCTATAAAAGTTGGTGTTCATGGAGAGTTGATAGGACCATCAAGAAAATCTGGATCAAAATCCCTGCAAGTATTTTTGGTGTGTTTGGATTGAGAGGAACCGCAAATGTCCTGATGGAATTTCAGCTCCGACATATTCCCTAAAGGCCAAGTGTCTTCTTAATTTATTTTGTTGGAACAATATTACTATTGTAACTAGTTCTGTCCAGCTCTTGGACTTTGTTAGCTCTGACTTTAGAATAGGCCTTGTCGTTCAGGAGCTAACTTTATTTTTGTGTTCCCGTATGTAATTTCTGCATCTTCTTGATCCATCTTAATGGAACAACTTACTAAAAAAATTCTTTAAAAAAGGATCAACGATTTTGAACATTACAAGCTTTCAACTCCTATGCAATAATAAACTACCAGAGGAAACCATTTTTATCTTTTCCTTCTGAGCCTTTGACGGACGGAGTTTATGTTGGAAGACAAAAAAGGATAATTTAAAGGTTTTCCCTTCAAGGCAAGACTACCAGAAAACGCAGTAAGCCACGAGAGAATTGCATTCAACAGCTGCACCAAAAAGCTAAAAGACCATTTTGGATCCATACCTTCGCATAATTCCCATCAAGGGCAATTGCCAGGCTGCAATCTGCAATGGCATCTGAAATTTGACCCATAGCTCGGTACGCAGCAGCTCGATTGCAGAAACAGATCGCTGTGAAAGGCCGTGACTCAAAATTACATGATACTGCGGCAGTATAATGCTCAACAGCTTCTACATGCTTTCCTGATTGAAATGCTGCATTTCCAGCTGCCTGCATAGTTAAGGGCAAATATCTTGAAATGGAAAGCAAAATGTTGCATTTTTTATCATTACTTTTTTCACGATGTGGTAAGCACAAAATTTTGCATTACTTGCTCTGAGAATGCCAGGAATCAGAAAATGCAGTGAAGATGAATAGTCAAACAACGGAGTGGAGATCAGGTAGCAAAACATTTAAACTTAATGGCTGAACAAACAAGTCAGAGGTTATACAGAAGCAAATAAGAGTCTGAAGCAACTAGAAACAAGAACCATAGTCAGCTCAGTTTGAACCTTTTCATTTTTTATAACCGTGGTGTCCCGGACAGCTTGCGCGCACCTCGAACTAATTTCACGGGATACCCGTCACCTCCCACTAGCAACAGGCACCAGAGTTTCTGTTCCGGCCTATGGGATGAAATCACCTAGCATTTTTTCTCTACTGGGAATTGAACCTAAGACCTCATGGTGCTCAACCCACTTCATTGACCACTAGGCCACACTCTTGGGTGCTAGTTAATCAACAAAACTAGTAAGATTCCGAGATGAGGCCTCACAATATTTCCAGGATAGGTAATAGCACATATTGTGGCCATAGAATAGTTCTGAATGCTACATTACAAGATCACACTGGATTGAAGAAACTCGGCTGATTGTGTTCCCTTAAGGTATAACCTGGAGAAAACTATACATAACAGCTTATTTGAATCTAGAGGATATCACTGCTTGCAGGACCCAAACTGAAGCCATTACAATCATAATGGAGCAACCTTACAATTTCATGTTGGCTGATGGACTCAGACAATAAGGAATTAGTAATTTAAAGTAGATTATTAGACTCCCGAAAACCATAAAATTTTCACTACAAACACAAACAGAAGATGCAGATAATTGTACCTCATATAGTCACAAGAACGGGGATATTATTAGGGGGGGGAAACATAAGTAGCCAAGCCCACTAATCTGTATACCAACGCCTAGCCCTAAAAGATGATTTACAATAATTAACCCTAA